>OY728120.1:1792309424-1794809424 GCA_963277665.1 Viscum album | reverse complement strand
GTACATGCTATATACTTTTATAGCCTTGAATAGTTTTCATATCTACTTACTTGAGACTTGGATTTGGGAACATGGGTAGTCCATGTTGAGTGTTTTTCCATGTTGGAAATGATGATATGTTTCTCTTTGACATCAAAGGTGAAAATGATCTAATATTTTTATCTAGTATCTTTAGCTCTTTATGGTATATGATGAGGTTTGGGCTTGGGGATTGGAGAGTTCTTGGGGTAGGTACCCCTTAGCGGTGAGCATGTTTTAGGGCATGAATACCACAAATTATAGATAGGGTTAGTTATCCCCCCACATTCCTAGGTTAACGGTCCTTTATCTAAAAATCTAGCCACCCATATCTAAGAGCTCATACATGGCTAGGGTTCTCTACTAGCGTCTCTTACCCCCTCCACCAATACTTATCCTTCAATGAGGCAAGATTCATCCACTACTGTTCTAGAGAGTTTGATGTTGACTTTTCTCATAGTTGGGTAGTTATTATAGTTAGGGATTACAATCCCTTTATAACAACTATCATTGTTAGGGGTATGGGTTCTTCTATTTATCTCTCAAACAGTGATACAATAATTGTGGATGGTAGGGTATGATCCTTCATAATCCTACATTCATGATTTATTAAGGAGTGGGTATTTTTGTGGGTTTAAGTGATATTTTGGAAGTTGGAGTGTTTAGGAATATCAGATGATTCAATTATTGTGACTCCCTAGGAACCATTTTATTTCCTTTTAGATTACACACATAATTGGGCTATTGACTTCAGACTTTTTTGGATTTTCAGTTCTCTGACCATCCCTAGTATCTCATGAGGTATGACCTTCAAGGATTAGAGCTAAGATGACTAAGACATATTTTAACCCCTATGACTAATAGTAGTGGAGTATATATGGATATTTCTATGTATTTATTTAGTTATTTTCCTATACCAAAGTTTGATCTGACTTGTTTCTTGTATTTCCTTTATAGTTTCTAGGTGTCTTACCAAGTATGTTTATACTCACCTCTACATGGGAATTGTGTAAACATATGTTATTTATGGGAATACATTTCAAAGTTTCGAGATAGTATTGGTGGATGTGGAGATGAGGTGAACTTTAAAAAACTAACTCACAATGATTCTTGGTAACCCATGGTGGAGTATGGTGGTTTCTGATGGTGGCAGTGACAATTACAACTAGAGATTAATCTAGGATTACAGAAAATGAGGTGGTGATTTCGAGTTTCTTATGTCTGTTATATTTGTAGGATTTATAGATTTATAATTAATTTAATATTTTAACTATGTGGTAATGTACTTGTATTTCATGTCTCATGCATACATTTTATACAGTTCAATTGTTTTTATATATATCGCAGGAGATACTGGTTATTTTATGCATTAGAGATTTTTATCTATTTTAGGTTTATATAGGATAAGGTCTCCCATATTTTGTGCTATGCCTACTCAATCCTAGTCACCATTCCCTGACCTATTAGATAAGGGATTGGGGGGAATAAACTTGGCTTACCACTAGATTAAGAGGACCCTTAGTGTGTTTGGTCCTGTTACATTAACAAAATTCCAAACAACTTCTTTAATACACACAAAAAATTACATTTGAATACACCTCTCAACAACCCATTAACTCTAACAAGTCAGATATGAAATTATCAACACATTTAAAAACCACTTAAACAACTATATAAACTTTAACATTTCATCCTTTCAACACCCAACCTCCACTTTAATCAATAAAATGATGATAAAGTTTATTCCATTTTTAATCACACATTTAGACTCAAAACTATTAAATTTTGATACCAAAATATTTTCCCCATTCAAAATATCATAATTTTTTCATAACTCTCACATCTTTCCCAAAGAAAAGAATTAAAAAATCTATTCCACACAAGTTTATCATGCATAAAATATAAAAATAAAACATGGTTTAAATATCATTGATATAACTCATGCATTATCAGACTTTTCTTTTTATTCTCATTATTCAATAATCATATCACAATAATCATGATTTTAAAAGAATAACAACAAGGTATAATACTCAACAAGACTATATAACACATATTTAGTTTAAACCAATATGATTATAAAAATTTTAAATTTTTTTGACAATATGATTATCTCCTTTTCTGAAATTTCGTTCTACCACACTCTTTACAAAAGCTAAACAAATTCAAAAACATTTACTAAATAAAAATTAAATACTTTTATTAAACATTCTCATTAACAATATAAACAAGGGAACAAAAAAAATACTTCCTAGAATATTAAATTCACCATTCTCATATACTAAACTAACATTAATATGATTTAACCAAATAAATCTTAAAATTCCACTATATAATTTTAACATTAAAAATTTCTCTTTAATGACTATAACCAAAATAACAATTAAATTTTTAATCATTCCATAATATCCCATTAAGACTATAATTTATAATTAATAAAAATCATTCTTTCCAAGTTATGTAATTTAATCCGTAAATCTGACTTCCATATCAATTTTTAGATTCACACGAATCATTTATAATAATTTATATTTCTCAGCATGATGAATTTAACACACACAATTTACACTATTATTCTTCTAAGTATTTATCCAAATCCAAATATAATAATATTTTTATATTTACAAAACTCATTCTATATCCATATGTTTTCTTCTAAGTAAGAATCAAACTTTTAATAACCATCTCAATATTAATGATAATCATTCAATATTATAATTTTCACATAACACACAATAAAACAAAAACATTTCCATTCAATACAAAATACATGAATTTATTCTATTTAATTATTTCACATTAATTATTGATAATCCATAAATAGTCTACCATGATTTTATTCATTTTAAAAACTTTCAAAATAAATCATAGAAGTATAAAAAAACGAATCAAGAACAAATTTAATTTATATTACCCCATTTTAATTTCTTAAAACATTTTAGATATTTAATATTTCTTATTTTGTTATTCATCACTTTCTATTTCTGTAATTCTATAATTACCATCCCCTTAAACTCATAGAAATTAAATTAAAAAAAAACTTTAAATTTCATATCAAGTTTTTCAAATCATTATTTAATCCCATTATCAATATTCTCATTTAAACATTTAAAATTTATTTTTATTAATCAATGGATATCACATAATCATAAGACAATGAAAAATCAAAACAAATTACATCTACCATGTTGAGCCCAAGCAAGGTAAGCAGACTAGAAGGTGGTGGGGTGAACTGGTGTAAGTTAATTTATTCAAAAAATCCTTACCAATAACTTTTTTCCACTTCTAGTGGGAAAAAATATATCCTTAAAAACAAATGTGAAGTGATTGATCAATAAAAGATGGATACACACATTTTGGTACTTGGTTCACCTGCATTGAGCTAGTCCAAGGAGTATACAATGATGATGTATAGATGTACCAAAATCACTAAGTGTATTTTTTGTTTATAATATTTAGAGTAGAGTCACTGTAACATCCTCATATTTTTAAGGATGATAAAACCCTATTTATAAATAATTAATGCGTATTTTTCTATAAAAGATATAAATTTTCAATAAAAATCACTTAATAAATTATTTATAGGATTTACGCTAGAGTAAAATCCCAATTAGCATCTTGGAATATTATATAGAATATTTTCAAAGTTAGGAACTGAGTTAGATAGAGATTCTAAGGCCTGCAGATCCTCAACATATAAGAAATAAAAATATTAAATATATTATATTATGATCAAATTATTTATCCAAAATTATTGAATACCTCCCAAATAGTGTGTTGTATGAGGAATCTGTGACTACCGTTAGGTCTGAGATGTGGGGTTTACCCTACAAGGGGCATAACTTTTATAAAAAGAAGAAGTTTTGTAAGATCTCATGTGAGAATAGTTATTTAATATTTTTATTATATATTTTTTGAAAAAAATTAACATCTCCCAAAAAATGTACCATATGATAAATATGAGACCACCATTAGGAATGAGATGTGGTTTTTACCCTAGTCATGGCATAAATTTTTCACATAGTAGTAATTTTGTCACATCACATGAAATAACAACTTTTTAATATTTATTTAATTAGTAATAAAAATTTATTTAATTAAATTTGTTTTTTACCTCTCTCCACTTCATCTTATCCTTTAAATTACATTGAAACCACAATTTTTTACACCAAATGAAACCAAAATGTTGGAAACCATCTATTTTTAATGATTTAAATTTTTTAATTCTTTAATTAGATGAAATTAAACACTCTCACATTCAAAATACCATTAAAACAAAAATTAAAATAATGGTTTAATATGGGGGTTTAAATTGTAGAAAATATATCCAGTGGGGTTTCTATAAATGACTAGACCTTTGACCTTCACTCTTGGTCAATTTCATAACTCCTTTGAACAAGTTTGGTGAACCTTTGTTTATTGATTTTAGTTATTTTTTTCTTCCCTCATCCTGGGAGGCCTAGACTCTCCTCTACCTCTAATCTGTGCACAATGCTGGGTACCAAGTTTTACACACTTTTATTTTTATTTTTATCTCTTTTTAAAGGATATTTCTATAAAAAAATTTCAATGATAATTTATAAAAAAATATCGATTAATAAATTTGTTAAATTATCAAAGGTAATTTTTTTATAAATTATTAATCGATAATTACATTGAATTATTGAGGATAATAAATAAAAATTATCAAATAAATATTTTTGATGAAAATATAAAAAGATAATTATAAGGACTATTAAGATATATTTAAAATGAATTATCAAGTGATGGTTTATAAGAAATCATCATAACATATTTATAAAAGGTTAATAATATCATTTGAACAATGGATAATCTGTGAAAATTTTCAAAAGATAATTTTTGATATTGTCAAAGGATAATCTATTAAAATTATAAAAAGATCATAGTGAGAGAATATAAAAGGATAATTATTGGTATTATCAAAAGATAAATCTATCAAATTATCAAATGAAAATTTATGAAGAATAATCATAATATAATAAAGGAAGGATAATTAATTATTAGAGGATAATTATGTGAATTATCAATGATAATTATTTTGTTTTATTAAAGAATAATTACAAGGAAAAACCTTGTTTGATATTTGTATAATCTAGAGGGATATTAATATTATCACATGTGGTTTTTAATTATTCTTAATGATATTATTGTGAAAGCAGGCATTGGCTAAAATTGATAATTTGGAAATTACCTAAGATAGATATCACATGTGTTATTTTATTTCTTTTTGAAACAAAATATCTAGTTTTGGTTCAAGTAATCCTTTGTGATCCTTGAGTGTTGACATGTCATAAACTATGAGAATAAGGATCGTGAGGATGTGTTTCTAATTTTTGAGGTTTCCAATCCAGTTTTCAAAGCACACTGAGTGTTTTTTTCTACCACTAATGAAGATAAATTTTGAGGCAAGAAGTTCCTTACCATTTTGGGCCATGTGTAAAATGTTAGCATGATATATGTTATATTAGGCTAACCCATGCTTTCTGTGTGATGCATGTGGGTGTGTTTATATCCGTGAGGCTTCCTTGATTGGTATTTTATGATTATTCATGTTGATGTGATTTAGAACATGTTGATTTTCACACATGTATATATGTGTGGAGTTTATCACACATATTATCTGTTATGTATGATTCCACTTTTTCCTTGTGATATTACCGGTATTTCTATTTTATTTTTATTATTTATGGTACTAAAGTAATAGGCGATCCTATCATGGCTTGGTATCCCTTGAGTTAGAGTATGTTCAGATGTTGCATGTAAGTTGTTAATGAGATTGGGATGGATGATGGGGAATAATGGTGACCTTGGGTCAAGACGATCATGAGTGATTAAACCCGTATGTGATGATTGTGGGGGCATGATGATCATGAGTGATCTGACCTTCAAGGAAATATTGGTGAATAATGGTCTTTAAGACCTGGCCTAGGGATTTTACTAGGGTATGATGGCCTAGTGTGTCTATTCCAAGAGGCATGAGGCCTGTATAGTTACTGAGTATCTTGTGGTTAGCTCTGATGTTGATATGTTTCCATGATTATTCTCATTTTTTCTAGTATGGAGCTCAATCAGGCATGACTGGGGGTTTGTGGTGGTTTGGTTAGTGCATGAGTGCCTAGTTTTGGATTTTATGTTTATACTTGTTATTAATTGATCATTATTATGGAATACACTTTTATAATTGATCACATATGGTTAAGGATTCATGGGCGGTGTATTATTTATTCTTGTACCCACACAATACTTGGGCATTTCAATGTGCATGTAGATTTCTTGAGGGATCCGACAAAGGGAAAGGGCCTTGTGGTGGATAGATGAGTAGAGGACTTCATAAATAGTAGAAGACCAAGAAAAATCTAGAGGATCCACTATTTATTTATTTAATTTTTCTACTACTTATTACATTGGGTTTTATGTACACTTTTGGAGATTCTTTATTTGTATGACATGTATTCCATTTTTATCTTTCCATATGTGTTACTCTGATTATTTATAATATTTTATTATTATTATTTATTGATCCTATGACAAGATATTGAATGTATAGTCTACCAACTGATGGAATTAGACCCTCGCTTCTAGTTGGAATCCTCTTACATATGGGGAGGTGCGCATCAGGTCACCTATCACCTAGTTTGGACACAGTGGTTTGGGTCGGGATATTACAAAATTATATTAGACGTCATTGTTCACTAACTTGTTCTTCTATTTGTCTTAGGATGAGACAAGATAGACATAAGATAGGATAGTTGGGACATACGTAGGGGAAGTATGACTGTGTCTAGCCAGTACTGTATAATATACCAATGAGTTTTCATAAATTGGAAATTATGTTTCATTATTACTTTTTATTAACCTTGGGTGATACAAATGATGTTTATATGTGATTTATGATATTTAGAGTTTTCTCATGCATCCGGAATAGGAATGCAGGTTCACATACCATATATATACTGTTGTTATTCTTAATAATATTTCTTTAATTAAATTCCTTGTTTTGAACTATATGTTTAGGATAGTTTCATTATTTGATATATATGTTGAAATTTTGGGTGATATATCTTTATTAGCATTAATTAGTTGAACTAATGGATGTTGTGTTAGTATGATTGTGACTAACATGAAGGATGGAGATAAGGGGTTAGTGCTAGGAGGGTTATAACTTGAGATAATGGTAGAATCCTAGGAAAACCCTGTCTAATCCCATAGACTGGTTAGGAATTAAGATGTTCATAATATCATTCATGATGTAGATATTCCACCTCAATCACATTTTATAGGACTACCAGTTGAGGAAACCTAGGATATCCTAGTTCCACCAACCGTGTTGCAAGAGGATTCTCCCAAGAAAGCCCCTATAATATCAAAAAATATCTAGGATACAAAGCTCATTCAGTAGAGACTATTTGGGATAGTTCCCGCTCAAGTCAGACTCATTTAGAGGACCATGAACAACAATTCTCAAGATTTATATCTCATACATCCTACAACATTCCAGGGTACTGGTGGCCCCTAGGATAGAGAGGATTGTATGGACTATATTGAGAGTATTTTCAATCTATTCCAAACCCCTATGGAACATAGAGTGATTATGGAAACCTTTATGTTCCATGGATTGACCAAGATATGTTGGTATACCATGCATCAAGATGGGTTATGTGTACGTATTACATGGAATACCTTCAAGGAGTTGTTTCTCAAAAATTAATTCACTGACACAATGAAGTTGGACAGTACCTAGGAGTTTATGGAGTTATGATAGGGTTCTATGACTATCTCTTCATACTCTTCTTAGTTTATGAAGTTTATTCACTTTTTTCTATTGTTAGCTAGGAATAAGGCACAAAAAGATTATAAGTTCAAGATAGGATTATGACCAGAGCTTAGATGTATGGTTAGGGGATTTGACCCGATGATGCACTGTGAGGTGTTTCATAAGTCCCTAACCATTGAGAAGGGACTAGAAGAGGATATGATAACCTAATCACTTCTAACCCATATAGGGATAGTGGCTAAAACTTATCTCATTATAGGAGTTTCTATTGAAAATTGGAATAGGAAGGAATATGACTCATGTAAGTAAAATGGTGGAAAATTTGAGTCGATCTGAGGATCGCCAACACCTCATGTGGAGAAGGGAGATCCTTAGGGTCACAATTGGGGGTAGTGGGGGAATTATCGTACATCGTGACCAAAACTAGAGAGAAGGATCCACTAATGCAGTAAGACAAGAAATATTTAGAACTTATTCTTGAAGGTATCATGATTGAGGTCTCGTGGGGGTTTGAGATAGACTCAGGCACTGAATCATGGGATAAGATGGGGCCCTCATTAGCTGTCCAAGATGATAGGGACACACGCAAGTCATAGAGGGTCATGGATCTAAGGTAGAAATAGTCTATGTAGTAGATAAAAACCCAATATATGGGGATGAGGAACTCATTACTGTATGAAGTATCGTCTTGAAAATGTCTTTTGATCTTATTCCTTGTTTAATACCGGTTATGTCATTATATCTCTGACTTGTTTTTAGACATGACTTTCCAATGGAGTTGTGTTTTTCTAACATATCTTTCCCCAATATGTTATTGAACAATGATTTGAAATACTAGTATATGAGAGAGTGGTAGTAAGTGCATAAATTAGTGAGATCCTGATGAGGGACTTCCTTATCACTAGGTTGGTGGACATCACAAAAGAATTTGTGATGGGTTTAACCAGGACCTTATGAAGTTGTGATGCAGACTGGGTGATTTTGGATCTGCTAACAAAGTCCTCTCACTTCTTACTGATCAGAGAGACTTACTCAGTGGAGGAGATATGAAAGATCTGTATTTGAGGGATCATGCACCTACATGGAATTACCTTTAGAATTGTTTCAGATATATATGCATGTTTTACATCACGCTTTTGGAAGGTATTGTAGAAATCCCTAGGGACTCAACTAAGATTGAGTACAGTGTACCATCCTCAGAGATATGGACAGTCCACATGGACTACATGAATATTAGAGGGAATGTTTTGAGCTTTATTTATTGTCTAAGGTGGAGTATGAGATGATCACCTAGACTTTACCAATTCCATATTCAATAACAATTACCAGGATTCGATTTAGATGGCTCCAAATGAGGCTCTCTAGGCATTAGGTGGGTGAGGTAGTGTTTGTGGGATTGTTTTGGTTCAGGAGGCCTCTAAAAGATTAAATTTTATTGAGAATCAGTTTATCACTGCTCAAAGTAGAAAAATATCCTATTCTAATCATAGGAGGTTTCCTTTAGAGTTTGCTGTGAGAGGTCGATTTTTTCTATGAGTGACTCCTCAATTGGGGAAAAGACATTATAGGAAGTAGGAAATCTACAAATGAGTTTTTTGGGACCATTTGAGATCACCAAATGAGTGGGGGTATTGTCATACCATTTGGAACTTCCTCCTTATTATTGAGGCATGCATGATGTGTTCCATGTTTCTTATCTTTAGAGGTACATGCCTAATCATACCCATGTTATGGATTGAAAGGAAGATGAGTTGGAAACTAATGCATCCTATGAGGAGAATCCAATGGATATTATAGACGAGTAAGAAATTAATCCAATGGAAAAATGATACCACTAGTCTATATTTGGTGGCAACGTGGACATATCCAAGTATAAATGTGGGGACGTGAGTATGATGTTCAAGCTCAGTGGTCTGTGTTGTTCGAACAAGACCACTAGGGATACTTATCAGGATGAGAAGTATATAGAGAGGGATAATGGTAAAATATTAAAAATTTTAGGGACAATAAAACCGTATTTGGAAATAATTTATTTGTATTTTTATGTGAAAAATGTAAATTTTTAGTAAAAACCACTTAATAAATGATTTATAGCCTTTATGTAAGGATACAATCCCAGTTAGAATATTTGATTATTCTATGGTATATTTTTAGAGTTAGGTTCTAAGTTATAGATAACTTTTGATTCCCTTAGAGCCTTAATATAGTCAAAATAAAAATATTAAATATATAATATTACAACCCAAAATTTATCTAAAATAATTGATTATCTACCAAACAGTGCATCATATGTGAAATATGAGAACATGGCTAGGTCCAGGACACGAGGTTTACCCTAAGTATGACATAATTATTTTGTGAATCATGAATTTGGTAAGATCTCACACAAGAATAATTTATAGAATATTTTTATTATATATATATATATATTTAAAATAATTTAATATCTCCCAAATAGTGCACCGTATGAGAAATCCCAGACCACCGTTAGGTCTGGGATATGAGGTTGACTCTAGGTGGGATATAACTTTTGTGCACATTGGGTGTTTGGTCACATCACACAAAATAATATATTTCTAATATTTATTTAATTATTATCATGAATTTATTTAATTAAAATCAATTTTTTACCTCTCTCCACTTCAATTTCTACATGAAAATACATTGAAACCACCATTTTTCACACCGAATGAAAACAAAATCTTGGAAATCGACCATTTCAGATGATATAAAATTTGAATGCCTTAATGAGATGAAATTAAAAACTTCAAATTCAAAATTTGGTTAAAACACAAATTAAAAATAGGGTTTAATATGGGGTTTTTTAAATTGTGTAATGTATACTGAGTGGGGTTTCTATAAATTTCCATACATTCGACCTTCACTTTTGGACGATTCCAAAACCCCTTTGAACATCTTTGGTGAACCGCTATCGATCTATTTCAGTAATTTTTTTATTTCCTAATCCTAGTAGTCTTGGACTCTTCTCTTCCTCTTGTCTGTGTGTAGTACTAGGTACCATATTTTCTACCATTTTATTTTTATTTTTATTTATCTTTTACAAAATATATTTTCAAAAAAAAATTATCAATGATAATTTATAAAAAAAATTGAGGAATAAATTTATAAAATTATCATTTGAAAATTTTCAGAAATTATTAATCGATAATTACATTTAATTATTGTGGATAATTAATAAAAATTAACAAAAGATAATTTTGGATGAAAATATCAAAATATAATTATCAAGGATTATGAAACAATATTTACAATTATTTATTAGTGGATTATTCATAAGAAAATATCATAATATATTTATAAAAGGACATTAATATCATTTGAATAAAGGATAATTTGTGAAAATTATCAAAAGATAATTTTTAATATTTTCAAAGGATAATATATTAAAATTATCATAATAGAATTGTGAGAGATTATCAAAGGATAATTATAGGGATTATTAAAAGATAAATGTTTCAAATTATAATTTTTGAAGAATAATCATAAGATAATTATGAAAGGAAAATTAATTATTAGAGTATTATTATATAATTTATCGGGGATAACTATTTTGTTTTATCAAAGAATAATTACAAGTAAAAACTATGTGTGATCTTGGGATAACCTAGAGGGAGATTAAATTTTTCACATGTAGTTTTTAGTTATTCTTAACAGTAGAATTGTGAACATGGGTGTTGGATAAAATTGATAATGTGGAAAGTATCCAAGAGAGATAAAGTATTATGATATGTATTATTTTATTTATTTTTTAAATAAAATACATTTTTCTCTATGAACCCTTTGTAAACATCAAGTTTTGATGTGTTATCAACTATGATAACAAGGCCATTGAGGAGGTGTTCTTGACTATTGAGGTTTCCACTCTAGATTTTGAACCTCAGAGTGTGTTTTTTTATACCGTTGATGAAGGATACTTTTTATGTGGGATGTTCCTTACAATTTAGGTCGATGTATATGATGTTAGTGTAGGTTCTAGGAACAATGAAATCATGTGATGTGTCATGACCAACGTTTATTATTGTCATGATTGATGATTAATCCGAGATTTACATGAAGGTAAACACCATGATCAATGGAATTAAATCATAGAATATAGAAAATGAATAAAATACAAAAAAAATACATATTGTCTGCATATATTATTTATAATTATGTTAAGAAATTATATAATTACCTTTCATGAAATTATTTCTTCATTGATTGATATGACAACGGATTTATGCCTTACCATTATTTCTTTATAGGAATCAATATTATATTCCCTCTAAAGATGATCCACATGTTTTCCCCAAATCTATAAACATCACCATAGGAATCTCAAGGTGATAATACGGTAGATCTTATTGCTTGAATAATTCATCTTTGATTTCCCCATGAATCACTTCCAAATGATTCTCCTTGATCTCTCAAGACTCGAGAGTGGATGGTGAATTAAGATCACTCTCTATTCTTATTAGCAATCTTGGATAAGGGATCTCTCTAGGGATTCAGTATGATATTCCATATTTCATTATAAAAAAAAGAAATGAATTTTATCCAATAAGAACATAATAAAATTGGGTTTATATAACACTAGTGGAAGAATAAATTATAACACAAGTTCCATTTATTATTTATTTAATTCATTTATAACCCTAGGTCTATAATAAGATTAATATTATTATTTTTAACATGCACTAAACTCGTAAATTAAATTAAATACTATTTATTCAAATAATATTCAATATATATTATTTCTTACAAGACCGTTTGACTGGTCTGCCATTCCTATACAATATTTATTGGGCCTTAAATAATGATTATTTATTTAATAAATAAATATCACTTCATTATTCACAAATAAATAAATAAATATTATATCCACTAATTAGAAAATAAATATTTATTTAATATTCTCCTCACACAATATTCTTTCAAATAATTGGTGATGGAATATATGTGATCAAAAAAACATGATTAATTATTAAATAATTAATGGGAATAATATTTATTAGACTTTTTAAATAATAAATAATAATATATTATTTAACTTGTATTCTTGATACACTTATTTTGTGATCCTCTAGGCCTCATTCTTAGTGGCATTATGAGAAGCACCCTAAAGTCCAAGGATAGATTTTAGCAACATTCCAAGGACCCAAAGAGAAAGAAGTTAATTCCAAAATGAAATAATACCTCATATGAACACTTAATGTGTAATATAATCCCTTTATCATGTTATCCTTAATCAATCACGTTTCAAGTTGGTGCCATTAACCTATATGCTCTATGAATCTTTCTTTGACTTCCCTGAAATAAAAACTTTCTATAGAATACCATAGCCATGTATTTATTTATGATATATCATTTCTATCAAAGGTAATGAGATATAAACTTCCGTTAAAGAACCTAATGGAAAAATCCTTCATCATATTATTCATTAATGAAATATTACTCATGACGCACCCAACACAACCTACCTCCCCATGAACATATGACATCACTATTTTTGTCAATACATTAAATTACATGAATTATACTACTCATTAATAACAATATTAATGTACAAGTATCAATACACACATCCATAGATAGGAACATCCAATGACACATATAAATGTAGATTTATTACTTGCGAGTCTCATTCTCATACATCTTACAAAAGATATTACCAAGTGCGTACACTATGAGAAGACACCTCAATGTCCTATGAGTCTCCACCCCTGACATGAAATATCATTTTTGTCCCTCAAATGATTTCATCTAACTATAGAACATATATTTAAGAATACTGTCATGGAACTTCTGGGTTCTCATTATAGTGGGGAACTGCTATGACGTTTCAGTGTGATAACTACTCTTAGGACATTATCATATACTAAGTTATGTATAAAAACAATCATAACTTGATAAGGAGTTTATTATTATTCAAAACAATTAATAAAAATTATCATAAAGTATATAGAAGTTGGTTCTAGGGCACTAACACCTAAATAAACCCACTTTTACCAGAGCCACAGCTATAGTATTATCACAATATAATGTGATTGGTTATTTAATACTAAGTACCAAATAAAGATCCTAGAAAAAGTTTTTTTATCCAAATAGATTCCTTGGATAAATCATAAGCCTCGATATACTTAGATTCTTCTATATAATTAGTGAAAACTAGATACTTTGAACTCTTCTAGCTCACAGATTCTCTTTTGAGATAGAAAATATAGCCTAATTATGACTTCATATCATTTTGATATGTTTGAAAACTAGAATCAATAAAACCTCCAATTATTATATCCTCATATCCTATATATACTGAGAACATATCCTTAGTTATTATCATATACTTAAGGATAGACTTAATAGAAGACCAATGCTTTTCTCATGGATTATCTAGATATCATCCAGCCAAGATCAATGCATAGGAAACATCAAGTCTAGTTCAAAACATGATATAGATTATTGATACTATTTCTAAAGCGTATGAGATCTTACTCATTATCTCTTTATCCTATTGTGTCTGAGGACACATTTTCTTAGTAATATGTATACCATGTGACACTAGAACCAATCCCCTCTTGGGTTTCTCCATACTAAATCTCTTTAGTATCTAGTCAATGTATATAGTCCAAGTAGCCTCTTGGATCTATAATGAATGATATTTATCCCTAGAATATAGGCCACTTCACCTAAGTCCTTCATGGAGAATCACTTTTTCAACTAGTCCATAACAAACCGTAAGATTTTATTTCATTTTCTTTAAGTAATTTGTCATCAATATATACTACTCGGATAATGATTGCATTCCCACTAAACCTCTTATAAACACATCTATCAAATTCTTTCTTAATGAAACCAAATTATTTTATATCTTCATCGAATTGAATGTTCCATGAACTGGATGCTTGCTTTAATCCATAAAAGGATATGTGAAAATTACAAATATTTTTGTCCTTAATTGAAGTCAAAAACCCATTTTAATTTGTTATGTATAAATCTTCCTAAAGGTTCCCATTAAGGAAATATGTTATTAAATCTATCTTCCAAATTTCATAATCATGAATGCTACTATATAATGTATAATTCTGATGGATTTAAACATGGAACTAGTGAAAAAGTTTCATTGTAGTTAATTACTTGACATTGTTTAAAACCTTTATCCACTAGTCCTTCTTTATAGGTATTTAACTTAATATCCATATACAATTTTTTTTGAATACCCATTTTTACCCTATTGTATTTACATCAATTAACTCATCGACTAGAACCTAAACTTGGTTCCGATTCTTGAATTCCATTTCATAATTCATGTATTATTTACATCTTGTGGGTTCTGATCACTCTATTGCATCTTTTTAGGTGAGAGTTTCATCATTGTCAACCAATATTCAGTCACCATATTTAGGGACTAGAAAACCACATCTCTCTATTTTTCTTACCTATTTAGTGCTTCTACACAATACCTATGTTTCAGGAACTACTTCTTCTATGGGGAATTGTGGAATATATTCCTATACCAAATCTTGTGTATATTGATCAAAAACTTTATCGAAGTTAATATTTATCATACTATACGTTTTGAGGATGTTATCCCTCTTAATAAAAAAGGATTCTCTGGAGATAATTACTTTCTTGTCTGAGAGGTTTCTCTGGTAGTATCACTTTCTTTCCTTGGGATACTCTATAAAAATACACCTTATACCATATGGTGTTAGTTTGTTGCTTGATAAGGACTTAACAAATTCCTCACAACCCCTTAAACATGTATGTGAAAAAAAAGTTTCTTTCCACTTTATAAATCAAAGGGAATTTGATTTTCCATTTTAGTCTATAATCAGTTTATTGTGTATTCCATAGTTTGTAATGCATATCCCAACATCATAATGGAATATCTATATAACTCATCATTGACCTTACTATTTATAAAAATCCATGGTTACACTTTTCACTAACACCATTCCATTGTGCTGTGTAAGGTGAAGTGAGTTGACATAGAATCCGAAACTCCTGTAGGAAGTTGATGAACTCTTGGTTATGATATTCACCACATCCATCTGATGAAAGATTCATTATCTTATTTCCAAGTTGATTCTCTACTTCATTCTTGTATTCATTGAATTTATTAAAGGTATAATACTTATACCTCATTAGTAAGATATATCCATAGATAATCAATTCATCAGTAATAGTTATGATGTAAGAATATCCAACTCTAGATTATACCAAAAATGTTGCACACACATAGGTGTGTACTAATCCTAAAAGATCTGCGGCCCTTTCATCCTATCCATTTAAGGGAGGTTTGGTCATTTTTCATTATAAACAAGCATGGCATATTTCAAGTTGTTTTATCTCAAAAGAGTATAAATAACCATTTTGAGATAGCTTTTCCAAATTCTTATTGTTTACATGACCAATATATTAATTTCATAGCTAAGTGTTTTTTGAGTCATGTGAACATGAATCATTATCTATTGATAATACTTGGTTTCTGTAATTTAATATATAAAGGCTATTATTTAAATGTGCCATACCATAACAAATGTTGTCTTTATAAAAGAAACAAATTTTATTCCCAAAATTGAAAATAAAACCATATGAATCTATGCATGATAATGAAATTATGTTCTTGGTAACCATTGGTACATAATAAAAATCTCTTAAAAACAATATCATCCCTATGGGAAATGAAATGTGGTAGTAAAAAATTGCTAGAGTAGCCATCCTCACAACATTGGTAGCTCAAAAATCCACCCCTCCTTTATAAATATTTTAGAATATAATTTGTTTCTACACTTGGATATAGATGTGAGAACCACAATCTATATCTAATACCCAATGTGTTGATATTGGAAGATTACACTCAATAACAAAAACACCTTTAGATTCCCCTTTATTCTAGGCATAGTTCTTATTCTAGTGTCCTTTATTTTCAAAAGAAAAACATACTAACTCATTTTCATTTCCCTACCTATAGATATTCCTCTTATTGGAAGGATGGTTCTTGGGAGATTTAGGCTTGTAATGAGTCTCCTCCCCCTTCACCGCATTCTTCTTATTCTTATTCACTATAAGGAATGTGTGTTTGTCGCACCCCATGTCCTTATTCACTTGGAGAATCAAAGTAAGTAGTTCTGAAATACTCTTATCATTATTTTTGAAGTTATAATTAATAATAAAACTAGATAAAGTCTTGGGGAGTGAAGAAATTATGAGAACTATGCACAACTCATCTAGGAGTTTAATCCCTAAGATGTATGAGAATTCAATTTATTCAATAAGATTGTCTACATTAATATCAACTGGTTCTGAATCTCCATGATTAGTTTTAAATATAGTAATAGAGATCTCATATCTATCTTTTCTAACATTCTCTTGATAGAGATCCAATAAGTGATAAATCATGCTATACACATCCATGTAATCATGTTTCTTTAAAATCTGATTGGCTATGGATGATAGCATGAAACACTAAACATATATAGCATCATTCAAATGTTTCTCATAGATAGACAACTCTTCCTCACTAGCCTCATTATCAGGTGCATTAGGAATAGGTTCTTCCAATATATATGATTTTATTTCATGGTATAGGATAATATGTAATCACCTTTTCCATTATTGGAAATTTTTTCTAGAGAGAAGGTTATCATTCTCATGTATGGATCACAATGATATATTTGAAGTAATTTTATTACTTTTTCTACAAATATGACAATTATAGTTTTAGTATGTTATCTGATAAAATTTAGACAAATAAATAAATATTATATTTATTAATCTCCCACAATTTTATCAAAATCCAATAACCATTACCATTGGAATTAGAATATCCTGTTTCTTAGAATTTTTAGTGGCAATGATCCATATTCCCCTTCTCATCAACCTAACTTTGGCTGGTCATGAAATTTAAAGATTTTTAGGCAGGTATTCTAAATTCCAACAATATTAACTCATATTTCATTGATCTATTGAGTGTACTCCCAAATCCTAAAATCCTTTAATTGGATTTTCTCAACCCTTGAATCTCAGTTAAACAAATTCCAAATTTAGAAATAAACCCTTTTTGTGAGCTATGTTAAGTCAAAACAAAACTTAATGTTAGAACCTCCCAATAATTGAAAGAACCCAAACTTTGGATAGTCAATAACATTGAACTATTGTTTGATTTTAGCTAAATCAGTGGAAGGATATTCCAACTTAATATATATAATTAAGGCATTTTATATTTATGTGTAAATTTACAATTATAATATTTATTACAAGCTTTTTATTATCAAGTGGATTTAATAAATTGATTATCCATATATATTTGATATTTTTCTGCATAATCCAGTTTATTTTTGTTATATATTGCATGATTTTTAATTTATTAATTCATGTGATCATGATAAAACATCCATAATGAAATAACCATGCAACATGAAAGAAAAATAATAATAAAGTGTTAGGATCATGAGATTTTTCTAGTGGTTAGTTTATCTAGTGGATGGTAAAATAACCTTTGACCTTGGGGAAACCCCCATGAACCATTTATGGTTAATGTTACATATTTCAACTTGTCCACATATGTATCCCTCTTGGATTGGTTTCGTCTCGAATTCAAATTTAAGCCACCTCCACTAGCTTGGGTGTTCCATACATTACATATTCTTTTACTCACATACAGGTTAGGGGATCCAAATGATTGGTTAATGGGTTTATATAAAATAAACAATGGGCACAAATTCCCTTTCATAATTAGGGAATAAATGACACACTGGTAAATTTTTTTAATTTAATAATAAATTAAATGAAACTAATCACATAAAAAGGTATGGTTAGGCTCATGATCATCCACATTAATGCGACGAATTATTCATTTTTAAAAATTATCATTCAATTATAATCATTCTTATTTAAGATAAATTGTGATAAAATAAATTATTTATCTCCTTTAATTAATCATTTATTTTATCTTAATTTTCATCCGAATTCCATTGAGATTATCATCCTTCATAATTTTAAACAAATTAAATAAATTTATTTAAAATTAACCATGTACCTTGGAGGAAACATAGTGAGTACTAGTCTAAACTACACAATGTCTATTATACTAGTATATTGTTTACTCTTTCAATATATGGAATGCACGAATTATCACATAATATCATCACGTGTACTATCAACTTAATTATCACATAGTTTACATGTTTTTTTATTCTTTTACGTAGTGTGTAATGCCTGAATTCATGTAGAGTAATAACTGTAATATGGATTATACATGATATATAAATCCAAATATTTCACATAAATTAATTAAATATTTATATATATAAAAAACCCATCACATGGTGTGTCATATCAACTTAATGAAGAAACAAAAGTACATGTTGATATGATTTTCACAGTATAATAAATTAATTTTAATTCTTCATAATTTGTTAAAAGTACACGACAAGTAAATTTGAGATACACAACATGTTTTATTCTCACCATCTATCTGTGACACATTCCTAGGGACTCAATATGTAACTGTGCCTTGGAAAAATTTTGAGTACACAATGTGTACAAGGGCTATATGGAATGTGGCCTCCGAGTCACATAGACACTAGTCATTTAGGTCATGTAAGAAGATACATGGACCGTCTATGACTAAAAGACTACAAACCATGTATAGAAGTTACATAGCATGTACTTTGACTGCCTATGTTCTAGGTTGGCCTGATCAACACATGAAGTATAATTAAATTTACAGCGTGTAATAAATTTACTTGAATTAAATTAATTCCAAATTAATTCTTGGTGAATTAAACACTAGGAAAAAGTGTGTACCTCCAGGATACACAATGTGTACTCTTGTGTTATGCACCCATAATCCTCGGAACCTCCGAATGTGATCTTTGAATCTATTTTGTTTAAATAATTATAAACAATTATGTGACCCCCTCTAGTAGCCCTTATAGGTTCTGGGCACCGTAGAAGCATGTGATGGATAATGCCTAAATTTACTTTTTTTCATGATTGATTATTAATTCAATATTTACACATTGATCAAAATTACGATCAATAGAATTTATTAAATGAATATAGATAAAGGATAAAACAAAAAAACCAAAGTGCATGATCATTAAATATTTTTTATAATTAATTAATGAAATTAAATAATTACCTTGAGTGAAATTATTTCTTCCTTGATGTATTTGACAAAGGATCAACATCGTACCATCATTTTTTTGCAGGAATGAAGATTATATTCTCACTAGTGGTGATCCACACATTTTCCACAAATCTACAAACATCACCATTAGAATCTACAGATGCGAGTATGACTAATCATATCTCTTGAGTTGTTTGCCTTTGATCTCCCTAAGAATTACTTCCAAATGATTCTCTATGATCTCTCTAGACTTGATAGTGGAAGGTGGAGGAAGATCACTCTCTATTATTGTAAGAATTTTTGGTGAGGGGAGCTCTTTATGGATTCAATAGGATTCTATGGATTTTATTGTGCATAAAAAATTAAATTAATTGTCTCCAATAATATAATATTTCAATTGGGTTTTTATATTTCCAGGGATAGAATAAATAATTTCCCAAGTTCATTTTATTATTTATTTATTCCCCACAAACCCCATTTTTATAATAGTAATAATATTATTATTTCTTGACATGCACTAAACCCACTAATTAATTTAAATGTTATTTATTTAAATAATATTCAATATATGTTATTTATTATTGGACCATTTGACTTAGTACACTATTCCTCCACAATATTTATCAGGCCCTGAATAATGAATATTTATTTAATCAATAAATATCACTACATTATTCTCTAATAAATAAATAAATATTATATCCACTAAATAGAAAATAAATACTTATTAAATATTATACTCTTATAATATTAATTAAAATAACTAGTGATGGAATATATGATATGAAGAAAAAATGAATAAACATTAATCCATGGATGATAATAATATGTATTCAACTTGTAAAATAATAAATAACAACATATTATTTAACTAAGATTCTAGATACACTTAGTGTGTGGCCCTCTAGGTCTTTTTCTCATTGGAATTAGGTGAAGTTTCCTAAAGTCTAAGGATAGGGTCTTGAAACATTCCAAGGCACCCATAGAGAAATAATTTTATACCAAAATGAAATAATACATCATACAGATACGTATTTTGTAATATAATCCCTTTATCATGATATCTCTAATAAAAAAGGTTGTATTTTGGTTACATCAATCTATGTGATCGATGTATCTTTATTTGACTTTATATAAATAAAACATGCCTATAGAACAATATAGAATTGTATTTATTTAGGCTATATCACTTCTATCAAAGGGCCTAAGACATCAACTTCCATTAAACAACAGAAGGAAAAATCCTTTCTCACATTACTCATTAATGAATTATTACTCATGATGCACCCATTGTATCATAACTCACCACAAACATATGTCATCATGTTTTTTTGTCAATAAATCAAAGTAAAAAACTTATAACACTCAAAAATAATAATATTAAGGTCTAAGGATCAATAAAAAAATCCATAGAAAGGAACATCCAATAAAACATATAAATGTGGATTTCCTACTGGTGAGTCTCGTTCTCATAATATCATACATTGGATATTACTCAAAGTACAATGAGTCTCTACCCTTAATATCCTATATCATTTATGTCACTCAAATTATTTCATTTAGATGTATAAAATATATTTAAAAATACTATCATGACACTTTTGGGTTCTCATCATATCAGGGAACTACTACGAACTTTCAGTGTGACAACTACTCTTATTACATTATCACATTATGTTATGTAGAAGAAAAATCATTATATGATAAGAGGTTTATTAATATTCAAAAATTTAATACAAGTTATCATAAATTACATAGATATTGGTCTTGGACACCAACTCCAATAGTTCACATGATATGTGAAATATGTTAAGCTAACCCATGATTGTTATGTAATGCATGTGGGTGCATGTGTAGCCATGATGATTTATTTACTGACATATTATGGTTATGCATGTTGATGTTCTTTATACCATGATTATTTTTTCACATGTTTGTATGTGTTTATTTTCTGACACTCTTGATTTGTTATGTATGATTCCACTATTTCCTTTTGATATTCTTGGTATATTATATGTTATGTTATTAATGGTACCAAAGTGATAGGTGGGACCATTGTGGATTTGTATCTATTAAGGGGGTACATGTTCATATGACACTTGTGAGTTAATGATGAGACTGATATGGATGATGGGGCATGATGGCCTAGTGTGACCTGACCTTGGGGCATGACAATCATGAGTGATTTTACTCGTATGTGATGACTATGGGGCATGATGATGATGAGTGGTTAGAACATTGTGGAAATTTTGGGGCTTGATGGTCTACGTGACCTGACATAAAGATACCTATGATGAATGATGGCATAGTGTGACCTGACCTGGAGTCCTAGGGCTTGTATGGATATTGAGAAACTTCATGTTGTCTCTACTATTAATATGTTTCCAATATTGTACTAATGTTTTCTATCAAGGAGAGGAAGCAAGTATGACCACGAGTTTGTGGTGGATTAGTCAGATAATGAACACTAAGTTTTGTATTGTATGTTTATTCTTTTTATACATTGATCTTTATTATATAATATACTTTTATAAAACATAACATTAGGTTTGTGGTGTTCTACCGAGTCTTATACTCACACCCTACTCGGGAATTTTGATGTAATTTTATATTTCAGGAGGGATCTAGTGAAGGGAAAGGTCCCTATAGAGGGTAGCTAAGTCGAGAATCATGGATCTAGTAGCTGACTGAGATAGACTCTTTAGGTCCCACTATTTATTTATTTAATTTTTATACTTCTTATTACACTAGTTTTTCTGTCCACTTTGAGATACAATTTATTAATATTAAATGTCTTCCATATTTATCATTCCATACATTTCTCTTTGATTATTTATTATATTTTTTGTTGTTGGTTACTGATCCTATGATATGATAGTGAGGGTATAGTCTCCCAACTGACTGACATGGACCCTCACTTCTAGTAGAAAGCCTCTAGAATATGGGGAGGAATATATGTGGTCACATAGAACCCGACTTAGACATGATGGTTTAGGATGGGATATTATACTCAATGTCCCCCTTGATTTACAACCAATCAAAAATTTAGAACTTAATACTCTCTAAAGTAAATTTTATCTACTTTTTCATGAGAAGATTCATAATATATACTAAATAACCTTTTTTACACCAAAATTGGTGTTTTATGAATCTCATATTTTATAAAATAGATTAATGACACTTTACCATAAAAATTATGGGAAATTTCCTTAAGGTTTACACACCTCCCTTTTTTTGCACATATGATGTTTGAGTACAAAACATTTATAGAGAAATTTAATCAAAATGTACTTTCTGATTGAAATTATTGGTCACATAAATTTCCTCACACAATGAATATGTTTACATAATCATTATGAGAGAAAATATACCATATATATTATATAAGACTTAATTTTTACTTAATGGAAAGATTAATGGTCTATTTTTAGGCATAAACAATCTTTTATGAAGCACTTTGAGATTCTAAAAAATTAATTGCCTCCCATTTGTGAACTTCAATGAGTTCACACATTCCTGTTGTGCAAGCCCTCTTTCTTTGTAATATATTCTTCTTGACTTGTGAAAAAAATCCTTATTTTGCTCCAAATCTCATATAAATTCTTCTTAAATAGGCTCAAAATTTCCTTTAGATACTTTCCTTTAATAATAACCCCTTATCTTATCTACTTTGTAACTTTATCAATTTTTTTTAATAAACACAACAAAAAATATCTAAAACATCATATTGGGGTATTTTTTCCAATTGACCATCCAAAAAATCCATTTGATTTTTGAAATAAATTCATTATTAATATCTTATTCAAGAAAAAACTAATTAGTTTATTAATAATATAATTATTTAATTAATATAAATTCCTCAATAAATTTACAACTCAAGATAAATCACATGTTCACGCACATATATTTCATGTCCCATTGTACTAATATGATGTGTTAATAATCCACTACTCACCCCAAATTAGAGAGTGTTATCCCCCAAAGTTTTATTTATAAATCCTTAAAATATAATCCTATACTTATCGAGTAACTTAGAATTCAAATTTGGTTATTTTTTCCTCACACACACACTTAACTTCTATACCAAGTCCCAAATTCTTGTCTCCAACCTATCTACTTCCCAAATATTAGGACTTGGGAAATAACTGAATCTAATACCAAATTATAAAATCCTTCACCAATATGAAAATTCCATATAGGTGAAACGTCACATCGCTTTAAGTGTGCTACCCAATCACCAGAAGATGAAAAATAGAATTGAGGATTTAATTATATCACTTAGTTAAAGATTTTACCTATAATGGGGTTTCATATCAAATAACTATGATAAAAAATTCCGTAATCATTATCACAAAAAAACAATATTCTCTATATATCATAAAAATATCTCATAAATTCCCACATGAATCATATAATGAAAAATGACTAAAAAGAAAAAATAAAGTTGCATTGTCAGAAATATAAAATTAGAAGTATAATAAAGAAAAGTGTGAATAACCTTCCAAATGACTCCAAAAATGAATCATAACTAGCTCCAATATATCTCTTGATATCATCACTAAACTATCGATTCCTCTCACATTTACCTATAACATTATGTATATAATCTATACACATATGTGGTGTGTACGCACGAGTAGTGAGAATTAAATCCTTAGTATAAATAATTAAAAAACATAACATACATATGATTTAATCATTATAATATATAAGTAATGTAAAAATTAAAATCTTATAATAATTATCAATTCAAAAATTAATTAGTATAGTAAGTGAAACCGTGCCACCCAAATATTTTATATCGTGTTCAGCTGGTGCTTGTACTTGTAGACAAAGGAAGATAATCCCATGGATTGTCACATATTTTCATGGCCCTAAAGTCCATTTTATCCCATGGAACACATCTATGACTTTCAAGGATATTACATACACATGTTATCACTTATATCTAGGGCCCCTCAAAGATATCCTTTACATCTCATGAAATATCACATTCTTAGGTACCCTTAAGGCCAATGAA
This sequence comes from Viscum album, assembly GCA_963277665.1. Lineage (NCBI taxonomy): Eukaryota > Viridiplantae > Streptophyta > Magnoliopsida > Santalales > Viscaceae > Viscum > Viscum album. The sequence goes on along the minus strand of OY728120.1, from coordinate 1,794,784,455 downwards.
ATCTCAACCCACCAATGATGTAAATAAGAAACTAGATTATTTGAACTTTTAAAAAATGAAAATAGTTAGAGAAAACCATCTCATAAATCACACAATTTTATACATATCACATCAATATTTATTCTAGAGTTATACCACTCATATAGCTCAAACACTTTGCAAACTCTCATGTAAGGACAAAAATCCCAAGAACACAACCATGATTTTGTATAAAATTTATAGTACACTTTTGGTGCAAAAATTTCACCATTTTTAGTCTATTAATTCAATTACCTAATAAAAAACTTTAGGTAATAATTTACCTTTTCTCATAACATTTTTATCTTACATTAAAAGTAATTCCAATATTATAATTATCCCCTTATATCCCATGTTTTTTCATCATTTATTTCCATAACACAGAAATAACTTCTCTATTTCATTTGATGTGTTTAATATCATTTATCATTTATTTTCACCCAAATAGAATTTTTATTCACCACAATATATCTCAATCCAATCCTGAAATGTTTAGCATAGCCACATCATTAATCGTGAAAAAACACATGTAAGTACCATTATGTTTAATCTCATTTTCATGCTTCTATATATCAACTTCATCATAATATTTCACTCTAAAACTCCTCATTTAAAGCCTATTATTTAAAACATTAAATTGAAAAATTATTGGATAACCATTTCCACTTATTATCCTCATTTTAATACATTTAATAAAAGTTTCATCAGTTTAAAATATTATTAATCCCAAATAATTTCATTTGATAAAATTTCACATTTAATAAAATAGATTCTTGTGTATATTAGGAATGGTTATCCACTTTTAAACACATATTTTAAAATATAAATATAGTCTTTTTAGTATAAAAATATGTGTTGAAACCCCTAAAAAACTTCAAATTCAATCTAAATAACACATAAAAATTCATTGATTCATTATATGCATTCTTGTAGAAGTAAGAGATAATAAAGCACATAACAAATTATAATAAATGTTTTAAACTCATATAACTTTACTTTAAATTCATCTTTAATTTCTACAATTATTTCATGAATTATTGATTTGTTTCCTTTATTAAATCATCACTTTATCCATTTAATTCCACAATTTCAGCTCAAAAAAAAACATTATGAGATATAAAAAATGATTAGAAAAAGAAGAAAAATTATTATAGGTAATTATAACTAATATTTAATGTTAGGAAGCTCTATAATTTTTTAAATAACTTAAATAATTCATAAATTATATAAAATTACAATTTAGAACACCAAGGAAGATAAAGGTTACCTACTAGATATAAGGAGATGATTCTACATAATGGAATTAAGAAAAAAGAAGCCCCAAATACTAGAATAATCATCTTCAATAATTAGATGTTTTAAATTTTTATTAAATTAATTGTATAAATAAAACCTCGATTATTTCAAAAACCAACATAAGTATTACCTTCTACTCATCCAAAGGAATCTAATTCAAGTGACCTAGAATCATTTGGATCAATATTGAAAGAGATATAAAAGATATAAGACACGATATTTTTTTTATATGGAGGGGTAGAATATATGATAGTGGGATATAAAAATGCATATTACCTACAATTTCAATTCCCCACTCCCCTTTTTTTCAAATGTGTTTGACCATTTGGATGGGTCTCCACATTTTTTAAACTAAAATAATTTTAAAACATTTTACATTTTTTTAAATGGTAAATATTTTTTATTTAAACATGATCCTATGTCACCTAAAAAAGATAATACCTATACTCCCATGTTCCTATTCTTCTGTATGCTATGCTCTAGTCATGGTTGTACCACATCAGAGTGTGTCTTGGATGTTTGTAGGGTTAACAACCTTCCACACATATAATAATTCTTAGAAATAATTATCAGGATACCCCACCCGATTACCCTACTTTACTACTTCCCTCACCAGCATACGCATCTCCAGGCCACTACCCCTTCATCTCAACATGTGACTCGTGGCTTGCACCCAGTACACATTATTTTTTTATTCATTTATAACACTAGAACATGAATATATTCTCACATAGAAACACATTTTTAATCACACAAAAAACATAATTACTCTAAAATATTAATAAAGGAACATATTATTATTAACACCCTAAGAAATATTTTCAACAAAAAAATTCAAAAAAATTAAAAAATTTAAACCTCATCACATTATTCAATTCTAAATGAAACACATGAATAAAAAATTATCATTAAAAAAATGATGTCATAAGTGACCCATCCCCTCCCTATCTCTCAACTCTCCCTCTTTACCTTTACTATTAAGAGAACAATCACTGATCCTCAATGTGGATAGTGGATAAAATATTTCAATAATATGATAGGGTTTGGGCACATAAATGGTGAAGGGAGGTGAAAAGTGGTATGGTGGGGTGGGTTGCTGGTGATGTTTTTAGTGGTGCATAATGGTGGTCCTGAACACAGGGATGTGTACAAATTAATGGAGGGGCATGTAAATTCAAAAAAATAAACATTTCTAAAAATTTAACTCAAGTGGAAGGCTTGGTCATGATATCTTAGTGAAGTTAGTGATCCACGAAACGATGGAGATGATGGAAAATAAAGTGGCTAGGGTTTCTTGGGATAATAATGTGATCACAGGAATGTACCATGAAGAAATGTTTTATCAATATATAAAAATGAATAGGGTTTATATAGAGGAGAAAAATATCACATGACATGTAGTTTCCAAATACATTTCATGTTCTTAATGGATACATGACTTGTAGATAATCAAAGTACACTCTTATACACCACATTTGATACACATGGAATATAAATAGTAAGAATATGCTATGTTAGATATACTACATGGTCTTGGTTTTAGTTTTACAAGACCATACCATCACTTTGTCCCCACACATCATTTCACCTAATGGACATGTAATATTGGTTGAGATGACATGACTTAATTCTCGATAGTACATGCCGGCTAACCCCCAAGATTCAAATGCCTTTTTAGGAAGTATGATGTGACATGTATGATAAAATTACATAATTTATTGATATTCTCATATTCCTAGTTGACTGTATGTGTAGTACACATTGTGTTTAGTAGAAGTACATTTCATATATTATCCTTTTTTAGAATGTTTCATATCTTCTCATTTGGTTGTTAAAATTAGATAATTGAAAATCTTATTATGAGTGCTTTTTCCACATGGATCACCAAAACAAGATTTTATACAACATCAAATATCATTTGTGAAGTGTTTTTTGAATGAAGTGTATCTTATATCTAGTGATTATAACTAAGTTAAAGAGAGGTTTTTAGAGTAGAAACAATATGGGTAAAACCATGGGGACATTCTCCTATTAGGTTGAGGGTGATTTATGTAATTTATGGATATGGTAACCCCCATATGGACTTATGGAATGATTCCTAATTTTTGGGAATGTGGTTGATACCCACTTTATATTGACAACGTGCAGGTCCCATATAAAACAGATAGAGTTGATAACCCCTAGTGTGTTGGGTGTAGATCCTGTATCTATGATGTTGGTAACCACCTAAATTGATATACACATATTTTAATAAGGAACGAGTCTTCTATAGGTGTTCGTAACCTCATAAATTTACATGAATACCTGAAAGAGTAATATGCCCCTCAAAATAGTCATTGAGAGGTGCTGTTGGAGTTATGGAAGCTAAGTAGTTTGGTTGTTTTGGGTGTTTCAATGTATTAATTTTTTTGTTTCCTTCGAGATACAACTTATAGTTAGGCTATAAAATTGGGTATTTATTATGATATTGGTTGTATAATATTTGAATTATATATGATCTTATACACATATCCTTATTTTTTAGTTGAATCATTGTTATTTCACCCATTATTTTCGGGGAATCTAATTAGGTATTTTAAAACTTACCTTTGCCCATGAAACCTTGACCACACATATCATAGATGACCCACAAATTTGTGGTGACTTTGATGAATGTGATTTTTTTAATTATTAGTCCTTGATGGACACAATTGTTGTCGAATATCATACCATGAATTATTGCTTCAAGGATATTTTCCCCCTTATCATAGGTTTATTCCACCCAAATACAGATTTCTATATGTATATGTTTTCTTTGGAGTTTCCCTATGTGGAATTATTTTTTATTATTAGAGCCTCATTAATTTTCATTATTCCACATATTGGTAGTTAAATTTATATTTTATTTTTTTACTATAATACATTGGATCACCTTGGTGGCATGAAATTTTCTTTAGGTGAATATCAGGAAAGGCCTCTCATGTGTGTGATATGCCTTCTTAGTGATAGTCACCAGCCTCAGTCCAATTAGTGGTAGGATTGGGGTGGAAAAGTCGACCTAAATCTCATCCTTGGAAAGGTATTAGGGGATAGATGTAGGTTATAGTACTATCTATGACTTGTCAATGTATAAAAATGGCCTAGACCAATCCTAATTGAGATAAGATGGGCCTGAAATAGAATTTCCTTGGCTAATCTGGTTATTTTTTTATAAAATAGACACATGTTTATAAATATTAAATAACTATAATTAGTGAAACACCTATACTTTTTGGTCCATATGTAGCCTTGGAAGCTATAGGGGGGGTGGGGGGGGGGGGTGGGGTGGGGGTTGAGCATCCCTTATAGTAGGTTTCCCTATTGTTTTTTAATTTTCCTTATTGGTTTGGGTCTAATTATACAGGATTAGAATTGGGTTTCCAAGCCTGTACTATGAGTCAGGATTTCTAGTAGTTCCCTATCCAAAATATGATGGATCATGCTTAGTATGACTAACCCTCACACCCAAGCCCGACCCAACCCAATACCAGATTTTTTGGTTCAAGATTAGTTGGTGCTCAGGTTAATTCAAGTAGTATTTCAAGGTATCAAACCAAATTTACATACCTATAGTTGGGTTTATTTTTGGGACAAATTTTCAAGTAAGGAGAATTTTAAGGTTTGTTTGAGAAACATAAGGTAAATGTGTCAATGGGTCTTGAGTTTGTGTATTGGAAAAGGGAACCCAACATAGGTGTTGGTGGATAATATATCCTTTTTATAGTAATTTATAGTTAGTTAGTTGACTCAAATATATAATCCATACTTTATTAAGAACTAATTATTTAGTTAATTCATCATATATCATATGAGTTTGTATTTTATCAATATTATTCTTAAGTATTATCAAACATATATTCTTTATATAACCAAAAGTTTATTTTATTAACTATAAAATGAAACCCCATAGATATCTATCTAGGAATCAGTGGTATGGTCAGAACGATCTTGGGCCAATGTTTTATACTCTTATCGACGATCATTTGAGTGATGAGTGTTTGATTAAGGGACTCAATCATGAGGTATCTCTACCTTGTGAGCATAGGGTAGATCTTCCACCCATTGTGTAGATCCTAGATGCTCTACCCATGTAGTATATGGTAATTCCCACCATGAAGGATAAGATTACCTATAAGATGAGTATATTTCATGAGTTTTGATATTAGATGCCTCCTAGGTTTTTATGAGAGCCTAATTATCTGGTGAAAAACGATTAGTTAGAGTCATTGACTCATGTATTCATTATAGTTCAGAATCCCTTCAACTAGATGGCATTTCTTTCATTTAGTCTTCCTCATGGAGTGATTAACCATTGGTGGAAATTGTCTACTTAGACTCAAAATGAGGCCACTCTACCCCAGTTAGAGTTTGAACCCTTGTTCAGAAATGGGTACTATCCATTAAATCTATGTATTATATGAGTTCAATAGCTTATAGATCAAAAATAGTGTATCATGAATATATCAAAGTATGTGTCTGGGTTTATAAACCTAACGAGGTAGTCCTTGTACAAGATTAATGATGGATTCATTAGAGATCCGAAGTTTTGATGAGGTATCCAAAGAGAGATTCAAGATGGGGTTTTACCTCTATAAACCCCACCAATATTGGAGTCATGGAGAGATATTTTTTAATGGAGATATTTCTAGAAGAATAAAGTAACACAAGATAATTAAAACCTAAATAATATAATATTAACATAATTTAAATAACAAAATTTTAAAAATGTCACATAAATCCAAGGATTTAAATGCTTAGTTTCATAGAAATTACTTAAAAATATTTTTTATTAATCTTTCAAACATTTATCAATATTTATGATCATATAAACAATTTTAAAGATATATCACATGTTATAATCTTCTTCATAATTGAGGTGTTTTATAATATAATAATGGGGTGAGATCAAACACTCAGTAATGGAAAAATATATCATAACATGAAGAAAAACATGAGGAAAAAATAAATATCATAATAAATGATCAAAAGACCTTATATAATAACCATAAAACATATTTGAGAAGCATAATATCTTATAAATACCTTAAGGAAGCATAAAATATATGACATGGCTCAAAACACATCTCAATGGTCATATAGTATGTGTGCACGACATGAAAGCTCAATATATATAAAAAAAGAATAACACTAAAAAAATGGAAACCATGGAAATGAAATGCATCTCAAATATTGATTAAGAATGTGGAATTATGGAACAACCACAATACTAGGAAAACATATGTGAGAAAACCCATCATTCCCACTCCTGTGTGAATAAACTCATTATGTCCACACTTGACTATCTCATGAGATATAAGCTTAAAGTAATGTAATGGAGGGCGATATAATACCCCACATTCATCATCCTTATATATGTGTTCCACTTAAAATAAAAAATCATAATATTTTAATGAACCCATACAAAAATAATGAGTTTCTTAAAAATCAAAAAGGATATCCTTCACTTTTCCTAAAGAAATCTTGAAAATAAAATGGGTTTCAGAAAACATCCAAATGGAATAAAATAACAACATGATTTGAATCATTTGATACTAAAAACTTAATCACCCAAAATAATCACATAATAAAAAACATTACAGTGTTAAACCTAAAACATGACTCCAATGGAGATATATTATTATGAATATAGATTTTAGAATGAAAACCAACTCAAAAAATGGATTTGTGGAAAGCATTTTAAAATAATCGAGGTAAAAGTAATAATTATTAGTCTCATTTCAAAAAGTTTCCTTAAAAAAAGTAAAAAGAGAACAATAAATGAAATTTTATTAAAATATGTTTTCCCTCATAAATTAAAATAGAACATAATTTAAAAAATAAAGGCTTATAAAAATTAAATTCAATATGGAATCACTACAGTAGATTAGGCATATAGCGGTGGTTTTCAGAAACCGCCGCCTAATACGGCGTCAAAAAACTTTTAATGGCGGTTATGTTAGTTTAGTGGCAGTTTTAGGGAAGCGTCGTAGCTGCCTCATTTCGCGGCGGTTTTAGCGGCGGTTATAACCGCCGCGAATAAATTCAAATCCAGCACCATAAAACCGCCGCTAAATCCAGAAGAACTGCTGCGATATGAGGCTGCCACGGTGCGGCTATTTAGCGGGGGTTATAACCACCGCTAAACATATATTGTATTTTGACTTTAGCGGAAGTTTTAGACGTTTAGCGGCGGTTTAATCCGCCGCTAAATATCCGCCAACTTTCATTTAGCGGCTGTTAAAACCGCTGCTAAAAAGTTTCCCAGGAAATTTTTTTTTCTGATTCTGCTGCCCCCGAGCCTGAAAACCAAACCAAAAACACATACAACAGAATATAGCAAACTATAAAATACATATTCATTACCGCCCCATCAAACTATAAGTTCACTTATTCCTCCCAATAAATAATATAGCAACCCATATCAGTTCAAGATCAGAATCATGTTTTAAAACTATCCATCACAATAGAAACTAGAAATCTCACTTTTAAAAATTCATTGGATTTTAGGTACCATTTTGACCATTTGAAATCTGTCATTTAAGGTCACATTATCCATAATTATAAGGATATGATACTATATGTTTTATGTGATGCTACCCACCTTAGGAGTTTCCTAATCATCATTTAATGAGAATGGGATCTCATCCCAAGAAATATGCTTCATCCATAACAAAACACTAGTTACAGATGTGACCAACAAATTCTTACCAAGTGCCTATTGAACAAAGAGTAAACCAAGCCACCAAAAATATCAATATATTATAATTTACCTTGTGGTAGACATGATTCTATCCCAATATGTTCTCATGCACGTCATTAGTATCATATATATAAGAAAAATCTAAACTGATCAGTAGTGTTCTAAAACCGGATCATTTGGTAACATCATCCCTAGCACTAGGAATACTAAATTTTTATATAATAACTAGTCTATCCACATTAAATATGACTGATGAATGTAGAATTATAGCATATTTATTTAATGATTTCCACAAAACTCATACAGTTTACTACACTATTCCAACAACTCGATGGGTGTCACATGTATAAATGCGTACATCCTTCATATTTCACTAGAAAAATGACGCATCATCTGATGTTATCCATAGGTAAATTAGACCTATTAATCCCAGTATTTTATGTCCATATAAATGATTTATCCCCAATTTTTATTATTCCATATGACTTTTGACGCAGCTAAATACCTCATGATTCACCTTTAATTATAGAAGAAGAAGGGTCACATGACCAACTAGGCAGCTAATGATGCCCTAGGTATGTATACCCCACTAAAAAAGAGAATTATGTGAAAACAAAATCCCATATATGGGAAAAATTACCGAATAATGACTCATCAACCTAGGGGTGTTGTTTCATCATAGATAGTCTGATATAGTAAAACCATGATATAAGCAATGCCTTAGATATGAAATACCTCATAATAATTTATCAAGTTTTTAATTCTGAGGGCTCTACCTACTCCAGGACAACCCCTTCTTAATAAGGTATAATATATTGAATCTATGAATAGGTCATTCTAAAATGGTCACTTGGATTACTGACCTAACCTTAAATATTACTATAAATTAGAATGTTCGATATAGACTGATATGAAATTTTTTTGTTCCCATCCAATGCTAAACCTAGGGAGAGAATTAAACTAGTCTTACATGAGGTTGAAAAATAAAAACATAATATTATGGTTTCATTTAATCCATTACATTAGTTCAAATTTGATTGTTTTGTGGAAATTTCAAAGCATAAGTATTAAAAAATTTCATTTTTTAGTTAAAAAAAGAATACTTTAATTGGTACTTTATTTAGCTAACTCTATAAGGTATCATAGGAAAGTAATATCAAAATCCCTTTCAAGATTTTTTTATTTAGATGATATCATTTCATAATTTATATAGTTTATCTTATAAATTGTTTTTACCCATCTTATTTATACATAAATTTCTCACAATTGGGCTTTGTTAAATAAAATTTCTATCCGAATATAGAGAGGAATACCCCCTTTAGGTTTTAATTGGAATTTTACTTAACCGATATCCATAAGCAATGGTTTGAATTTATTAAATCAAAAAAAATTCCATGAAATTTTATTCTAATAATTCAATGTATATATTCATCATATTTTAATAAGATTAATTACCATTCCCATGTTATAAAGGTATTTTCCTCTATAATTTTAAAATTTCATTCATGTAGCTGCACCCAGGTTTTTACCTTTTATTTTATAATATAACAACTTTATATGTAATGGTTTGATTATATGGGTTTCTAATCCCAATTTATAAAGGCCCATACTCTCCATTATTAAATTCAAAATATTTACTTGATAAAAAATTCTTAAGGGGGTGTGTTCCTACTATAGATAGTGAAATTTGGTTTATGATTTATACCTTGAGATGAAATAAAATTAGTTCCCTATGGAGAGGAAAGTTTTTAAAAACTTTATTTTTCATTTTCATATTGTCGATCTATAAATTTAGGAAAGTGATTCCGAGGATGAAAAAATAACTGTTCAGAAGGAGCGACTCATGTTTTCTCATGATCAAACCTATTGAGTTAGTGCTCAAAGATCAGTATAAGGTGACCCATATTGTGGGGACTATACCATTGGCTATTTTAAGAAATGAACCTAGTATTCAAATGGTAGATTGGTTTGGTAATGTGATAAGAGAATCCTATCTTGGGGAATGTGATATCAGTTTTTGATAATGCGACCCTCACATTAATACAAAATCAAATCATAGTAATGATCATTAGAAGGTCTTTTTTCATTCTAATTCCAGTTGATAAATTAAACTAGTTACTTTTGGATTCTTCAATAAAGGTCATATACAAATTTGGATATGCTATCAGGTGGAGTCTGAGTATAGGTGTTATGTTCGGGGTGGTTTCAATGTGACCAGAATGTGGTTGAGTTGGTTATGTGTTTATGTATAGAGTACAACATCATAGTGTAAATTATAATGAATAGTTCGACCTTGGAAAATCACTATAAGGTGGGTACATTCTTCATTGATTGTTCTTGGATGATCAAGGGATTCCTTGGGAATCAAATACATTATGATCGCTTAGTTATTAGTGATTTATTAGTTGAATCCTAGAATTATTGAGAAAGATAACCTAGATGGGGTTCGACCGGTGTTTTAGGAAGTGAATGGATGTGGTTAATAGATAACCACACTGAGTTCATGATAAGGATCCCTAAAATATGTTGGGATGGAATATTTCGATAATGGGATGTGCCATGCCTTGGTATCAGCCATTTTGAGCCATGATCTATGATAGGGAGAACTACATAATGAAAGATCAATTAGAAGTTGACATGGTCCTATCTTATGATGGATGAGTTCCATGTAGGTCCCTCCCATGGTCTAAAAAATGGAATGGAAGGATGGAAACATTATTAAAAGTGATTCCAGCTGATCTTCAATGAAGAAAACTTCCTATATGAGCTTAACTAAGAGATCTTGAGATATCTTAGATATTTAGTGGGAAAAATTGTTAGTGGTTGAATATGAATCAACATTTACTGAGCTGGTAAGTATATGTCAAATCATATGATTAATATAAGGCTTAAGGCATGAACATTTGTGATGAAGCTATGACTAATGATGTGATCATGGACCAGTCTTATGATTTTTCCCACCTATATATTTGTGTTTAGTATGATGTCTTTGAAAAATATAGATTTTACATGAACATGGAAGGGGATTTCTTTACTTCCTCGTTCTTGTTGAGGGAATACATAATTTAGCAGTTATAAGATGAAGTATAAGCACCTCCATAGGAGATTGTTTGAGGTGTCATCTTAGGATTCTAATGGAAGAGGATCACTACAGTGTATTCATTATAGGGATCTGGGACACCCAAATTTATTTTTCCCAAATCCACCATGCACATTTCCATGATATGGGAATATTGGATATCCTAGGAAATATTATGACTGGTTCACATGCCTAAGAAATGGTGGTGCATCTGACTAAGTGAAGGAATCTAAATTGAAGAGAATTGTTTTGATATTGAATGAGTTATGGTCTCATGGTTGAGTAATAAGAACACTTCCTATGTTGTATTCTTCATGCTTCAGCATACACACTACCCACCCTGCAGCATACACACTGCCCAACCTGCAGCATACAAACTGCCCAACCTGTAGCATACACACTGCCCAACCTACAACATACACACTGGCCAAACTGGAGCATACACACTTCCCACCATGTATCCTTTATACTGCATCATACACACTGCCCACGCTATATCCCCCCAGTATTCCCCACTCCACTGCAACATCCCACCACTCCACACTCCTTTGCAACATCCCCCACTCCAGTGCAGCATCCCCATCTCCCCACTCCACAACACTCCACTGCCCACACAAAATATCCCACCTGCAATAAAAAACACACAACAAGCAGTATCCTACCTAGACAATGTGTGGATTTTGATGAATAAACAGATACCCTATTCCTCCCTCTATTGAATTTAAGTCCAAGATCATTGAACTAGAGACTCAATAAAAGTAATATACCATGCGTTCTAATTCAGTTGGTCATGCACTATGATGTACATAAGTGATACACACAAGTAGTGTGATATATATAGGCCATGCAATGTAAGCATGATAGGAGTTTATGATAGAATCAAAGGCCAAACAGTTTGTATTGGGAAATACACAGACTTAGAAGAGCACCATGCTTTCTAATTCAGGCCAACCAATGTGTACGGGGAAATAAAGAAGCCAATGATAATGATTTTATCACCTCTCCAACCCAAAAAGCACATTATAGTAGAGGGAATAAGGGTCCCTACACGAGAAACTATAGTTTAGAAAGAAAAACCCACATCTGGTTGCTTATTATTGTCCAGCAAGTGGTTTTTTTGATGTATACATACATAATTAAATACATACCTACAAGTAAATACATACAAAATTAAATACATATAGAACACATACCTATAACTAGAGACTCCATACATACCTACAAATAGAGACTCTATACATACATAATAAAAAGAGAATTTAATACATACCTGCAACTAGAGACTCCATTCTTGCAACTAGAATACATACAAAATGCATACCAGCAACTATAGAATACATACAGAATACATATGAATTAAATACATAACTAAATTAAGAATACATACAAAATACATACCTGCAACTAGAGACTCCATACATACAGAACACATACATAAAGAACACATACATACCTACAACTAGAGAATCCATACATACAGAATACATACCTGCAAGTAAATACATACTTGAAACTAGAGACTCCATTCCTCCCTCAATTTATAATACATACAGAATTAAATACATACCTGAATTCAGAATACATACATAATTTAGAATTGAATTCATACATGCATTCAGAATTGAATACATACTTGCAAGTATTATAACAAATAATTCATACCTGTAAGTAAATACATACATATTTCAGAATTGAATTCAAAATTCATAATTGAATACATACCTACAAGTATAACACATAAGTCATACCTAAAAGTAAATACATACAGAATTCATAATTGAATTCAGAATTCAATACCTACAAGTGTAACACATAATTCAGAAGGTAATTAAATACATACATAATTGAATTTAGAATTAAATTCATAATTCATAAGGCAATTACCCTGTGCAATACAAAATTCATAATTAAATTCTGAATTGAATACATATAGAATTGAATTATTAATTATGAATACAATACACACAAAATTTATATGGAAGGCATTACCCTTTTTATAGAACACGATCGGGTGATAAGATGATAAATCCCAAAGAAACTCCATACACTAAAGATAGAAATAAAGCCAAAATTCATTCCCACATGCTTGTCCAAAATACATAATTATGTATGTGGTATAAGAAGCTTGGGATATCATGAAGTTCAAGCCCTTAAACTCTAACTTGATTATTCGGTCAAGAGTTCCTTTTATAGTAGGCTAATCAAACAATTTATTCCTAAATGATGTATATCACACTCGAGAAATCAAGACATAAAAAGAAACATCAGAAATCAATAAAATACATAAAAGGAAAATGAGAAATCAAGGAAATTTTAGGACATGAAAATGTGTGGTGGCAACTATGTACCACAAATGTTACATATACAAACCAACTGTTTTCATATTACAAATCAAAAATACAACTACTCAGGGTCTGATGATGCATCATCACCCTCTCCACCTTCATCTCCACTTTGTGGTGTCACCTGTAAGAACATTATATTGAAAATTAAATACGATTGCATATTTATATTAAAACTTTAAACCAATGAAAGTTAGAAAACTAAATGATTTTGATTTTTTGTGATTTACCTGCATACCACCAGTCGATGCACTACCACCAGGGGCATATCTCCTCAGCTGCTGACGTATTTCAATCAACTCTTTATACAATGCAGATATTTGATCCCCCTGCTGGTGAACTGTGCTTTTTAAAGAAACAATCTCTCTCTTATCATCTACGGGTATGGGCTGAATAAAGTTAGGAGTAGATGCAGCTGCTATCCCCGATGGCCTGCTAAAAATCTCAGATGGTACGGGTCCCAAACCCATCCCGCGCACTCTCCCAGCATGCTCCTTCCCAAGGACCTGAGCAACCGGGTCATTCTGGGAGACTGAGTATGACTGCGCAGGATTGGCATCCCATAGCTCTTTAATTTTTACCTATAAATCAAATATCAAAATATATTAACATAGTAAAAACTGATAATAAGTTATTATGATAAAAAATTGACATCATACCCCAACTTCTTTAGCAGGCTCGTTAACAAAACTTCCATATGATTTCTTATGAACATCCAACCACAGTTCAGTCCTGGATGCTTCATGCCCTAAAATCTGTGACTGCATTAAAAAAAGATAAATCAACAATTCAATATATTAAACAGATAATATTGTATTATAAATATTTAAACAAATTAAAAGATTACCAATGTCGTTCGGATTTTAGAAAAACTTTGTGAGCCCACCGTGTGCGGGATGACTTGATTTTCCCGGTTTGATGCATTTTGTCTTTAAATATCCTGAAATAAATAAAAGGAAATTTAATAATGATGTATTGAATATCATGTCCTTTTCATATACATGTATAAATATAAAATGAGGATCATATAATAATATATATTTCAATACCATCCGCTTCTGATCACGATGTCTGTCAACAAACACTTTCCACTACTCTTTTGGTACCCCACTGGGTAGCTTCTCATAAATTTGCTACGTGGTCAATGAAGTATCGTTGACATCACACCATAATCTCCATTTTAAATATTTCCACTTCTTACCTAGATTTTTCAATGTCTACTTCCGTGCTATCACATCAGCAACGGTAAAGTGGAAGAACATCTGTATACAGAAATTCATTTTGAACATATTAGTAACATGACATTCAATTGAACCATAATGTAATAAATTTACCTTTATTTGAGAATCAAACACTTCATTTTTCCAACTTGAAGGCATATTTCTCCAATCGTCATATGAAATGTGAAGGGAAATGGGCTCCGCTGCCAGCTGGCCAAGAATCTGGCCAAGTAACCCCGCAGCATCATCCGTAGGGACCCTGTAAGAATCAAATGGCGCAACAATCTTCTCGCCATTCAGATTCCAAACATCTGAACTTTTTATATTTTTCATCACGGTTGATTTTTTGTCATCTTCAATGAGAAAACAATTAGTATAAACAAAATACAATAAATTTATTTAATTAAAATTTGTACCTATGATAGTGACACTCCAGTGTGTCTGGGATGAACTGGAAGGGGCATGATGCTGCCCCACTGCTGAACCTCCTGAAAGGGGAGTCGACGACTCACCCTCTACTGGGACATCCATGGAAGGTGTGAGAGATGGTGCAGGGGGGATGGTGCAGGGGTGTCGGCACCTGGCGTCTCAGATGTCGTGGGGAGGGAGACAAATGGATCGCCATCTATCGCGGAACTATATGAAACAATATACCTCTTCTTCCTTGGCATTCCTGTCATTTAATCAAATAAAATTAAGTTTAGAATATATATTTCAAAAAAATTATGCAGAAAAAAAATTAAAAATGATAATAGATGCCCAGTACTAATGAACAAAATATATATAACAATGATAATGAATGAGTGCAGAAATGAAACAAGTGGTTGCTGAATAAATAACAAATTGTACATATAATCATTTTCTCCTTCAATCATGTCGGTTTCCTGCTCCATTGCTTCATCCACTTCATTCATCCTTGCTAGACTAATATTTTCAATATCATGATTGACAACTAATTCTGCTTCCTGTTGCTGATTAAATTCAATTTCAGAGGTCAAATTTTCCACTTCATCACCCATATCATACAAATCTCTTTGTATTACATGAGCAACTACACTCCACCCTTCATCGGCAACATCATTCACATAATATACCATTTTTTCTTGCGATGCTAAGATATATGGATCATGCAGTTCATGATCACCAACATCCATCAAGCGAGAGAAGTTCACAGAAGTAAATTGCAAGGAATCTCTTTTAACACCTCTGATAATATCGACCCATTTTCATTTGAATAAAACAACCGAAAAATGTCCGTGGTAGTTTAATTCAATAATATCATACAGCTTTTCATAGTATTCCACTTCAGAAAATGTAAAGATACCACTATTCTGTGTTTTCGAACCCACTTCTCGATCGACTGTAAGAAATCTAAAGCCATTCACATTATAAGCGTCGAACTTTCTAACTTCTTTTAGAGGACCTCTAGCAAGAAACATCAAATCTTATGACACCTCTACTCCAGTATCAGTATTCATGATCTGAAAAAAGAAATATACTTTATTAGATTCACAAAATTTATGTGTAAAAATAATATTCGTATTTATTGTAATATTTATGAACTTACACGTCGTGCAAACCATTCTACAAGTTCTTTATTAACAGCTTTCATTATATCTTTCTCATTTCGTGTTCGGCCTCTCATTCATCTCTTTGTTTGTATCCTCAACTCTTCAATAAATGGATCTGCAATGTCACTATTCAGTAGCACATATCTATGTGCCTGTAATAATTCCAATTCAGTCAGTGTCGCATTTGAGGTCCTCCCATCTGATCGGCCAATAACAGGAAATATTTTGGATTTCTGATGTATTTTAGATTGAGTCGATGTGTCGTCAACACTTCCAACTCGATTAAATCTTGTCTTAATATCATCCAAGTATCGAGAACAAAAGGTAAGACACTCCTCAGCCAAATAGCCTTCAACAATTGAGCCTTCTGGTTGAGATTTATTTCTCACGTATGATTTCAAATGTCCAAGATATCTGTGAAATAAAATAAACATAATTATGCGTTTAATTAAGTACCAATTTTTTTTACTTAACTGGAAAACATATAAATAAATTACCTCTCAATTGGATACATCCATCGATAATGAACGGGGCCTCCTAATTTAGCTTCCTCAACCAAATGCACAGTTAAATTCATCATTACAGTAAAAAAGGACGGAGGAAAGATCATCTCCATTGCGCAAAGGGTCAATACAAACCTCTTCTAGAGGTTGTCAAGCTGAAATGGATGTAGACATTTCTCACATAATTGTCTGAAAAATGTGTAGAACTGCAGTACAACAACAGTAATTTTTTCAGGTAATAATGTGCGCAATGCCAATGGTAGTAACTGTTGTAACAAAATATGTGAATCGTGACTTTTCAATCCATGTAACTTAAGATTCTTCATTCAACACACCTTGAGATGCTACTTGAATACCCATCAGATACCTTGACATTCTTTAACATTTGAAGGAATGTATCTTTATCCCTATTTTTCATTGCAAAAATTTCCAGAGGATACTTTTCATACTCATCTGGCCAGAGATCGCGTTTTATGTTCATTGCTTGTAAGTCTTTGCGAGCATTGAGATTATCCTTCGACTTTCCATGCTCATTAAGAAATGTGAAAATCAAATTGTCACAGACATTCTTCTCAATATGCATCACATCAAGATTATTCCGGAACAAATTAAATTCCCAATACAGAAGTTTGAAGAATATACTTTTTTTCTTCCATTGTTGCATTCCGGTTTCGCTTGACGATGCACTTCGGACCCGTTTTCCGCTATCATTCAAATGATGAACCTTCCCAAATTATGTTTCAACATTTTCAAGATGTTTCAATATTTCAAAACCATTTAACAACTTTGGAGGTGGTCTACGATCAATGGAACCATTAAATTTTGATTTGTTCAGCCAAAATCTATGTGATGCATCGAGAAATCTTCGATGACATAAGAAGCACCATTTTCTACTGTGAGGTAGCCGTTTGGGCTCAAAATCAAAGTTACAAATGGGACAAGCCAAACCCGTGTAAGTGTTCCAACCAAATAAATTCCCAAGCCCAGGGAAGTCACTAATGGTCCACAATAAAGCAGCATGCATTGTGAACATTGTTTTAGAAGAAGCATCAAATGTCTCAACACCTTTCCTCCATAACTCCTGCAATTCGTCAATCAAAGGCTGCAAGTATACATCAATATCATTTCCAGGAATTTGTTTTCCAGGAATAATCATCAAAAGGATAAAAGATGTTTTTTTTATACACATCCACGGAAGAAAATTATAAGGGATCAAAAAAACTGGCCAAATGCTATAATTGGTACTCAAAGTCCCAAATGGGTTGAATCCATTGGCAGCCAATCCCAATCGAACATTCGTAGGATCAGCTGAGAAATCGAGATGTAATAAATCAAATGTTTTCCACGATTGAGAATCTCATGGATGTCTCATTAACCCATCATTTTTATTATCTACAGAATGCCACTTTATGTGTTCGGCAGTTTTCGATGACATGAATAATCTTTGCAATTGAGGATTCAAAGGAAAGTAACGCAAAACCTTTGCAGGTGTGCTCCTTTTCTTCTTCTTCTCCATGAAATTATGTTCATTCAGACTTCCAACATCACTCTTTGTCTGCCATCTAGAAGAAGAACATTTCTTGCAATTTTGTCTACTTGAATCCTCTCCCCAATAAAGCATACAATCATTGGGACACACATGTATTTTTTTATAATTCAGACCAAGCTTGTTAACAACTTTTTTCATATCATAAAAAGATTCTGGGATTTTTGCTTCAGGAAATGCATCATGTATCAATTCCAATATCATGGGCATTGCCTTATTTGTAATTCCACATAGACATTTGATGTGATACAACTTCAGCAGAAATGAAAGTTTTGAATATTTCAAACACCCACAATACAACTCTTGATTTCCATCGTCAACTAAATCATGAAACGCATTTTCCTCAATGAAGTTTTCTCTTACATTTGGCTCCACAGAATCAAGAGGAGGATCCAATGATATGTGAAAATCTTGATCTTCCTGTGTTGCAGTCTCAAAAACATCACTTGTCACGTTGCAATTTGTAGCACCCTCTTCTGGTTGTTCTGATATGTTTTTATGCTGATAGTGGTGCCTTGCAGTGCCGAATGCATAATTTATTAGGTTTTGCATTTCATTTTCCATTGTCAACGAACTTGGGACCTCATTCTGCGGATTAACATCGGTGCTCAATCTTTCTGTAACGTTCAATTCTCTATGCGAAATCCAACACAAATATTGATGAGGGAATTGCTTCAGTATTAAATGTTCATAAACCTCATCTCTCTTCAACCAAGTTCTAAATTTACATTTAGGACATGGACATTTTATTCTCCCTTCAACGGATCGATTAGAAATTGCAAAATCTAAAAACTCATTCAAACCCTTAACATACTGAGGTGTGTTCCTCGGTAATGTGATCCAACTTTTATCCATGTATATCACAATGAACCTACACAATAATAAGAAAAATTAAAACACATAGTTACTACTAAATAGAGAAAGAGATTCATATATACGATAGTATAAGATTACAAAAACATAATATAATAAAGATGATCCCCTGAGTTAGATATGAACCCTTAGTGTTTGGGATAGGGGAAGTTTCTTTGGTAAAGAGAAACAGTGTGCTAAAAATGTGGTAGCTACTTTACCATGAAAACCAAAACACATTGTTAATTTGGAATAACCCCAACCTAAGTTCTCTATAGAGTCTTCATATAAAACTCTCATATTGAATAAATCTATTATAAATAATTTGTACTTTATATTTTCATTATTTATTTGTGAAATATTTATATCTAATCCAATAGAATCTCATTTAAATGATGCTAAAAATATTTTGAGATATTTAAAATGAACTATTTTCCTTTATCTAATTTTTTCAAAACCCTCTAATTTTAATTAAAATTTATATTTGGATACATATTTTGTTCGGTGTAGACTGGATAGAATGATAATGTCAGGAACCAGTAAAATTCTTGCTAAATCCTTAGTATCATGATATAGTAATGGAAAACACATTATATAACTATCTAATACTAAAGTTGAATATATTATAGCCATATGTTTCTATGCATAGGTGTTATGAATGAAACACACCCTAACTAATTTTGGATTCAATTTTAATCAGGTTTAAATCATATGAGACACAAAATTTCAATAAACATTTCAAAAAAGATTGATAAAACATTATAGGATGAAACACATATATTTAACACATAATTTATTAATATATCATACAGAAGAAGGTGATATATTTTTTGATTTTTTTTTGCATAGACAATCAATTGTCATAAATTTTTACTGAACCACTTCCTAGTTATAGATTCAATTTTATCAAATCCACATTAAGATTATTTAAAATTATTTAATATCATTTCTATTTTACTAATTTTATATTGTGAATTTATAATTAGTAAATATTTTATTTGAGTTATTTCATTTGAGATTTAACACCACCATTTTGAATGATATCAAAATTAAATATGCATAATAGTATTATTTAGATAATTTAATTTTTTTTAATTGGATTTTATGACTGTAAGATCCCATGTTGGGTGACACTAAATAGGTCCCTCGAGCCAATTATCCATAAGGCCATATGTGTGCTTCCCTGTACTCGATACGTTGAAGACTAGACGCGAGGGTGTAAATGTGATACATTGGGGATATTATACCCTTATATTAGAGTATCTAATGATGAAATGAAAGGAGATCATCCATAGATGTAATAAACTGAGTATAGAAGTAGTAAAAATTGAAATAGAACATGATACAATAACAAATGAAAATATTTAAAAGCATGAACAACCATTTCATACATATAACACCAGTCATCCACATGGACGAGCATATAAGTTGGAGTACATAAAGGAAAATGAAATGAAAAACAAATATACACTAATATATCTATGGAATATAACCTATACAGTCTCCACATACATATCTGAGCCATCCGTTCAATTACTCTAGGTCAGCACCTTATCTTGGTCTTTCAATCAAGCAAACTTCTTCTCAAGTAATATAGTGAAATTGATTCCCAAACAGGTTGCGATTACAATACTCAGTAGGGAACCGCCAATACAGTCCAACACATATCCATTAATATATAGTTTATGTATATATGATAAAATCATTAAAATTTCAGTAATACTAGTAATAAATTCTAGAATTAAGATAAAATAAAAACTCATATAATGTATGGTCAAGGAATGTGATTAGTCTAGCTGAGACAAAACTAGAAATGAATAAATAAAATAAATAAAGTGAAACCACAATCAACCCCTGGCTTCGTGATCCTATTCAGTGAGCTACTGTGGAATTATAAATATATATTTATATTTATATATGGGAAAATATATATATTCCGATAAATGTATATGTATACACATAAACATGTATATATATGATTTAGGTGAAAAATGTCATGAAATAATAGGAGCCTATTCTTGGGTCTGTAATCATTATTATGTGGATGTCCTTAGAAAAGGGTGTTCAGCTAGATGTCATACCAATCAAACCATTCATAATTAGTGAATCCTCAAGTCTATAATCCTTATTGACAAAACCATCTCCATTCAGTGCCATAAATATGTTTGAGCAAGCCATATCACTATAGGGGAATACACGTCTTAGAACTATCTTCCCCTATACTCTCCCCCAATAACTATAATTTTGGATGATGTATATTAATGGAAAATCCTATTAAGCAAATATTGTCTTAGGTCTAAGACCTAGGCCATGATCCATATCCTATCCTTATATTGGAACATAGATGAACACTAATGGGCTATCCCTATTGTGATATATAAAAGGAATTCTATCCAAAAACAAGTACATGCTTAGAATCTATTCATAATAACGATCAATATCCACATCATCAAGAAGTACATCTAGGATATATAGTAATGTTTCATCCACCCAACACTAAAGAGTATCCTCAGAATCACTCAAGTAGAGCATAATTATCTGTTGAGTATATGTCACATCAATGGTGATGTTCACCATGTCCACCAACTCAATCATGTAATTGATCAAGGAGAGGGTAATTGACCACTTCCCTTAGGAGAGAGTAATCAACCATGATTTCCAATCAATGATGTGGATTGCCATGTCCAACACTATGTCCATGTGACAGATCGTGGATATCATAATAATCCTAATCAATCAAGAGAGCATAATCATCCATGAGCATCTAATCACATGGTATGTTATGCCAAATCATCATAATCAATTATCTCAAGAGCCAGATTCGAAGATGTATGATTGGGTATCTCAATATTATAAAAATCAAATAAAATGTCTTAGAAGCTAGACCCCAGAATGTACATATGGGATTCCAAAATATATAAGTAAAAGGGAAACTAAATCGGTTCTTATGAAGCACATTTGGGAAACTAAATCGGTTCTTATGAAGCACATTTGGGAAACTGAAAGTGTGTCTTATCAAGCCAGGTTCATATTCCATAATCTAGGAAGTGACTCTTGTAATCATCAATACGTCTTTGGTAAAAGGTGAAAGCATAAACAAAATCAGGACGGTGTGAGTGACTTATATCTTTATTTCCTAACATAATATAATATAGGGGTCTCATGTTGATCTTTTAAACCATGTCTTGATTGGTTGGGGTCTTGATAAGTGCCTTTTCAGAAGGAATTTCACCATTAGTATTAAAAGGGTTTTATTTTAAGGACTCAAAAATTTAATATATGACATATACATTTTAAATTCATAACTATTACAACATATATAGTATTTATATTATGAGTTTTGATTTATTTTTGTGTATGTATGATTCTAATGATTTAATTTTTAAAATTCTTATTAACTAAAAAAATTAATTTATTGACACCACAATAATTTGTAACTCTTTAAACAACCCATAAGTATTTTTGACTAACTAAAAAATGAAATCCATGTTTTTTCATACATATCCAAATTCACAATATTTATATTGGACATGAATGCTTCATGAAAAGGTAAAATTTATATGACTTTGAAAAACTCCACATGAGTAATCCTAGTATAATAGATAACCAACCCATTCACTTTTGTATCCAAGGAATAAGCCTCCAAGAAATTTTGTGGTTCGGCCAAAAATCACTCTACATTTGGAGACTTTACTCAAGTGAGAATTCATTACGTGAAACCACTAACAACTAACATGAATAAACTACATCCAAAAACTATTTATAATCTCATAACTACAATTACAATCCAAGTTCAAGGTATATTTAAACTATTTTTTTTGAAATCATACTTATTATGATATAAAAGGTGCTATCATAAATGAAATTTATCATAAATATGGTAAGGCATAGTATTCATTTTTTATAATCATTTTACTAATCATGAAAATAAATACGTAATTTAAAAAATTAAAATGAAATATATTTAGTTTCCAAAACATGAGAAATGGTAAGACATCTAAACCCACCACTACATCCAACACTATGTCCAATACTTTTCATCTATAAAAATGGTACAATTCCTAATCAACTAAATAAGGAAGTTGAGTATAATTTTTATATTCTTAACCCACATAGATGAGCCCCATACATCCTAATTCACCATACTTGTCATCACCATCGGCTAATCATTAATTTTAAAGGATTATGAAGATGGAACAGTAAATACACATTGGTATGATTCATCTGTAAGATCAATGAGATCAAAAATCACATGTTGAGGGAGGGAAATCTAGCACAACATTGATGTCACTTCAAGAAACAATAATAAAAAAAATAATATCAAAACAAGTAAAAAATTAGAAATCAAACCCTAGGTTTTGTATAGGTTGCTGGGGAAACCGGGTCGCCGGGGTTGCGGGGTCGCCGGTGTCGCGGGGGGCCGGGGTCCCCGAGGTCGCGTGGTCGTCGGGGAAGCAGGGTCGCCAGGGTTGCGGGGTTGCCGGCGTCGCCGGTGTCGCGGGGGGCCGAGGTCGCAGGGAAAGCGGGGGGCTGGGGGAGCGCAGATGAGAATGGAGTCGGGGTGGGGGAAGGGTCGGGGCCGGTTAAAAAAAATTGTTTGGCGGCAGTTTGTTATAAACCGCCGCTACAAAACCGTCTCTAAACGGCGGTTTTGTTGTAGTGAATGGTATAAATCAAGGAAAGGATTTTTAGTTACAAAGTCCTTTACCTTTACCCTTGATTTCCACAGAAGTGATTTAACCTCATGTATCATAAAGTTAAAAATTTTAATTATATATTTTAGAACCATTATATATATATATATCTATTTACACACTTCACTAATAAAAATTATATTTATATAATGTTTTTGTTAATATTTTTTTACATCGGGTATTAATATCTTCAACTATTTGTGCATGATTTATAACGTTGAAATCATTAATAATTATTTGATACAAATTTATAATATTTATATATCTTTAAATATACTATAATATATAAATTATATTTATTTTTAAGTCTCTTATACCACTCTATATTTGTTTCAGTTATGTTGTGGGAAAAAGGAATCTGTGTGTCTTATTTCATTGATTTTAGTGACTGAAAAAGATAATTTAATAATAGGTTATGTGATTAATATGATATTTAAATAAAATGATAAATATTTTATTATTATATTATTATTATATTATTTTTAATGTCTCCATATTCATCAATATTATATTTTCATATCATCGTTCATATAGGTAGTTAAACCGACCCAAACATGAACGCACTTTAACTCGAATGGTGAGTATGGTTAATGAGGTTTTTCTTTGGATATTATAATCAAATAATAATGATTTTATTTTGATTTTTTTATTATGGATAAACATATTTTAATATTTTTGGATAAATAATGATATGATATAATAAAAACATAAAATGTTTCTTTATCATGGTCGTAGTCTACACACACACATGATTGACATTCCATTGATTTTATATGCATATAGAAAAGAATAAATAAGGGTATAGCACTAATATAACAACATAAAAGTATAAAAAGGATACTAAATTCGTCATATTAATATTTTGGTAAGATAATTTTAAAATTAATATCAATAATTAAAACTTAAGAATGAGACAATACTTATATTGGAGACTTGATATTTCCTTGAAAGTCCCCTTAAAATCGAAGGGTTTAGACTAAATACAGCTGATTAGGGGATTATTTTTGTAGTATATGGTTATAGGGATAGAAAAATGGAATATGTTCATGCAGTAATTCAAGGTTAAGTGTATCTTTGAAGGGTGGAAGTGTTACCCTTTTATAAGTGGATAAAAGGGGTAATTTTGGGAGGACTCATTATTTATCAGTAATGGCATGGAACTTTTCAAGGGTAAATGGATAAAAAATAGAAAAAAGTGGATCATGGGGTATGGTTAGGTTGAGAAAGTATCAACCAAGAGTTTCTACACTTGTTTTAAACATGTTGGAAACCATTTACTCTTAATTTTCTTTTAACTTTTGTAATTTATTTTGTTTTTACCAAGGTAACTAATTTTCACCTTGGTAATTTAATTTAAAACCGGAAAATAAAATGATTATTATTAGATAATTTGGAACCAATGGTTTTATATATTGTATAAACTTTATAAAATAAAAATTGTATGTATATGTAAATTAATTTTTAAAAAAATGGTCGTAACATAAAAAAACCCATCTTTTGAAAATGTTAATTTTTTAGCAAAAAGATTTATGATTAGGAGTGAATTTTAAATGAAATTAATTAAACTGAATTTAAAATAATTATTATAACTAGAATATTATTTATTAAAAAATAAAATAAATAAAACATTTATTTAGTCCTATTATAATTAATTGACCAAAATATTTAAAAAGTAGTTTTCATAAAAACTCCTTATAAATTTTCAAAATGTTGATCATGGGATTATAAATTCAACATAGTATTTTGAAATTATTAATATAAATTGTAATATATAATTTCAGAGGATTGTTTTTTGAAATATTTTTAATTCATTCATATAATTATACGATTTTATAAAAGGGACAACGTTAATAAATTCAGTATTTTCACTATTCATATAAAAATTAATTATTCCCAAAAAATACTGAAATTTAATATTAAGTTAACAAGACTATGATAAACTCAAAAATTGTATTAATTTTTTCAAATTCACATGTTAAAATTTATATGTACAATTTTTAATTAAAAATTTAAAATATAGTGAAAAACTATTTTTTTATTAGAAACTGACAAATTAAACAAGTGTTAATCCTTTATTCATATAAAAATATAATATCCTTGGAAAAGGAGTAAATTTTTGAAAATAGAATTAATTAGTTTCAAAAATTTACTGTTTGAGTCAATATTTAAGGTGAACATTATTTTGTTTATATATATATATATATATTTGTATTCATAATTCCATTACCAATGTTTATACTAGACAATTCTACAAATACCTTAAAAAAATACATATTTGTTTGTTTCTGGTGTTTCATGTGGAAATATCCATAAAAAATAGAATTTAATTATGAAGTAAAACTTTGTTTGTTACATTCTACCCCCTTAAAATAATTTCATTCTTGAAATTTCATTACATGTAAGAAAAAAAGTGAGGGTAGTTTTCTCTCACCATATCCTCATGCTACCACATAGCCTCCTCAATGTTATAATTTCACCATAAAACCTCTACCATATAAGTTGTATTATTTGACATCAGCTTATATATTCAATCAATAATTTCCATTAGTGGTTACTCATTTTTGTGAGCATTGCAAGATCATTCTTCATACCATATACAACTGTAGAGTGATTAGAAAACAACCAATCCAACCACCTGAAAATGATTGGAAAGAAATTAGGAGGCTTAGGAATGATAAAGCCCCCTTGATAAGTGTACCTGAATCATCTAAAACCGCAACCTGGGTGAAAAAAACTATCACTTCATCTCACTTAGGGGAGACCTTGGGTACTAAATGGGATGACCTTGTTAAAGAGGAAGAAAAATATAAAGACATATTTTCATAATTGGAAACTATAGTTTTAGACACCCTTAAATAGGCTACTGAGATGGATAAACCCATCTCATGTACAGTTGAACAGAATTCCCCAATTGATTCCCCCACTGCCCACATTTCTACATGGAGCTCGTTAATTCTTGAAAATCATAACAACTCCTCCATATCTTTGCAACCTGTTACTCAGGATAATTATGATTTTATTTGTCATGGTTTTAATACTTTTGTTCAAGACTCCACTAACACGCAGGATAATAAGAATGCATTACCAAAGCTGCAGTTATCCGCTTTGGATCTATGCATGGAAAATCATCAAAATACTTCTCATTCTAAAGCTCCAGTTGGAGATACACAACTTGGTATCATACAATAGGTCTAGGAATCCTTGCGCATGATACCGGCTACAGAGGCATCAGAAAAAGAGCAGAGGAATAAATACAACACTGGGCAGTGTAGTGCTTCTCACTGTTTGAGCATTGAATAGAAGTCAGTTGATCTTGCTGCTAACCAAATACGTATTAAAAATATATGTGCCTTACCAGGTACCTAAAACACTTCTGTTCATCATGCTACTTTGTATAATAAATGTTTAGATGCTGGTAACAACAAGTAAATTAGTACTGCTTTCCGCCACCTACTAATAATAACATCAAAGATATTGTCACTCAATCAATATCGGTAGGTGATGCGACTAACTTCATAGACCCTACTAAAGGAAAGAAAGGGCCTAATACAATCCCTAATATGTCAAAAAATGTTAGAAGATAAAATAGGCATAAAGGCTCGAATAGTAAGAAAAAATGGAGTTCTAACTCCAAACACATATATAAATGAAGATTCTTTATTGGAACTGTCAAGGTATTGCAAACTTTGATACCTTTAATATTTTAAAAAGAATGGTAAACATTTATAAGCCTTTAATTTTTTCCATTGCTGAACCTAAAATAAACTTTTCCACTAATTTAGTTCATTTCTGTCGTTTTGGATACACCTTCATCAGCACATGTCAAAACAATAAAAATTTTGATACTCTTTGGACTTTTTCTCATCCCTCTCTGTCTAATGTTAATGTTTTCTATATTACTGATCAATGTTTCACATGTGAAATTATGATCGATAATTCCCATCTCTTTTGTTCCTTTATCTATGCCAAGAATAAATATCAAGATAAGAGGATTCTCTGGAATGACCTCTCCTCTTTGAGCTCAAAAATTCATTCCCCCTAGATTCTTGTGGGTGATTTTAATGCTATTCTTTCTGCTAGTAAAAAAATTGGCCCTCTTAACTCAAGTCTATATATGAGGGATTTTAAGGTTGCTTTTGAAACCTCCAATCTTACAGAAATGGCTCTCCGAGGTTCCAAATACACCTGGTACAAGAATCATTACAATAGAGTGGCTGTGAGAAAATTGGATAGAGCCTTTACTAATGACCATTCTTTAGATATACGGGATACCATTTCCAACACCACCCTACAAAAAATTCATTCTGATCAACATCCTATCTTGGTCACCATTTCTTATAATTCTCAGAAACCCTCTCTCTCCTTTAGATTCAACAATTATTGGTTCTCAGATCCTGAATTTTGTAATCTCATTAATAATTTTTGGACCTCTATGACTCATTCCGATGATGAATTTTCTTGTCCTCTTAAATTAAAATATCTCAAACACAAGCTCAAAATTTAGTGCAACATTAAAGAAAAACAAATTGATAATGACATCCTTTCTCTTGAGAATGAACTTCATCCAATTCAAAACAATAACACCCACTCATATTTTGCTTCTGATCACAATCAAGAAAATAACATTACTGTGAACCTTAACTCGCTTCTCACCTTCAAATACAACATTCGTAAAAAAAATTTCAAAATAAAATGGATAACTGATGGTGATCGTAATACCAAGTTCTATAACTCTTTACAAAGAGTTTGGAAAGCTAGTAGACCCCTTTCTTCCCTCAAATATAGAGATAACCTTTTGGATAAAGAAGAAGATATTGTTAACCATGTTGTCTCCTACTTTTAATCTTTATTCAATGGTCCTAGTATGAACAAGGACCTCATTAATGAAATCATACTGACAATTGTAACTGATGTTGATAACAATTTCTCCTGGGTTTTCCCCTTGATCATGAAATTAGAGACACTGCCTTTGGTTTGAATTATTACAGTGCCTCGGGTCCTGATGAATTCAACAATGGTTTCTATCAAAATTGTTGGGATATAATCCAAGCTGATATTTGCAAGCTTGTGAAATATTTCATTGCTAACGGCCTTTTACCTCATTGTTTAAATGACCAATTCCTTGCATTGATTCCCAAAGTTGACAATGCATCTGAAATTTATCTCTTTCATCCTATAGCTCTTATCAACACCCTCTATAAAATTATCACCAAGATGATTGCTAATTGAATCAACACTATTATCGATAAAATTATTTCCTGTAACCAATTTGGCTTTATCAAGGGGCGATCCATCCAAGACTGTATTTGTCTTCCCTTTGAATACACTAACATGTTAAATAATAAAAATAGAGGTGACAACATTGGAATTAAACTGGACATTAGGAAATATTTTGATACAATGGACTGGGATTTAATCTTTAAAGTTCTTCATGGTTTTGGTTTCAATGACGTCCTCATCTCTAGAATTAAAACCCTCTTAAATTATTCTCACGTTTCCATCTTGATCAATGGATCTCCTAGAGGGTACTTAAATTTCTCTAAAGGTATATGACAAGGGTATCCTCTATCTAAAATTCTTTTTTCCATTTCAGAAGACTATTTATGTCATATGCTCACCCACCTGGTTGACCAAAAAAGGTCAAACCGATTCATGCTAACAGAAACGTGAATGCCCCCACTCACCTTATTTATGCAGATGACATCATTCTATTCTTAAACGGTGATATGAAAAACATCAGAATTCTTAAAACTTCTCTCACTCACTATGAGGAGGTCTCGGGTCAAGTCATTGGATGACATAAATCCTTCATTTACTTTGGGAATAACTTTCCAACTGATATGAAAAATGGTATTATTAATGAGATTAAAATCAAAGAGGGTACCATTCCCTTCAACTACCTTGGTGTTCCCACTTTCAAAGGAAGACCCAAAGCTTTATACTTATCAAAAATTGTTGACCAAATTCTTAATCATCTTTCCTCTTGTAAAGGAAAATATTTCTCTATGGCGGGGAGATTCTTCCATGTCAAGTCTGTTATTGTCTCCAAACTGGTATACTCGATGATGGTCTATAACTGGAGATCTAGTCGCATAAAAAAATAAATGTTCACATGAAATTTTTTTTCTGGACATGATGCACCTTGGACAGGAAACTTGTGACTATTCCTTGGGCTAAATGTTGTAAACCTTTAGACATGGTTGGAGTTGGAATTAAAAACATAAACCTCTTTAAGGAGGATCTTGAAGCCAGATTAACTTGGAACCGGATTCACAATGACTCCCCCTTGATTGATTTCATCAAAAACAGGTTCATTGATATATTGAAAAGAGGTAACAAGAATTTCAGTACTTCTTCCATTTGGCCCTTTGTCCGAAACATGTTCGACAATATTTTGCTTAATGCTAGATGGATGGTCTCTAGAAACTCTTCCATGATATTTTGGTTGGACAAATGGACTGGCACTCCTCTTATTTCTTTGACTCCCCCTGACCATATCCCTGATAACATAAACTCCACTATTAGTAATGTGCTTAATTCTCACATTGATACCCTTCCAAAAAATATTATTTAAATTATTGATTCTTACCACTTTTCTACCTCGTGTGATCTCTTGATTTGGGAACCTGCTCATAATAAGATTCTAAATTCCAAAAAGTTCTATAATAACTATTTACATAACCCCAAAAATGACCTGAAATGGATTAAATATTTTTACAAACCCTAGATTAAACTTCAAGACTCACTCTTTTTTGGCGTCTCGCCTTTAATAGGGTTCCCCCTGACTCTTGTCTTCAAATTTTTGGAATTTATCTTTGTTAAAAATGTCGTTTGTGTAATCAACATAGAGAAGATACTAATAACTTATTTCTATCTTTCTCTACTGCCACTTCTCTTTGAAACTATATTTTTGAAACTTTTTATTGCAGATGGATGATTCATAACTCTAACGATGAGCAGCTTAATCGTTGTGTTACTATGGATAACTCACAACAAATATGAAACTTGTTCCTTGCTGGGGTTGCAAAGATGCTTCATGTTATTTTGTATGATATAAATAAAATTCTTCACAATAATAGATCACACAACATTAATGTAGGTAAAATTAGAATTATCATCGCTATTCAGGATGTTGCGCTGATTCAGAAAGGAAGTTGCAACAACTCTGTGGAAGACATTATGATACTGAGATGTCTTCAAGTCGATGCCATTTTTATACAACCGAAACACACTTTTGAGGATTTCTGGAGATCTCCACTTCCAAGTTGGATTAAAATCAATGTGTATGGAGCCTCTAAAAGAAATCCAAGACCTGTTGGGTGTGGCGCCATCTTCAGAAATCATCTTGGTCACATTGTTGGGTGCTTTTTTGGAGGTTGTGGAACTGTAACCTCTTTGGAAGCTGAGATGCTGAGTGTCATTCATGCCATATCTTTCGCATTACGCCTAGGGTGGAATAACTTGTGGATTGAAAGTGATTCTACTACTGTAGTGCAGACCATTTGGAAGGGGGAGTTTCATCTAGCTTTGACGCTTATTACGTGCTGGATGAATTGTCTTCAATCTCTCCATGACATAAAATACATTGAAACCCATACTTATTGAGAAGCAAATATGGTTGCAGATTCCGTCACCAATAAAGGAGTTGATCAGGACATAACCTGGTTGGAGGAGCTCCCAAAAAACCTGATTCCTTTTCATGTTAAAGATTGTAATTTGATTCTGTCTTTTCGACTCATGTAACCTTTCTTTTTTGCAAATAAAATTGCTTTGGTCTTTTGACCAAATCCCCAACTTTAAAAAAAAATCATGAATCACTTCCATGGAGATATTCAAGGGAACACATTTTCCCCAAATTCTAACTCTAGATCTCATTAATGATTACACATATAAATATTCTATCAACTTTTTTCCCTCTTTCATGTATAGTTAAATGGTTTGAACCTTATATGTCATTTCTTGGGAAAGTTTAGGACCTATCAGCTTCATCTCTCATTTTTTGTTCCGGTATATTGGAGTGCTTCATCTATCCCATAAAGAGCCTCACATGGTTCCTTCTAAAAGATAGAATGAAAAATAAAATTATATAATAACATTAAAAGGGGAAGGTTTTGATCCCAACATTATTTCAAATCCATCAAATCAGATCTCAACATATCCACTAGATTTTGAATTTTCTTATCTGTCTAACAATCTATCTGAGGATGATATGCAGTGATAAATATTAGATCTATCACTAAATATATATAAATACTTCTCCAGAACCTTGAGGTAAACCTCAGACCCAGATCATATACAATGGATGGTGGTATTCCATGTAGCCTCAACACTTCCCTTATGTATTTCTTCCCAATTTAGTCAAGGGAGAAATCTTATTTAATGGTAATAAAATGCATTGAATTTGAAAGGTGATCAACTAAAACCCAAATATCATTATATCCTTTAGATGTTTTGGGGATTATTATGATAAATACTATCGTGATGTTTTCCCATTTCCATGATATTATGAGTAATGGTTTCAATATACCCTTATATGTTTTCTATTCAACCTTAACTTTTGAGAATACCAAGTATCAAGATATGTATTCTTCAGTCTCTCTCTCCATAAAATAGGACAATAAGTTTTTAGGTCAATATGCATATTGTAATTCATGAATGTATATAAAAGGTTGATATTTTTTTATTATTAAAATGTACCTTCTTCAAATCCATCATTGATAGAACACAAATTCACATTCCCAACCTAATAAATCCATATTTATGAAAGTTTAAATCTAAAATATTCACTACATTTTTCTTTATATCTACATTATATTTCTGGTATTTTTTGATCATTAGGTGAATGGGAGGATGAGAATTCATTTGGGAAAGATATGATTTATTTTCCTCAATTAAGACATAAAGATTCATCCTATATAATTCCATGAGTTTTAAGTCTTTTTAAATACTTATCATGGAGATAATAGCATTTTATTTCTTGTTTATATCATTATCCACCTTATTTTCCTTCCACAAGTGGTAATGTATTTAGTAGTCATAATATTTTTTCAACCACAACCATCTCATTGGGAACATATTCATTACCATTTGTGTGAATATATATTTTAAGTTTTTGTGATTAGTATATATGTCACACATTTATCCAAAGAGATAATGTCACTGAATATTCAATGAAAATATCACTACCGAAAGCTCTAAATCATATATTGGGTAATTTTTCTGATGATACTTTAATTATAATAAACCATAAGTAATTACTATATCATTATACATGAGGAAAAAACCCAAAACCTTTTTCAAATCATCACCGCATATTATAAACCCTTCCCTATTATGGGGTAATGTAATTATAGGAGCCGTGACCAAAATTTTCTATAATTACTTAAAAATTAATTCACCTTCCTCTATATAAAGGAAATTTACTCCCTTCCATATCAAAATTGATAGTGGATTTGATATCCATGAGATATTTCCCAATACTTAGCAACTAGTGGATTATAAGACCCACTAAATGTGGGTAGAAATTTCCTCATAAATGAAACCACATCTAGCCACTACCTCCTTTTTTCATTTGGGAGATCAACATGATTTGTGTTTCTTCTCACAACTTTTTATAATTGTTTGAGGATTACCATGATATTTCTTATTCGATCCCTAATCTAATTTGGTTTCCCATTGGGAAAATATCCACATTTTCTATTGTAACCATTGTTAATTGGGATTATTTAGGTTCTCAACATCATCCTGACTAAAGTAAATTGAGAATAATTATTCTTAAATTAATGATTATACATAAAAGGAAACTATGAATATAGAAAAATTATTTCATAAATTACATACTTACATTATCCAACGAATATATAGATTTCAATCTTGGTTATCCATAATTATTTTTCTAACTGAACTAGTTATACATGTTCAAACCATTTTTAATGGTTTGTAATGATAATGTGATTATCTAAAGCATATACCCTAGGAGTGTCAAACTTAGTGCACAGTAAGAGCATATTCACCGAGAACCAAAATGACGAATGAGATATACTCGAGTAACTCATTTCATGGTTATTAACCCAGATGAATCTATGATAAAACCAAATACATTTTTAGTATCTTGATAAGGAATTATTTCTAGGAAAACCACATAATCCATACTTTTCCAATTTTTTTTATTTTATCTTAAACTTAGCGTTAGTGTTTTTTATAATTCTATCTAAACTAGTCTCTAAAATCCTCTTTTTGTCATATTTTGTGGGTTTAATTTTAAATTAAGTTATCCAACTTATGTGAAATGAATTTTATAAAATGGATTACATATTTGGAAAAATAATAATTAATATCATGAAATAAGTTCAACATATGTTTTGGTCATAATGAATAGAAAAATTCTAAAAAATTGTTACTATGGTTAAGGTTAAAATGAGTTTATTAGGGGGGGGGGGGGTTAAACCAAGAGATAAGGGAATGAATGATAATTAAAATTTTATAAATTTAATTGTATATCCATATTTATACCACATACTATCCCATTTTCTAATCTTTTTCCATTTTTAAGCATTTGGCATGAGTATGACATTATTATATTTTGATCTTTTATGAAATTCCAGGTGTGTCCTGTTCCCCGCTTATATAAGTAAACCTATACTTTCTCTTATTTACACCATTTTGAGCCATATTGATCAACCAAAACCTACCCAATTATCTTCTCAAATTTACTCACCAGGAATTATAGGTCATTGTTTACTTATAAGATCATTACAAGGGTCCATAAGAAAGAATCTAACGGAGGCCAACTGAAGGAAAGGTAATCATCTAACACAACCTCTTTCAAATTATTTCCTCTTCTAACTCATATAAATCTACAATATTCATAATAAAATAATAAGTTCAGTATCCTCAATATTATAATTTTTATTATGATTATGTAACCACCTGTATTCACACTCTTTTCAATCAAATGGAAAGTGAAAGTATCGCTCGTGCGTATGTGTGGACTACTACCTCCACATAGAAATACAATTCATTTTCTATCACTGTATTTTATAGATGGTTATTATGATGGGTTAAATGTTCATATGTGATATTTATGAAATAATTATTCTTATTTAATTATAATATCACATATACTATCTTAAATTCCCATCCATTATAAGTGAAAACAACACTTGTGCGTACGTGGGGACTACCACAACCAAAATGTGATGTGATTAATTGTTCATTTTTTCTTTACATGGATGGTAATAAAGATATATTTCATGAATATATATTATATATATGATAAAATAATAATTCTATAAAGGTGAATTATTATTTAATTTTATTTCATTCCATCCATCTAAAAGCAAAAATAATGTTCATGCATACATACAACCAACCATCTCCACGAACAGTTTAATTTATTTTTCATTATCTAACTTTTATGGATGGCTCTAAATATATATAATCAATATATATGATATTTATATCATGATTAAAATTATTTATATTGTTGAACCACGATCAAATTATAAGAACTAAAACAAATGATATGAAATTCTCATGAAAAACAAAATAGTTAACACCTGGAAACAATGATTTTAATAAGGAATTTTTAATAAATGGGTGATGAAATTTTATTAGTGGATCATGTATGATATTATAAGTATGTAATTGAATATATTATAGAATTATAATAAATTTAAATTTATTATAAACTATGTTAGATTTCTTATAAATAAAGTCAGACATGTGGTAAGGGTTTCTCATCCCACTTTTATTTCGATGAGGTATATGGAATATACATCACTTATTTCCTTTTTGTGTTGTATATAAAAACTATTAATGTATTTTATAATGTTTTTCCTATTTTTTGATATTTTAAATTCCATATAAGGTTTTTATTTCATAATTTAATGGATCAGACCTTCATGGTCTATTACTTTTTCAAAATCCAATCTTTGGGTTGTTTTGGGAGGCAACAATAGATCATTTCAAGATTTTTCCAAATTTTCAATTTTTAAAATGGTATGTTAAGGGAGAAAATAGGCCGCAACATCAGAAGGTTGAGAGTGTTAGTGAGTTAGGGCATTAGTTATTTAGGGTGTCGGTGAGTCAAGGTGTCAGTGAGTCGGGGTGTTAGTGAGTCAGAGCATCAGTGATTCAGGGATTCAGTGAGTGAGGGCATCGGTGAGTCAGGGTGTCAGTGAGTTACGACATCAATGAGTCTGGGCATTAGTGATTTAGGGAATCTATGATTCAGGGCATCAGTGAGTGAGGACATCAATGAGCCAGGGCGTCGATGAGTTAGGGCATCAATGCGTCAGGGTGTCGGTGAGTTAGAGCCTCAGTGAGTAAGTCATTCATTGGTCATGTCAGTGGATCAACGTCAGTAACTTAGTGTCAGTAACTCAACATCGGTAGCACAACATTAGCGAATCGCTGTCAGTTTCAGTGGCTTGCTATTGGTTGCTCACCCATCGGTGACTCATTTCTAGTTTTTCCTAGTTTTTCCAGTTCGTCCCTCTTATGTTTTATTTGATGTCAATAATGTTTAAATCCTTGTTTGGGAATTTATAAGGACATTTAAAAGGATATTAAATATATCTTTAATATCCTAATGCTCTGGGGACTTATGAATAGTCAAACTGCATAATCTTGGCTACGATTCTACTTTAATAGCCTTGGAACCGTTTCCCGTTCATTTGATATAGGATCTGGTTTTCCTAAATCCCAGGTCATCTATTCTATTTTCTCTTTGTTATTAGAGAAATTTTCTTCCCAGAGGAGCTGTACACCTATGATTTAACCCCCACTTTGGTTTTCCTTGGATTCTCTTGCTCACGTGGCCCCTCTGTTTTTGTGAAAGGAGGTTTTTTGGTCACCTCTTGTTCAAAGTAGGGATTCTATTGTCCCTATTTGATTGTGTATCATGTGGGGTGGGCGTAGTAAGGTTATTTTGTGAAAAACTATTGAATCCAACTTTTAACAAAGTTAAATCCTAATAATGAAATATGGACTTGATAATGGGATGGGAGTGGATTTATGTTGGTCTATTTTTTTATTTGTTATCTATGTTTATGATGTGATATGTTGTGCCTGTGTGGCCTCTAAAAATCATGTCCATTGGTTATATTTTCCTACACATGGGTGGTTGTTTATAACTATTGTTGTTTCCTTATGAATAATTTCTATAAATATCAATCTGATTAATCACATACACTTGGTTAAATAAATGGATTCCCTAGGATAAAAACCCTTGTTTGATCACCCCGATTATGAAATTATAATTAAATAATAGTTTTTGGAAAATATGAATTCAACATATTTGATAGGTGTGGATGTGTGCTGTGTTCTAATGGGTTTTGTGCCCTGTGTAGATTTTTGTTGTGTGATGCTATGGCTGGGGGTGTGACTGTGTGTATGGGATGGTACATGCCGTGTGATAGTATCTCAGTATGAGAGATTCATTGATTGTGGAATGGATGGACTTGTTATGTAGTGGGAATTCATCAGGGAAGTGGTTGGGCAGTGGGGCTATAAGATAGGGATCTATCATGATTTCATGTTTATGGGTGTGCTGGGTGTGGTGTTGTTGTGTAGTGGGGACACCAAGTTTAGTTGTTATAGGATTATTGAGCGAGATAACTTTGAAAAATGATAGTTTGCAGTGGTTGAATGGGTGTTGAGGAAAGGGGAGTATGCAGTGAGTTGTTTAACCCTGGTCCTTATTCTTGCTGTGTTATGGATGATTGTGTGGTTGTTTCTTGGGCTATGTTTGGTAGTTTCCTGGGTAGGGATAGAAATAAATAAATAAATGAAATTATAATGAAAAATAACAATTAGTTAAATGAATGGGGTTGGTTGATGTTTTGTTTATGGCTGTTGTGTGGTGCTGCATATAGGGTTTGTAGCAAGGGAAGTTTTTATGTGAGGGATGGTTGTTTTCTTGGAAACCCATAGGCCAGGTTGAGTGTTTGTTTACCTACATGTATGAACTTGTAGTTCCTTATGTTTTATATACACACCCCACCCATGTTGTGAACTATGTGTATAACACCCACATTTTTATGAGGGAGGGTGTCTTTCCCAACATCCCGGTGGGAGGATGGATGGATGGTTACTAATATTACCCATCTCACTATTCTAGTAATTTCTCACCCAATACTTTTTGGTCAGGCTGAAAAGGCTTGAGGTTTATTAACAAATTTATGGTATTGGATGCATGAGAGGTGGTTTGTTTCCCAGGTGTCTTCAGGATGAGGCCCATGTGTTTTCTGGCAGGGTGTGGTATGTGTGAGGCTCAGGTGATAGTGGGCAGGATTGCAGTGTGGTTTGAGGCCCAAGTGTGTGCGGGAAGGTTGTGACAATCGGGCTTGTGGAAGAGAATGGTAGCATTAGGATGTTCACCATTATGGATGAGATGTTAACTAGTAGAAAGTAGTGCAGGGTACACAAATATTGACGTGATTATTATATTAAATTACTTGATAGACATTATTTGGAGAGTGTGCCTTGGTGAGGTTGGGGTGGATAGTATACCCTGATAGGTTCATTTGGAGTTTCTCATAAGGGCATTAGTATACCTCTCCCACTTATTCATGGGTGAATTTTGTTTTTCCCTACTCAGTAAACTTGTATGCTTACCTTTCATATATAAAATATTTTTCAGGTTTCCAGGGAGATTATGTAGATCGTGCTGGACCATACTAGCTCGAACGTCAGGGATGGTTCTTGTGTCGCTGCTTAGTTTTATTTTGGTACTTAATTTGGAGTTTTCTTTTTTATTTCTAGAAGATTTACTTTAAACATGCATGTGGGATGGATTTTGGTTTCTTTATACATATATATGTCTTGGAGTTGTTTGAGGTTGATACATCTTATCCCTCGATCTTAGTTACTATAAAAGGGTAATTCCTCCCACTTTTTTGAGATTTATATACCCTTGGTGCTGGTTGCCACCCCAGGGCCTATTGGAGGCTGAACTCAGGGGGTCATTATCTCTCCTTAATATTGAGGAAGTAAGGTCTCTATAATTCCCTGACCCAAGTTATGGGAGTCAGTGAATTATTTTAATACATTGGCATGATTATAAGGAATCAAGTCCTGAAAGACCGATCAGTTTAGCAGTCTTGGAAAATATATTATATACATGAACATTACATTACACTTTAAAAAATAAAACACACCATAAATGATCCTTTTAGAATTCCATTAATACCTTAGATTAACCCTACTTATCAATAATAAAATACTTCTTCACATCCTGGAAAAAATAAAACATAGAAAGGGGTGAGATCAGATGCTTAGTAAGGATAACAATGTAGCAGAAACTTTCATAAATAAGCATAAACATTTTAGGAAATGTATTAGACTAAAATAAAATCCTTTTAAACTTAAAATTCAGCATAATATGGCAATCATAAAATCAAATAATTCCATTTACATATTCACATGAATATTCTTCTAGTCGAATAATCACATGAAATATCAATAGCCACTTTCAAAATGATGGAATGCATAATGCTAGACTTTGTAACGACATAGTCAAGCCCTTGTACCAAGACTACAAATAAGATTTTGTCAAGGCATTTTTCCAAGACAAAAGTTTGACTCATGAGACCTACCAATGTATCGAGGAGCTATAGCGGGATCCACCCATCACTTACTAAGTCCAATACATTCTTCATATGAAGAGGTTGAAACATAACATAAACATTCATATTGAAACTTTCATACGAAATGTAAATAATTTAACCATAAACCATGAATGGTATAAAAAATAACACATCCATAGTCAAATATATCACAAAACCTTAAATACAATACGGAATATTTTTATTATAATAAATCAACCACGATCAAGAATAATATCCTGTAAAGAATGTTGACATAGTTGAAAATTATCAGTAATAATCTTTGATTGAAATATCCCTTTTTTCATGAAATAATTTAAAATTCACATTATTTCTAAATGGAGTCATTTAAAATATAGATTTGAATCAAAGTTTCCCATACCAATTTGAAACTTTTTAAATGAATTAACATTTTAAAACATTCATGTCCATAAAAATAAATCCTTAAAAACCATTTTGAAAACATAGACATTAATGAGAATAATTTAGAAGAATAAATATTTAAAACATTTAAAATGATGTTTTAGTAAAAAAGTCCCTTAAAAATAATACCTTTGAAAACTCTTTTATAAAACATGGACATGGATAATAAATATGTCCCAGTATATAGATACGTAAAAACAACATCGGATAAGTAAATAGATTGTAGAATTAACCCTTACCTTGCACTTTCCTTTAGTCGAGGGTATGTTTAACCTTCTGTATAAAGACCGTAGTATGTTATTAAATTATAATAGAACCCTATTAATATTTATAATATCATAAATGATTCATTCAGGACTTTATACTACTCATTTAATAATAATTTCCATGTTAAATTAACATTTCAGACAATAATCGCTTTCTTTATCGTACTTGTTTTAACTTGTTACTCTTGATTGTATCACTTAGATCATGATTTAAATATGATTAAAAAATATAAAAAATGATCTATATATCATATATATTTAGAATATAAATATTTATAATAGATGTATATATGAAATAGAAAACACCGTTTATAGAGATGGTAGGCCGTACGTATGCGTAAACGCTGTTTCTGTTTTTATATTGTATTGAACGGAACTAAGTGAATAATATATATGTAAGTACATAAATATATAAATATATATCCAGTAGAATTATTATTTCATATGTTACATACTTATTAATGATATATATTTTTATAATCATCATTTAATGGTGAATGTGGAAATTAATCTGACTGCATCGTGCAGACGGTAATCCGTACGTACGCACGAGCGACAATATCATTATATTGATGATGAAATCGTATTAAATTGGATGGTATATAATATATAAA
This sequence comes from Viscum album, assembly GCA_963277665.1. Classification (NCBI taxonomy): domain Eukaryota; kingdom Viridiplantae; phylum Streptophyta; class Magnoliopsida; order Santalales; family Viscaceae; genus Viscum; species Viscum album. The sequence continues at coordinate 1,794,743,705 of OY728120.1, read as the reverse complement.
GAATCATAAAAATGTTATGTTTATTATTTACATCAGTTATACTCATTATTATACCCTTCCAAAAAATTAAGTGTTTGAATAAAAAACTACACCACAACGTGGATACTATAATCTGTACGTACATACGTATGGTGACTTGGTCATTTATAGGATGTATAGAGTATTGAATATGGTTGTAAAATTTTTATAACAACATCATAGTATATATAATATAGTTGAGTTATTATTTTATAATTTAAACAATAAATAAAGAGGAAGTGGAAGAAGAAAAGATCTTGAAAGAGGTGATGAAATATTTACCTCTTCTTCGGGTTCTTCCTTTTGATTTGATCAAAAGAGCTCCTTAGGTTGACTTTATGATCGAAGGAAGGCCTCTAGGATTAAGAGAGAAAAGTTGGGAGGATATTTGGGTAGGGGTTTTCTGACCCAAATGGATATGTAGGTGTGAAAGTAAGAGAATGGGAAGCACCCTTTTATAAGAGAGGCGAGGGTCACTTTAGGAAAAGATTGAAATATTATTTTATACTAAAATAATTTCCGATTTCTAATGGATCCAAAATAATTTATTTCTAGGATAAGGTGTGGATGGGTCTAAAAACACTCAACCAATAGGTTTTAGACAGGTTTAGTTCACCTTATTAACCTTATCTTTTAGATTTAACTCTTAGTTAAATAGTTTGACATTTACCATGCCTCTTTGTATTTTTATATTATATGGTTAATATACATACTATAAAATTCCAATAAAACCCAAAGTGGTTCATTAATGTCATATATTATTATATAAGTCTTTTGATAATAACCCTAGAGTTTTAGGACTATTATATCAATTAATAATATAATATTTTTTTTTAAAAAACTCAATTTTTTCAATTTTGACAATATTTAATAAATGATTTTTTTAAAGTCCTAAAAACATTATTACTTCTCAATAAATTCATATGTTCAACCCTAACATATCATATTAACCTAGAAAATTAATTTAATTCATAAAAAGTCTCAAATTACATTTATTTGGATATTTATAATATCAATTATTTTAATATTTATTTATTAAGGTATTTACTGCATCATCATTGTGTCATAAATAAATTAAATTATTTAATGTCAAAAATTATAAATAAAATATCATTATTTAGGAAATATTTTTATCATTCTAATTAATATTTATAGTAAAATTTATATTATGTATCACCCTATATTAAAAATGGTTTAGTTATTAAACTTTGAATTTAACTCTTTTAACTCTTCTTTAAATAAAAAAATATAAATGTCCTAATATAATTTAACTGGACCAAAGAGGATAATATTTTATTCCTAAGGTTGTTTTTGGTCTAGTTATACTTATCCAATAGAATTAGGACATATGTTAGGGTAATTATGATATCATTTTTACCCTTAATTACCCTATTTACTTTTAACCGTGGTAAATAAAAGTCAAAAGTTACTATTCACCAAAAATTATTTTCATCTTATTAAACCACATTTTACATAATGATAATAACCGTATTTTCTCAGATTTTTGAAATTCAACTCACAGAAGCGGTAAAAGTATGTTTTATACAAATTTGCAAATGCTCATAGAAGGTGGGTAAAAGACGGTATAATGTTCGACAAAATTATATATATATAAACATATTATAAAATGGATACAATGAATTAAGTTGAAAATATATATGTATTATGTATCTATTTTGACCCAAAATAGATTAAATTAAAATAACTAATTATTTAAATAAAAACTCGGTTTTATATAATAACGCAGTGTTTTTCACTATTCATCAAAAATTGAAGTTTTCAGAAAAATACCAAAAACTTACCCTAAGATAATTTTGATATTCTGAATTCAAAAATGAATTCTATTTTACCTAATTAAAAATATAGAAGTTTAATTTATTAATTTAAAATTAATTCCCATTGTCAAAACCATAAAGCGGGTTTTTAAAAAGTAAAAACTATCCAAAGATTAACATGTGTTTATGTCAAATTTAAATGTGAAATTATTTATAATGACCTAAACTGTATTAAATGATAAAAATACAATCTAATTATACTTTCAAACCATTGAAATGAATAATTTATCACTATAAATTATTCCGATTAAAAAAAGTTGTTTTTAATTAAAACATAGTATTTTTCACTATTCATCAAAATATGAAAGTTATCCGAAAAGTACCAAAAATTTATATAAACTAATTTTTTATGTCCCAATTCTAAAGAAAAATTTAATTTCATTAAATTGAATATATAAAATTTTCAAATATTTATATTAATAAGGGTTCGCCATTAAAAGGTGGTAAAATTGCATATTTCGAAAAATACTTATTTTATCTGAAAAAATTGAATTTGTTCTTATATTATGTCTAAGAAACACATAATATGAATATTAAAATTATATAGAGTATATGAGATTCAAAATTCAGTTAATACTTTTCATAACCGCTTTTTGAACGGTTAGTGTGGTAAGTTGTGGTGCGCTCGAACTCGGTGTTGCATGTAGCGCACGCTATTGAATTACTTTAATGAGATAACGTACTATGAAATATTGGGGTGTTAAATTCTCTCCTCCTTCAATAAATTTCATCCTCGCAATTTGAAATTGTTCTTTGAAAATAAATGGTTAATAATAGAAAATTACCTTTGTGGAAAACCCAAATCTGAAATTGGGTTAATAAAATTTATTCTTAATAAGAAGGAAAGAGAAATGAAAAAGTCATCACCAAATTATGATCTTGATTAGGAGAAAATTGGTAGAAATTAAAGACCCATAATTGGTGAAAAAATTTAAATATTTATATGGAGTGATTGAGGTCATCAATCACAAATAAGTGTAAAATTTAGGTCCTCAAAGCCATCAATCTAAGATGATGTAAAATATCATCAGTTCAACAAAACATATGGTATTAGGGTAACAGATTTCTGGTTTTAATATCCCCTCCCTAAAGTATAAGAATTAATTTATTCATAGAATAAGAGGATATATATATATATATACACTTGACAAGAAGAGTTTCATCCTTCAACTAATTCCTACCACAAACACATCTTTCACTCCAAAAGATAATAGAATTCAAAAATATTCTATTTATTTTAATCGTATAGGGTTAAAAAAATGAATTTATATTCATTTTTCAAACTATTCAAAAAAATTAAATTATACAAACCAGGACATCACATAGGCTAGTGGTAGGTGATGCACCCTTGTCACCCTTAGGTTGCGGGTTCAAGTCTCGCGGCCTTGCTGGACGCGACATGTTGTCACCCGACCTCCGGGTTGTCCTTTTATGAAAATTAAAAAATAATCTCAAGAAATGATTTAACATTAACAATAGTATAGAATGTCCAAATTAATCGATTCCAACCTTTAGACTTATCCAAAATAGTTCTTTCCAAACTCACAGTCCAAAAATTATAAGGAAGGTAAACACAATGGAGTTCCTTTTTTCCACGTAATAACATGTGAATACCTTAATCATGTATTCTTTTAAAACACGATAAGACCCTGAATTATCATATAACCATATTGATTACATTCATGCTCCCTTATTCCTTACAGAATACTGGATATACTCCTTATATACAAAAATTTTGTAACCTCCAACAATGATGGAATAAACAAACCACTAACCAGTTCCAAGGATGTTAATAATATCGAATTTAATTTATCCAAATCAATCATCTCTTATTCCAAAATCAATACCTTAGTATCAGGACCATATTAAAGTTTTTTCTTTCCTTCAACCATGTATTTTCCAAAAGGTTTAACTTTAAATTGAGTCACTTTTCTTGGTTCCACATAATCTCAAGTCCTTAATGAAATAGTACTATAGTACAATCCTTATATAATCTATAATTATTATAACTTTTACATCATTAATACAAAAATCAAATGACACAATACTTTAATAACAACATAAGAAATCTTAATCATTACTTTTCATATTTGGTAGTATCATAACTTGATTGTTATCCAATAGAAACATTTGAGGTATACTATGATGATTTGGACATTGATTCTCATATTGTCCCAACTCCTTGAAAATTAAGCATTGTACATTTGAAACCTTTTTCTTACCCTTGAAATCACGTACGTGGTGTTTTTATTCTCTACACTTATAACAAAATCCCATTCCCTTCCATCATTTACCATGATGATTCTTTCCACAGTTATCGCATATGGGAAAATCATTCTTTCCCATTTTCCCTTTATCCACCTTTCTCTCTTCCATCATTTTCTTCTATTTCTTCCCTTCAAAGCCATTGGAATCTGAGAATTATTTAATTATCTTATTAACACATGATATTATTTCTTCATACGATGAGAATACGTGGGAGACTATTTCCCTTATAAATATTGGATTAACACCATGAACGATATGATCCTTCTTACTCTTTGGATCATGTGTATTGTGGAAATTCTCATTCCTTCAACTGGGTTCCATTTCTAAACAATGGCATACACTAGGTTAGTTTATGAATCACAATTCATAATTCCAAACTTGTAAAATACCTAACATAAATTGAAAATATTATACATATAATCTATAATCATAAAATGTTCTCATTAAGGATGTATTTACTCCTAAATCCTTCATAATGGCTTGTAATGAAAATGTGAATTATCCTAAGCATATCTCCCAGGAGTGTCATAACCAAGAGTGCAACAAGGCCCATTGTCGTGCACCAGTTTCCATTCAAGTCTAGATCTAAGCGGTGCTTTCAGGTTTTAACCCTAGGTGCATCTATTCCAGAGCTTCCTCTACCTGCTTTTATCCAGGAAGGGATGTATTTCTTGTAAAATTCATCAAATCTCATGTTACCAAAATTTTAGGAAGTTCTTCTATACTAATCCTAAAATTCTATCTTAGGGTAACATTCTATAATCAGAGTTTTTCTAAATCTTGTTTCCATGGTTATTGCTAAACTTCCTTTGATACCAACTGTAATGCCTGAACCCCAGTTATGGGAGTTGGTGCATTATTTTAATAATTAGCAGGATTACAAGGAATCAAGTCCTAAAAGACTGATCAGTTTATTAGTCTTGGAAAATATATTACATACATGAACATTACATTACACATTTTAAAATACAACACAACATAAATGACCTTCTGAGAATACCATTAATCCCTTAGCTTAACCCGACTTATCAATCATAAAATACTTCTTCACATCATAGGAAAAATAAAACATAGAAAGGGGTGAGCTTAGATGCTCAGTAAGGATAAAAATATAGAGGAAAATTTCATAAATAAGCATAAACATTTTTGGCAATGTATTAGACTAAAACAAAAGCCTTTCAAACATAAACTTCAGCATAATATGGAAAAGATAAAATCAAATAATTCCATTTACTTATTCGCATGGATATTATACTAGTTTAATAATCACATGCAATATCAATAACCACTTTTATAATGATGGAATGCATAATGCCAGACTTCCTAACCACATAGTCAAGGCCTTGTGCCAAGAATACAAATAATATTTTGTCAAGGACTGGTGCCAAGATACTAGTTTGTCTCATTAGAACTACCGATTCAACGAGGATCTATAACAGGCTCCACCTGTCACTTACTAAGTCCAATACATTCCTCATATGAAAAGGTTGAAACATAACATAAACATTCGTATTAAAACTTGCAAATGAAATGTAAATACTTTAAACATAAACCATGAATGGTATAAAAATAACACATCCATAGTAAAATATAATACAAAACCTTCAACATAATATGGAAGATTTGTATTATAATAAATCAACATCGATCAAGAATAATATCCCGTAAAGGATGTTTACATAGTTGAAAATGATCAGTAAAAATCCTTGAGAGAAATATCCCTTTTTTCATGAAATCATTGAAAAGTCACATTATTTATAAAGGAATTTATTTAAAAGATATTTTTGAATCAAAGTGTCCCATACCAATTTGAAACTTTTGAAATTAATTAACATTTTAAGACATTCATGTCCATATAAATAAATCCTTAAAAACCATTTTGAAAACATGGACATTAATGAGAATGATTTAGAAGAATAAATATTTAAAACATTTAAAATGATGTTTTAGTAAAAAAGTCCCTTAAAAATAATACCTTTGAAAACTATTTTATGAAACATGGACATGGATAATAAATATGTCCTAGTAGATACTTACGTAAAAACAACCTCGGAGAAGTAAAGAGATTTTAGAATTAACCCTTACCTTGCACTTTATTTTAGTCGAGGGTGAATTTAACCTAATTTATAAAGACCATAGTATGTTATTAAATTATAATAGAACCATATTAATATTTATAATATCATACATGATTCATTTATGACTTTATACTACCCATTTAATAATAATTTCCATGTTAAATTAACATTTCAGGTAATAATTGCTTTCTTTATTGTACGTGTTTTAACTTGTTACTCTTGATTGTATCACTTAGATCATGATTTATATAATTCCAGAATATAAAATATGATTTATATATCATATATATTTAGAATATAAATATGTATAATATACATATATATGAAATGGAAAAAACCATTTATGGAGACGGTAGACCGTACGTACGCATAAATGCTGTTTCCATTTTCATATCGTATTGAATAGTACTAAGCGAATAAGATATATGTAAGGACATAAATAAAAATATATATATCCAGTATTATTATTATTTCATATAATACATACTTATTAATTATATATATTTTTATAATCGTCGTTTAATGGTGAACGTGGAAATGAATCTTATCGCATCGTGGATACGGTAATCCGTACATACGCACGAGCAGAAATATCATTATATCGATGGTGAAATCATATGTAATTATATGGTATATAATATATAAATAATCATTGAAATGTTATATTTATAATTTACATCAGTTATACCCATCCAACAAATTAAGTGTTCGAATAACAAACTACACCACAATGTGGAGAGGGTAATATGTATGTACGCATGTATGGTGACTTTGTCAATTATAGGATGGATAGGGTAATGAATATGGTTGTACCATTTTTATAATAAAATCATTTTATATAGAAGATACTATAGTTATTATTTTATAATGGAAACAATAAAGAAAGAGGAAGTGGAATAAGAAAAGAACTTGAAAGAGGTGATGAAATATTTACCTCTTCTTCGGGTTCTTCCTTTTGATTTGATCAAAAGGGCTCCTTAGGTTGGATTTCTGACCAAAAGGAGGCCTCTAGGAATAAGTTAGGAAAGTTGAGAGGATATTTGGGTAGGGGTTGATCGAGTTGAATGGCTTTGGAGGTGTGAAAGTAAGAGAAGTGGAAGTACCCTTTTATAAGAGAGGTGAGGGTCACTTTAGGAAAAGCTTGAAATATTATTTTATAATAAAATCATTTTCGTTTTATAATAGATAAAAAATGATTTATTTCTAGGATAATATGGGGATGGGTCAAAAAACACTCAACCAATATGTTTTAGACAGCTTTATGTCACCTTATTAACCTTATATTTTAGATTTAACTCTTAGTTAAATAGTTTGACATTTACCATGTCTCTTTGTATTTTTATATTATATGGTTAATAAAATTACTATAAAATTACAATAAACCCTAAGTGGTTCATTATTATCATATATTATTATATAATTCTTTTGGATTAACCTTATATTTTTAGGACTATTATATAAATTAATAATATAATATTTGTTTTAAAAACACAATTATGTCAATTTTGACATTATTTAATAAATGATTTTTTTAAACTCCTTGAAACTTTATTACTTCGAAATAAATTCATATTTTCAATCCTATCATGTCATAATAACCTATAAAATTAGTTTAATTCATTAAAAGTCTCAAATTACATTTATTTGGATATTTATAATATCAATTATTTTAATATTTCATTATTAAGGTAATTACTGCATCATCATTGTATCATAAATAAATTAAATTATTTATTTTCTAAAAATTATAAATAAAATATAATTATGTAGGAAATATGTTTTTATTTATATTTAATATTTATAGTTTAATTTATATTATTTATAACCCTATATTAAAAATGGGTTAGTTATTAAACATTGAATTTAATTCTTTTAACTCTTCTTTAAATAAAATAATAATAAATATCCTAATATAATACAAGTGGACCAAAGAGGATAATATTTTATTCCTAAGGTTTTTTTGGTCAAATTATACTTATACAATAGAATTAAGACACGCGTTAGGGTAATTATGATATCATTTTTACCCTTAATTACCATATTTACTTTTAACCGTGGTAAATAAAAGTCAAAAGTTACTATTCAGAAAAAATTATTTTCTTGTTATCGAACCACATTTTACTTTATGATATTAACCGTGTCTTTTTGATTTTTTAAATTCAACTCACGGAAGCGGTAAAATTAAGTTTTATACAAATTTTCAAATGCTCCAAGAAGGTGGATAAAAGATGGTAAAATGTTCGATAAAATTTTTTATATATAAACTTATTATAAAATGACTCCAATGAATTAATTTTAATATATATAAGTATTATGTATCTATTTTTACCTAAAATAAATTAAAATAAAAAAACTAATTATTTAAATAAAAAGTCAGTTTTATATATTAACGCAGTGTTTTTCACTATTCATCAAAAATTGAATGTTTTCAGAAAAATATCAAAAATTTATCCTAATATAATTTAGATATTATGACTTTATAAATAAATTCTATTTTACCAAATTCAAAATATATAAGTTTCATTTATTAATTTAAAATTATTTACCATTTTCAAAATAAAAAAGTGGGTTTTTAAAAAGTAAAAACTATCAAAAGATTTACATGTGTTTATGTAAAATTTAAATGTGAAATTACTTATAATGACCTACATTGTATTAAATGATAAAAATATAATCTAATTATACTTCCAAACCATTCAAATTCATAATTTATCACTATAAATTATTTCGTTTAAAAAAAGTTGTTTTCAGTTAAAACATAGTATTTTCACTATTCATTAAAATATGAAAGTTATCAAAAAAGTACCAAAAATTTATCTAAACTAATTTTTTTATTCCCCTCTTCTAAATAAAAATTTAATTTCATTCAATTTAAAATATAAAAGTGTCAAATATTTGTTTTAAAAAGGGTTCACCATTAAAAGGAGGTAAAATTGCATTTTTGGAAAAATACTTCTGTTATCTAAAAAATGAATTTGTTCTTATATTATGTCTAAGAAACACATAATATGAATGTTAAAATTATATAGAGTATATATGATTCAAAATGCAGTTAATAATATTCCTAACCGCTTTTGGAAAGATTAGTGTGGTAAGTTGTGGTGCGCTCAAACTCGGTGTTGCCTGTAGCATAAGCTATTGAATTAATTTAATGAGATAATGTAATATGAAATCTTGGGGTGTTACATACTCAGCATCTTGTTATCCCTTCCCTCATCTTGAAGAGGGTAGGTCATGAAAGAATGGTATTAGAGGTGATGGTTGAGAGATAAAATGGAGTTTGGAGTTAGGCATAATGAGGATTGCATGGGTTGGTAGGGAAATAGTGCTCGGTGATTTTGGTATGTGATATAGGCCAGGGAAGACCAGATAAGAAACATGATTTTAGGGCCCCCTATGATCTGATGCACAGAATCTGAGCTTACCAAACGAACAAGTGAGGATACACCGATTGCGAGGAAGATACCCTAGGAATGGTACATTCATCATGATGACTTGTGTTTTTGCTTGTTTTGGGCATTTTAATGAATTAAAATAAACATTAAGATAATATTAGTCCTAAATAAATTCCACACTACCCAGGATTAGGAGTTATTTGTTTTCCATTTAGCTATGGATCCCGGACGTCGCCTGTGTGTGGAACAAGCAGTGGAGTGTCAGCAGGCTAACCTAGTTGACCAATGGATGGTAAATCTAGTAGAGGAGTATGACCAGTTTAAAAATATGATTTGTTCTTTCTAGTGGATGAATTATGTAAAGGATGAGGGTAGTGTCTCAGACATGGAGACAAAGTGTTGGCTTGAGGAGCTGGTGATCGCTTTTAGCTTGATACAAGATCAGATAGAGTAATGGGTTCCTCTAGCGGTGTGCTAGACGAGGGGAGCAGTGTGTTAGTGGTGGATTATTTACCTAGGGGAGAGGAAGGAGACTGATATTTGGTGGTATGACTTTGAGAAAGAGTTCCAGGCAGAATTATTTTCTTCCATGATGAAATCTGAGAAGAGATAGGAGATACTCTCCCTCTAGTAGAGGTGTTTATCGAATAGGGAATTAGAGATCAAGTTCAAGGATCTCCTATGATTTTCTCTAGATCACATTCTAGACGAGGAGTGTCGACCGAGGCACTTAGATGAGGCACTCCATCCTTCTCTTCAGTAGGCAGTTACTCCCTTCACCTTACTGACATACTTAGAGGTTCATAAGAAGTCTGAGGTAGTGGAAAGGATGAACTCACAAGGAGGTATTCTATGGGATGGAAGTCACATGAGATCTTTAAAGGGGAAGGCCATCAACAAAAAATCTCTGATGTCAGGGCCTTCCGGGTTTTGTCCACTGGGGAGCCGACCCCAAGAGTTTCAATTCAGACCCACTACTCCTCAACATTTTCCCACGGGTCTAGGTTTGTGGTGTTTTTCTTATAGAGGATGTGGGAACCTCCAGAGATAGTTATCGACTCTACCATCGTATGGTGGAGGTGGGAAGGTTCAAAACCCACATCAACAGTAGTTTCCAGCCAAGGATTTATAGTAGCAGGGACATTAGCCCCTACTCTCCTAAGGGCATACAGTGCAGGAGGAGGCCAACCTTAAGGTGATCCTCAGGGACCATGACCAAGGCATGGTCGGGGAGGTGGCTGAAAACTGAGTGGTAGAGGATCCAAGAATTTGAAATTACACTCCGTAGAGGTAGTAGTTCCAACAGGGCTGGAGATCATTCGTGGTATGATCAGTTTGTTTAGTATTCTTTCTTGCACCATGTTTGATTCAGGAGCATCGCACTCCTTCATTTCACCCAGTCTGGCATATGCCTTGAGAATAGAAATTGAGAGACTTTCCATGCCCCTGGTGTTGAGTACTCCAGTCAGAGTTTAGACCAACTTGTTTGATGTTTTTTGGGGATGTAGACTGATGCTGGGGTGACATCAGTCCAGCAGGGACCTCTTTCTTCTACAAATGTAACCGTACGATGACATCCTTGACATCGACTAATTTTTTTCAGTGTATGATATTATTGAATTATTCGAGAGAGAGAGTTGTGTTTTCAAATTTTAAAGGCCAGCGTGTAGCCTTCATTGGTGATCAAATCTTTCAGGTGGGTAGTCGACGTATATAGACACTTCTTTATTTGTTATCCGATATTTAATTAGGATCCATGAATGGTGAGATGGTGGAGGTTTTAGGAGTCATCAGTGGGTTTCTTGATATTTTCCCTAAGGATGTTGTGACTCTACCCCCTTGATGCGACGTTGAGTTTGGGATAGACTTATAACTCGATGCTAGTCTGATTTTGATGGATCCTTACAGATAGAGCCTTCTGTGTTACGGGAGTTGCAGATTCAGATTGATGATCTGATGAATATAGGTTTCATTCATCCTAGTGTATTACCATGGGGTGCTTTATACATGTTTTAGATGAAGTAAGATAGTGGTATGAGGCTCTTCATAGACTATCGAAGATTGAATCTAGTAAGGATCAAGAACCATTACCCTCTCATGATAATAGATGATCTTTTCGACCATCTAAGGGGAGTGAGTTGGTTTTCCAAGATCAATATGTGGTATGGATATCACCAGTTAAGGGTGAAAAGGGTGACATTCCGAAGAATAATTTTAGGTGAAGGTATGGGCACTTTGAGTTCGTGGTTATGCTGTTCAGTGTTACAAACACACAAGCCATGTTCATGGGGCTTATGAAATCCATTGTTCACATGTTCTTGGACCATTTTACCATCATATTCATCAATGACATCCTGATATTCTTGAAGTCATAGGAAGAGCATACCAAGCATCTCAGGACTATCCTAGTGGTCCTTTAGAACCACCAGCTCTATAGAAAGCTATCCAAGTGCAAGTTTTGGACACAGGAGGTCATCTTACTTGGGCATGTGGTGTCTCATTTGGGCATAGCAGTGGAACTATTGAAGGTCAAGGTAGTCGTTTCTTGGGAAGCACCCAAGAATGTGGTAGAAGTTCGTAGTTTCCTTGGTCTGGTAGGCTATTACTGAAGATTCATACTATATTTCTCCAAATTAGTAGCTTCATTGAAGGTTCTGACCAGAAAAGGCCAAGATTTTGTGTGGGTGAGAAGTCTAAGGCAGCATTGGTCTATCTGAAGGGGAATTTGGTCAGTGCTATAGTGCTCAAGATGCTAGAGTGATGGGTGATGTTTGATGTGTTTTGCGATGACTCTAATCTAGTATTGGGGTGTGTGTTTATGCATCAATGGGTAGTGATATCATATGGGTCTTGGAAGATATGTCCCCATGAATGTAACTATGCCACCCAAGATCTAGAACTAGAAGCAGTTATGTTTTCACTAAAGATATGGAGAAATTACCTCATCGGGGAGTGCTTTTTGGTCTTCACAGATCACAAGATATTAAGGCATATCTTTTCCCAGCAAGACATGAACTTGAAGAAATTGAGGTTGATGGAGTTTCTCTAGGATTACGATTTTATATCTCCTACACCTCAGGAAATGGGAATTTTGTGGCCGATGCTTTGAGTAGGAAGTCATAGAAGGAAGTGGTTCAGGAATCTACATATGCTTGGAGGGCGATGAAGAAGTTGGATACCTTTCACTTAGATATAGGAATGGATGGTGGCATAGGCCATCTATTTTAGATGATGGTTTAGTAATATTTGTGGTATAAAGTGGTGGATTCTCAGTGGAGCGACTCATAGGTGAAGGTGATGTGTGATCGCTTTGTCTAGGGTGATGCTATGAAGAGATGGTGAGACGATGGTGAGAATCATATGTTGTTCCATGGGAAACTATTTTTTCTTGTAGAAATGTGTGATGAAGTTCACCGTGAGTTTCATATCTCACCCCTATTGGTACACCTAGGAGTTTCCAAGATGTACCAAGGCTTGAAGTAATAGTTTTAGTGGCTCGGGATGAAGCAGGAGGTGGCGGAGTTTTTGGAAAAGTGCTTAGTGTTCTAGAAAGTAAAGGCTTAACACCATGTTCCTGGTGGTTTTTTACATCCCCCAGATGTTCCTGAGTGGATCTGGGATGAAATATTGATGGATATCATCATATTATTACCCAGATCATATGGAGGATGTGATGCTATTTGGGTAGTAGTGGTTCAATTGATGAAATCGTCTCCCTTATTAGCGATCAAGGAGTTGAGCGTAGTGGATTCCTTTGCATGAAGGTATGTGGATGAGGTCGTGAAGTTACATGGAGTTATAAAATCCATCATCTCAGATAGGGATAAAAGTTTTACATCATGAGTCTGGACAACATTGTAGTATGCCTTTAGCTCCCAGTTATACCTCAACACTTCTTTCCACCCTCAGATGGATAGACAAATAGAGAAGACCATATAGACATTGTAGGACAAGTTACAGGAATGTGTTTTAGAATTTAGTGGGTTTTGGGGTTGAAATTTTCCCTTGGAGGAGTTCTATTACAATAATATCTATCACACTTCCATTTTCATGGCTCTATTTGAGTCCTTGTACGGGAGGTCATGTAGTTCACCCTTGTGTTGTACGGAAGTTGGGGAGGTAGCTGTTCTTGGTGCAGACATGGTGCAGAGTAAAAAAGAGAAGGTATATATTTTTTATGATAGGATGAAGGAAACACATGACTGGTAGATGACTTCTGCTAATCAAAAGAAAAGTACTTTGGAGTTTGAGGTTGGGGACCACATATTCTTGAAGGTTTCCCATCGACGTGGGAAAATGAGGTTCGGTAGAGGAAGTAAGATTTCTCTGAGGTTCATCAGACCTTTCGAGGTGTTGGGATGAGTTGGAGTAGTGGTATATCAACAGGTATTGACACTATAGTTGGGGAGGGTCCACAACGTCTTTCACGTCTCCATGATTCGTTGACATATTCCCAATGACTCCCATGTCATTAACTGGGGAGAGTTGGATATCAAGGATGAGACAACATTTGTGGAGAAACTAGTGGAGATCCAGGATCATTGAGATAAGGTTCTCTATAAAAGAACCATTCCCTTAGATCACTTGTTATGGAGGAATGGTGGCCTAGAGGAGAGTACTTGGGAGCGAGAGACGTAGATGTGTGCTCAGTACCCATAGTTGTTTAGTGTTTTTCTCAGGTGTTTTGCTTTGTGATGTAATGCTTGAACCGTATTTTATATAAGATGAGTTGTTTCCTTCTTATGTGAAATATGATAAATTCTTGAAAAATGAGGAGTATAGGACCTGATTCCTAATGAATATTCACTAATGTAGATGCGATTAAACCTGTGCGGGTGAGTCAGTACCACCCAAAACGAATTATATCTTGACATGGGGGAAAGAAATTCCCTGATTTATATGTTTGGGTAGTGTGAATTGTTTTCTTGTGAGATATGTCATGTAGTTATTGGGTTGGAAAATCTCATAGGATTTGTTCTTGAATATTTAGATTTTACTCCAATGAGGTGGTTTATCCTTGAGAGGTATGTTGTGGCATGGTTGTTCAGACCCCTCTTTTTTTAGGGTTTGGTTTTGAATTCTCAACGGAAAGAATAGTTTGAGAGGTATCTGATGTAATGTCCTGGACCGTCATAGTTTATTACTTTGTCAAAATACAGTGTTTGGGGTGTTCTGGGAGGCAACCATTTCTTATTTTGATAGTTTTCAAAATTTCTAGTTTTACCAATGGTAGGTAAAGGGCATTGTTAGTTACCGGTGTCAGTATGATGAGGGCGTCAGTGAGTCAGGGAGTTAGGGAGTCAGGGCATTGGTGACTTGGCACATCGGTGAGTTGGGGCGTCAGTGATTCATGGCGTCAGTGAGTCCAGGTGTCGGTGAGTGCGGGTGTCGGTAAGTCTGGGCATTGGTGAGTCTGGGAATTAGTGAGTCAAGGCATTTGTGATTCAAGTCGTCAGTGAGTTTGGGTGTTTTTGAGTTAGGGCATTAGTGAGTCAGGTCATTGTTGAGTCAGGGTATCAGTTAGTTAGGGTATTAGTGAGACATGCATTGGTAGGTCACATCAGTGGATCAACATTGGTAACATAGTGTCAATAGCTCAGTGTTAATGACTCACTATCCGTGTTGCTGGATTGCTGTTAGTGACTCACCCATCGATGACTCATTTCTTATTTTTCCCAATTTTTGCTATTCACCCCTATTACATTTTATTTGACATAAATCGATTTTGAAGCCTTGTTTGGGTGTTTCTAAGGGCATTTCAAAGGATATTAATTATACATTTAATATCCTAATGCTTTGGGGACTTTTCAATAGTCAAACCATGGGATTTTGGATATGATCTGAATTTAATGGCCTTGAAACTATTTCCTGTTCCATTGATATATGGTATATTCTTCCTAAAGATAAGGTCATTTATTCTCTTTTCTCTTGGTGCGCATAGAACTTTTCTCCCCATACAATCTATACGTATATGCAGTAGCCCCACCTTTTTCGTTTTTACTTGGAGTCTCCTACTCACCCAACCCCTCTGTTTTGGAATAAGGAGGAGTTTTGGTCGCATATTGTTCCAAGTAGGGATTATACTATCTATATTTTATTTTGTATCATGAGAAGTGGGTTTAGTAGGTTATTTTGTTAAAAACTGACAAATTCAACTTTTAAAAAAGATAAATGCTAATAATGAAATACTGAATTGATAATGGGCTAGGAGTGGACTGATGTTTATTGCTTGTTTTATTTGTTATCATGGTTTATGCTGTGATTCTTTGTGCTCATGGCCTCTGAAAATCATGGTTGTTGGTAGTCTTTTCCTACACATGGGTGATGTTTTATAACAGTTGTTGTTTCCTTTTGAATAATTACTATAAATATCAATCTGTTTAATCATACACACTTGGTTAAATAAATGGATGCCCCAGGATAAAAACACTTATGTGATCACCCTACTTATCAAAGTGGAATTTAAAGAAAAATGTTGTCCTAATATGAATTCCCCCTATTTAATAGGTGTGGTTGTGTGCTGTGTTCTATTGGGTTTTGTGCCTTATATGGGTTATGGTTGTGTGGTGCTATGGTTGGGGGTGTGACTATGTGTATGGGTTCGTACAGGTCATGTGATGGTATCTCAGGCTGATAGATTGATTGATTGTGGAATGATGGACTTTTTATGTAGTGGGACTTCATCTGGGTAGTGGTGGGGTAGAAGGGATGAAGGACCGGGCTATGTCATGATTTCATGTTTATAGGTTTTTTGGGTGTGGTGCTGTTGTGGAGTGGGGTTGCTAGGTTTAGTTGTGAGAGGATGATTGAATGGGATAACATTGAAGAATGATAGTTGGCAGTGGTTTAAAGGATGTTCAGGAATGGGGAGTGTGCAGCAGGTTGTTTTGCTTTAGTCCTTCTTCCTAGCGTGTTATGGCTGACCATATGGATGTTGCATGTTCTATGTTAGGTAGTTACCCAGGTAGGTATGGAAATAAATAAATGAATGAAATTATAATATAAAATGAGGTTAAATGAAATGGATGGGTTGATGTTTTTGGTGTGGATATTGTGTGGTTGTGCATATTGGGTTAGCAACAAGGGCAGTTTTTATGCGGGGTCTGTTTGTTTGTTTGGAAACCTGTAGGTTTGGATGAGTGTTTTTTTCCTATATATATAAACTTTTAGTTTCTTAGGTTTTCTATATGCACCCTAACCATGTTGAGAACTATGTTCCAAACACCCATATTGTTAGGGGGGGTGTCTTTCCCAATATCCTGGTGGGAGGATGGATGACTAGTTACTGAATTTACCCTGATCCTTTTTCTAGGAATTTATCACCAATGATTTTTCGAGAAAATTGTAATAGCTTGTGGTTTATTAACAAATTTATTATATTAGCTGTGTGAGAGGTGGTTTGTTTCCCAGATGTCTTCTAGATGAGGACAAAATTTTTTCAGGGAGGGTGTAGTATGTGTCAGGCCCAAGTTTTTATTGGAAGGACTGAGGTGTGGTTTGAGGCCCAAGTGTGTGTGGGAAGGATGTGACAGTTGGGCTTGTGGAAGAGCGTGGTATTGTCAGGATGTTCATCATTAGTGATGAGAAGTTAACCAGTGGTAAGTGGTGTGGGGTACCCAAATATCAATGTTCTTATTATATTACATTACTTGACTTGCATTATTTGGCGAGCGTGCCTTGGTGAGGTTGGAGTGGATAGTATACCTTGTTAGGTGATTTTGGAGTTTAGGCTATTTTTTCAGGGTGGTATTAGTATTCCTCCCCCACTTTTGCATGGGTGATTTTGGTTTTTCCATACTGAGTATACTTGTTTTCTCAGCCTATGTATATAAATTTATTTTCAGGTTTCCATGGGGATTATGCAGACCGTGCTGGACATTACTAGCTCGTTTGTTGGGGACAGTTGTTGTGTCACTACTTAGTTTTATTTTGGTACTTAATTTGGAGTTTTCTTTGTATTTCTATCAATTTTACTTTAAACATTCATGTGGGATGAATTTTGGTTTCATTATATATATCTGTCTTGGAGTTGTTTGAGGTTTATACATCTTATCTCATGATCTTGGTTACTATAAAAGGGTCAATGCCTCCCAATTTTGTGAGATTTATATACCCTTGGTTCTGGTCATCACCCTAGGGCCTATTAGAGGTGGGACTTGAGGGTCATTATCTCTCCTTCATCTTGAGGAAAGAAGGTCTCAACATCTTTCTATCCCTTCCCTCATCTTGAAGAAGGAGGTTTTTGAAACATTAGGTCTTAATTCATAGATTATCAAAGTTGTAATCGTTTATCATCACACATTGTCTTTTTTGGGCCGTATTACTATCAAAAATCTAGTATATACCCATGGACCTCTACCAATGGTTTTCAAAAACCATTTTCATAGGTTGTCTTATCCAAACTATTCACCATAACCATTGGGATATAGATTTTATCTAAATCCTATCACAATGGTTTTAAAAAATCATGGTAACATATATATTTATCCCAACGGGTTTTTAAAACTATTGGTATAGAGATGTCCGTACGAATAGTTTTTAAAAATTATTTGGATTGGATATCAAAAATTTTATATCCCTCTTAGGCTCCCAACCTCCTATCACATTCACATCTAGAACCCTAGTAATATTCAACATTCCACTTTCTTCCCTACACGTGATGATCTCTCATCTATTCTTGTTTTAGTTCTATTATTATTTAATATTAAATTAGTGAGTTCCAAATAATTCAAGTATTCTATAAACCCTCAATTTAATTTTAATTTTAGGTATAAAAAATGATGATAGTTTCCTTTTTCTGTCAGCATTTAATTTCTTTTGATATGTATAAATCTGCTTCAGGTTGCTGAAACAATGGTTGTCCATACATATATTAATGGAGAATTTGTTAGTTTTTTTGGTTGTTCATTCATTATTTATCTTGTTTTCTATATAAAATATTGTGATCTATATAATTTTAGTTTTTTAGTGGATTATTTTCTTAGCTCAATCCCCCTAGGGGACTTATTTAGTGATGGATTTCTTATTATAATTATCATCCTTTCATTTTTGATATATAGAACCTAATTTGACTATATTGAGAACTTTTTCACTTATCATTTTTTAGTTTTTCACTAACATGTGAAAAAGGACCCAGTTTAACATTTGTCAATATTATATGGTTTTCTAACTATAATTATCCTCCATGAAAATTATTTTCCACTTATCTCTGGTCTTCCACCATTCCCTATTGAAGGGGAGAGTCACTAAGACACATATTTGTTGGTCCTTTATGCCTCATAAATTTATTCCATAAATTATAACTTATTTAAATAATACCCCTAGGTATTTATATTTCATAAGTAACATTATTATAATTAAATCCCTGACCCTCGATGGATGATGAATCAATAGAGTGCTCACATTCCACCATGGATTTGGAACATTATTCGATTCAACTATATATATATCATCATAAAATATAAAATTCATTAATTTTGAAAAGTTTCAATTCCAAAATGTGGAGATACCACACATATGACAACCAATCTAAAAAATTTGTAATACTAAGGGGGTAGGTTTAAAGGACCACTTATCTTATAAGTGAAGAAATTTCCTCTTCAAGTACCACCTAGTTATTACTTTGTAGGCCTGTCCAAGTGTACGGGTTATTAACCTCAAACATGGGGACCTATCCCATGATAAGAACTGCTAAAACATAGTTAGAACATTTATAATAACTAATCAATTTATTTTAAACTTCTTTAAATTATAATTAATTCACCATGTGACTATAGTATACAAAAATTGAAAATAACCACTTGTGGGTGGTCTATAACATACCCTATGATCAATACCAAAAAATACCTATCACTCAAAAAAAAACCATAATCAATTAAATTAAATTAAATTTAAAACCTAAATAAAAAAGAACAGACAATATAACTTCAATGAAATAGCTTGTGATGGCATGTAAATATCATCTCAGGACATCTTCTATACATGACACATCAAATACCTATTGAAATTGGATGACTCTACTATACTCTGGTGTCTTGAAGAGATAATGTATTTCCCAATCTCATAAAACTCCCTATAATAGGCCTCTGCACACATGGGCTAATTTAGAGCCATAAAACTCATTGTTATTGGAATTCCCTATTGATACTCATTTTCAGTGCTCCACTGATATGATCATTAAAATTCCTATCTGACCAAATCCAACTCCATGAAA
The DNA here is from genome assembly GCA_963277665.1 of Viscum album. NCBI lineage: Eukaryota > Viridiplantae > Streptophyta > Magnoliopsida > Santalales > Viscaceae > Viscum > Viscum album. The sequence goes on along the minus strand of OY728120.1, from coordinate 1,794,723,898 downwards.
TAAAAATGGTCAAAAGTTTATATCATACCACATATCAATTAAAGACTAAATTAGAAAAGATTCTAGTGCCCAATTCTTGAGACCACACATGCCAATTATTCCTCAAAATTTCATATCACATTATTAACAAAACTATAACATTCAATACCATGTTCCCACAATATTTTATGGATGAAAACATACCATTATACATAAAAGAACTAGTTAGGCCTCCTCCATATTTCACTCATCAAAACATTCATTCTATTCTACTGAATCACAAGTAAATACCTTAATGATTATGCCATAACACTTGAAGGAATCCTAAAATTTCTCAATAGAAACATTGATGTCTGAACAAGAATTTATGTATTACATCCATGGTAGGATCACTACCATACAAAATAAATATCATGATATCACCCTGAGAAATGACTCAAATCTGATTATACACATGGTCATTACTATCATAACTAACTGTCAACTAAACACATTAATATTTTACCCATCCTTGAATAATGGGAAAAAATCCTTGGAAACTACCAAAATAAAATTGTTAGTGAGGTTTATACCCTTAAATAGAAAATTATGTTCTACCCACCATATGTTTATCCTAATTTTTCTCCATGAGTTAAAACTCAAATGGTTTCATCATCACACATGTGTCACTCCTACTAATCCAAGACCAATGTCATGTCAATAAATAATTAGTATTATCTCCTTGATCAATCTTTCCATATCACTCAACCCACCACTTATTTCACCCTTAACCATGATGACATTCTAAACACATACAATTGGATTTAGGCCTCTATGAATTTTGGAATCATAGTTAAAAATGTCATTCCATATACCAAAAATGGATGCTCATTATTCCATTACACAATAGCTGACTCATGTACAAAACACATGAAACCTCAATATCATTTAAACATTATTGGTTTACACTACCATATTACCCAATCCATTTTTGATATGTAAAAACACATTCCATGTGTGTAATGGCCAACTATATTACATAAAAAATAAATGGATTCACACTCCTATGTAAATATATAGAGAATATAGTCCCCATCTCTTAGGGTCACATGAAAATAAACCAATGATTACTATATTAAACTAATAAACATGATAACCACTCATGTTAGTCCCATTTTAATAAAACTTCCATAGCACAACTCTTCAAAATTGGATCTCTCACTCATTCCAAAGTCTACCACATACACACCTACCAGCCTAAAAATGTGATATAATCCACAAAATCAACCCAAACTTTATCAAATTAAGATATATTCCTTTAGATTAATCATTAACCAACCTATTGAAAAGTAGAAAAAAGTTTACAAGGTTAGGCATCCAAATTATCCTTCACTCAAACTGTCATTGATACAATGGAACTCATACTAAAGGTTCATTCCTTATATAAATAAAAGGAATTATCATTCATATAACAATATAGAAGAACCTTTTTTTCATTGATCTCAAGGAAATAAAGGATTCACTTTAACATCCCTCAACATTAGAAAACACTAATTATTGCTTTATTTTGCCTAACTTTCTAATTTATGTGTTCTTCATAATATGTTTACTTTAAAATAGAAATATTTTATACATGAATTTATAGAATAATAATAACATAAGTTAAAAAGTGAATAGAGTAAGAGAAAAAAATATAAAAAAGCAATTATAAGCACAATTTTGTGTAGTATTATGTATATTTATTACTCACTGATATAATGGAATTTAATATCATGGTTTTATATTTATAGTAATTTGTTACACACACACACACAGATATGTATAGTATTTTTTTTATTTTATATTATGATTCTCATATAGAGTAGTGTGTCAGTTATAGTTTTATATAAAGTGATCAATTTTAATTTTATTAAATATTTTATCGATTTAACTACAATCTTATTTAATTTCTTTTATGACATGAAATATAATTTTTTTACATAATGGATAAAATTTGGATTTATGAAACTAATAATATCTCAGGTGATTTAAAAATAAATGGATATATTTATAGATTTTTCATTTAACAATGCTCCAGATAGTGTTCATATACATTTTCCATGTGATAATTGTGTTGGAAGACCTTAGTTAAGTCATGAAGAAATTAGGTACCATATAAAAAAATATGGTTTTCAAAAAATAACTATATCTGGTATTGAAATGGGTAGAAAATGCAATCTCAAAATGTTCATTATCCGAATGAGAGGACTGGATTAAAGAATTTATTATATGAATGTTTTCTGTTTATTCTTCATAATATGGAAGAAAGGATGAAACCCAAGAATAATCTGATACGACAACACATGATGCATGTATTGAAAATGGTTGTGTTTTTAGGGTGACCAAATTGAATGTTTCTTCCACAACCCTAGTATATCAATAATGTGGAAATATGAAAAATTTGTAATTTTTAATCTGACTGTTTCATGGGAAAACCATGTGTTGGATTTTTAATACCACTATCAATTATATTCTATCCTTTTTGAAGGAAGTAGTTATAGATTATATATATATTCTGTAAATCTATTATATGGCGTATAAGTTAGTTGAAAAACTTGTATTTTCTAAAAAATTCATGCTTTCCTGAAATATTACAACTAATTTTGGGAAGAATCTGCAGAAAAAAATGATTGTATAAAAAGTGGCACATCCAAAAAGAATCCAAATACTAATGGAACACCATCCCATGTGACACATAAAGTAATGTGGCACCTTCCATTGATTCAAAAACTCCATAATATTTTCATGTCTGATGAAATATCAATAAATATTTGAAGGCATGATACTGAGTTAAAAAAGGATAATGTTGAGTTTGTTCATCTTGTATATGGATTTACATGGATTATATTTAATGATCGATATCCTAATTTATTAGTTGACATGTGTAATGTGATGTTGGGTATATCATGTGATTGTTTTAATCTATATGGGAATATGATTAAATCACACAATATATCGATGATTTTCATACACATTTATAACCTTCTTCCATGGATGTGTATGAAAAACATTTCACTTTCAGTAGTATACACATTTATGGACCTTATGATCCTAGAAATGATATATATGTATACATGAAACCTTTAATAAAAGAGTTGAATCATATTTGGAATGTGGGTGTGTGAAAATATGATGCTTGTTCAAAAGATATATTTCAGATGCATGTTACACTTATGTGTATGATAAATGATTTTTTTACTTATGAAATGATGTATTCATGGAGCATGAAGGGGAAAACTTCATTTCCTATTTGAATAAAGAATAAATGATATATAATACTTAAATATCTATATAGTTTTAGTTTTATGGGACATCGACGATTCTTGACAATAGATCATCTATATAGGAATAATCATCAAAGGCTTGACAATACCATAGAGACCAAAAATACACCTCACTATATGTCTAGAACTGATTTTCTTAATGAATTGAAATATTCCATTTATTTCATTTGGGAAGGGCCCGATTAAATCTAGAAAGATGACGAATGTTTCCACTAAAACCAATTATAATTAGAAGAAGAAAAGTATCTTCTTTAAGTTTTCTTATTGGTCAACCAATTCGTTACTTCATTTATTAGACATAATTCACATTTAAAAAAAATATGTGGGAAATGTTGCTTTCAATTATTATAAATGTCAATGGAAATACCAAAGATGATTTTCAATCACTGAATGAGTTGGTGGATTGGTGTATCAGATCAGAATTACATCATGTGTGTATTAGTGAAAATAAATAGAATGTTCTATGTTATTATCATGTGATGAAACTTATAGAAAAAATCAGTTTCTAGAAGTACGAGATACTATTAATGTTCCTGATTTATATTAAAGAAACATATTAAAATTAGTCAATATAAGAGATTTGAATATGAAATCTTTGAAGACTCATGAGTATCACATCCTTCTTCATGAGTTGATTCCCAATAGAAATCATGCATCTACAATCCAATAATCTATGGGTGTAAGTTATTTGGTTGTTACATTTTTTATAGTGATCTTTTTTCTAATAATTTTCCCAAGTATTTTTTGGAAAAAATGTTGGAAGAGGAACCATTAATTTTGTGTGATTTAGAGAAAATAATTCCTTTATAATTTTTAACATGGATGATGCATCTAACTATCCATCTTACAACTAAAATACTTCTTAGTGGAACTATTTCTTTTCATTAGATATATCCAATTGAAATAAATATGTACACATTGAATTATTTTGTCTAATATTGGAATCATACCAAAGGTTTTATCATGAAAGGTTACTTGGCTCAACAATGTAAGGATTTATGTTCAATGTTTTTGTTTGATGTGACTATGAGAAGAAACAGACTAATGAGAAATAAATAATATTAGTATGAGGAAAATTAACCCATTTTCTATCACTTCCCTGAATATGTAAATTTTTTGAATCATTTACATTGACTACATTAAGCCTTAAAAAGAAGGATATGGAACATTTCATAGTTTTGTTCAAGTGTGATTTGTTTGATGACAACATCAAGTAATTAAATTTTACATGTATATGTTATCTCATATAATGTAATTTTATATATCTGTTAAATTATTTCTATTATTTTCTACAGGGATCATAAAGAAATTATAATTAGAATTCATCATTCTTTATCTTTGGTATGGAGAGATAATTTTCATAGAAAATTGTTTTTTTATTGGTTTAAATTTAAGGTAGAAGTATTAATATAAAAAATTAATCAAATTAATATTTTTTTAATTTTAATATTCATTTATATTTTAGGTACTAAGTTTTACTACTATCCCTGTATCTTTGGAAATAAGAGCATTTTCTTTTCATCTAAATTATTTGGTTTGTAAATACAAATCAATTGTGATTAACGGGTACAAAATTTTTATCACTGGATACACAATGAGCACAAGAACAAAACATGATGGTGTTTTGATAATTACCACAATAGGATATTATGCTAATGAATTAGGTATTATACCTCAATTTTAAAATGTATCTTTTTTTATGGAGTTATTGAGAAAATAATAATACTGCATTATTATTCTCATGGATGAGTCACAATGATGAAATGAAAGTGGTTTCATTCAATGAAGAGTCATGAAACATTTATTGATGATTATAGATTTCAAGTTATTAACATGACTCACACTATTAATACTGATTATCTATATATATTTACATCAATTTATGAATTTTTTTATGTGAAAGATCATATGTGACCTCAATTTGGTGTCATTATTGATGAAATCCGAAGACATATTTTTGATGATTGTGATGATGAAATTGATACCATTACTAATCCCATTAGTCCCAATAAATTTACTAATTATCATGACATCAATAGTTCAATTGTAATATTTTTTTTTGTGAACATGATGTTGTGGTGGGAAATAAATAGAATCACCCATCTATTTTATCATTTCTTTTTGTTTATATCGACTTGGGTTGTTAAGGTTACTATTCAAATTTCTTTACTATTGATTAAACAAATTTTGTAACCAACTTGACCTTTATGTGAATTTTCAAAATTCACTGGTTGTAGTTTTCATGGAGTTTAATTTTCTAATATTTAATTGAATTGTGTTAGAACCTACAAAAAAAAAACTAAAACAATTCAATTAGAGAAAAAAGATGAATTGAATTGAAACATATTAAATTAATTTGAATGAAAACCGAAATCTATAAAAACAATGACTTAACCCAAAATAATAACCAAATGGCCTAACCCAAAAAATAGAAAAATTGACATAATTAATTGACCAAAATGAACCAAATGAACTAACTAAAACTAAATTGGATGAAATTGAAAATAAAATAAAAAAATATCATACCCATGCTAAACATGCTAATTTTAATGTATTGATTTTTATATGACACATATTTTATGTTTTGATATTCTTCTCAATAAATATAATATGCTTTTTCATATCATTGTGTATCCTCTATTTGGTTAAACAATTGGTATTCCTTAATTCTGTCATGCCCCAGATTATTTCTTATTTTCCTTACATATTTGTTAGGAATTTAAAATTAATTGCACATTTTTTTCAAATAAAGGAAATGAAAAACATTGAAGAGAGAAAAAGGAAGAGGATAACATACAATAATCGCTTCATGAGAGAGATGAGCATTCCTCCCCTAGTGCCTGTTGTGAATATTTTATTTCAAATATATATATATATATATTAATAAAATATCATGTAATGTGATTAATTTTGTTTTTAACTTTTAATTATCATTCTACACGAAGGAGAATTATTCTATGATGAATCTACTCATAGTAGTGCTCAGTTAGACGATGCGTGGGGGGGGGGGGGGTAGTACTAGATCACACCCCATATCTTCATATGATATTCCATCTAGCACACTTTCTTATCCAACAACGTTTTAAGGTGAACCTAGTATATTTAGGATGCCTATATTTTCACCACTATTTACATCCAATACTCATCATATTTGTTTCCCTTATATGATGATCTATCTTACTCCCCATCTATGTTATATATTTTTATAGACATCAATGCCAACTTATTTTCCTTCTTCTTCGTTCTCCCTAATATTTTATGTTCATACTCCTTTGAAATCTACTCTAACACATTTTGAGCCTTCCAAGTAGTCATTAAATCACACTCATACTATACAGGTTGATGATCCTTTAGATCCTAGGAATCTAGTGGAACCCACTGATCAAACTAGGTCATGTATATTTATATAAACCTATTAATGTTTTTGAACATTATTAATTTTCATTATAAGATATATTGATATAATATTTGTTTTTTTCTTTCACAACTGGATCTATCACTAGGAAGAGTTGGTGTAAATGCATTCATGTGGTGTGGAACTACCACACATTGATGATTGTTGGGTACAACAAGGATAATCAAATGATATGAAAAAGTGTGAGATTGTAGAAGTTTAATGGCGATGATTTCTAAATACTCTAACATCATTCCTATCAAGAAAATCCCCTGGAGACACATTCAAAATTAAGTGAAGGATAATGCTTTGGTGAAAATATGGGTAAAAAAGTTATTGGATTTAGTGTTATATTATAATTGTTTTTATATTAATTGACATTTTTTCGAGGAATTGTTATAATTTTCCTCATTGTGAGACTATGAGGATAACACTACTCATGGAATTAGTTGATTTTCAGAGATTATATAAGCATCAGTTGTATAGTGGATGGCGTGATAAATTTAAAACAAATTTAGAGTCCAAAATTATCTTGAATGAGTGTTTGGTAGCACATTATTGAGAAATTATTTCAAAAACTGAGTTTATGGTATTAACCAAATTTTAGTTTTTTGAATGAAAATTACCATGATTTTAATTAATACTTTTTTATTATTATTAAAGACTATTTTTGGGGAGTTTTAGAGTGAAATAAATGAAGTATGTTAAGAAATACCTCTACACATTGGGTCAGACTATGATGCTGGAACATGAGAGGAGTCAAGTATGACACGTGTTTCTAATTTTTATATTCAAATAAAAGAAGTAAATAAAATTATTTTAATTTTAAAATATATATACTCATTATAATTTTTTCATAAAAACTATATTGATGTACATGTGAATCTATGAACGTACAACACATTAAAGAAAAAAATAGATTAAACAGTATGTTGATGAATTTACTTATGAATTTCAATTTTGGTTTTAAAAATGAACCATGGAATTGTCAACATTGTTTATGGGTTTTCATCAAAATATGGTTGTGTGTCACATGTTTTATTATATGAAAATAAATCATGTGAACCAAGTCATGAATTAAATCTAAGGTAAATTATAAACCAAATTTGGGTAGGGATGTTTTGATAATTTGAAATCTAATTTGATTAATTTACCTTAACCTGTAATATTCAAGTGAATTGAATTAATTAAGATCTAAAATTCATAATTTTTATTTTTAAATTCACTAATTATATGTACCTTTATTTAATATAAAATTTGAAGTTATTTAATCTTCATAATTATGGTGAGGTTTTAATATTATTTAGAAATTGATATAATATTATTATTTTAGTGGTTAAAATGGTTTATAATATTTTCTCTGATGATGTATAGGGGAATATGGTTATGTATAGCCACCCCACAAAATAAAATGAATAAATTCATCCTTTTATGTGATAATAAATTCTATTTTATAAAAAAAATTATAAATATAAATGGTGTCAGAGAATGGGTATGTTTAAATAATAATTAAATAATTGAAGCCATCACACCATAGAACATAGTTATCATACCCTCTCCCTACCATGTGCCAAAAGATAGAAAATAAAAATACCCAAAATGCTCCTCACTTAGAGCACCAAATACCAAACTCACTTAATAGATATAGTGGGGTGCTCAAACCCTTTAATTTTAATAGTTAATTTCAAGAAGAACCATACCTTCCATACAGATCCCATCCAAGTACAATTTGAAAAAACCTAGAAATAATTCCTCTTCCATCACCCACTTCACATGAATCCAACACATCAGGTGATTCATTTATAAAAACACACAACCACTACCTATGGTCCCATTATTATCATAATTTTATAACTACTACCTTGATCTAGTGTGATTCATGGATTTCTAAACCAATTAGATCACTTTATAATCAGTAGACCAGCCTTGTATCTTCCAATATCTATAAGCATGAATCAAAATTTTAAGCCCTAATCCTAGTACCATGAAAACCACTACATGGAACTTTCTCATTCCCTACCATCTCTAAATACCCTCATACTTAAACCAATATATTTTCCAAATAACTCTAGTGTAATTTGTTCTTTTAATCTATCATCACCAATCAAGATACTCATCAAGTTCTCGAAGAAATACTTTAGTGAGTACAATATGGCTAACTAACTCCAACATAGAAGCTCACATATCAAATATTGATTCTAACAATTACAAAGCCCTACCACTATCCTTAATCATACTATACAGGTAGTCCTTATACACATATTTTTGGGTTATGTAAAGTAGTAAAGAACTTAAAAATGAATGTAAAACTTCTCCAAAACATCTTCTCTCGATAATTTAATTGTTTTAAGTTATCAAATCAAAAACATCATTAAAAAAACATATTTTTAAATCAAAAGTGGACCTGATGAATTTTTAGAATATTATAGGATAAAATTCGTTAACTTTACAGCATTTAACATTTCATAAATTTATATATTAAACCCTTATTTAAACCACATATTATTTCCATTTAATAACTCACTATGTCCTTTAAAACTCACTCATGTTTTAGTCACCTATACCATTCGTAATATCTATTTTTAATTAAATTTAAGTAGTAAAAACAATTTATTCAACATAAAAAAAATTAAATCATGTAAAATACCTTTTACATTTTAAAATTCCACGTTTTGAGTTAAAAAAATCATTATAGATCATTAATGATCACCCACCACACGCAAAAAACTAATAAAAAAATCCAAAAAATCAGTATTATTTAGTGTTATTAATTCAAAGACTGACACCTTTATCACCATTAAACATTATTCCATAAATTTACCCATTTGGATAACATGGAATGATTATTAAATACCAGATAATTAATTTTTTATAGCATAAATTCAATAAAATAAAACATTATACTGTTCTCTTTTTCAAACAATGCTATGTATCATTTAAATCATATATTTCATTTCATTCCATCCTAATGGAATTTCCATAACATACCCTTTGATTGGAAAGCTGTTATTATTTTAAAGTATGTAGAATTTTAAATTAAATAGCCAAATATTGAGATATTATAGCTTAATGGTGATTTTTTAGTGGGACATCAACCAATGTTTCACTCTGAAAGACTTAAAATGAAAATTTTTATACTTTGTGATTGGTTATGCATTCCACCAAGAATTAAAATGCTTATTTTGTTAATATAACTAGTTGTTTTTTCTTTATAATATATGAAACATACTTACCATCTTCTCATAACTTTACTACATTGAACATTACTGAATGCTTGATAGGGATTACGATTTTATGTGAAAACACTTGTAAAAACTGTTTCAATAGAAGTGATTTGGATTGGTCATGGAAAGTGTGTTTTTTTACTTATAAATATGTGATTTTATTCTAGAATTTAAATTCATATGGTTATTTTTTTAAGCATTGTCAAACAAATCCTAAAATGAAGACCAAACTGGGTGCAAAATAGTTTTTTGAGTCCATTGTTTGAAAATAAAAACAGAAAATGTTTAAAAAAAACATAATGTTAATGAAAGAAGTAACAAGTGTTCATACCTAATATTCTGATTCTATGGATCTTGAATGAAATTTAATAAAAATATTTTTATTTATAATATACATTTAACTGATATCATTTTCAATTTTACTTTTCTAAAATGATTTATGATTAGTGCTATTAGAAAATTGGGGCATTTATTATTTCAAAATATCCTCTCTACCTGCAAATGCTTTAGGGAAATCATGCAACTTTGTTTCCATTCATTGGAAAAAAATTTAATTATAATATGATATAATTTACATACTGATAAACATTTTACAATGTCTATAAATCCTTGAAATTGACTATATTATTGTTTGTTTTAAATACTTATTAACTAAAGAGTTCATTGGATTTTTGGGTTACAGTTATATGCATTTTTCATGACCTATTTTCCAATATTTGAAATTTTAATTGGTTTTATTCATTTTATCTATGAGACCCATTCCTCGATAGTTTTTGACTAATGGTTTTCTACATTCAATGTCATTGAAGATGGATGTTTTGAATATTGAAGGACAAGTTCCTTGAGAAAAATTGTTTTTCTTGAGTATAAAGAATAAAGATGAAAGCGTAGTAAATAAACTGAAAAAATAGTAGATTATAAGTTCTAATTTTCTGATTTAAAATTTTAATATCTATTTTGTAACTAAATAGTCCATTATATTTGTAATAGTGTTCTTTGGAGTCCCTTGATTAGCAGCAAGCTGACAAATTTGTCCAAATGATCATTTACATCATGAATTAGGAGATCAACACCGTGGGAGAGTACGCTAGAGACCAGGGAAGATTATTCTCCCCATAATTTATTGGCACTCTTCATGTTCTAGTTTTGGAAGCACGGAGTTGGAAATAGTTCAGGAATTTGAAGTACAGTCTCAGGTTGGGGGAGAAGAGGAAAAAAATGGACATATAAGAGTGTGAATGGAATCCAAAGGCCAAAGAAGAATTGATGAAATTTATAGTAGTGTTATGTAAATTACTTACAGAAGATACCACCACGGATTGTGATAAATATATGTTGATGATGCATAAATTATATGGTGCATCAGGTGATGGTCTTAGTGGTGGTTGAGAAAATGATGTTCCTAGAGAAGGTGATGGCAATGGCGATGATGATGGTGATGAAGACAGTGATGCTGATGATGACGGTGAGGATGATTGTGAGGATGATGATGAGGATTAATATGATGATATTTATGGTTATGGTGATGAGAGAGATATTTATCCATTACATTTTGATTTATATTTATGACATTTGATGGTTGACAATTAGTTGTGAATGAATATATGTGATGTTTTAAAAGTGTGTTGTCATTGGTTGAATGTATTAATTATTTTCTTGAGTTGTAATTATTTTTATATTGGTTGGTGATATTTTTTTATCTATTTGTTTATTTATATAGGTATTTTCCCAGTGCGTGTGTGTGTGTGTGTGGGGGGGGGGTGTTCTTTTTCCTATTTTGTCATTTCTTTCTATTTGGGGTTTTTTGTAAGCAGTTTGGGAAAGGTGAGGGTGCTGATATATGGGAAGGTATAACAGATCTATTATAATGGTTTTGAAACCATTGGTACATAAAAATATCAATATTTTCATGAAACCATTGGTATATCATACAACCATGCAAATCTATTCCAGCTGTTTATAATCCAATGGTATATTTCTTTAGTAATAGTTTTTCAAAACGTTGGTAAATACTTATACCAATAGTTTTATCAGAATCATCTCTAACATAAAATTATATAAGGACTATACCTATAGTTTAATATAAACTATTATTATAGGAATATACCCATTAAATATTATCCAATAATTTGTAGAACCATTGGTATAGGATATACCAATAGTTATCCAACATATACAAACAATTTTTAACCATTGGTATAGCCATTTTTATAGTAGTCTATGTTATGTTATGAACCTATATTATTTTAAGTGGTGTATATAAAACCCCTTTGATGTGGTATATAATGAATTTTAATATAAAAATTATATTTAATGTTTAATTTGATGTTATTCATTCATGGGGATTATGATGTAAAAGTTACCAAAGCGATAAGGGTTTTGTGTAACAATCACCTTGTTTATTAGGATTGTTTATTATTACGCTTATGATGATGAAATTTCATGATATAACTCTCAGTAATATCATTAATTTTATTCTTATATGTTTATTCATCAAATTTTATAGTAATAATTCAATTTAACTTTCTTTGGTACTTAAAATGATTGATATTTTTAAAGAAAAACAGACTTTATTTCGACTCCAGTGAGGAATTTTTTCTTTCATCTCCTTGTTTTCTTTAAAATATTTTCAATAATGTTTTTAATATTCTACTATGATTGCTTAAATTTATTTTTTTCTTTGTTTAAAATTTTAAAAATTGATTAAAAATAAATATTCTTGTCATTTTCCCAATGTGTTAGTTTTAATTATTTACCAAAAATGAAAAAGTAATATACCTTTTAACTTACAAGGGAATATTTTTTACAGCCATAAACATTCAAATATTGAAATCTTAATTTAAGATTTTACATGTTTTTTATAGAAAAATTTTCCCCTAATATTTAGGAAATTTTTTGATTTTAAAGAAGTGGTTTGAAAATAAAAATTGTATTTTCCTTATGAAATATTTTATGTAAACTTTAATAGGAATATTCATCTATGATGACATCCTTAGATGTTAATTATTCTTTTTTTGGGTTTATAAGACAAAGATACCATCCTTATTATTTATTTTTACGGTTTATTGTTATGATGATGAGATGTTTACAAAACCCATTTATTTTTCATGGGTCAGGATATGGTGAATTGTTGAAATGTTTATGAAACCCCTTTCTTTTACACAGGTTATGAAATATGATGAATGTTTTATGATCTTGTAGAACACATATGAATGGATTATTATTATGTGATGGGTGGACCTAGAATTATATAGTTCTACAATGCATTGGGTAATATGGATATATCTTAAGAAAATTTGAACTTTAACGGGGAGTGAACCTAGTTTAATAAGGAAACTTGTCCACTATGATTGTCTTGGGAGTGAACCTTGACTAAGGATATGATGGAATAAGGAGTGAACCTAATACACTATGATAGTCTTGTAAGTGAGCCTAGTGATCCATGAATATGTAAAAGATTTTATATGCCTATTTTTATTCCCCAAGCTTATGTATTATGCTAATGTTATGCTCTCATGTCGCATGTTCTTTGATTACTTTATGATTAATGTCTTATAAACTACCATGATTTGTGATATGGCTCAAGACTATGATGTGTGATATACTTGGTATAGTTTTCAAATTTTAATATCATTTTCTCATACCCATCGACTCATATTATTCTAACGTTATCATTGATATCTCCCTTATTTACACTTAATGAACATCCAAGTTCACCCTTACTTTTGTTTCCATTACCCAGGTTTTACAGAAATGTTTTAAATAAGATATGTCTATGAAGGGTTCCAGTTTTGAAAAACATAGTGGGAGATTTTTTAGATATCTTATGAACATGTTTTGTATGTATCCAGGTTTCCAATGACACTAAAACTATATGATTTTGGTATGGATATTTATGTTATGTATTGAATATTCATCTAATAAGAAGTGATATTTATTAATGAAAGTTATGGTTTACTACAGATGGTATCAGAAAAATGTTTATTTACCATTAGAAACATTGATAAGAAAACATTAGCGATGACACTCAGTATAATCCTATGTATAAAATAATAGACAAAGTTATCATAAGGGAGTGTGTTTTTATTAGAAAAACATCCATATATAGGTACTATAAGTGGATGTAGTTTCTGGCACAGATACATCTATGTGTAATAACCATGAAGAGAGTTATTTGATTATATCTTAACCATTATTTTAGTGTAGAGTGAGTTTTCCCTTGTTGGACAACTGGTTTTATATTCCCTAGGGATATTCTTGGGCTGACTCATATTTTCATTACAAACCATCATGGAATATTTAAATAGATGATGATCATGGATGACCTAGGTTAAACCTGTGGTGTCATAGATTGAAACTAAGTTGCAATGATTTATATATTCTATAAATTATTTTTCATAATTATGTAGTTTCCCACTATGATTATTGTAACTCACACTATGTTTTTTAGTTTTATTCAATCGATAAAACCTAAAGGAATCATGTTAAGGCTACATATGATAGATAATTAAATGATTTTACTCTTTGGAAACCGAATTTTAGGTGTGTTGGAATGAAAAATATTGTTTCATTACTTATGAAAAATTATCAAGCTATGAATTATGATGATCTTCTAAATGAGAAAAGGAGGGAAAAAAATTTTGTTGAGTCGTTAATGAGGCAATATCTAAATTATTTTAGTGGGTTTGATGGTACACTAGATTTAGAGAAATGGATCAATGCCATTAAAAATATATTTTCATTTCTCCTATATTTGGAAGGTGAAATAGTTATTTTAGTTGTTTATCATTTTGTAGGAAAAAATATCAATGGAGAAATATTATTGGGAAACTGAGGAAATAGAAAGAAATTGACTCCATGGAGTAGGGTGAGTTTAAGAGATTATTTTTTCATAAGTACTTTCCTCATATTCTACATAAGAAAATGGATAAGGAATTTCTTGAGCTAAAAAAGAAGTGTGATGAAGCCATTGGTATGTATGAGAAAAATTTTAAAAAATTATGAGGTATGTTTATATTGTTATCATCCAACCTCAAATTAAGATTGATTGATTCTTTAGTGGATTAAAACAAAGTATCTAAAGGGAATTATACATAAGATACTTCAGTATCTATGAATAAATTGTTCAATGTGTTGTCAAGGTGGATATGGATATTGAAGGTACCCATAAATCTCATGATTCTGATAAGAAAAGAAAGAAAGAATTTAATGGGGATTCTAATAGTAAAAATCACTGGAAGAAGAAGATGAGATTTAATTTATATTAGAAGTGTGGAAGGAATCATGGAGGAAATTTTCTTAATTGGATTGGTAAATATTTTATGTGATTAAAGTAATTTCACTGGGAAATCAAATGTCTATGTGACAGGAATATTAAGTTAACTAACTATGGAGATAAATCACCACAAAATCGACCACCCATAATCCAGTGTTTCAAATGAAAGAAGCTTGGAAATTATGATAACTAGTTCTCAAATAAAAAGGTTAATGATGATGATTGACATTAACAACCTCTTAATCCTAGAGACAAAGAGAAATATCAGGTGATCACTATTTCTGATTGGGGTATGATAATGAAGTAGTGAATGTTATAATTACCACCCAATATTAAACTTCTAATGTTTTATTTGATTAAATATCCACCCAATATTTTATATCTGAATAATTTTCTAGGGGTATAATAATACCACCTCAATGATTATATATTGAATTAACAATCAAAACCCCTAATGGTATGATGTTCACATTTGAAGTCCAAAATTTTTCCTGATTGATAATTATGAGAATTTACTTCTTAGGAATGTTATTATTATCCATATAGTAGAATTTAATGTTTTTTTGGATTGGTTTGGATTTATTTATAGAAATTCCACATCAATTTATGAGGAAGGGAAATCATGTTTTAATTTTAAAACCATCCTACACTCATCCATCAGTGGAAATATGAATATGGACATCAAAGGAAAATTGCATCAATTATATGGGTCTTGATTACTAATAAAAATGGATGTTAAACGTATATATTTATATCATGATTAGTATTATATAGATTATGGAACCATTATCATGGTATAAGTACTGAAACAATCAAACAAAAATTCTCACAAAAATGAAATAGTTAACACCCATAAATGATGATTTTAATAAGGAATTATTAATAACTAATGTTGGAAATTTTATAAGTGGATCATATAAGATATTATAAATATGTAAATTACTATTTTATATAAGTATACTAAATTTAAATTTATTATATAGGATTATAGATCACTTATAAACCAAGTCACGCTTAAGGTAAGGGTTTATCTTCTCACTTTAGTTTCTATAAGGCATATTCCACATTCACTACTTATTTTCTTTGCGTGGTGTATATAAATCCAATGAATTTATTTAATTAATATTTTTTATTTTTTATTTAAAAATTCATATAAGGTTATCTGTCATGAGGTTTTCATTCACCTATTATTTAATTTTTAAGGGTTTATCATCTCAAATTATCTTTTTTGGGACATATGTTATGTTATATACCTATATTATTTCATGAGGTGTATATAAATCCCATTTAGAATGTTATATCATGAATATAATTATTATAATTATATTTAAAGTTTTATTTGAAGTTATTCTTTCATGGAGATTACTGTTCAAAAATTAGAAAAGTGGTAATGGTTTTGCTTTACAATCTCATCATTTACTAGCATTGTTTAGGATTAGGTTTCTGATCAAGGAATTTCTTGATATAACTCTCAATAATCTAAATAATTTTATCTTCCTCTGGTAATTCAAATAATTTTCAAGTAGAAATACAAATTTTCTCTCTTTGGAACTTAAAAATATTGATAATTTTTTTTAGAAAAACATACTTTATTTTCTCTTTGGTTGGGAGTATTTTTCTTCCATATTAATGTATTCTTTAAAATATTTTCCAGAATGTTTTTAATATTATACTATTATTATTTAAATCCATTTAACCCATTTTTTAATTTTTAATTTTTTTTAAAATGGATATTAATGTATGAATGAGTCACTTATAACTTTTTACCAAAAATTTTAAAGGAATCTTTGTTTTAATGTATACGACATGAACAAAATTTCCCACCGTCTTGGCAGATAAATGATTTGAAGCTTCCTTTAAACATTTTCATGGTTATTTTAAAATAAAACGTTTTCCATGTTTTTTTAAACTATATTAATTTTAAATAATTGTTTTAAAAACAAAATGGATATTTTTCTCAAGAATTATTCAAAGTGATATTTTAAATGAATTTTCATCTAAGATGAAATCCTTTGGTGTTACCTTCGATTTACTAGGAATATGATCCACAAAAACTAAAATTATTCTTTCTTTGGATGGTTTATGATTATTTTTATAATATTTTTATGAACTCATTTATTTTCCATTGGCTATTATATGATGAATTATAGAAATGCTTATGAAACAATTTTCTTTTCCATGGGTTATGATATATGATGAAGTTTTTATTATCCTATTCCACAAATATTAATGGATTATGATTATGTGACATGTGGGGAAAAAATTATATAGCACTCTAATTAATTAGGTAAATTTGAATAACTCATGATTTAATAAGAACTAGAATGGGGATTAAACCCAGTTAAGTAAGGGACTCTATCCACTATAATGATGTTAGGCGTGAACCTTTATTAAGGATATGGTGGAAGAAGGATTGAACAAAATACACTATGGTAGTATTATTAGTGATCCTTAACTAATTAAATTATTTTATATTCTTATTTATAATCCACAAACTTAAGTGTTGTGCCAATGTTATGAACTCATTACACATTCTCTTTAATTCCTTTATGATTTCAGTCATATGAACTATAATGATTTATATCATGAATCAATACAATGATCTATGATATGTTGGTTATGGTTTTCAAATTTTAATCTCATGTTCTCATAGACTTATTTTTACTTTATGCTTAAGTTATCATTACTATCTTCCTTTTTTAACCCTTATTAAGAATTTAAGATCACCCTTTCTTATATTTCCTTTCCCCAGGTTTCCAATAACGTTTTTAAGTATGATATGTATAATAAGGGTTTTATTGTTGAGTAACTTTTTAGGAGTTTATATAGAACTCCTATAAAAAATATGTTTATTTATGAAAGTATCCAAAGTCACTAAACCTATACGATTCTAGTATGGATCATTATGTTATTTATTGAATATTCATCCAATAAGATGTAATATTTATGTATGAAAAGTATGGGTTTCTATACCATGTGATATATTTGGTGACTCATCTAGCATTGAAAAATATTTTTATTACACATGATAATTTTCTATATATATATATGAAATCCTTCCCAGGTAAACCTTATAATTTTATCCCAAAATATAATACTTTACAAAAATCTTAGTCTTTGTTACTAACCTAAATAAAAATAAAAATATATTTATGCATATATAAATGTATATATTTCATAAGTTATATGAAAATATGTTATATAAATTATTATAATCATATGAAATCAATAATTCGTACCAGAGGCATGGAGTGATAGGTATCCATCCTCCCCTTTTCTAGACAAATCCAATGATCCAAGATGAGTGATATGTTCGTATAAAAGTCTCCATATCAACAGTTCTTTACTCAAGGGACACTTCAATTCCATCACAATTCTAACACGTAATATTTATGAACATTAATTAACTATTTAATTCAAGAACATAACCCAATACATGCCAAGTCAAGGTAATAGAAAAATAAATCAATCATCATAACTTAGTATATAAATCCTTAAATGGATGAATTATAATTTAAATAATCATCTTAAACAAAATAATACATCAATTTACAATATAAGTAATTTATATCAATGAATAATATAGGGAATATAACAAATAAATGAAAAATTCATATACTTATACATGAGACAAAAATTTATAAAAAATTTATAAATAAATTAATTATAAACAATTTTTAATTTAGACATGCTTTATGGACATTACATAGACTAAATAAAAATCAAAAATTCATATTTATTATAGTAAAAACTTTTTAGTATTATCAATTAAAAAACATTTAATATGAACTCCTTCATATTTCAAAACTTGTGATATTCATGGAAATTTTAATTATCATATAAACATTTCAAATTTTATGAAATCACATTACATAATTTAAATACCTCACATTTATTTTTTTACCAACTAAAGTTATCAACCAAAATTTCTTTTTGTATGGTCTAGGAAATTTTGAAATAATTTCATTCAATATAAAATTTTTATATTATAATTTACAAACAATTTATAAATTAATAAAAAACTTATATATTTCCCTCATTTTAAAATTTATAGACATTTTATAAATTAATAAACCATGTAAATCCACTTTAAATCAAGATCACATACACTATTTTTTTGGTATGGTATAAATTACTCTTTATGGAGAAGGTTTTTGATAATATTAATAAAAATGTAATTTTCTTTAAAATTCCTCACACCATAACATTTTTGGACATTGACAATGTCATGGTGATGTCTCGAATGAAAATAATATCCGTTGTACTATAATGATCATTTTAAATTAATCCAAACTATTTTTGTTTAATGTTAATATCAAAATCCATAACTATTTTGGGGATTTGTTTTTGAATGATTATAGAATGGTGGCCTCAACTATGTCAGGGTGGTCTTGTGGAATCACATTCCTTACAAACCATGATTGTTTCCACTAGATCTAATCCATTTTGGTTCATATATTTTCAACACTCACCACGATGCGGTCTATCCTCATTTTTTAATGTTATATCATGAATATAATTATGATAATTATATTTAAAGTTTAATTTGAAGTTATTATTTCATGGGGATTTTGATTAAAAAATTATCAAAGTGGTGATGGTTTTGTTTTACAATATCATTATTTACTGGGATTGTTTATGATTAGGTTTCTGATGCAGAAATTTCATGATATACCTCTCAGTATTCTAATGAATTTTATTTTCCTCTGGTTATTTATATAATTTTCTAGTAATAATACAATTTTTCTCTCTTTGGGTCTTAAAATTATTTAGAAAATATTTTTTAGAAAAACATACTTTATTCCCTCTTTGGCTGGGAGTATTTTCCCTCCATATCAATGTATTCTTTAAAATATTTTGAGGAATGTTTTTAGTATTATCCTATGATTATTTAAATCCATTTAACCCATTTTTTAATTTTTTAAAAATGTTATAAAATGATATTATTGTATGAATAAGTCACTTATAACTTTTTACCAAAAAATTGAAAGGAATCTTTGTTTTAATGTATACGACATGAAAAAAATTTCCCACTGTCTTGATAGCTAAATGATTTGAAGTTTCCTTTAAATATTTTCATGGTTATTTTAAAATAAAATGTTTTCCATGTTTTTTTTAAAATATTTAAATTTTGAATAAGTGTTTTAAAAAAAATGGATATTTTTCTCAAGAATTATTCAAAGTTATCTTTTAAATGAATTTTCATCTAAGATGAAATACTTTGGTGTTACTTACGATTTACTAGGAATATGATATACATAAACCATAATTATTCTTTCCTTGGATGGTTTATGATTATTTTTATGATATTCGTATGAAACTCATTTATTTTCCATAGACTTTTATATGATCAATTATTGAAATGCTTATGAAAAAAATTTCTTTTCCATGGGTTATGATATATGATGAATTTTTTATTATCCTCTTCCAAACATATGAATGGATTATTATTATGTGACATGTGGGACAAAAATTATATTGCACTCTAATTCATTAGGTAAATTTTAATATCTCATGATTTAATAAGAACTAGAATGGGGATTCAACCCATTAATTAAGGGACTCTGTCCACTATGATGGTGTTAGGGGTGAACCTTTATTAAGGATTTGATGGAATGAGGATTGAACAAAATACACTATGGTAGTATTATTAGTGATCTTTGACTAAGTAAATTACTTTATATTCTTATTTATATTCCACAAACTTATGTGTTGTGCCAATGTTATGGTCTCATTACACATGCTCTTTAATTCCTTTACGATTCTAGTCATATGAACTATAATGATTTATATCATGAATCAATACTATGATCTATTATATATTGGTTATGGTTTTCAAATTTTAATCTCATGTTCTCATACACTTATTATTACTTTATGATTAAGTTATCATTACTATCTATCTTGTTTACCCCTTATTAAGAATATAAGATCACCCTTTCTTATGTTTCCTTTCCCCAGGTTGCGAATAATGTTTTTAAGTATGATATGTATAACAAGGGTTTTATTTATGAGTGAATTTGTAGGAGTAGATATAAAACTCTTATAAACAATATGTTTATTTATGAAAGTTTCCAAAGTCTCTAAACCTATATGATTCTTGTATGGATCATTATATTATTTATTTAATATTCATCCAATAAGATGTAATATTTATATATGAAAAGTATGGGTTTCTATACCATGTGATATACTTTGTGACTCATCTAGCATAGGAAAATATTTTTTATTCCACATAATAATTTTCTATATATTTATATGAAATCCTTCCCAGGTAAACCTTATAATTTTATCACAAACATTAATACTTTATGATAATAATCAGTTAGGGATAAATCAAATTCATACTCCAAGATCTTAATTATAAATTCACTTTATGAAATATAATCAGTAAACATGAAAGAATGATAATGTGGAGAATATATTAACATGATAAATTTTATATTATTAAACCCCTATAACAATACTAGAAAAACTATACATAAGCACTCATATAATCATATCCCATATGCCAGACTAATATATGGGCCTTATATTTTCTGTACTTTTAGGATTTTGTTAGATTAATTACATATATATGTAATTATTACTACATATCTATTTGAACAAATAATAAAACCACATACTAAATTCTTTTTAGTAAGTAAAATATATTAAAAAGTTCATTTTAATAATCCCGAGACTTTTACATTCATATTGTTCGACATCCAAATCATATTATTCAACTCATTAACTTGACCATATCACATGTTATGATTTTAATAACATCTATTTACTACTTAGCACTCTATCTAAGTTCATCCCCATCATCTTAGAGACTTCCCATTCAAAAATTTCTTAAAGATCATTTTGGAAACAAAATGTGACTCTTTACATTATCTTTCTTTACAAACACATTGTAAATTATTGAGGGATACAAAGTCAATTTTAATTTAAATTTGACAAGTTTTATCAATTATTTTTCATACTTTAAAATTTTTTAAGTCGAAAAATACTTCCACTATCATCTTAGAAACATTATTTTCTCAAAAATATTATACTAAGATTGATGTTTTTATATTTAGGAAATTACACTTATTTGATTTAGTAGAAATATATAAAAATTAAATTATTAAAAACTATATATTATATGGTATTATATATTTTTAGATCTATTTTCTAAGAAAATGAGATTTAATTCATTAAAATATTCCACTTTGGGGAGGTTTTCACTATTTCTATCATACTTAAACAAATAACATGGATAAGCTTTTTCCATGGATAAAACTTCTTTAACTCTTATATTTTTCAAAAATATTATAGAATATGATGAATCATAAACCATATTTATTAAAATCATAATATCACATTTTTCATAAAAAATATTTTCTTATAAATAACATCTCTTATCATATAAGAGAAATAATATGAAAGTATGCATATTTTATATAGATCCATATGAGATTGAAAGATTCCTTTACATCCAATTCCGTGATGTAGAAATTTTTACTCCATACTTTTAATGAAAAATTCAAGATTCATCAATTCAAACCTTGATTTTGAACTCTAATATATTTACAATAGATGAAAAATTTAAATTTTGTATCATATAACCTTTAAAATCAAATAATTATTTTCTATAACATTAAAAAATAACATATAATCACCATGGAATTTACATTCCATTTCACGTATTTTGGATAATTCCATATCATATAGAAATATTTCTACTCCTTTTTTAAAACTACTTTAGGTTTCAATGACTGATGATTACTATTTAACCACCCAATCTTCTTATTCTAGATTGAAAATTTACCCATTTTTACTATCAACATGGAGAAAGAGTCTAGAAATCATATATCTTTCTAATCTATAATCAAAAATTTTATTTGATCAGGTAAAAGTCTATTCGACTCGTTCATATTTTCATAACCATTCTTACAAATATTCTAGAATGAATTCCATTTAATAATAAATCTATATAAAAATCCTCTAGTCTTTGTAATTCATTAACTTATCCAACCATATTTAGTATATGATAGGTAACTAAATTTTCCTTTTTCATTTTTTGTGTAATTCCTTTAAAACCTCAAATGAATCCTTCTGTGATTCTCATAAGCATATAAATACTCTTTTCGAACAACTTCAACATCCAGCTATTCAGGAAGGGGTTAGTCTATCACATAAAATTTTACTTGTTTTCTAATGACTCTTGAGTTAATATATCAGTCAATAAAATTAATTTTTTTATGATTTTATTTCTCTAATATTTATCTCAAATTCATTTTTATGATGATTATTCCATTTTGTGTACAATATAGAATTTTATCAGATGAGTATTGTCACGAACCAACCCAGGTCAACCCTGAACCGGTGACCCGAGCCGATCCGCGACATGACCTGAGAGGCGTTCCCGATCCTCCCGGGCTGGCGACAAGCACCAGGGCATCAACAGTGAGCAAGTGGGAACGATTTCGCCCAGTAAAAATAAATAATTAGAGCAGCAGAAAATAAACAGAGTAAAGTAACTAACAAGAACAAAAGAAAATAAAACTAACCGAAAGAGACAACCACTATCTCCGTGTGACCTCGCGGGTCACTCTCCAACTCACGACCAAACGTCACCCAAGGCGAACGCACCCAAGCTGTAACCTGCACAAACACTAAAAACAGAAAAGCACTATAGGCGTGAGTATTAAAACTCAGTAGGCTAGCCCGATATCTATTCCCAATGCACTACCTTTAAAAGAAGAATTTACCAATTACAGGTTTGAACTAAATATACAAAATATTGGTTTTCACACACACGCACACTTTAATTTCTAAAACAAGTATCAGTCCATTGCCCTTTATAATTTTAAAACAAGTTTGATGTTTGAACGGAATAGGTATATTTCTTTTCAAATCATTTTCTGCGAACCATTTAGAAATACAAACTTCAGTTATTAGCCAAAAAAAAAGAAAACCACACATAATACACAACACACACCAAGGGCAATGGAAAAAGGGGTACACGAGGGTCTGCGATCGAACTAGACCTCTCAACCGTCCACCATATATAAAAAGAACACTAAAAGAAACATGGGTCGAACCTAGGAGATCGTGAACAATCCAGAACGTACTATACATCTGACTCATCCTGAAGGCATGCCCTAAGTCGATGACGTCATAACGCCCTAACGCCCGGCATAGCCCTGCATGGCCTAACCGAGGGACCCAATCCCCATAGCAGCAATAACTCAGTATTCCCCTGCTATGGGGCCACTAGCCAGTGCGTAATCTAAACTAGTGCAGCAATCGTTCTCAGAAAATTCACTCAATATGCCAGGTTCCCATGTCATCACAAGCAATAAAAAGGGGGTGCGTCCACAATGTAAATTAAGCAGTCACGATGCACCAACATCACATACAGCTCACAAAAACAACTCACACCAAAGATCACCCCCCGAGTGGGTTTTCCAAAATAATCTATTTTTATTAAAGTGCCAAACGGGCCTTCGCCAATTTTAAAGTAAAACTTCATTTCTCAAAAAGCTCAAAACACTTGTTCAGAAGAAGTCATTAATATTTAAATCTAGAAGTACATTTGAAATGCCGTGAATTATTTTTTAAGGCCAAACATGCATTCTTTCAAAACTGAGTGTCCGCCCGTCAAGAAAATATTTCAAGAGACGTGTATAAAATTAACGGCTCTTTTTTACATTGAACAATCATTTAAAAATTAATTATCTTATATTATTTATCATTCATTAAAATTAATAAAACGACAAGCAATTAATAAATTCTCAATTTAAAAGTAAGTGCAGTGGGGGACCTACCTCGATTCGCAGCTCGAACACGAAGACGCGCCACGCCTTGCAAGGGCGCACAAGCACGCACAAGACGATGACCGCAGTATCGCGGGTTTTTCTTGCCAACACGCTGCAGGAATTGCAAAACAACAAAAATCACAGAAACACTGACTTCAAATAATCCAAAAGAATAAATAATATAACACTTGCCTCGAAATTGGAGAGGGAAAAATGGAAAGAACCCCAAATCGCTTGCCTTCAGCGGCAGGCGTCCTTCGCGCGCCCAATTGAGAATAATGTGTGCGACTGCCGAAACGAGGTCTGCGACCAGTGAAGCAAAGGAGAAAGTTGTCGGGACGCCGCGCCACTGTTGGACGGATAAAGTAGGGATGGGGCGCATGCACCAAGGGCCTACACCACTGCTGGCCGGAGCTTGTCAGAGCTGGTCATAGGCACGGGAGGTGCTGCCGAACAACAGCTGTGAGGCGGGGGCACACCGGCTATGTGCAGGCGGAGCAGGGCAGGACAAGGGGATGCGGGAAGGAGAGAGAGAGGTACAGGGGGGTGGACTTCTGCTGGAATAAGGGGTGCGTGCTAAGGGTGCTGTCCAGAAATTGCGAACAAGGGAAGGGGCCGCAGGCTGGAGGTGGCGACGCCGAACATGTCGCTTGTAGAGGGAGAAAACGGCGCCAGAAGTAGGGGTGCGTAGAGGGGGTGCGCAAGGCACTTCGGGAAAGGTGTGCAGAAAGGAGAGGAGAGTGCCACTGGAAAGGGCTCTGCAACAGGCAGAGTGCCTAAGGGAAGACCTGGAGCAGGCTGGTGCATGAGGGGTAGCACGGAGGCGAGCTGCTGCACAGGGAATTAAGTCAGCCGGGTGCGGGAAACTGGACAACATGGCGAGAAGAAATCACCAGGAGTTTGCTGGGGCACACACAGCAGGAGGGAAAGTCCGCAGGTGCATACAGCGCTGCTGGGCGGAGGCTGGCTGGGATGCTGGGAAGAGGGGATCTGGGCGGTCACGCCAAAGGTGCGGGGCAGTGCTGGATGGAGTGAACAAAACAGCGAGCAGGGTGGTGGGAGGCACAGCGCTGGATCAGGTCATTGTAGGATGGCTGCGGATAGGAGCATCACGGAAGGTAGGGGCTGGGGTGTGGCACTGTTGTGCGATGCCCGTGGCTGCAGGGCAGGAGGGCGGCGGCTGGATGGAGGCAGAGCAAGGGGGCAATGACAGGGCAGGAGCAAAGTCGGTCGGGGTGCGAGGTGATGGCGGTACAAAATAGGTCGGGGCGGTGAGGCGTTGTAAGATCAAGGGGGGTCGGTGCATTGTGTTGAGGAAGACAGGGGGATCGGGTGCTCTCTGTGTAATATGGGAAGCCAACACAGGTGGTGCTCGGACGGCTGGCGGTGCAGCAGGAGGGTACCGCGGGTCGGCGGGTGCAGCAGGAGGAGGGTGTCGTGGGACGGCTGAGCAACGGAGGCTGTAGGGGCGAGGTCAGCAAGTGGGGACGCAACATGGGCGAGGCGACGCGGGATTAGGAGGCGGGAGGCGCAGTGCTGGATTGCCGGGTCGCTGGAGGGTGGCTGCGGACAAGAGCATTGCGAGAGGCAGGGGTTGCGAATGGGTGGCGCGACTGAGGTAGGCTGTAGGAGGGAGGTGGGAGCGCAAGCACTGGGGTGCGAGGCGAGGGCAATGGGAGCTGGAAAGGGAAGGAGGAAGGGGGCCGGGCTGCTACTGGTGCGTGAGGAGAAGAAAAGGGGGCTGGGTCGCTACACAGGGGACACCCGCGTGGAAGGAGGGAAAAGAGAGAGGAAAGAGAGAGGAGGAGGAGAAATAAAGAAGAAAAACGGGGGAAAGAAATGTGGAAAAAAAAAGATAAAAATAAAATAAAATGGAAAGTAAATAATAAAAGAAAAGAGAAAAAAAAGAATAATACTAAACTAATAATAATAATAATAATAATCTTAATAAGAATAATAATAATAATCTTAATAATAATCTTAAGAATAACAATATTATAAATTGTTGTTATTGTTATTATTGAACATTTTATAAAATTATTTTAAATTTAATTTATTCATTTAATTTTATTATTTATCTAAAGAGGTGGGCAATCGCGCACTCACCAGGTCCGAACGCATGATCGGACCGAATGCGTGGTGACCGCGCACCACCTCGGACTGAATGCACAGCGACCGCTAGCAGTGTGGTGACTGCGCACTAGCCTGAAACCCACCGAAAACATCTACGCTTCAATGGAAATTCAAACCTGGACCCAACGCAACTCTGCCCAAAGTCGCGGGGCCGAGAAAAGAATAATAAAAAAACAAAAAACAACAGGAGTCTGTGGTCGGGGTGTGACAATTCTCCCCACCACAGACACTTTCTGCCCCCAGAAAGTCACCAAGCCAACAGTTGACACAAGTTGAGTTTATTCCCATACAAAATCATAGAGAACCGAGAGCTTCGGGGTGACCATTTCCAACAAACGTCACACCCGACCAATTCAAGGAAAACCAGTGCCCTAGATTGAGGGGAGAACATGTGAGGGTTCTCCCCACCACAAGAACTTACTAATATGGAAACATTGAAACCTGGTTATATCACCCCTGAGGGGGGGGGGGGGAACACAGGAACTCCCGAACAGAACTCATTCATTTTTTTCCCACATTTACTAAACAACACACCTGAGACTTGATGAAAAGCTTATCACGGAACAATCTAGCAACTTGAGGATGAGAAATTAACTCAACACCTCCCATCAACATTACAAAACGAACATTACCCTATCGAACACAACTAGGACCAACTCAAAGACAGAACATGTCCGTTTATTCATGGGCCCACACCATTCAAAGAGACCAAACAACTTAAAAACCACACTGAGGGTAGACAAGACCGCTTGGATTATGGCGAAAAGAGCTCATCACGCCACGGCGAAAAAAGATGAGCTTACAAAAGCGACGAGAATAGAACAAGGGAAATTTTGGATATTTCCATTCCAAATCCAAAGACATTATCTAGACCGAGGTTCCACACACCCTCAACAACTCCTGACTGTGCGCGAGCTTCACCCCGAGACCTGTGGCTGGGGCCCTGATAACTGAAGCATCTCTTGCCTCACAGCCAGGTATTTTCATCTTGTGGTCTCTAACTCCTTCCGTTCAATGATTAAAACAACCACTATGGTCGTACGTTTTCAAAGAGATAAAACATGATGGCTTAGAATGCCTGGACTGGCCATTCTGGTGGCACACAAAAGAGAAATCCGACGAACTAGGAGCCGGTACCGACGATGGTAGTTTCTTTGAGACAGGTTCCTCCATCCCACACTCCTTGCCAGATGGAGAACCTTCGCAGTAATCTAACACCATTTATCAGACCCAAAACTCTAACGGCGATAAGACATTTTATCTTTACTAGTCCAGAACTGAACCCTCAAATAACTCTAGGGTGGTACGAACCTTAACTACCCTGGGAGATCCCAACAACTCGAAGACACACTATCTTTCAGAACAATACCACTACCTCTAATAGACTTTGACTACCTCGATAAGCAAGAAACACACAAAATGAACTGAGAACTGAGAATAACTTATTGACAACTTTGGGAGGCTTTCTGGGCGGCATACTCATGACTATCACGAAAAACACCATCGAAACCGGCATCAAGCCAAAACTCAATCAAATCAACAACACAAGCTAATGGAAATAGGCCCATAATCCAAACATATACAACACAAGGATAAATCACTTTTCCAAAACCATTTTCTCTTTACAATTTTTTTTTTTAAAAAACTCACTTATGGCACCTTATGAACCGTCACATGTGCGTTCATTCAATCTCGCTCATATCAGTTGCAAACAAGTGCCTCCACGCACTTTCCACACATACCCACGCACGTGTGACCCTCAATAAGGAGTCCCAAGGTTCAAACACTTATTTTCCTTACCAAATCCAAACACATACCAAGTTTTTCCAAACCTATACACCTTCTCTATAAAAACCCACTTTAGTAATTTCAAAAACAATTTGGAAGAAAACCCCTTTTTTTCATTTCGAAATCACTTTCATTTTCAACACACACACCCATCAACCGAGTTCAAAATAAAACACAACCAACAACAAAACACCGGAACGAGGTACTAGTGCGTATGCCTAACTCGGTGACATGGTGGTGAGTCATGCCCCAGGTAAAGCATAACACTAAGAGGATCTTGAGCCGGACACTTGGACTCCACATGGGTAACCACCCCATGTGAGTCTGCAAGGTGAACTGATTCGCCTCCATTGTCATCCCTCAATCCAAAGCAACCAAAGAAAAAAAAAAGACTCAAATCCTGGACTAACCCTGGTAACTCAGGTCTTGTCACAAGTGGTGGTGATCAGGCACCGACCCGTAACCTACCTCCTGAGATCCGACAGTCCTAATCTCCATCTACCAAACATCCCAAATAACAAAGGGCGCTCTGAAAAGTGAGGTCCCCTAAGGGCCGACCTGCTCTGATACCATTTTGTCACGAACCAACCCAGGTCAACCCTGAACCGGTGACCCGAGCCGATCCGCGACATGACCTGAGAGGCGTTCCCGATCCTCCCGGGCTGGCGACAAGCACCAGGGCATCAACAGTGAGCAAGTGGGAACGATTTCGCCCAGTAAAAATAAATAATTAGAGCAGCAGAAAATAAACAGAGTAAAGTAACTAACAAGAACAAAAGAAAATAAAACTAACCGAAAGAGACAACCACTATCTCCGTGTGACCTCGCGGGTCACTCTCCAACTCACGACCAAACGTCACCCAAGGCGAACGCACCCAAGCTGTAACCTGCACAAACACTAAAAACAGAAAAGCACTATAGGCGTGAGTATTAAAACTCAGTAGGCTAGCCCGATATCTATTCCCAATGCACTACCTTTAAAAGAAGAATTTACCAATTACAGGTTTGAACTAAATATACAAAATATTGGTTTTCACACACACGCACACTTTAATTTCTAAAACAAGTATCAGTCCATTGCCCTTTATAATTTTAAAACAAGTTTGATGTTTGAACGGAATAGGTATATTTCTTTTCAAATCATTTTCTGCGAACCATTTAGAAATACAAACTTCAGTTATTAGCCAAAAAAAAAGAAAACCACACATAATACACAACACACACCAAGGGCAATGGAAAAAGGGGTACACGGGGGTCTGCGATCGAACTAGACCTCTCAACCGTCCACCATATATAAAAAGAACACTAAAAGAAACATGGGTCGAACCTAGGAGATCGTGAACAATCCAGAACGTACTATACATCTGACTCATCCTGAAGGCATGCCCTAACTCGATGCCGTCATAACGCCCTAACGCCCGGCATAGCCCTGCATGGCCTAACCGAGGGACCCAATCCCCATAGCAGCAATAACTCAGTATTCCCCTGCTATGGGGCCACTAGCCAGTGCGTAATCTAAACTAGTGCAGCAATCGTTCTCAGAAAATTCACTCAATATGCCAGGTTCCCATGTCATCACAAGCAATAAAAAGGGGGTGCGTCCACAATGTAAATTAAGCAGTCACGATGCACCAACATCACATACAGCTCACAAAAACAACTCACACCAAAGATCACCCCCCGAGTGGGTTTTCCAAAATAATCTATTTTTATTAAAGTGCCAAACGGGCCTTCGCCAATTTTAAAGTAAAACTTCATTTCTCAAAAAGCTCAAAACACTTGTTCAGAAGAAGTCATTAATCTTTAAATCTAGAAGTACATTTGAAATGCCGTGAATTATTTTTTAAGGCCAAACATGCATTCTTTCAAAACTGAGTGTCCGCCCGTCAAGAAAATATTTCAAGAGACGTGTATAAAATTAACGGCTCTTTTTTACATTGAACAATCATTTAAAAATTAATTATCTTATATTATTTATCATTCATTAAAATTAATAAAACGACAAGCAATTAATAAATTCTCAATTTAAAAGTAAGTGCAGTGGGGGACCTACCTCGATTCGCAGCTCGAACACGAAGACGCGCCACGCCTTGCAAGGGCGCACAAGCACGCACAAGACGATGACCGCAGTATCGCGGGTTTTTCTTGCCAACACGCTGCAGGAATTGCAAAACAACAAAAATCACAGAAACACTGACTTCAAATAATCCAAAACAATAAATAATATAACACTTGCCTCGAAATTGGAGAGGGAAAAATGGAAAGAACCCCAAATCGCTTGCCTTCAGCGGCAGGCGTCCTTCGCGCGCCCAATTGAGAATAATGTGTGCGACTGCCGAAACGAGGTCTGCGACCAGTGAAGCAAAGGAGAAAGTTGTCGGGACGCTGCGCCACTGTTGGACGGATAAAGTAGGGATGGGGCGCATGCACCAAGGGCCTACACCACTGCTGGCCGGAGCTTGTCAGAGCTGGTCATAGGCACGGGAGGTGCTGCCGAACAACAGCTGTGAGGCGGGGGCACACCGGCTATGTGCAGGCGGAGCAGGGCAGGACAAGGGGATGCGGGAAGGAGAGAGAGAGGTACAGGGGGGTGGACTTCTGCTGGAATAAGGGGTGCGTGCTAAGGGTGCTGTCCAGAAATTGCGAACAAGGGAAGGGGCCGCAGGCTGGAGGTGGCGACGCCGAACAGGTCGCTTGTAGAGGGAGAAAACGACGCCAGAAGTAGGGGTGCGTAGAGGGGGTGCGCAAGGCACTTCGGGAAAGGTGTGCAGAAAGAAGAGGAGAGTGCCACTGGAAAGGGCTCTGCAACAGGCAGAGTGCCTAAGGGAAGACCTGGAGCAGGCTGGTGCATGAGGGGTAGCACGGAGGCGAGCTGCTGCACAGGGAATTAAGTCAGCCGGGTGCGGGCAACTGGACAACATGGCGAGAAGAGATCACCAGGAGTTTGCTGGGGCACACACAGCAGGAGGGAAAGTCCGCAGGTGCATACAGCGCTGCTGGGCGGAGGCTGGCTGGGATGCTGGGAAGAGGGGATCTGGGCGGTCACGCCAAAGGTGCGGGGCAGTGCTGGATGGAGTGAACAAAACAGCGAGCAGGGTGGTGGGAGGCACAGCGCTGGATCAGGTCATTGTAGGATGGATGCGGATAGGAGCATCACGGAAGGTAGGGGCTGGGGTGTGGCACTGTTGTGCGATGCCCGTGGCTGCAGGGCAGGAGGGCGGCGGCTGGATGGAGGCAGAGCAAGGGGGCAATGACAGGGCAGGAGCAAAGTCGGTCGGGGTGCGAGGTGATGGCGGTACAAAATAGGTCGGGGCGGTGAGGCGTTGTAAGATCAAGGGGGGTCGGTGCATTGTGTTGAGGAAGACAGGGGGATCGGGTGCTCTCTGTGTAATATGGGAAGCCAACACAGGTGGTGCTCGGACGGCTGGCGGTGCAGCAGGAGGGTACCGCGGGTCGGTGGGTGCAGCAGGAGGAGGGTGTCGTGGGACGGCTGAGCAACGGAGGCTGTAGGGGCGAGGTCAGCAAGTGGGGACGCAACATGGGCGAGGCGACGCGGGATTAGGAGGCGGGAGGCGCAGTGCTGGATTGCCGGGTCGCTGGAGGGTGGCTGCGGACAAGAGCATTGCGAGAGGCAGGGGTTGCGGATGGGTGGCGCGACTGAGGTAGGCTGTAGGAGGGAGGTGGGAGCGCAAGCACTGGGGTGTGAGGCGAGGGAAATGGGAGCTGGAAAGGGAAGGAGGAAGGGGGCCGGGCTGCTACTGGTGCGTGAGGAGAAGAAAAGGGGGCTGGGTCGCTACACAGGGGACACCCGCGTGGAAGGAGGGAAAAGAGAGAGGAAAGAGAGAGGAGGAGGAGAAATAAAGAAGAAAAACGGGGGAAAGAAATGTGAAAAAAAAAAGATAAAAATAAAATAAAATGGAAAGTAAATAATAAAAGAAAAGAGAAAAAAAAGAATAATACTAAACTAATAATAATAATAATAATAATCTTAATAAGAATAATAATAATAATCTTAATAATAATCTTAAGAATAACAATATTTTAAATTGTTGTTATTGTTATTATTGAACATTTTATAAAATTATTTTAAATTTAATTTATTCATTTAATTTTATTATTTATCTAAAGAGGTGGGCAATCGCGCACTCACCAGGTCCGAACGCATGATCGGACCGAATGCGTGGTGACCGCGCACCACCTCGGACTGAATGCACAGCGACCGCTAGCAGTGTGGTGACTGCGCACTAGCCTGAAACCCACCGAAAACATCTACGCTTCAATGGAAATTCAAACCTGGACCCAACGCAACTCTGCCCAAAGTCGCGGGGCCGAGAAAAGAATAATAAAAAAACAAAAAACAACAGGAGTCTGTGGTCGGGGTGTGACAAGTATCATTTTTTACATTCATTTATTAAGAAATTTTATTAAATATAATCATATTAAAAGTATGATTACATTTTTAAATATATCATGTCCATTAGTGGGCTAAGATATATATTTCACTAATTAATGATTCAATTTTAGTTTTCATCTCATCACTTAGATGTTTAGGCAGACCCTTATGCCAATCGTGTCACATATGACTCTCGAATAATTGAGAGGAAAAATGTTTTCCCAATCCATTATTTGGATAAAGAATACTCAATTACTTTAGAATATTAACCATTAGGGTTTCATAGTTAAGTGTAACCCAAATCTTATACCAAATATTTTCACATAATATTATTAGGGTCCCTCATAACTCTATTTTTTATACAAGATAAACCATATACATCCAGATTTAGTATAAAACTATCTAGTTAGATGATCAAGGAAAAGATAAGTGTAAAATTAAAAGGAATCTTACATTTAAAATTTTAATTGGATTCATCATATCAAAATCTCATATCATGTATTCACATTACTTGTATGCATCATTTTAATGGCTTATTTTAGAATCCTTATTCATCTCACTAAATCTATATAGTTAAACAACAATGATGTGCAACTCTTTACAAAAATCTTGGTTTGTTTTACTAACCTAAATACAAATAAAAATATATTTATGCATATATAAATGTATATATTTCATAAGTTATATAAAAATATTTCATATACATTCTTATAATCATATGAAATCAACAATTCGAACAAAAGGCATGGATTGATAGGTATCCAACCTCCCCTTTTCTAGACAAATCCAACGATCCTGGATGAGTGAAAAGTCCATATAAAAGTATCTATATCAAGAGTTATTTACTTAAGGAAGACTTAAATTCCATCAAAATTCTAACACCTAAAATTTATGAACTATAATTAACTATTTAATTCAAGCACATGACCCAATACATTCCAAGACATGCTAATAGAAAACAAAACCAATCATCATAACTTAGTATATAAATCCTTAAATGGATGAATTATAATTTAAATAATCATCTTAAACTAAATAATACATCAATTCATTATATAAGTAATTCATATTAATGAATAATATTGGGAATATAACAAATTAATGAAAAATTCAAATACGTAGACATGAGATGAACATTTATAAAAAATTTATAAATAAAACAATTATAAGAAATTTTTAATTTTGACATGGTTTATGGAAATTACATAAACTAAATAAAAATGAAAACTTCATATTTATTATAATACAATCTATTTCATATTATCAATTTAAAATACATTTAATATTAACTCCTTTATATTTCAAAACATGTGATATTCATGTAAATTTTAATTATCATATAAACATTTAAAATTTTATGAAAACACATTAAATAATTTTAATACCTAACATTTATTTTTTTACCCATTTAAGTAATCATTCAAAATTCCTTTTTGTATGGTCTAAGTAATTTTGAAATAATTTCATTCAATATAAAATGTTTATATTATAATTTAAAATCAATTTATAAATTAATAAAAAACTTATATATTTGCATCATTTTAATATTCATAGACATTTTAAAAATTGATAAACCATGTAAATAAACTTTAAACCAAGATCACATCCACTATTTTTTTGGTATGGTATAAAGTACCCTTTAGGGAGACGGTTTTTTAAAATTTTAATAAAATTTTAATTTTCTTTAAAATTCATCACACTATACCCTTTTTGGACGTTGAAAATGTCATGGTGATGTCTCGAATGAAAAAATTTCCATGGTACCATAATGATTGTTTTACTTTAATCCAAACTATTTTAGTTTAATGGTAATGTCACAATCCATGACTATTTTGGGGATCCGTTTTGGACTGATTATGGAATGGTGGCCTCGACTATGTCCGGGTGGTCTTATAGAATCACATTCCTTACAAACCATGACTGTTTACACTAGATCTAAGCCATTTTGGTTCATATATTTTCAATACTCACCATTATGCGGTCTATCCTAATTGTAGATATCACTATTATAAAGTAATTAGTTATGAAAATTGCGGAGATATTGAAAAATGATTATATATATTTCATATAACTTTTATATTTCTATTTCTCTTAAGATATATTGGTATTATAACTTTTATAATACTATGATTATTAAAATACAAAGGGTTATTGAAAAATTATTATTTTTTGAATTTTTGTATATATGTTTTTCACTCACTATGCTTGCAAATGTTGAGGACATGTTGATATATATTATCTAACTAAGAGATTAGATGTGGGTAGCTAGGGATAGCATGGATGTAACTCTATGTTAGAGATATTTTTATGATCAATGACCTCCATATAATGGAAATGGTGGATCTCTAGAAGGTGGATTTATAAAATGAGATGGTGGTCCAGTAGGAGAATCTAGAGGTGGATGACACTTAAATACACTACTACCACCACTACATCTAGGTGGTGCATTATTGGCTTAGGATATAGGCATATATATATATATATATATATGAACACCTATATAATCCATTGATTAGTCGATTCCAGACATGGTCCATGGTAAGATCTGTGTATTTACTACCCTGTTTCTCATACTTATCAACACCATAGCGAGGTATTATTTTCTTGATTCTTTTTTATTCCAGGAATTAAGAATAGAAGTGGCCCCCTAACCTAACCTATTTAGTTATATAATCATACAAGTGATGATCATCATGTCACCCAAATCTCCCATTAGTGAAAAATTATTCTTAGAAGATATAGGTTTTATTAGGATCCAATTATAAAGGAGTTGAGACCTTATAGAATCGTCCTTGATACCAACTCATTATCCACAGTCCTGGATTTGGTGTATTACTATAGTCATATAGATATATATTTTCATGAAAATGGGTCATGGTTACCCTTCTTTTGTGAATGAGAACTTTAGGCAAGATGTGTAGGGAAAACCATCAGGATGTTGTAGTCAAGATTATCCTCTTTGGAGGGCATGGATTTGTGTGCTGTAGATGCAAAAAGGTTAATTTTCATATAGTTGTGTAAGAATTCATTGATGTTTTTAAACAGGACATTCCACGATTAACCCCTCATCAAGTTATTGATTTATAGATTTAATTGAATCCCAAGACCTCACTGAATTATTATAAAGCTTATCAGATGGACCTAGTTGAGATTTGGGATCTGATAATGATTTTATAA
This sequence comes from Viscum album, assembly GCA_963277665.1. Classification (NCBI taxonomy): domain Eukaryota; kingdom Viridiplantae; phylum Streptophyta; class Magnoliopsida; order Santalales; family Viscaceae; genus Viscum; species Viscum album. The sequence continues at coordinate 1,794,687,445 of OY728120.1, read as the reverse complement.
GACCATTAGGAGAAGGGTTTATTTAAGGTTAGTGTGGTTATAAATGTTTTGGTGTGAAAAATGGAAGTTTTCAAACCCTTGAACAATTTTTTCCTAGATTCATTGGATAAATCCATCAAACTGAACAAAGATGACACTTGACACTCATTAGAGAGGATCTACTTCACATTTAGTTAATAATTAATTTATAATAATAAGAAATAACTCAAGTGTAAAAGTTATTTATTCAAATATGATATTGACAATTAAAACCCTATTTTAGTCACATCATTGTTTCGTTGAGAGGATATATGGTATAATACCTCTAGAAGTATTGAAACATATACTATTAATCTTTGAAAGACACATATTCAACACCAAGTGCTAATAAAGATGATCTGATCACCTTAGGTCACTCAAAATTGATCACAATAAGTTCTCCTTTGGGCTTGAAGGTATCTCTCGATTTTCTCTCAGTCTTGAGAGGAAGGAGGAAGAATCTCTCTCTCGTATTGATAATGTTATAGAGAAATCTCTTTAGTATTGAGAGGATTTATATAAAGAGGAATCATTGCGCCCAATAATGATAAAAAAAATGAAAAATTATATAATACAGTTTATATACTTAGGGTAAGGGTTTAGATATTGCACATATTTCTGTATCTAATTCCCTAATTCTAAGTAATACCCCAACCCATAAAAATAATAATTATATTTTTTTTTGATTTGTACATGTGTCACATATATTTTAATACAAATTATTAAATACATAAATTAATAATTATTTAAATGAAATTAAATAAAAAAAATACTATCTCCAAAGGGATCCATAATAAGGTCTATCAAAACTACTCGTTATTTATCAAACCTTGAATAACCATTATTTATTTAAATAAATAATTATCTTTACAAAATTTATTCAATAAATAAATAAATATTATATTCACTAACCAGTGAATAAATATTTATTTAATATTCAACTCATAAATATATTTAATATGGAATATTACTAGTGAATGAACATAATGTGATAAAAAAATCTAGAATAAATATTAATTCCAAATATTAGAGTTAATATTTATTCCTATAATAAATTCATATATAATTTAATTGATATTCATGGATAAACTATTATGTGTGACCCTCTATTCCTCTTTATCAATTAAATTAGGAAAATTAGTCTATAAATCAATAATTGTGTCTAGAAAAATGTCAAGGCACCCATAGAGAAAAAAATTAATATCATAATGAATAAAACCCCATATGAACACTCACTATGTTATATAATCCCTTGGTCTTGCTATCTCATCAGGGAGGTTTCACTACTTGGGTCATCAACCTATATTCTTGATATATATTTCTTTGACTACCTAAAATGATATCATTGATAAACCTCCATGACCATGTACTTAATCTGATAGTGATATTTCAAAGAAAGGTTTGAGATATCATCTCCTAGTCTAGGAAGTGACAAATCCTGTATTTACATATTCATTAATTTTATATCACTCATGTTTAACCCAAAATATCACATTTTTTCATCAGTATATGTATTAATGATTTTAGGAAATACATTAAAATATGTGTATTATGATATGAATTATTAATAATATCAAGTTGAAGGATCATAAAACATGTTCAAAAATATCCAATGACACTTAAAACATATGAAATTCCTATTTTTAGGTCTTCTCTTATAACCTCTTAATAAGAAGATTACCAATTGTTAAACTTATAAGAAGAATCCCCATTCTATTATGAGTATACAAAAATTTATTGTCTATATCATCTATTTACCATCATATGATAAAATCTAATCATATAACATTTTTTTAATAATATTTTCATTACACTTCAAGGATCTCATCATAGTGGGTAACTACTATGATATTTTGATGTAACAAATACTATAAAGAAATTACCATTTTAAAATTCACATATAATAAAACCAATAATATGTTAATATTAATGTTTAGTTATTTAAATATATATAAATAGGTAATATAATGTGAAAATCAGTTGGTTTTAGAGAACTAACTCCAATAGTCTCCCACTCGCACAAGATCTAACTTCCATAAACATTAAGTCTTCCAGATCTCACATGATATTCATTATTCTTTTATGAAATGGGTTTATTCATTGGTTATACCATATTATACTCCATATAAAAAATACTTTCTATGACCTTCTTCCCCCTTTGAGAGAAAGCACTCAAGAGGTGACACTTAATAAGTATATGATTCATCCATTGATGTGACATTGGATCCTTGGATAAAACCATCACTGTAGTATTATCTCTATAAAATGTGTTGTGGTCTTTACTACTAGGCACCACACCAATATTTTGGATGAAGTATTTTAGCCATAATGCTTCTTTAGTTTCCCTAGAATCTGTAATATACTCAAAATATACTATATAACCAGTGACCACTACCTACATTGAGCTCTTCCATCTCAAAGGTACTCCATTGAGGGTGTAGACATACCCTCATTATGACTTCAAATAATCTTTATTTAACTAGAAACTTGTATCTGTATATACCCTTATGAATAGTTCTTTATCTCCTCTAAAAACTAGGAAGATATCATTGGTACACTTTAGATACTTTAGGATAGTATTTACTACTATCCAATGGTGGTCTCCAAGATCTTCCTGATATCAGCCTACCATGCTAAAGGAATATGAAACAAAAATCTTGGTATGAAACATGAAACACATGACTAATGTTATAAAATTTCATAAGTTATCTAGGCCTTCCTCTATCACTTCTCTTGTGTCCAAGTACACATTTTCTTTGGGATATTTATGCAATGATATATTGGAAATAATAACCACATGGATTTTCCCATACTGAAATTCATCACTATCTTGTCTATATATATACCATTAAATAGTTCAAGTAGCCTCTTGGATCTATCATGATTGATATTGATCTGAATAATTTATTCTACTTCACCTAAATCCTTTATAGACAAGAATGTTCTTAACCACATTTTAACATACTGAAATACTGATATCTTATTTATAATTAGTAATATGTTATCCATATATACTTGTAAGAATACGAATTCACTCCCACAAAACCACTTGTAGAATTAAGGATCACATTCATAATTTATGAAACTAAATTACCTTATGGATTTTTAAAAGAAAATATTCCTTTAAATAAAGTCTTTATTCAACCCATAAATGGATCTCTATAACTTGAATACTTTATTAGCATATTTTGGATTCATAAACCATTCTAGTGTTTTCATATAAATATATTACAAAAGGCTCCATTATGGAAGGATGATTTGATATCCATTTCCCAAATATTAAAATCACAGAAAGATTATATGGAAAGTATAAATCTATTTCATCTTAGTATAGATAGTAGTGAAAGTGTTTCTTCATAGTCAATTCCTTCATTTTATTTGAACCCTTTTGCAACCTCTATTTCTCTATAAGTATAGAATCTACCATCTATGTTTGGTCTCTTCTTGAATTCCTATTTGAAACTAATAATATTTCAACTAGAGAATCTACCAAAATCTAAACCTGGATTTTGTGTATGGAGGATATCTTATAATTCATGGATTCTTTCTATATGAAATATTCAAATACACTTTCTACATCCATGTAGGATGTAGGTTAATTATCAAGTAATAACGAATCACTATCCTAATTGACTATAAAACCATATATCACTAGTTATATAACCAATCTAGTTCAGCTATAAAATAATTATATCTTTGGAAAATCCTATTCCATGAGACTTTATGGAAGTTATTCCCATTTTAACTCCTATATATCTTTATCCTTGACTTCTTGAAACTCGATCTTACTCCCAATATCTCTTTTAGATATGTAGTCCCTCTCATGAATGGTGGGATTTTTATCAACAAAATTATTCTTATCTAAGGATTTTTATAGGTAATATCCTTTAGTTACCATTGAATATCTTATGAAGATACACTTCATTCATTGGGGTGTATGTTTTATTATATAAATTTCCTTAACAAACGATTTAAATCCCTATACATAAAAATGTGACTGAATGTGTTTCCTTCCATAACAAATGTCATATGGTATACTATTCCCCCCTTAATTTGAACTTACTTTAGTATGGGAACTATAATGTGTAATTCATACCCCTAAATAGATAATTAAAGTATCCCATGACTTATCATTGATGTTTCCATATCTAATAAACTATGATTCCCCCTTTTTCTTATACCATTCCAGTAAGGTGTATAAGGGGTGGAGGGTGAGCTGTGTAAAATTTAAAACTCCTTTAAGTAATCGAGGATATCTTGGTTAGGATATTATCTTCTAAAATATGAGTAGATTATCTTCATATTTCTACCAATCTGATTCTTTTATTCATTATTGAACTCCTTGAATTTCTCAAAGGATAATAACTTATACCTAAAGTCATCAGTAAAAGTAATTTCATCAGAGAGTCTCCAAATAACATTAACTGAAAATAATCTACACACATCGATATGAACCAAATAAAAAAGATTTATAGCCCTTTAACCTTGTAAACTAAATAGAGAATTATCCATTTTCCCTATAAACAATCATGAAAAATATCAAGTGGTTTTAGTTCAAAATAATATAAATATCCATTTTGATATAGCCATGATAAGTGTCTTTTTTTACCTGAAAAAGCTGACGATATGATAACTGGGTGTGATATAAGTCATTTTTACTTTATTTTTTATTAATTTCCAATACTTGGATTTCATAATCAAATACATAAAAACAATTATTTAAATGTATTGTACAATAAGATATGCTATATTTATAAAATAAAAAACTATTATTTCCAAATTTGAAAATGAAGCCTTCTATATCCTGTATGGATACACATATAATGTTTTTGGTAACACCAGGAACATAATAACAATTATATAAAATAAACATCAATCCTATTGGAAAATTAAGATGATAATTTCTAATTGTTTTAGTAGCTAGTCTTTTTCCATCGATAGCTCTTAGATCTATCTCACCTCACAAACACTTTATAAATGTAATTAGTTCCTATATTTGGATACAAATATGAGCCCCACAAGCTAAATATAATATCTATTTTATTGAAACTAAAATATTAAATTTAATAACAAATACACATGAATCCTTCCCTTTCATCAAACTGCAGTTCATTTCCTCTTCCACTTGACCTTCTTTCCACATGAAAAACACACTACATATTACTCTTTTATCTTTCCCTTGATCATCATTCTCTTGGTCTGGTGTGAGCGATCCATAGACTTAGAGTTAACCTCTATGATCCTTGCCTTTCCCTTCCTCTTGGTCACCATAAACTATAGATTTTTTGTGGTTCATATCCTTGTGATCCTAGAGAATTAGATTAAGAAGTTATGTTATATAATTATCAATATTTTTTATTCTATAATTGATAATAATGATGGAGAAGCTATGGGGAATTGAGGATAACACAAGATAATTGTGAAACTCATCAGGAAACATAAATCCCAAGATATATAAATGCATAATGTATCATATCATCTTGACTAAATGATGTCTGACCAATACACACTCTATAATATTTCACATAAATGGTTGATTGTAAATCTCATATATCTATTGCCTTTACTTCTCTTGATAAATATCATGAAGGTGAGATAGTATAGTGTAAGAATCTATTTACTTGTGAAGAGTATGGATCTCACTAGTCATAGATGATAATATCAGACATTGGAAATATAATTAAACATCTTACTATTTGTATCTAAGAGATAGATCCTCCTCACATTCCTCTTTATAAGGAATATTTATAACTAGGGACTATAATATGTAAATATTCCATTCTTAGAATAGTACAATGAACAAGAAACATTACCAATCCTAGAAGTTACTACTAGTAAAGAGGTTATGTTTATCAAGTATGAATCGTAGTGATAATTTCTAGGTCACATTAATTTCCATTTTCTATAATTAAAATATTATATTTTTGAAATTATATTAATTTAAAAAATATGGTAGATGTATTAATTTTATTTATCTTATTTGTCTCCCACTATTTTACCAATACCAAAATACCCTCACTATGAGACTCAAAATATTATATTTTGGGGATATTATAATACCAAGGATCCATATATCACTTCCTACAACCCAAAATATGGAACAAAATTAATCAAGGGTTTTTAGGTTTGTGGTATTTCTAATTATAATAAATTTTAGCTTATTGATCTGTGTAGTGTAGTCTCCAATCCTAAAATCATGGACTTTGATTTCCTTATCAATTACCTCTATATTTTTATTGTATATAATTTTTCCATTACACTCAATACATGTTTAGTTAATTTAACCCATTATCCTTGTTAAGACTCCTTGATAATTGAAAATTACCCCCAACTATGTTATATATGAAACTTTAATAATGGACATATCTTAACTTGGAAAATGAAAGACTTTTATATCTTAATATTTTGTTGATATATTTTATACTTATGCATAAATTTAATTATTTTATTATGTACATGTCTTATTAATATTATATGGATTTTACATAATTAATTAACCATGCATAGATAAAATATTTACACATATTCAATTTATTTTTCTCCATCATTAAATTCTTGTTTTTACATTTATTTTTTGTGATCGCATTTAATATTGTATAAACAAACACCAATATATAAATTAATTAACATACACAATATATAAATAAAATAAATAAAGTTATATGATCATGTGATTTAACTACTTCTTTTTTTATTGATCAGATAATAAATAAACCCCTTGACCTTAGGGGAATAACTCCTTGATTCAGTCTTGGATCAAGTTTCTTTATTCCACTTCATTCCTATGTATCTTATCAGTTGGTTTCACCTTAGATCAATTTAGAGCTACCTCCTCCCTTAAAGGAGATCCTTCCTTTACATATGAATACTCACACACTAGTGATGGGAACGAAGGGTTATGGGTTATTTAAAACAATAAATTGATACAAAAACCTATACATATTATAGAGGAGGGGATGATTTTTAGATCAACACATTTAATCTAAATAATATATTATTTCAGAACTCATGAAATAATAAATAAATTAACTAGAAACTAGCATATACACAAGTTGGTCTAAATCATCACCATCCATACATGAATCAAATAAAAATTTAATAGAATTGGATAACATTCATTTTTATCTTTTTGTTATTAAGAAAAAAACATTAATTAATTAATTAATTCTTCTTTTTCAAATATATATATTTTTATTTATGATATCCCCCTTTTTAATTGGGTTGAGAGGGAAACCTTTCATGACCCAAATTCCTAGAGTCACTAATCCTTAAATTTTATGGATTGGAGGCCCAAGGTAACTAAGTTATAATAATTGTTTTTACCCAAAACACTTGGTGTATCCCCTGCCCAAAACCTTATTCATGTCTACGATGAACCCCACCTAATGCTGCTATAGGCATGTAGTGCCCATTATGCTACTGCATGGGCTGATGGTATGACCTCTATATTACACCTTCTGTCTTGGATCTGAAATCTATTCCTTATGGATTCTTATGATTTGGTATAGGTGAAATAATTAAATAAATAAATTATATTATTAATTATTTAATTAATTAATTTATCTTAATTACCATCTAATTTTTTTGGAAATACCCATCCATAATAATTTCAAACAATTTAAATAATTTTTTATTTAAAATTAAATAAGTACATGACATGTACTGACTAGGAACACGAGGTGTACATTTCTAGTCAGTTACGTGGTAAGTACTAGAGGTAACAGAACCTGTGCCAATCCACTTCACACACATGGTGTGTACCACCAACATGCATAGCATGTAACAACAAATAATGTAGAAAATAATAAATTTTATAATTAATAACAAAACACATGTAACATTTAATATACACCAACTACCCAACCTATAATGTCATTTATTATATAAATTAATACTCTTTATGTATGTAGTTAATCACATGACATAACTACGAAATCTATGTTCCCATCATGAGATGATACAGATTACCTGTTTTGTACTTCAGATACATGGGCATATAATTTGTCCAACCCCACACAAAATTCCTAGGGACTCAATTTGTTTTATATATTGGTTAATGTTTTCATATAATGTTTTATACATCTACATAGTGTGTAATTACATCTGGCCCATGATACATGGTTTGAGAACCCTTAAAAATTATAAATTTTTCTAGAAAACCATATAAGGTTACACAACTTGTATTGAAGCTACATACCATGTACCCCGTCAAACTGTGTTCCCATACAGAAGCTACTAAAAAAAATGAATAATCAATAAAATATATGTAATTAAATCCACATGATATTCTAGAACTCTCACAGTGCATCCTAGTGTGGTTGATCAGACTACATGGGATATACAATTCAATTTCATGTTTTGTAGCCACGTCATTCAACTATAGTCTTTGCAACATCCAGATGGTATCTCCTTCATTCATAATCTTTTTATAATATTTTATTGATTATATAAAGGTGAAAAAATAAGGAATATTTAATTTTTGATTAAATAATGAATTAACCAGAAATAGAAATATAACATCCAATTTTTAAATCATCAATGAATTTATAAATAATTTTAAATTAACATGTGAGCCACTCTGATACCACTTCAAAGTTATGGGGTGGGAAGAGGATGATGTTATCCCCTTTACCAATACCATTTTTTTCAAATCCCTTTTATTAATATTTATAAATAAATATATTTTACCTTATAATCTCCTAAGATAGGATCTCTTTCACATTAAATTTATAATTAATTTATGAGAATAAAAAATACCTAAAGTATTAGATTTAATTATTTAAAGGGGATGTTGATCAATGCAACCCTTTTAGAGTCATACCATTTTTTAATTATATAGATCCAAGGTATAATCTCTTGTGATATCCCCACATGAACCATGAATATTTGGATGAAATTAATGGAACACTGATGTCTAGAGTGGATGATATGATCTCCTTGCTTCTCTTAACATTCATTGAAAGAACTGCTGCAAAACCGAGCTTATCTAGCACCAATAAATTAACAACATTAGCTAAAAGCACTGTTAAAGATCCCATTTGTCAGCACTAGAAAAATCTCTATTAAAGGGAGTCTTTAACATTGATTTTTAACACTATTAATGGTAGTCTTTAATAGTGCTAAAAAAAGTGCTATTAAAGGGGTCACTTGATTAGTTCTTTTTTATAAGTGATGATAAATTGGGGATTTTATTAGTGCTTGTAAAAAATCAATGATAAATGGGGTGGGGGTGGGAGTGTTTATCAATGATTTTTTAGAATTGTGGATAAAGACTCCCCTTTATCAGATCTTTTTTACTAGCACTGATAAAGGGTATATGTAAAAAAGTATATCTCATTAAAAATAATATATTATTATATAAATATAATATATATTTTTAAAATATTTTTTAGATAAGTTAAATAGGCATTTACACTTTATATATAAGATATTTACTGAAAATGGATTAAAAAATAATTAAAAAAACATTTTTCATTAATAATTTTCTAATTATTACTAATTTATAGTCATTTAATATAAATTTGAAGATAAAAAAATCCAAAAAATTAATAAAAGATCTAAAATAAGTTGAAAATGTAACTCAAACATCAAAAAACCATAACTTTTAATCTGGGTGTCTTTCTAAGCTATACTATATATCAAATTAAATAATACGATGAGCTCTATACCATTTTGATCAGGGGATACATGTAACTATTTTTTAAGGTCATAGGTGGCCCATAAAGCCTCTAAAAGTGTGATTTTATTTAGGGTACCCCAATTTTTAACATTTTGCGGACTTTAATCTTTGTTTAAGGTGGTCTTATTGCCTTTTTTATGGATACTAAATTTTTTATTAGGGATTATATTCATATTGATATTATGGTTTTGAATTTTTATCATTTTTCACAATATAGTTTTATTTATACTAAAATATATGCATATTTTCTTATATTTAATTATAATAAATCACTTTTATAAATACATATATCATCATATTTATGTAAAAATGTATTTTTAAATATATAAAATAAATATTTTTCATTCACTTTACTTGATGTAAAAAATTATCCATTTTATTTAACATATAAGAATGAAATAATCTGTATATATATACCTATACAATTAATGTTTACTTATAAACATGTGTTTTTCATTAATTAAAAAATATATATGTATATGTATATTAGAATATATGTTAATTAATACACATTCTAAAAATGTATTTAAAATAATATCTAACCATTTTTTATATTTTAAAAATATATTTATAATGGTTATATATACATATATGTGTGTATTAATAAATGGATAAATATTTATATTATATTATTTCATATGTACATGAATATAATATATAATATATTTAAATAAATATAATTTTATATATATATCACACACATATATTTTATAAATGTATTTAAAAATAATTATATAAATATACGAATAAAAAATATATTTGTTTATATATATATATAGAAATATCATTAAACTGACAACAAAATGACATGGTATACAGGTAAAGACATTTCATCTTCAGCAGAGTGGTGCAGGGTTCAAATCTAGGTAGGCGTGCATGAGGCTAGGAATTCAAAAATTATTGATAAAAGGGGCGGTGGGGTGAAATGTGCTAAAGGTGGGGGGAGTGATGTTAATGGTTCCATGGAAGCACTGATAAAGGGGTTGAGCTCCTGGGCTCATTGAGGTTCGAAAAAATATAATTTTACCCCTTTTAACAGCATTTCCTTTATCAACGATAAAGAAGTGATACTAAAGGCCCCCTTTAACAGTGCTAAAAAAATCACTATTAAAAGGGTCCTTTTAAAAGTGCTAAAAAAGTATTGTTAAAGAACCCTTTTAACAAATATTTTTTAGCACTTAATAATTAGGCCTTTAACAGTGATTTTTAGCACTGATAAAAGCCTATGTGTTTTAAACGCACTGTGGAAGTCAACACCATTTTAGTGTTGATGAAGGCCTATTCTAGCACTATTAAAGGCCTCTTTTGTAGTATTGATAAATATATCTTTTGGATTAAAGGGATCTATTTGAGTTCTCTTAATCTTGAGAGGGAGGAGGAAGTATAACTCTTGGTTGTTGGAATTATTCTAGATAAAATGATTTGGTCTTTAGATGATTTCTATAAAGAGGAATATTTGTCTACAAAAAAGATCCACAACTTGGAAAATGATATAATACAGTTTATATACTCAGTTTTTGGGTTTAGATATTACCCATATACTATTATATAATTTATTTATTCTACGTAATACCCCACACCGAGAATTATAATAATAGTAATATTTGTTGATTGGCACATCTTTCATAAATATCAAAAGATTTATTCTTAAATTAATAAATTAATATTTATTTATATGATATTAAATAATATTATAACATATCCCCATGGAACCATAAAAAGGTTTGTCAAATATCCTTAGTATTTATTGAACATTGAATAATAAATATTTATTTAAATGAATAAATATATTTTTATAATTTAATAGATAAATAAATAAATATTAAATTCACTAACTAGTGAATACATATTTATTTAATAATCATAAATATATTCAATATGGAATATAACTGGTGAATGAATATCTCACGAACAAAATAAATATTACTTATCAGTATTAAAAATAATATTAATTCCTATATTAAATTCATATATAATTTAATCTATATTCTTATATAAAATATTGTGTGTGTCCCATTAGGTTATATTTAAATCAAAGGTTGATATATCATCTTATAGTATGGGGAGAAAAAAAATCCAATCTTTACTTATTATTTAATTCCATATCACCCAAGACACAACCAACATATTCTACTTCACTCAGAGTATATTTTGCCACAATATTGGGCAATAAATCAAAGGATGTGAGTCATGATATGAATTAATAATAATCTCAAGTAAAAGGATCATTACCCATGTTCACTAATAGGAATATCAAATGACACATACAACATGTGGAATTTTTATTGGTGGGTCTGTTCTCATAAAATCATAACTAAGATATTATCATGTGTGAAAATTTATAATAAGAAGCACCATAAACATATGAGTATCCAAAAATTGATTGTATGTATTATCTATTTCCCACCAGATGACATCATTAAACCATATAATATAGATTTATGAATATTTTTATAGCACTTCAAGGATCTCATCACAATAGAGAACTGCTATATACTTTTGATTTGACAAATACCCCAAGGAAATTACCATATTAGATGTTACAATGAAGAAAAATAATAATTTGATAATATCAATAATATGGTCTTTTAACATATATAAATAGGTAATATACAGGTCAAAATAATTTCTTTTAGGGAAAAAATCCTATAGTTCTAGTAAAAAACTCATTTTCTATTCACCAAGATTGTGTATGGAAGCCCGACACTTTGTATTGAATATCACCACTTAAATCAAGTGATTTTTAAGAAAAAATAACCGATATAAGGAAAAAATGACCAATTTGAACAACTGAAGGGAGTGAATTGGATATTATAGATTCACCTAAAGTTCAGATACAATCATCTTTTATTTTGTGAGGGTAACTCTCTGAATACAATGTTGAAACATCGTTACAAAAATTATGAGTTAGTAATGATGTCCTTCTTGGTAAAAAAATCAAATAATGTGTTCATGGGGATCATGAATCATATTTTTTACCCTCTCTATGATCATTTTATATTAGTCTTCATAAAATGAATCGTCATCTATTCTTTATAATAAGAAAAGTATGTTGATCATCAAAGGATTGTACTATAATTCATTTAGGAGCACTAAATGTATCATAAAATCTCAAAGTGAATGTTTTATCATTTAGGAATTTCATTTCATAGAGAAAATCATCTTGGAGGTTAGATTAGTAGTTGACCCTATGAATATTGAGGTTTTAGAGGCTTGGGAGACACCTAAAAATGTGTTTTAGGTGTGCAATTTCCTTGGGATAATAGGATATTACTAGAGATTTATGAAATGATTCTACAAGATTATGGATCCCATGATTTTTATTATATAAAATTTTAATCTATTTGTCTCATTTGAGTGATTTAAAGGATCTTTCTAGGATATGAAGAATTAGTTGACTAATGATCATGTTTTATATTTTTGTGGGGAAGGACTTAAGTACATGGTGTTTTAAAATGCCTTTCGAACTAGGATTGGTTATGTACTAATGCAATGTTATGAGGGTGTTTATTATGGATCTAAGTTTTTGAGAACACATAATAAATTTTATATACACCATGAATTGGAGATTATAGTGCTAGTGCTTCTTTTAAAGACCTAGAGACACTATTTTCTAAGTGAAAATATGTGGTATGAATGTATCACAAGAGTCTTAGGCACCTTTTATCCCAATGAGATCTCAACCTGAGGAAAAGGTGATTGATAAAGTTATTTAAGGATGATGACTTTGAGATCATTATCCTTGACACAGCTGATGTTGGTGGAAAAGGGAGGAATTAATTATATTTAATTAATGGTTGTGTCTTACACACTTCCTCATTAAGTGAGGGAGCCCCAACATTGATCCTTGAATTATTAGATCTTTCACAACTTGATTTTCTCATGCTTTCATCCTTAAAGTTGTATAATTAGAAGAGAATGTTTCTTATTTGGAAAATACATTTTGTATTTTAGATCAATAAGTGTAGTTATTTATAAATAATGTGAATCTCATAGTTAATATCTTGGGTAAAAATCATGTGATTGAAGAGGCAACATGGGAATCTAGAAATGTTATGGGGGAAACATATCCTCACTTATTTAAGTAATAAATAAAATTATTGGGACTAGTTTTATTTATGTTTTAAATAATGTAAAAACATATTTAATACTATAAATAAATCAATTTAATTCTTTATAAGTATTCAATTTATGGATTTTATTCATCAATGTTTTCTAGATAATTTTATATTATATTTCAATTGAAAAATCAATATTTTTGTTTAACTAATTTTTTTCTATATTTTTATTTTAAAGTAAAAGATATTAATTTTGTAATTTTAAATTGAAAAAATTAACATAATTATTTAATTCACAATGTCAAAATTATATTAGGGTGAATTTTTATGATTTTATTGAAAAGGCGGGTTTTTGTGCGAATAGTGAAAAATGATTCTTTTACAAACACTGTAACTTTTAAGAAATCATTATGATATAATAACAAATTAAAAATATATAATCCTTTTTATTGACCAAATATATATTTAATATTTAATATATTTAGTTTAAAAATAAAATTTTGAACTTAGAAATCTATGTTTGACATTTTGAAAATCTATGTAATGATTTCATTCAAATAAAAAAATATTTTTGGTTTTTTTATTTTAATAAAGTTTTCACAAGGTTAATTTTGGATTTGGTTTGGTTTTAAATTAATATAAGTATCATTTAAGTTAACCTAATTAATTAATTCCATTTCAATAAACATTATACTTCATTTTGGTGTGAAATAATTTTTATTCTCAAAAAGTTTTTTTTTCTAAAAATTTATTTACTTTGGGTTTTATGAACATATATTTATTTTTTAATCACATCTTTAAATAGAATATTTTATAATGAATTTATTATTTTTAATAATAATTTTAAATTTTTTTAATGTGTTCAATTTTATTTTTATTCACTATGGATAATTATCTTGGAAAGAGTTTGTCACCATGATATGGGTAAAAGGATTAACGAGGGGGGTAAACTAAGAGATAAGGTATACAACTACTCTAAAAAATTTATAAATATGATTTTATTAGTGTATTTAGACCTTAATATTTCATATAATTTAAATTGGACTAAATTTTTTCCACTTTTAATGAGAAAAACATTTATTATATTTTAATGTTCTTAGTATTTACAAGGGTACCACTCCTCTCACTTATGAAAGGAAACCACAAATCCTAAGTTCTCAAAACAATTTGGGAACCCTAGATCAATAATTATCTAAAAAATACCTCCAAATATCTCATAAACATTTATTATAGGTCCCATTCAAACCAAAATACAAATCATATAAGAAATAAGGTGTAATCTAAGGGAAGACATCCAAAGAGAATGTATAAGTCTTAACTAAATTCTTACAGGTTTATTTGTTAATATACCTCCATAAAATATATTTTAACAATAATAATATAATTAAATTAGTAACATTAATATACTAAAATTTTATTATATCAATTTAATAACAATTTCTTACGTCCTTTCCATCCCACGAGGAATGAAAATATAACCCATACATACATGAAGACAACCACCTCCGCAAAGAAACACATTCATTTTTCTTCACCACCTAAATATTATGGTCATAAATATTGATTTAAAATATTTATATTATTTTAATGAAATAATATTGAATCTATAAATATAAAATATTATATACCATGTTTCCCTCCAATCCATTGGAGAAGGTAAATGTCGCCCTTGCATACATATGGACGCCCCAAATGATGTAATTCATTATTCATCACTGCCCCACATGGATGGTCATAAAAATGGATTTAATTATTTAATATTGTAATTATAAAATAATAATTATTTTTAAAGGTAAATATTTATCTTCTTTTTTTCTTTTCATTTATTGGAAAAATGAAAACACCCATCATGTGTATGTTCACACTACCACCTGTAAGAATAATGTATCTATTTTTCAATATTTCTTTAAATTGATGGTTTCAAAAGTATATTTAATGTAAAAAATGATAATAATAAATGTTTTAATATTATTTGGGTGATAAAAACATGAATAATTTGACTAATGTCAACACAAAAAATTTGTTTTTGATTGAACAACCTCAAAACATCCGACGTGAAATTAATTAATTCAGTAACAAAATAAATCATGATAAAAAATAAAATAAAAGAAATAATAATAATGGAATAAACATGAAAAAATTTATTAATATAATTAAATAATTAATATAATTTTATTATTAAATAGTTAGAGAAGAGACAATGAAAATCATGACTCATTGCAAATGAATTTTATTTTAAACCAAGTTTTACTGTTTCCTTCCAAATATTTTTCTTACACATAAATGTTTATAAAAATGTTCAATTAATAATTTTTTATTATAAAATAATTATTTTTAAATTTATTTTTGGCCATAATTTACTTTTTAAAATGGTATAAAAAATTATTCCTTTTTACATTTTTTATACAGATCACTTTTTACTCTATTTACCAAATTGAAAATTGGTCTTTTTAACATTTACCACATGAAATTTGTTTACTAGAATTATAAAATATATTAATTATCAATATTAAATTATAATATCATATTAATATTAAAATAATATTAAATTCCCATTTTGGGATATTTTTATTATTTTTAAAAGAAAATTATATTTATCCTTATTTTTATAAGATGGTTGAAAGTGTTTTTTATTATGGATTAAAATGAGTGGTGTGATGGAAAAATGAATTTCCCTATTTTTTTATTCATATATTTGTTGTTGTAAATTATCAATAATGATGGGTGGTCCTGATATATATCCCTCTAATGCAATAAGAAATGATTTATTCTCTAGAGAAATGATGATTGGAATTAATTGATTATGAGTTATTCCATACAGGTAAAACATAAGGGAAACAAATAATATATATATTATTCCATGGCTCCAACATGGGTTTTCTGTTCTTGTGATGAGTTTTAAATGGTAATATTTTAATTTCAAGAAGTTATAAGTTCTATTAAAATCGAATGGTTTATTTTAAATAAAAAAATCATTTCATGGGTTTTAATGTCTTCCTAAGACTACATCATAGTTTTTCTATTCTTGAAAAGTTTTTTAAAAGTTTTATATGAAAAAATTTTAATTTTAAAATGTATCTATGATTTATTTATATGCCTATTTTTTTTGAAGATAGGTAAAAATTTTATGGGTTTCCGTGATTCTCATTGGACTAATGAGTTTCAATTTTTTTTATCCCTTACTAGGATTTCGGTTTTTATTCAATATTTTCAATTGATTTTAATAGGATATAAGAATATGGTTGGAATATATAAAGTTCATTCATTCCACTCTGGTGAATCATCTTAAATTAAGTAAAAGTGGATTAAATAAAATAGGTGGGTAAATTTAAAAATTGGTTTTTTGGAACAAATTTACTCTATAGAAATACACAATTTTTAATGTAATGTTCTTCATAATTATCTAAAACCTTAAACCTTAATGATAAAAGAAATGTAATTATGTGAAATACATTCAATTAATATCATAGTTATTGGTTGGTTAATATGAGGTTGTAATATCGATAGATCCTTATATTAGGGATAGATACTTGAGATCTTTGAGAAAGAGAAAGGGTTGTGCCTTATGGGGTGTTTTTAATACTTTGTTAAAGTTGAAATAAATACCATTTTATTCTAATTTTTCAGCATCTATTTATTTTATCATTGATCATAGAATCACAACACGATCTTTAATTGTGGAAATGATCGAGTTTTTTTTTATTATTGGATGTAAAGGAGAATATGACCATTATATCACCAAATAATATTTTATTGATGGTGAAGAATGGTGTATGTGAGAAAATTATAGATTATATATTAATTATGGTTTATGAGAGTGTTATATTTATTTATCTCTATCATGGTGTTTTCAAGATAAAAAACACTCATATATGATTCTAAAAGTTTCTTTTTGGTTTTTAGCTTCTTTTTAATAGGCTTTTAAGTAACTTTGTTAAATCAATTGATGTATTAAAAGAGGCCATAATGATCTTGTTAAAGGTTGGAAATTTTCATATATCATTTTTTTATAACTTGAAAGTTGTTAAAATTTCTAATACTAAGGAAGGAAGTGGATGTTCTACTTTTTGAAGATGGTTACAGTAGGCATAACTGATTACCTGGTGCTGTTCCACCAGATAGCTAGTGGAATGGTAAGAACTATCTAGACTAATAGGAGTCCTTTGGACAGATAGTGAAGGTGCATCAGCTTACTGGTGGGAGAATCCTAGAGGTATCATCTTCAAGGTAGTCCAATGACTACCCGATGGAGGCTAATGAGTATCGAGTGTTTCCAAGGCTGCTAGTACGAAGATGTATTTAATGTGGTCAATAATTAAATTTGTGGAAATTTTATTTTTATTCATAAAACATGATGAATTATAGATGGTTCTTGGTATTTTTGGATCCTATATATAATTTCATTTTTGCTTTAATGTAACACCCCATGATTTTATGGTATTCCCCTTAGTAAATTTAACTTCTTTGATAGCTTCTAAGATTAACAAATGATTAAATATTATTATATAATTATTATAGTTATCTCCAAGAAATTATTAATGATGAGAATGAATGATATTAATTAATTTATTAAAATTTATATTACACATACATATAAAATTAATTCATTGGTTACCAATTAATTCGAAATGAAAACCAGTTGAATATAAATGATGTTTTTTATAAAAACTATTTTTATACCCATAATAACATTTTATATTAAAAAAATAAGTTAATTAATATTAGTGAAATATATTAATGAATTTTTTATGTATTTTTAAATTCATCCAAAATATTTTTTAGAGGCATAAGATAAGAATTAATACAATTTTACACATTAAAAGACTATTTTTATAAAGGCAGTTTTACAATCTTTTAAGGACGCAATTTTTTTAAAAATATATATTACAACTTTTATAAATTAAATTAATGAAATAAAATTCATTTTCAAAATAATAATTTCAAAATTATATTAGGTTAAAATTTTGGTATTTTTCTGAAATTGTTTAGTGAATAGTAAAAAAACTGGATTTTTATAAAATTATTATTTTTCTTTATAATTGAAAGCATATTTAAAATTAAAATAGAAACATCATATATTAATGTATAAATAAACTTTAGGAATCTTATAAATAGAAATATAATATAATTATATCTTAGTATAAGTAAATAAATATTATAATAATTATTAATTAAGAGTTTTTATTTTTGTAAGTCGTAAATATTTATTTACAATTTTGTAATTAAAATAATTATTTAAAAGCAAATTAATTTTAATAAAATAGATATATATATATATATATTAATATTTTTTGTCTTATTATTTTAAGATAATTTTATGAGACATTGGCTAGTTTTTCAAACCATTATAAAATCAGTTATAATTTTAAAATCTGTATTTTTCAAGTAAATCATGATTTTAATTAAAAATTAAATTTATCATATTTAGAAAATTATTTTCCAATTTTTTTTCATTTTTAAATTCTAAAAATTGAAAAATATCTAGGATTAATTTTTTTATTTTTCTAAAATACATGAATTTTTGGGGAATAATAAAATACGATAATTTATGATAAATGTTAAATAGTTTAATTATTGAGTCATAGGTGATGTATGAATGATGTAAAACCATAATAGGTAACTTTAATTCATCATTTTAATATTCTTGTTGATTATTTTTAAACTATTTATAGTATTGAGCAAACAATAATAAACAAATGAATAAAATATTCAAAAAACACCCCTCTCCTCAACTATAAATAGCACCCCTCACTACCTCTTCTCTTCACACATTACAATATTTGGGAATTTTCAAATTTATTCTGAATAATCTTCCCAATCCCATACCCTAGGTCTTGATGCTCTTATATTCATCAAAATACCAAAACTATTTCCCCAAGGAGGTTCATAAGGAGGAGAATTCAAGAGGTAGAATCCTTTTCCTTTTTTCCATTTAATTTATTTTCAAGTTCTTTTCTTTTCTCATTATTTCCAAACATCCTCTAAACCTAATTTCATGATTAATATAGTACCTTACATATAATATTATTTTATTATTATAATTAAATAATAAATCACGGCACCCCTTCCCCCACTCTCTTTTATTATATAAATGGAAACATCGTCCGTGAGGTGTTGTTTTATCACCTTCGAGGATGATAAGTTTTTATTTTCACTCCCTTCCTTCAAGGCTAGTCATAAAATAATTATACACCTTTTTAACGAATTTAAAATTCATATTATAACCATTTTTATGTTTTAAAAGTAACATATTTAAATAATACTAAATGATAAAACAAAATGAGTTTGTTGTGATAAAAAAACCACCGTAATAATATAAAAAATTATTACTAATGTCTTGTATAATGATTCATCCTCATAACATATAAATAAATGATATATATAAAAATTTAAATTTTTTTATGTTCATTAATAACAAATAAGTACAATTTTGGAGAATTATACCCATTTAACATGAACTTTATTACTTATAAGTCGGAGAACCGATTAAGAAAACTAAGAAAACGAATGCTCCCGAATGATGAAATTAAACACTATAACTCATCAATAAGTCCATAAATGAACTTCCAAAAAATATAATGAATAAAATAAACGTATAAAATTTAATTAATTAATTAATTGTTGGATTTAATTTTATTATCCAAGATATTAAGGTCACATGCAGAACACATTCAGATAATTGGTAAGGGGTTTTCTCATCTCACTTTTATTTCAATGAGATATGCCTTATTTCCCACTATTTATTGGGTGTTGGGGTATTTATACATCCCATTTATGTATCATATAATGAATATATTTATTTTCATGATATTAAATTGATTATTTTATGATCAATAATTTTATTGGGAATATGTTTCTACTAGTTGCAAAGTGGTAAGGGTTTTTATCCCAAACCTTTATTTTCATTCGGGTTATGATTTCTTCCGCTATACACCAATTTAATTCTTAATTATTTTTATAAAATTACTCTAAATTATTTTTTTACATTCCAAATTTTTTATCTAGATCACTTCATCTTTTGTTTATTAGAATTACATGTTTTACAAGGTTCCCTTTTCAATTCTTCCCGAAAAGAAACCCTGATTAATGGGAACTTTTTGATTTCATACCCATTTTCAAGTGAAATTTGTAACCTATTTTAATACAACATTATTTTTATAAAATAAATCATTTTTTCATGAAAAACTATATTTTTTCACATTTGGTTTTATAAAAAAATTATGCCTTTGTCTATTTTAAAAACTCTTTAGTATTTTTCCTTCAACCACACTAAAGTGGCTAATTCCTAAAGAGTTTTAAATGATCTTTCTACATGTTTTCACTTATGTTGGAAATAATTTATTCCCAAAATATAATTTCATTTTCTTTCCATTTTCTTTTTTGGTATATACATGTATATAATCAGATTTTATGACAAATAAAATTGATTTTTCAAAATGCCTATTCATTCCAAAAGTAAAAGGGTATTTCTATTAAGAATTTCTAAATGATTTTATTTGAGTACTTTCATCTATGTTTATGATTAAAATATCTCAAAGTTGTATTAGTAACTTTGAATTAATGATATATTTTTATTTTACATTTGAGTTATTCATAAGACTTAGTAAGTGATGGTCATGGACCACTATTTACCTTGATGCATCGGTAGTTCTCATGAGACAAAATAGATATGGAATTGGATGAGGCCTTTCCCATTATTAAATATAGTTTTGGATGAGGCCTTAACCATTTATTTTAATATTTCTTGGCCGATCCCTCAATAGTATGTTTCACATTTATGATATTATACAACTCCTCATTATTATTTTGGTAATGGATAATCCATGGGAATATTGGACAAGTATAAAATCCATCATTAAGATTTATTATCATGTGATTATTTTTATGTCATTATTTATTAATCTTTTATTATTTCCATATTATGATGAAGTTATGTTCTAAAAACATGTGTTTTTAGTCATTCACCATGAATTATTATTTATATTAGGTTATTCTATATTATATACCCATACTGAGCATTAAAGATCACCCCTTATGTTTTAATTTTCCCTAGGATGTGAAGATGAATATTATGAATGCATTTTTGAGATAATATAAGAGTTATCGATGTTTCCAATGTAATTTATATATTATATTTTCATTTAATATTGTAATTTAAAACTTATGTTTTTATCTAGTTTTCCAAAACTACTAAACTATCTAGTCATTCAGGATTTGACTTCCTTGTTTATTATGCTAATGTAATAAAGTATGAAATATGCTTCGTGAATATAGGGTCGATGTCTTTACAATTAGTGTTAGAAGAAATTTATTAGAAACAAAAGAAACTATATTTATAAAACATACATGAGGAAAACTAACCCTAAGATAGAAATTGAGGATCAATATTGAAGAATATCCGCGAATTTTGGTAAGGTATAGATTTTGTGGGTCTTCCAAGATATATATATATATATATGGATACAAAAAGTGGATGTGATTCTAGAAGAGATGTACCTTGGGTTTACAACTTTGATAAGGTGTCATGGGCCTGACTCGGGGTGACCTGGTATACAAGAACATGCTTTACAGCAGACCTGGTTTGAAACTCCTAGTGGATATGATTATTATAATTCAAATTTTATTTAAAAACCATCATGAAGGATTTAAAAGTAAATATTTCCCCAAAGAAACCATGTTTTGATTATGATATTAGTTATGCAAAAAATTTCAATTGATGTTAAGTGTTTTACTAGTTAGAGATTATACATTACAATTAATTACCTAATTCAGTGTATGTAATTGTTTAGAAATGGCGCCTAGCAGAAGGAATGAGAACCACATCAATGCACTTAATAAAAATATTAAAAATGATTTTTATTCGATGGGTTTATGCCTATTTTTAATGTAACTAGTATCTCAAAAGTTTTCATCATTTGAGGAGATAGTATCATGTTATAAAAATTATGAGAAAGATTTTTCTAAGTATTATGGATTCGGAGGGAAGAATGTGAACAAAAGTACAACTAGGAAAATGTTATATAAAGGAATGAAGAGAAAGAAGTATTTTCCTACATGTGATAACTATGGAATGAAGCACCCTATTACTAGCTTAAAAGGAATTGTAGTTTTGCTACAAGTGTGGAGAGAAGGGGAACCATGCATTTGATTGAAAGGGTAATAAAATTTTTACATTATAAAATGATTCAAATTCATTTATATGGGAAACTACTCAAATAAATATCTCAAGCATCAAAGGAATATACCCCAGAAAAGGATAACAGATCATGGTTAAGCTTATGTTACTACCACAGATGAAGATGGATGATTAATATTCCTATGTTTGGATTCAATAATTATGTTATTTCAGTATTTTATCAATAATTATATAGTTATAAGAATCATGAGATAAATAAGGATTGTACTATAGTACTTATTCTTTAAGGAATTGGAATCATTTGATGAATAGAAATAGTAATCAGGAAAAGTGTTTCCGTTTTAGTTAATTTCTTTGGAAACAAATTACTTGGGTAAGATAACCCTAAATACATGCTTCATGTTTACATAATAATAAATATATGGTTATGGGATAGTATAAGTGACCATAAATGTGGTTAGTTATTTGATGGTTTATATTATATTTGCTAGGATTATTTGATGTTTGGATTTAAGGAATATATTCAATAACATTATAATTTTACAATTGGAAGAATGAATGTTTTATAAATGTTTAAATGTGATAAAGGTAATCATATATTTGGTATGTGGGATAATAAATACACTATTTAGGAAATATTATGATAAGCTGATTTGGGAAATTTAGTGACCTTCCTTCTAAATTTTGGTCATTGAATGTGGAAAAACCTGTTTTAGAAAAGTATTAAGATTAAATACTTGTAGAATGGATCTTGTTAATCTTTGGAAACTATTATTCCTTGATAACATGTGCTATCTTTCATGGCATAGTAAGATTTTCATGGTCGAAGTAGTGACTTTAGGACCATATGGTTTGTAAAATGTGCTTCATGCATGAAAAATTCATATTGAACATTCATTGATAGGAGTAAGGGATGATATAAATATATATAGATGAACATATAAATGATAAAATTATTATTATAATATTTATTTATCTTGATATTAATATAATCCCTTAACTCTAGGAGAAAAATTTTGGAAAAAAAATACTATCCATTTACATTTCTTTATGAGAAATCAATGATCTATTAACTGATCACAAAATTTACAATATAATGAGGATTAAATTTCTAATAACCATGTGCTTTATCACTCTCCATCAGAAAATGATATTTATATCTCTCTTCCATGTCCTTGTTATCGCTTTCCACTAATGATTTCCAACCTGAAATCCTTGTTTTGTGGTGACCTTTGCATTTATCTTCCCCTCTTATTAAGAAGATATTTTAATAAACCTATTTATGATGGGGGATTCTAGAAAAGGAATTTTAAAGTATCAAACATTTATTTTCAAAGATCAATTTAAAACTATGAGGATGAAATTTATTTTGGGGGATAATGTAAAACCATATGATTTTACGGCATTCCACTTTAAAATTTTACTTTTTCGATAGCGTATGAGACTAAAAAAATAATTAAATATTATATTGTAATTATTATAGTTATTTCTTAGGTGTTTGGAAGGGAAATAATGATTGATACTAAGTAAATTATAAAAATATATATTTCACATATTTATAAAATTAATTCATTGGTTACCAATTAATTAGAAATCAAGACCAATTGAATATAAAGTAAGTATTTTCATAAAAACTATTTTTATGGGAATGATGTAATTTTATATTAATAAAATAAAATAGTCATTATAATTAAAAGATATTAATGAAATTTAAATATATTTTTACATTCAACCAAAATATTTTTTTTAAGGCATAAGATAAGAATAAATCCAATTTTACACATTAAAATGCTATATTTTTATAAAGGTAGTTTTGTCATATTTTAATGGTGTAGTTGTTTTAATACAAAATTCGTCACATATAAATTATATTTATAAAAACAAACTTCATTTTTAAAATAATAATTTTGAAATTATATTTGGTTAAATTTTGGTGTTTTTTTGGAAAATATTTATTTTCGAGTGAATAATGAAAATATTGATTTTTATAAAACATTTATTTTCATTATAATTGATTGTATATTTATGATTATAATAGAAAAATAATCTTTTAATTTATAAATAAAATTTATGCATCATATAAATGTTAATATGATATAATTATATCATAGTATAAGTAAATAATTTTTTTTAAAAAATTATTAATTAAGAGTCGCTATTTTTGTAAGTTATAAATATTTAATTATAATTTAATATTTAATATAATTATTTAAATTACAATTAATTTTATAAAATAGATTCATATATAAATAATGTTTTTCTTTTGATTTGAAGATAATTTTATGAGACCATAGTTAATATTTCAAAGTGTTATAAAATTGGTTATTATTTTAAAATCTGTATTTTTTTCGTAAAAGATGATTTTAATTAAAAATTAAATTAAAAATTATTTATAAAATTATTATCATAAAAGGGAGTTAATTTTTTATTCTAAAAGTTAAAAAATGTCTACGGTGGATTGTTTGTATTTTTCTAAAATACTTGATTTTTTGGTGAATCCTAAAATATGATAATTTACGATAAATGTTAAATCATTAAATTATTTAGACATAGGTGATGTATGGATAATGTAAGACCATAATATCAAATTATAATTCATTAATTTTATATGTTTTATGATAATTATCATTCTATTTATAGAACTTTGAAAAAATAATAAACAAATGAATAAAATATTCAAAAAACACCCCTCTCCTCCACTATAAATACCATCCATCACCACCACTTCTCCTCACAACTTACAAGCTTTGAGACTTATCCAGATTTGTCCTAATAATATTAACAATCCCCTCCCCCACTTCTGAGAGATCTTTGTGTCATCAAAATACCAAAACCATTTTCCTAAGGAGGTTTTCAAGGAGGATAATTTAAGAGGTAAAATGCTAATTATTTTATCCTTTTAATTTATATTCAATTTATTTTATTTTATTATTTTTTCTTCCCCTATCCAAATCAAAATTTCATGATTACTATATTAACCTACATATAATAGAATTTTATTTTTCTATCAGAATAATCCATCATCAAACCCCTTCTCGTCTCCCTTTTATTCTAAAAATGGAAACATCATCCGTGAGGTGTTGTTTTATCGCCTTCAAGGATGACAAGTTTTCATTTTCATTAAACACCTTCAAGGCTGGTCATAAAAACTTTATAATGGTTGGTAAATATTTTAAAATTTATATTATTACCCTTTTTATTTTTTTATGTAACATATCCACATAATATTAAATGATAAAACAAAATGAGTTCGTTGTGATAAAAAACCACCGTAATAATTAAAATGATTATCCCTAATATCTTATCTAATGATTTATAATCAATACATATAAAAAAATGATATATATAACCATTTACACTTCTGTATGATCATTGGTAACATATAACTCTAAATATGTATAATTATACCCATTTTACATGAACTTCATTACTTATAAACAAGAGAAACGATCATGAAAAAAAGAAAAGGAATTCTCCCAAATGATGAAATTAAACTCTATAATTCATCAATACGGACATAAGTAAACTTAATGAAAATATAATTAATCAAATACATGTAGAAAAGGTTCTTAATTAATTAATTAATTAATTATATTTTATTTTCTAGGACATTAATGTCAAGTGCAGAACACTTTCAGACAAGTGGCAAGGAGTTTTGTTATCTCAATTTTATTTCCATGAGATTTTCCTTATTTAGAAATATTTACTTTGTATATTGTATGTATACATCACATTGGTGTATCATATAATTAATCTATATATGTTCATGATATTAAATGTATTATTTGATGATGATTAAATTTATGGGTCATATGTTTCTACGGTTTGCAATGTGGAAAGGGTTTTCTTCTCGAACATCCATTTTCATCCGCGTTATGATTTATTACTCTATGAAGAAATGAATTTTTTTATTTTTATATAATTATTATGAATTATATGTATAAATTCAAAACCTATGTTTCCAGATCATTTTGTCTTTCATTTAGGGGAATTACATGTTTTAAAAAGTTCCCTTTTCAATTTTTCATGAATAGCAAGACCGATTATAGGGAACTTTCCGAATTTATAACCATTTTAAAATGAACTCCTTAGCCTATTTTAAGGGTAAATTATTTTTATAAAATCAATAATTTTATCATGAAAAACTATCTTTGTTCACTTATGGTTTTATACAAAAATTATTCCTTTTTCTGTTTTAATAACTCTGTAGTATTTTTCCTTAAAGCACACTAAAGAAGCTCATTTCTAATGTTTCTTAAATGATATTTTAAAATTATTTCTCTTTAGTTGGAAATAATTTATGCCTAAAATATAATTTCATTGTCCCTTATTTTTCTTTTCTAGGATATACATGTTTATAATATGATTTTATGAGAAATAAAAAATATTTTCCAAGAGAACTCTTCTTTGCAAAAGTAAAGAAGGTATTTATCTCTAGAGTTTCTAAATGATTTTATTAGAGTAATTACATATAATTTTATTATTAAAATATTACATTGTTGTGTGGGAAAATTTGAATTAAAGATATATATATTTTTATAAATGGTGAATGCAACGGACTTAGTAAGTGATGGGTGGGGATAGCAATAGATCCCAGTTGCATCGGTGGGTCTAATGAGACAAAATAAATATATAATTGGTCGAGGCCTTGCCCATGTTAAGATATGTTTTTACTCAAGGACTTAACCATTTATTTTCAGATCCTAGACAAGGCCTGAATGGTGTGTTTTAGATGTCTAGCATTATGCATTTCTTTATTATGATTTTAGTAATTGATCAACCACGTGAATATTCCAACAATATAATATCCATGGTTAAGATTCGTTCTTATTTGATTATTTTAATGGAATTATTTATTCAAATTTTATTATTTCCATATTAAGATCAAGTTGATGTTTTAATGGAATGTTTTTTCCGTCATTCATCATGCCTTATTATTAATATTATCTTCTTCTATATTACTTACCCTTATTGAGCATCAAAGATCACCCATTTTTATGTTATATTTTTCCTCAGGATAAAAATATGAATATTATGAATGTCTTGTTGGGGTAATTTAGGAGTTATGGATGTTTACAATGTAATTTATATATTTTATTTTCTTTTAATGTTGTATTGTGAAATAAATGTTTGTATATGGTTTTCCAAAACTAATAAACTATCTGGTTCTTTGGGATGTGTTTTCATTGTTTATTATTCTAATTTAATAAAGTAAAGAACTGGATATAGGAAACTGTGGTTTGGGTCTTTACATTCAATACGATGATCTTCTGAAATAACTATTTGATTGAAATTATGTCGAATCACTAGCTTTATCTAAGACCTCCTCCCAAAGAACAATTCTACATTTCCAAATCTAAAATAATCTATCCATTTTCTGTACACTTATCTATCTCAATTTGTATACATACATCATGATAGATAAAATATTTAAATTATAAATGATTTTCACCTAGTAAATCAACTCTTCTCATCCCAAATTATACCTTTGGTTCTTGGCTTTCCATTAAAAGGAATGGATGTTTGATTCTAGGGTTTCCATTAAAATGAAGGCAAGATGGTACTTGGGATTCCATTTAAACCAAGGGATGTTGGTTCATGGATTTCAATAAAATACAAGGGAATGACTATTAATACATATCTCTCAAATTGAGAGGTCAGGACGTAGTTTCACATCATGTGCAATTTCCAAACTTCTTATAAAATTGTGTTTTTATTCTCTTTAATTTTACACACTACATTATCCAAATATAGATACACATAATGTGAATAAATTCAATATATACTCTTTTTCTGTTCATAATATATTTATTAAATCTTATATTAAATTTATTAAAATAGATTAAATTTATCACTTTATTATTTTATCATAACAAAATCATTTTATTTTGAATATTCCATTTTTATTTATCACTTTCATTTTTTAAAGTCAATTCTTACCCCTCTTACCATCTACTCCAGCCAAAAATTAGTATCAAATGTGACATTTTTTACTTTTATAAAAATATATTATTTTTAAAAATTAATGTCATTCTCTAAATTTTATTGTTTTAAATTATAACATATTTCAACGATCTAACATTTTATTGTGGAATAATTTTTGTATTCTATTGTATTTGATGAGACCAATTATTCCTATAGGAAGAATAAAATATCCACCATTCAAATCATCATTGGTTATATTTTTTGTAAAATGGTTATGCAAGAATATATACATACTTAAGAACCATAAGATAAATGGACTGCTCAAGATATTATTACTTTTTGAACTTAATGAAAAATATATGAATGATTTACATTATGGTCTTGATCAAAATGAGTGTAATCTTGTTTCTTCTTATTAAACAGCTTATAAATTATGAAAATTAATATAAGTCACACTTGAATTAACAAAAAAAGTAAAATAAACTATATTAGATATATATATATTTTAAAATATTTTCAACATATCCTAGTGAATATATTACTATAATATTTATAATAGTTTTTAAAGTTTGAACTAGAATAAAATATTATGGTGATAATTTATTTATAGAGACAATTGTGAAGAAAATTATATGGGATTTACCATGTTGATGGGCTCCCAAAGTCAAAAAAAATAAAATAAATCAAGGACGTAATGAAAATGGTTGTAAAAGAACTCATCATATCCTCATTGATTCATGAGATCACTATGAAACACCAAGAAATAAAATAAGGAATGTAAGAAAAGGAAAATAAAATGAAACTATATTTTAAAGAAATAAAAAAATTATGTTTCTTCCAAAAGTGAACCCAATGATAAATTTAAACGTGGGGAACTTTTAAAGATAGTTCAAAAACGTCTAAATAAGAATAAATGACTCGATGTAGGAAATTGAGTGATTAAATTGAAGCACTAGCAGTGACATGACAGAAATGAAACAAAAAGGGTCATATAAGATCAAAATTCGAGATCTCCAAAAACATGTTAAAATAAAATAAGAAATTTAATAAATCTATGGAGGATTTAACTTGGATTGATTCATAATAATCAAGAAACTTTGGTCCCAAATACCTAATGTCACATATTTTGGAAGTTTATGAGGTTATTACTCACACTTCTTACTCTCATTGTCATTAATATTCCTCATCTCATTCATCATCACCTCCTTAGTGTTCTTATATTACCCTAATCTGTGAATATATTGAATATGATCATGATAAAATCGAAAATCTTTTTCATAAACTTACTTCTTTATATAAAGATATCAAATAAATATAAAGAATTTATTAAAGAGAATAATCATGTTATAAATGAGAAGGATTTTCATTTATAAAAAAATCATTATTTTATTTCAAAATTATAAAACCAACCTAATGTTGATAATTTTCAATCCCAAATAAATTATCTCAAAAATACACATTCTCTTTTTACCCAAGATGAAGATAATTGTAATAAAAATTCAGGTTTTCAATTATGTTAAAGAAAAAATAATTTTTTTACATTTTAAATTATAAAATTTCATTGAAAAATAATAATTTCATAAAAGGTGTTTCTGAATATAATTTATTAATTATTATCAAATTTCTAGGCACCTTATTTATTCATGTGATTATAAAAAAAACTTGATATAGAAGACCCAAATCTATTCATCTTTAATCTCATTATAAAAAAATTTGGGTCCTAGTATCATTATTATCCAATATTATCCAACCTAAAAATTTTCACCTTTAAATTATTAATTTGCTAACATTTTTAGATCCTCAATTATATCAAAAGTCACATTATTTTGATTTTTAATGGGGCTACACCACCAAGCTCTATTGATCTATCAAATGATGGATTTTTAATAGAAAGGGTGTTTCAAACCCCCTTGAAATAATTGATTATATATTTCCATTGTGATATAATTATTTAGTTTTTCATTTTGGAGGTGGGGTAACAATTTCATTTATGTTGAATTTTAGACATAAACCATGATCTACATGGGAAAACGTTTTTTTATCATTTTATTTTTTGTTTTCTCACTTGAACTTAATTTATATATTTCTCCTATCTCTCTCTCTCTCTCTTATGTATGTATTTTTTTTATTAAGAGAGAATATTTCTGATTTTTATAATTTATCTAATATTTTTGAATATTATTTTTCTTATCTTTTTTAAATTTATATTCTTATCCTTTTTTATAATTTCATTTAATTTTTTTAATATTTTTTAATTATTGAGATTTCTCTTATTCCTTTTCTTGAATTTAATTCCTTTTCTTTTTAAGATGATGTGGACCTAGATGTTATATACATAACTTATTTGATATCAAAGGAGATTCTTTAATATTATATTATCCTTTACTATGTTGTCTTAGAATTTTATTTATGTAGTATATTTTTCTAAGAATGTACTATCCTTGTAATCTTTTGTTAAAATAATTTTTTAAATGTCAATCACATTTCATGTTCTTCTTATTTTGAAGTTAATAATATATCATTTTCTCCATTCCTTATTTCCTTTTTTTTTTCAATATATGAGAAGTTTTAGGTGTTTTATTTCGTAAAGGGGGAAAGTGTTTTGGGTCAAAGAGAGAAAAAAATTATCTCAAAGGGCAGTTATTTCTTGGATATTGGGATGATGTTTATCTAATTCTCGGAGCATGTTGTTTGTGAATATCTTGAGAAATTTGAATATATTTATTTCTAATATCCTAAATTTATTTGATATATATTTTTACACTTTATTTAAAATTTACCAATATTTTATGTTAAGTGTTTTTATCATAAAAAGTGGGATATTCTTTTACTAATATCTACTTTATGTAGTTATTTTTGATAAAAAAACTCATATGTGACTCTAACATGTTATATTAAGTGTTTTTAGTTTTTTTTAATAGGCATTGAAACATATTTTGTAAATCAATTTATTTATTTAAAGAGTCCATTAAGATCTTTTTAAAGGTTTGTGCATGTCCTATGTCATATTTTAAGAAATTGGACGTTGGAATAAGTTATGAAGAATGATGAAGGAAGTGGGTGCGAATTTTTTATATGTTTATTGTTGTAGGAAGAAATGGATATGTAGTGTAGTGATACGGGATAGCTGGTGGCATGGAAAGAACCTTATTATCAAGGAGTATACATACCTATGATTAAAGGTGAACTAATTAACTAATGAGGGAAATCCAGAAACAGTAGCTTCTAGGTAGGCCATCATATACCTGGTATAGGACACTAGGTATTTGGTGTCATCAAAGGTGCTTGTTTGATGTTTCATTTAATATGGTAAAAAATGAACTTATGGTGTATTTTTCAGATTTTTAAAACCTGATGTATTAAATAAGGTTATAAGTCCTCTTGAAACCAATAAATAGAGACTATGGTTTCATGGATAAATACAATGGACTTTTAAAACAACTCTTTGATCGAATCAATGTTGAATCACTATATTTCTCCAATATCTCCTCTCAAAGAGTCATTCTACATTTCCAAATTTAAAATTTTTTCTCCTTTGTCTCTATCTATCACTCTCAAATTGTATCCTTCCTTAAAGAGAGATAAAAGTCAAAAATTATAAGGATTTAAACCTAGAGAATCATCTCTTATAATCCCACATTTTATCCTTGGTTCTTGGGTTTCTCTAAAAAAATGGAAGTATGGTTGTTAGGTTTATGTTAAAACCAAGTGATGTCGGCTCTTGGGTTTCTGTTAAATATGAGGGAATTTCATTAATGGGTTTCTATTAAATCCGAGGGATGTTCTAATAATATATATCTCTCTAATTAATGTACGTGGACATAGGAGCGCCTCATAAACTATTCTTGAACTCCTTATAATTTTTTTTTATTTTTATATACTTTTATTCATTGTATCATCCATATAACATTACACATAATGTGAATAAATTTGATACATGTGGTTTTCCACTATTCATAATAACTTAAATAACTTGATTAAAATGGATCTAATTTATCACTTTATGTTTTCATTGTATCAAAATAATTTTATTTTAAATATCCCATTTATATTTATCACTTTAGTTTTTAAAAGGAAATCTACCCCACCCCTATTTATTTATACTCTATCTAATAGGGAGGAGTTTAATAATGGAAATAGTCTTGTGCGCCTGTATGGATGAGGGAGGTGGAGGCCGAGGAACCTGAACTAATATCTAACATGGATTTGTTTTCAAATCTAAATTATGGAGAGTGTGAATTGAGTATGGTTGTTTTGTAAATTATTATGGAAGATATACTTGAATATTGGGGAATAAATTTCTTATATTGGAGAAACCATCATTAGTCAATAAGTGTTAAAATATTAACCCTAGGTTAAGTTTGTTTATTGAACCAGAATAAGGGTGGAAATTTTTTAATTCTTAAGGGAACTTGATTTAGTGTAAGTGGTTGTGATGCTTGATGAATATAGGGTGGGATGAAGGGTCTAGTTATTCTTATATTAATTAAAAATACTAGCATGAATTACTAATTTGTTTTCTATCAATCTATTTAGGAATAATTTATTTGAGTGAAGCTGATTCAAACAAGAGATGGTATTTAACATAATAATTTAGTCGAAAATCAAGTATAATAATTTTGAAGGATGACTTTTCAAAGGATATGGATGTGACAATATTATCTAGTTATTAATGTATGATTATGAGATGTGTTCACAAATATTATTTTCCATTTGTTACTAAATGTGTGAGAATGTATGAAATTTATATTATATTTGAAGAAATCATACTATTGGTTTACTAAAGAAGAGAATGATCTAGGTTATTTGTTACTAGATAAATTATTGAATAAGAAGTATTTGTGGAAATATAATAGGAATATAGGTATAATGAGATATAATTAAAAAAATGATTAAAATAATAAAAATTAATGAAAGGTAACATAAGTGATCATATTAGGCATAATGAAAAAGAAAAAAATAGAAAAAAAGTACAGATAAAAAGTGGGTGGCTAAATTGAATCCAAAAGGGATTATTTGATGAATACAGTGAGAATAAAGATGTGTAAATCTATTAAATATGTGGATGAGTGATATAATGTGGTTTATTTTCATTACCCCTTATTAAACATTTCCCCCTTTAGAAATGAAATACAGTGGTGGTTCCCATGGTTGTCTCATGAGGAGCCTGTCAAATAATTTTGCAAAACTATCACTATTGATAATTTGTTTTTAAGGGTTAGTAAATATGGTATTTAAATTTTTTTTAAAAAGATAAATGAAACTAAATCTGATTAATACTATAAAATAAAGGTGTATATTAGAATTAGTACAAATTAAAAATATAAACATGAGATAGTAGTTGTGGACAATTTTTGACCCTCGGGTACTCCCTTTATCCTTGTCCATAGATGAATTATCCAATTTAATTACTCAATGTATTATTAAATACCTAAAAATACGATCCTAAATAAACCTATAAAACATATAGAGACCTGAAATATGGGTGTTAATCCCTTTATGAAGGTGATCGAATTTCCAAAAGACCTCTGAACAACTAAAGTTGGTTAAACCCACTTGTCGTCACCCAAAAAATATAAAAAGTAAGAGAAACCATTTTAATTTTATAATTTTTAACAAAAAAATAGATTATTATATAAGAAATTGAATTTTAGAAAGAAAAATACCCTCTTAATTCATAAAAAAATTGTAACTATAGTAATTCAAAAAATTAAAATGAATCAAACAAAACACAAAAGGGAAATATATCCTTGGAATTCTTCTATCCATGAACACTTCAGAGTCTATCCCATATTGGATATATTTATCTATGTATTATCCTATTATCCATCCAATCATCTCTATCAAAACACACTCTGTCCCTCTCTCTAACCATTCAAATGGAATTGGAGACACATATTTATTAATAAGAATTGATTTGGATTTTCGACAAAAACATTCCATCGATTTTGAGTGAATTATCATCGCAATGTATGACTTAATATAAAAATTTATTCAAATAGATTTTTTTAATCATCATATTAGGTTTATCACAAAAATAATTTAGGTATTTCGGATATGTTTAGAAAAATATGTGTTCAAAATAATAAAGAAGACCTTTTATGGATGAATAGATTGTTCTGTTTGTTCCATTCGCATGCATCCAAAAACTACCTTAATGATCAAATATTTCCCTAGTATTAAATGGAAATATTCATGGACAATTTTATTTCATTTAAAGTTTTAATTATCTCATTTTATGTTATTTACCAAAATTTCTGAATCATTTAATTATAGTTGGTCAATTCTGTCTATCCAAAAGTTTTTCAATTTTAATGCTTTGTTTGGGACTCATATGGTTCAATTCAAAAAGAGGTTTATCTGAATAAATGGAATCAAAATAAACTTATAAAAATTTAAAAAATATTATTATAAAATTTTTAACAGTTTATAAAAATTTATGGCAGAGATACAAAAATGATAAATATACATAAAATTCATGAATTTTTCTATTTTAGTAATAATTCAAAAGGCATATATAAAAACAATAAATTATATAATTTCATTTAAAAAGGTAAAATGGTAGTGTTTTATTCCATGAAATAAATATAAAATGTATTGAAAATTAAAGCCCTATCAACTCCCCAACACTAAAGAATTTAACTCCAGAATAATAAGTATAAAAAAAAATACCAAAGCAATTTGAAAACACATGCCCATGAGTTCCACTAATTATATAGCAAGTAAATCCAAATATTCATTCCTCATAAAAATTATTAAAATTATACATTATTTTTATTAAATATATTCGCAATTTATTAACCCTCGTAAGAATACAAACACTTACCACACTATAATTTTCCCTCATCAAACAAATTTGATTTTTTTAGCATTTTTTATCTTCTAAAACACATGAAAGGGTCACCATACGATTGAAAAGTTATCAAATACCCACTAAATTGAGTTATGGATTTTTTTTATCATGAGTAAATTTCATATTTGTTCAATGGATTAATGTTGGTATGTTTTAAATTTAAAAAATATCTAAGGTAGAATAAATTGGTATGCCCCTTTTGAAAGAAAAAATATATGATTCTAGTTTTACTCAAGAATTTTATTCTCTTTAATCCCTTTATTAGTAAATTATATCTAAAATCTTAAATTTTTTTATGGATAAATCAAAACTTCATTATTTCATTAAAAATATTTAATCCACTCAAATAACTTTAATAAAATTGATATTATATTTTTTAAAATTATTTATAGATTTATTTTTGAAGGTAGTAAAGACTTATTTTAATTTAATAAAGTTCATTTATTTCCCAAAACTTATTTTTTAATGATAATACTTCTATTTAGCTTTAATTTACCCCCAATGTATCCTCAAATAATGCAGCAAACCACCAGATATGATCCCCTACACTAGAGTTTAACTAGATCCTGCAATTTTACTTTTATGGAAGGTTAAATAGGTATTATATCATTATAAAGTGGTAGCCTAACTGGATGTTCATAGATTTATAAGGGGTAAAAATAATAAAATTTAATTTTCAATCCTGACTGAAGTGGTTATTTTTAATTTTTTTTATTTAATAAATAAGGAATTCCTCAATAATTTTCAACATAAGTTATTTAAAATCTCACATTTTGTTAAAAAACATGGTTAAATCAAGCTATTATTGGTTTTCCCAAGAATTTAGTTGAATGTGAATAATTAATAAAAAAGGTTCAAAATCCTCAGAGGCAATTGATTAGAAAATTTAGATAGCGATTCATGGCACGAGACTAAAAATTATATAGTCTTTTCATGAATTTACAAAATATTTGTATCTGAAACATGGTTTATTTCAACAATCATTTAAATTTAGTTTCATGGGAAAATCAGTTCACTCATTGAAATGGTATTAAAAAGTTATAAATTTATGATTTTTTTTCTCACATGTTTTAAAAAACACAAAATATTTTAAAAATAAACACTCAAAATTAATGAAAAAGTGATAAATTTAAAGAAAATAGTAAATATACTTTAAAAAGAAAATTAAAAAAAGTTATTCTAATAAATAATGTTCCTCCCTACACACTTAATTTTTGTATTTTCCTCATTGTAAAATATTTCATAAGATAAGTGATAATTAGAGATCATGTAAATTATAAAAACTAGTTGAAAGGAAATAGATAAATTGGTTCAAAATCCTTGAGTTAGTCACTTTTCTTCTACCTAAAGGGAACCTATAGGAAAAACGAAACAAAATTTTATTGAAATAAAAAAATTAAAGTTAAGGTAAAAAATTAGATATTGGGAGAATCTCTCCAAATAGGTTCTAGAATTTTACTAGCCATAGTGAGGCCAGGATAGTGGGCTATCTATATTCCAAATGTTGATACATATTCATTGTCAAAACCTCTAAATGATTTTAGATAGAATATTTTTCAACTTTATAAATATATATATAATCCCCCAAATATAGATTTATTTATGTTCACCTCTATGAAATTTTAGTTCTCCTGATGTAGTGGAAGAGGGAACAAAATTTAAGGGAACTATTATATCACTTAATCTTTAGAAGAGTTATCCACAAGCTATTATAAGTCCACTAAAAAAATTAGTTTTTTATTTTGTTTTTGTTTGAATTGTGAATTATTTTTTAAAAATAATCTTTGTACTATCATCCACTTGTAAACCATTACATAACTCAATAATTTATTTAATTTTCTCCTCAGATTCATCAATTAATTCTTTTTCTTCCTCCACTATGGCCTATAACAATGATACCAAATCTGTAATCACAACACAAGTGATTTAATTTTTTAAATTTGATTAAATAAAATAAAAAATAAATGGATACTAAATTTTTTTATCTCACTTAGATACTTCCATTTAAAAATATTTATCTTAAGAAAATTTAATGTTAAGACACCTATTAGAGAGGTAAATAGATAATCTTCAAATGAAGCCTCATGATCATCAGGTTCTTATTATAATTTTGGAGGATCATGATTATCTTTTTACTGAACTTTTTTTTAAATTATCTAAAAGATATAGAAATTATTAACCTTTTTTTACTAACATGTTGAAGCATTATAAAATCTTGGCACACTAGTTATTTCAATTATTCATTATTTTTATACTCTTGGAATTGTTCATAAACAGAACAATCATTTGAGTAATTACTCTAAAAATAAATTTCTAACAAAAAAATTAGCTTAGGAAACCTCCCCAAAAATTTGTTCCAATTAATATTAAGGGGTTTATTCATGTTACCCTTAATCAATAATTTCCCCCTTATAAATGCAGTATAGTGGTAAATAGGGCTGTCTCACAAGGTGGTTCCAGACTAAGTTTAAAAAACTATCACTTTTTTGTAAGGGTTAGTAGATTAGGAATTTATAAATGGGTAAAAAATTTAAAGGAAACTAAAATTTATTTAGATTAAAAATTACAATTAGATATTATAATAAGTACCAATTAAATAATATACACTTGAGATAACATTGGAGGAAATTATTTGACCCTTAAGCAATCCCTATATCCTTGTCCACTAAAGAATTATAAAATTCAATTACTCAACTTATACATTAATAACTCAAAGAATACACCGAAATATTATGAGAAACCATTTTGGAACAAAACATATGGGCTTTTATCCCATTATTAAAGTGATTCAATTTCATAAAGACCTCTTAGAAATCAAAAATAATTAAAACCACTGTACATAAATTAGAGGCCTCACCAAATAAATTTAATCACTAAGATGAAAAATTTTAATTTCATATATTTGAAAAAATAGATCAGTTTATAATAAATTGATTTTGAGATCAAAAATTTCCCTTTTAGTTAAAAAAATACTTTTTAGAAAATTACAAAGATTACGATGAAAAGAATATAAATAAAAAGGGAAATTTTTCCTTGGGATTCCACTATTCGTGGACACTTGAGAGTTTATCCCATCATGGATTGATTAATCCATGTGTAATAATAAACTCCTTATGATCCTCTTGAGAATAATCCACTGTTTACCACTCTTTAACCCTTGAAATGAAAGTACAGACACATATTTATAAAGAAGAGTTGAATAAATTTTCCATATATATATATATATAAAATTTGAGTTCATTCTCTTACAAATATATTCCAAAACATACAATGTTCTTGAAATATAATTTTTTTCTTCATATTTTATTTAATTCAAAAAAATATTTAGACCAATGGACATGTGTATAAAATTTTATGTTTGAATAAAAAAAGGAATTTCATTTGAACTAACAGACTATTCAGTTTCTTACAATTTCATGAATCCAACAACTACCTAAATGATATAATATTTCCATTATATTTAATTAATATGTTCTCTAATTAGTTATATTTCATATTCAAATGAAATTATATTATTTAGAGTTATGTACCTAGAGTGATTCCTCATTAATAAACCTTGGTCAATTCAATCAGCATAAAATTTTTCAAATTAAAATGATTTATTTGGGCATAATATGATTTGATTTAGTATTAGGCCTAGTTGAATGAATTGAATACCAATAATCATTGAATTTTTTAAAAAATAATTTTTCAATTTGGATCTATTTTGAAAAAGTTACAAAGGATATATGAAAATGATAAAAAGATTTAAAATCAGGATTTTCTCCATTTTCACAATAATTCCCAAAAATTACATAAAAACTAAAAATTATGTAGTTTCATCTAAAAAAATTAGTGGGGTTATATTCCATTATATAAATATATAATGTAATGAAGAGGTCAAATTTATCAATGATCTAGTGAACCAATATTATCCTGTGGAGCAGAACTAAATTTAACTAAATATTGTATCAAGAAAAGAGTTTGTCTAGGTTCTTACTAGGATGAAATTAGACACACACACACACACAGAGAGATATGAATATATATATATATATATGAGTGAATTAAATTAGGATATGATTCTCATGTCACTATAGTTTAACTAAAATTAATATGTAATTCAACTTCAAATTTTTCCACGTGGACCCGACCTCAATTGAAGGTGAGTTCCAAATGTTTTCTTTATTGCATATTAAAAGAGTTTGATTCATTTTTAAGAAAAATTAACACTTTTAAGTCAATTTATCATTTGTTTTTATCTCTATTTTAGATTGTGTTTTTATTAAGTAATTGTTTTTGTTTCTTCTCTCTACGTATGATATAATCAATATCCATGGTATTAAAGATCTAATCCTAGTGTTTCTTCTAGGTGAGAAACTGTGAATCTTCTGAATGTTAATTTTTTTTAATTTCATCATCTTAATTTTTTAGTATTATACACCAAAAGATGATCTGTGACATAGTGGTTGAGACCACATTGTAGTTACTCTTTAGGTGCACTATGTCATAAGAAGAGTCATTATTCAATGGTTTTCATGCATGGAATTTTTTTATTATATGATAATATGTGTGATTAACTATATTCTCTCTCTAAATGACATCATGATTAGCTATTTTCCATTATATTAACATTGTGTGGGGTTTGAAAAAAATATATGAATATTTTTATAACTAAATGGTAATTTTGATTAATTATTCAATAAAAATTAGACTTTAAACTATTTGAGTAATTTATAAAAATCATCATGTATATGACCAAAAAGTATGACTCTCAAGGTCCTATATAAATCGAATAAGTCCCATAGAGTTTGGTGAATTATAGTTTCAGAACTCTTTATTGTAAAATCTATTTATATATTCTTATCTTCCATTATTAAATAATGTTCCATAAAACCATGGTAAGAAAGGAGATCTTTCCCAAGCATCTGGAGATTCATCCATCCAATAGATATGTTATGATGTAGAAACCTTTTTTTTGATTATTAATGATCTACATAAAAATCATGTGGATGATCCAGACCAATAGAGAAAATGCATGAAATTATTTCTATTCTTTTATTCATTCCATGTATATAAATAGATATTTATTGTCTTTCTCAATGTTTTTCTTCCATTGTATTCTGGATGATAGTCATCCTTCTAAAAACATTTATTTTTAACTCCAATAATTTAGGGTGTTGAAAAAATGAGAGGTAGGTGATGGGTTCTTAATATTATTGTATCCTATTTTATTATTATATATTATTATAGTTAGTTCTCCTTTCATTAATTTGATCTATTAGTTTATTTATTGAATGGTGCATGGATGAGTTTACATACTAGGAATGTGAGTTAAAATATGATTCGATTGAAGAAAATTTTTTCTTACTAACCAAGAAGTAAATGGATAGGTAGGGTACGCTAGGATCATTGATTATATTTTTTATTCATAAACTATGTACAATGGGGATGATTATTCAAATGGTGTCGAGAATATTCTTGCAGTAAAAAAAAGATAAATTTCTAAAAGAAAACAAATAATATAACACATATTCATCAAAGGATGTAACTTCTTTCATCCCAAGTTAGTGATTTCATTTTATTCTGTGTTTTCATATTAAATTCATAAAGATTTCTTGTTTATTATATATATTTTTATTCCAACTGATGCTATTAGAGTTATAGTATTTTTTAATTATAAAAATAAGGGACATAAAAAAATAATATATGATTATTTTCCTTCTTTGATATTGACCCTAGGTTGTCCACTACAGTTCACTACATTAGAAAATAAGAAATTAATTATCTGATTATATATTTTATGAAAAAAAATCCTCTTATTAAATTTGAATAGTTATCATGGTGGTGTAGCCTTTTTATTTCACTATTTCTGAACTCTACTAAAATGTAAAAAAATAAATTAATAGACATTTATAAAAATGGAGTTTGAGGATGAACCACTCTCTTTAGAAAACATAATTTCATACCATTCCATGAATATCAATAGGATCTATAATTTGGGTTATGAAGAGAATTATTTTATATAAGTCATAAATGAATAAAACATTAAAATCTATGTACCATGAGCCTTTGGCCAAGGAGTTTAGTGAATTATCTATATATTTTCATTGGTATTATGCTGATTTAATGTAAAATAACTATATAAGAAAACCATTTAATGAAATTACACACACCTATGAAGAAGATAATACAATAGAAGTTAAGAAGATTATAGAATCCTCTCAGCTACCTTAGATATCTGGTTGCATAACAATGTACATGCATAAAAGAGAAATGTTATGAAAAATATTAATGGGAGTTGAAAATAATTTAAAATATTCATTTATAAATATTTCCAAATGTGAAATTCAAAATAACATTTCCTGAATAGATTTTATTGATTCAATGTTATTAATTTTTTACTTGGATGAAGATAAAAGATATGAATCAAAAACTAATGGGAAAAGTTTTAAGAGATGGTGGAGTTATTTAACTTGTGAACTAGTTCATAAGAGGTTTTGGGACCCTGATGTTTTAAATTTAAGAATCTATTATTGATGTTTAGTTAGATATAAATACACATTTTAGAATAAAATTATATGCTCTAGTATACCCCACATCCCAGGCTAATGATAATGGAAAATGGGCATCTATTTTTTTTAGCCTCCACAAGTCCGAATGTATTTTTAGCACAAGGAGATGGATATTAAGGGAGCTGATCAAGGGGATCTCCAATTTCATTTCACGAAAAAAAAATATATAATTTTTTTGGTGGTTTATCTCAAATAAACCTCCTCCCCCATTAAAATAGGGATTACCTCTTGGTAATATCCAATAGTGTACAACCAAAAAATATTTCACCCCTTTTAATATTATAATAATATTTTCTTACATTTCATTTTGTTTTTTTATTTTGTTTAGTTTTTTAATAACTATTTTTTGAATTTATCATTTATAATAAATAAAGTGATAACAATTATTCACTTCATCGAATATTATCTTCCAATTTTGGAAAATTATAATAAATACATTAATGTTTGTGGTTTTTTTTAATATAATAAATGTTTTCTCATTTCTTTTATAAGTAAATGAATAAGTCATTAGATTTCTACTGCATTAATGAAAATTTTTAGCTGTTCTCTACATCAATAGATAAGAAATCCAGTTGTGTCCTTTTATAATATTTGTATTCTTAATATATTTTCATATAATTTTATTTATTGAACTATAATTACTTATTTACATTGATGAAGATGAATATGATTAGTGATAGGGATGTTTTACCTATTGTTTGGGATGATTTTTACATGTGTATTTTTAAATTATTATATTTAGTGTCTTGAGATTAATGAAATAACTGACATACATTTATCTTGGATCCATTGTTTAATTATTTTATTATTATTATATAGTAATTTATATTATTGATAGTATAAATCATTCCTTTGATATTGATTTAAAATTTTAAATGAATTTTGAAAAAATGTGAAAATCAAGGTACTGGCATTTTACACTATTCAAAAACACATACCCAAGAGGTTTCTAAATCTATTTTTTATATTCTTCGAGATATAAATATTTTTTTGGGAAATTACTTAATAATGTAATAATATATGACTTAATTTTTATCATTTCCATGACTATAAGAGATTATAGGTGTTAATATGATAAATTTCATCATCATATTGAATGATATAATTTTATATCTAATTCATCACACCTTATGTTGTATCCCTGAGTAGTTTCACCTCAATTGTGACTAAACCAAGTGATACATACCTTAGTAATGCCTCCCTATACACAAAAGGTTTCTAAAAATTGGTGATGGCCTAGGTTGTGATCTTTCAGAGGCTCTACCCTCATAAGTAAAAAACAATTATAATAGAAAAAGGAAGAACAATAAAAATGAAATGACCCCATAAAAATAATAGAATT
The DNA here is from genome assembly GCA_963277665.1 of Viscum album. Taxonomy (NCBI): domain Eukaryota; kingdom Viridiplantae; phylum Streptophyta; class Magnoliopsida; order Santalales; family Viscaceae; genus Viscum; species Viscum album. The sequence goes on along the minus strand of OY728120.1, from coordinate 1,794,643,880 downwards.
AAACATAACATACATTAATTATTAATTAATATTAATATCTTCAGTTTCCTAAGAAACATACAAAAGAAACCTACATTACTCTAGGGATGATCACATACAACATAAACAAAATTCATGAAATAAATAATCTTACATTACAACAAACACCAACTTGATCTATCCCAAAATCTACTAATCTCAAACTTATACATACATCATTTCATCCTCTATCTATATAATAGTAATAGATCCCTTTCCATTTTCTATGTCATGATACATAAAGTTTATATATGTATTGAAGGGTTTGTGTTGTGTGTGAGTTTGAACATAGTAGTCCAACACTAATGGTGTCCTTATATAATATTTACACTTTAATGAGTGAAAAAAATACAATGTCAATATCTAAAAAGAAAATAACATTACCACACCTCATTATCTACTGATCATGAGTGAACCACCTACTTGATTAATCTAGTTCTAGAATAGAACTATTTTCCCTTAGTCTTAATATACCCTAAGTGAGAATGGTATATCCTACACATACTATAGTTTAGTAAAAATTTCATCACCTTAATCATAGCCACCTGGTGAATGATTTATAATGGTATTCATGACTCATCAATTATCCTTTGTAATTATAGAATAAATATCTTGAAAAATTACATACATGACGAGAATCTTGGTCCACACCAGTGATCACAATCACCACATGAAACCCCATGTACAACAAATATGGTTCATCCCTCCTCTATTATAGTGACCAAAACTACCACTCTTAGATACACATATATAGAGGATCCCATTAACATACTGGGAATCAGATACACCTTGTCCCCATGTACACATGAAACCAATGGCCTCATCCCCAATGGTGTGTGGAAATAATAATATCCTATTATCAAAAGTGAACTTTAGTTTCCACAGCTTTGGTGAATGATATATCTATATAACACATTATAGTGAGTTATATGTCCATCCAGTTACCTATTCCATATATATTATATGAAAAAATAGAAACTACCGATCAATGAGGTATCATCCCATCGACCACTATGTGATATGCCTCGATATTATTCAAGCCAAATAATATATAATCATATTAGACTTCCCATTGGAAACCTCTATTAAACACCAAAAATACATCATTAAACTATGTTATCAGTCACTCACGTAACCTTCCCCACGCCAACACATCACAAGATGAAAAAACTCATATATAATAGTGAAATATTCTAGGAAAAAACTACCAAGTACTAGAAAGAGTATAGCTTTTAGATTCCATTTCATGATTCAATTTGAGGAAGAAGAAATTTGGAATCCAAAGAAAACAATATAATACATAGATTTTTTATGAAACCCACCACAAAGGAGTTTTAACCATAAATTGATTAAGTAATATATCAATCGTTACCCATGAAAGATCCTTGTGACATATTTCTAATTGAATAGACCACAGTCAAAGAAGTTCTCTCCTTAATAGGTGACGAAAATGACATGGTAAGAGAGAAGAGAGGCATGTTGTTGAATCCAAGAAAATGAGAGTAAACCAATTTTTAGACAAATTTATATAATGAAAAAAAGTTATCATACATAAATATTACATCTTAATAGTTGAATATTAATTACATAAAATAATGATCCATGACATAATTATTTAGGTCTAGTACCTTTGGAAACGTGGTCACATAAACCACTGGTCCATATGTGATCTATGTCATCTCCCAATATGTTATTCGTAACTAGTACCCTTCTTAGACATATCATACAAAATACCTTTCATCATAACCTAGGAAAAGGAAACATAATAAAGGATGACCATAGATGATTAATAAGGGTAAATAAGTCAGTTATCAACTTATCATGAGAATAAGGGTATGAGAACATGATAACAACATTTGAAAACCATGCCCTAGATACTATTGATCATAAATATGAGTCAAGGAATAAATCTTGTAATTTCATAAGACATAAATCATAACAGACAAACAACAAGGTCTATACAGATCATTGGCATAAAGCATAAATCATAACATTGGTATAAAGCATAGATTTTTTGGTATACACAGAAGCTTATAACATTGTGAAAATGTATAATTAGAAATAGGTTCACTAATTTAGTTAAGGGAATTAATTCAATACCTCACACAAACTTATGTACAAGAAACCATGTCTACACATAACCTTATGTACATGAAACCCAGATCCACAAATAATAATGCGAATATGTAATAAGGTTGATGCATATCATTGTGAACATGTAATCAGGTTCACACATATCATATTTACTCACGATTTATCCATTTTTACCAAGTGTATTTGAGGGAGATATAGGTCCCCCATCGGATAATGAAAATCATACATATGTGCTGCATAAAATTATAAAACATTTATCATATCAGAAACTGTGAAAATAAATGGGTTTCAAAAAAATTTCCACAAAAACATAACCAATGTAAAAGAAAAATTATTCATAATCATTTCATTATTTCATTAATGTCTAACTCATGGAAAATATGTGGGTTTCATAAGAATCATGTCATTACAATCATAAACCATTTAGGGAAAGAACAAGAATTGTATTGTTGGATCATATCACCAGTAAATAATAAGTTACATAAAAGGATTTCATCTTCAGATAGAAAATAATTTTGAATGAAAAATCACTTGGAACATTTCCTGATAAAATTATCCTTTCTTATAAAACAACCATTTTTAAAATTTCAAATTTATAAAATATAGTGGAAATGATTTTATGTTTAAATATCTTGGAAAATTTATAAAGGAAAATTCAATAAAATAATTATCATATTGTTTTTAAATTATATTCATTCTATACATGTTACTGTTTTTGAATGGTCATGCAATTATTTCTGTTTTGTTGGAGTTCATGTGCTTTTTTTATTTAAATATCTCAAAACTCTTTTATTATTTTATGTGAAAAAAGGTTTTTAAAACCTTTCTGTTTTTTAATTATAACTTTTTTTTGTTGTGATCATAATTATTTAATTTTTTCTTCATATAAAAGATAGCAAGTTTATATAACTTTTATTAAACTAAAACATTGTCTAAATATTTCTTTACCATGTCCGCATTTAATTTAGAACATGATTTATGTATTTGGTCTTTGGTATTATTTTCTGTATGAATTGATTTAAAGTTTTATTTAGTTTTTTATTTATAATGTACACTATATTGATTGTATTATTTCAAAACAATTCCATTTTGGAAGACAAATAATTTATTTAAATTTCATTATAATAAATAAAGGTCTGATTTTATTATTTAATGGGTGGAATGTAAGTCTGAAGATCATGAAATGGATATTCAATTATGAATTTTACAGAATTTAAATCATTTTTTCTTTAATATATCATGAATATCTGATTCTAATCACTCATATTTAAATCAGTTATAAATATAACAAGTTTGTATTAATTTCATTCAACTATATAAAACTCTAAAAATGTCATTTACATACCTCAATTTTATTATTATGTTCTACAATCCCTTATGTAGTAATAAAATACTGTTATCACTATTTTTTGGTCATATATCATTCAATACTTATATGAATTAAATGATTATTAATTAGTTACAAATTTCTCTAAATTATACTCAATTAAGTATTATTGACAAACTATGAATTCCATCATTTAAATAGCATAAAAATTCATCAAATTTTATATGTTCATTTTTACATGAAATGATGAAATACGATTCATCACCACAATACTCCAGCCGAATTCCTCCATGACTGATCCTTGAATATTCTTCTTTATGCATGAAATTTTCTTTATTACCTACATTATCTCTCTCTATGCTTCAAAATTCTTTCACACCAACACATCGTCTTCTTCCAATGGTGGATAGGTTTTAATAGAAGTTGCAACATCTCCTTCAAACTATGAGTTGTTCTTTCTCATTAATCTTCCTAATGAAGGGTTTTCAATCATTATCCAATGGAAAGTATTTATTCCCTTTGAAATTTTGTTATATACACAATTGTGGGTTGGGTTTTTCACTAATGGTGGGTCTTTATTTCCTTTTCAACTTTTTTGTATACCCAATGGTGGGTAGTTTTATTTCGTCAATGGAGGGTCTTTACTTTTCCACAGATTTCCATACCCAATGATGGGTAGTTTTTTCTATTCTAATTTTTGTTAGATTTATTCTTTTCTAATGGTGGGTTAATTTTTTTTCCTTTTCTGTTTTTTTAAATCCAGTACTGGGTCTTTTATCTTTATAATGGAAGGTTATTCTTCTTCCAACAGTAGGTCTTTTCATTTAATAATTATTTCATATACCAAATGGTGACTTGTGTTCCCATTGTTGGGAAATATTATTTCCAATGGTTGTTAAAATTAATTTTCCAATGGTGACTGAAATTCTTTTTTCAATGGTGACTGATTTTTTTCACTGCCAGGTATTTTTTTTGTTTCCAGTAAAGGATTCTTCATTCTCTGTTTTTCATCACTTTTTATACTTTAAGGAATTGCATACATATTATAATTATTTTAGGCGTTTTATTAGTATCTAAAGTTAATATATATTATATTTAATTATAGATAAGTGTTATTATATTATTTTTAAAGAGTTTTAAATTTTTATTAAATTTATTCTTTATTATTTTCTTTTTTCGCATATATTCTAGAATATGTTTGTTTTTAATATTTTGAGTTAATTTGTTTGACCGATTATTTTATTAATTATTATTTATGGACATTAGATATATTAAAACACTTTTTATTCTATATTTAAAGAAGTATAATTATTTTTAAAATTACAAGAAGCATTAAATTTAATTGTACTTAATATTTGTTTGAAACAATATCACTATTTATATGAGATTGCATTGAATTATTATTATAATTTACTAGGTTATTCAAAAAGGCATGAATTATTATTAATATCAGTATATTTAATTTTTTTTACCATTATTATATTGGATAATTCTACCTCTTCTGAATAATTTAGTCATTTTTGAATTTGAATTATTTTATCCCAAGATTGGGTTTGTCTAATTTATTTTAATGATCTTATTTAAAGGAACTAGGAATGTTCATAGAACATTGGATATCCTCTTATTTGGTAGCCCATTTTTTTCTCTAGAAAAATTCTTTAAACTTTTAACCTTCTTTACAATTTTTTAAAGTCCTGTTATAACTAGTTTCATCACCTGGACATTCTTTCATGTGCTAGATTACTTCTTTTTTGAATTCTACTACTTTGATGAAATGTTTTAATCTAATCCTCAATAACCAGTACACACTCATTAATTATTTATCTTCTCCTTCATCTTTTTTTTGTCCATAACACTATTTTCTATCTCTTGGACGCACTCTGTTATTCTATTTATACTTTTACACATGATGAATTATTTCTTATTATATTCCTAATGTTGTGATTCTAGGATTCTATAGTCTGAATCCTAGGGTTATGTATCCCTTTATATAAAGTCAGGAATTATAGGGTTAGGACTCCCGCTGTCTAATGTTAATTTGTAAGGGCTGTAACTACCCATATAGAAGTCAGTGTTGTAGTTATCCCTCCATTAGAAAAGGATTCTGTAATTGGGTTTTTTTTACCCTTAAAAATAATATTATTGCACATATATCTCTCACTGTGTAGAGAGGTATAAGACTAGACTGGGCATACTTTGGACTGAAATACTATAAAAAAATCCTTGTGTTATTTACTTTTCTGGATTATAAATAACTATAATAATTAAATTTAATAATTAATTTTATTAGTCAATTTTTTGACTAATTTTTTTGTTCTGGTCTATTCACCCCTTCTAGACTATCTTCCATTACCCAATCTAGCCTAAAAATTTGTATCAAATTATAAGGTTCATAAGAATAGTTTAAATCTTTCATTATATTTCTTAATACAATAAAATGGTATTAGAGGTTGTTCCTTTTGGAATAAGTCAATCCCAATATAGAGTATTATTTTATTTTATTTGTGATAATATATTCCTTGAACTCAAAATCTAAAGATAAAGATCATATAATATGGTAGGATTGAACCCAAATAATGATTGGATTCCTAAAAATCCACCTCAATTTTATAGATGTTATTATGGATACTGTAGATCACAAATGGAGGCATACCTCAAATAGATGATCATTGATCACTAATCTATCATGTAAAAACAATACACTCTACCTAAAGTTGACCTTGATACACTTACAAGAAACAATTCTATTATATATGTTTTAAATTACAAAGTTGCTATTATTTTATATTATTCTATTAACAGAAGGATTTTTATTCATTTATCTGCATGGAAGATAACTCATGAAATTTGGTAAATTCTACAAGTCACTCACCTTGGATCTAAAAAATTAATTCTAACCAAGTTTGGAATGATTCGAATAGAGTAACAAGACTTCAGTATGGGTGAGGATGAAATAGTAAACCAAATGTTCCACATATTCACAAGAACTATAAATGGAATTAATTCACTTGGAGAAGCTCTAGAAAACCCAGTACTTGTTTTACTAGTCTTACGAGCATTAAAAAATTAATTTCATGATAATAATATTTTCATTGATGAAAGAAATAACTTAAAAGAGTATACCATATATTAATTGATTGGATCATTGCTTTAGTATAAACTAGAATTGAATAACATAACTGATAAAGAGACAAAAAAATACATGGTGTAGATTTTAAATATGGGAATATTATTACTACTGAATATTCTAATTCTGATCTACATTATAGGGAAAAATAAAACCTGGCTTAGATTGAGACTATATTTTACAAAATAATGAAAAATAAATGATTCAAGAACCGGGTTAAAAGAAACCCTAAAAAAGAAAAACACAAGGGAGATAGTAAAAGTGGTTCAAATAAAAATTCATTATATGTAACTTGTTATGAGTTTAATTAAAAAGGTCAAATCAATCTTGACTTTCCTAAACAAAAAATTAAGAAAAATAAAAAATATTGAAAAAAGGAATTAAAAACTAGTTGATATTGTGTAGAAGAATATAATTCCAATGAACCATCTGGAAATGAAAAAAGAAATTTCTAAATTGTGCTTCATTGAATTACTATATAAGGTTAGTAATTATGGTTTTTATTCTAGATGGTTTGATTCTAACTATGATTCTAAAAACCAATTTTTTTTTTGAATTAAATAAATAAGTTTAAAGATTATGAAAATAATTTTTCAAGGATACTGATTTATATAATAAGATTAAGTAAAATAATGAGAAACTTATTTATGAAAATAAAGTAATATAATGACAAAATGAAAAATTAATTAAAACTTATTCTAATTCTCCAAATTCCATAGTTTATGAAAATTCGATATCTCCTCAAGATTTGAATGAAAATTTGAAAAATAAATTTTAAAGTCTTAAACAAATTTTATCTTTTTTTTGTTCAATGTCATGAAAAATATCATTAAATGTTGTCTTTGAATAAATTAAATAAAAATAAATATGTTTTGGGATATGATATATGACTACCTAAAATGTTTAAAATAAATTTTGTTAAAAGTAAAAATGGTTTTACTTCCATTGTAACTTGTTTTAAATGAGGCATGAAAGGTCATTATGAAAATGATTGTTTTCTTAAATTCAAAAAAATATTTGGGATTTAAAAAAAATATATTTCTAAATCCTTGTTATCTAGTATACCAAAGAATAGTTATTTAAATTATGTTTGGGTACCTAAAAGATTATATTACTAATTCTATTGGAAGAAAAGTATATTTGGTACCAAAATTGTAAAGTAATTGATTTTTAATAGTAAAAATGCATTGGATTTCACAAGAACAAGTTGTTGTACATAGAAGGTGGATGTTATAGGAATATGGACGAAGGACTATAAACATTTACCACTTAAAACACATGTGATTGAGGCACTATTACTTTTTGATATAATTACAAAGTCAAAGTAAAATATTTTGGTAATGTTGGTATTGTGAATTCTACTTTTATTTCAAAAGCTTGATATGTTGATAGATTAAAACATAATTAAATTAGTATATCAAAATTAGGTGATAATAGAATAGAGTTAAATTTAAAAATGGTAAATTTATAGTTTTTGTAGATTATTGTTAATTATTTTATGATAATTGAAAACAAAATAATTATACTATTGATTTTTTTGGACTCACTGTTCAATATGTTAAATTTTTGGATATTGTGAAGAATGAAAACATCCTTTAGCATCAATGTTTATTTCATGTAAATTTTATAATGTTTAATAATATCTTAAAACATGATAATTTGTTATAACTACCTTAAATAAATAAAATATTCATGTTTGTGACACTTTCATAAAAGGTAAATAGAAAAAATAGACCTATAAATATGATAAATAATAAAAGACCTTTATAGTTAGTACATCTTGATCTTTTTTGTCATACTCAAATTTCTACACTTAGTGGAAGAAATATAATTTAGTTATAATTGAAAATTATTTTATATTCACATGGGTATAATTTCTTTCTCATAAAAATGATAATTTATCAATATTTACAATTTTTTGTAATTTAGTTCCAAATTAAAAAGTTTGTATGATTGTGTCTATTCATAGTGTCCAAGGAGGCAAATTTCATAATTTAGATTTGGATTTTTTAAAAAATAATATTTATTTTCATAATTTTTCTTCTCCTTTAACAACAAAGAAAAATAGTGCTATTGAACAGAAAAATAGAAATCTTATTAAAATGGATAGAACTATATTATGTGAATATAATTTCCCTAGATATTTTTGGGTTGATGTCTTTTTTTGTACTTTTTATATTGTAAACAAAATTATTATTATACATTTTAAAAATAAAAATCGTTATTAATTATTTAATTATAAAAATCCCAAAGATGGTTATTTTAGAGTTTTGTTAGTAATGTTTTTATTTTAAATTCAAAGGGTAATTTAGATAAATTTGATACCAAAAGTGATGAAGGTATTTTTATTGAATATTATAATAATAATAAATATTATAGATATTATAATAAAACAAATATGTCTATTGAATAATCATTTCATATTATTATTTTTGAAAATAATATTAAATTAAATTCTAATTCTATTTTTTGATGATATGTATAGATATTTCAATTTTGGTGAAGAAAATCCTCAGGATAAGGATAAATCAATTGAATGGTAGAATAATCCTTATCAACCTAATACAATATCATAGAAGATACATAACAATCATACATTTGAAAATTTAATGGGAAATATTCATTTTGGTGTTAAAACTAGAAATTATGTTTGAATTTTTTATTCCAATTATACTTTGATTTCTGATTTACTCCTAATAATATTAATGATGTTTTATATGATTATTACTAGATGGTTTCTTTGAATTATAAGATTAATAAATTTATTATAAATAATGTTATACCATTTTTATAATTTCTTATGGATAAGAAGGTAATTGGAACCCAATAGATAAGAATAAGCAAGCTAGATGAATTAGGACAAATTGTCAAAAACAAAGTCAGAGTTGTTTCTCAAGGATACTCTAGATAAGATGGTATATAATTTGAAGATTCATTTTCAACTATTTTCATGTTAGAGGATATTTGATTTTTTTGGATTTTTTTAGTTTTCAAGGTTTTAAATTATATTAAATGGATGTAAAAAGTGAATTATTAAATGGTTTTATAACTGAAGAAGTTTATATTTCTCAACCTCATGGTATTGAAAATGATGAATTTCTAGATCATGTTTTTAAGTTATCTAAAAAATTTTATGTTCTTAAACCATAAATTAATGCCTAGTAGTAAATGATTTATTTTTTATTAAATAATTGATTCAAAAAGGAAATTTTGATCCAACATTTTTTATTAAAATAAATTCTGATGATATTTTAATTATAAAAATTAATTTTGAGGATATAGTTTTTGGTCCTTCTAGTGAAATGCTTGTTAATGTTTTTTATACTTTGATGTATTCTGAGTTTGACATGAGTTTAATGGGAGAATTAATGTTCTTTCATGACTTATAAATCTTTCAATGAAAATATTGAATTTTTATTAATCAATCTAAGTATGCAGAAGAGATTGTTAAATCACATGAGCCACAACCTAGTTGTTGATGAATTTTAAAGTGCATCCAAGAGACCAAAGTTGAAAACTAGGTGGAGGCATAACACTAGGTTAATGTAGTAGTATTTTATCAAGTACGTTTCAGTGTTGTAGTAGCTAAAACTATGCACCCATTTGGTCCTCGGTTCCTTCAAGGCCTTCGAGACACCAAATTCCTTCAGGCCAGTAAGGCTTTCAGGCCACCTCAAGGACTTCGGGATACCTCAAGGATTTAAGGCCACATCAAGACCTTTGGGCCACATGAAATAAAGATGCAACTAGATAGTTTTCAAAAGATAAAGGATCTATATTAGTATTTAGAGAATGAAAATTCACTAGAGTAGATCTTACCGTAATTGGAAGAATAAGAGGGTATGACATTTCCATCAGTATTAGGCCTATGAAACGCTACACCGGATAGCTAACCAAGAATCCCTGTGAAGGCGGAGAGGTGACATAATGATATATGTTGGGGAGGGAAAGTTCCATGTAGTATGATTGGGATGAATCCCTATAAGGCCTTCAGGTCATGTAATGGGTTGTTAAGCCTACGATCCATGTAAGGGTTCTTCTTAAACCCTTAAAATTGTGATTATCAAAAATAAATAAAAAATGAAGTCCTTTAGGCCATTAATGATAACAATTTAGTTAAATTATTTGGACTTTATTACTCTAAATTCCTAAATACTCATATAGGTACTAATTTTAAATTAGATGTTGATGCATATGGTAAATCTATATATACCAAAGTTTATAGAGGTACAATTTTATATATTTGACTAGATATAGACCTTACATCATTTTTTTTGTGAGTTTATATTCTATATTTCACGATGATCGTAATGATATTAATATTAAAGTTGTAAAAAAGTAAATAGATGTGTTAAAGGAACTATTAATTATGATTTATTTTATCCAAAAATATAATAGTTTTGATTTAATATATTATTCTGACTCTAATTTTGGAGGATGTAGGATTGAAAGAAAATGTATATAAAGTATGTATCATTTTCTAGGAAAAATTATAATTTATTAGTTTTTTAAGAAATAATTATTTGTTTCCCAATATACTTTATAAGCTATATATTTCTCTACTACTAGTATTTTTTCTCAAAGTTAATGGATTGTGAAAACATTTTGTGATTTTAGAATTTATCTTGATAAATTTCATATTTTTTGAGATAACCCTTCTACAATTTATGTTTCTAAAAATCCTTTACATAATTATAGAACAAATCATATTGATCTCAGATTTCATTTTATTATAGATCATGTGAATAATGGTGATACAGTTTTAGAATTTATCCATACTGAAAATTTGATAGAAGCTATATTTACTAAGACATTAGACTTTTCAAGGTCCGGAAAGACTAAATTTGAACTTGGAATTATGGATATTTATTTATTTTATTGTTTAATTTGTTTAGGGGGAGTTTTTGATTTCTCAATTTTTTCATTTACAAAAATAGGGAGATTTTTTTTAAATCTCTATGTCTTAAAATAAAAAATGAGGATTATTTGTGAATGTTTGTTCATGTATTTATGTTTTGTTTGAATACATGTTATTTTATGTTTTTAAATATCTTAAACTATTTTATTATTTTATATGAAAAACTATTTTTAAAAGATAATTGTTTTTCAATTACAAATTTTTTAGTGAATAGAATTTTATAATTCTCATTTCATATGATTGAAAAAAAATTATATAACATGTATTAAACTAAAAAATTGTAAAAATATTTCTCTATAATGTCCCCATTTAAACCAAAACATAACTTATGTTTTTAGTTTCAAGTAATATTTTTTGTATAAACTATTTTAACTTTTTCTTCTGTTTTTATTTATAAATTACACTATAATGATCCGATTATTTAGACACATGTCCCATTTTGAAGAAAAATCATTTATCTTAATTTAATTGGAAGAATTGAAGTTTTGATTTTATTATTTAAGGTGTAAACCATATGTTCGAAGATAAAGAAAAAAAATCAATAGTTCTGAATTTTCCATAATAGAAAATATTTTTGGTTTCTTTGATATATCATTCATTTATAATTAGAATAACTCTTTATTTGATGAATTATAGATCTAATTTTTTTTATCAATTCTATCAACAAAATGACACTCTAAAAATTTCATTTACATAACTCAAATTTAGTATGAATTACCAAAATTCATTATGATGATATCAAATATCAATTTCACTTTTTTTTTGATAATATATCATCAAATACGTATTATAATTAAAAGATAATTAATATTTTGAAAATATATAGAAATTATCTTCAATTAAGTTTTATTGATGAACTACTAATTTCTTTATTTATATAGATAAAAAATTAATCAATGTTTATGTGTTCAGTTTTACAAGAAATGATGAAATAATATTCATCATCAGATACCTCCATCCATTTTAGTCCATAGATGACCCTTCATGCTTACTCTTCTTACATGGTGGAAAATTTCTTCCCTTATTCATATCTCCCCATCCTTCATCCATCTTTCACACAAACTTATCTTCTTCTTCTAGTGGTGGATAGGTTCCAATGGGAGTTTCAAGATCTCCTTTAAACTATGTGTGGTTATTTATCATTGATCTTTCCAATGGTGGGTTATTAATCTTTCTCCAATGGTGGGTCTTTATTCCCATGGAAAATTTTTGTATACCCATTGTTGGGTTGAGTTTTCCTCCAAAGGGGGGTATTTATTTTTTTCCACATTGTTTTATACCCAATGATGGGTAGTTTTATTCTTTCAACAATAGGTATTCCCTTTTCAAATATTTTTCATACCCAATGGTGGGCAGTTTTATTCTCTTATAATGTTGGGTAGATCCATTCTATTCCAAAGATGGGTTATTTTTTTCCTTTTTTTAAAAAAACACAACTTTCAGTCTTTAATCTTTGTAACGATGGGTTCTTCTTCATCCAACGAAAAGTCTTTTCCTTTGAAGAATATTTCATATACCCAATAGTGACTTGTGTTCACATGGGTGGGTAAATATTATTTTGAGTATGGGTAAAATTATTTTTTCTAATGGTGACTCAATTATTTTTTCAATGGTGACTCATTTTTCAACCACTATGTATTTTTTCTACTGCCATTGAATAATTCTCCATGCTTTGTTTTTCATCACTTTTTATATTTTTATGAACTACATGCATATTATAATTCATTTATGATTATTATTAATTTATAGAATTTATATATATTATATTTAATTCAATTAAAGTTTTATTATAATATATTTAATGATTTTTAAAATGTTATAAAATTTATTCATTATTTTTATGTGACTCTTTCTGCATGTATTATAGAATATCTATGTTTTTATATTTTGATTTAATTTATTTGAATAACTCTTTTCATAATTATTATTTAATGATATTGAATATATTAAAATATTTTTAGGCAATTTGGAGTAGTATAATTATTTTTTAAAATTACACACTCCTAGAAATTAAATGGTTTTTAATATTTATTTTAAACAATATTACTATTTATATGGGATTACTTTGAATTGTTATTATCATTTTCTAGGTTATTCAGAAAGGTTTGAATTGGTTGTCATATTTTATATTCAAATGAATTTTTTTACTATTATAATGGTGGATAATTTTATTTCTCCTGAATAATTAAATAATTTTTGAATTTGAATCAGTTTATACCGAGATTGGTTTTGTCTTCATTGTTTTATAGATCCTATTTAAAGGTACCTGGAAAGTTAATCAAACATTGGAAAACCTGTTCTTTGATACACTATTTCTAATAAAAAAGCTGAAATTTGAACATGATGTACAATTGTTTAATGTCCTACAATACCTAGTTTCATCACCTGGACAATCTCTCAAGTCCTAGATTACATCTTCTCTGACTTCAATGACCTTGAAGATTCATGTTAATACAACCCTAAAGAACCTGTACTAGTACATTAATTATTTATATTCATCCTCATTTGGATTCTGAGTCTGTAACACTATTTACCATATCCCACAAACACTCTATTTTTCTATTTATACGTTTATACACAAAGAATTATTTTTTCTTCTCTTCCATTGGTTTTGAGTCCCATATTATAAAGTTATGATCTCAGGGTTGTGTCTCCATGTATCTAAATTTAGGAATGTTAGGGTTGAAAATCCAACTTTCAATTGTCTGGTTTTATGGGTTATGACTCCCCATAAAAGGTTAGTGTTTTGGTTATCCCTCCAATATAAAAGGATTATTTAATTAGGTCATTATCCCCTCTCTAAAAACCATATTAGTCCACATGTATCTCTAGCAGAGTAGACATGTATAAGAGTATATTAGGCCCACTTTGGAATGAACTACTGTAAAAAAAATCCTTGTGTTCTTTAATTTTCACTATTATAATTAACTATAATATTCAACATTAATAATTAATTTAATCAATTAATTAATTTTATTAATTTTTTAACTAGGTATATTAACTCACCTTTAGACTATCTCCCATTACATTATCTGACCTAACATTTAAAACAACGATTCATTTCACATTTTCAGTAAAATCCAAACGATCCTTTTTTGGGAAGAAACATGAATATTCCTTTCAAAAAACTATGTAAAAAGTTAAAAATGTGTAAAATTTCCATTAATAAATTATTTAGCGAATGCTAAAAAATAGAAAATATTTTTTGAGAATATGATTTTGGCAGAAAATGGGTTTTCAATTGAATATATAATTACAGTTGATCTTTCTTTACAACATTATTTAAACCTCTTGAGAATATAATGAGAGGAAAATGAATGGAAAACATGTATTATTTTGAAATAACTATAGGATATTATATTTCATGAGTTTTTTTAAGATATGGTTATAAAATCTCATCATCAGAAACATAATCCTAAACAATGATGATAAACAATGAGATTGTTTCATAATACCATTAACACTTTAGTAACATTGAATTATAATCCCCATGATTGAAATATCTAAAAATAGATATCCAAATCACAATAATTTTTAGGAAAATAATCATAACATGAATTAATGTGAGGTATATGTACCACATAAAATAAACACATGGTGAATATTTCATATGTCCCACAAAAAATAAAAGTGAGATGATCATCCCTTACCATAAGTCTCAAATTACTTTGTACATGTTTAAAAATATTGTATAATAAATATAATTTTATTACATATATATATTTTTTAAAACAAAAATATACATATAATATCTTTTATTAATTACTTATGACCATTTATTACCCATTTAATAAAAAATCCTTATTAAAAAAACATTTACCACTTCGGTGGTGGTGCAGTGGTGAAGGAGAGTGCACTACCCCAAAAACTGGCAATGGAAGTGCTACCCCTTTATCAGCCCTCAAAAAAAGCATTGATAAAGGCCCCCCTTTATCAGTGATTTTTTTGAGCGCTGATAAAGGGGGGCTTTATCAGCGCTGCAAAATTTTATATTTCAAAAAAAATCTTGAAAAATAAATTATTCTTATATAAGTATATTTATATTGATATAGATACAATATATATTTTTTAAATATTTTATAGATACGTAAAAATAGACAATTAAATTTAATATATAATAAATTTATTGAAAATGGCTTCAAAATATTTTAAAAATATATTATTAATTAATAATTTTCTAATTTTTATCGATTAAAAATCATTTAATAACAATTTGAGAACACAAAAAAATAAAAACAATTAATAAAAGATCAAAAATATGTAGAAAGTGTAACTCAAACATCAAACAGCCGTAAATTTTGATTCGGGTGTCCGTTTGAACTCTACAACATATAAAATCGAAGACTGCGATGAGCTCTACGTGCTGGTGACCCAAGTGAAGCCTTTTTCACATTTTTTGAGCCCAAAAAAGTCCCATATGGCCTCCAAAACCGAGTTTTTTGTCGGGAAACTCTGCTTTTTTAACATTCAAACAAGTATAACTTCTTATCTTGATGTCTGTTAGGCCTGTACCACATATCATATCGAATATTGTTTCATTTTCTTCTATTTGACTAGTTGTAGCATTGAAATGGAATTCTAGATTATATGTTATGGTCGTTTTAACATTTTATGGCTTTTCAAATACATATATATATGTATTTATTCGTAAATATATATGTGTGTGTGTGGGTGGGTGTCTATGTGTGTGTCTGTGTGTTGTATATATGTATATATGTATGTATTTATTTATTTAAATACTTATAAAAACACATCAGAAACATGTTTTTTCATAAATGTATTAAAAACTAATCTTTATAAGTACATTCTATGGCTTTTAAAATACACATATATATGTATTTATTCGTAAATATATATGTGTTTGTGTGTGTGTGTGTCTCTCTGTGTGTCTGTGTGTTGTATATATCTCTGTATTTGTGTTGTATATATGTATGTATGTATGTATGTATTTATTTATTTATAAACACAAATAAAAACATATTATTTCATAAATTTATTTAAAACTAATCTTATATGTATATATTAATATACAAATAAATATACGTATAAAAAATTATAACTAAATATATATATAAATATATTAATATACGAATTAATATATATATATATATTAATATATGAATAAATATAAATATATTAATATGAATCTATATCAATATATGACTAAATATAACTATATATATATAGATATATCATTAAATAGAGAACAAAATGAAATGGCTTAGTGGTAAAGGTGAAACTGCGAAAGAGGGGAGGTCCTGGGTTCGAGTTTGGGTGGAAGCGATTGGGGTGCACGTGTATGGGGATGCGCGGGAAGGGCTGTGCACAGGAGACCTCCTTGTGCTAATAAAAGGGCATGTGAAGCGCTGATAAAAGAACTCCCCACATTATTTTAAATTTTTGTTAATTTTTTTCATAAAATTTAACCTTTACCAGCGCTAAAAAAAGCGCTGATAAAGTCCCCTTTTATCAGTGCTGAAAAAAGCGCTGATAAAGGGGTCTTTTATCAGCGCTTTTTTGAGCACTGATAAAAGGCGCCTTTATCAGCACTTTTTGGTGCACTGATAAAAGGGACCCCCCCATATTAGCGCTGAGATTTACAGGACTTTTTTAGCGCTGATATAGGCCGTTTTTGTAGTAGTGGTGGCACATCCACGCCTTTCTTTGGGAGGTTCAGGGTTTGAATCTTGGGAGTCCGCTTTCAATGAGAGCCTCTCCCCGGGGTTCCACCCACCTTTCTAGGTCTCCCAATCTCATCTGTGCAGGCAAAATGAAGCACGACCCAATCGCTGACGGATGGCTTGACAGATCATCGCTGTCGGGCCGTAACCCTCCGGGATGCTCTGCCATCTCGGCTGGAAACAACTCCTTCCCTGGCTGGGGAGATACCTCAGTGGAGTGACCTCTTCATGGGGGAGGTGGGTTTCCAAGTGTGGAGGGTTCAAAAATGCCACATAGGGGAATTATCTTTTAAAAGACCTTATTAAAATCACATTTTGATTAATAATCACATTGTTTTTTGTTTATGTTTTGATTTATTGTTTTTAGTCCTATTAATTACATCATGGTTCCATAATCTATATAATGATAAAAATGAAAAAAATATCATATATATTCATTTTATATGTATTTATATTTATACATAAAACTTAGATATAGAAAGTGAAATACACAGTTCCGGGAGATGATACGTTAGACATATGACTGAGAAATGCTTCCATTTTCTCAAAGGATGAAATGATATATGGGTAAATAATATTTTACCATTGAAAAATAATTTTTATTTCATATATATCACATATTTTACATAAACCCATCCCTATTAATTTTAATGTGAATCATGAACGGATCACATTGCTAAATAAGGTGATAGTTTTCCGTACACATGAGCGACGTTATCGTATTCCCAAAGAATGGAAATTAAGAAGGTATATGTAATATAATAATTTTATAATTATAATAATTTCATTAATATCATATATAAAAATTTAATATATCATTATATCGATTCATGAGAGGTGGTTATGCAAAATGAACAATATCAGTTCATAAGGTGGTATCCTTTCTTACACACACATGATGATTCCTTACCCAATTTGATGGAGAAGGAGAAGGATTTAGGTTATAAATTAAAATAATAACATATCAGTATATATATGATATTTATGATATTATATCATCAAGGTTTAATAATCATTAATATAGGTGGAGGAAGAAATAAAATAAAATGCTCGGTTAGGGATGTTATATAAGGACTCAACCTTAAACATTACATATTCTTGAATTAAATGGATAATTCACATTGAGGATCTTTTCAGGTTTATAGTTTTAGAGAATTTGGCAATAACTATTACATTTCATTTCAAAAAAAATACAAAGTAGACACTTCTACTCAGTTTCCATTTTTTTCACAAAACAAGAACTCTTGAAAAAAAACAGTCATGTATAGTTCCATGTTTATGACAGCATGACTTTTCCATGATCCCATAATTGACCCTATTCCATGTTATGCCCTGTGAAAAACATTTCAAAAACTTGGAAGGAGCATAAAAAGATCAGTAAGGGAAACACAAAGAAGGAAATATGTTAGTTTTTCAGAACAACAAGTAAACCGTGAATACTTTAAAATAAGTAATACTTTTCACCTTTATGAAGTAGTAAATACTCTTCACTAAATAAAAGATCCCTACTTACCCTTCTATAAACAAATGATTACCATAAAACCCATATAAAGAACACCTAAAATATAAAGGTAACGTGGGACATAAACATACTAAAATGGAATAACCATACAGTCGACTTCCACACATATCACTAAATGGAATAGGCATACGACCGACTTCCATACCCAATGAATTTGAGGTTATAACATAACCACCCGTCCTAGTTTATCATGTCACCACCCATCACTTGGTTTATCATGTAACCACCCTTCAAATTTCCAAGTACCATTATAAAATCATAACACATAAAATTTGCTAGTATAAACATTTAACTAATTACATTAAATTTGAAATCACAAGAAATAATTTTAAAATATTGTAATAATAAATCCATTTAAAAAAACATTTTCAATACCAGAACACCCAAAAATAGAATAAGGAATTTCCTTTTCATTTTAGAAAACATTAAGGCTTATAGAGGAAGCCAAATAACAATTACGGTGGCAGAGAGGTCATTGTCGCCATAAAAAAACATTCTGTTTGTCATTTAATAAAATGCTTCGTAGAAAAAGATTCCCTTTGAATGAAAGTAAAAGTAAATTGTTTTAACTATACACTGTGTAAAAGAAGAAGTTATATATTATCGAAATATTCCTCAATGAAAGGAGATTGAGATGAAGACCCTTACCTTGTGTCCGACTTGACCCGTTTGTTATTTAATCTCCTGAATAATAAACTAAAGTTAATTTATTCTTGATTAAGAACCTTTTTCATGTTTATTATTCCTTTTATATCACTTATTTCCATGTTATAAACATGATGTAATCCTTCAAGTTAATAATGTTCATTTTTTTGATATTTCATACTTGAGTCACAAATGAACACCATATAGTTAAAAGTTGTTCACATGGTCAAAATTTAATTATATCCAGAATGATATTCATGATTTAGATATCATATATATCTTATATATCAATTATATACATGTATTTATAATAGTACATAACATTTGGAGGTAAGAAATGAAATGCACCGTTCATGGAGACGGTAAGCCGTATGTACGCATGAACGCTACTTTGATTTCTATTTCTTATTTTAATGGAATTAAAACATAATTATACATAAGTATTTATAATTATAGTATAATATCATATATAATATCATTAACTCCATCCTTTATTCATCCCACATATGGCATTAACGAGTCAAATCACTTTGAGGGGGGTAGCCCGCACTTCCTCAAATGAAATTATTGCGTTTACCCATTATGGTAACCATAAAGGTATGATATAAATGGAAAATACAAAAGCATAAAGAAAGCATAAACATAACATATATCATATATATATAGTGTCTACTTAATGTACACCTTGATAGGCGGTAGGAGATAATCGAACAATCATTGTCTCGTGAGGCGTTGGTTTTCCATCCACAGAAACAATATGTTCTTCACACATTTGATGCAGGTGTGTGTAAGTGTAGTTCGAATAATTCTCATAAAAACATCCTAGAATACTGAGGATACTAGTGTTTTTATAAAATAAATGAATAAAAAGATTTTAGTGGTTGGAGAAGTAAAATAAAAGAAAAGAAGTTAAGATAAACAATTACCTTTAATTTGGTTAACTCCCTTTGGTTTGAACCAAAATGGTTTGTTGAAGTGCCTTATGCCTAAGGTAATGATTTTAGGTGAAAGGGAAGGATATAGGGATCTTAATTGGTCAATGTTTGGACAAACCAAAAGGCTTGAGAGGTGTGAGGAATTGGTTAGAAGTGGTATCCTTTTATAAGGGGGAGGAGGGGCTCTTTAAGAAAGTTTGAAAATATTATTTTATTATAAAACTATATTCGGTTTCAAAAGATAAAAAACTCATTAAATATGAATATAAGATGACTCATGGTAGAAATAAAATCATCCAATAATAATTGTACAGGTTTTGGATGTTATTTTAATATTTATAATCTTATTTATTTAAATCATTTATTAATGAGGTAAATACTGCATCATTATTGTGTCATATATAATTTAATTTATTTTATGTCTAAAAATTATAAAAAAATACCATAATGTAGGAAATATTTTTATCTTTCCTAAAAATATTTAATAGTTGAAAAGATAACTTATATAACACCATATAAAAATTAATTTACTAAAAGCTTTTTGTTTATGTCATTTTTACCTTTACTTCAAATTAATTAATCTAAAGTGTCATTATCATTCATAAGTGGATCCATGGGGTCCCAAAATAGACCCAAGAATTACCATGGTCGGTCTTTACTTATCCAATATGGTTAGGACCAGTGTCAAGGTGATTTGGAATTATTATAATATTCTTTTTACCTTGAATTTCCCTATTTATCTTTAACCGCGGTAAATAAAAGTCAAAAGTTACTATTCACCAAAAATTATTTTCATCTTATTGAACTACATTTTACTTAATAATAACTATCATGTATGTCAGATTTTAGAAATTCAATTCACATAAGTGGTAAAATTTCATTTAAATGAAAAAGTAAGTTCTTTGATCTACTACTAAGTGGTTTCACTATTTATCAAAAATTGAAGTTTTTCAGAAAAATACAAAAATTAAGCCTAAGATATATTTGATAGTAATATTTCAAAAATGATGTCTATTTTTCCAAATTATATACATAGAGGTTTCATTAATTAATTTAAAATTAATTCCCATTGTTAAAACAGATAGCATGTTTTTTAGAAACAATAACTATCAAAATATTGACACTTGTTTATGTCCAAATACAAAGTGAAATTAATTCCAATTGTCAACATTGGATTAAATGGTAGAAATATATTCTAATTATACATTAAAATCAATTAAAAATTTAATCTAACCATATAAATAAATTAGATTAAAATGCAGTTTTGAATTAAAATAAAATATTTTCACTATTCATTAAAAAATGAACTTTATCGAAAAAATGCCAAAAATTTACACAAAGTAAATTTTGATGTCTCCATTATAAAGAAAGATTTTATTTGGTCAAATAGAATGTATTAGAGTGACCAAAACTAGATTTAAATAGGGTTCTCCATTAAAAGGTGGTAAATCGACCTTTTAATGTAAATTATGCTTACAATTAGATTCATTCACATTTAAGCCTCTAACTTTTATTGGATAAAAGTAAATACATTTAACAAAAAATGTATAATCATATTTTAGTTATTTTTTTCATTCCCTCCAATACAACAGCTAGGATTTAACTTACATTTAAAATAATAATATTATATTATTAGTGTGCAACGTAAGATTTCAATGAAACCCGTTGTTGGGTATCAGGTACGCTATCGAACATAGAAACCCTTTTAAAGTAAAATTAATATTTAATTCAAAAATATTAATAAGTATGAAAATATCTTATACTTCATTTACCTATGATGTTACATCCTTCCCCCCTTTTGGAAATTGTGTCCTCGCAATTTTTATTCACTTATCAAAATAATTGGGGGTATTTATCCTTCATAGAATTTTCAGATTCCCACGTTGCCTCTTCATCCATATGGTTTTCGCACAAAACCTTTACCTGGTACATTACGTTATTCCTCAACACTTTCTCTCTTCGGTCAAAAATCTGGACTGGTTGTTCCTCTTAAGAGAGATTCTCTTCCAACTGAACCACCTCTAGGCTCAAAATATGAGATGGATCTGGTATATAATTTCTCAGCATTCAACCATGAAAAAAATTGTGTACCTGGGATAAACATGGAGGTAAATCCACTCTGTATGCAACTGCTCCAACTTTCTCTAGGATTTCATAAGGTCTAATGAACCTCAGACTCAACTTTCCCTTCTTACCAAAACACATCACACTTTTCCATGGAGAAACTTTGAGAAAGACATGATCACCTACCTCAAAAGAAATATACTTCCTTCGGTTATCCGCATAAATTTTCTGTCTTCTCTGAGCTATTATCACGTGCTTCTGAATCAATAAACTTTCCCTAGAATCTCTTCTACCAATTCTAGTCCCATCATCTTCCTTTCACCTACTTCATACCAAAAAGATGGAGTTCGACAATGCTTTCCATATAATGCCTCAATTGGAGTCATCTGTATACTGGAATGAAAACTGTTATTATTAGAAAATTCAACCAAAGAAAGATGTTGTTCTCAACTTCCCTAGTAATCCAGTGAACAAGCATGTAGCATATCCTCCAAGGTCTGAATTGATCATTCTGACTGCCCATCTGATTGATGATGAAAAGCTGTACTAAAATTTAATTCAATACCCAACGACTTCTGAAGGATTTTACAAAAGTTAGAAGTAAACCTGGGATCATGATTAGATACAATGGAGAGGGTAACTCTATGAAACATGATTATTTCTCTAACATACAACTGAGCAAGTTGATCTAGAGAAAAATTATCTCGAATAGGAAGGAAATTAGTAGATTTAGTCAATCGATCAACTAAAACCTAGATTGCATTATTACCTCAAGATGTATTTGGTAATCCTACAAAAAAGTTCATGAATATATTTTCCAATTTCCACTCTGGCACTGGTAAATGCTGAAGAATCCCTTTCGGTAACTGCCGCTCTGCTTTAACCAGCTGACAAGTCGAACACTTC
This sequence comes from Viscum album, assembly GCA_963277665.1. Taxonomy (NCBI): domain Eukaryota; kingdom Viridiplantae; phylum Streptophyta; class Magnoliopsida; order Santalales; family Viscaceae; genus Viscum; species Viscum album. The sequence goes on along the minus strand of OY728120.1, from coordinate 1,794,620,643 downwards.
ACAGTAAAATCAGTAATATCTCTTTTTCATTCCATCCCACCATTAATACTACTGAAAATATCTGTACATATTATTACTGCCAAGATGAACTGAAAATGGGGGACTATGAGCTTCACATAAAAACACATTCTTCAACTGCGAATCAAAATGCACACATATTATCTTTCCAAATCTCAAAACACAATCATTATCAATGTTAAATTCCGAAAACCTACCCATTTTAACCAACTCTACCTTTTTCTGTAACTCACTTTATTCTTTCTGTGCTTGCTTAATTCTGTCTGATAGAGATGATTTCACTAGAACCTGATACAAAATAGAATAATTTTCTGCACCAACAAATTCTATGCCTATGTTTATCAAATCAAAAACCAACGGATCTTGTTCTAAAAGTAAAATGGTTAATGAAGCATTACTTTTTAGACTCAAATCATCAGCCAATTTATTTGCTTTTCCCAAATGGTAATGGATCGTGAAATCATAATCCTTGATTTATTCCAACCATCTCCTCTATCTCATGTTCAATTCTTTTTGAGTTAATATATACTTTAAACTTTTTTGGTCAGTAAATATTTCACATTTTACTTCATACAAATGATGCCTCTAAATTTTTAAATCAAAAACAATAGTAGCTAATTCCAAATCATGTGTAGGTTAATTTAACTCATGAGGTTTCAACTGATGTGAAGCATAAGAAATTACATGATCATTCAATATAAGGACACATCCAAGTCCTTTCAATGAAGCATCACTGTAAATAAAAAACTCACCATTTCTAGAAGGCAGTGCCAAAACTGGAGCATTCACCAATCTTCTTTTCAATTCCTGAAAACAATCATCAAATTCTTTTGTCCAAATGAACTTAACACCTTTTCGAGTTAACTTAGTCATTAGAATAGATAACCATGAGAAATTCTCAACAAACCTCTGGTAATAACCCAAAAAACCAAGAAAACTACGGATCTTGGTTATATTTGTGGGTCTTGGCCATTATTCAAAAACTTTTGTTTTGGAAGGATCTACCATTATTCCATTTTTTGAAACAATGTGACCAAGGAAAGAAATTTGTTGCAACCAAAACTCACACTTTCTAAATTTCCCATACAGTTTCTTTTCTATTAAGGTTTGCAAGAGAACCCTTAAATGAATTTCATGTTCCTATTTACTTTTGGAATAAACCAAAATATTATCAATGAACACAACTGAAAACATATCCAAGAACTCACGGAAAATTATATTCATAAGATCCATGAATATAGTAGGTGAATTGGTTAAACCACAATGCATAAATGCAAATTCATAATGGCCATATCTAGTACGAAACACGATCTTCAGATTGTATGCTTCCTTTACTTTCAACTGATGGTGCCCCGATCTCAATTCAATCTTTGAAAAATACTAAGCTCTCTGGAGATGATCAAACAAATCATCGATATGAGGAAAAGGATACTTGATCTTAACAGTGACGTTATTCAATTCTCTATAATCAATGTAAAGTATCATTGAACCATATTTCTTTTTAACAAACAAGACAGAAGAACCCCATGGTGATGTTCTAGGTCGAATGAATCCTTTATCTAATAACTCCTTCAATTACTTATTTAACTCTAAAAGTTCAATTTGATCCATTCGATAAGGGGGTTTTAAAATTGTCTTAGCATCATGAACTAAGTCAAAAATAAATTTGACTTCCTAATTAGGTATAATACCAAGAAACTCATCCGTAAAAACATCAAGATACTCATTTACCACTGCACATAATTTATCTGAATAGTTCCATTGTTTTCAACAATATGTGGAAGGTAACATTCATTTCTATCTTTTACTAGTTTCTCAGCTTCCTGATATGTTTTCAAAAGTAGGGGTTCATTATTGTATACAAACTGAAAATCAATCTGAAAAGAAACCTCTTTAGCTCTACAGTCAATCTTATCATGATAAACAGAAATCCAATCCATTACCATAATAACATCAAACTCTACTAGAGGCAAAACAATAAGGTTTGCAGTTAAGTTTTTCCCGCACATAAGGACAAGAAGGTTCTTAGTTTTCTTTTCTTCTCTCAACATTTCTGCTAAGTGTTTTACCATAAGTTCCATATTCATATCTTGAGATGGAATTCCCAATTTATTTGAAAACTTCTCATAAATGAAAGAGTGTGTAGACCCTAAATCAAACAACACATTGACATAATCTAAACAAACAAACAGTGTACCTGATACTACTTCATTTGATGGCCCAACATCTACTGAAATAGTTGCAAAGGATTTCACCACCCCTTTCTACTTGTAGTTTGGCTGATTTACCTCAGTTAAGTTTCTTCGCTCGACAATAATTTTAATAATGACCCCTTTAATTACACTTAAAACATCTTACCGATGGATTTTCATTACCTGCTTGATCATCTTCCTTATAGTTACGAGCAATATGACTAGACTGACCACACAGGAAGCACTTTCTAGACATTAATAAACATTCTACAGAATGTTTTTTTACCACAATTATCACAAGTTTTAATTTTCTTACCTCCAGGCTTCTTTGATGAATTCTTTCCCTTTTCCTACCAACTGTACCTATTATTCTGTTGTTTGTCAATGAACACCTGATCATTGGCAAACTCCATTTCCGACTTCTCCACACATCGAACAAGTTTTTCAAAACTTTTGAACTCACGAGAGGCTAATGATCTTTGATATGGTGGCTTTAGTCATGAGTAAAATTGATTTATCTTATTATCAAGATCTAGGATGAAATTTGGAGCATACCTTTCCAGTCGAGTGAATTTTTCTTCATAAGCAGCCACTGAGTCATCCTCCTACCTTAATTCTTGGAATTGTTTTTCCATCCTAAGGCGAACCACCTTAGGAAAATATTTCTCAAGAAACATACCTTTGAATTAATCCCAATAAATATAATCAATCTCCTTACTATCCCTGATATTTTTCACCATCGACCACCACTGATCAGATTCACCTTCAAAATGGTAAACAAAGAGACTAACCTTTTGATTTTATGAACACCCCATGACATCAAAAATATTCTACAGTTCTTTAATCCACCCTTCAGCTAGCATAGGGTCAGATGATCCTCTAAATGATGGGGGATGTTGCCTCATGAAATGCTCCACTACTGACAAGTTACTCTGTGGTTGATCTGGCTGATCTCATGCATGGATACCACAACCATTTATAACCTGAGTCAACTGTGCCATCACTAAAACTATTCAGTTCTGATTCCAACCATCTTAGGTTGCAGATTTGGAAGGTTCACTTCCTCCAGATATCATCCCAACATAGCTTCCATGTTTCCTTTAGGGAAAACCATTATGAACATAGAAATATATTAGGTGAAGCAACATGGTAACCTATAAATTCTATATCATTTCAATATTACCATAAATTAATTTATGGACATTTATTTACCAATACCCTCACTCCTAAAGTTGTCTAAACCGACCTCTGATACCAAATATAAGGACCCGGCCTTAAACATTACATACTCTTGAATTAAATGGATAATTCACATTGAGTATTTTTTCAGGTTTAATGTTTTAGAGAATCAGTCCATAACTATTACATTTCATTTAAAAAAAGTAGACACTTCTACTCAGTTTCTATTTTATTCACAAAACAAGAACTCTTGAAAAAAAGTGTCATTTCTAGTTCCATGTTTAAGACAACATGAATTTTCCATGATCCCATCCTCGACCCTATTCCACATTATATCATGTGAAAAACATTTCAAAAACATGGGATGAGTATAAAAATCTCAGTAAGGGATACACAAAGAAGGAAAATAGTTAGTTTTTCAAAACAACAAGTAAACCATGAATACTTTAACATAAGTAATAATTTTCACCTTCATGAAGTAGTAAATACTCTTCAATGAATAAAAGATCACTACTTACCCTTTTGTAACCAAAATATTACGATAAAACCCATATAAAGAACACAAAACATATAAAGGTAACTTGGGACATAAACATGCTTAAATGGAATAACCTTACGGTTGACTTCCACACATGTCACTAAATGGAATAACCATATGGCTGACTTCCATACCCAATGCATTGGAGGTTATAACGTAACCACCGATCCTGGTTTATCACGACACCACCCGTCATTTGGTTTATTACTTAACCACCCGTTAAATGTCCAAGAACCATTATAAAATCATAACACATAAAATATTGCAAGTATAAACATTTAACTAATAACATTTAATTTGAAATCACCAGAAATAATTTCATGATATTGAAATAATCAATCCTTTTCAAAAACAATTTTCAATACCAACACACCCAAAAATAGAATAATGTATTTCCTTTTCATTTTAGAAAACATTAAGGCTTATAGAGGAATCCAAATAACGATTACGGCGACGGAGTGGTCATTGTCACCTCAAAAAAAAAATTCCGTTTGTCTTTTAGTAAAACTTTTCGTAGAAAAATATTCCCTTTGAATGAAAGTAAAAGTCAAATGGTTTTACTATACACCGTGTAAAAGAAGAAGGTATATATTATCGAAATATTCCTCATTGAAAGGAGATTGAGATGAAGACCCTTACCTCGTGTGTGACTTGACCCGTTCGTTATTTAATCTCCTGAATAATAAAATAAAGTTAATTTATGATTTCTTAAGAACCTTTTTCAAGTTTATTATTCCTTTTATATCACTTATTACCATGTTATAAACATTATGTAATCCTTCAAGTTAATATTGTTCATTTTTTCGATATTTTGTACTTGAGTCACAAATGAACACCATATAGTTACAAGTTGTTCACATGGTCAAAAGTTCATTATACACATAATTTTATTCATGATTTAGATACCATATATATCATATATATCCAGTATATACATGTATTTATAATAGTACATAACATTTGGAGGTAATAAATGAAACACACCTTTCATGGAGATGGTAAGTTGTAGGTACGCATGAATTCTACTTTAATTTCTATTTATTATTTTAATGGAATTAAAACATAATGATACATATGTATATTATAATTCCAGTTTAATATCATATATAATATCATTAACTTCATCCTCTATACATCCCACATATGGCATTAACGAGTCATATCACTTTGAGGGGGCGGTGGTCCGCACTTCCTCAAATGAAATTATCACGTTTACCCATTATGGAAACTATAAAGGTATGCTATAAATGGAAAATATAGAATCATAAAGAAAAAATAAACATAAAATATATCATATATATATATATATATACATATTTTCATCTTAATATCCACCTTGACAGGTGGTAGTAGATAATCGAACAATCATCATCTCGTGAGGCGTTAGTTTTCCATCCACAGAAACAATATGTTCTTCACCCATTAGATGGAGGTGTGTGTAAGTGTAGTTAGAATCATTCTCATAAAAACATACTAGTATTTTTAAGATACTGGTGTAGTTATAAAATAAAATCATAAAAAGAGTTTAGGGGTTGGAGAAGTAAAATAAATGAAAAGAAGTTAAGATAAACCATTACCTTTAATTTGGGTAACCCCATTTGGTTTGAACCAAAATGGTTTGTTGAAGTGCCTTCTACCTAAGGTAAGGATTATAGGTGGAATAGATGGATGTAAGGAGATTAATTGGGTAGAGGATGGATGAGCCAAAAGGCTTGAGAGGTGTGATGAATTGGTTAGAAGTGGTATCCTTTTATAAGGGGGGGGGGGGAGGGGATCTTTAGGAATGTTTGCAAATATTATTTTATTATAAACCTATATTCGGTTTCTAAAGATCAAAAAATTATTAAAGATAAAATAAGATGACTAATGGTCGAAATAAAATCATCCAATAATAATTGAACTGGTTTTGGTTGTTATTTTATTATTTATAATCTTATTTATTTAAATCATTTATTAATGAGGTAAATACTGCATCATTATTGTGTCATATATAATTTAATTTATTTGATGTCTAAAAATTATAAAACAAATACCATGATGGAGGAAATATTTTTATATTTTCAATGAATATTTATAGTCAAAATGATAACATATATAACATTATATAAAAATTAATTTACTAAACGATTTTTGTTTATGTCATTTTTTCCTTTACTTCAAATTAATTAATCTAAACTGTCATTATCATTCATAAGTGGATCCATGGGGATCTAAAATCAACCCAAGGATGATCATGGTATTCCATTACTCATAAAATAAGGTTATGACAAGTGTTAAGGTAATTTTTAATTATTATAATATTCTTTTTACCTTGAATTACCCTATTAACCTTTAACGGCGGTAAATAAAAGTCAAAAGTTACTATTCACCCAAAATTAATTTCATCTTATTGAAACAAATTTTACTCACTAATAACAACCATGTATGTCAGATTTTATAAATTCAATTCACAAAAGTGGTAAAATTTCAATTAAATAAAAAAGACAGTTTTTTTAACTACAACTAAGTGGTTTCACTATTCATCAAAAATTGAAGTTTTTCAGAAAAATACCAAAAATTCAGACTAAGATATATTTGATAGTATGAATTCAAAAATGATTTCTATTTTACCAAATTATAAACATAGACGTTGCATTAATTAATTTAAAACTAATTTTGATTGTTGAAATAAATAGCATGTTTTTAAGAAACAATAACTATCATAAGATTGACACTTTTTTATATCCAAATTAAAAGTGAAATTAATTTAATGACAAAAATTGGATTAAATGGTAAAAATATATTATAATTATACTTTAAAACCAATTCAAAATATAATGTAACCATATAAATAAATTATATTAAAATGCAGTTTTGAATTAAAATACAATATTTTTCACTATTCATTAAAAATAAACATTATCGGAAAAATTCCAAAACATTTAAACAAAGTAAATTTTGATGTCCCCATTCTAAAGAAGGATTTTATTTGGTCAAATAGAATGTAATAAAGTGACCAAAACTAGATTTAAAGAGGGTTCTCCATTAAAAGGTGGTAAATCGACCTTTGAATATAAATTACGCTTAAAATTAGATTCATTCACATTTTAAGCCTCTAACTTTTATTTGATAAAATTAAATACATTTCAAAAAAAATTATAATCATATTTTAGTTATTTTTTTCATTCCCTCCAATACAACGGCTAGGTGTTAACTTCAATTTAAAATAATAATATTATATTATTAGTGTGCAACGTTAGATTTCAAAGAAACCCATTGTTGAGTATTAGTTACGCTATCGAACATAGAAATCCTTTTAAAGTAAAATTAATATTTAATTCATGAATATTAATAAGTATGAAAATATCTTATTCTTAATTTACCGGGGATGTTACATGTTACATCTTCTTTAGAAAACTTCTTTTTGTTTGCACCAAACGACCTATTTGGTTGGATTTATGACCAAAATAAGGCTTCTAGGATAATATTGGGGAAGTAATGAAGTTATTTATGAATGAAACGGTGAAAAAAATGGGTTTTTTATGTGTGAAGAGGATAAAATAGGGGGGATTTTATAAGTGAGGTGAGTGACACACTTGAAATTTTTGAATAGAAAATGGAGAAACCATGTTTTTTCACATGACTAAAGAATACATATGTTAAATTATATAAAATATAATATATAAATTATAAATTTGAACAAAAAATGGAATTTTGATATGTTTTGGGCCATTTTTAAACCTTATCATTTTAGTTTAACCCCTGATAAACCCATTTTTACCTTAACCGAGGTGAATAATTTTTACAGTTTTACTATTCATTACAGTCGAAAATCAATTTAAAAATATTAGATAATATAAATTATTCTTATTCCAAATATTTAATAATGTTTTTCCAAATTCAACCCACGTAAGTGGCAGAATATATGTTAAAATTAAACATATAGATGTGATGAGAAAGCGAGGTTTCAAAGGATAAATTTTTATAAATAGTGAATGTTTTAATATCAATATTCAATATGAAATTGATTCTAATAGAATAAATTGGATTAATAGATATATAATTAGAGTAATTTTACTTTTAAAATCAAATTAATTTTTTTTATGTATTTTAATTCTTCAATAAAAATGAAAATTATTAATAAAACCATTATTTTTCAATATTTATTTTAAAATTTATCTTCTTAGAAAATTCTAAAACATTAACCCTATGGTAATTTTTAAATGAATATATCAGAAATATTAATAAATTTCTTAATATTTTAAAAAATTAATTTAATCGTTTGATTTTAAAAAGTAATAAAAAACATTTTTTTAGAAAATTGTATTTTTGAAACATACAAAAACTTCTCAAAAAAATAATTAAATTTTTTATAAATACATTTTATTTATATAAAAAAATTATAAAAAACATTTATAAATTTTTTATTACTCTTCATATAGCTTTGTTTTATTATCTAGGTTATAATGGTGATGTTTTATAGTAATATTAGTAATATATTAAAGTGTGTTAAAAATCAATGTCTTGTGTAACACAAGAGAATTGTGGTGTTTCTTGTAAAAAAAATATATGTCAAATTTAATGAATTAGAAAGAAATAATTCATAGAAACATAGGGTGTTACATTATACCCCCTAAAAATGGATTTTCCATTAAAAATCTGTCACTTTGATACACACAAATTAGGATACTTCTACCTCATCATTTCCTCAGGTTCCCATGTAGCTTCTTCAAGAAGCTAGTTTCATAACAAAACATTGAACATGTCAGTTCTATTAACTAATATAAATTTATATATATGATATAGAATATCTGTCAATTATTCCTCATAAGAAATATCTTTCTATATTGGTATAATCTACAAGTTTAATACATGTGAAGGATTAGGTATGTACTTTTTTGGAGATAAACACATAACACATTGTGGAATTGAGAGATATTCGATGGAAGAGCCAAGCGATGAGTTACTGTCTCGATAAGATCAATCATTAAAAATGAATTAATATACATAGTGCTTAATTTACCTTTATTCCCTAATCTAGTAACCTTCTTACATGGAGAAATTATTAAAAAAGACTTGTTAGAAACATCAAATTCCAGAAAACATTGGCTATTATCAGCAAAACATTTCTAGAGATTTTTTTCTTCCCTTATGTGTTGATGAAAGAATCTAACCACCACTAACGTTTATATAGCTATCATATGTCCCAATTTATTTCTTTCTCTAAATTTATTCTAGTACATTGGATTTATACACTTATTTCTATAGAGGGATTCAAAGGATGCATATGAATGATCAAGTGAAAGATATTATTATTTGAAAAATAAAAAAGTGGAAGGTATTGATCCAAAAAACGTTAAAAATATAGTGAATGAGATCTCAAATTATTCTCTAGGGTTTTAATTAATCTCTAAGACTGACCAACTATCTGAGGATGATTTGCAGTGTTGAAACGCAGCTCTCTATCAAGATCTTATAGAAGACATCACCAAAATTTCAAGGTAAATCTCAGATCCAAATTAGACATAGTGGAATTTTGTACTCCATGAATCCTTAATACCGACTTAATGTATATCAAGGAATGTTTATCAAGGGATATATCTTATAAAATATCAATGAACTATTCTGACTTCGTAAGGAGGCCGAAAACAACCCATATTTCATTATGCCCTTTATAAATTTTGAGGAGTCTGATGAAAAAATCCATGGTGATTTTTTCCATTTCAATTATACTATGAGAAAGGGATTTGACATCCCCTTATCACTTTATTTCTCATCCTTAAGTTGATTACATACAATGCACCAAGATAAAAAATCTATGATATATCTCTTCATTCCATCCCACCAGAAATACTATTTAATATATATATATATATATATATCTGTGTACTTTTAGGATGGATTGAGAATAAATAACTATGATATTCCTCTAAAAAATCCTTCAAATATGGTATGCGAAGAGCACATACATGGTTCCTAAACCTTATTATTCCATCATTATCAAGGTTAAACTGAAGAACATTTTTAACCTTCTTTTGCAGCTCCATGTATTCCTTCTAAACCTATTTAAACTTAATTTGGATAGATGGTTGAACATTAAATTGATCAAGATAATATTTCCTCTTCCATCTAGATTTAAAGATACATCCATTGAAAATCTATAAATACTAGATCTTCTGTTATTCTAATCATTTATAAGACAACATTATCCTTTCAACTCAAAGCATTTCCATCCTTGTTCACTTTCCTAGACTGGTAATGTATGGAGTATAAATAATATTAAATAAATTATAAAGATATTATATGGTTCATATTTAACTACTGCATTGTGAATATATACTTAAAAATTTTGTGTTCAGTATAGATATCACACTTCTCTCTATAAATATGATGAATCTATATATTTAAGTAAAAAAGTACCGTATCTAACCCCAATGAATGAGTTGGGGAATTTTTCTTATAAAACAGCTTTTATCATAAGACATAAGATATATCCATGAACTTTTCATTAGAACACCTCTTAATATCTTCTTATAGGAATAAATATATATAAAAAATCCTTCTCCACCACAAGTTAATGTAATAACATGTGAACTAACTAACATTCTCTTTAGTTCCTTGAAATTTTCCTCACATTCATCTTTCTAGAGGATATTTTCTCCCTTCTAAGTAAACTTAGTGAGTGTGTTACAGATTAATGAGTAATTATCAACAAATCATCAATAATATTTACCTATACAGAGAAAAATATAGATCTTAGTCTCTTTGGTTTGTCTGGGAAAACATTCAATAGCCTTTATCTTTGATGGATCTATCTAGATACCCTCTCTTGAGATTATATGAAAAAATGAAGACATTTATAGACAAAATTCACACTTAGTAATTTTTTATATTTTTTCTCTTTCCTTAGGGTATTTAGTATAATTGTATTGTGATATTCATGATCTTACTTTATCTTTGAATATATAATAATATTTTCTATAAATACTATCACAAACATATCAAGGTAATCTCTAAAGACTCTATTTATTAAATCCATGAATTTATCATGGGAATTAGTAATACAGATTGGAATCACTATATATTCATAGTGTCTATACCATGTATGGAATTATGTCTTGGGTATATCGCCTTTATTTACCCGCAATTAATGATATCAAAAATAAATTTAAGTCTTGTAAAAGTATTGAGCTCGATGTAGTTGATAAAATAGGTCATCAATACAGGGTAGAGGATACCTGTTCTTGATCACAATCTTGTTTATCTCCCAATAATCTATGAAAAGATTCATTGATAAATACTTTCTTTATTAAAAATAAAAGGGGCACCCCATGATTACACACTTGGATAAATGAATCCCTTTTAATGGTTCTCTTGAAGCTTATTCTTCAATTCCAATAACTCAATTGGGTCCCTTCAATATGGAGACTTTGAAATTAGTGTGGAACCTATTATGATTTAAAATTAAAACTCAACTTAATGATTAAGTGGAAGACTTGGAAACTCTTCCTAAAAGATAGTACGAAACTGCCATATAATAGGAATATTATCTATGTTAAGTTTTTCCACAAAATATGAGATACATTCTACTTTTGAATAGTAACGAAAACCCATGTGATGGTGGTTATTTTCAAAAAAATTAACATTTATCATCACAATAATATTCAATCATAGGATGGTTTGGAATGTAGAACATGATTTCAATTACTCAAAAATTGATTGGATATTTATGTAGAGAAATAAAATCCATTCCTAAGATAACATCAAATAAAACAAGAGGGAGAATGAAAATATTTATAGGAAAAACATTCACAAAACATTCAACTAGAGAGGAGTCATATACTTTCGATGCGATCATGATAGAATTAGGTGTTTTCACTACTTATTATGTATCTAATGGTGTTTTTGGAATCTTTATACCCTTATAAAAATATTCATATATGAAATAATGGGTAGATCCAGAGTCAAATAAGATATTAGAAGTTATAGAGTGGATGATTAGTGTAAATTTGACCAAGTCATTATCACATGCCTCATCAAAAATAGTTATCACATGATATATCTTTTTTTATTTTAGATTAAGGGTTTAGTGAGATTGATATCCATCATTAACCTTTTAATTTTAGCACTAGATAGAATATTGACCATTTTTCATACACTGGAAAAACTAGAGTGAGGGTGGTGAATTCTTTTGAGCTCCCTCTCCATTCATTTCATTATCAATATTATTCAAACAAATTCAACATTTTTTTTCTCGATGGATATGATTCCCATACATGAAACACCATATTATTTCATTTAAGAACTCACCTAAGTGGGGGAACATTAAGCTTCCAAAATGATTTCCAGGTCCTCGCATCCCCTTCAGATGTCCGAGTACCGAGAGCAAGCCGGTAACCGGATTTCACAGTGTAAGCTCCAGAGATGTCATTGGTGCAGTAGAGATGGTCTGGGCCTGCATCCGGAACACAGGGGATACTCAGTATAATCCTTATGTACCTCTCATTGAACCAAGATAAGAGTTTTTCCAAGCACCACCCTGTCACCTAGTCAGCAAAAAGGCATCGGACCGTGGCGTACACGGAGCCTAGATTGATAGGAGATGATGCCCTCATGCCTGCCGAATCAATAAGCCAGTGATCAGTCAAAATGTTAACCATTGAACCATTCCAAATACTCCAACCTAGTCCTTTATTCAGAAGATTACGGGCACCCCAAATGCTTCTCCAGATAAAGCTGGACCGGTGGCCAATATAGTAGTCCAGGAACTCCTTGTGTGGGAAATATTTTTCCCAGAGAACTCACGCACAGAGAGATGATGGGCGATTAATAAGGCGCCATCCTTGTTTAGCCAGCAGTGCATTGTTGAAAAGAGAAAGGTCCCGGAAACCCATTCTGCCCTCATATTTGGGTTGGTAAAGTGTAGGCCAGGCGGTCCAGTGGATTTTATTTCTGGCATCATTTCGACCCCACCAGAAGTTGGCAGTGATGGAGTGAATCTAGGTAACTAGAGCAGCAGTAAGCTTAATGATAGACATAAAATAGCTGGGAATAGATTGAAGAGCCTCCTTGCCTTACGAAACTTTTCAAAATACAATTCATGCCCCTTCTACCGATCTGTCCCAGAATCCCCTCTCCATGCTCTTATCCAATGCCCAGGGGCTCAGGAGGTTTGGATTTGCTGGGGATCTTCCACAGATCTTTACCAAGATGCTGCCTTGGACCTTACTTCTCTTATGATGCGATGGTGTTCCTCTTTTTCACCAGATAAAGATGGATCTCTGTGCATTTTGGCCTGGATTATCTGGGACCGGTGTAACAAATCCATTTTCAATCTTTTTCTTAGCCCCCCAAGATTTTGGGTTGACCGGGCATCATCTTGGATTGCGGGTTGGAAGCACCACACTAAGCAGCAACGATTTTTTTCTCCCCCTCCTCACTCCCTACATTGGTTTCCTCTATTGGAAGGGACTATTAAGATTAATATGGATGCCTCTCTCCCTAAGGATGGACCTGTTGGACTTGATATGATGGCCCGGGACAACCATGGACATATTATTGCATCCAAACACGAATCACGCCACGCACTTTGGGAGCCCTCAGTTGTGGAAGCCGCTGCCATTCTCACTGGGATAAATTTTTCAAAAGACCGTGGATGAGACTCAATCCACATCGAATCAGATAGTCTCACCATCATCAATGCCATCAATCTCAACGATAGAGGGCTAAAATATTTTGGATCCATCACTCGGATTATTCACTCTCTCTGGCCAAGCTTCACATCCTGCATTTTTACATTCTTCAAAAGGGAAGGAAACGAGGCCGCTCACTAGCTGGCAGCCATTGGCCCTCCTTACGATGATCTACTCTGGCTTGATCACTTCCCATCATGGTTATGTGATTGTACTTCTGATGATATTCATTATTAATTAATTCACCTTTTGTCAAAAAAAGAACTCACCTAAGTGATCCTTCCAACAATGTTTGTATTAGTACGTTGAAATATTTTCTTACATCCATGTACCATATCATTGGAACATCCATAGAATCCAATTTTTATTTTCTTCCAAAAACCATGAGATTCATTGGTAAACTATGATCTCAATTTCAATATTAATAGCACTAAAAACAATTTCCTTATTACTACTAATGTACCTTATGTAAAATTTCCTTTGATGACTTGGTTTTAACCCACTGATGAATGAATCAATATTACTTTTAGGCTTGATTAGAATATCAACAGTATACTTTGCAAGCCCTATAAAATTTTCCTCATAGGTACCAATGGATTCATTATCCTTCTTTTTAACTGAATAAATACTTCTATATTTTTTTTGAAGACTATGAGTAATGTACTTATTGAAAAATAGTATCTTAAACTCATCCCACTCCATGGATTCAATTTCATCATATTCCCTTGTATTCTTTATGGGAGTCCACAATTGATCTTCTTAGCCATCCCAAAAAGAGACAACCAAAATGACTTTTTTCTGTTTCAAAGATTGGAGAATGGAAAATTATTTTTAGTTGTGTTGACCCATTTTTTACTATCTTGTGAATTAGTTGAAACCCTCACATAAGGTAAGAGTTACCTCATGATGGACTCAACTGAATTCATTCCCCAAATTTTCTCATTTGGAATCTTAGCATGATTCATCTCCTGAGAAAGTTGTGTGAGCATAAAAATGAGATTTTTCATTCTATCTCCCATAATGTTTGGTTTCTCAGGAGGAAAATAATTATCACACTCATCATTAACATGGTCTCTTTAAGTTCTTTATATTGACTGAAATAAAAAAAAGTGTAGTGTAAGAAACAATAATCATATTAGGGATCCACGTAATCCTAAAAAACAACTTATAGGATGTTTAAGTCATGGAACATTATTTTTTATCTATGACATCTTATATTTATATAATATCATTCATAGTCATATTGTTTTTAAATCCCTAAGGATGGGTTTTAAAGATTTTTTTAATATCTGTGGCATATCCCTTGGGAGTGTCCAACCAATTTTTTAGAAATGCATGTTTGCATGCATGAGGTGATGATATAATCTAACTTAATGCACCATTTTCATATTTATTATCCTAAGTGACCTTTATCTAAGATCTATATCAATATTTAGTATCTATATAGATATTTAATTTTTGGTAAACCACTCACTCTATCCTTTACCAAAATTTCAGGACATTTTTCTACACTTCAACTCATCCTTAGACTTATCCTTAGACATATCCCTAGACATATGCTCAGAAATATCCCTAAGTATATAACTAAATTTTTATCATCCTAGATTCCAAAGGGTAACTAAACCTTTATTTGATAAGTAATATAATGTCCCAATGATCTCAAACAGAAATACTACTTCTCATTAGAATAATATATATTACATTACACAATGGTCCATGCCAGAATCATTTAGGTCTTGTGACTTTGGAAACATGGACATGTAAATAGCTGGTATATATGTGATCTATATCATCTCCAACTAAATTCTTAATAACTTTCACCCTTCTTAGACATATCATACATAATACATTTCATTATAATCTAGAGAAAAGAAACAAAAAAATGGTGGTATCAGATGCTCAATAAGGGTAAACAAGTGAGATATCAACATATCTAGATCATGAGTTTATGAGAACATGAGAATAACATTTGAAAAACATATGTTTAATATCATAGATCATAAAATTATGTCACTGAATAAATCATGGTAGTCCATAAGACATGGATCTTAATGGACTCAAATATCATGAACTATGTGAATATAACATTAGCATAAGACATATATTTTTGGCATATATGTAATCTTTTAGCATTGTGAACATGTTTAATTAGAAATAGGTTCACTCATTATATAATGGAAATGAAATTATGCCCTTTCATAAACTTATGGACATGAAACTAGCTCCACACATAACCTTATGGACATGAAATCCTAGTCAATGCACAATATTGTGAACATGTAATCAGGTTTATGCATAACACTATGAAAATTTAATTAGTTTCACTCATATCATATTTACTGATGTTTAGTATAAATTTACCCAATATATTATAGAGAGATATAGGTCCCACCCATCACATAATTAATATTATACATTTTATTTATAATATCAAAAAATATGCATCATATCAGAACCCATGAAAAGAAATAGGTTTTATACTCATTTCATCATAACATAACATGTGGAAAAGAATTATATTTTTTAATCATTTCATAATTTCATAAAATCATTACCTATGGAAAAGAAGTTGGTTTCATAATAATTATGTCACCATAATTATAAAACATTTAGTAAAATAATAATAATGGTATCCTTGGATCATGTCCCCAATAAATCATAAGTAATATCAAAGGATGACTTCTTATATAGATAAGGATTTTGAAAGAAAAATCACATGGAACGTTTCTTGAGAAAATATCGTTTCTTTAAAAGTAACCTTTTTAAAAATTTATGTCATAAAATATGGTATAAATCCTCTTATTTTTTTATATCCTTAAAATCTTATAATGTAATATTATAGAAAATAATGGTTAGGGTGTTAGAAAATTCCATTAATTTTATAAACATTAAAACAAATATTTATTTCACATTTTTTGTAAAAGTTAAATGGTCATTGTTGGGAAAATGACATGAATATTCCTTAAAAAGTTTTTTGAAAAACATAAAACATGGGTAAAAACTTCTTTATAATTTTTATAATTATATAAAATAATTTGAAAACTTTTTTCGAGAAAATGTTACTGGAAGAAAAATATATTTTCGATTGAAGATATGAATAAAGATAATTTTTCTGAAAAACATTCTTTTGAACTCATGAATACATAAATATAGGAAAATAAAGGGAAAAAATATATCCGCATTATATAACCAGAGTAGGCTAAAATTCATGAGTTTTTTTGAGATATAGATCATAATATTTCATCATCAGAAACAGAATTATAAACAATTCTAACAAATGATGATATTGTATCATAAAAGGATTAACACTTTTGTAACATTGAATCATCATCCCCATGAAATAATTTTCCTAAAATGGATATATTAATATAAATAATTTTTAGGATAATAATTATAAAATAAATTCATGTGAATTATATACACCATATGAAAAACTAGTGGTGAATATGATAAATGTCTCATTGAAAATAAAAGTGAGACGAAAATCCCTTACCTTAAGAATTGAATTATTTATACACATTATAAATTATTGTATAATAAATATTAGTTTTTTATAAACCTATTTCATAACCATATTTATATTTATAATTACAAATATTATTTAATTATGACGTTTTATTACCTATTTATTAGCAATTCCATGTTGAAATCAAGTTTTGGGTAATAATCGCTTTGTTTTTCATGAATATTTTGATTAATTATGTTATTTCCTTTTACATTGATCATGGTTACAAGATCTAAATAATTATAATCATGATATAAATATCATATATATTCATTAGTTATGTATTTATATTAATCCATAAAAGTTATAGATAGAAAATGAAATACACCATTCATGGAGATGGTTGACCATTTGTAAGCATGAAAGTTTCTTCCATTTTCTTGATGAATGAAATGAAAGAAATGTAAATAATATATTACCATATTAAAATAATTTTTATTTAATATATATAACATATTTTCATTAAACCAATCCTTATTACCTTCCATGTAAAGTGTGAATGAATCACATTGCTTTGCGAGGTGATACTCCTCCATACACTCGAGTGACTTTATCGCATTCCCCTCGAATGGAAAGTATTAAGGTATACATGAAATAATTTTTTCATAGGTATAATTATATCATTAATAAATTATAAAAATTTAATCAATCATTACATCAATATGTGAGAGGTGGTGATGGAAGACAAAAAACATTTGTTCGCAAGACGGTAGTCCGTCGTACACACGAATAATGATTTTGTATCCCATTCTATGGAAAGGGATAAGTATTTGGGTCATTAAATAAACATGATATCATATAATTATATGGAAAATATTTATGTTATTATATAATAATATTTTAATAATAATTTATGGACACAGAGAATGAAATAAAATAAAATGCTCAGTTAGGGATGTTACCACCCGTTCAGACAATTTCATTTTGTTTTCTCATAATGGAATTTTATGTTGGATTTATGATAAAAATATGGATTCTAGGATGACATGATGGGATTATGTAATTTATTTATATAGTTATTTTACTATCCAATGTGTTTTGGAAGTGTAAAGAGGAGAGAAGAGGGGATTACTTTTTATAAGTGTGGTGAGTAGCACAATGGTAATTTTTTCAAAGAAAAAGGTGTACCAAAGTTTTTCACCTGAAAAAGGATAAAAAATGGTCCAATATTGATAAAACAAGTGAAACAATAAAAAAATTCCCAACCAATAGGTGTTTTACATGTTTTTTGTCATTTTTTACCCTTATCATTTTAGTTTAACCCTTAGTAAACCTGTTTTTACCTTAAATATAGTAAATATTTTTTACTATTTTTACTATTAATTATGGTAAAAAATTAATTTAACTATATTAGATAATATAAATAATAATTATTCAAAATATTTAATCCATTTATCCAAATTCGACTAAAAAAATTGTCTGAATTTAATTGAAAATTATATGCCTAGATGTGAGGAGAATTTGGGTTTTCATAGAGAAAATTTTCATAAGTAGAGAATGTTTTAATATAAATATTAAAACTTAAATTGACTAAAATAAAAAAATTGAATTAATAGATGTATAATTGAACTAATTTTTCTTTTAAAACCTTCATAAAATTATTTTTATGTTTTTAAATTCTTTCATATAAATGAAAAATACTAATAAAAACCAGTATTGTTTACTCTTTATCAAAAACATATCTTTTCATAATATTATCAAAAAGCAAGAAAAATATAATTTTAAAATTTATATTCAGAAAAATAATTTTTATTTTTCAAATAAATTTTCTGATGGTTTTAAAAATTACAATTTTTATTTATTCAAAAAAATTAATAAATAATATTTTTTAGAAAATAGTATTTTCAAAACATATAAAGACACTTCAAAAAATTAAGTAGTTTATTATAAAAATATTTTCTTTCTAAAACCCATAATAATAATTATTTTAAATTTATTTATTATTATCTATATCACTATGATTAAGGTCAAGGTTATAATGGTCACATTTAAATAATAATATTAATAATATATCACGGTGTGTTAAAACTTAGTGTGATGTGTAACACAAAGCAAAATCAGTGTTTCGTGTAATTACTGAAATCAAGGAAATTTAATTTATTTTTAAAGATATAATTTATAAATAATAGAGGTGTTATAATTTCTAAAAATTATGTTATTAATTAAATTGTTTTAAAATCAACTTTGGTACCCACCAAGAACTTGGACATACATTATTGTGTACCCAATACCCACTAAGTATGTTAATAACAAGTAGCCTATAGACATCATATAACCAACCCTATCCCACCAAGTCATACTAGGTACCTCAACAGTACCTATCACGTACCCATTAACATTTTTCTTCAAAGAAAACATAGAGGAAATCTTCTTGAAAATGGACCTCGGGCCTTCATCGATCCCTTTGACAATTCGAAAGCACCAAATCACACATGTTCAAGTTGAAATTAGACGAAAATTTCCTCAATTAAACACTCAATACTTCACAAACTCCCTAACATATTATAACTTATTCTTGATATGTCTCTGACCATAAAAAAACCCAACCTCAAACATAACCCAAATATACAACTCTCAGACAAAGACTATGATTTTGAATAGATCCATCCATTCGTAATTACCGTGGTTAAAAGAATCAATGTGACTAATTTGAACTTTAATTTCTCCACATAATAGTGTGATGTACTAAACTAGATTCCACTAAAATGGTGCCCTGATCTAATTGTTTACAAGGACTCATGCATCCCCCCTGCATGCTAGAGGATGCTAACATGGAGTGAGGGTATATGGTGTGATAGTTGGGAGACTATCCCCTCCGATGAGAATAACAAAATATAGAAAATATATAATTATCATACATAGAACTAAATAAATAGTGTGAGGAAGCAGTAAACAATGAGAAAGGGAACATGTTGTAAAAATAAATAAAAATTCTACAAAATCCCAAACAACTTTGTCATAAATACAAGACTACTCACCCACTGGGATGACCATACAGATATATAAATACCAATGAAACTAGAATAAAAGTATAGGGATATATTATTAACTCCAATATAGATCACGTACCCTATCTCTAGATACTTTTGAACTCCACCAACCTGATCAAAAGAATCCACATGAACGTCTCTGCTGAATCATGAAACTCTGGGACTCATCCCTACCCACCACGCAAATAATGATCAACCTGAAAAATAGGCATAATGTCTACATATACACTAAGTTGCATGTGATGTGTTGTGAAATAGTCTGTGTAGGCCCCCAAAATAAAAAACATATAAACACACTGCTATAAGTTCATGAAAAATTGATATACTCAGCCTAGTTGAGACAGAACTAAAAATTTAAGTAAATCCAAAATGTGAAACCATAGCCAAACCTCAGGTCAATAATCCCGATCAACTGGGTATGTACCACCATGTATGTACAAATATTTATATTTATACATGTATATCCTTATACCTATACATTTTTACATAAATATAAATATTCCTGAGTAAGTGAATAAATAATAGAAAACCAATCAGTAGTTGATACATTGGTCCATAATCCCAATTCCCAATACTTTCTATAGAAGGGAATTAATCTAGATGTCATGCCACTCAAGTACCGTATAATTAAGTCAATCTATGGCTGTGAAATCCCAATTTATATATAACTACTTCGACCAACTCTAGAAATTTCTCTACGCAAGCTACGTCACCACATGGGTATATTTGTCCTAAACCTGGGTCACCCGTACTCAACTCTATTTACCATAAAGAAGTATTCGGCAGAGGAAATATGGAAAACATATAAAAGTTTATTGAGCTAGACACCACACTATTCGTTCCCTAAAAATCCAGTCTAATGTCTGACCCCTAGGTCTCAGTCTATATACGGTCATGACATTTCCACTCGAATGAATCCTATGTGTCTAACACTTAGGAGATTTTTAGGAGAGATCATTTGTGAGATGTGATACCCACCCCTTGAGATCCAAATGAATGTCAAACATAAGTGTTAGACGATATGGTCAGCCACCTTGACAAAGTAAATAGATCATAATTACGATCCAAGAAGGAACGCCTAGAGATAGTCATTATATAAAAATCCAAGGAGAGCATAGTCATCCTTTATAAGAAAAAGGTTGAGGAGAGTGAAATAATTCTCCATATACAACAATTCGATGAGAGAATAACCATGAACCAATAAACATGGGTTGAGGAAAGCATAATCATCTTCATTTAATCCATGATCATAAGAGAGTGTAATCATCCTCATCACATAT
This sequence comes from Viscum album, assembly GCA_963277665.1. NCBI lineage: Eukaryota > Viridiplantae > Streptophyta > Magnoliopsida > Santalales > Viscaceae > Viscum > Viscum album. The sequence goes on along the minus strand of OY728120.1, from coordinate 1,794,599,270 downwards.
GAGTGTGGAATCATCCATGAGTATCAATACAAGGTACCCCATATCCATATACCATAGTCATAGGATCAACAACTGGATAATAAGAAACACCTCTAGACATCAATATAATATAATAATAAAATATTCACGCCCAATATCTAGATCACATGTAGTACCTATGGGTATAAAAATAAGCATATGAAAATAAAATTTCTCAGATACATGATCTCTAAAAAAATGTCCTAGCATCTCAAAGAGAAATAAAGATGCCACATGTCCGGCTCATTAGCCACCAACCAGGAATAACATCTGGTAAACAATTATGTATAATCAATTAACATGTGATAGATAAACAAAGAGTGAGGGTGGTAGAATGTATAATCCCAACACTACTACCACAACCCCATGGGCTTAAAAGTTTGTCAAGGGTTCTAATGTGACCATCTATATGATCTCTAACCGAACCCAACATACTAACTCATGGTTGTTTAAACAACGGGCACCAACTGGGTACCTCACCCCATACACTGAGAGGCATGATACAAGGGATCCTAAAAAAGAAAAATTAAAAGAGTAATCCCACATGGGATCCTCTAGGTCCACACAAGTGAATGAATCTTACTTGGGATACTTATCTATAATTGAAAAATGTGTAATCCTACATGAGATCCTCGAATGGAAAGTAACACTAAGGAATCCTACATGGGATTCTAGGAAAAATAAATCAGTGAAGGCATTCTACAGGGGAACCTCTTTATTAGTATAAAAGTGAAAAGGTATCCTACATGGGATCCTTGAAACATTACATAGGTGAAGGGATCCGGTAAGGTACTACCTAAGTCAGCATAAGCAATGGAACCCCATAGGGGATCCTTTGTACAAAAAGTAGATAGAGTCATCTTATAGGGGGTCCTCTATGTCAGAACATAAGCAGAGAAATCCTAAAAGGGATCCTTGAAAGTAACATGTCTCATGGATGCATTAGACAAAAGGGAACATATCATAAAGGGTATGTCCTCAAAAGAAAATTTACAAGGTTTTTGGTCAATGAAGATTGTTCATAGCTCATCTTAGAAGATGTATCTCTCTAGAGATAACTAAATAAGACTATTGGAGGAAGAACCTCTTCACTAAAGAAACACCTGAAACACCACAAATGATTTCTCAGAACAAATCACAGGTCTTACCCTCAAGATCTATGTGAAATGATACTTAGAATGGACTACTCATGTATCTAATTAAAACTCATGGGAAAAAGATATGGAAAACCCAAGAAGGGTTGAAAAGGGGGAGTACATGTTATGTCTCCCTGATCACACGACGTGTACTCCCGAAGCCCAACCTGGGAGTGTACTCTTTCCGGACTCAACTTGTAAAGGTCCAAGTACATAGTGTGTAAGGTGGGTACATAATTTGTACCCTATATAGGGTATATTTCAATGTCTCTCAAATGGCCTGGCCACATATTTCTACATGGCGTGTGACCCCCATGGGGTCTGGTCATATCCTCTACATCTCTATGTACCCGTACATGGGTTTCCTAGATGGGTACTAGGATACATGGTTGAGTACCAAAACATAACATCTACACTCTTGTACATGGCATATAATTCATAAAAAATGTCTTCCTCAAACCAAAAAAACACATGGTGTGTCTCCCTGAAAAACACACAATATAGATGGGGTTTTATGAATGAAATGATTGCCCCAAACCCCCCATTTTCACACTAAAATTAGTAGATCAAGCCTCAACGGTTCATAAGAAAACATAATCAGGGTTTAAAACTATAAAAATAAAAAAACACAAGGACTTATGGTGAACCATAAAAAGTTCCTTCCTTTGGAAGGAATATTTTAATGACACACCTATTTCCTTGGTCCGCAGTTTCCGTATGTTGAACTGTTACATCCCAAGCTACGAGGTGGTACCACCTTTCCTCCATACTTCTTGTTTTCTCTCTCTATATCCCTTTTATCTCAATCACAGAGCGAAAGAGGATCCCCCCTGGGGATACGTGAGATTCCAAAGGAGGAAAGTAATAAAATAAAAGAGGAAAATAAAAGAAAAAAAAATAAAATAAAAAGAAAATAAATAAAAGAAAAGGGGGACCCAACCGTCCGTGGTGCCCGACCTGATTTTATGCCCAACCTAGGAAAAAATAACCACTCCAGAATCAACGGTAGAAAAAAAATATGAATCATATGTTCTGTTCAAATTAAATCACTAAATAAACCTATATGAATAAATTAAAATTTAATTTATTAATTATTAAAATTAAATATTCTACTAAAATTAGAATTGATTGGATTTCCACCAAACTAATATCCTAGTATACACACCAAATTCTAGGATCCATGAATTTGTTAGAAAAAATATTTGAGATCATTTTCTTCGGAAAAAGACCATTTTATGCCCTACAGGAATTTGAAAGAAAAAATTACAATTTCTACACAAAATTTTACTCCAAAAAAGCACAGGTCATTATAACCTGCCCACCATAAACATCTCATCCCTGAGACGCCTAGAGGTAAAACTAGAATCTATGCTCTCAACTCTATCATCTAAACAACCATGCTCTACAGAATCTCCGATGACTAGTCTCATAGTGTCAACAACCCTGTCCTACATAGAAGATGCTCAATGACCACCAATCTGGTACTCCCCACCGTAGGAATACACTTATTATCATCATAAACTAAACTATAATCCCAAAGACCCACGAAAAACACGAAAGATCAACTGAAAATGAGGTACACCACACTGAAACGAACAATTTTACACTCTCCACCATATTTATTACCATAAACCACTTTTAAAGTGAAACCTCAATAGGTTTCCTCATCCAACTAGGAAAAACATTTAAAAAACGAGCTAAACATAGGGAAAAAACTCTCGCATCATACTGAAGATGAAGATAAGATAGAGCACATGTGTCTTTAACCTGTAGTACACTAATATTCCATTAAAAGGCGTGTAAAACTCACTTTAATCCACTATCATCTTCCTATACATACCTTTCTAGGATCTAGGCATGGGTCAACCATCTTACAGTACTCCATTTACTCCCAATTTCACCTATACCATAGAGGTACATTCATAATTTAATCACATGTTTTAGGTAACCAAACCAACAATAAGTATTCGAAACCATCAATATTTAAATTTCACCCAACCACTCGCTAATTATGATTTAACAACACCACATGAAATCAATTTATAACTCAATATAATGACTCATACTCCAACAACTCATCCAACATGAGGTTAAACTGACTCTTTTATGTGGAAAATTAGTTTTAACAAGCCAAAATCTTCCTTGAAATCCTCATCAAAATCAGGCACCTCACTCATTCCATGATTTATTACATGATCAACCTTCACTAGAAGTCATTCCATTTACGAGCATATACCCACACTTTGACTACATTAGAAGAAGAAAAAACAATGGTCAACAAACCTAGGAACCAAAACTGTCTTTCCCATCAAAGTCAGTCATGATACCCAAGAACCCTTGCAGATTCATCAAAAGTTGAAGGCATTAACATGAATTAAAAATGAAACTTGAGAACATACCATTAATAAATCAAAAAATGATTATACAATAAATATCATTTCCTCAAAAGGTGTCTGAAAATATGGTCTAACGTCTCTCATAAAGGTTGCCTTCGAAAAAATGGACACCGACCTACAAGGGTATGAGTCAAAACTAAGGGTCTTTAGGCCTCCCCTATCCCAAATGATTGAACCAATATAAAGAAGGTAAACATCACAATAACCTAAAATGATCAAATTTGATAGCATGTACTACAATGGAATGATCCTCACCAATCATCCTAATAAAGAACTGCTCCTTATAGGTCAAAATATGAACGAAGAAGAAAGAATGAACAAAAAATTACTAGGCATCCGTATATGTTAATACCCCCTCGATGTCTAGTTCATAGGGGATGATTATGGTATCCATAAAAATCATACTCAGTGATCTGACTAGATAACAACAAACATGAGAAACAACACCCTACAAGGGGTACAATATAAATACAACACATTCCACATCGACCTACTAGGGTCATTGTACCTCACATGCATGTGGGCTAAGTCATCAACCTCAACAAAACATCTCAGCGTAGATCCATATAACATTCCATCAGAAGGATATATATATATATATGTGTGTGTGTGTGTGTATGTGTATGTATGTATGTATGTATGTATGTATGTATATATATATATACAAGTAGGACCAAAGGAATAGTCCTTTTTCAGGAATAATCACACACCAAAAGGTCAATATGATGTGAATCCTATGTGTCGAATATAATACATGATATGCCTCTTTCCTTTACCCGCCTAGTGTCTAAGGCCATATATAGACTCTTTCCAATGGTACAGGATCCCAAAATCCACAATAAATCATTACATCCTCACGACATGTGCATCTATCAAGGTGAAAATCATATACAACTATAACAACGCTGATCAAAACAACAATCCCCTACCATGAAAACCAAGAATTATTTCTCGGATAAGTGTTATTGATGCACCTCTCTAATATCCATCACAAGTTAAGAAACATTCATAACACTCATTTTTACCATATCCAAAACAATAAATCCAAAGAAATGAGAAACTATGATACCACATTGAATCATACCAACCCAGATTCAAATAAAATGGTTCCCTAATCTAGGGAGGGGGGTTAAATTTCCTCAAGTGTACCTCCCTATAAGCCAGAGGATAAAGACTACTAGTGAGGGCATATGGTGCGATAGTGGGGAGACTATGCCCTCATATCGGAGTGATAAAAATGGAAATAGCTATGTACCATACAGAATAGTAAATAAAAAGAGTGAGAAAAAAATTAAAAAAAATGAAATAGAACATGTTGTAATAATAAATAAAAATTATAAAAAATCCCGAAAAGTTATTTCATACATACAAGACTAGTCACCTTCTAGGTGAACCCAAAATATATATAAATACAAATGAAACATAATTAAAAATACAAGGCTCTACTACTAACTACGAACCATACCACATACCCAGTCTCCATACAATGTTGACCTACACAAGACCAATTAGAAAAACCTACATGAGAAGCTTCTCTTGATTGTGAAACTCTGTCCTCAACCCTATCCACCATGGAAACCATGCTCAACTAGAAAAGCATAGACAAGGTCTGCATCTACACCAATGTTCATTTATAGGGGTGAGAAACAATAACTATAGTCCACCCCAATGATGGACCTATAAATACACATATATATGTTCATACAAAAGCAATATGGTCTTCCTAACTAAGACATAAATGAAAAGATAAGTAAAGCAAAAATGTGAAACCACAGTCGAACTCAGGGTCCACAATCTCGGTCAATTGGGAAAGTTCCACCATGTATGTCCATATCTATATACTTATACATGTATAATCTAAAACTTATACATATGTATAAAAATATGAATATTCATGAATAAGTGACGAAACAACACAAAACCAACCAGTATTCAATCCACCGATGTTTCACTTGTTTCAGCAGTCCATCGTTGCCTTATAATGAACCAGTGCATCCCGAGCTCTTCGGTAGTACTTCCTTACTACATCTCTCTCTTTATCTCTCCCCCTCCATTATAACATGGTCAAAATGTGAAGTAGCAGCCCCCCTGTATGTAGGTGATAATCCATAGAAGGAAAATAATATAATAAAAGAGAACAATAAAACAAATCAAAAGAAAATAAAAAGAGATTAAAAAGAAAATAAAATGGGGACCTAATCATCTCCAGGGCCTGACCTAAGTTTATGAACCACCTATGAAAAACACCACATTCTAGACTCAAAGACAGTGAAAGAATATCAACCCAATTCTCCGTTCAAAAGATATAACTGAACAAACCTTTGAAAATAAATTAATCTCTAATTTATTAAATATTAATATTAATTTTCCCTCTAAAATTTGAATGGATCAGATTTCCACCGAACTGTGGTACTGGGGTAAAAACCCTATTTTGGGATAAACTAAGTGGTCATGAAAATGATCAAATATCATATTCTTGGGGAAAATACCAATTTATCCCTATAATCATCTGAAAACAAAAAATAAAATTTCTTTTCAAAATTGCAATCTAGAAAAATAGGGGACGCTGCACATAAGAGTTTCTAAATAAACCACACCTAAAAAAATAGTTAAAAAATAGTGATATCCTGACCTAACATCACCGCTAAAGCACATTCACAAATGATTAACCACACTGTCACTAAAAATCGTACATAAATTCCAAACCTCGACCATTACCTGGTTAGTCCAATTCATAAATAATACAAAAAAATTACCATTACACATCAAACCAAAATAGATTAAATTTTTCAATAGAGTACCTCTAAATATAAATTACCCTTTATCATACTTCTTTAAGGTCAACATGATCACATGTAACTAATCCAAACACTGACCTCCCCATATCAGACCTCCTTATAGATTCATACACTGTGATTGTTGCTATGTCCACTATCGATCAACAAATAATGTACCATGGGTTGAGTTCATATATAAACTAAAACTACCACTAATCTATACAACTCATGGTCCAAAATTAGATGCTTAATTCATACTATATCCTTGAGATCTTTATAATTGTTCGATCATTCAAAAAAGCTCTCAAAATACCCCATTTTCTCTCAAGCCCGATACTCCTTAGGTGGTCAGTCAAAATGGTTGCTTACCTATATATCTATAATGGTAAAACCTAGAATATGAAACAAAAATAGTTTTAAAATATAATACCCTACTTTTAACACTCTTTTGGGTCTTCTCATAACCATAATTCATACAACCTGAAGCTCCACTACCAACCTCACCAGATTCCACATTCCAGTTATGTATACTGGCATTGACCAAGTTTTATTATCATAGTAACACATAGTTCACCACCATAGAAAATTACATAAACCAAGAAATATTGACCTATAACCTAAAATCATACTAAAATCCATCCTCAACTAACTATGCCTTGGTGATCACATCCCTAGATAATTCTTGTGACAAATATAGAATTTTTTGAAGTTAGAAGCATAATCCATGGCAGATATCTCCCCTACATAATATGAATGAAATCATGGGATAATTATTTCCTAGAAATGAAAATAAATAGTTACAAAAAGGTTCTCAACTTGGAAACATTACAATACATCTCATCATTCCTACAGTCACGAACCTACATGTCCCACCAGAGTTTCACCAGTCATATGAGAATATATGTTTCTATCTTCAACATTCTCCATGGAGGTGTCTCAATATAAGAAAATATGGAGTGAACTTTCTTAATCTAGAACACAGCTTCCTAAGGTCCACTATCTACTTAAAATAAGGGAGGATTCTTATACTATATCTACCTATCCAGATACACTGTAGATAGTTCAACAAATTGATTATCTTAGTTAATGTTATGGATAACATGCACCTAAATCTCCTTAATTTATCACTAATTAGCCATCCCATATCAACTAGATATGTTGGTTTTTTCAAAACCTACATATGTGGATCATTACCATATTTGTACTCAGGGGCCCAAACAGATCATGCATTGATATCACTAAATCTTTACCCTCAAGGGTCCCAATATGAACATGTATCAGTGCATGCTCATCTATTTCCTCCTTGAACTCTATTGGATGTCTCTGAGATGTAATATCACTTAAAAAAATTCCATACTATATATATATATACGCAATAGAGAAGATAATTTAAATATATAGCATTGTAATAGGAAGTGCATCCCACTAGTCGATCCACATCCCTATCTATCCCAAATTATCCTACCATCTAGCCTTACAACCCAACTACCCATTTTAGGGTGAGGTACCACAAAGACACCCAAATTATCTACAGACCCCATAAAACATGAAATCAAATAAATCAATATCATTGAGTATAATTCTACCATGAATGTACAAATAGAAACATTGTATAATATATTTTTTACAATTTAACCAAAAACCCCCATTACATAACTATGTAACCAAAAGTATATAATCACACACATTTAATGAGATCCCTATATTCTATAAATGATTCATGACACACACAAAAACCCTCTTTCCACTATAGTTAAAGATCCTAGATCAAAACTAAATAACCATCAAATTTACATAATCTAAAGAAATCATAAAACCATAAATATGAAAATTTTAACAACATCATGAACCTCAGTAAGTTAGGAATCCCCTAAATAGAAGGTTTTCACCCACCTACATAAGGTACATTTTCCAAGTTCTTCCCATCATGAAACACCAAAATAAAATCCCAAATAATAATATAATCATCCAATAGGCCACTATTTATAACAATTTTGACCCACTATATCTCGCTTAACCTCACTCGAATACCATTTTATACCATCCTTGAACCATTTCACCTCTACCATTACTGAACTTGGTACCAAATACATTTGGATCATCACTTTGTAATCAAATGGATATCATCTAGCAATGATGATCTAATGTGTGATAATGGAGAGACTATAGAATCATAATCAATAAACCATAATAATAGTGGAAGAAGTTGTAATAAAAATGAACATGAACCATAAACAAATAAGATACATTAAACATAATGCACCACAAGCAGTAAAAAATGAATATCTACAATGTATTGTGAAATATATAAAAGAAACTCAGATCACCCATGGGATGATCACATAAAACATAACCAAACTAAAAGAAATAACTAATCTATTACAACATAGGGGACCCACTAGGTTTATTTAAAAATGACATCAACCTCCAACACACATTTCCTTCATGTAACCAGCCTATTGCACACCAATAACATGGCCCTTTACCATGTCTGTGTCATGAGACATGAAGTTTACATGTGTTTCTGAGGGAACATGAAATGTGTGAGTACTAACTCAATAAGGGGCCACTGGTAGGGTCCCAATAAAATATCTACACTAATATGAGTGAATAACCTACCTGCTTCAACCAGTGACAGAATAATAGGATGGGGCCATTGTCTGAAAATTCCCCAAGGGAGAAAAATACACCCCTTCATCTCACAGTCTAGGATAAACATTCATAAAAAACCAATGATGTCATGATGAATTTTTTGAAGGAGATATTCCCTATATCTATTCACAAATGTGATATATATGGATATATAACATCTTATAATTAAGTTATAACATAATGTATGAAATGGGATTTCATACCACTACCATATTCTATCACTGAATATGATTGATGGATATCATATGGCTTGTTTTGCAAACTACCTTTCCAAATCATTTTATCTGACTAGATGTTATCATATGGGATGTTTCATGTGAAATCATAAAGTACTATAAACTCATACATCCTAATATGGATATGGAGGATGAATGATAAATATTAAAATTAGACAAATCTTCAACATTGTCTATCATCAAGTAAGATATGATTCATAATAATGAGAAAAATGGTAGGAGATGTATTGATGAATAGGTTTTTATGAAATAGAAGATACATTTACTCATACATTATGATACTTGAGAAAAAATTTAAACCCCTTTAACCTTTTAGTGTGTGATTTTACAAGGGATTGTTTTAGTTTTAGTGATTGTTTTCCTTAATAAAGGTTTGGTGGTTGATTATTCAACTTTAGACATATTAATAGACAACTTTTAGCCATTGTTGAAGACTCAGTTGGTAGTATGTGTGTTTTAGTATGTTTTGGAGAAGGTTTGGGTGGGTAGGTAGATTAATTTGTAGCTACTACATCCATTCATGCCATGAACCATGGGGTCCACATAGTGCATGGGGTTGGATGAGTGGTGTGGACCCCTGTCATGAGAATTTCATGGCATAAACCACAATTTACATTATTTCTTGAGTTAAGAAAGGGGATATATATATCTAACCTGAGTGGTTAATGGAGTGAATCTCCCAGTCATGTCATGAAAGAGTTTTTGGGTAGTGTATTGGGTTAACGGTAATTACATATTTTCTAGGGTGGTGTTTCACAATTTAGGTGACAAGGGAACATCGAGGATATCTATTTTGGGTTTTTTCCTCTCTTATTTGAACTATTTTTAAACCCCTTAAATATGGGTGTATTTTGGTGCATTCCAGTGATGATTTAAGACGAGTTCTCCTATTTTTTCTCTGTTCTTGGTTTCCTTTATATCCATTGATTTCTTCCTTGATTTTGGCTAGGTATTCGGGGATGATTACATGGGATGATGATGAAATTGTGTAATATTTATGGTGAATTTGTATAGCGTATATAATGGTTGTATCAATATGATTTATGCCTATTTTTTCTCGTTTTTTGATAGAGGTACACAACTGTATGAATTTAATTTTGTATTTGGATTAGATAAAATGAATTTGACAACTGAATTTGGTAATTCAGTTGAGGTTTTTTGTGGATTAGGTTGAACTATGTATCAGGAGTGGACCAATCCATGTTTATCATAATTTCTATGAGTGGATGACCCCCATGGGTTTTTAGGCATTATTCCTTATTTAATTAAATTGTAATTTAATTACCAAATTAATTTTTATTCACTAATAAATTATAATTTTATTATAGTTAATTAATTTGGATGCTTTGGAATGTTTTAGGGAATCATGATGATGGGTAATGTCTAGATAGAATTAGATGAGGTCATACGAGAGTTGTTGGGAAGTTGTTAATAGAGGATAACTCTTAAATTGAGGTAGGTGCTCCCTTGATCATACCTATATGGTATTTTCACTTATTTATATATAATTGTAATGTGGTGTATAGTCTCATCATTGAGGTTTATTGACCCCCTTTAATTTAAAATTATTATTTTATTAAAATAAAATGTTTATTGATTAAACAAGGTGTCATGGGACACATTGGACCCCCATGAACTAGGATTTTATCCCCAGTCGATGATTGTTGATGCCTTGATAATTTTGTATGCCATGACAGACATAGACCCCTTAATGGGTGTAATTTGATTATGTTAGCATATTAGTCCTTATAACAGGTTCTTGCTTGAACTATCAACATAGGTATATGATGTTATGAGAAAATATTTCCCTAGTTCACCTTAGTGCACCATTGAGATGGCTTAGAGGCCTAAAAGTTGTTGAGTAGAGTCTAGGGTGAGAGTTTTTCCTCCACTATGATGCGATCACCTAGGTGGGTTAACCTTGGGTATATTGATGATATTTTGGGCGAGTTGACCAACTTGTGATGAGTTGGGGTGTGAGAAGAGCCTTATGATATCTATTTATACCAATGTCAATGTGCCTTGTACTATGAGCCCAGTGTGGCCCTAATTTTATTATAATGATGGATATGGACACTATTCATTATCAGTAAAGTGATTTTCCTAAGATATGAGACTGAGATAATGGATCTTACATGAGCTCTCATGATATGATATGACCCAAGGGACCTATTAAGTAACCCTTGGACTCATTAACCCCTAAGGGGGTTTTCTTTGGAATTGGTGGTGGTGACCGTGGGTGTCACTTTAGAACCCAAATTGATATTAATAAAAATACTTATTGATACCTTGGAAATGATCCTTGGGATTGAAATTTTCTCTTAATAATATGATTTACTAGGTTCACCCCACTATCAATTATTTTGTATCCTGATTACTATGGATTGTTTAAGGTTATCCCCTAGTAAATTGCTTGGATGCTGAGGATATTAATTTCTTAGGGTCATCCCCATAGGAATTTGTGATGAATATTTATAACTATATATTTATTGGGATTAACTTTTAGGGATTATCTTATATATTTATGACTATGGATAACTTAGGATAATCTCTAAGGGATCCGATATGGAACTTTATGAAAATGGATCACCTATTATTACCTTTTAGGAATTGATAATAATTCCTAAAGACTATAGATTTACTTGTATAAGCTCCCAAGAATCAGTGATGGTGACTTATAACCATGGATCCACTAGATTTACCTCCGAAGGAAAGATGACGATTCATGCTAATAATTTAAACACCTAGGATTATTTCCCATGGATCATCTTGGAGCCCCATTATCATGGATCAACTTGGATTTCCCCATAGGAATATATGATTACATGTAATGATATTACATCATCTATGATTAACTAGTAGGGATCAAAGATGATTCTAGATACTAATATATTTCTTTGAACTTCTCCTATTAAATTTCTGTGGGGTTGATATTGGATTCCATGACTATGTGAAATGCTTAGTGACTCTCCAACACTAGCCAAACAAGGTTTGGGTTGACCTGAAGTGACATTTTTTAACCAAAGGATTTATTGTTGTTATTTTAGTAATTCTTAAATATTATTTTATTTAGTTTTCTTATAATATAACTTATGTACAGTAAATTTAATGTTTATATTCATGGCCAAATTATTGGTGAGATACTAAGTTTTAATCACACACTATTCGAACATCCATGTCACTTGGGTACCCGATCAGCCATGTCACTTGGGAACCCGATCAACCTTCCTCATTCATTAGTTCAGGTTTGGAAAATTCCAGTGGTATCTTAATAAAGTGGGATATATTGAATGGTATTATATATTAATAAAATTAAATTCTTGGGGATGATAGTAGAGCCTCAGTGATTTCTTAGTTTATTTTTTTTGTATATGTGACCGACTCGAAGGGTGGTTATAATTTTTTAATGACATGATCGTGATTCAATATGACTGCTTTATTCCACATTTATTTATTGTTGATTTATATTATTTATTATACATAATGTGATGAATGTTTATTTATTAAAGGTATTGTTTCAATATTTGAATCCATTATTGAGAACTATGGTAGAGGGTTATAATCTCCCCGTAGAGCCTCAGTGATTTTTTAGTTTATTTTTTTTGTATATTTGACCGACTCGAAGGGTGGTTATAATTTTTTAATGACATGATCGTGATTCAATATGACTGCTTTATTCCACATTTATTTTTTGTTGATTTATATTATTTATTATACATAATGTGATGGATGTTTATTTATTAAAGGTATTGTTTCAATATTTGAATCCATTATTAAGAACTATGGTAGAGGGATATAATCTCCCCATGGTACTACATTAGACCCCCATAGATAGTTAGTAGCCTCAAGCATATGGGGAGGAATCCCTGATGTCCCAAAGACACATTCTATTAATACACTAATGAGTGGTAATGATTCGGGGACATTAATATGTGGTATAAATGATTTTATGTGACTAATATCATGGAATTTATCAGAGTTTTGTTTGACTTACTATTTAAGGATATAATAGATGGGTGATATTGGAATATGTAAAAGCCTATGATTGATGTCAATCAAGTGTGTCATCAATACCTTTTTCTAATAGGAAATCTAGTTTACCATGTGAATGAAATTATTGTTCTTGGTATTCTATTATATGGTATGATAAATTCACCACACTTGACGCACTTCAATTTCAAGATTTATGATTTATTTGTTTTTGGATATTGTCCCATTGGAAAGAGGTAGGTGTTCATGCATCATATTTTTCATATAATATTCACTTGTAATACATGTTCTTTCATGTGTTTTATATCATAGATGATGAGGGTTATACTATTTATAGTGTTACTAACAAATTATATGGAGTTTTCATATATAACTTTGTGGTTTCATTTCACTTATATGAACCATAGTAAATGATTCTTCCAATGAAAGTTGTTTTGTATTCTATGATGAGATGCACCTTGATGATTTCAAATATTTAGTATCTCTTACAACATATGTATAGTGTCCCTTAGTGGGTTGATATAGGACTTTTTTACATGACTGTGGTTCAAAAATATTGCTTCAGTTATTTAATGTGTTAGTAACAACCTATATAGTGTTTCACAATATATCCTGGTGTTGAAATTCTACTCAAACAAACTATATAAATATAGGATACTCAACACATATCATGATAGGCTGATTTTCTTAGATATATATATATTTTTGTGAATATAATTTCATTCTTAAAGGGGTGAATCCAATATAATGAGGTCTAGAGAGGATCAATATGAGATTTATATTCTCAAGGGGGTAATACAATATGTGGATCCTTATTGAGAATATGAAATGACCCATAATTGTTTCAATGTTTTTTCCATTTAGAATATTTTTTTTCAATGTTAGTAGTATACTATTATATAATGGAAAAACATTACATGATAAAACCAAAAAACAATTATAATATTAATTTTAAAATTAAAAATAGAGAATAAAAATGTCCATAAGAAATTAATATATTAAAATGGTATAAAAATAATAAAATAATATATCTGGATATACTTGATCTATAAGAATAACTACACTCACAAAAAACACTATAGAAATGAGGCAGAATATTAGTAATAAAATATTCACATTGAAAATTAAAATATATATAACCTTTAGAGAAATTATATTTGAATGAATAATTAATGAAATATTAGGAATTTATATAAATTAGGTAACACATATGACCATTATAAATCTAAACATTGAAATAGAAATTTGGTCATTGGAATTGTAACATGACCGTTGGAAAAGTAATGACCCTTAGAAATAGTAACATGATCATTAGAATAGTACCCTCATATATGTTAGTGTAAAATAATATTTAGGTATCTAATAAAATGAAAGTAGGATATATTTATATCATGGTACAAGTAAATAAATGATTTAAAAATGATAAATTATTTGTTTTTATTTTGGAAGGAAATACATGTTTTCATTGAACTTATATAATAAATATAATGATTTAAAGAAAGTTAGTTTCATAAAATAGATTTATAAATTAATATTATATTGTATTATAATTATTATATAATTTTATGAGATGACAAGTAATTTTTCAAATTGTTAGAAAATTTATCATAATATTAAAAGTAGAATTTTTCAAATAAGTGAGGATTTTATATTTAAATTAAATATATCATATTTAGAAAATTGTTTTTATAAAAGTGATTTCATTTTTTTATTCTAAACATTTGAAAATATTTATGTTTTATTTTTTGATATTTTTATAAAATAGTTGATTTTTTAGTGAATAGTGAAATATGATAAAATTTTGTATTTACCATTATAAGCTAAATACATAATTTTTTGAGTCATAGATGATGTAATAACCCCATAGTTCAAACTAAAAATCACTATAAAATATATATATCAATAGGAATCAATATTATTGGTAGTTTTAAGTCAAAATAATAAACTATTGAATATAATATTAAAAAAGTACATCTCTTACCCCTTATAAACACCACCCCTCACCACTCGTTCTCCTGACACCTCCAAAGCCTTGGATCTTGAAAAATTCATTCCCAATTCCATTCCCTATACTATCTCAAATTTATTAGGTCACATGGTCTTATCTAAAGACCAATCAAAGTTTCCTTAAGTGGAAACCCAAGATGAGGCATCCAAAGGAGAAGGTAATGCCCTCAACCAAGTCTTTGTTTTTTCCCTCCTCATCCTCTAAAAAAATACATTAGGAATAGAATAATATATCAAGTATTGTATATATAGTGGAATTTCATTGATTCAATTGAATATATATCATCCATCATGTCCCCTTTTCCTCTTTTCCAATAATGAAAACATTTCCCATTTTATGTCAGTCAACCACCTTCATGGATGATGAGTTTTCATTTCCCATTACCACATTCAAAGAAGGTTTAAATATACATATATTTGTATATAATTTCCTAAATATGAATATTAATTTTTTTTCACATTTTTTAACAATAATATGGCCATGATATTAAATAAAACAAAACTCTTTTGTGATGGTAAGTAAAACCAACAAAATAAACAAATCATATAACATTAACATTTTAATAATTGAGTCATACATATATCATAACACATGTAGATTATTTATACCATTTAAATTTTTAGAAGGTCATGAATACCATTTTCTTTCACTTATAGAGTTTTATTCCCATTTTGTAATAACTTTAGTAATTATCCACAAGGGATCCGACCATGAAACCATGAAATGAATGCCCTCAAAAAAGAGATATTAAACAATATATCTCATAAAAATATTTCTAAATGGACACAATAATATTATATTAAATAAAATATATATTTAAAAAACTATTAATTAATTAATTAATGAATCTAATTTTATTATAAAAGATGTTAAGAGCAAGTGAAGTGCGATTCTGGAACCTATGGTAAGGGATATCTCTGAACCACCTTTTTTTTAGGTTACAATTTATCTCTCTTTACCATATTTTATCTATTTATTTTACTTATTTTATTATTTTATATTATTTATATATGTACTATAAGTATATACCTAGTTAAATTAACTTTTCTTTATTGTGGATAAATATGTTTATAAAGTTTCCCTTCTCAATTTCTCTCAATAAGAAAACCCAATTAAAGGGAATTTATCTTTTTCTTACCCCTTTTCGAGTACCACTCATTAAAATGTTTAAAACAAGAAATGTTTTATAAAATAAATAATTTTATCATGAAAAACCAGATTAGTTTATTTATGGTTTTATGGAAATTATTATTCATTTACCCTCTTTAAAGACTCGTTACCATTTTTTCTTAAATACCAGCTTAAGAGTTAGATTTCCAAAGGGATCCTTATATTCTACCAAGTCCTCACTTCACATGAACATATTTTTTCATGGAATATGCTTAAAAATATACAATAATTATTAAATACCTTATTTTAGGAAAACCATTATGATAACCCATCTGGTTATGCTATATGAAGAGGCTATGAAACCCCTTTCTTTCCATGGGAAATCCTTATGTTCATGTCTTATGTTTGATTTCCCTATATGGAACAAAAATGCATGAACATATTATAATGGGTTCACCAAGATATAATTAAAACACATTGGGTAATGTTTTATCCCATGCGATGATATGCATTGGATTATGGGGTGAACCAAATCCATGATGAGACTCTATCCACCATGTGATATTGTTTTGGAATTTATCCTTGAATTTGTCTTATATCATGTTATATGTTGCGACCAAATTCCTATATTTTCATGATCTTATCATTCCATGTTATTTACGTTATGAATCTGTATGATTATTCACAAGAATTTTATTTTATATTATCTTGTTATGGATTTTGTCTTATATGTTATGCTTTATTTTCATGTTTATTATCTTACCAAGCATTATAGCTTACCTGTTTCATTTATGTATTCAATAGGTTATCCTATAATGTTTTTAGAGATAAAAGGTATTTAGGAACTCATTATGGAGATTAAAATAATGATTTTTTATTTACGATTCATGATGATTTTTAATGTACCTATTCTTCTAAAGACATTAGGCCTCCCGATCCATTGGTTTTATTTGTTGTATATTTATGTTAAAAATCATGTAATAATAAATGTAAAAGGATTAAGAAACTATAATAGGTCTCAAATTATGGTTTTATTATCTTGTTTGAATGGGACTAGAATACCTTAGTGATAACCCTTGGGAGAGTTAAAATTATATAAGAATAACCTGAATTTTTTTTGAAGTATAGAGTGAGTGGTTTACATGAAATTACACCACTATTTGGATAATAAAATTGGATAAGAATATAGAAACATTGTATCTAGGGTTAATAGTAAAAAATGGATTATTGGTTATAACTTGATTAACACCTATTTTAATTTAAAGAGGCCTTTCTATACACTTGGTTTTAAACTCTCAGGGGATATGCTTTCAAAAATTCACAAACTCATTTTCAACCATTATGATGTATTTGAATATACTATTATATTAGAAAATACAATGTGAAAACCTCCATGGATAACATAGATTAAATCCTAGAGACTCATAAGTTTGGATTTATGTTTTATTTAAAATTTATTTGTTATATATTCATAGTTACCCTTTGATATATTTTTTAGTTTGAGTATTCTCATCTATTTGTTTATTATGTATATAGTAAATTACTACAAATATAATAAAATAGTGAAATCTTCACTCATTATCAATCAATGAACATAAATTTCTCGATATCATTATAGTTCTACACATTCATTCATATCATTAATTTTTAGTATATATAATTAAAAAAAACCTAAAAACATGGGGGTTGAGTTATCTATGAGAAAAGAAAACAGAGAAATTATTTCATTCCAAGTATATAACTCCTCCCTCATAAATTTTTGTGGAATGAAACTACTATAAAATATTTTAGTATTTACTTTATTGAAGTTTGATTTTATATTAGGAATGTATTGGTAGTCCTTATTTTAATCCAATATCAATATTCATGAGAGAGATATCACTCTTCACATCCTACGTCATCCTCTGATTATGTCCATATGTAAGGAGGAGGATGAATCTCATTTTGAATCTTTATCTAAACGGTGTATATTATTTCCTTATGATAAAGAATATCTAGATCAAATGATTATGAACTAGGAGAGAATAATTCATGAATACATTCTTATTTTCAGAGATTATATTGATGAATTCCCTGAAAATTTTCCTATTCTTCTTTAGGATTGAGTGGTTGAGTTCTCAATTGAACTTATACTTGGATGATTTCCTATATCAAATGGTCATTATAAAATGGAAACCATTTAATTGGAATAACTAAATAATTTATTTCAAGAGAATCTAGAAATTGGGTTTATACACCTGAGTGCTTCACCATGGGGTGTACCATTCATCTTACTCAAAAATAAGTATGTGTTAGTGCACCAAGGAATTGATTATCATGAACTTAATTAAATCATGATAAATAGAAACTATCCAATTCCATGGATAGATTAAATATTTCATAAACTATATGGGCCCATATATTTATATAAGTTGGACCTTGGGTTGGGATATCACCAATTAAATGTGGGTATGCAAGATATTTCCATGACTCCATTTTGAACAAGGTATGGACACTATGATTTCATAATTATGCTTTTCAGACTTAGTAACAATCTAAATAAATGTATTTGATGAATATAGTCTTTATATATTACCTTTACAATTTTATTATAGTCTTTATAGATGTAATTATGATATAATCCAAAAGTAAAGAGGAGAATGATGAGAATTTTGAATACTATATTAATGACATTGAGAAGGGATAAGTTATATCGAAAGTATAGTAAATGTGTGTTCTGGATGGAGGAAGAATCATTATTTGGTCACGTTATTACCCAAAAATATAAATCCTCAAAACTTCCTAAGATAATGGCAATTAAGGAGTGGCATGGACCAATATCTGTAATGGAGATCGGTAGTTTCATTGGATGAGATTGGTATTACCATTGATTTGTGAGAAATGTCTCAAAACATTCAAACCCACTAACCATGATAACTTAGAATGGATTAAATATTTTATACACTAATGAATGTGAAGAAAGATTCAAGGAATGAAAAAGTGTCCCATCACTGAACCAACAACAACACTACCCTGAAGTGGATAATATTTATGGTATACAATTATGCTTTAAAGAAAGGATTAGGATGTGTACTAATGAAAAAAAAGTGGTAGAATATTCATCAAGGTATTTTTCAGTGCATACGAATAACTATCCAATGCATGAGTAAGAGTTGAATGTATTAATCTTTTCATTGAAAATAAGATATAATTATATCTATGGGGATAAGGGTGAAATATATTGAGACCATAAGATCCTAAAATATATATTAATAAATAATGAGTTTAATATTTTCTAATAAAGATGACTAAACTTGATTAAGGATTATGACTTCTCAATTCACTACTATACCAGGAATGAAAATAAAGTTGGAGATGCTCTATGAAGAAAGGATAAAAAAACCTTATTAACGATGATAATTGGTAAGGATATAATCTTTTTAGACATGTAATGGATGTTCATGGGGATAACAAATGAAGGAAAATAATTATTCATTTCTCCAATTATTTCTCAACCATACCTTATATAGAAGATAAAAATCCTCAAAGAGATGATGTAGAAAATGAAAATAAGGTGGAAGATATAAGAAAAGGGAAATCTCATTGTTCAAAATTTATGAATTTGGATTTATAATATTTGGATCATGACTATGTGTACTAGTAAATAATGAGATAATTAAGAAGTTATTAAATTATGCACATAGCTCAACTTTGTACATCCACCCATGGAGAATGGTGATGTTTCTATATATCCATGGGGACTATTTGTGGGAAAATATGAATAAGGAAATCAAAGAGTATACATAAAAATTACTAGGAAATAATAAGGTGAAGGTTTAAATACAAGTCTAATTGGATGAAGAAACCATTTCACATACCTACATGGAAATAGGAGAAAAACACCCTGAACTTTTTTACTGTATTCAAAAATCATAATGATGAATTAATAATCTAGGGGTTTTAGTGGATCACATTAAAAATACTACACAATTAATTAAAATTTAGAGGACTTATCAATCTATCAACTTTAAAGGATATACATTGGAGAAGTGGTGATGCTATATAGAACAACATTATTAATTATATCTGATTGATATATAATTTTTACCTCTTATTTTTAGAAGAGTATCCAATATTCTATAAGAACTTAGTTGAAAATCAGTATGAATTAACTCCCCAAAAATTATTTACAGTCTAATAGGAATATTAAAACACTTGATGAAATGTTGAGATCATGCCTGATGGACTTCAAAGGAGGCTGAGATCAACATCTTCCTCCGGTCAGTTTCATTACAATTATAGCTTTCAATCCATCATCCAAATGGATCCAAATGAATCACTTTATGGTAAGTGATGTGAAAAAATGAGTGTTGGGATGAAGATAGTGAATTCAAGGAATTGGGACTTGAAATGGTCAAGGAAATGGTTGAAAAGGTTAAGACCATTTAGAAGCACATTAGGGGTTCTCAATCTTGATAAAAGATCTGTTGAAATTATTTTTAATGAGACATGGAGTTTGAGGTTAGATATAAATTAATCCTCTATATATCTATATGGAAGAGAGTTTCTATTTTTGAAGAACGGAATGTAAAGTCATTGGTACATTCACCCCTCTTATATTATCGATTGTATTAGAGCTATGGTCTATCGACTAGTACACCCAAAAACCATTTCTAAAGTGAAATTCATATTCCACATATTCCTCTTGAGGAAGTACATAACAAAACCCTCCCATATACTAAATTCATAGGTGGTATAGCTTGAAAGTAACCTCTCTTATGAGGATAAACCTATAGAGATATTGGACCATAGAGATATAGTAATACATAATAAGACAACACACACAGTCAGTGTACTAAAGAGAAACCCTAAGTATGAGGAGGTAGTATAAAAACCTAAAGAATCCATGAAGCCAATGTACCACGAAATATTTTCAACTTATTAGGTAAAATCAAATTTTGTGGGTGAAATTTCTTATGGGGGGAAGAATGTAACGACCCATAATTTTATCAATGGAATTTACCTTCTTAATATATATTTGTATCATATTTAGTAATATAATATTATATAATGAACACACATTACATATTGAAACAAACCAAATTTTATTATATTAATTTAAAAATTACATTTGAAGAATGAAAAAGGTCATATTAATTTAAAATATTTCAATGGTATAAAATGTAGAAAATAAGATAACTAAATATGAAAATTTGGATCTATGTGATCCAACATAATAACTACACTCCCAAACAACACTATAGAAATGAGAAAAAATATTAGTAATGAAATATGAATCATGAAAATGAATATATATATATAACATTAAGAGAAAATAGTTTTGAATTAAGAATGTATCAAATATAAGGTATTTATAGAAAGTAGGAAACCCATATGAACATTAAAAATCTAACTGTTAGAATAGTAATCTGGACATTTGAATATTAATCTGAATATTCAAATATTAATTTGGCTATTAAGAATAGAAACTTGATCATTAGAATAGTATCCACACTTATGAAAGTCTAAAATAATATATCGGTATTTTATATCAAGTTACAAGTAAAGAAATGATTTAAAAATAATAATTTATGTGTATCTATTTTTGTAGCACAAGAATGTTTTAATTTAACTTTTATAATAAATATAATGAATTTAAAAAAATTATTTTCTTAAAATCAATCCATAAATTAATATCCTCTTTTATTATAATGTTTTTTAATTTTATGAGACAATAAGTAAAATTTTAATGTGTTTGAAAGTTGATCATAATATAAAAAATGGTATTTTTAGAATAAATGAGTATTTTATTCAAATAATTAAAATATCCATATTTGGGAAATTATTTTCATAAAATGGATTTTATTTTTGTATTCTACATATCAAAAAATGCTTCTGGAAATTTTTGGTATTTATCTAAAATATTTTATTATTTGGAGACTTGTAAAATGTAATAAAATAAGCTCTATAACATTTTAAGACAAATACCTGAACTTTTGATTCAGGGTTGTTGTGAGCACAAATTAGTTCAAATTCACATGAAATATTTACTATATATAGTCACATTAATAAATAATATTGGTAGAATTGAGACAGAATAATAAAATAATGAATATAATATTCAAAACACCCCTCTTCTCCCCTTATGAATACAACCCATCACCACCCCTTCTTCTCACACCTCCTAAACCTTGGTGATTTTCAAATTTCAACCCATCTCTTTTACTAATCATATCCTAAATATTCTAGTGATACTGATCTCATCCACATTCCAATCCTAGTCACCTTAAGTGGAATCCGAAGAGGATACATCTAAAGGATAAGGTAGTACCCTCAACTGAGTATTTATTCTTCTCTCCCCCCCAACATCCAAAAAATATATTAAACATCCCCAAATAACTCTTGTATAATATATATAACATAATTTTATTGTGATAATAGAATATTTATCATACCTAATCATCTATGATCATATTATTCTAAAAACAAAAAACATCATTTGTATTATGTCAGTTCACCGCCTCTATGGATGATGAGTTTTTGTTTCCCAATACTATCTTCATGTAAGGTTTAAATTAACTTATAATTTTATTTATAATGTACTAAATATTTATAATATATATATTTTTACAGTCATAAATAAATACATGTCAATAATATTATATAAAATGAAACTAGTTCATGATGCTCGATAAAACCACCCAAATAAACTAACCATAAAACATTAACCTTTTACCAAATGAATCATCCATATGTCCGAACACATATGAATACATGGGAGTATTTATGTTTTTGGAAGGTCTTGAATACCATTTCATTTCAGTTCTATATTTTTAGTCCCATTTTACCAGAACTTCAATAATTATCCACTGGTTATTTGACCATGGAACCCTGAAATGAATACCCCCATAAAATAGATATTAAACATTATATCTCCTATAAATAGTTATAAATCAACATAAAAAATAATATTAAATAAAAAAATAAGTAAAATGGTCTTAATTAATGAATTAATTAATATAATTTGATAATCCATGATGTTAAGTGCATGTACCATGCAATTCTGGAACCTAAGGTAAGGGATATCTTGTAACACCCTAAACCTTAATGGTACATTTCTCTTGTAATAATACAATATCCTGTGATGTACGCAACACCTAGTTCAAGCGCACCACAACCTATCAAACTACCCATTTAAAAAGTAGTTATGAACAGTAATACCCAGCTTTTGAAGTTTTATATATTTTATTATTCAAAATGGACATCATTTTTAGATTTGGAATATCAAAATTATCTTAGGGTGAATTTTTGGTACATTTCTGATAACTTTTATATTTTGATGAATAGTGAAAAATACTAAATTTTAATTAAAAACATATTTTTTTAATCGAAATAATTGAAAGTGTTAAATTATACATTTGAGTATTTTTAAAGTATCATTAGATTATATTTTTATCATTGATTATAATTTAGGTCATTTGATGTAATTTCACATTTAAATTGTACATAAACACATGTCAATCTTTTGATAGTTTTTACTTTTTTAAAACCCACTTTTTAGTTTCGACAACGGGAATTAATTTTAAATTAATTTTTGCAACTTTTGTATTTGGAATTTGGAAAAATGGATTTAATATTTGGAATTATGAGGTCTAAATTGTGTAAATAGGTAACTTTTATTTTTGGACATTATGAATAATTACATCGGTAAATATTTTATTTACCATGGTTAAAGGGTAAATATGGTAAATATGGGTAAACAAAGAATATTATTATAATAATAAATTAGTCTAACACATGTCCCAACCCTATTGGATGATGCATTTCCGACCTTGGGCATCCTTTTGTCAGTTCTGGGACCCCATGGAGCCACTTGGGAGTGATAATGACATTTTATATTAAATAATCTAAAGTAAGGACAAAAAAAACAAAAGCATGCATCTTTTAGTTAAACAATTTTTATATGAGGTTATATAATTTATCTATTAGACTATAAATTGTAATTAAAAATATAAAAATATTTCCTAAATCATGATATTTTATTTATAATTTTTAGACATAAAACAAATCTATTTATATATGACACAATAATGATGCTGTATTTTCTTTATTATTGAAGGAATAAAATAAATGGTATTATAAATATTAAAATAAATATTATTTGAAAGTTTTTATGCCATAAAAGAATTTTATAGGTGAATATAACATTCTAGGATTGATTTAATTTATTTTTTTGAAGTAATAAAGTTTTCATGACTTTCACAAAAACCAAATACTAAATAATGTCAAAATTGATATAAATGAGTTTTTAAAACAAATACTATATTATTAAATGATATAATAGTCCTAAAAATATACTTTACGGCCAAAAGACTTATATAATAATATATGTTTCATTAATGAACCACTTTTGGTTCTCTTTTCATTTTATTCCAAGTTTATTAACCATTTATTATAATAATAAAATAATACATGGTAAAAGCTAAACTATTTAACTAAGAGTTAAATCTAAATGATAGGGTTAATATGGTGACCTAAACTTGTCTAAAACCTATTGGTTGAAAGGTTTTAAACCCATACTTACCTTATCCTCTAAATAAATCATTTTGGAGCCATTATAAACTGAAGATGATTGTATAATAAAATATTATTTCAAGCTTTTCCTAAAGTGACCCTCACATCTCTTATAAAAGGGTACTTCCCCTTCTCTTAATTTCACACCTCCAAAGTCATTTGGATCGGCCAAAAACTACTCCAATATCCCCCCAACTACCCTCAATTAGACCTAGAGGACTTAATTTTATCATAAAGCCAACCTAAGGAGCCATTCTGATCAACTCAAAAGGAAACACCCGAAGAAGAGGTAATAATTTCACCACCTCTTTCAATGTTCTTTTCTTATTACACATTTTCTTTATTTGTTATTTCCATACCAAAATAATGAATCCATTGCCTTCAATATAATGTGATGTTATTATAAACATTTTTAAACCATACTCATTATTCTATCCATCCTATGAATGATAATGTTACCATGCGTGCATACATACGACTTACCATCTCCACGTCGTGGTGTAGTTTGTTATTCAAACACTTCATTATTTGGTTGGGTAAAATAATGAGTGTAACTGATGTAAATAAAAAATATAACATGTTAAGGATTTTTAATATATGATATTCCATCCAATTATATACGACTTCACCATCAATATAATGATATTGTCGCTCGTGCGTACGTACAGATTACCGTCTCCACGAACGCGATGAGATTCATTTCACATCGTAATCATTCAAGAATAATTTTCATTTTATGATTTAAAATAATTTTAAAGAACTCAATATCATTCTGGATATGAATCAAATACATCTTCTCTATAACAATCTTGGCTTACGTAACCAAGCATATAACGGAAAACAAATCATTTAACACCCGAAACAATGATACTGCTGAAATATTATAAACAAAGCAATATTAGAAGATCATATATGATATCATATTTATGAATTCAGTTCCTTTATAATTTAATAACAATGATTTAACTATTATACATGTGGTTAAACATACCCTCAACCAATGGAATGTGCAAGGTAAAGGTTAATTCCTCAGTCTCATTATTATCTAAGATTGTTTATGTGTAAATATTTTCTGGGACATATTTTTTATACATGTCTATGTTTCTTAAAATACATTTCAAAATTATTATTTTAAGTTAGACTTTAATTAAAAAATAATTTTAAATGTTTAAAATATTTATTCTTCTAAATATTTTTCATAAATTTCTATGTTTTCAAAATGGTTTTAAGGTTTTATTTATATGGACATGATTATTTCAAAATGTTAATTCCTTTCAATAGTTTCAAACTAGTATGGGAAATTTTGATTCAAAAATCTCTTTTAAATGACTTCCTTTATAAATGTGTGACTTTTATATGATTTCACAAAAAGGGATATTTCTCTCAAAATGTTTTACTGATCATTTTCAAATATTTCAACATTCTTTATTGGATATTATTATTGATTAAGGTATAATTATTATAATACAATCTTCTATAATTTATTGAATGAGATATGATATGTTTGACTGAGGGTGTGTTTTTTATACCATTCATGGTTTATGATTAAAGTATTGACATTTAATATGCTAGATTTAATATGAATTTTTATGTTTTATTTAAACATTTTCATATGAGGAATGCAATAGACTTAGTAAGTGATGGGTGGAGCCCGCTATAGCTCCTCGATGCATCGGTGACTCTAATGAGACAGAATAGTGTCTTGGCACAAGGCGTTGACAGAAATTTTATTTTTAGTCTTGTAACGAGGCCCTGACTATGTGGTAATGATGTCTGGTGTTAGTAATTCCCTAATTATGAAATTAATTATTACATGTGACTATTAAACTAGTAGAATATCCCTGTGCATGTTTATATGGTAATGTTTGATTTATTTTCTCTACATTATGTTCATGTTTATGTTTAAAAGGATGTTGTTTTTATTACACATATTACCTTAAACGTTTATAGCTTCCACTAAATTATTTACCCTTACTGAGCATCTGGGATCACCCATTTCTTATTTTTTGTTTTCCTAGGACTCCAAGAAGGGTATTATGTTTGATATGTAGGGTTAAACTAGGTTAATAATGACATTATCAACATATTATTTATGTTGTGTTTTATGTTTGAATGTATAATGTAACATTCATGTATGTAATCTATTTTCCTATACTACTAATCTGACTGGTCCTTTTAGACTTGATTCCTTGTAATCATTCCAATGTATTAAAATAATGCACCAGATCTGGGCTTATGGGGTCGGGGTGTTACAGTTAGTATCAAAGGAATTTTAGTGCCAACCTTGGAAACCTGATTTAGAAAAAAACTCTGATTAGAGAACATTACCCTAAGATAGACTTTTAGGATTAATGTAGAGATTTTGTGTATTTTCCAAGAAATACATCCCTGTCAGGATGTGAGAAGGTAGAGACCACTCTGGCATAGATGTACCTAGGATTGAAAACTCCGACAAGGAGTTTCGGGCTTGACCTGAGGTATCCTGGAACACAATAACGGGCCTTGCTGCACTTTTAGTTATGACACTCTTGGGGGATATGCTTAGGATAATTCACATTTTCTTTACAAACCATTATGAAGTTTTTATGAGTATATAACTCCTCAATGAAAACATTTTTATGATTATGGATTATATCCATAAACTATTCAATTTATGTTAAGTGTTTTACATGTTTGAAATTATGTATTGCGATTAATAAACTAATCTAGTGTATGTCATTTTTTAGAAATAGCACCTATTGGAAGAGAATGAAATAACTGTGGGTGAGGAAAAGAATGTTCAAACAGAGGATGTGCCTATTGTTCAAGAATATTTTTATGTGTTTCAAGAGAATTTACCTAGAAATTTTCCAAATTGATAAATTGAGTTTTCTATTGATTTAATTCTTGGTTCAAGGCCCATATCGAAGACCCCTTAGAGAATGAAAAATATGGAATTAGGGGAATTAATGAAAAAACTAGAGGAATTGAATAATAAAGTATTTATTCACCATAGTGTTTCTCCATGGGGATTCTGAGTTCTTTTTGTTAAGAAGAAAGATGTATATATGAGGTTGTGCATTAACTACAGGGAGATCAATTCTATAACAATAATGAACAAGTATCCCCTACCTCACATTAATGATTTATTTGACCAACATCATGGAGCTCAATATTTTTCAATGATTGAACTTTGATATAGATATCATCAGTTGTGTATGAAGAAGGAACACATTCTGAAGACAACATTTTGTACTAGGTACGATCATTACGAGTTTACAGTAATGCCTTTTGAACTGAATAATTCACCCTATGTTTTCATATATCTAATGAATAATGATTTCAAGGAATATCTTGATGACTTTTTAGTATTATTTATTGATGATATCTTGGTATAATAAAAAATATATGATGATCATGAAAATCACTTTTTTCACTATTCTGAAAACCATCCGAAGAAATGAATTATATGGGAAGTTTAGAAAGTGTGAATTATAGATTCATAATTTTTTTTTGATGGCCATATTGTATCTAAGGATGAAATCTCTATTGATCCTTCTAATACAAGATCAATACAAGAATTTCAATCACTGAAGAGTATAACTGAGGTATGCAGTTTTATTGGTTTAGCAGGTTATTATTGGTGCTTCGTCTAGAATTTTTCCCAATTGGAAAACACATTAACCAAGATCACACGTAAAGGGGTTAAATTTGTTTAGGTAAAAGAGTACAAAGAATTTTCTAAAGAACTGAAGAGAATATTAGTCAATGATCCTATCTCGAATCAACCATCTAGGAATAATGGGTTTGTTATCCATAGTGATGCATCAAAGAAAGGACTTGGTTGTGTCTTTATGCTGAATGATAGAGTTATTTCATATCCATCATGATAGCTACAAATTCATTAACAAAACTATCCACCTCATGATCTTGAGTAAGCAGTAGTAATCTTTTCTTTGAAGATATGGATACACTATCTCTATGGTGAAAATTGTGGGATATATACCGATCACAAGAGTTTGAAGTATACTTTTTCCCAAAAATAACTCCATATGAGGCAAAGGAGATGGCTCGAACTTCCCAAGGATTATGATTGCACTATACACTACCACCTGGGGAAGGAAAATAAGGTAGACGATGCTTTGAGTGGAAAGGATCATGGAGTTTTGAACAAGATGAGAGTTAAAAGGGATCCTATGTTCATAGATCTCATATAGATGGATATGGGAATAATCATGGAAGGTGAAACATCAATACCCTTTCAAATGGTCTCTAAACTATCTTTACTAGAAAGGATAAAAAGTTCTCAGATTGATGATGAGGAGTTTCAAAAGAAAATTAATGTTGTGAAAAATGGGAGATTGATTGACTTCGTATATGAAGATGGCATGTTGAAATTTGGGAAGAGATTTTGTGTTCCTGATATACTTGATCTAAAAAGGGAATTTTTGGATGATTCTCATAGCTCCAATTTCTCAATACACCCTGGTAGCACTAATATGTATAGATATTTGAGGGAACATTTTTGTTGGGACAACATGAAGAGGAAGATTTCTGATTATGTGTCAAGATGTATGGTATGTCAACAGGTTAAGTCTAGAAGAAAACATCCTAGAGGAGTCATGCAACCTCTTCCCATACCTGAGTGGAAATGGTATGATATTACGATGGAATTTTTCATGGGGATACCAAAGACTCCTATAAGGAATAATGCAATATGGGTCATTATTGATCATCTTTCCAAGTCAGCACATTTTCTTACTATAAGATAATATTTACCACTTGAACGTTTAGCAAGAGTTTATATTAATGAAGTTGTATGACTTCATGGAGTACCCCTATCGATTGTTTCAGATCGTTATCCCCGTCTTACATCAAGATTCTGGAAAAGTCTTCAGAAGGCCTTGGATACTGAACTTCATTTGAGAACTTCCTACCAACCTCAAATTGATGGAAAATCAGAAAAGACTATTCAAACCTTAGAATACATGGTGTGATCTTTTTCACTTGACATACAAGGTATGTGGGATCAATATTTTACCTCTGGTTGAATTTTCCTATAACAATAGTTTCCATTCAAGTATTCAGATGGCACCATATGAAGCTTTATATGGAAAATTATGTCTCACACCAACTTTTTGGGTTGATATTTGTGAAAGAAAACTCGTAGGTCCAAAACTTTTTGAGGAAACAACGGAAAATGGGAAGGTTATCCAAAGCCACATCAAATCAACTCATAGTAGGCAAAAGATCTATGCTGACAACCGAAGAAAATATTTAGAATTTCAAGTAGGAGATCATGTTTTTCCAAGGTATGTCTATGGAAGAGTGTTATACAGTTCAGTAATAAATAAAAATTAAGTCCCAGGTAAATTAGACCTTTTGAAATTTTAGAAAAAATAGGAGTTGTAGCTTATCATTTGACAATTCTACCAAGTCTTTTCAAAGTTCATTATGTGTTCCATGTATCATTGTTGAGAAAATACATGCCAGACGCAACGCATGTACTCACCAATGATGAAATAGAACTAGACCCTGATATGTATTAATATGAAGATGATGTCAAGATTCTTGATACTAGAGAACATGTTATGAGAAATCAGACAACTCATCTGGTGAAAGTTCTATGGAGAAACCATAAGATGGAAGAGGCAATGTGGGAACCCAAGGAACTTATGATGAAGAACCAACCAAATCTTATTATTCTGTAATATTTTATAAATTTTGAGGATGCAATTATTTGAATGTGGGGAGAATGTAACACCCCAATCTTACATGGTACACTTCTCTTTGAATAATACAATAACATGCGATGTATGTAACACCGAGTTCAAGCGCACCGCGACCTATCAAACTAGCCATTTTAAAAGTAGTTATGAATAGTAATACTCACTTTTTGAAGTTTTATAAATTTTATTAATCAAAATGAACTTCATTTTTGGATTTTGAAAATAAAAAATTATCTTAGGGTAAATTTTTGGTACTTTTCTGATAACTTTCATATTTTTGACGAATAGTGGAAAATACTAAATTTTAATTAACAACCACTTTTTTAATCGAAATAATTTAAAGTGTTAAATTGTACATTTTAGTGGTCTTAAAATATCATTAGATTATATTTTTATAATTTTTTAGAATTTAGTTCATTTGATATAATTTCATATTTAAATTGTTCATAAACACATGTCAATCTTTTGATAGTTTTTACTTTTTAAAAACCTCCTTTTTGGTTTCGACAACATGAATTAATTTTAAATTAATTTCTACAACTTTTGTGTCTTTAATTTGAAAAAATGGATTTCATATTTGGAATTAGTATGTCCTAATATTGTAAATGGGAAACTTTTAGCTTTAGAAATTATGAATAATTACTTCAGTTAATATTTTATTTACCAAGGTTAAAGGGTAAATCCGGTAAATAAGTGTAAAACAATTATATTATAATAATATTAAATTATGTTAACATCTGTATTAAATTAATTTTATGATACATGACCAATCATGGGCATCCTTGGGGTTGATTTGGGGACGCCATGGATCCCCTTGGGAGTGATAAGGACTTTTTATATTAAATAATCTAAAGTAAAGACAAAAATAACAAAAGCATGTATCTTTTAGTAAAACAATTTTTATATGAGGATATATAATTGATATATTAAACTATAAATAGTCATTATAAATCTAAAAAAATTTCCTACATAATGGTATTTCATTTATAATTTTTATACAAAAAATAAATATATTTATATATGACACAATAATGATGCAATCTTTTCTTTACTAATAAAAGAATCAAATTAATGATATTTTAAAAACTAAAATAATTATAATTTGAAAATTTTTATGCCATTAAAGACTTTTATAGATGAATATGACATTTTATTATTCATTAAATGTATTTTTTCAAAGTAATCAAGTTTTTATGACTTTCACAAAAACCAAATACTAAATAATGTCAAAATTAACATAAATGAATTTTTAAAAAAAATACTATATTATTAAATGATATAATAGTCCTAAAAATATAAGGTTCATCCAAAAGAATTATATAATAATATACATGTCATTAATGAAACACTTGGGGTTATATTGGAATTTTACAGTAAGTTTATTAACCATTTATTATAATAATACAAGAATACATGGTAAAAGTTATACTATTTAACTAAGAGTTAAATCTTAATGATATGGTTAATATGGTGACCTTAACCAATCTAAAACCTATTATTTGAGAGGTGTTCGACCCATACCCACCTTATCCTCGATCTAAATCATTTTTGAGCCATTATAAACCGAATATGATTGTATAATAAAATAATATTTTTAGCTTTTCCTAAAGTGACCCTCACCTCTCTTATAAAAGTGTACTTCCCCTTCTCTTTATTTCACACCTCCAAAACCATTTTTTTCGGCCATAACCTGATCCAATATCCTCCCAACCACCCTCACATTTAACTAGAGTCCTTAATTTAATCATAAATCCAACCTATGTATCCCTTTTGATCAACTCAAAAGGAAACACGTGAAGAAAAGTTAATAATTTCACCACCTATTTCAAAGTTATTTTCTTCTTCCACTTTCTATTTATTTTTTATTTCCATAACAAAAAAATAACTCCAGTACCATATACATACTATTATGTTATTATAAGCATTTTAAAACCATACCCATTATTCTATCTATCCTATGAATGATAATGTCACCATGCGTGCGTAAGTACAGCTTACCATCTCCACGCCGTGTTGTAGTTTGTTATTCAAACACTTAATTATTTGGATGGGTATAATAATGAGTGTAACTGATGTAAATAATAAATATAACATGTTAAGGATTCTTTATATATTATATACCATCCAATTACATATGATTTCACCTTCAATATAATGATATTTGTTTCTCATGTGTACATACATATTACCCTCTCCAAAAACGTGATGAGATTCATTCTCCATCGTAATCATTGAAGAATAATTTTATTTTATGATTAAAAATAATTTTTAATAACTCAATATAATTCTGGATATGAATCAAATACATAATATCCATAAAAAACATGGCTTTCATAACCAATCATATAAAGGAAAATGAACCAGTTAACACCCGAAACAATGATACTACTGAAATATTATTAACAAAGCAATATTAGAATATCATATATGATATAATTTTTATGTATTTGGTTCTTGTATAATTTAATAATAGTGATTTAACTATTATAAAAGAGGTTAAACCTACCCTTAACCAAAGTAAAGTGAAAGGTAAGGGTTAATTCCTCAATCTCATTATTATCCAAGATTGATTATGTGTAAATATTTTCTGGGAATTATTTATTATCCAGGTCCATGTTTTATAAAATAAATTTCAAAATTCTTATTTTAAGGTAAACATTAACTAAAACATAATTTTTAATGTTTTAAATATTTATTCTTCTTAATCATTATCATTAATGTCCATGTTTGCAAAATGGTTTTAAGGATTTATTTATGTGGACATGATTTTTTTAAAATGTTAATTACTTTAAAAAGTTTCAAAGTGGTATGGGATACTTTGATTAAGAAATATCTATTAAATGACTTCCTTTATCAATGTGTGACTTTTAAATGATTTAAAAAAAGGCATATTTCTCTCAAAAAGTTTTACTGACCATTTTGAACAATGTGAACATTCTTTACTGGATATTATTCTTTATTAAAGATGATTTATTAGAATACAATCTTCCACATAGTATTGAATGAGTTATGACATGGTTGAATGTAGATGTGCTATTTTTATACCATTCATGGTTTATGGTTAAAGTATTGACATTTCATATGTTAGTTTTAATATGAATATTTATGTTATGTTTCAACATTTTCAAATGAGGTATGCAATGGACTTAGTAAGTGCGGGGTAGATCCCGCTATAACACCTCGATGCATCGGTAGGTCTCATGAGACAAACTAGTGTCTTGGAACAAAGCCTTGACAAAACATTTATTTATTGTCTTGGCATGAGGCCTGGACTATGTGTTAATGATGTCCTATATTAGTCATTCTCTTATAATGAAATTAATTATTACATGTGACTATTCGACTAGTAGAATATCCATGTTCGGGTTTATATAGTAATATTTGATTTATTTTCTCCATATTATGTTCATTTTTATGTTTAAAAGGATATTATTTTTTACACATATTTCAATAAAATTTTATATCTTTTTCTAAATTATTTACCCTTACTAATCATATGAGCTCACCCCTTTCTTATGTTTTGTTTTCCCAAGATTCCAAGAAGTGTATTATGTTTGATATACAGGGTTAATCTGGGGGAGTAATAGTATTCTCAGCAGATTATTTATGTTGGGTTTTATGTTTGAATGTGTAATGTAATGTTCATGTATGTAATCTATTTTCCAAGAATAATAAATTGACCGGTCCTTCGGGACTTGATTCATTGTAATAATGCCAATGTATTAAAATAATGCACCAACTTCGGGCTTCTGGGGACAGTGCGTTACATCTCATTGAACCACCCTATTTTTTTGGGTTACTATTTCTCTCTATTTTTTCTAAATTATCACAATATTTTTTATATTTACTTATTTTATATTATATATATGTTTACTACACATATATACCATGTTAAATTCACTTTTTCTTGATGGGGATATATATGTTTTAAAAGGATCCAAATCCAATTTCTCTAAATAAGAAAAATTTAATAATGGGAACATCCCAATTTCATTCCCCTTTTCAAGTAAAAATACTTAAAATGTTATAAAATGACCTTGTTTTCTAAAATCATTCATTTTATCAGGGAAAACATGTTAGTTAATTTTTAGTTTTATTGAAATTAATATTCATTTCCTCTCTTTAAAGACTTGTTAGCCTTTTCACTAATGCTCTACTTAAGAATCACATTTCTGGATGGATTTCTCTACTCATTTTCAAGTATACACCTAATGTATATATACATTTTAGGGAATATTCTTATGAATTTAGATAGAATTATTAAATTCCTTCTTTCATGGAAACCATAATGATATTCCATCCAGTTATGTTATATGACATGGTTAATAAACACATTTCTTTCCAAGATAAATCCATATGTTAATGCCTTTTTTTTATTTCCTTACATAGAACAAATATAAATTTAATGGATTGGGTACGGTTTTTTCCCATATGATTATATGTATGGGATTAGGGATTGAACCTAATACATGTAAGGACTCTATCAACCAAGTGATGTTTTATTGGTATTTAGCCCTGAATTATTCTTTTTACATGTTATATATTGCTAAAACATTACAATGATTCCATGATATTATTAATACATGATCATTATATTATTCCAATATATGATTATTCATGAGTCCTATGTTTTATGTTCTCTTGTTATACCTTCTGACTCATATGTTATGCTTCATTACTATTTTTATTCCCTTACTAGTCATTATAACTCACCACATTCCTTTATGTATTACTAATGTTATCTTATGTTATTTTAAGATATCAAATTGATTTTGAATATCATAATGGATATTAAAATAAAATTGATTTATTTTAGTCTTATGTAGATGTTTTATATAACTAGTATTCTAAAGTCACCTGGCCTCTAGATCCTTTGGTTTTATTTATTGGGTATTTATGTTTTAAAACATGAAATAATATGTGTAAAAGGTTAGGGTAACAATAGAATCAATTCCCTAGTATAATGGTGACTTGGAATGTGATACTTCATATGGTTATGTGAGAACCCTTGAGTGGGTTATTTGGGCTATGATTTTTCATGTGATATTTGTGATAATAATAGAGAGGTGTTTAATGTGAGTTATAAACTATGTGAGATATGAATTATAGATTATATGAGAGAGACCAGTGCATGATAAATTTCTCAACATATAGTTGATTCAAGTGTTATGGGCAAGATTATTTTTTCTATAAAATGGTATCCTGAGATAGGTGTAAGTCCGAGAATGAGAATTCCATAGATATTGGAATCATGGATAGATATATTTGGTTATTAGGATGTTGTACATGAGGTTTTATTGTTTATAAGGTATAATCATGGATATTCCTTGAGTTTGATGATGAAAAGAACCTTGAGTTCTAGTAATTATGTATCTAGTTTTAATTTAAGAGGGTTGTACTGGTCGAGTACATAAACATACTATATTTGGATTCACTTTTTGTGTAGAGAATGCAGATTGATGATTTTAGTTTCAGTAAAATATTATCTATGTTGGTTGGTCATGCATTAGACCATGGAATTTTGAGATTAGTAATGTTGAAGAGGAGCACCAAGGGTGATTTGGGATAGATGAGGTTGATATGAAATGATCATGGTCAGTGTTATAGGTGCATAATTCTACGTTCAAGTAGGTGTGACTCATGGAATCATAGGCTAGATTTTTTTTATTGGGTGATACAAGAGAACACACCCACTAGGATTTTCTAAAATTTAGGTAGCATGTTCTAGTTACGCATGGTTCCAGTTTAATTATAAATTGGTTAGTGACTGTGTGAAGGATGATGACTTATGGGTTGATGAAATTTTTATGGGTTTGGAAACCTGATTTTTGGATATTAATGAGATATGGTGCCTCTCTAATGAAAAACACACTATGAATGGAATTGGGTTAGTGTTGATAGTAGATAAGTGTGTCTTGGGAGGAGAAACATGAATGAGATGATAAAATATTCTAAGGTTTCACTAGAGTATAATTATAAGAAAATACATATGATGTGGAGTAAACCATTGGATGATGGAGGGTTTGACCCTCTTTGTAGATAATTTTTCATTAGGTGTTGAGGATAACATTACCATGAGTGAAGAATGGGTCATGTTTAATGTTTTTTGTTTTTACTCATCTATGAGTGGGATGGTCACATCCATTCATTATTTGTGGTGATGTATGTAGAATTGTTCATGTAGGAATGACCCCATGTGGGTAGGTTTGTGGATGCTTGAAACTATTCATTGGATGGTCAATGTGGTTTTTAGAGATGAGTGGTAGGAAAATATGATTTTATAAAGTTCATTGTTGAATAAATTATTTGAGACTCAAATGAATCATTTTTCATAAACCACACATTGGTTTCAAACTAATAATAGTCTACATTTGTACAACCATGAGTCCGTTCGGGGATGCACCAGTGCTCATAGTAAAGCATTACAATTGTTATGAGTGGTTGGTGATCGAACTAGGGAGTTTTTCTGAAAATCATATTCATAATTAAGTGTGGGTTTTTAGATTATCACATGTTTCTTCTTATTATTTTAATATCTTTATCAGGTGAAAAGAAAGCACATCGATATGTGAGATCGAGAGTTTTCTTAAAATGTTTTCTAAGGGATGTTTAATTGGTTAGTTTTCATGTAATTTTATGCAGCGAGCTGTAAACCACTTCGTTTCAAAAACTTTAAGTATGAAATATATTTTTTGGGGATTAGATAATGGGTTTTAAGGAGAATATGGTGTATTTGGGATCATTCATGAGTGGTGGAGACCCATTAAACTTGGTTTAGAAATTAGAAACATGAATCAATCCATGATTCCAACTTTTGTTTCCTATTATTGTGTGTGGTGTGATGGAAACAAAGTAATGTCAGTAATTGGACCTCTAGAATTATGTTTTTATATGTGATTCTGATAGTGGGGAGAACCATGGTTTAAAATCATCTTGTATGAGTTGAGTCTTATGGTAGGTAGTAGAATAATCTTTGGGATGAAATGATTGATGTAATTGTGGTGTCTTAGGTTATATAGTACTAATTAATTGTTTTCAATATGTTTTTAATGGGTATGAGTCATGGATTGAATTTTAATGAATAAAATTCCTTGTGTTTAGCGTTCCATAGTGAAGGCTCATTTGGAATTCCAAGATACAACATAGTTAATTGAGTTGGAATTTATAACAAATATAGGTCAAATTGATGGCTATAAGATCACTAAGGCTTCTTGGGGATGATAACTGTTATGGTGGGGAGGTTGTAAAACCTTGTAACCTTTCAAGGTGAGACTTTATTTTAGAATTTTATTTTTTAGGAATAGGTTCATTTTTAAAAGTATTGTTGAAATTTGAATTCTGAATGTTTTTACATCTCATGTGATTCCTTTTTTATATGGTTCAAGACATAGTTGGTGGTAAAAGTTCTCAAGTATGTTTTGGAGAAGGGCCCAGTGTCTTCAGAGATGATTTTTTTGCTACTGTAGCCATTTACACCATGAACCCTGAGGCTTACACCATGAATGGAGCTAGTCAATTGGTGTGGCCCTCTGTCTCAAGTATTTCAAGGCATAAACCACTGTTTATTATGTGAATAGTGTTTTATGAGGGGTTCAAACCCTCTTCCCCATGTTTTTCATTGCGGGAACTTCTGGGTGTCATCAGTAACAATGTGTTGTGTGGTTTGTTGAAAAAGGGTTAATTCTTTCTTTTCACAATAGTGGTGTCATACAATTTAGGCAAGAGGAAGTAATTAGGGAAATATATTTTTGGTCAGTTCCTCCCTCATTCAACATTAATTCAATCCTCTTTCCAGAGAGGTAAATTTTGGTGAGTTATAATGGTGATTTAAGAAGATTTATTTTATTTACACCATTCTTGGTTTCCTTCATAGATTTCGATTTCATACTCAATTTTGTCTCATGATTTAGTGAATATTTTATTCAACCATGGTTAATTCATTCAAGATTGATGGGTTCTTCATACGAGGTAGCTAGATAACGTCCTGAGATGGTTTATGTATACCATTTCCTTCCATTTCTATTGATTTGGGACACTGAATGAATTATTTTGGGTTTTGGATTAGATTAAATGAAGTTGACCATTTGATGGTGTAATTGATTTGGTTATTTTTCTTTTCCTTGGTTCGGGAGTGTTTCAGGAGTGTACTATATTCCATTGCTCATGGTTTTAGATATAGGATACCCATAGGTTAGTTTTTATGCATTATACCTAATTGAACTAAATTTTAAATTAGTTATCAAATTAATTTGAATATTTTAGTTAATTTATATTTATTATTAATAATTAATTTTGGATTATTTGGAATGAGTTAGGTCCTCATGATATTATGAGATTGATATATGGGCTTGGATGAGTCTGATTTGTAGTTTTCTAGCAGTTAAAAATGGGATAACTCCATAATTAAGTTAGGTTATCCCTTGGTCATAGCCATATGGTGTTTCTACTTATTTATATATGATTGGAATATGGTATGCCATTTCATTACTAAGGGAGAATGTCCAAGTTTAATTTAAAATGAATTATTAATTAAAATGAAATGAATATGGACTTAAAAAATTATCAAGGGCCATATTGAACCCCTATTCACTATCTTGGTTATCTCGATCAGTGATGGTTGAGGCCTTTTTTATTTTGTGTACCTTGAGAGACATAGACCCCTTGAGGGATGTAATAGGTTTATATAATCATATTGGACCTTAGTATAGGTACCAGTTTGACATCCAAGTACGGAGTTCTGAAAGGGTGAGAATGAATGACCCTAGTAGGCCTTAGTGGGCCCTTATGCTTCCTTATAGCCTTTGGTATAGTTGAGCAGAGTGTGGGGTGAATGTTCCTCAACCACTGAGATGAGATCACCCAGGTGGGTAATACTGGGGTAGATTGATGATTGGTTTGAAGTGTGGATGGACTAAATATGAATTTGAGAGAAAAATGGGCCTTCTACCATCTCATGAGACTAATGAAAGTGAGGCCTGTCCTCTGAGGCCAATGAGTAGATCATGTGATTACCATGGGGAACTCTAACCACTAATTGATTTTCCTGACTTGAGAAATGAGATTGAGATAATTGATACCATGTGGCTTCTCTTACTATGACATGATCTAGGGGACCTAGTGAGTGCCTCTGGTATATATTAATCCCTACTCGGTTTGTGTGGGAATAGTTAAGGGTGATTATAGGTGTTATATAAGAACTCGAATCATAATTGAACCCAATACTTATAGATTTTTTTGAAAAGATAATTAGATCTAATAGTTATGGATGAAACTATGATTTCTTAGGGCTATCGCCCTAGGAATTAGGTTGGATCCTGATCACTATTGATTTCCTAGGGTCATCCGCTAAGGAATATCCTTAGATTCAGATGTTGTTGATTGCATATTGTTATCACCCAAGTAATAGGTGATGATACTTGATTACTATGGATTTACTAGGATTAAATCCTAAGGATCAAATTGAAGCTTGATGACTAAGGATTTCATAGAATTACCTCCTAAATATCAGTGATGATGCCTGATGACCATGGATCACCAAGGATTTCTACATAGAAGTCGATGATGATGCCTGATGATTATGGATCACATAGGATTACCTCCTAGTGAATGATAATGATGCCTAATGACTATAGATCACCTAGGAATACCTCCATCACTACTAAAAAATGGCTTATATTAGCGCTAAAAAGGGGCTTTAACAGTGCTAAAAAAGCGCTATAAAACTCAGTGCTAATATAGGGGGGTCCCTTTTATCAGCACTCCGAAAAGCGCTGATAAAGGCTGCTTTTATCAGTGCTGATAAAAGACCCCTTTATCAGTTCTTCTTTTACCGCTGATAAAAGGGGCCTTTATCAGCGCTTTTAAAAATCGCTGATAAAGGTTAAAAAAATTAAAAAAAATTACAAAAATTAAAAATAATACAGGGGAGTGATTTTATTAGCGCTTCACACCCCCTTTATCAGTGCTAGGATGTCTCCCACGCACTGCCCTTCCTGCGCATCCTCATACGTGTGAACCCCCTTCACTTCCACCCGAACTCGAACCTGGGACCTCCCCCCTTTCGCGGTTGCACCTTTACCACTATGCCGTTTCATTTTGTTCTCTATTTAATGATATATCTTTATATATATAGTTATATTTATTCATATATTGATATAGATTCATATTAATATAAATATATTTACTCATATATTTGTATATATATATTAATTCGTATATTAATATATTTATATATATATTTTTAGTTATAATTTTTTTTACGTATATTTATTTTTATATTAATATATACTTATAAGATTAGTTTTAAATACATTTATGAAAAAAAATGTTTTTTATATGTGTTTATAAATAAATACATAAATACATACATATATACATAGATATATACCACACACAGACACACACATAGAGAGACACACACACAAATACATATATATTAATGAATAAATACATATATATGTGTATTTGAAAAGCCATAGAATGTGCTTATAAAGATTAGTTTTAAATAAATTTTTGAAAAAATATGTTTTTGATGTGTGTTTATAAGTAAATAAATAAATAAATACATATATATATACAAATATACCACACACATAGACACCCACACACACACAGACACATATATATTAATGAATAAATACATATATATGTGTATTTGAAAAGCCATAAAATGTTAAAACGACCATAATTTATAATCTAGAATTCCATATCAATTTCACAACCAATCAAATCGAAGAAAATAAAACAATATTCGATATGATATGTGATACAGGCCTAATGGAAATCCATACTAGAAGTTATACTTTTTTGAATGTTAAAAAATTGGGGTATCTCGACTAAAAACTCAGTTTTGGAGGCCTTCTGGGCCTTTTTTGGGCTCTAAAAAAGTGACAGAGGCACTGCCTCGGTCACAAGTGCATTGAGATCATCGTAGGCTTTGATTGGATATACTATAGAGCTCAAACGGACACCCATATCAAAAGTTATGACCGTTTGAAGTTTGAGTTACATTTTCGACTTATTTTAGATCTTTTATTAATTGTTTTGATTTTTTGTGTCGTCAAATTGTTATTTAATGATTTTTAATCGATAATAATTAGAAAATTATTAATTAATAATATTTTTTTAAAATATTTTGAAGTGATTTTTACTAAATTTCTTATATATTAAATGTAATAGTCTATTTATACATACATATAACATATTTAAAAAATATATACAGTATTTATATCAATATAAATATACTTATATAACAAAATATTATTTTACATGAAAAAATATATATTTTTGAAACTGAAAATTTATCAACCCTCTGGAAAAGCCCTGATAAATCCCCCCTTTATCAGCGCTAAAAAAAGCGCTCATAAAGGGGTCCTTTATCAGCACTTTTTTTAGCGCTGATAAACGCGAACCTTTATCAGCGCTTTTTTTAGCACTGGTAAAGGGCCCCTATATCATTGCTTTTTTTAGCACTGATAAAAGTAAAGTGCATCCCTTGCCCATTTTTTTAGTAGTGCATGTAATCGAAGATGAAACCTGAGGACTATTGGATCACCTGTGATTACCTCATAGAGATTATCTTGGAGCCTGAAGATCGTGGATCGCTTAGGATTAACTTTTAGGG
Organism: Viscum album; assembly: GCA_963277665.1. Classification (NCBI taxonomy): domain Eukaryota; kingdom Viridiplantae; phylum Streptophyta; class Magnoliopsida; order Santalales; family Viscaceae; genus Viscum; species Viscum album. The sequence continues at coordinate 1,794,557,063 of OY728120.1, read as the reverse complement.
ATCAATGATGATATATAATGTTATTAGATAACCTAAGATTACCTCCTATGGTTCAATGATGTTAGATGATGCTATTTGATCTCCTAAGATCACCTCATAGGGATCATCTATGATGTCATATACTTTTTTATTTCCTAGGTTATGATACAAGGAATTATTCATGGGACTAATATTGGTTTGAAAAGTTGAGTGATGCGCTTAGAGGCACTCCGACACTGGTTGAAGAAGTTTTTTTTTGATTCTGAGCATCATGTTGGAACATAAGGTTTGAAAGTGGTTATTTTATTTATTCATCTGATTATATCACCTTTGTACAATACATTTACTAGTTATGTATGGGACCACATTGGTGGTTCCCTACGGGTTTGTAGCACACCCTAATCGGATGGCCATGACACTTGGGTAACCAAACATCCTTTACTGTTTATAAGTTAATCTTGGGTTGAGGCTTGACGTAGGTTGATCGACCAGAATATCTCAAATAATATTGGGTATTGGGATGGGGTGAGGGTCATATATGATAATAGAGCCTCAATATTTTTTTATTTTATTTATTTCCTATGTGTGACCATCCTTTTGGGTGATCGGTGTTGTATGCAGGAATGACCATGAGTCCATATAAATGCTTACCAATGCATTAATTTTTTATTTATTTATGTTATTGATTATGCATAATCTTATGGATGTATACTTAATATATGTTTTTTGGTTTTATATGTATTATTTTTCCTTATAATATAGAGTTATAATATCATAATGATACTACCTTAGACCCCTGCCACTAGTTGGTAGCCTATGGTGTATGGGGAGGTGAACCCGAGGTCCCAGGGGTGCCTCGAACCTAGACACTGATGAGTAGTCAGAGGCCAGAGATTTTACAAAATACACGATCATCTGAGGAGCATACTAGAGGTATTTATAAAGACACCATTCCATAAGCTGTGTGTGGTTAAAAGAATATTCGAGCTCTGGATGAAACTAAATCAAACCCAAATTATTCTTTCTTTTTCCACCTTCTTGTTATGTAGTAATCGAGTTATGTGGGGAGAAGGGGGTTCCCACCGAAACATCGGGTGATTCAACCACCCATAGGTACCTCCAGAGGAGGGATATCATTCAGCTTCCTCTATATGTGATCATCATCAAGCACATAAGAATTTGATCATTTAAATGACTATTTTAGTTAAAGGTTCATGACTTCTTCATTTCTAGTTTGTGTATGGTTTCATCATTCTAGCATGATGATGTTGTATTGGGCTTCTTTAATAACTTTTACAGCATCTAACAAGTTTTTTCGTATGCATTGAAACCCAATAATTGTATTTTAACTTAAAATACCATTATATTCCTAAAATCATGTTGGGAAATGAAGGTTTTTGATATCATATTACATGTCATAACCCTATCATAAAATACGATTCACAGTTTTGTTTTTCCGTATTGAATCACAAATAGTTATATAAATATATCATATCAAGTGATTTAGTAAAAATCCATTGGGTTTTACTAATCACAACATATAATATCTGGTTATCATATTCAATGTTATCTTTTTTATTGTTAAAAAACAAAGTATCATGTCTCCTTTAAGATATATCCATGAGTTATAAAATATTTCATGAGATATCATAGGATATAGTTGAGCTATTATTAAAAAAATAAGACGGATAGTACAAAACTGTTAAACCATCGTTGTTTTATTAATCATATCATACAATTTCCCTTAGATTATTAAATATGATTATCAATCATAATCTACTACAAGGGTTTAATCATTAAATATTATTAGTGTAGAATTTTTTATTTTTTTTATAAGTAATGGTAAAATGTATTTTGGGGATATTTATTATTTTATAAAATGTTTCTAAATTAATTTATTATAAAGAGTATAATTAGTTAATAAAATGTTTATGACACATTCATTGATAAATATTCCAGAATATTAAATGTAAATGTAAAAAAAATACCAAATTATTTATCATACCTTACGACATAGAAATAAATGGTTTATTTAGAGTACATCATACTGTAAATTTATGAAAATTTTAAAATTAAAAAATATGCCCAAATATAATGTTATTATATTTTAAAATTATGATTTTTTTTTATAATAGTTAACTTGAAATTTTCAAATTAAGGGACTTATTTGGGATAGTATTTAGAATACATTAATATATTTTTTATTATTGATTTGATTAAGTTTTAAATTGTGTTATGTATACATTATTTTAATTTTATAAAATGTTTACATAATAGAAATTGAAATATAAATTTTTTTTATTTCATGAAATTTCATATATTTAAAGAGAAATTAAATATAATAAATAACATAATGGAGCTAATATTTTTAATTGAATATGAAGTATTTATATTCAATATTATGAAATGTTTATAATAATGGCTATTTTATAAATAGTTTATAATTAGCTTTTTATGAATTTTTCTTAAATGTTTATCTCATGATTAAATATGTGAATTATTCATTTAGATAAAATTTAGTCCCTTGTATATTATTCATCAAAATAATTTTTTTAAATTATGAATATTGGTATTATTTTTTAACTATTAAACTAACTCTAGATATGTTCATACATGCATATTAATATTTACATGCTTAGAATGATAACAGATTTAGTTTCCAACTAGCTTGACTTGGGTTTTTTCTTAAAGTTATTATCTTGAATTTACTTGTAAAATATATTTTATAAAAATTATGTATTATAGTTATGATAAATTGTAATATCTATTGAGTGATGTATCTCCATGTAGAGAGACTTTGGGTCATACTTCCCATAGTCCAAGAGTATTATACCATATTCTATAAAGGTGAAGGATGACTATCTATGGCTCCAGGATTAATAATTAGTGGAATATTGATTTTATATAATTATAAACCTTTATTTAAAAATTTCATGTACCTTATGCATAATATGAATTTGTATATGTGTAAACATGTTCGGATTATATTTTTCTTCAGGTGAAAACAACTATGGGTTTTATATAGAGTTATATATCAATATAGTTTGAGAACACTAATTTCATGGAATGAATATGTTTCAAAACTAAATAAATAGAAAAATTCATACAAAAAAGGAATAATATGTGATAATATGGGGAGATATGATCCTCCTTATAAATACCAAGTGTTATATTCCTTCAAAAGTGGCACATGTTAAGGTCTCGATCATTCAATGGGTAGGTTCTGTAAAATTAAGGTTTCCGTGGATTATTTTGTATAAGGAATAATGGAAAAGTATAATCTTAAGAGTCAGGTAATTAATACCACTATTATATTTAATTTATTATTAGTTTTGAAACCCAAATAGTTAGGATTCCATTGGATTAAAGTTGGGATTATCAATATTTGGATTAGATAAATAGTTGTCTAATCAACTATCCAAGAGTCATATATGATATAATTGGGATCATTCCCTACCTAAATAGCTAAATGGGGCGAGGAATACCAAATTAGACTCATTTATTACTGAAATATATATATTTTACCACTGATGGATATGATTAATTTAAATGGGATTATAATTTTAGAGGGAGATCGTTTAATTATATTTCTTATTAGATAGTAAAAAACACGATACTCATATAATAATTTTTTCCATATAGATAAATATCATCATCATTATTATTATAAAAATTAATTTTGAATAAATAAATTAAATTATAATCTTAGTAAATGAATCTTATTAGAATATAAACATAATAAAATTTATTAATCAAGTAATATTTAATTTTTTTAGAGCAAACACTTCATGAGTAAATAAGTTTTTAAGTTATTCCATTGGTGAACTTATATGCTTATGAGAAGCATAGAATAATTATCTTTGGGTTTTAATGGAACTAGATATAAAATGAACTAAGTAATTATAGTCTCATATACTAAGTATCATTAGGTATGTCAAATTTAATCAATATAATTGACCATGTTAATGACATGATGATAATAGAGGTTTCATTAAGGCTTATTCTAATTAACAAATTCATCATGTTTTCATTTATTAAAATCATATAATAACATGAATGAATTCAATAAAATTTTACTGGATATTCTCTAGAGTTGAGTATTAATGAACACAATATATTATTTCTAGGTTATGGTGTTGTTTCTATTTTACAAGTGGGTAAAAGTTTAAATCAAAAGAAGAAAAGATTGTTAGAATCCAATAATATTTCTTTGAGTAGCCAATAAGTAACATCTAATGATTTTATGGTATGTTTATTTTTAAATAAATTTAAACTCTTTAATAGATTGTGGTATATGATACCCTAACATTTTTAAAGAACATTGTGTTTGATATAATATACAACACACAACATCGAGGATAAACAAACCCCAAAATATTATTATTTTAACATAGCCATTATAACTTAGAAATTAAATTGGAGGGTGTGAATAATATTACATGGATTATGATATATATATTTAAATTAACTACAAAATAAAAATTAATTAATTAATTATTATTATATATATATATTCAGTTTTATGTAAGTTTATTTTATGTTTCAGTAATAGGTTTTCTTCAAAAATGATTTTTTTAGTTTTTATGGGAAAATATTATAATTAATTTCTAAAAAATTTTAAAAATTTATTATATAAAATTAATATAATTTTTTATTCATCAATTAAAATTTATCTTAGGTTAAATTTTAATATTTTTATGAAAATATTTATTTCATAAGAAATGTTGGAAAATACAGATTTTTTATTTAAATCCATTTTTTTGTTTCAACGATTTTAACAATTCAATTTTATAATCAAATTGGTTCAAATTAATAAAAATTGTTTTACTATATTATTAATAATATAATTATATTAATTTGAATTAATTTCATAATTGAATTTGGTATAAAAACATTTTTATACTTAAAATGGAATTTTCCGGAAAAACTGATGTTCATGACGTTTTGTGTCATAATCAAAAAATAATTTCTAAAACCGTTTGTTATTGAATATTAAAAAATTGATATCATATCGAGAATCTGGAGGTTCAAATTTTATAAAACTATCCAATTTATTTTTTGTCAATATGAACAGTAAATTTATTAATTTGTTTTACTAAGGTAAAGGGTAAAGGATGTTATTAATGGTTAAAAATAAATTGATAGGGTTGATAAAATGGACCTAAAACTAAACATAATTTTATTTTATGAGTATTTTTAGACCATAAGTATCCAATATTGTAAGATCCTCTCCTTTATAGAGTCAATATCGGGCACGTTTTGAGGTACTTTAGATGTTTTTGAGTATCTTTGTTTTGGAGTAGTGACTTGGGGTGCATTTGGGTGAACTTTTAAGTAAAACAAAAGGGAAGTGGGTTGTGCACGGTTTGCGCACGGTTTGACAAACCGTGCGACCAATCCTTTCCAACCAAGCAGAACTAGAGAGAGAGGTACGCACGGTTTCCACACGGTTTGACAAACTGTGCGACCAAACCGTGTGGACCATGCAAATTTGGATAGTGAGGTCCGTATGGTTTGTGCACGGTTTGACAAACCGTGCGCCCCTATCCAGGAAACTGTGCATGCGGTTTTTAAATCGGAAAATATTTTTTTAAAACCATATGAACCCTGGGACTTCCATATTTCCGACCTCTACTCGGTCTTGATTTATTCGAGGTGTTTCCAAATCCTCTTGGAATGATTCCAAGGCGATCCAAATATCTTTCTTCAAGATTTAAGGCTTGGATTGATGATCCCCTCTCCTTCCCGTAAGTGGATTTCATCCTGTTGTGTCTTATGTTTATTCCTCTATATTTCCTTGATCTTTTCATGGGAGATTTTCATCATTTCCATGGATCTAAAACTATTAGTTAAGTTATATATCTAGGATTGTGGATCTAGACCTAGTTTTATAAGATTTTGATGCCTTTGATCTTATTTTTGTTTTAAGGATGTAGATCCATAACTTGATCGATGACATTGTGCGACTCGTATTTTGGGGTTTCTCGTTGGGCTAACTTCCTTCAATAAATCGAGGTAGGTGGTCTAAATCTAATCCCATAGTATTATCTTGTTAGGCGTATGAAGTTGTATAAATTTCATGGAATAAATAATTAATTGGTGGTTTGGATATGCAGTTCTTTGTGAATTGTGGATCTAGTTGAATATGGGTGAGAGTTATGATTGAAGTATAAAGATGACTAAACATTTGAATATGGTGTTATATGTGAATTGGTTATTTTTTGAAAAAGGGTTGTGGGACACGGACTGACGCACCAAATACCCACAGAGGTTCTAGAGATAGAGTTCTAAAACCAATTAAATGCATGAATTTGATATTTTATGGGACACGGACTGATGCTCCAAATACCCATGAGGTTGTGAGACAGGGACTGATGCTCCAAATAATCACATGTGTGCTAGACATGATGTTCTACACTCTTTCATTTATTTGGTACTATGGTTCCTTTTGGATATTATGTAACTTGACATTTTGACTTAATGATTATTAATTGAGAAGGGAAAATGGTTTAGGCTCTCCCACGGGCCGAAGTAGGTATTTTGTTTTAGGCATTCCTGGGATCCTGGGTGTTTAAGTTATTAAATAATGGTGAATTGGATAAATGCAATTTGTCTCCTCAATTGCATTGCTTTATTATTAATTCAACTGCATACACTGTCTTTGACTGGATTGATTTGACACTGTTGGTGGTGACCTACTGGGTCGTACTCACACCCTACTCGGGCTGCCTAATCGGTTCCCGAATAGACTTTGTTTTTGCAGGAGAGGACAAGGGAAAGATCCATGGTTAGATGGCTAAGTTGGGAATAGAGCTTTGTTGAAGGAGAGAGATATGGTTCGGGACCTGTTGGGAATCATTGTGTCTTTAAATAAGTTTCATTGTGGACACTTGGCACTTGCACTGTAATATCATGTTTTACCTTTCAGTTGAGTATTGTATTTTCTATTTTGGTTATTCTAGTAACATTTGTGATATTTTATTTCTTTGTTCTTCTTCTATTTCTTGGTTACTTCCACTGGTATTTTATTCTGATAACAGAGGGTATAGTCTCCCCAAGACTAACTTACCAGACCCTTACTACTAGTCTTCACCCTCTGGCGTACGGGGAGGCGCACTTGAGGGATTGTGACCATCCGGCTCGGAGCACCGTTTAGTGGATCCCGGGTCAGGATGTTAAAAAGTGGTATCAATGGAAGGTTTCTATTTCTTCTTATTTTGTCTTACTATTTGGGGAAGGTAGACAGATAATTAGGGAAATTCGGGGCTTGATAATGAGCTCATGCATGGGAGTTGCAAACCCATGTATGGGGGAAAACTCAAGTACTCAAGGTGGGATTGCGGTTATTGCTGTTTGTCGGTGCAGTTGAATATTATTTCACCTTGGGTGATGCACATGTTGTGTGATGTGATTATTATTTCTATAATTTTTTGAGTATTGATTTGTGGCCCATAATGTCATGAGTGTCTCGTCTACATGCATCATTATAGGCACTCAGGATTATTGTGACATGCATCATGTTAGACATGCACATGAAAAAAGATTATGGGTAGATTGTTGAACTAAAACTATTTATTTTCCTCAGTTGTAAAATTCAAATGAAAATGGTGTCTAATATTTATATTGAATGAAATAATTGTGAAGTTATATGAATAATTTGGTTGTGAGTAATTTTGGTAAAATTGTCAACTGTTTTCTAAACTGCATGCTTGGATTGTAGAATTATGCCTCCACGATGCTTGTTGAGAGGACGAGCAGGGGGTATAGTTTGAAATGGTCCTCCCATGGGTGAACCTAAAGAACCAATAGTACCAACTAAATAAGTGGGGGAAATTTTTTGAGATAACTTCACCCGTTTCATGCAAATGATGGAAAGAGACCTAAGGTGGGTTGTGAAGAGTATGAATGATCTTATGAGGGAGTTTTAGTTGCAGCACCTGCCAACTTTTTCTGGAGAGGGTGGTTCGGAGAAGGAAGAGTTTTGGATTGAATCTACCCAGACTATACATGACCATATGGAGACACCTGTTGAGAAGAGAGTCAAGTTGGTAGCTTACATGTTGCGCGGTGAAGAGAAACGTTGGTGGGACATCCAGAATCGGAATGGGCAGCTATAAGCTATGGAGTGAAAGGAATTTCAGGAGAGGTCCTTTGAGAACTTCTATCTAGAGATGCTCATATAGGAGAAAGTGGATGATTTCATGAGGATAACTCAATGGAAGATGTCTATAATGGACTATACTGGACGCTTTACTGACTTACAACATTTTTCTCTAGCATTGGTAGCAGATGAGGCCACTTCAACAAGATGATTTCAGGATGGACTTTAATGTGAAATTAAGTCACAAGTGAATATTTTCAGGATGTAGAAGTTTTTGGAAGTGGTAAATTAGGCTCTCATCTCTGAGGGGAACCAGGAAAAGACTTCTAGTGGTGGACAATTTTTTTTTCTAGACGGTCAGGTGGTGCGAATTTTAAGAGCAAGAAGCAACGTTATGAGAATGTCAGCCAGGGAGGTGGGAGACAGAGTAACCTGACAAAGGGGTCGGTTACAGAGGACCTTACCAGAGTTCTTTTCCACCAGTGTGGAAGGCTGGGAAATTATCATAATCAATGTCCCCAACCTCCTATTGAATGCAGATCCTGTGGTAGGATGGGACATCTCCAGAAGTTCTACAGGAACCCAAAGGAGTCAGGTGGTGATGGATTAGCTAAATAAAGTTATATTTTGGGAAGGGGATCCTCTACACCATTTCACTCCCAAAATTGGAGTTCTACTGGCTGAAGTGGTAAGGGTGATGGACATGGTATCATCAGAGTAGTACAAGTTAGGGTAGTCAGATGGCACCATAGGCGAGAGGAGTAGCACAGTTTCATGTAGTACAACCTACACTTGTGGACAACGAGACTAGACCACCGACAGTGAGAGGTACTATTCTTGTGGCTTCTACTTTAGCTAATGCCTTATTTGATACCGATTCCTCTCATTCATTTATATCTACGAATCTTTTTAATGGTTTGATTTTGGCGGTGGAGTTTGTGAGCGGGGCTTTAACGATAGTCACACCTTTGGGGGTACAGTTGAGAGACATCTGTATGTGCAAGGGATGTTCTCTTGAGATCAGGGAATACCGTTTCCTATTGGATCTCTATACCCTTGATATGATAGGCTTTGACCTAATCCTGGGTATGGACTAGTTAGTCACATACTGATCCCACATTGATTGTTATCATCTTAGGGTGACATTTATGTCACCTGTAGTTGACCATTACATTCACCATGGGGAGTGGGATATCTAGGCAAGCCGAGCAGGGCCGATTACTCATCTATTGGGAGAGCTCACAACCCAAGTTCCTAGTCTTTTACTAGATGACGAAGGTGTTAAGAAAGATGTCCTTCCACTAGTGGTTGATTTGTTTCAGGATTTATTCCCGAAAGACTTCTCAGGGTTGCCACCTCAGAGAGATGTTGAATTCACTATTGAGCTCATGCCAAGAGCTGAGCCAGTATCTATTCCACCATATAGAATGGCACTGACAGAGCTTCAAGAACTCAAATCTCGGTTGCAAGACTTAAAGGATAAAGTATTTATCTATCCAAGTACATCGTTGTGGGGATTTATTGTACTTTTTTCAAAGAAGGCTGATGGGAGTTTACGTTTATGTGTCGATTATCAGAGGTTGAACAAGATGACTGTGAAGAACCGATATCCTCTACCGCATATTGATGATCTGTTTGACCAGTTTAAGGGAGCCTGTGTTTTCTCAAATATCAAATTAAGATCGGGGTATCATCCATTGAGAATTCGGACTTCTGATATACCAAGGACTGATTTCAGTAGTAGGTATGGGATTTATGAGTTTTTTGTAATGCCTTTTGGGTTAACAAACGCACCAGTAGTGTTTATCGCCATGATGAATAGGATCTTCTATCCGTACCCGGATTAGTTTTTTGGTGGTATTTGTGCACGACAACATGGTGTACTCCAAGACTCATGATGATCATGCCCAACTTCTTGACATCATCTTGAGTACACTAAGATACGATCGATTATATTCCAAGCTATCTAAGTGTCAATTTTGGATTTATCAGGTACACTTCTTAGGACACATTATCTCAAAGAATGCTATTTTAGTGGATCCAGAGTAGGTCCAGGAAGTGGTTTCTTGGGAGAAGCTCAAGAATATTTTCGATATCCGAAGCTTTCTATGGTTATCTAGATATTACAGGAGATTTATCCATGAATTTTCCTGTTTGGAAACACCACTTCCGGGCTTGACCAAAAATGGAATAAAGTTTGAATGGCCAGAGGATTGCGAGTCATCTTTTCATGAGTTAAAGAAGAATTTGACTTCCGCACCAATTTTGGCTCTACCTGAGTTAGGTGAAGAGTACACAGTGTATTGTGACTCTTCTAGGATAGGACTCGGAGCTGTGTTAATGCAAAGAGATAATGTTCTGGCCTAAGGGTCTCGACAGCAGAGGCCGCATGAAATGAATTACCCAACGCATGATCTGGAGTTTGCATTGGTGGTTTATTCTTTGAAGTGTTGGCGACACTACCTCCTGGATGAAATTTTTACAGTTTATACAGACCACAAGAGCTTTATGTACATCTTTTCTCCGTGCGATTTGAATCTTCGACAGCGGATATGGGTTGAGTATATGCAGTATTTTGATTTTGAGCTAGTATATACACATGGGAAAGGAAACGATGTGGCTGATTCTTTGAGTAGGAAGACTCATACTCAGATTGTTCAGGAATCTAGTGCTGAGTGTAGGATGATGTCTTTGCTAGCTGAAATGCACGTTGTGGTTCAGGAGAGACAGGAGGAGATGGCACTTGTGTTGGTTGTAGTGGAGTCTACACTTTTGAGAAGGATCATGGACAAGAAATATGAGTACCCAGAATTCTTGTCCATGAGAGAAAACATTGAAGTTGGGAATACACCTTCGGACCGGAAGATAGAAGAGAATGTTATTGTTTATATGAAGAATCGGGTTGTTGTTCCTATGATCATGCGGGAAGAGATCAAGCGGGAATTTCATGCCTCAAGATGGGAAGTGCACCCTGGTGTGACCAAAATGTATCATGATATGTGATGATAGTTTTGGTGTTCAGGCATGAAGAAGGAGATAACAGGGTTTGTGGCACGATGATTTACCTGTCAGTAGGTGAAGTCAGAGCATCAACAACATGGAGGTTTACTAAGACCTTTGTCCATTCCAGAATGGAAGTGGGGTGATGTGACCATGGACTTCATGATAGGCCTTCCAAATAATCTTAGGAAGAATGATGCTATTTGGTTCATTATGGATTGACTGAAAAAGGTGGCACATTTCTTGACTATAAGAAAAACTTTTACAGTTGAGCAGTTAGGAGAGCTGTATTTACAGAGGATAGTTCAATTGCACAGGGTGCCACGAACTATATTTTCGGACCATGATTCACTATTTACTTCTCACTTCTAGAAGGGTTTGCAAAAGGCACCTGGTACACAGGTTTTATTGAGTACGAATTTCCATACGCAAACAGATTGACAGTCAGATCGTACTATAAAAGTGCTTGAGGATATGTTGAGAGAATGTGCAATTGACTTCGGTGGTTCATGGGAGAAGCTCCTAGATTTAGTGGAGATTGCCTATAAAAATAGTTATCAGGCAACTATATAGATGGCACCATATGAGGTTCTTTATGGTAGGCCTTACAGATCACTGCTATGCTGGATGGAAGAAGGTTAGTTAGGTTTATTAGGACCAAGTCTCGTACAGGATACGACAAAGTAGGTTCATTGGATTCGGAAAACTATGGGTATGGCTCATAGTAGGCATAATTCATATGCTGATAGATAGAGATGACCCTTAGAGTTTATAGTGGGTGATCGTGTTTTTCTTCGGGTGTCACCTAGGTTGGGTCACCACAGGATACAGAGGCAGGGAAATTTGGCGCCCAGGTTTGTTGGACCTTTTGAGGTCGTAATGAGAATCGGGTCAGTAGTATACCAATTGGCTCTTCTACAGAACAATAGTGCAATGCATGATGTTTTCCATGTATCAAAACTATGACAGTATCACCCGGACCCTTCTCATGTGATCAATGTGGATGATGTTGAGCTAGAAATAGATGCGTCCTTTAAGGAATATCATATATGTGTTTTGGATCATAGTGAGAATGTGTTGAGGGGAAATACTGTACTGATAGTTCATGGTTTATGGCAGCATGGACGTGTGCATGAAGAGACATGGGACATGGAGTCAGATATACGGAATCAGTGGCCCGATCTTTTTAGCTCAGAATCTCAGAGAAGTTTGGGAGTACTGCTCGAGGATGTGTTGTTATAAGGTGGGGAGAATATAAGATCCTGACCTTTTCTGGAGTCAATCTCGGGAATGTTTTCAGGTACTTTATATGTTTTTGAGTATCTATGTTTTAGAGTAGTGACTTGGTGTGTGTTTGGGTGAACTTTTATGAAAAAAAGGGCAGTGGGTTGTGCACGGTTCGGTTTGACAAACCGTTCAACCAAACCGTGTGGACCGTGCAAATCTAGATAGTGAGGTCCGCACGGTTTGCGCATGGTTTGATAAACCATGCGCCCCTATCCAGAAAATAGTGCACATGGTTTTTAACTCCGAAAATACTTTTTTAAAACAACCTGAACCCTAGGACTTCCATATTTCCAAACTCTACTCGGGCTTGACACATTCTAGGTGTTTCCGAAGCCTCCCAGAGAGATTCCAAGGTGATCCGAATATCTTTGTTCGAGATTGAAGGCTTGGATTAAGGATCCGCTCTCCTTCCAGTAAGTGGATTTCATCCTGTTGCATCTTCCGTTTATTACTCTATCATTCCTTGATCTTTTCATGGGATATTTCCATATTTTCCATGGATCTAAACCAATGAGTTAAGGTATAGATCTAGGATTGTTGATCTAGATCTAGTTTTTCAAGATCTTGATGCCTTTGATCTTATTTTCGTTTTAAGGATTTAGATCCATAACTTGATCGACGACATTGTGCCACTCGGATTTTGGGGTTTCTCGTTGGGCTAACTTCCATCAATAAATTGAGGTAGATGGTCTAAATCCAATCCCACAGTCTCATCTTTTTAGGTGCATGCAGTTGTATAAATGTTGTGGCATAAATAATTAATTAGTGGTTTGGTTATGCGGTTCTTTTTGAATTGTGGATCTAGTTGAATATGGATGAGAGTTATGATAGAAGGATAAAGATGATTAAACATTTGAATATTGTTGTATATGTGAATTGGTTATTTGTTTTGAAAAAAGATTGTGGGACATAGACCAACGCTCCAAATACCCACAGAGGTTCTAGACATGGCGTTCTATAACCAATGAAATCCGTGAATTTGATATTTTATGGGACAAGGACTGATGCTCCAAATACCTAAGGGGTTGTGAGACAGGGACTGATGCTCCAAATACTCACATGTGTTCTAGACATGAAATTCTATATTCTTTCATTTATTTGGTACTATGGTTCCTTTTGGATATTATGTAACTTGATATTTTGACTTAATGATTATGTATTGAGTAGGGAAAATGGTTTAGGCTGTGACATGGTCCAATGCAGGTATTGTGTTTTGGGGGTTCTCGGGAACCTGGGTTTTTAAGTTATTAAATAATGGTGAATTGGATAAATGCAATTTGTCTCCTCAATTTCCGTTCTTTATTACTAATGCAACTACATACACTGTTTTTGACTAGATTTTTTTGACACAGTTGGTGGTGACCTACTGAGTCGTACTCACACCCTACTCAGGCTGCCTGATCGGTACCCAAATAGACTATGTTGTTGTAAGACAGGAAAAGGGCAAGATCCCTGGTTCGATGGTTGAGTTGGGTATGGAGCTTGGTTGAGGGAGATGAATATGGTTTGGGACCCGTTTGGAGTCGTTGTGTCTTTACTTCAGTTTCATTGTGGACACTTGGCACATGAATTGTAATAGCATGTTTTACCTTTCATTTTTGTATTGTATTTTCTATTTTAGCTATTCTAGTAAAATTTGTGCTATTTTATTTATTTGTGTTTCCACGGTTTCTTGGTTACTTCTGCTTGCATTTTATTCTGATAATAGAGGGTATAGTCTACCCAAGACTAACTTACCAGACCCTTGCTGCTAGTCGGCGCCCTCTGGCGTACGGGGAGGTGCGCTTGAGGGATTGTGACCAACCGGCTCAGAGCACCGTTCAGTTTCTCCCGAGTCAGGACGTTACAAATATTATGTTCTATGTCTATTTTGTTCCATTTTTTGAGATTATAACGTTAATAATGTTGTTTGTAAAGAAAAGTAAAAAATGTCACACTCTAGTTTTTAATAACTATAATATTTTTAACATAGGGATAACTAGATGATATGTTTACTTATAAAGATTTTTTTAAATATGAATTATTTATAATTATCATTTTAATTTATTTTTAATTTTTAGTGAAGAAATAATTACCCTAAATTCTTACATAGTAGTGATGCAATAATTATTGAATTTTTGAAAAAATAAAACAATTGATATTAAAATTATTAAAAGTAGTATAATTTTAATTAACTAATTTGAAAAATGAATTATATAGATAAAAATGAAATATTATAGAGTTTTTGATTCATTTTATATGAATTTTCACTTTATCTTGATATATTTAAAGTCAAATTAAATTAAAATTGTCAAAATTTAAATTATTAATATTTTAAGAAAATAATATTTTATTAAATGATTTAAAATTAATAAAAAATTTAAATTCCCCATAATTAATGGTATATTGTTTATAAAATCAACCATGGTCCATTTATGGGTATTTTTTTATTTTATTGTAAAATTATTGACCCTTATAGGGTAGAAAATATTAATAGTATGGTAATAATCAAAAGGATTAACAGAGGGTTAAAAGAAAACGATAAGTGTAAAAAAATATCTAAAACTTTTAAAACTCTTATTGGATGAAATTATTTACACTTATATACACCTTATAATCTAATTATATTTATTCTAATCCATTTTTACATGATAAATAATTTATATTAAGTTAATATTTAAGGAATTTTCAAAAGTGACCTCACCTCAATTATAAAAAGAAACCCACTACATTTCTTATTTACCCCAATTTGAGTCATCTATATCAATTAGACCATACTATTTAATCTTATAAACAAACTTATACATGTTTTTTTGGTTATATCCCTTGACAAATATTAACCCTGGGTCTATTAATAAGAGATTTAAGGGGAGTCTGCTGAAGAAGAGCTAGTTGTCTTTACTAACTCTTTCAAGTTTATTTCTTATTATACTTCCTATTAACATATTTGAACCATCCTAAAATAAAAAAATATTGTATAATGAATATATTGATATTTTATTATGATTATTGGACAACCATATTCCATCTGTTTTCCCTCACACAACCAGAAAAAATATTGCTCATGCATATGTTATGCTCATCGTCTCGACGTAACGGTGTACTTCTTCATCACCACTTTGTTTGGATGATTATAAAGATTTAAATAATGATAATATATGATATTTATTACATGATTATAATTTAATAGTAATAATATCATATATACTATATTAACTTCAAATCTTTTGGAGAATGATAACATTGTTCGTGCGTACGTAAGACTTACCGTCTCCATAAAGAGTTGTGATCTGTTTCCCGTTTACTCATTACATTGATCATAATAAGGTTATATTATATGAATATATATTATTTATATGATATAATAATGATTCTGTAAATTATAATTATTATTGACTATTCTTTAATTCCAGCCATCGAAAGGTGAAAACAATGTTCATCTATATGTATTGCTTACCATCTCCTTGAATAGTGTACATCATTTTTCAATATATAACATCTAAGGATGAAATTGAATATGAGTGTAATGAATTTAAGTTATATTTATATTATTTTTAAGATTTTTTAGATTTTATATCCATGATAAAAGAAAAAGGACTGAAACTAGCAAACCAAACCATTCATGAAAAATGAAGAAGTTGTAACGAAAAACTGAAATTTTAAAGTGGATTATTAATAAATGGTTGATAAAATGTTATAATTAAATCATATATGGTATGATATATGTGACTATAGTAAGGGAATATATTTATAGTAAATTTATATTTTTTTATACAGGAGGTTCAAACACATACGAAGGAAGTCATATTTAAGGTAATGGTTACTCGTCTTTTACTTCTGTGAGATATATTCCATATTCACAACTTATTTATTTTTCATGATGTATATAATAATCATTTGATATGGAATATAATTAATCTATTTATCTTCTTGGTATTTAAATTTTCATTTTAACTTATTTATTTCATGGGGGTTATGATTCAAATGTTACTAAAGTGGTAAGGGTTTATTTCACAATCTCATAATTATTCTGGACTGTTTATGTTTAAGTATCCAATATGTAAAATTTAACATCCATATCCTTGTTCTGTAAAAATATTTTTATTTTATTAATATTCTTATATGATTGTTAATGTTCTATTTTACCCATGTTTTACTTTTAAAAAAAATGTTTAAAAGTAATGTTTCTATCGTTTTCTAAATAAGGTACTTTTTTAATTTTCTTTAAAAAGTGTGAATGGAATGTTTTTTAAGATATAAAACATGAAGGATTTTCCCCCATAATGACAAATATTTTCTTGGAATATTCCTTCAAATGATTGAAATTTTATTTTAAAATAAATTTTTTCCTTTATAATTTCACAACTTATTAAAAATTCTTGATTTCAAAGTGAAAAAGTTATTTTCCGCAAGAATTATCCAACGATATTTTTAATGTGTTTTCATATATGTCTACATAATTTGTTGAGTATTATGATTTAATGAGTTTATTCCCTTATGATTAGATATTCTGTATTTTTTTGGATGTTTTATGATCATTTTGGCTAGGGATGTACTATTTTGAACCATTCACTGTATTACACTAGATAGTTTATGGTTATATTTATTAATTGGGGGTAATTATTAACATTTTGTATGCTAGTTTCAATATTATTTTTTATATTGATTATGTTTCACCTGTTTCATATAATGAATGAATTTAACTTAGTAAGTGAAGGGAGGGTCCCATTATATTCACTAGATGAATGAGTAGGTCACATAAGACAAACTTGATTGGGTTTTGGCTAAGACCTTACCCATTTATACATATGTCATGGAATAAGGATGTGATGGTGTTCTCATATGTTTTGGCTGAGGCCTTGATGGTAGGATTTAGATGTTCATAATTATGCATTCAATCATTATAAAATAAAATGTTAATGTACATGTGATTATTTTAATTTTTTAGGATAACAAATGATAAGTTTTAGGCTCATGTGATTATTTACATAGAAATATTTGGTCATAAGTTATTTTTGTGATATTATTTATAAATTATTTAGGTTTTACTGAATGAATACCCTTACTAAGAATCTAATCTCACCCCTTATGCTTATCTTTCCCCAGATAACAAGAAATTTATTATGATTGATATACATGGATATTCAAGAGGGAATAATGGGGTTCTCAAAGAAAATACTATGTTGTGTCATGTTTTATAATGTAATGAAAATTATAATCATGTATCTTGTTCATCAATACTACTAAACTTTTTGGTCCTTTGGGATGTAATTTCAATTATTTAGTGATAATGTAAAAAAGTAACTATCGGCTCTAGGATACTTGGCTTATGGTATTTACAATTGGTATCATATCAAGTTTATTAGAAAACATAGAAACTAGATTTAAGAAAACATAGATTAGAAAATAAAACCCTGTGGTAGAATTCAGAAATATTCGAAAAGAAATAATGATTATGATTTAGAGATTAGATATACCTCAAATTTCTAGTGTTTCACTAGTTCTGAAGTGATGCATTATATTTCGTATTATTAAAATCCAATATAGTGTATAATATTTTTGGTAAATTACACCTTGAAAAAGAAATGGAAACTGAATCAATGCTCATAATCCATATAGGTATTTCCATCATAAGAAATATAATTAGGCTGGAGTTGGAGAAACAAATGGAGATGGAGCTAAATATCGATTTGGACAAATTATAACTATTTTGGGACAACTAACATAGGTTATAAGAGATAAAAGTTCCTATATGGTACAACCTGTTGATCTAAAATGGGGTAAATTATGCTATGCCACTTCATATGGTTGAAAGTCCTCATTTTTTTAATGGGACAAAAAATCCATTTGTAGATGAGTAATGTTTAAATTTTATAGAGTGGATATTTCTTGATTTGGGAAGTAGTGAAAGGGATATGGTTTTCATTGATGTTTATCATCTCTTAGGGGATATAGATCAATGTACGTAATTGAATCAAAACTATTAGTTTGTGGGGGTAAATATCAAGAATGGAAGGGAATGATTTCAAGGAACTTTTCTGGTAAAAATATTCCCCTAATAAATTGAGAACTTATATGGAGAGAAAATTCCTGATTCAGAGAAAAATAAAGAAGAAAATTTTTCTAAGTGTGAAGATAACTTTACTAGGTTAGTCATTCATGTTGTGGACTAATTATAAAATACAGAGAGAAAGATTTATCATTTCTTTTATGGGATAAATTCATTCATTTGAAGGTAACAAGTCTTCCAAACATTCTCAGAAAATAAAGAAATAGTATAATTTTATACCAATAAGGAAAAATAATTCCCCATGTGTTATGGTATCAATGAAATGAAAGGGGATAAAATAATGGAAGAATAGAAAATGGATAAAGGGAATAAGGTTAAGATTTATTTTCTCATATGTGATTATTTTTGAAAGAAACACCATTGTACTTGCTTAAAGGGAATGATATTTTTTTACAAGTGTGAATAGAAATGCCACCAAGCTCATGATTTTAAGGCAAATAATGAATCTTACAAGTTACAATGTTTCTTAATGTAAGGATATGGAGCACTACACAAATGAATACCCAAAGTGAAAATGGAATATAGCTCACAAGAAACTAAGGGATCATGGGAAATATTATTCTATTTCAACTTCTTAAATGGAATGATTAATGTTCTCAATTATTATGTTTTAGAAGTATATATATCAATTATATTATGAGTATTTGAATCATTAAATATATAAGTATTATACTATAGTAGTTTTTTAAGGATTTTAAAGTATATTTTGAATGGTAATAATAAACAAGAAATGTGGTTAGTGATAGGGTAGTATTTTTGGAGAGTACATAAAAAACTGAAATATAACTATAATATACTCATGATTTTTGGATGGAAGTAAATGAGACAGTTTTGGTGACTTTAAATATGGTTATTTATTTGATTCCTGATGGATTTTACTGAATTTTTTGATTTAGGGAATATATTTGAAAATGTGAGATTCTATTTTTGGAGTCGTGCATAGTTTCATTAAGGTTTTTTGGTGATTTAAGTTATTACCATGTTTTTGGAGAATATATGGCCAAGGTAATTACATGTGACATTTATAAATACTTTATGGTGGATTTATGATTATTTTATTTAGTGAAATTATTCCTAATTTCTAAATTTTTAAATACATTTAGTAATATTTGGGAGGATCCTTAAGATTTAATACTTATAAAATGAATTAAGTTGAACTTCAGATATTATAATTTGAGGTTACAGTTTGTTTTACCATATTGTATAAACTATTCTGACTATTGAGATTGAAGTTTTTTAACAATACATTATGAATCGTTAGGATTTTTACACTAAAAAATAACCCTATTTTTTTAATGATAGTATTACTTTAAGTGTTATTTAAGAACATATTTATTGATAAATTTATCATATTTAGGGGTTAAAGTTTTATTTGATGTTTTATTTATATTTTTTATAGTAATATTGATAATGTATACATACCCAATGTCAGTAAGTGGAATGTATGGTTTGGGAAACAAATTTCTGGAAGAAATTTTTGGATCAAATACCCTATGTTGTTGAAAATGTGTAGATCCAAAAACATACTTTTGAGAAGAAACCCTATGTTTTAGAAACTAACATATAGATCATTAACCTAACATTTTTAAGATCAACTATATGTTTTCAACCACAATTTTAAAGTTATTCTTATGTTTGACTTGGTCAATGATTAAGTTTAAATTTATGATATTTTCTAAATTTGAAGAAATGATCATCAAAATTAAATATCTCTTCAATTTTTCTTAAAGGCTGATTAAAAGGTATATTTTTAAACAAATTAAATCATTCCAATTTCTAAGGAAATTTATTACATTAATTTATGATTTTAAAATAAAATACTTATAGCTTATCATATGTTATTATTGGATATTTTCAAGTAAAATGAGATCAAGTTTCTTTTTTAAATATTGAGGAATATTTTTTTTATATGTGGTACCTTTTTTAATAAAACATCTATGTTATTATAAATGATATACACTTTATAGACACACATGTTTCAATATTTTGTTTTGTGATTGTTAATATATTATTGATGTTGATATTTTTTCATTGATATATTTCTTAAATATCATTTACAACCTAGAAAACATCAAATCCATTTCTACTTGAAGATTATTTTTCTACGAAGAAGAATATCTTTTATCTATCTGTTTCTAGTGTAGTTGTAAGATTTTTTTTCAATCACATAAATTTCTATTTATTTTATGGAGTATCAGCTGCTCGTTATCTATTGTTGGTGGACTGTTTTCTTCTTGGACTAAGCTGTGTATATTTTTAGTTCCCTATAAAATAATTATAAGTCCATTTAAACGCCATATTATAATGTATAAACTACCTTTAGTCATATTTTAAGGTATTATGATAAGTAGATATGTCTAGTGAAAATCACCATGATTTAAGTGATAGCATTGGTGGAGTAGAGTAGGGGATATTTTTTACTTGAACCAATTTAAAAATCTACTATATAATGGTTCTCTATTTTTCCACTTCATAAATTTTGTTATATAATAGAACAATATACAAAGAGGGATAAAATTTTAATCTATTAATATTTGAAAAGGAACACAATTCCCACTTCTCTTGTGTATCTTTGTATTATTTTGACCTAAAAATTGGTATCAAATGGGAGCTATCTGAAGAAGACTGATAAAGATCTAGAAAGATCATGTAATAGGTCTATACAAAGAAACATGTTGATGAGAGAACAAAAATAAGGTATATTGATGATTGGGGCCCCTTATTTTATAATAATAATTATGGATGTTGGAAAACCTATTTTATTATCTATTTAAAGAATCTGGGATTCAAATTCTACATGAATATTATCAATACTTATGAAATCTATGAAAAAAATAAACCTTCTGATGATTTTAAAGTAGTGTATGATATTAATTCAAAATCTATGAATTTAACTATATATAGAATTTTTATAGATGAATTTAATTGTGTATATCAATGTGATTTTGTCTATGTATATGGAAAATGATTTCAATTGCATATGAAGGAAATGATAATGTTTTATAACTAAGGTAAAATACTATTAAGCTGAAATTTGACACATTCATAATGTCTAATGGTGAAAGAATCACATATATGAATAAAATATTGACTGAAATAGTTCACAATGTTTCTCTTTTGAGAGATCCAAATAAAAAATCAAATCAAGCTTTAAAGGTTGTCCATGTTTTACCCTCAAAGGGGAATAAAAAATCTATTGCAATTGGATAATCCACACCAGTTAAAGGATTAATGTTGAAGGAATTTATAGGAAACAAATAATGTATGAACCATAAATGAATGTTTAAGTTGATTATTATAGGATGGTAAAAAGGGGAAACACAGATCAAAAGGTTTCTTATCATAAATTTAGAAGGACAATAATATAGTATTTTATACTATTAAATGATTTAGAATCTTCATATTGTAGAATGGTACTGGCTCGTATATCCAGAAGGTTTTGAAATTTTTTTTGAAGAAGAAAGGCTTTGAGAAGTCCAACATGAAATATAGTTGAGGATTTAAAGAATTAATATATTATTAATGCAATCAAATGACACATATCAAACCTAATTTTCAACAACTAAAACAAGAGAAAAGAAAAATGTAAAATAAATAAAGAAAGTATCTGATAAGAAAAAATTATGATCAAAACAATAAAAAATCTACGAAGGCTATCTTGAGTGTCTCTGAGGAGACAAAAGTTATTCAAAAATCATCCAACCAATCTAAAGGAAAATATGTTCTCTATGGATAAATAATAATAATATTTCAAATCTTTTTATTCTTCTACTTCTTATTCTAAAGGTTGTTATTATAGTAAACTAGCTTCTTAATGTTAAATTCATGAAGAAAAATATGAATCTTTAGTAAAAAATCATAAATCAAAAAAAATAACGATTCTATTCTTTACTAAAATTATGACATGTAAAAAACAACACTTGAACATTCAATTTTGTTAAACAAATCTACTTTAAGTTGTTCTGATCATGAAATTTTAATTAAAGAAGTTACAAGATGAATTGGAGTTATTCAAAAGTGATTATAGTATATTAACTAAGGTATAATAATCTCTAAACCATATTCTTTGTAAAAATGTTCATATAAAATATAATTATAGAATATGAAGAAATTTAGAATAATAAGATTTATATAGAAATTATTTTTTACCTCGTTCTAAAAATATAACATATTTTTACTATGGAATTAGATTTCATTATTCTAATAACTATTGTTGATAAATCCATATATTATTGGAATAAACAATGATTTTGTTTCTAGAAATATTACTAAATGAAGTTCTATAGTTTTTTTTTAAATTAGAAAAAATATGGCTACCAAGATCTATGCATGCTGACATAGCTAGACTAAATAAAATTAGGGTCCTAAAATAAGACTTTATATGAATTTATTATAGAAAAAGAATCAAAGGAATAAAAATATAGTATGGTATATAGATAGTGTCCACTTAAGACACATGAGTGGAGAATCAACCAATTTTCATACATTGGAAAAATTAGATTGAGGCCTGGTTACCTTCAGTGATAATATAAAAGGCAAATAGTTGGAGTTTGATTAGTTAGAAATCCAAAATCAATTTTGATCTATAATTACAATATGTTCAATGGTTGATAAAAAATATGATAAGTATCTCTAAAATTCATGATTATGGTTGTTATATCGATTTATATAAAAATGAATTCTCTGATTTTGAGGATAAACTACTTAAATTTAAAGAACCTTGATCTGAGAATGTGTATACTTTGGATATTATTTCCTATTGTGAATAAAAAGTAAATTATTTAACTACTGTGACAAATGAATCATAGATTTGGACTAGAAGAATTAGAAACTATAATTTATTTTATTTACATAAATTATCTAAGAAATAGTTAGTTTATTACTTTCCTAGTCTTAAATTTGATACACAAATATTTTGTGATGCAAGCCAAATTGGCAAGAAACACATGTCACCCTTCAAATCTATTAAAATGGTTTTTATATGCAAACTTCTAAAATTTTACATGCATATTTTTTGGTCCATAAAGAGTAGAAATATTAGCATGAAAATATTATATATATTTTTTGTTGATGATTTTTCAATACTTACTGGGGTTTATTTTCAAAAATATAAAAGTGAGTTTTTCTTTATTTTTGTATGATTTTGTAAAAATTTTAATAACGATATTTTTTAAAAATAATTTCACTGAGAAGTAATCATATTAGAGAGTTTGATAACCAAGAATATAATTATTTTTTTCTTAGACTTGGGTAATAAACACACCTTCTCTACTTCAATAACACCTCAACAAAATAGAATTATTGAAATAAGAAATAATACTATTCAGGAAATGGAAAGAACTCTGTGGAATGAATATAGTCTTCCTACCAATATTTTAGTAGAAATTTTTAACACAACTTTTCATATCATAAATATAGTTTTATTATGACCATCTCTTAAAAGGACACCTTATGAACAACAAAGTAAAATAAAACCTAAATTTCGATGCTTAAAGTGTTTTGATTAAAGGATTATATATTGAATACTAAATAAAATCTTGGTAAATTTGATCCAAAGGCTGATGAAGGAAATATTCTAAGTTATTCGTCTAGTTATAAATCTTATAGTGTGTATAATAAAAAGTAAAATGTAGTTAAAGAATATTTTCATATGATGTTTGATAAAGGTAATCCTTTTGATCACATTAAAAAAATTAATAGATGATGTTACAAATTATTTGGAAAATTTAAGACTTGAATATCTTAAAGATTATTTTGAATGTAAACTAAAATATGATGAAATTTAATCTAGTCCAGAAGGACAAGAAACTGATGAACCTGAAACTATCTTACCTAGACAATTGATAACCTTAAAGGATTACAATTTGGAAACTATTATATAAAATCTAAATATTGGAGTTAGGAAAAGAAGTAATTTAGGAAATTTACCCAAATGTTCCTCTTTTATATGTCAAATAGAACCTTAAACTATAGAATAAGCACTATAAGGTGAAATTTGGATAATATATATACAAGGAGAACCTAAATTGTTTATAAGAAAAAATGTTTTCAAATTGGTTGATTGGCCATATAAACATCTAGTAATTGGAATAAAATGGTGGGTTTTAAATAGAAAATTTGAATGATGAATAATTAATAGAAATAAATATAGATTGGTAGAAAAACATTATAATCCAAAATAAGTAATTGATTACTTACACCGATTTCAAAACTAGTAGTTATTCAAACCCCTTTAGCTTATACATCGTATATAAATTTTAAATTATATCATATGGATATAAAATCATCTTTTCCAAATTGATATTTAATAGACCAAATTAATATTAAAAAACACCAGGTTTTGAAAATCATCATATACCAAATTTGGTTTTCGAGCTCACTAATGATTTTTATGGAATTTAACAAGAACAAAGAGCTTGGTATGAAAGATTAAATTCCTTTTTAACAGAAAATAGTTTTCTTAAGGATTGGAATATCCTAACATATTTTAATTTTTTTTATATTTTATTAGTACCAAATAATTTATATAATGTTATTTTTAATTCAACTAATTAAAAAATTGTAATTATTTCTCATAACTTATGAAAAAATAATTTCAAATAAGTATGATAGGAGAATTAAATTTCATTCTTTGTTTTCAAATCTATCAAAAAGATTATACGAATTATTTAAATCAATGTAAATATATTTTTGGATTTGTTAAAAAAGTTCGGACTAGATAAAAGAAAAACTTATACAACTCCCATGGGTACCAATATAAAACTTTGTTTGGATGAAGCAAAAAAATCAATTGATAATAAGTTATGTAGGGGTATGATTGGAAAATTACTATATTTTACTACATGTAGTCAAAAAAATAATGTTTTTCTCTATGTGGGTACTATATTTCAAAAAAATCTAAAATATTCTTATCCTACTACTGATAAATAAATTTTTAGATGTTTAGAAGAAACAGTTTTTTTAATATTTACTTTACCCCAAAAATTTTGGTTTTAATTATATCTTATATTTAGTTGATGATTTTCAAGGATGTGGGTTTTACAAAAAAAATAATTTAGGAACATTTCACCTTATATAAATACCTTAGTTTCATTTTCAATTAAGAAACACCATGTAGTTTCCTTTTCAACAATTTAGGTAGAATATATCTCTACATGTTGTTCCTGTGTACATGTATTGTGCAAGAAACACACTCTATTGGACTTTGGATTTTAACTTCAATAATATTCCAATTTTATGTGAAAATAGTAGTGCAATTAATATTTACATGAACCGTATATGTCCCTCAAGAACTCAATATTTTGATATGAGGAATAATTTTTTAAGATATCATGTTAAAAAAAGATATATCTTTATAATTTGTTAATAATGTATATCAACTTGATGATATTATCACTAAACCACATCCCACTACAAGTTATGAACATTTCAGAGGGGACATAGAGATATTTAATGTTATATAAGTATTTTATTATTTTTTTAAATTATTTTTTATATTTTTATTAATTTTGATTTCATATTATTAGTTCATTAATTAATTATTGTTTCTATAACTATTATTGAACTTTTATATTATCAAAATTTAAATCTATAATGATTACTCGAAGTATATAGCTCAAAAAACCAAAATGGAATCACAAAAACCATCAAACCTATCAATCACTCTCAACTAACCTCAATCTAAAACTCTCTCAACTTATAGAGACCTTGTTTTCCCATAAAAACCCTGAAATATAAACCTCAATCATTTCTATTTTCTAAAATAGAGAAGAAAAAGAGGGTAGATATAGGTGGTCCGAGTGAAGCTAAGCATCACTTCACTTTAAGAGTCAAAAGATGAGTCCTTAAAGGGAATTTTTTTTACGTTGACTGGTTATTTTAGTTGAATTTATATTAAAGAAAGAATTTTCTTTCCAAGGTGCATAATTTATTTTCAATGGGGAAAATACATAGTATTTATTTGACGATGAAGCCAAATAGTTTTATGGAAATGTCATGTTATGTTTTTGTGACACAAGGGACATTTTCATTTCCATGTTAAATGATATGGATTTTTCTATTTTTTAGGTTGAAATCAATAATATATTTCAATTTCCACAAGAATAGGTTTTTCATTTCAATTGATGGTCTATTAGAGATGAAAAGAATAAATTTAATGATATTATATCATTTCTTTTTGGATATAAATTAGTATGAAAAATGTTCATCAAGGATCTTGTGGCTAACCAGAAGGTTCTGGTCAGTGTAATTCAGTCTACTTTAATACTATGGATTGCTGAGTTAGAGATAATTATAATCCTATATATGTATATCAGTTTTTTGATGTTATGTGAAATCAAAATCAATTTTAGTAGATACATGCTAAGGTATACGAATCATTTCTTCTAAAAAGAGGAATGATTGTATTTTTATCCATATAGATGGATTATTTATCTTATTTTTTTTATGTAGAATAAGATTCATGGAATTTAGAAACTATTAGATCTCATCATAGTAATATTATTTCTTCTATAACCTTTAGAATGTTTTTTTTCTTTTCAAGTACCTCAAAATAAAATTTAATGAAATTTGATGGTGATGACCAATAAGAATACAATATTAATGTTTAGGGGGAGCAAGGTACTCCAAAATCTTCTAGGTCAGTATGGGTTTATGGTGAAGAATTCATAGAATCAAGAATAGATAATGTTGTGAAAGAAACAAGGAGGAGACTCCCAATAGATTTTAGTGCTTCACATACTATTGGTAATGTTCATCATTATTCTAAAGAAAACATAGAAGAAGAAAAATATTTATTCTCTTATCACAAGTCCAAGAAAAAGATAAGAAAATATGTTTTAGAGACATTAAGTTAATGTTTTTTAGTTGAATAATTTTAAATACTGGTGTTTTTAGTTGTTAAATCTACAACTATAGAAAAATAGGTGAGAATAGTGATGAGAAAAAATATCATGAAGAAGATCAAGCTGATGATAAAGCTCAAGGTGGTCAAAAAATGAATCCATTTGTACACTACTGAGATAATTGAAAATAAAATAGTTACTGTTATTACAGAATCATTTGATAAGGATGCTTCTAAATCCAATAAAAATACAAAAGTTCTTGGTCCATTTCCAACATATTCCAGTGATAATTATGATGGTCTATATATATAACAATTATTGATGGGAAACAATCTCAAATTTAGGAATAATACTCTTCTCATTCACTCAATACTCAAAATTATAACTTGGTATATAAATTTAATTAGTGGAAATAATAAAATTAAACGTTGAAAAATGATCTAGAAGTCTATAATAAATATTAGGAATATTTTCAAATATCAAATTTTCAAAGAGAAGAATTGGAAACACATAATGTATAATTTCATATTGTTCAAGAAAATTAAATTTCAAGAAGAGATTTTGATTCATGTAAGAGATAAAAGTCTGATTAAATTGGAATGCTAAATGTTGAATCTATTTCAAAGGTGGAATTTAGTGATTTAAATAAGTATCTCAGATGTAAATTTGATTCGATAAGATATAGACAAAATCATACATGGGATCTACTTCTGGTCATCACTTTTCTGTAGTTTTATTAAGAAATATTGAATCTATAACTATGATTATGTCTACCATAAATGATCACATATAGATTCTCTATTGTGATAGTTAACCACATTATCTATTTTTGGATAGTCAGAAAGATCTTATTAAGAAATTAAGTTCTAATGAACCAAGAATTAGAGGCCTTCTCAATAAGTTAATGGGGCTATTATTGTAGTTTATTTATAATGTAGAAAATGTCCATGAATTGTTTATGGTCAATTAGATTTAAAATTTTAAAATGGGATAGAACTAAAATTATTTGATTAAGTAGTTGGTTGAGATGTCCAATCACAATTTTAATGAAATGATGGAAGAGATAAAATATGCTCATTTGGTTTTTTGTGGTTCATACCCTCCTGAAGTCTCATATAAGCCAATACATTCTCCTTTATCTCATTATTCCTCTTAGCCCTTCCAGTCAAATATAATTTTTAATCATTGACAAAATTTTTAAAGAAATTATTTCGTGCATTATACACATGTATGTTTATTTCTTATTATTTATCCATCTATAACACCCAAATGAGAATAAGTTTTGACATCATGTACCAAAACATTTACTGCAAGTATTTTGATACAAAAAATGTGTTATAAACTATTTTAAATAATTTCCCTTTTATATCACTAAAATTTGAAGAATATTTGGGTAAACACAGACATTATTTTTAACCACAATATATTAAACTGATTGAATAAATTAACATTAATTTTGAAATTTTATTATTTATTATTTAATTCTTTGTTAAATGATAAAACATTAAATGATAACAGAAATTTTCTATTTTTAAAAATTAATAATCTATTTTTTTGAGTTTAAATTACCTATATTTGTTTGATTTGCGATCATCAAAAGGGGGAGATTATTGGACATATATTATTTCAACTATAATCTAATAATATTTTTGATTTTGATGCTCATAAATACCATTTCATGTTTAAATGATGAAATTTTCTATAATATTTTTTCAGGAGTATTTTTCTTGAGAAATTTATCTCATTTACAGGTTAAATATTTATCTAATATGTTTTGGATATGTATTAAATTAATCTAGAAGCATAGTTTATACCCTAAATTTATTAGTAGAATGTATGATTTGGGAATCCTATGTTTGGTATAAATGGTTGCATCAGATACCCAATACAATTATAAAAGTATGGATCAAGAACTGTAATTTAAAGAAAAAACCCTATGTTTTAGAAACTAATGTATAAATTATTAATCGAACATTTTTAAGATAAACTATAAATTTTCAAACATACTTTCCAAGTTAACACTATATTTTACATTGTCAATGATGCGGTTTAAATTTAATATATTTTATGCATTTTGAAAAAAATTGATGGAATTAAATTTATCTTTAAAGCTACATAAAGATAGATTGAATGGATCATTCTCAATCAAATTAAATTATTCCTATTTCTAAGGATTATTTTGACTTTATTTGATCATTTGAAATTAAAAACTCATGGTTTATTAGGTTATGTTCTTAGATATATTAAACTAAAATATGGTCAAGTTTCAATTGTTAAATAATGAGAGTTTTATTATTTATAAATGTGGTAACTTTTTTAAAATAATGTCTATGTTAGTCTAAAGGATCTATAATTACTACTACTGTTGTCATATTGTTATATTTCATGATGATCATTTGTAACCAGGATCACATTGTAGCTAATATTGCTTGAGGATTCGTAATATATGAATAATAATATCTATTATCTATTATTTTCTATGGTAACTATGAGGAAAATCTATTTTTTAGTCAAATCGATTCCTATTGATTTTCTGGATTATCAGACTACTCATGCACAGTCATTGGTGGAGTGTTAGCTTCTCATTATAAGATGTGGATATTTCTGGTTACGGATAAAAAAAACTAGAAGGGCCTATAAAGTCCTTATTTTAAAGGTGTCTACTTCATGTACACAATTTTTAAGGTCTTACGATAAAAGGACATGTCTAGAAAAAATCACCAAGCTCCCTTAGAGAGCATTGGTCGAGTGGACAAGAGGATCTCTTTTTCTTGAATCACTATAAAAATATGTTGTGTTCTTCTAATTTATTTTATAACTATATAACCTTTATTAAAGAATATAATTATTCAAAAATACGGATAAAATTGAATATGTTATGATTTTTAAAAGAACAAGATTCATCCCATCTTGTGTATATTTGTATTATTACATCCTACCACTAAACATTTTTGTTTTGGTAAATATTTATAGACTGAAGGAATGACTTATTGATCTTTTAATTCATTAAAAGTACTTAGGGAATGCAAAAAACATAATTAATATCCATTTCCAAGCATATGAAATGAAGTGGAGATAGATAAAATCACAACCAAAGGATGAGATTATACTTATTGGATGGTATGAATCAAGTAGGTTTATTTTCTAAAGTTATTTATCTTAATTGTAAAATATCAATTAACATAAGGAAAAAGACCTCAAAAAAATTATTCATTTACTTTTATTATTGATAAATAAATTTCTTTTTTATAGATCAGAGATTTATAGTTTTATGATGGTTACATTTCTCATGACCATATTCTCTATCACTCTATATTAATCCTTGGGTGATAATTTTTTATTCAATGTGCATTTTTTTCATCACACCAACATTTTCCTTTTTTAAAACCTAGTTTTGTGATGACCTTTGGATTTTATTTTCCTACCAAATGAAGTTTTATTTTCCAATTTTACCATTTGGTTTTTCTACAAAGGTATTTTAAAATATAAAACCTTTTATTTCCAAGAACAACCTCAAATTATGAGGAAACAATTTATTGAGGGGGGGGGGGAGAATATAACACACCAAGATTTTTTGTTAAGTATATTTTTAAATTAATTTAATAATTTTGATAGCTTGAGGTGTGCACAACCATGATAGTTTAAAAAAATAATATTTTCGATAACATATGTAATACATAACACCGACCTTAAACGAACTTCCAGATATTATTATTTAAATATAGATTTTATAACTAAGCTCTTAAGATATTGAGTATGAATATTATTAAATAAATTATGAAATATATATATATATATATCACATACCCAATAAAAAATTATTGACTAATTATTTTGAAATAATTAATCAATTTTTTTATTGTAAATTTATCCTACAAAAATATGTTTTCATGAAAATGTTTTTAGTGTGAAATTGTTTATATTTTTTTAAAAAGATTTATCTTCCAGTGAATACTTAAAAATAATGATTATTATTGAAAACTATATTTTTATTTAAACCATTTTAAAAGTTCAATATTTTTTTAGAATGGTTTGAAAATAAAAACTAGTTCAATTATATTATTAATAGTCCAACTAGATTAGTAGGAATGAATTTCCAAATGGAATTTGGTATAAAAAATATTATTAATCCTATTCATTATGTTTTAATCTTAAATTATTTTCTTCCACTTATTTTAATTGAATGTTAAATAATTTATCCCATATATGTAATCATTAGGTCGATGTTTATTAAATAGTTTCCATTTATTTTTGGTCGATATGAATTGTAACTTTAGTAAATTTTGTCACTATGGAAAATGGTAAATCATGTAATTAATTGTTAAAAATAAAATGATTAGAACTATAAGATAAACCTAAATCTTACATTAATTTTATCTTATGAGATAATTTAATCTATAATCATCCAATATTATGTTATATGTTATTTTTTCTCTTTTTATGAGTTTATGACCTTAATAATATTTTATGTAAAGAAAAGTAAAAAAAATAAAACTCTTGTTTTTAATAACTAAAACTTATTTAGAATAGGTATAACCAGAGTAAATGTTATGTTATAAAAAATATTTTAAATATAAATTATTTATATTCAACCTAGATTTTTTCTATTTTTAGGGAAGAGATAATTACCTTAAATTCTTTCACAATTAAGGAATGACAACTATTTAATTAATGTAAAATATAATAAATGACATAGAAATTATTAAAAGGAGTATAATTTTAAATAATTAATGAATACCAAAAAAAATTTGGATAAAAATGAGATATTCTAGTGGTTGAAATTAATTTTATTTTAATTACCCTTTTTTATTTATATATTTGCAGTCAAATTAAATAAATTGTGTACAAATTGAAAATATCAATATTTAATGAAAATAAAATATTATTAAATGGTTTAAAATTCATAAAAAATTAATTTAATCTATATTAATGGGATATTTTAAATAAAATCTATCCTGGTCAATTTAGTGGTATTTATTAATTTAATAGTAACATTATTTACCCTTAGAGGGTACAAATTTTTAATAGCATCTTAATTCTCAAAAGGTTAATGAGGGATTAAAACTAAAATATAAAGGTAAAAACCTATCCAAATTATATTATATGATATTATTTGGACATATATATACATTATATTCAAATAATATCAATTTAGATCTAGTTTTACAAGATAAATATTTATTTATTTAATATTTTAAGAAATTCCAAAAGTGTCATGCACCTCAATTAAAAAAGGGAACCTCTTCAATTACTTCTTTACACCAATTTCATCCATATATCATAACCAAAACCTGACCAGTACTCTTATAAAAATACTTATCCATGTTCTTGAGGATTTTTTCCTTCAAAAATTGCAACCCTAGGTCACTTATGAGGTTATCTATAAGAAGTCCACTGAAGAAGAGGTGATTGTCAATACCGACTCTTTCAAGTTTATTTCCTCTTATACTTCATCTTAATGTGAAATATCCATTATAAAATAATAATATAAGTATCATAAATATACTAAGATTTTATT
Source organism: Viscum album (assembly GCA_963277665.1). Lineage (NCBI taxonomy): Eukaryota > Viridiplantae > Streptophyta > Magnoliopsida > Santalales > Viscaceae > Viscum > Viscum album. Next base: position 1,794,524,286 of record OY728120.1, on the reverse strand, counting down.
ATAATCATGGGAGAACTGTATTCCATCTATTTTTCATCCTAAAAAAAGTTCAAACAACAATTGTGCGTACGTATAACTTACCATCTCCAAATAGCCGCATAATTTGTTTTCATCACCAATTTATTTAGATGGTTATAAATATGTAAATAATGAGTATATATGATATTTATTTTATTAATATGGTTCTTTAAATATAATATCATATTAAAATTATTACTTTCTAATCCTTTTTAAAATGATAACATCACTCGTGCGTACATACAACCTACCGTCTCCATGACGAAATGTGATCCATTTTTCATTTACACTTTTCATGGATGGTAATAAGGTTAGATTTAATTAATATTAATATATATATAATTTATATTATTTAAAAATAATTATATAAATAATAATTATTATTTCACTATCATTTATTCTATCCATCGAAAGACTAAAAAAGCATTCATGTTTACAAAGGGATTCCTATCTCCATGCACTGTGTAATCCGTTTTTCTATCTATAACTTTTAAAAATGAAATTAAATATGTATTTAATGATTATAAATTATATTTATATTAAGTGTAATATAATATAATTGATGGATCTATGATAAAATTATAATAATAAAAAATACCAAACCAATACATACATGAAAAATGAAGCATTTATTACCTAAAACATTGATTTTAACAATAAATTATTAATAAATGGACGATAAAAGGTTATAAGTAAATCATATATGGTATTATATATGTAAATAAATTTCAGTTATATATTTGTAACATAATTTTATTTAATATATAGGTGTTTATAACACATACAAAGGATGTTATCCTTGAGGTAAGGGTTTCTCATCTCACTTTTACTTCTGAGAGATATATGCTATACTCAAAACATATTTATTTTGTTTGTTGCATATAATAATCATATGATATTTTATATAATTAATATATTTATTATACTGATATATTTCATTTGAATTTATTTATTTTATGAGGTTATGATTCAAATATTACCAAAGCGGGGATGGTTTATTTCACAATCTCATCATTACTCAGGATTGTTTACATTTAAGTATCCTCAAAGGAATATTTATCTTCCATATCCATGTTCTCCAAAATAAATTTTGAAATTTTTTAAATATTCTCCAATTATTGTTAAAATTCATTTTTATCCCTATTTTACTTCTACCAATTTTTTTAAAAGGAATCTTCCTATCATTTTACAAGCATGGTACCTTTTTCATTTTCTTAAAAAAGTGTGGATGGATTGTATTTGTTAACTTATAAAGAATGAAAAGATTTTCCCACCATGAGGACTTGTATTTTTATAGTATATTATGTTAAAATTTTACAAGTTTATTTTTAAAGAAAAGTTTTTCTATTATAGTTGTGCACCTTTTTAAAAATAAGTTATTTCAATGTGAAAAGGTTATTTGTCTAAAAACATCGAATGATATTTTTAAGGTATTTTCATCTATGTCAACATATTTTGTTTAATATTGAGATTTTTTGAGTTCATTATCATTTTATACCATTTACTATATTTTATATTTTGGTTTATGATCAATTATATTAGGGATGTACTATGTTCAAACCATTCACCATATTACTCTTGATAGTTTAGGATTGTGTTTATTAATTTGGTTAAATTTTAACATTCCATATGCTACATTTAATATGAGTGTTGATTTTGATTATTATTCAACCCATTCACATGAGTTATGAGTTAGACTTATTAATTGATGTGAAGGGCCTACAATTTGCCCTCAATGCATCAGTCGGTATCATGTGACAAACTTGATTGAGTTTTGGCTGTGGCCTTACCCATTTATATAGATGTTATGAAACAAGGCCTTGAAGGTATTTTTAGAGGTATTGATTGAGTCCTTTATAGTAAGTTTCAGATGTCCTTCATTATGAATTCCATAATTATGAAATCAGTTATTAATTTCCATGTGATTATTTAATTTGTCATGATATCAATGGATATGTTTAAGGATGATGTGATTATTTATATGAAATTATTTAAAAATAATTTATTATTTCTATATTAGTTAGGACTTATTTAGAGTATTTTTTATTTGATCCCGTAATGATCATTTGATCTCACACCCTATGTTTATTTTCCCTTGGATTCCAAGAAATTTATTATGTTTGATATTCATGGAAATGATAAAGGGAAGAATGGGGTTATCAATGAAAATACTATGCTGTGTTATGTTTCCAAATATATTGTAAAATTATAGTATGTATCTAGTTTACCAATACTACAAAACTATTCGATCCTTTGGGATGAGAATTCTTATAGATATTTCCAATGTAATAAAGTAACCAACTCTATGCTATTGGGGTCGAGGTCTTTATGAAATCTTGTTTTTTGAAACCTAAAAATGTTGTAATAAATAAGGGGAAATGATTCTGTAAGATTAATATGGTTAGGATACTTCAAAGGGTTCATGAAAATCCATATAATGTTTATATCATGTATGAGTGTAATAAAAATTTAGTCCTTAGTTTTTAAGGTCATGTGGAACCAACTGTATTAATTAAAATTATTTTAAATGTTAATGAGTTAGAAATAAAAGTAATAATTGATAAATACTGTATTTTTAATTCAAATGATGATGTAAGGAGTTGTTACAAAAATATTTCTATTTAAAGGAGATTATGAAGCTCATATGTATCTAAGTAATTAATTTTTATAGTTATATCATTTATCTTATATGATAAGAAGAGTTTTTTATTGACAATGATTTTTTATAAATAATAAAATGGTATTGAATTTAATACACATGTTTTATGATTTATTTGATTCTATAACATCTTTTGGAAAAGAGAAAAGGATAAAAACATTTCATCTAGGATAAATATTTTATCTAGATGTTTTTTAAAATATTATATAAGTTGTTCCCTCCACCCATCAGAGGTATATTTTAATGAAAAAACATCTTATTTTTATAATGAAAATGTTAAGAACACATATAATACCATATATGATATGGAATCAATAGTTTATTTGTTAAATATTCCTAATAAAGGTAAATAAGAGGTATTTCCTAACAAAAAAAGAGTTGTTTTATCTTATCAAGTTATTTTTAAGGGAATATAGTGTCTAAGAGGTTATTTAGAGTATGCTTGAACTACGAGAAGTTTAATGTTAACAAATAAAAGAACATAATAGTCTCAAATTATTTTCAACTTCGTTTAATACCCTAAAGTGTTTTGGATATATGATGGTAAATAGAAATGTAAATGGTAACATTTAGTCACCATTATAATGTTAATATCACTATTTCATAAAGGATTATACTAATCAAATTTAAAAGTATTTTTACTTGATTTCCCAAAAGAGTATTAGTGTAAGGAGTTAAATAGAAATATAAATCACTAAATTTTAGTTTCCATAATAAAGTTATTTTCACTTTACCCTAAATGAGTTTTGGATATTCTAGTAATTAGTAATGTAAATAATAACATTAATTACCATAAAGTATCAAGGGAAATTTTTTATGGTATGGATTCCATGGATGGTGATTCTAAACGTAGATTTAGTTTTTATAAACAAAATTTGTTAGTATGATAACATTAAATATTGTACAATTAAGAAGTGTTGAAATATTCAAGGAGTTAAACATTATGATTATGTTTCCTAAATCTCACTATTATTAAAACTATATTTAATAATATATTTTGTTCACTAATATTTTATTGGGAGGTTTTATCAAGTGGTCATATAGATATGTGGTGGTAAATACTAATAGATGTAATTAGTTAACAAAAATGTTAGACCCAAATTCGATTAGATCATTATGGGGGATGAGGAATCACTGTTCATTTTTTTTCAAGTTATTCCTTTTTAACCCAACCTCATTAACTAGTTATTATTATAAATCAACTAAACAATTTCTCACAGCCTCTCCTTTAAGTGTAGTAATATAAATAAAGAGATAAAGATATAGTTTTTACAAGGTTTGTATAGAAGGCATACTCCTTTACATGTTAGTTATCCCCCCCCCATCATTTATTCTACACTATATTTAAAATAATCTACAATACAGGGTCCACTATACACTCCAAATATTTCAAAATCCACTATAAGGCACAACTATTATTTAGTGAAATGTTTAACAAAGAATTAACTTTATCTTCTCGAGTTCTCTGTACCCCAAGATGTTGCTCCTCCTCCATAGGCAGATGGATCAGTAGGTCTATACATGTACTCCAAAAATAACTTTAGCATCAGTGCTAGTATCAATAATTTATCTATATATTATGTGATATGGATCCTCCTTAGCCTTCATGAACACTCGAGTTCATAATAGATCACTATCTTCTTTAATGTTCCTTGAATTTGACTCATTCTCTCTCCACGATAATAATGTATTTTGTACTCATATTTCTCACATGGTGTATGATAGTTATCAAATATTATCACAAGATTCATCTATCAGATCTTCAATATTTTTATAATCAAATAGAATAATATCTGAATATTAATATTCCTTATATTCAAAATATAAAAACATTATGATCTACGAAAGGCATGACCTCCTCATTCAAAATTATTCAACAAATTTATGATATATTCTTAATTCAAACACATGTAAACCATTGTTCAAAACTTCCTTTTGAATCTTCTAATGATCTGGGTTTTATTACTATATGAGATAATAAAATATCAAGATCTAAGCATCCAAAAAATATATTTATTTTAATTCATAGAAATTTCCTCATGAATGAAAGTATTCATCATTTTTCATGTACACTTTTTAGCTTCCTAGGATTTTTCATTAATCAATATCCACATATATGGACATGAAGTGTAGTAATTTAGGATTAACATAGAATAAACATCATATGTAATTTCTTTATAATATATGAATTCTGAAAACCATGATTTTCACCCAAAAGGCTCATCAAAAATTTTCTCCAACCACTTGACTGATTGTGAGTTTGACATTTAACTGCATAGAGAAACCATGCGGCACAATACCACACCATTTGGACCAACCATGTGTATCAACCACATGAAGAAATATTTAATTTCCTCATTTATTATTTTAGATAAACAATGTGTATGGATAACCAACAAGATAACTTAATCCACCACGTGAATCCATAGTATGTGGATCAACTGTATAGTAAAATTACTATGCAATACTACAGTTAGTGGACCGACCATATGAATATCAATATTTAAATTCTAGACATGTCTCACTTTGAACCATGGCCTCTTAAAATCATGTCCATCACTTATAAATCAACTGATAATAACTTATAACTTACTAGAGAAAATTTATCTTTATTTAATACAAATTTCAAATATTTATCACAAGAAAAACATATCAATAATAACATTTAAATAGCTACATTAAATTCATTTATCCATGTTCTTCAAGAAGTAATAGAAAATATCTTTTTTTATTTTTCATAGAATCAACTCAATTCGACATCTAAACTTATATTATTTTTCAATCATGGAATCCAATGCTAATTCATGATTATTTTGAAATCCTCTAGGAATTAGCATCAAATTCCTTCACTAAACACATATTGAATCATTAACAAAAAATGTATTTCTTACTTGATAAAAATAATATCCCCCTTTGAACTTATATTCAATACCTATACTTACCATTTTCAATATGTCTATCTACATAGATTATTACTTCTTCCCCATATTGAAAATAACTATAAAAGAACAATATAAATGTCTTCTCATATCCCCCTTTAAAGAAATCAACTTCTCCTCTTAATCATTAAAAATCATACCTTGATCCATTTGAGAGAAGGATGATACCCCATGAATATCTTTAGAAAAGGGAATTTAGTTAGTCCTCTATAATTTTACTTAGGAAAACATAGTGTAGAAATTATTAGGTATTTAACCAAGGTTTTCAATAAAATCTATAAAATACCAACATGTGATTGTAGAAAAGATAAACATTCTAGTAGATGTTCATAAAAATTAACTTAAAAAATAACTATAGCATGTACACATATCAAAAATCACATTAACAAGATTATGTCATCATCCAACACTCCCCCATCATAAAAATATTGAAAAAACTAATAACTAAGTGTTCTTAGTGTTATTTTCATACCTCATGATCCATATTTCATGGGGATATCCCGAATTTATAAATTTTTAGATTCATATACCTTGAGATATATTGTCGTCTCAAACATCATTTTTTCCACACCTTAATGGTTGAAATCACTTTTTCTTATTCATGTTAGTTAGAATACCCAAATATGAATACCTTATTTATATTTTAGTATGTATAGAACTCATTAAACTCCTAAAATTACCTCCATGTTATCACAAATAAAAAATAACAATATGGAACAATTGGGGACATCTATGTTCCTTATAAGAAATACTCAGGCATGGAGTTCCCAGTCACCCTTGTCTTCCATTTTCTTATAAAACCGTCATGGTGAGAGTTATCTGTAATTATTTTTCAATTTTAAATGAAATATATTTTCATTCTAGTATTTATACCTTAAATTTTCCTTTATTTTAAATTGTCTATATCACCAAAAAATACAAGGAAACATTATTAACCGATTCTCGCATTTTCCTCCTCCAAAACTCTTATTAGTTTAATAAAATTTTAATACTATAATTTGAACCATTATAAGAATAGAAACACCTTTAAATTTAATTTTCATGAACCTTAAAATCTCTATATATAGATGGTTTTTCAGGTGTTTTGGTCGCATATTCTATAATAACTTTCGTTTATTTTTCCTCAACACTCACTTGTTTCTTCACCATTTTTTCAGCCTTGGATAGTTGGTTAGGACACACTATCAACCAATTTTTATTGACATTATTTGTTTAATTATGATTATTTATATATTTAGCACTATATCAATTCCATTTGATGTCACATGAAACTCTTCTATAGAGTCCAATCATGCATAACTCAGCATGGTGATTTTATTTTCTATATCTTCCCTAGTTTTATTATTACCATACAAATCAATTTCCTATGAATTGATTTAGTTTATTCCTAGAAAAATATTTATTATCCTTTAAATTAATCCTTTAATGATAAAAAATAATACCCATTCGTTTTGGGTCTTCCTTGGTAATGACATATTAAACCAAAAAAGTGAATTATTTGTGTTTATACCTTCCAAATCACTAGAAAAACACTTTGAAATTATATCTTATTCTTTGAAAATTAATATTTATCTAATTATTATATTATTGTACTAATATAATATTATATTCCTTATTCCTTGGGGTATTGGGATTCTTGGCCTCATTTTTTTATTTGATGGGGAATAGTTTCTCTCATTATTCTTCTTATTTTGAAAAACATTCTACCTTATGTTTTTCACCTGCACTATTAGATATAATATGTGTAACATTGGAGATAGTAAGTAAAAATATATATTTATTATTTAAACCCATATTTTCACTTACTTGTGAAGATTTATCTTTTAACTCGTCATAATTTTTGAGGTATTCTCTGAAAAGTTTCAACTCATTTTTAACAGCAATGCATATCAAGAGTGTCTCGTGTAGTTAATTTCATTTACAGTAAGATTCTCCATCAGGCCATTGATAATATTTTCATATAAATATTCTCTAATCCTGGGATACATTATCTAGTAAACATATTCTACTTTCTTAATGATCCTTAACAATTTTCTTCATCCCTTTTACTTTTCTCCGTCAGCAGCTTCGTTTTTCTTTATTGAGTTGTGTAATCTTCATAAGACATGATTTTGTTATTCCTTTAATAAAACACTAATGTTATATCATTTACTCTACATCATAATTCTAGATTATTAAATTTTATCATTTCCCAAAATTATAAAATAAAGTGAATTCATAATTTAAGTTTTTTGGTGAGTCATCTTCATCTTTCTTGCTCATAAAGAGTCTTCTTTTTCTACTGAAATTATTCTTCTTATTTAAACCCTTTTTGTTTTTTTGTTTTATATAATCAATTACATATAATTCATATTTTCAAACTTTTTTATTTGGAAAATATTTTTCAATATGATCAATTTAATCAAAATTATAAAATATAATAAATTTATTTCTTTTTACAATTCCGTTTTCCATTATTTAATATTTTTTAAAAAAGAGCATCAATTTGGTTAAAGTATTAATAATCCTCAACATTTTAATCATTAGATTCAAAAACCTATTATCCATTGATATTTCCTTTTCTCAAATACTCAATGTTTATATTATCCTTTACCTAATTTTTATAATAATGAATCATTTTTTATTTCTAATGAAATACAAATTTTGTGAAGTTTATACCAGGAAAAATCATCCATTTATTCTAAATATAAAACCTTGGAATGAAATATTTCAAGAAAGTTTCTTATCATATTCTTAGATGTGATGGACTCCTCTAGTTTCTCATAAAATCTTTGAATGTTTCCGACAATCTCATCCACCCTGCTGAAATAGTAATTTATATTCTCATCATCTCTTAATTTAATATCCATAAATTTAATCCTATATACATATTTTTTGTATTCCTTCACTGCAATATTGAATTTATAGTTTCTTCTTAATTTTCCTGGTATTTTCATTTACATTCTATGGACCATTAACTTTGTACAGAACTTTTCCAATGGTTAAATCAAGATTTCATGTTAAACCTTTCCATCTAAATCCATATTTCTCTCATTATCATGATTCACAGAATCAACTTCAGTAATGGGTGGAGACCCACTATAGTTGTATCTCTAACTTCTAGAATGGGGGAAAGGATTTAAGGTGGCATCCTATTCCTCTAAAAATGTAAATTTTCACCATTGAAGATAGGTATTCATCATTTTTTTCATTGAATTTATATTATCTATTATAGAGTAACTAATTCCATGGATCTTTATAGGGATCCTTCTCAGATATAACTTATTAAACCTAGATGAAATTGTATCACTGATTGGGGGATTGTGTAAAATAGTGATCAATTTTCATTTTATGATTTATTCCCTTCAAAACCAACATGACAAAATTTTTTATCCTTCTTGATCCAATAAAGTATTTCTCATACAATAAACATCATGAAAAATAATTGAAATAGAGATAGTATCACACGTTATTTATAAGGTTCATCCAAAAGGCCTAATTCTTTCTATTCTGGTTATTCCCCCAAAATATGGATTCTCCGGTATATTCTGCAATCATCCACAATAAAAAGTCAAAAATTTCCTCCACCACTTTTATAATAAAATGGATTGTACAATACTTTTTCAATGAAAATTATTTGGATACTGGTGTTATTTCAACCACTAGATGTTTGACATCCTCCATGAGAATATGTATCAATAAAAATTCAGGTGTAATCCCTCAAGAAATTCCACAATTGTACTATTCTTTATACTTCCTCTAATTTTTTTGTGATGAAGACCCTCCTTACCCTTCATGAATACTTGGGTGTATAAAAAAATCTGATTCTTCTTCATTGGTTTCCATCATTGACACCTCTCACCACGATAAAAATAAATTATTCCCTTAGAATTCTCACACAGTGCATGTGAGTTCCCAATTATTATCACTAGATTCATCCTTCACAAACTAAATGTATTTATATTCTCAAAAAAATTATACCAAATGAATATTATATACCATATTATAAAAATGGAAACTACACGATGTGTGATATTTTCATTTAAAACTAGTTATCAAATTCCCAATTTATTCCTCCTTCAAATTCATTTTAATCTGATATAAAATATTTCTTTTAAATCTCGTAAAGATCCAAGATTTGTTCTTATATGAGATATTAAAATTTCATGATATGAATATACAAAAAATAAAATTCTTTCAACTCTTTTAAATCCCATTATTCATAGAATCATGCATCATTGTCACTTTAACCATTCTCAGCATCCTTTGATATCAGCTGGAATCATCTTCTATATGTATGAACATGATATATAGTCCTTGAATATATTATCAATATTATTATCATATATATTTTCTTCAAACTATAATTTTTTTGAAACCATTATTTTAACCATATCGGTTCGTCAATTTTTTTCCAAGTATTTGATAGACTATGAGTCTGACAACCAACCACATAGAGAAATTATGGGGATGAAACCACACCATTTGGATCGACCACATGAACAAATCTTGGCCAACATCATGTCTTAGTAAATATTGAAATAATTCATGTATTGATAGTTTGAGAAACTCAATTTACTAGGTGAATCCTTGTACAATATATCTACCACCAAAATAAGTTACTCCATGACACTATGGTTAGTGGACTAGTCATGCCTATATTAGTTTGGATATCCCAAACATGTATCACTACAAACTAAGACCTCCTTAAATAATATAAATCCATTATCAATCAATTTATATACATCCATTTTTATCCACTCTAAAATGAGGGAATATTCTAACAATATATACACCATATACCCTCACTACTAGTCATCATCCTCTGAAATATAAGGCGACACAATTAAGGTCATGCTGCCCAACTGCTTAGGGAGCCTTTATGTGAAACCTGGGTCACGACAACACAATGTGCTATCAGATGATTTTTTGTTTTATTTTTTGTTATTTTTTGTAAAATATAGATAGGATATTTTGAACATGCATGAACTTGGTTATAAGCCATGTTTAAGAGTAGATATCCCACCTTCTGGTTAAATACCATGTTTCCTAGAAATGAGAAATTTTTACTCTACTTTTCCCTATTATAGTAGATATCCTTTCACTGTTGGGTGATGTACATGAATTTTTTGTATTTGATATTCTTTTTTTTGTATTTTACGTTGTCCTAGTATGATAAAGAACATTGTTACATTCATCATTACAGGCACCTAGAATTCACATTTCGTGCATATGAAATTCCATATAGGTGCCTTTCATGGCACTGATTCCCTATGTTTTTTTGTGATTGTAGAGTGATCCATGGTTTCTATATATTATCTTTCTTGTAACAACTTTATCATGGCATGGGAATTGGTTATTTAAAATTTTATCATCAATCTAAATAGTTTTTTTCTATATATGTTGATGGTGAAGTCTTAAATGGATAGTTTATACCAATATCATTCGTGTACCTTCGGTTAAATGAGATGGGATTTGGATTTGATTGAATGACTTCCAGTTTTAATTCATGAGGTGTGTGGGAACCTATGATTTGGAATGAGGAACTAATTGAGTTTATCCATCATATATTACTTGTTACATTCTGAGACCTAATTTTATGGGAATTAATTAACATTAAAGAGGTTTATATTTTAGTTCTAAAGTGTATGATACTTTGTTAGCTGGGAATGAAGATCCATTTAATTGAACATTGATATATATATATATTTATAATAAAATACAAAAATTAAACATAAAACCTGACTCATAAAATGATATGGTTTCTTATAAATGAAGAGGCAATTTATGATTGACCCTTCATCTACTAGAACCCCTTTAAATTAAATTTGAGGACCTACCAATACCTTAACATTCTAAGTGGGTAGTTGGGGTAGTACCTTGGGTAGTGAGCCTTTGTTCTCATTATATTCTTCTACTAGTGCTTATATCTGTTACCACATCTTGTTTTGAGTAGTGTTCTTTGAAATTTTAGATATACGCTACCACAATGTCCTCAAGTCGTGCACCAAGAGGGTGGGCAATGGAGATGGTGTGCCCTGATCCACCTATCTAAAAACTATGAGTGCCACTTGAGGCACCACCTGATATACATAAAATATAAACTGAAACTCAACTTAAGGATGGTTTTATTTCTCTTATTTAGATACGAAGGGTTCTCGATGACCTACACCTACTTTGGATAAACTAACACATGAATTCCATGAAGCATCATCCTCCCATATTTTCATGGGATAGACTTTCCTTGGATACTAAGTCTTGGATAATGGCCATTATTTCTATCATCATGCATCTAGAGATTCCTCCATAGATGAGGTTTAAGATTTCCACCTGTATATTGTGTGATTCTGCCAAGTACTGGTGGGATGTGATTACTCAGGTTGGTCATCATTAGGACATGTCCAGGGAAGACTTCCATATTTTCTTCTATGATTACTTCTTCCATAAAACATTGAGAACTAACTTGGATAGAGAGTTCTCGAACATGTATAAGGCTACTAAGTTTGTTATTGACTATTCAACATATTTATATGAGTCTCGGTGCTTTGAACTATGTCTATCCGGTGATGTGTTATCGAGATCATGACATTTTGAGGATGGGTTCAAGTATTCCTACAATTTATAAGAGAATTTATTTTTCCTACTTACCTTTTCATAAACCATTAATTATGATCTTATCAATGAGGGAAACTTGATAGAAGTCTATTGTACTAGGAACAGAGTTTTAGTACTGAGATAGGGTACTAGTTCCCCCGATAGTATGAATTGTTGCCTTAAGGTTTATCATTAGAGAAGTGGCGGCCGGAGTATCCACACTAGTAGCTCTATGGTATCCTATTAGTGTGGAAAAAGTGGAATCTGAAGGCTCAATGTGATAGAGACCCTCTTGATTTCTTTTCTTACAACTGCGTGGGATATCTTTCAAGATTCTTCAAAAAATTTCACCTTCTATGATTAGAAGAGGATCCATACAAGCTCCACCATTAGGGGAATGATAAATTATGTCATCGAAGATAGGGATTTGGAGTATCACTAGAAGGAAAAGTCCAAGGATGAGGTTGTGGTCATGGTAGACAAACTTTTGATTATCGGTGAAAGACGAGTGGACCCACTCAGGATTTTCTAGCTTAGCATAAGGTAATAGATCGTGATAGTTTCATTCTTTTCAGAAGATACCCAAAGATCAAATTATAGGACAATCTAATTTATTAGGTATTTTTCTAGTAGCCTATATCATTGTATCCTCTTTATTTGATATAAGTTTTTCTCAATCCTTTATCTCTTTATCCACTGTGGAATGTATCACCTCAGTAATTCAATAATTTTGTGGTGTGATAACCCTAGAAACACCATTGGGAGTGTAGTAATAGTAAATATGAAAATATAGGAAATTTCCTCTTGAGGCAGGTAGTTATCCCTTCTTATGGGACCTCTTCAGGCATGAGATGACATGTATTGGTTTCATTCTTAGAATAGATTGGCTGGTTCTATATCACACCTATGTGGATTCCTATAATGGCATGGTGTTTTTCACATCAAAGTAGGGTTAAATTTATCTACATAGGGTTTTATGGGATGTTTTGGTCATTAGAGATAAACAAGAGCATCTTGGGTTTGGTTGGGTGATTGCCTAGATTTCTAGTCTTTTAATAGAGGAGTATGGAATGCATTTGATATATTTTCATCCAGTGGTAGATCATTTTGGGGATTTTTTTCCTAAATCATTTTATGGCTTACCTCATGATATAAAGGTATAGTTTAAAATTGATCTTGTTCTATTATAAATTCCATTATCTATTCCACTATAACAGATGAAACCTATTGAGCTCTTTTATCTCCAGAGACGGTAGGGGAATTAAGAGGCCAGTGGTTTTATCTGACCGAGTACTTCTTCTTGGGGTTGACCCATGATTTTCACCAAGAAACTGGATGAGACCCTTCTCTTATACAAGGATTATGGAAATTTTAACAATCCTACTATTAAGAACCAATATCCACTACCTTGAGTATATGATCTCATTGACCAACTCTGAGGATATGGTGTTTTCTCAAAGATCAACATAGGATCATGTTATCATCATATAGGTTTCAAGCCTTCAGATACACCATGAATAAATTTGCAAAGATGATACTGTTTATATGAGTATCTGGTTATGCCATTATATCTTATGAATGAAATATCCATTATCATGGATTTGATGAATATGGGTTTTCACACTTATCTAGATTCATTGGTCATCGTATTTGTAGAAGACATCGTGGGGTATTTTCATACCCATAGTGACCATGATAGGCTTCTACAGATAATTTTTAATACCTTCATAGAGAATCATCTATATTATAATCTTGCTAAGTGAAACTTCTAGATAAACGCCTTTCACATATTGGGTCATATTATCTCAGAATCTAGAGTACATATTGACTTATAGAAGGTGTGTTTTGTGGTTTCCTAATAGTATCTCAACTACGAATTTGATATATATAGTTTCTTGGGGATTGATAAATACTACAAGAATTTCATAATGGACTTCTTAAACATTTATGTACCTCTTATTGGTCTAAATAATAAGGGTGTGATGTTCTTGTGGCCTAAAACATGCGATAAGGCATTTCAGGAAATGAAAGGAAGGCTTTACTCAACACCAATTTTGATTATACCATAGACTGGTAGAGGCTATATAGTTTTCAGTGATGAATATGGCATTGGGATAGGTACAATGCATTTGCATGAGGATTGAGTCATTGTGTATGTGTCTCCCCAATTAAGATCTCATGAGTATAATTACCCAACACGTGACCTTGAGCTAGATGTTTTTTCCATTCCTTTTGTAGTTGGATACATTATCTGATGGGTGAGTATTTTGTGGTATATATGGACTACAAGTTCCTAAAATATTTATTTACTTAGAAATATTTGAATTTCAGATAGTGAAGATGGTTTGAATAACATTAATCCTTTAACATTGATATTTCTTATATATTTGAAAAGGGTAATGTATTGGTTTATGTTCTGAGATGAATGATTTTGAAATAGACTGTTCAATAATTTAGTGATGAATGGAAATTGATGGCCTACTTTTTTGAGCTGTATATGGGGTTTCATGAGAGTAAAAATCAATCTTACCTTGCATCACTAGTAGTAAACTCCTCCCTTCTGGATAGGGTAAAGTGTAGGTAGTTCTTAGATACTGAAGTCTTGGTTCTCTGGGAGAATATTTCTGGTGAGAACCTTGTAACAGACAGGTCTATCATTGGATATGACATCCTATATATACATGGGAATGACTAAGTTCCTACAGACATGAGAGATGAACTAATGTGAGAGTCCTAGGATTCTCATTGGGAAGTTCATCCATTAATGGATAAGATATATTAAGATATGTGTCACCAATATTGTTGGAATGGGATGAAACATTGGATTGTATGTTTCAAATATTTTTTTCCCACCTGTTAGTTGGTGAAGGAAGAGCACCAGTAGACTAGGAAGACTATATGTCTATGAGATCATATACCTAAAAAGGGTCCCTCATACTATCATTTATGATAAGTATTCTCTTTTCACATTGAGTTTATAGAAGTTTTTATAGAGAGATATTAGTGAACAGGTTCCATTGATCACATAATTTCACCCTCAGACCGATGGCCTACCAGAACGGATGATATAGGTGTTAGAGGACATGCTGCAAGCATGAATTCTTTATTTAATTATTATTAGGAGAAATATATTTCTTGAATTGAGTTTTTATACAATAATATGTTACAAAAATGATTCAGATTTCTCTATATGAGGCCCTATATGAGGGGCCATGCCATTAAACCATGTTCTAGTTAGAGGTAGGAGAGGTAGTGCTACTAGGTCCTTGTCTTATACAGGAGACTTTGGGGAAGTAATAACTAATCAATAAACTTATATCTACAACATAGTCTAGATAGAAATTGTATTTCAATCTCTATCAATAACCTATAGAGTTCTAGGTTTGTGATCGTTTCTTCTCGTGAGTATCACCCAGACATGGGAATAGATGGATATAGAGGGAAGGGAATTTTTTCCCTTATTATTATGGTCATTTGATATCTGGGATAGAGTCGGGCCAGTAGCCTATCAGTTTCTATTACATCATATGTACTATTCCATGAATGCAATCACCTATATTTCATATATTTTATAGTGTCATTCCTACCCATATCATACTTTTTACCCCGAAGATGTTGAGTTAGATGTTGATGCTTCATTTGAGGAGTATCCCACACACAATGTTGAACAGAGCAAGAAGGTTCTATGAGGATGGAATGTCTATTTATTGTGGGTGCTATGAAAGTATGACTATGTCTTGGAAGAGACTTGGGAGTGGGAGGATGACTTACGTGATTAGTGGTTAGAGTTGTTCTTAGACATCATTTCTCTTCCCTTGGAAGAGTAACTTGGGGTTGAGTTCTATTAAGGGGTGAGATTCTAAGAACTGGATTTTTTCATATGGTAAATATCCTTTAAATTTTGTTGGAATTATTTATCTTGGGCCTTTTATGGATTCCTAGTGAGATCATTGAAATTTTAAGGGTTTTTGAAGCTTTTACATCCCGGGATGCCATTAGGTGGATGAAATAACTAGGATAAATGGCCAGTAAAAACAGTGAATAATATTATGTACAATTTCTCATAAATGTGTGGGGGAATTTCATATGGAAAAACAGGGCACATATTTTTATCTAACTAGGCACCCAATGCCACACACTAGTGCGGATGGTCTTCATTTTTTAGAATATCCAAATACCATGGTTTCCATGTAGTTTATCAAACCATGTTGCCAAACCATTCAGGTTCCCTCTATGAATAGTTTCCCACACACAGTTGGTGTATTATTTAGACAACCATGGGACCAGATAGTGTGACCCATAATTTATAAGTAAAATTAAAGAAAAATCCAATTAATTCTTTAAAACATAACCTATTCTTCCTATTTATTATTTATAGTGATAAAAGCTCTCCTTCTTCTCCTAGATGAGCACCTAAAAAACAGTTCATAGGTTTTGATCCCATTTTTTCTTTGGATCATGGATTTTAGATTCAATCATCTCATTGGATTCCCCTGAGAAATATATTTAATCATTAGTTTCAGTTTACTATTTTTCTTTCTCTCGATGATACTATTTTGATGTTGGCTCATATGACCTATTTTTAGTGAATTGATCACTTAATCAGTTTTCTTCCAATCTATGGAAAACTAAGGGCCGATACAATACAAGGAGAGTACTATAGGCATAAGGTAGGTGGTCTATGAATTTTCTATAAAGGTATCATAGTTTATAATTTTTTTTCATTGTGCACACACTAGTTTCATTGGGTGTTTCTTCTTAAATTCATATTTTTTAAATTATAATCATTATGATCGTATTATACATCCCTATTCATATATATTATTCATTCTGTAGTAAGTCATGACCTCAACTTCATCCACCTCCATTAGGGTATTTCCCTTATTATGCCTTTTAGACCTCATTAGATTTATTTGAGATAAAGTTATATACTTTTTAAGTAAAATGATTTATGAATTAAAATTTACTAGAACATGTATATTGTATACAATTACCTCTATAACCCTCTAAGGTAAGTGTTCCAATTTAATAAATTATTTCTAAATTATTAAATTGAAAGTATGTTAGATATATCACTTGACCCTTACCTTATAAATTTAATTTTTCATTGGTTTCGTATCCCTAAATTAACTTTTCATGCTAAATAAAAGGAAATCGTATACACATAATAATTTCAATTATAATTGAATTTGTTATTGGTTTCATGTCTTTATCCCACCATGTGATGTTTAGTGAAAGGTAATTTTAGGAACCTCCTAAACTATTTAAAGGAATAAGTATTTAATGGAATAAATTGAATAATGATATAAGTGCTGGGTGCCAATTTCATATGATTCTTTTTATCTCTATATGAGTGGTCAGACTTGATATAGCCTTGTATTATCAATGGAATTACTTAGGAATTTAAGGAATACCATTATAATTGTAGGAGCTAGTTTCTAAGGGAGATACCCACCTTGGAACATGGTCCATATCTACAAGAGGATTCTTGGTATGTTGTTGTTGGATCTCATCACTATCTCTATGAATATTAGGATACCTTGAATAAAATCCTTTATCCATCTCCATCTCTTCAAAAATGTATAACCATGTATTCACCCCATTAGGCCCATTCATGATTAGATTTAGATAACTATAGATGAGCTCTATAGACTTAGTTAGACTAATTTATAGTAGAATTCCTTATTACATTCTCCTAGATTACACTTAGATAATTTATTTATAGACTTTATGAGTGATTACTATGAGTTCACTAACCCCTAAGACCAAGGATGCCTCAGTTTCACAATGAATCCCTTTTTATTATTATTATGGTCTATTTCAGTGACATTGAAAATTTCATGTGATTTATCTATATAAACTGAAAATATATGAGTTAATTAAATTATATCATGTCCATAGATGTTACTATCTTAGTATGAAGCAGGTATGAGTTATTATTTAAGCATTACTTTAAATTTATATATACTTTTACACTTCTCAGTTTATATTCATAGACTGGATTTTATAGACACCGTTGTTGTAGACCTGCTGAGATTTTTCTCACACTCTATCAAGGCTATAATTGGTATTTGAATATATTATATGACCAGAGGAATGGAAAAGTGGAAGCATTTTACCTTGTACACCATACTTACTTGATTTACTGATTTGGATGGAGCTTGGTAGTTGATGACTGAGAAAGACCTCAAGATACTTGGATTGTTATTGGTATTTTGTTTTCTATTTATAGAATTTCAAATAATATTTTTCTGATACCTATAATATATTTTTGCATACTTTTTATAGGTATGGAAATAAATCATTTCCTTTTTTATATTATACTTCCAAGATTTTGAATATATTATTTTCGATTGATGTTTTTTAGTATCTTCCACTTCAATTTTTTATTTATTATATTTATTCCAAAAATTGTGTCCATCTATTTTAAATACATAAATTATGATGCACTCTAAAAAGAGGTAATAATATCCCCATAGAAACACCCTAGACCCCCGCTACTAGTCAATAGCCTCTGATGTACAGGGAGGTGTTCTTGAGGCCATGTGGTCGACCGACTCGAGGAACCGTCAAGTGGAACATGAGTCGGCACGTAAGGTATAAAATAAACTATAAGGCCATAGTAGATACCCATTCCATGATACAAATCACTACACACATTACCAACCAATCCATTTAATTTACTTTTAATATATCATTCATGTGAAATAATTTAATTCACTAAAGTGGGTGATTTAGAAATTAAGTTAACATGAGAAATTCAAATATAAGTATAACCATTTTAATAAAAACACACTAGGTGTGGTTTAGTTATAAATAAAACCATAGATATTATTTGTCACCATGTGAACTAACTATAGAGGGGTGGTTTGGGATGATGGAATAGCCTCCAACCATATCATAGGGGGTATAATAATCCTCACAATGTGATCTAGTATTTTATCTACAACTTTTCACATTTTAGAGGCGACACTTGGAATGAACATCACATGACACAATTGGTATATTCTATAAACAACACAAATTTAATGTAAAATAAAATAAAACACCTAAATTATTCAAGGGAAACTTCACCCCTTCAATAATGATCTTTGACTCAACCCGGTTCAAGAGAAAAAGATGAAATATACAAAAACCATGAAAATATGTTGAATCATATCATAGAAAGATAGAACCAATGAAGGTAATATAAATTAACCTTGGAGAAAGTAGGTGTTGTAGAATCACTTATAGACTTCCAACATGATGAATAATGGTCTAATCATTCATCATATGATGAAGATACCTCTATTCCTAGGAGGAGGTGGATAGTTCCCATAAAGGGGATACTATGAATGGATGTGAGGGGAATAAAGGATGGAGAAGGATTAAAATAATCCAATAGATAGTGGGGATTTTACCACCTTTAAAGGGGAAAATGGTTTGGCAATATGGTTGGCCAAATGGAGCACTAGCAGTGGATGAGATACTATTTATATAGGAGGATCGCATGGTTCATGAACATGATTTAAGAAACCATATTCCAACTTTGAATTTATCCTATATAAAGTAGTCTACAACAGATGCATGGTTGTATGGCCTTGTGTTCATGGTTAGAACAAACCTTTCTACACCCTTGGCCTCACTAGGCCTAGATGCATAGTTTTCCCTAGGGGCCGCATAGTTTGAGAAAAACATTCCCCTTCATCTGCATGGTTTTTACTTGTGGGTTTTATAGTTTTAGGAAAACTGTGTGTGACTTCCAGCTTCTCCTGATATTTATTTTTTAGGGCCTGATGATCTTGAAACACAATAGAACACCTGCGAAACCAATCTAGAATTTAACCTATTTAAAAAATTACTTTTATGTGTTCCAAAGATCGGATTTACATTGAGAATCTAGGTCAAAAGAATAGTCCATCCACCTAAAGGATAAATTCAAATTCCCCAATAATGTTTACTTCATTTAAAACAAAACATGATAAAATCTCCCCACTGTATAACTTCTCATCCATGGGAAGCCATTATAGAAAAAATGAAAACAAAAACCAACCCACTCGGGTCACTATGTTTCATTTGAAGTAGTAATGTTTCGTTTCCAAATGCCTAACACACCTCCAAACATCCATTCATGTATAAGGTAAATAATCCATTTGAACATTAATTAATACTATTATTCCAAACTAAATCATTGAGAAATAATTCACCCGAGTCTCTCTATCCCGAGGCTTGATCACATCTTTGTATCTTTCACCAACAATCCTACAGAACTCCTCACAATAATTTGTAACTTTGAATGACCAAGAATGAGTCATGGTATGTCCAACATTGGAATTGTCTAATTCAACATGACTCTAGCATTATAACAACAATATTGGAATGATCCTTAGCTTAATAAATAGTATACTTCCAATTGTACTCAATTTTCCATGTCAAGCCAAAATTTATATGAAAATACCAAAAAATATTTCAATACACTCATCTCATCCCAGCAATGTTCCTAAAACCGTTCCTCATTGACCACATTTAACGAAATAAGAAGAAACTTTTTGATCCACTTACAACTGACTATTAAAAAACACTAGTCTTAGATTGTTGGCATGTCACATACTAAAACATGATTACTTCTCCCAGGGAAACTCACTTTTTCATTGAGCACATACAATGATTTCCTTAACTGACTTTCACTAATTCTCAAGACACAATGTTAATTTAATTCTTCATGCCTCATCCCGAACATAGGTGTACACATGATCCATTAGAATTGGATTTTCACCCACAAATAATTTCATCCAAGACCAAATGAAGTCTATGGTAACCTAATAATTATAAATTTAAATCTAAGGGGCTCATCTAAGGTAGTCCATACTCAAGTGTGTACAAGTGAAACATTGTTTCAAAGTTGAGACATCCACATATGAGAACACTAAATAATCCCAATGATGGTCAAGTCAAAGAACCGGTTGGTGTACATGAGTCCATCCATAATAATCTAACTTGGGAACACAATTATCACTCAATAATGGACACCCATTTATAAACAACCATGATTTTTGAGAACAACATCTGTGGAGTCTGTTTATCGAAACATTAGGGAATTTTAGTTCTTTCTTTACCACATCATATAACTGATTATCTCTTAGTGTTCCCTTGAAAATGTCAAGAGAGGGGATATGATTGTTACTAAGAAAAGGGTACACTAATAGGATATCATGAATTACATGAAGAGCCAATACACTTCCTTCATATCCAATATGAAGTGCTAAATATGGTTTCAAAACAACTATAACCAACTACACAAAGGATAGGATAACCGGAAAAACTCATCTAACTCTATTAAAGAATCTTGATTGTACCTTCTACAGAATTTTCATAAACTGACCATGATGAACTCACTAATAAGTCATTCCATGATTACTCAAGAATAACCACTAGAGTCCATCCAAGACTAACAATGATTCCAAATTTTACATTCAATACCAACCATATCATAATCATGCTTCCATGTAAGCACCAACATGTTTCTATCTTACTAGCCCCTTGGGAGTTCAAAAGAAAAGATTAACATTTCCAAATAGTTTTTTGATGGTTTTTCTCCCTCTACTTGGAAGAAAAGATTAAAAACGTTTTACATGACACTCCCTACCATAGGAGTATCCATGTCATCATTTACTGAGGAATGGAACTCATCCCGCAACACATGCTCCATCGACCACTAACCGCTGGTCCTCGATGTGAATGAAATGATTTTGGTATGCATTAAAATGAAATGAGATATATACTATCCACATAAAAGAATACTTTAATAGATTTACTATTGATGTATTCTTAATATTACTCATGAGTCACTTTGATCTACACTATATCATTATGCATAAGATCCAAAACCATCTGACCATCATGTCAAATAACATGATTCTTTTTTGACATCAAACCATGCATTGGGAAGCAAATGATTTCGTCAAACACCCCTACCACTCTAATCTAGATATAACCCCTGAATACAGAATAACGTATCATGGCTTCAGTAATTACCATATAACTCATATGGTTCATTGTACCATTTTAGAAACCTGATGATTATCCCATGTATCAATGGATACTACCCCAAGATTTCACTAGAGAAATGACACATCCTTGATACAATTTATTAGCTTATCATCCCTACGAATCTATGTATCTGATGAACCATAAAAAGAACTATACCAATGTAATAATATCCTATATGACTATAAAAAAACTAACGAACTCCCTAGTCATCCAACACTAAAGAAGGGGAAGAGGGGTATGACAACCCAGTAAGTGACAGACCATTCCGTAGGCATGTCTAACCCTCTAGAACTGAGCATTTATCGATACTCACACATGTAACAAGCGTCAAACCTTCGAACATTATTCAATCTTGGAAACTATGTCATCATAGAAACTGATAGTCCTACATGGGACAAACATCACTCTAATAGTACCACATGTTAGAAATCTCATCATAGAAAAAAGTAACGCTTTAAAGTGCTAAGGGATATACCTACCTCATGTTAAACCCTTACAAAAGAATAATGTATCAATCAAACCTAGTGGTAATTCCTAAAATGGTCACCAAGCCCTACCACTTATCATATCAGTTAAAAGAATCCTACTGGAAACAGTAATGTTTCCATTCCAAATGTTCTACATGGAAAAGATAAGGAAAAACCATACATGGGGTATCAAACAACAAAAACCAAATTGAGATTCAATTTAATCCATTATATTAATTTTTTAACATTACTTGGATCAGTTTCAAAACATTTAGTGCCAATTATAAGGGAAAATTGATTTGGTATTTTATTTAGGAAACAAAACAAGGAAACATAAACAAGATATATTAGACTTTATTTTAAGAATTATTTTCTTAACTAAAATCCTTTAATATTCTAAGATGATTATCTTATACTGTGATTTTACATATTTTATTTATCTAAAAGGTTATCAAAATTGGACTTATTTAAATAGAATTTCACTTCCAATTTATAGAGGAAAACTACACTTCAGGTTGTAATTATCATTTTAATTAACTAATTCCAAATATAAGTACAACTCAAAAAGAGATAAAAAGTTTATTATAAATTAAAGAGGGGACTAGTTAAGTAATATTACAGCATAAGTTTATATGTAAAACCATATAAGAGGCTACAGAAACATTAAATAACCATTCTTACAAAGCATATTTATACCCCTATGGGGTTAAATACTATAGAATACCAAAACAAATTCAAGCAACAAGGGTCCCATTATATCCATACTATGTCCATAAACCATAAAAATTGATTTCATTATTAAAGTTTCAAACAACCTTAGTGGGTTATCTCATAAAAAACATGCCCCAACATTATTAATTGAGTACAGTTGTGCATTTATTAATTTATTTATATTGGTCATCATTCCCAAGTGATAGAGTTATGAGCCTTTATATAATAATTCATGTCTAAAAATATTTACATTTTAGCATTCACATCTAATCACAATGGTTCTGTTAGTTGAATTACCCTTACAAATATTTAAAAGTACATGAAATTATAAAGTAAAATTGGAATATTGATAACAGTAACAATGTTTTTAATTATATTTCAGAATATTATAAGTCCTTATTTAATGGTTTGATTATATGGGTTACCCTTCCCCAATTTATAAGGGTCCATAAACCTTATAAATTGCTATTACCCCCCATTTAATGACAACCATAAATGTTTTATCCCATGTGAAAAATGGTACATGGATAAAAAAGGTCCAAGTTGGTTTGTTAAATAAAATTCCACCATCATTATATGTAGGAAAACACTGTAACACCCCAAGATTCTGTGAATTATTTTTTTCGAAATAATTTAATATTTTTGATATTTTTCATTTTACACAACACTAAAAATAGTTTATATTATATTAAAGGACTATGTATGGATTTAGTTATATGAAAAACCATATTAATCATGTAAAACACAGAAAATAAATTTTATCTTTCTCTACACAAAACAATGGGTATAACATTCATTACACACAACAATGACATTCCTCGATGGATTTTGTACCACGCAAGACCAAATAATGATAATGATATATTATTAAAATATTATTTAATATAACATAGCTGTTAATTTTCTAGTTATGAAATGGTTTAACTATCATATGAAAATATATGTTTTAGAAAAATATAAAATTAATTCATCTGTTACAAAAAGAATTATAAATGAATATGAAAACCGATCGAATATATAGGAAAATATAATTTTTTATACCCATAAAGAAGTTTTACCCTCATAAATTGAAGTAAATACAATTATTGAGTGATATTAATGTGATATATATACTATCTATTCAAAGAAAATATTTTTTTATTCATATAATATATTTTTTAGGTTTAATATAAAATAAACCCAATTTTATGCATAAAATAATTTATTTTTATTAAAGCATTTTTACAGCCTTTTAATGAGGAATTTATTTTAAATCCAATTTTTGGAACTATTATGTATTATATATTCCTAAATTAAATTAATCATTGAAATAAAAACAACGAAATTAGTTTACAGTTATGTTTTAGTATTTTTCTATGAAGTTTCATTTTTAATGAATAGTGATAATTACTAAAATTTAATTCAAAAACTTATTTCTAATCTAAGTTATTTATATAGTTAAATTTTGTATTAAATTATTTAAAAAGTTTAATTAGATAATATTTTTATCAATTAATCCAATTTTGGTCATTGGACTCAATTTCACTTTGAAATTGACTATAAAAACCCAACTAACTTTTTGAAGTGTTTACTTTAAAAACTCGCTTTGTGGTTCCATCTGTGAGATTAAATTTAAATTAATTTCTATCACTTATGTGATTTTAATTTGGAAAAATTGATTCCATGTTTGGATTTGGAATAATAAATATTGTTTAATATGGTAAAATTATTTTTTTACCAAAAATATTATTGAAATTAATTAAAATTAATTACATTGATTAAGGAAAAATAAATCATAACAAGGGATTAAACATTTCTCTTAAGGGAATAAATTAAAAATAAAATTATCCAAAACACATTTTATTGACGTGGTGTTTCCATAAACCTTCGATTATAATGTTTTATTTGGTTATGGGTGACTTTTTTTAGGTGGAAACGTGGGTACACCTAACTTTTTTTTCAACAATTCCTAGGGTGTCCCCTCCCTTCTATATAAAATTCCACCACATCTCCCTATTATTCACACATATAAAATCTACTTGGATAGTCCAAGATCTTCCAAACACACTCAAAAATATCCCTCCCTTCCTCCTTGAATCCTAAATTTTGGAAGAAAGTGATCCGAAGAATCCCTTTGATAAAAATGAAAAGGAGTTACCCATAGAAGAGGTAACATCCCTTTTCAAGGTCCTTCCTTTTGTTTTCCATTATCCACTCCGTAAAATATTATTATTCTAGGATTATATAAAAAAGTTATCATAAATATAATATTATTTTTTACTCTTTGTTTTAGACCTACAATTACACACACTTCCATGTAATGGGTAACAAACATATAGTTTACGTGTACGGTGAACTACCACCCCACAAAATGATGATTGTTCATTTATCTTTTACTGCCCATCATGGAATACTTTTTGATGTAAAATATATCTATATATGATATATATGATATTTATAATATGTTTATGATTTTGTAATTTTTATTTAGAACATAACACTAAGATTTCAATTTTGTGTAAAAACAATATTTTCATATGAGTAAATCTAGACTACTGCCCCCTCAAAGTGATCAGATTCGTTCACACGCTACATGGAATTTATTAAGGATGTATTTAGTAAAAATATATTATATTGATGACATAATTATTCTAATTTAATATTTTTATATACATATATATATATATATCATTTTATTTCTTTCTTTCAATAAGATTACAAAAAGGGAACATCGTTAATGCGTACGTACGACCTACCGTCACCATGAACAGTGTATTCCATTTTAATAAAAATATATTATATAGATTATTAAAATAAATATATAATTAATTTAAATTATATTTATATCATGGTTAACATTCTTTAAATCATGATATAAGTATAAGGACCAAAGATAGAACAAATTAAGACACATACGAAAAACCAAGAAAATATTACCCAAAGTGAAACCATAAAATAGAAATGTTAATAATTGGGTAATATAAAGTCATAATCCAAACTATATGGTATTAAATATATTAAAATGTTTTTTAAAGATTTATAATAAACATATATTTATTATACATGAGTTTTGAATGAGTACTATGAGAGTCAAGACATAAGTTAATGGGATTTCATCTCAATTTTTATTTCCATGCAATACATGAATTATTCACCACTAACTTATTTGGTGTGATGTATATAATGCCCAATATTGTATTATATTAATATTATACTTAAAAATTTTGTGGGTTAAATAATAATTTAATTATCTCTCTCTCATGGGGTTTAAGTTTCAAATGTTACCAAATATTCAAGATAGTTTTGTCTCAATTGTTCTTCTTTGAGACATTAGTTTTGTTATGAAACTAAATTTTTTTTATAGGTTTATTTTACAAGTTATATGATGAATATACTTATTTTAATGATATTTTAATCTTCATGTCCTGACATGGAGAGTATTATCCCACGTTACAATGTGGTCAGAGTTTATTGAAACAATCTGATCGTTTATCTGGATTGTTTATGACTATGATTCCATTGAAGAAATATTATGATCCATATCTCAAGAACATTAATGATATTTATAAACCTATATTTATTAAATATATATTCATGTATAAGTACCATTTTTATTCTCTTTAGAATTTAATATAACTAAGAAAATGTTTTTATAATATTCTGACTTCACCTCTCTCTCTTCGGTCATAAATTATTGTTTCATTAAAGCCATGTTTTCTAAAAGGTATCCAAAAATATTATAATATTATACTATGATAATTAAAATACATTTTTATCCATTTTTTATCTTTTTATAAAAATTGTTTTAAATATTAATCTTATATTAATTTTCTATTTGATTAACCTTCTTAATCAATTTATGGGGCAAAAGTAATGTTCACCATGTACGGATTTGCCCATATTCATAACCTTAATTAAATTGAATTTTTTCATTATAATATTTAAAATTAATTTTTATTAAGAAAATATTTTGATAATATTCTGTATTTTTTTTAAAGTGGATTTCAATAAAAATAATTAATTTTTTTTTTCAAACATATTTTATAAGTCTCCAATAGAAAAAGTGTTTTCAAAATAATTAAATGATCACTCTATAAAATTTCATGTAAATGTCTTTTGAAAAATATTAAAGACTATTTAAGAAGTTTTCAATAAAATGGTTTTCAAAACATTTTTCATGCTTTATATAAATGTTTCAATCTTTTTTCAAACAAATGGATTTCAAAAATATTTCAATATCTCTTTATATGTTTTCTAAGAAAAAGGATTATAAAATGGTTTCAAATATTTCTTTATAAGTTTTAATGTTTATTTTAAGGAAAATAATTTTCAAAGTGTTTTATGTTTTAAATATCCTTTCTCAATGAATAAAGGATATTTTCATCAAGAAATTTTTTAAAAGGTATTTCAAAATTATTTTCCTTCTAAGATGACATCCATTGATGTTACTAATTCACTTTTGGAAATGATTCAAAAGTTACAATCATATTATTTCTATGAATGGTTTATGTTTTGATGGAATAATATTTATAAAACCCATTCCACTTCTAGTGGTGTTATTCTTGTAAAACCCACTTACATTCATGGTTTAGGCTTTGATGAAAAGATTATGAAACCTTTATTTTTCCATAGGTTAGGATATAATTACTTGTTTATGAAACCCATTTCATTTCAGGCGATTGTGATAGGCTGTTTATAAAACCCATCCATTTTATGGGTTATAATATGATGAATGATTTACTATCCTGTGGAACATGTATGAATTATTTAATTTTATGGGACCTATATCTCACTTCAATTCATTGGGTAAATATTTATATCTTATGAGATAATTATTTTAATCAAGTATACATGCTTGATCCACTTTAGGAAGATAGGAAAACTCAATCCCTTACAAGGAAATGACTACGACTGGGGATGGTGGTTTATCCTTCCTAGTAGGAGTAGTCGTTATAAAGTTGAAAGACGAAAAACTCTGATCCACTTTCAGAATAAAGAGAGACTCGATCCCTTACATGGAAATGACTAAGACTGGGGAAGGTTGTGTGTCCCACCCAATAGGTGCAGTTACCATGAAGTGCCTTGATAGTTTTTAGCAATGGGTATTGACTTATAGTGAATGATATCACATGTCTATATACCCCACAATTCAATGTTTTATTAGTATGATATGGTTCCATGGATTATGGTCTTTATTTATTTATGATTCATGTCTTATGTACTGCTAAGATTTATGAAATTAATCATTATTAAGATCTTTGATATACAAGGAATGATCTCATAATGTTACGATGATGTTCTCATACCCATATTCTCATGTTTATTCATACATGTCTCCCTTGTTTACCCTTACCATACATTTGATCTAACCCATTTTTTGTGCATCCTTCCCCAAGTTATAAATATATGTATTAAGTATGATTTTAATAAGAAGGATTCTTGTCATGAAGAACCTAGTGGGTGATAATTTAGCTCATTTATGTACCAGTGTTTATGATTCCATGTTTTTAAAGGCACTAGACAGATACGGTCTTTAGGTATCTATTTCTTTAATGTTTTAAGTATTCTTAAAATGTAATGTAATCTCTATGTATGTTAAAACTATGTTGTTATAAACAATACTTATATTGATGTGGAAATTTTATTTAACCAACAATTTATTGCTATTATAACACATAATGATGGAAAAAAATAATAAATAAAGATAGTTATAAAAAAGTACCACACAACATGATAAACTAGTAAGCATGATCTATAAAAAAGAAGTAAGAAAAAATAGACCTATAAACATGCTACCACAGAAACATGGTGTATAAGAGAATCATGGTAGATAATCACTTAAACATTGTATACAAATAAGTATGTTAAACATATAAAAATAATTAAAAACATGTTTTATATGCAAGTATGCAAGATTAATCAAAGAATCATGGAATAAAACTCAAGGAAAATATCATTATACGAGGGTGTCTAAGAATGGAACCTATTTGGAATGGAATATGCATGGAATGTAAATATATATTTTCCTACAATGATCTATGTAATGCTATATCCTTTAAATATTCGGACTAGGATAAAATGTTTTAAATCTCATAAATAAGTAATTAGGAAAAGTGCACTATTCCCTCAAACGAAAATCATAATCGACTATAACATAGAATAGAATGAATAAAAAACTCAACCCTAGACACAAGTTATTTTCTCCTTGAATGGGTTGATCACTCCTAGACACTTATATTTACCAAGTGTGACACATTCATAGTCTAATGTCTACCAATTCCCAAACAGTAAGAAAAAAATGAAAATAAAACAATTTGATACCAATTTGTAACATCCTGGTCCATAATCTGATAAAACAGTTCCTCGAGCTGGTCAGTCACATGGACATTAGCACGCCTCCATGTATACCTGAGTCTATTGACTAGCAGTAAGCATCTAATAATATTATTATGGGGATATTATACCCTCAAGATCAGAGTATAATAATGGTCTAATTATAAATAAATAAATAAATAGTGAAATCAGTATAAATAAGAGATAGAATATAAGAAGAATAAAAATAAATCATAAGAAACATGAAATGTCCTATGCTAAATATAAAAAAGGTAGGTCTATGGAAAAAAATATACCAGAATATGACATACAATGCATAAAAATAAATAGTTCATAATGAAAAGACAAAATCCCCATGGGATATCCATATGAGCATCCTATGCAGTGGCTTATTCTGGTTCTCATATCTCCCAGGTATGAGAACAACAACACAAACAAAATCCATTGACCTGTTTCTGTAACCATGAGGTTTTTAGGGTACCCCAATGAAATGGTGGACCGAACAGGGTTTGAGATATACTATTTGGATACCAATTATGGTTTCTATTTTTATCCATAATTTAAATATTATATAATATTGTGTGCAAGAATAATAAATAATGAACAAAACTAACAACTATAAACAAGTTATCTTAGGTTCATAGGGGACACCAGGTTGACACTACCTAATTCAGCCTAATCCATGATACCTATGAATATAAATAAATATATATATGTATATGTATATTCATTATAAATGGAGTAACATTTATATCCATTTATATAAATATATAGATACATAGTGTTATCTTGGACTCGAGGCATGAAACTGGTATCCAAGTATAATACTACTCCGAATAATAATAATCTCATAAAAATAAATAAGTTTTTTCATGATTGAGGATCATAATCAATATATTCCACCATGCTGAGTATCATGAAGAATGTAGGATGTTATACTAAGTTTCATGAATAATAATGAGGAAGGTTATACCCAAACTCTTAAGTAAGGGGGCATGGAAATTCCTGCCTAGAAACCCAAGTGATGTGATTGACATACAAACATGCTTCGTCAAAGGTGTGTGACATGACATGGAAAACAACCCTATCCAAGTTCCCAATGTAATTATGTATAATAAGGTAATAATTATTTCCCTATGATCCCTTATCCAGATGTTCCCTAAATTGGAATCTGACATCCCCCAGGGTGTAATGGATCCTTTCTAATATAACTCATCTAATATTTAAAAATAGCCATGTTTACATACATGGAATTTATACAATTCAGTTGTAAATAATAAAGAAGGTGTAGGAGATTATTCATGCCATTTATAATTAAATTATTAAGTAAGATAAGAACATATCCATAAGCATTCCATTACCAATTCCATTTATAAAACTAATCTATTTCATATATAATCAACTATGAGGCCATGATAGATACCAATTCCAAGATATAAATCACTACAAAAATCACCAATAAATTAAATTAATTAAATTTAAACATCTAATTTAGGTGGAATAATTTAATGCACCAAAATGGGTGATTTAGAACTTAATCGAACATGAGAAATTCAAATATAAGACTAACCATTTTAATTAAGACATACCATGGGTGGTTTAGACATATGGAAACCCTTAAATATTATGTTTCACTCTGAAAAAAATCTTATAGGGGTGGTTTAGTTTAAGATACTATCTTCCAACCATATCAAATGGGGGACTAATACCTCTACCAAGGTTATCTAGTCATTTTATCTAAGTAATTTAACATTTTAGAGGAAACAGTTAGAAAGTATGTCATTCAACACAATGGGTATATCATATAAATAGTGTGACTTTAAGGGAAAAGAACATAGACCACCTACCTTATACCAAGGATTATTCAATAATCTAATAACAAGATTTCAATCGATCTAGTTTGAGAGAAAACAAAGAAACATACAAACACCCTAAAAGTAAGGTTAATTAGTTCACATAGATATAGAACCAACTATGGTGAGATAATTGAATAAAGGGGGATGAATGATTTGTTGAATCACTATTACGCCTCCATATTGTTGAAAAATGGTCAAGTTGGTCATCGTATAAGGGATATACCTTCATTCCTAGGAGGAGGAGGAGAGATCCCAAGAAGGGCCTACTGCATGCAGATGGGAGGATAATAAATGAAGGAGAAGGATTAAATAAATGTATAAGAAAATGGGGATTTCACCTTTTTAAATGAGGTGCATGTTTTGGCCACATATTTGGGAATCCCATGTTCTAATCATGTGTGGGTTACTACCTATGTAGGGGGTTTGAATGATTCAAACACACAGTTTGAGAAATTTTGTGTAAACCATGAATTTATCTCCTTTGTAGATTTCTATAATAGATGACAATTTGTGTATGTGAGTGTGCATGTTTAGTCCAAAACATGCAACACCCACAGCCTCACTGGACCAAGCTGAACTATTTTTTCTAGGGGCCTCACAGATTCATCGAACTACGCCCCTTTAGAAAAACTATCTTCACTCTTTCTCTTAGAGGTCTACACAATTTTATGAAGACCATGAGGCTATTATATATTCTCATGAAATTAAATTTTTTGGGCCTGAAACTTCTGAAACATGAATGAGCACTCAAGGAACCTATCAGGAATTTAACCAAGTCTAAAAAGTAACACATTTATGTGTTCCAAATCACAGATTTACATTTGTAATCTTAGTTTAAAGAACCACTCATCCATCGAATGATAAGATTTAAATTCCATGCGAAATTTTAAATAGTCCAAAACCTGGGACGTTACAAGGTATTGTTTATCATTCACTCATCAGATAACATAGGAATCAATTAGTGGAAAATGGATTTTGTAAGAATATTTTTCAATAAATAATTAATACTTATGGATTAGTTTAAACCCACAATTTATAGTAATGAAGAAGGACACTTCCAAATTAATAAGGGGATTCTCGAGTCACGACCAAATTGGAATGAAATGCTAGATCAGGAGACAAATATACTTGATTAGAAAAACCCATGCAAGATGAGGCTTAGTGGGGTTGAGTTTGTTATGGATGAATGGATAAACAAAAGAGGAAAAATGAGATGGTTGATCTATATTATAGAAATATTCCATATCTATAATTATGGAAATGATTAAGTTTATTCCACTATTATATGAAAAGGGGGTTCATATCAAGACATCACTAATAGAAATTTTTTAGATGATGAATAGGGTTTTAATGGGGTTCAATGATAGAGTACCGATTGATTGGGGGATATAAGATTAGTTGAATACCAGAACAGGTCTAACAGATCATCAATAATGAGTATGATATAATCCATGGAAATAGAACCATCATCTAAAAGTGATTTATTATCTGACAAAAATAACAATGAGTGAGAAAAGAGGTTGTTTGTTTGATAAATATTTTGAAAGATGATTTTTAACAATGGGGAATCAATTTTAATTAATGGAAAAATTCCTATAGATAAGTAAGTGTGAATGGGTGAACCCTAGGTCATGTTTTTAGAAAATGGTGATTGAACCAAATCTAGGATTGGAATTTACCAATTCCAAAGGGAACTTAATTGAGTGCTGGGGTGAGATGCTTCATGATTCTTCAAGGAAAGAATTTGGTTTAACAATAAATTGTATAAAGTCATGGAATGAAGGACTTAATGTTCTATGAAAATACCTCAATCAATACATCAGTTGAGTGAATCTAATAAATAGGTATCCGTTGAAGCCAATTCATATAATAAGTATTATTCATTGAAATAAGCTGGATAAAAAATAAAGACGATATTATTTAGTGATGATTACTCAATGGATTTGGATCTATCTTTTTGATCTGGTATTTGAATTTAGATATTAATCTATATCCGTGAAGCTTACTAGTTATATGTTAATGAAGGTGTAAAAAGGTTTGATATTCAAATCTTATAATAAGAAATCATATATCTGATTGACTGAAGAAGAGAATACACTAATTTGTATATTGGTAGATGGATTATGAATCCAATGTTGAAATCAGATAGAAGGAATGTAAAAAAGATAGAATTTTTTAAAAATTACTAAAAAATAATAATGAAAGAAAATGAGAAATTAATAATAAGATCATACATAATGAAAAATAGAAAAATAGAAACAAAATATAGATAAAATGGGGGTATATGAATTAAATCAAAATGGGTTTTTTTACAAAGATACTGGAAATAGGTTGTGTGGATATGTTTCGGATAGTGATTACAAAATAATTCTTGGATGTCAAGTGGAGTCGAATCAAACTTACCTGAACATTGAATAATGACTAGGGTTTTTCAATATTCCTATTAAGTTCGAATCACATTTGTAGGAGAGTCTCTAGTTAGGAGATGGTGATCAAATCACTAGAGTGTAATAAAATATTATTTAAAAGTAAATAATATTTTCTACCTTGTGGACTAAATCTAGATTGAAGTTGAATTAAAAATTTTACATTTAATATATTTTAAATGATTCTAAGTCACCATGTAAGTGATATTCCCTCTTTTTATGGGTTTTTAACGTTTATGTTTTCTAATTTTTTAGATTGTACTCTCATTTTGTAATTTAAGTGGTGTCTTCTTATTCTATCTCCAAATATGATCTTTAATATCTTTCTGTATAGAGTGTAAATAAAATATTTATTTAGGTCCCATTTAGGAACCCTAAGAGGGGGGATCACTCTGCAGCCAATTTAAACCATTTTTACAATCTTTATTGATTCACCATTGAATAAATTGTTCTCACTTTTGTAGAAGCTTTTTCAAACTTCTCACTGGACCCTTAACCTCCCTAAAATCACTTGTGAATATAGAGATATGTGTCATATAGGTAAGAAAATATTTTTACTTAGTTCACCCACACATGGTTACTCTAAGGGGTATACTATTGAAATTATATTGATACACTAATTAACCACCAAGATCAAAACTTTTAGTTGTTATATGGTTTTGGGTTGGTTAATTACTACCCTAGACTCACTACCTTTAAATGTTTTTTGGTCAACTCACTACCACCCAATGATAATTACCTATGAAAACAGGCTACCATCTTACTCATCCTTCATACATTACTCTCAAGTAAGCTTTCACATGTTTTTACTACTCCTTGTTGGCCATTTTCTCTCTTCTATGTGGAAATAAAACAACACATTTTATGGACTTGTATCACCCTCTTCAACCAACATAAATTACTTGGGTTGTATAATTGAATGTGAATGGATGTTCTACTAAAGATCCTTATTGCTTCTTCATTGGATAACTATGAAATTCCATTCTAAAAAATTATTAATACTTCAAGAATAAATCTAGAATGCCTTATTCACTAGACAATCTTATTTATCCTTTTTTTTGAAACAAAAACACAATTATCCTTTTGACAAAATTGATATTCAATATTGCTTCAGGTTTCCATCTTATTTTGTTGTGACAGTATTCAAGAAAACCCACATGATCTCTATTTTTGTGTGTACTATGGACAATATAGATCATTAGAAGATCTCTAATTTTCTACAACATTAAAATTTTTAATATTGAATAAATAATATAATAACATTGAGATTCATGCTTGAATTATTCTTAGTTATTGGATATAATTCATTTTTTTCATGAAACACTCCTTACCACATGAATATATTTCATTGAATTCAATGTATCTCCCTTTAATCTTCCTTTATCTATCTCATCATAGATCATTGATCTCATTTGAAGTTATTTGATGTTGTAAATATTTTCAAATAGCTCCTATATTATCTTAACTAATTTTAATGATGCTCGATATCTTAAGGAAAATACAGTGAAAATCCCCTACATCATTGTAGAATTCCCATATGTTAAGAAAATATCATAAGTGTCCAATTTTTCCTACATAGTCCCCAATGTGTCTGAATTTACTTGTGTGTTCCAAATCACATATATTGTTAGATTCTCATATGTGAAATTACTCATGTATCTAGTTTCACCTTCATGAGATATTTTAATATGTGGACCCATCACATTGCCATATTCCTGTATGTGGAAAAATTTTCATTTATGGTTTTCTCCTATAACAAATTCCCTTACTTTACTAGTTTTAGATATTTGAATTCCCCCATATAGCCAAATTGATGTATGTCAGACTATTTCTATAATCACATAAATTTGAAATCCACTATGTGGGTATATAGGTAGATTTTTTAAAATCTAATACTCATTCAAGTAATATCCATATTACCTCTAAATTTTGTGCCCCGGACTTACAACCTTCATGGATCATCCAATGAACTCTTAAAGGGATTTCATATATCCTTCTTTATTCATATAATCAATATATCATCATTCCAAGCTCTGTGAATCTTCATTTTTATTTTACAACACATCTAATGGATATTCTATGGAAACTCAATGAGTTCTTAATATCCAATCATTATTGTAACCCTCCATATATTATAGTAGCACCTAATCCTCCTCTTGTATTTGATAATAAATCCAACATATATATATACATGAGCTCTATTTTATAGAAACTTAAAACTTCTCCTTGGTCATATTTTCAATAATTCCAATTAACTTTAGGGGTATCTAATAATATCCCCATTTTATCCAAAAATCAAATCAGTATGAGTCCTTGCCTCTTATCAAAAAATCCAATATAACCCAAAGGGTGTCAGAAAATCTCCCCTTTGTATTTTTTTGAGAAGATAGCATTTCCAATATATCTCCCACTTTTTCAATGAAATATAAATGGAATCCAAATAAATTTTTTCCTTAATGTTATATCCCATTTAATCAGTACTTGGTCCTACTCCACTTTCATAATAGGGTTCTCCATTACTAGATTTAGATTAATATAGATTAATCTCCAAAAATTTCAATAACACACTCTATCATTTTGACATCCAATTTTACTCCTCCTTAATGAATTGGAAGAAAAGTCCCCAAATCATAACTACCCCTTTTTCTAAGAGGGACTCAATATGGAGTTCAATTCTACCTTTGAGGATATGGGAGGTTTCTTACCTTCTTTCTCAAATAAAACATTTTCAAACAATTGGATCATTCAGTCTCTCCCTTTTTTAATTCTCTAGTTGATACCAACTATTGATTCCCTTGTGGGGAATCCTTTGGGCTCCATAGACCAATTATAAACTAAAAATTTATTTTAGACTACTCAATTATTGAATTTGTTTTCATATAACTGCTCTAGATTAAGGAAATCCTTAAGGGATTTTAAAAATTAGAACTTGGGCTATCAAAAAATCCTCTAATAATACTATGACAATGATTGGTGTATGAAACAAGAGTTTTTTTAAAATAATTACAAAGTTATCAATGTCACTTATGATTCAAATAAATTCTAGCAGCTTCAACTTTTATTTTCCTTAAAAAATCAATGATATTCGTCACACTTTCACAAAACAAATCATTTTAACATTTTCAAATACAATTAGTTTTATAAATACAACTTGTTAGGTAAAAAAATTATGCCACTTGTTAAAATAGTGATACCACTTAAACTCCAAGCCTTCATCTCTTCACTAGATTATTTTCTTGAATTCCAAATTCATCTCTTGACACAAAATATTGAACTTTTTTTATTAGGGGTTCTTATTATTGGGAAAACATATCTAAATCAAAAAAATGGGTATCATATAGATAATAGATAGTTGATACTAACTTTTAGATAAAAACATTAATAAACATTAAACAAAAAATGTTGTTTTTGATGTCTTCAAGTATATCCCCTTCTTTTCAATGGCCTTTCACCGCTAATATTCTGACCAAAAAACACTTTAATTCACTCATTTTGGGAGTGATACCATTTATAGTATCAAATATTATTTTTACACCTCTTATTAACTCAATTTAGGATCCTTTGATTATCCAAGATATTGTATACAATGAGTATATTTTTATATTGTATATTTAATATTATCTTTCAATTGGAAAAATAAAGGTGCACATGATGAGTGAAAACTTTCTCCTTGAAGCATCTAGATGGGTAAGGTCCAGAATTGATTTCCCTATTTAGGTATGATAAATATATTAGCTTGAAATACTCTGCACTTCCCTTGTTGCATGCAATTTCCAATTATAGAAATATTTTTATTCAACATATTCACAGTTCATTTTATAGTATAATTATTCAAGGGATTATTTCTCTCCCAAATGACTAAATGACAACATAAACATTTAGAATTCATCTAATGAATAGGGTGAGTGGTATGTCATATTTTATCAAGTAATAGAATAGACCTAATCTGATTTGACCAACCCATTTCCTTCAACCTTCCCTCCCCCATTTCAATTTTATAAATAATAAATACATCACCTCGTCAACTTATTTTTCTTCTGGATTATCCTCTATATTGAGATTATTTTTCATTGGATTAGGATCCATCTCTATTATAAGATAAATCTAACTTGTTAAATTTTCCTCTTTTAATTTCTATATAACATCATGATTCATTCTCTATAGGAAAATAATTCCACTAGTCTTCACCCATTTGATATCCACAAGTTCCATCTATAACTTCCTCTTTGGTGAATTTATTTCTTTTCTCATTACTGGCGTAACTTTACCATTTCCTTCACTATTGAAGTTTTTTTGACTCAAATTTTGTCCTTCATTCTTTCCAAGAGGTTCTTATCTCTAAAAAAGATTAATAACTTCCTATTGAGTTACTCTTAGTGTAAAAACCCTCTTCAAATATCCCCTATAATATTTTCTTGAATGGGAAAAATCATTACTTTAGTGTAGTATGGTTTTTCCCTTTTATTATAACAGAAAAACCTCTAGAATCTACACATAATACATGATTGGTGTGATGAGATTTATGATATTAATAACCACACCCCTTATGTTGTGAATGGTATCCTAGTTTATTATACCTCCCAACAGATTCATAGTAGGTTATATACATTAGTACCTTAGAATAAAAACAAGAGACGTGTCCATGTATCCCAAAAAAGTAGAACATATTTTTATATGTTCGTGGATGGTTAATAAATATTTCCTTACCTCTTTTAGGGACATTATTTAAATAATTTACAGAATATATTTAATTTTCCATCTTTATGGGAACTTCTATATCTATCTTATTTACTTTATTATGATCTCCCATGGAAATTAATTTCTTATCGGATGATTAAACCTCATACTACCATTATTATATTCTCTTTATGTCCAATTAGATCTCATAAATCATAGATTTCATGAGTATATTTCCAATAAGCACTTCTTCTTTCAATTCTTGTGACATCTTTTCCAACATGTCACATTTCTCCTCCATTTTAGAACTCATTTTAGAAATGGTGTATTTAAGGCTCACATTTTATTTTTTAGCCTTTATCCTTACTCAAGTAATTATACCATATCAGCCTTGAGATTTTCCACCATTATGGAAATATCCTTCAGATCGTCATCATGGGAATCATTCTTATCCCTTAAATCAGTATCTACTTCTAAAATCATTTTGTTTAAAATTTTCAGCATTTCAAACTCAAATTTTAGACCCTTGAAAACTTATTTTTTACTTATTTGGCCTGTTAGTTTCATATTTTATTAATGTAACATTTGTTATAATTTTAGTGAAAGGTGACCAAGTTTCACCTTCGACCACCTTCACTTCTACACATCATAAACAATAAAAAATTCAATTGAAATATCAACCTCTTAAAATATCCTTGTAACATCATTAAATAGGTAAACTGATTCACAATCTGAACAATCTATACCTTTCTTTTATAGGCTATTGGGTTCTTCCACTGGAAATCATTATAGAAAAAAATTGTCTATTGCTATGAAATATCATTGGAGATTTATATCTTATTTAAAATTACTATCTTTTACAAGATTATAAAAAAATTGTGATTGTTGAAAAATCTAACTTTTAAATAGATTTAGAGGTTAAAAACACTATGAAAATTTTTCTTTGAAACCAATTTTTAGGTCTCGTTTAGGCACCCTGGTAAGGGGTGAAAAGGGTGTAACCAATCTAAAACCTTTTTACCCTCTTTACTAATTTTTCATTATAGATTTTGTTCCCACATTATATGAACCATGTCCAACCATTAATTTGACCTTAAAACTCAATAAAATAACATATAAATGTAGACATGTGATATGTGTAAAGACATAAATATTTTTACTTTGTTCTCCTACACTGTGAAAATCATTGTTTATAAGTTACTGGGTTATCTCACTACCAACCCAGGATCAGTTTTGTTACACGGATTTGGGTAGCCTCACTCTCACCCAATAATCATTTCAGATGATGACACAGTTCCTTCTTCCTCTGCATTTGTTCACTTCTTTCTGGTAGGACTTACATTACCTCACTTCCCATTCCTACTTATTTTACCAATTATTTGGGGAAATAAAACAAGATAGTTTATCAACATATTTTTCCCTCTTTAACCAAAATAACTGCTGAAACTTATTTTTTTATTAAGAAAACACTTTTGTGGGAAAAGTGAGAAACCGAAAGGTTCAGAATACAACAAAAACACCCAAGCAGAAAACCAAAAACAGACCCGACCAAGCTAAGATAACACTGGCAACCCCAATGCAGGACCACTCGGCGATCCCATGCAAGCATGGTCCCTCCCGACGGCAAAGCCCTCCCTAAAATTCAACCAAGTCCCAAATGGCCTGCAAAGTGGACAGAGGTGTGCTCCAGCCCATCGGAACCAGTCAGACCCTCATACTTTCCCACACACATCAACAGAGATTTTAGAATCATTGATAAACAATTTGATTCTTCCAGATCCCATATCCCTAAAAAGCTTCCACGATAAGAAGAATACCTGATAGTGTGGTTCCTCCCTCAGCAGACCTTCAAGTGCAGAAGTCATCTTGTTCCATACCTGGATATACTCCTCAAGTTTGATCACCCCCTTGTTGAAGCCGCCAACCAGAATCATATCTTGTTTGTCAACCGATTTATATTTCTCCTCATTGAGATTCATGTCAAAGGTCCGACCCATAATCCTAGCTGCATCCTCCTCCGAAGCATTGAGATATAGAACCTGATCTTCCACCTTCTCATCCGAGGAAAATATCAAGTACAAGGATGGGTCAGACTTACCAGATGAAGTTGAATGACATCCAACCCCGCTGCCCATCTCCTCGGCCACTGCCCTTTTAGCTGACCGAGTCTTCATAGGAGGTGGCAGGGAGGAGTAGTTCTTCTTACCCCTCCTCCTCTTGCCACTCCTATTTCTCTTCAGACCTTGTTCTCCTTCAGAGTACACTTTACTGACCTCTAGGGGTTCTTCATGAGGCTCCTCTTGGTGCTCTACCACAGCAAGACTGGAAAATCTGTTACTCAGATTGACCGGAGTTCGAGTTGGAGAAACTGCTCCCCCTGCCTGAGAGCCCGAGTTTGGTCCCCCTATTTCCTCAACACTGGATAGGAGAGGAATTTCCAAGACCTCGTCCTGCATAACACCAGGTTCGTCCTCCCCCATCCCCTCCTGAGAAGCCTTTTCTGCCCTGCCAGCATTGAGCAGACCTTCCTCCGACCGCTTGTTCCCCGCACCAGCCTCCATGGAGCAGCTGGCCAACCATCCTTCTCTGTTAACCACACTATCCAACCAGTTGATTTCCGTGTTTAGAGTTGGGCTCACCGACTCACTGGGGTTGTGTTCTGTCTCGAGACCCCTTCCCATAAACTGGAAAGGAGTATCCAGGTTCACCACCTTGGAGTGTCCAGTTTCCCTCCTGCACTTCCCAACAGAATCCGAAGGTAAA
Organism: Viscum album; assembly: GCA_963277665.1. Classification (NCBI taxonomy): domain Eukaryota; kingdom Viridiplantae; phylum Streptophyta; class Magnoliopsida; order Santalales; family Viscaceae; genus Viscum; species Viscum album. Next base: position 1,794,482,856 of record OY728120.1, on the reverse strand, counting down.
TCTGTGGCATCCTCAGGTAAAGGAGCCTTCCCTTTGGCCTTATCCAATCCTACCTCCTCCTGAGACGCCCCCATCCCCATTGAGACCTTGACCTCACTTGACTTAAGAGGGTCCGAGTCAGCACGAGGCCAGCCTGCAAGGGTGGCCTGGGCACTGTTATGTTTAGCATTAGTGGTGATCACACCACCCATCAGAGGTGAAACTGTGGACACATCTGTAGTAAGGCAGCATATTCTCCTCATACTACAATCCCCTGCCTCTTGCACAGGAAGAACCTCCTCGGTCATCCACCGTGGTTGAGGGTCTTGGGTTGTGTTCTCGACACCCATGACCTGCTGCTCTGAGATCAAAACCCTGCATTCCACTGGTTCCTTTCCCTTTCCATTGCCCACTAATGAATTCGTGTCCTGCCCACCCTTGTACCAAACACCCCTGGAATGGGATTTACCTATCCTACCCTCCATCGAAGATGATCCCTACCGACACGCATCTGAGATATGACCCAGCCTCCTACAGGTAGAACAGAAGTTGGTCCATCCCTCATACACAACTTGTTGTTTACACCTGTATTCCTCCCCAATTGTAATCCAGAAAAAATCGAAGGGAGCCTTTGATACATCTATCTCGACACAAATTGATTTCCTAGATGATAAAAGTATCAAAACATAGAGTGAAAAAACCCATATACCACTATATAATTCCCATACATATGGCCAAATTCACATAGGTGGCTAGATTTTCCTACATAGTCCATCACATATCTAAATTTCCATACATGTTCCATATCAAATAAATTTAAATATTCACATATAGAAACTTCTTCACATAGCTATATTTTCCTACAAGAGTGATTTTCATAAGTGACCCCATCACATAACAAAATCCTCTTACATGGCTTGATTTTAAAAACAATGTTCACTCATACACTGAATTTTCTTATATTGTATGTTTTAAAAATGTAAAATCCCTCACATATCCAAATTGAGATTTGTATTTTCATTTTATAAATCACATAAAAGGGAAATCCCTTACGTGAGTACTTATGCAGATTTTTGAAAATTTTCTTTTAAAATAGATCAGATCCAAACTAACTCCAACTTTGGTACCCATGACTTTTATCCTTCAGGATTAATCCCATTAAATATTCTATGGTATTAAAAATCACTATTTTATTCATATGAAATTTATATATTCACTCTAAACTCTATGAATCATCCTTTTACTTTTCTAACACATCCAATGGGGCCCTATAAAATCCATCTATTAACAACTTCCAATCATTATTACATCACTCTACGAATTATGGGAACACCACATCTTCCTTATTTATTTTTCTAAAAATAAAATATATATCCATGATCTCCAATTTCTATAAAATTCAACCATATATTTGGAAACCTTGCTAATGACTATAACACAAATTTTGGGTTTCTTATAATATCACCTTGTTTTGTACAAATCACCATAGGTCGAGTCCCTATCTCTTGATAACAAATCCAACATTACCGAAGATGTGTCTAATAGATTTTTATTCAAGTGAGATATAGTGAGTCTTTTAGGCCTTTATTTTTTAATATATTTTAACTCTAAAAATTTAGAGAGTTTCTAGAATGGTGGAAATGTAAAAATCACTACTTATTCTTCTATATTATTTATCTTCATCACTAATTAAATTTATTCTTCCTTTGATCATTTGATTCACTAGTTAATGGATTGAATAGTGAAAATATGTGTTTCTATTCTAGGTTGGTAAGTGAAAATATTATCTAGTAGAAAATTATTTTTGAAATCTAACCATTTTGGTAAATTGTATACATTTTACTTTTCAATCATTGATTTTATTGGATATTTATAAATTTAGTACAATGAGGGTGATTAATCAATTGGTTTTGAGAGAATACACTAAGTGAACATAATATTAAATTTTAAAAGATAATGAATAATCTCATATGTATTCATTTAAGGAAGTAATTAAATTCCTAATTTTTTTAAATTATTTTAATATATATTTTATTGATTCATTGATATTTATTTCATGTTTTGTAAAAAAAATCATTCAAACTCCCACGTTTTTTATAATATCTTTTAATTTTGAAATTAACTAACATAGATAAGCATCGTATGTTAGTGTGAATCCTTGATATTGGCCATAGGTTTTCTACTATAATGTGTTACTTAGGAATATAAGAAATTAATATTTTGATAACTACTTCAGGAAAAAGCCCTCTTACTTTCAGCATTCTTAGTTATAACGTGTTTGTGTATGAAATTATAATCAAATGAGTATAATTACAAACTAAATTAAAGATGTATATCAAATATAATCATTGATCATACTATAACTTAAAATATTTATTCATTAATTTTTAAATTTTATTCAATTATAATTTTTCATAAGGAAATAATTTTGAAAAAAGGACACACCCTCGTATATTTTGAAAGAAATTTGTGCACAATTATTCTCCAGATTTATTATATAAAAGAATTTTAATAATTTTACCAATTATATTTTCTAGTTTATTTTTGATCTATATGAAAATTTCAATGATTTCCAACATGTATCACACAGATAACTTGTAACTATACTGATTTTTGTCATCGGTAAAGTTTATAAATAACTTGTTACCCTATTAGCTTTTCCTTATTTTGTCACTATTTATTTAAATTTTTTATTTTGAAAGGAAATTTTTCCATTTCCTCTAGTAATAAATATTTTCATATATCAAATGATGTATAGAAAGACGATTTAAATAATTCATATTTATTAAATCTTTTAATACATTTCTTTATTATATGAATTAGGTAAAAATTCCAAAATATAAATGATGATTGAATCATTAACATTAATGTACTTATATAGAATGTTACATATTTTATTATCACATTCTAGATTATATATAGAATATTAATCATATATCAAATTTCATATAATATATTATCCCTGAATATATAAAAACTCGTGTTTGTAAAAATGAAATAAAAAATAATTTTTCAAAAAAATTAATATAAATAAAATTCTACTATATTTTTGGAGCTTTGTAACAAGTACATAATTTTATGACTAATACACTATGAAGTGTTAAATAATATATACCCATGGAATATAATAAAACCTTTCTCAATTAACTACACGTGGGTCAATATCACTTTTTCTAAAATTATATTATATCTTATAGATGGTATATATTTGTGTATTTATGGAAATCACAACTGATATCCAATACTCATGAAGTATATTTAGAATAATAAATTTCCGAAATAGATACATGTTTTGAACCCCTATTGGATTCTTGTTACATAATCCATTCAATCAAATATATTTCATTAATGTTTATATATTGCTTATGAAGTATAAAAATCGTGGTGGATATCAAAAGAAATATTATGTCATATTTGTTGTTTTAATGTTTCTTGAAAACATAAGTTTACTCATTAAATAAAGAAACAATAATACCATTGAGTACGAAGTTTTCTAGAAAATATTTTTTGTCCTAATAAATAATAACACTTCTCAAGTTCACATACCAATATAGGATGTTATTTTCATTAAATATATCCTTTTTATAGATTGATGACAATGAATTATTAGTTTCTTCATTTAATTAATTTATAATCTATAATAGAAATATTTTTCATGTGTGTTTCATGTTTATAGAATTTTTTATTATACCCCCACTAAAAAAATAACACTAAAAATTATAAAATTTTAATGGTTTTATTTTCCTATTACCCAATGATTTAATTCATCTCTAGATTTTATCTCTAGAAATAACTAATTAGGTACATCATATTTTTCAATTGTGTCATATTTAACTATTAAAATTTTTGTGGGCATAAATTTCCCAAGTTTATTTGATAAAACAAACAAAATAAATTATTTGGGCTACATAATTCTATTAAGGTCAGATATCCATGATCATTAAAATTACATATGGGACTTGTTTAATTGATCTTTCATTCTGGGAATTTAAGATATGTTTTTTTTGGAAAAAATCATGTGTGAACCAAATGAATTTTTTTAAAAAATATTTATCATAAATGATAGTTGGTATCATCAATTTTCAATAATTATTATCAAATACAATCCAATTTTTGTAAGTCATATTATATTAGGAAAATTTCAATATTTTAATTTTCAAATATATCGAATGTTTGATGTTTTATCTGACTATATATTTTTCAACTTTTTTGGATTGATGAATCATTACCCAAAAAAGTATTTTTTATTTATATATTGATCCTTCTTAACAATATTGTTAAAAAATGAAATAGTGAAAATGGAATCCTAGAAACTAGTATAAGACAGGTACACCAAAAACCCATTTGACATTCATTTTATGAATAATGTCAATGAGAGTTAATTAAATATGAAAAAGTAATTTTAATGAGCTTCTTCAATGAAATATAAATTAATTATTTTTCTCTGATGATAACCTAATTCATAATCTCAATTAGTAAAATTCATAGAACCACTAAATAATTACACTTTTCATTGAAATCGTTTAATTTTTTATCTAAAAATATAATATAAAATTTCATTTATTAAATAGTTCTAGACATGTTATCAAATGAGGATGGGGAAACAATACCAATTAAGAAATCAAATAAACCTGGTGATTAAAATGTAGGCTAAATAAACTACTAGAATCGAATCACTTGATGATCCTGGCCAATAAAAATATTAAAATACAATGTAAAAAATCTCATTTTTAAAAATTAGTTGAAAGGATATAGTGATAAACAGGTTTTAATGGGACAACTGAGATTTAATTATAGTAAGTAAGCTTATGTTTCTAAAAAATAATAATACAACACACACAACATTGTTCAAGAATGTGATTAGAAGATAAATTAAAAAAAATATAAATTGTATTTGAGTAAAATAATATCATTTTATAAATCATAATATCAAAATCATATTTTGAATAAATTTTGTGATTTTTCTAAAAAAATTATTGAATAGTTAAAAAATATCAATTTTATAGACAATTTTCTTTTCTATTCATTTATTTACAAAGTACCATTTTTTGGAATTGATTTTAAGATATAATTAGTTTATTTTTATTAAAAATAATCCTTTAAACTTAATTTTAATTAATATTATGATTAATTTTGGTATAAAAACATTTTTATATGCAAAAATACAATTTACGGAAAACCGTTTTTCATCGAATTTTCTAAAAATATACTAAAAATAATTTCTACTAGTAGGATTTGAATCATGTAAAATGGATTCTATATTTTGAAACAAAATAATTAACATTAGTTAATAATTTCAATATAATTTTTGGTCAAAATGAATAGTAACCATGGTAAATATTTATTAAACTATTTAAAGGTAAAATGAGTTAAAAGGGTTAAAAATAAAAGGACAATGAAAAAATATAATTAAAAAGAATCTTAAACCACATTTTATGGATTTATTTTTAACACATACATATAACATTCAATTTTATATCATTTTTATCCTTTCTTAGAATGAAATTAAAATATTCCAATCTTTTGAGAATTTCCAAGCATGTAATCTCCCTCACACATAAAAGGACACCACCTCTCCAATATTACTCACACCTCAAGAGCATATTTTTTTGGGAAAATAATAAAAAAATAATCTCCTAACATAACTCCAAAAAGTAATATTGGTCATTTCTTATTATAATACCTTCCTAAAAAGGCTTTAGGTATAAACCTATGGAGATTTTCTAAAGAAGTTGTATAGTTCTTATTATAGTGTTTTCATTTTATTTCCTATCATACCACACATTAATATTCTAAAAATATGATCATATAATAATATATATATTTCCCATATATTTAAATTTTATTATTCTAGTGTCAAAATACTTATTCATCATCTTTTCATCCAATATAATACGGAAATATCTCAAGTACGTACGTCTAGCCTATCATCTTCACATAGTTGTGTAATTCATTTTCCAATGAAAATTTACATTGATGGTTTTAAATATGTATATAATGAATATATATTATATTTATGAGATAATTATTAATCTATAACTATAATATACATTCTACCTTCTTACCTTTCAACCTATTAAAAATGATAAAGTCTCTTATGTGTACGTATAGAATCCCACCTCTACGAAGCGATGTGATTCATTTTTCATTCCCAACTATCAAGAATGACAATAAGTTTGAATATAATGAAAATTTTGGATATTTATATCATGATTATAATTATAGATATTATGGAACCATGAGAAATATATAAGGACTAAAACAAAAAAAATCAAAACTTACACGGAAAATGAATAAGTTAACAATCAGAAATAGGAATTTTAATAAGGAAATATTAATAAATAGTTGTTGAAATGTTATAATTGGATAATTTATGATATTATAAGTATATATATGGTCATTTTATCAGATTATAATAAATTTTAAATTATTATGTATCAGGTTAAAATCTCTTATGAAAGAAGTCAGACCTTAGTTAAGCGTTTATTACATAATCTCATCCTTATTCAAGATTATTTAGGACTAAGTTTTAGTATGAGGAATTATATAATAATTTTATATTAAAAACCATATATTTTATTCTCCAACATTTATATATGGGGTTTAAAATTATTAATTACATTTTTACCATCTTTGTCACTCAAAAATACCAAATGAATGTTTTCAAGGAAGATGAACTTTATTTCTCTATTCGACTGATAATATTTTTCTCCCATGTACATATTTTCATTAAAATATTTTCATGGAATTTTTTACTATTCTATAATAATTTATTAATTTAATTTTCACCCATTTTATTCTTTTTATAAAAAAGGATAAAAATTAATATTCCTGTCATTTTCTAAACAAGGTGTTTTTTACCAAAGGTGTGAACGAAATATTTATTTAAATTCTTATAGTATGAATTAATTTTACCATTATAATGACTATTAATTAACCTTAATATTCATTTAAAAGTTTATATCATTATTTTCAAAAAAATATTTTTCCCAATATTCAATTTTCTTTAGATTTCAAACATGTGATTTCAAAACAAAAGGGTATCTTCCTTAATAAATATTCGAATAATCTTTTAAAAGTATTTTTATCTATATGAAGATAAATCGATGAATCATATGATTTATTGTAAATTAAAAAAAATTACCATTCACTTTATTTATCTAGATGGATTATGATCATGTTGTTATTTTTATTTATTGTGAAAAATATAAACATTTTGTATGCTAGTTATTTAATATGTATTTTTATATTGATTGTGTATTGAATTGTTATTCAAAAAATTCATATGATGAATGAATTATCCTTAATAAGGTACAATAAGGGCCTATTATATCCCCTTGATTTATTATAAGGTCTAATGAGGTAAACTAGTTTGGTTATTTGGAATACGCCTTACCTATTTATGTATAATGTCTTGGTACAACGCCTTTCTTGTAAGATTATGATGGCTGACATTATTCATTATATCATTATGATACATGTTATTATTATCCATGTGACCCTTTAATCTCTATATCATGGTTGTATTTAGTCCTCTTTTTATGATTTTAGTTAATTACATATTTTATTATTATTTATCTCTTACATGTTATTCATTCTTAATTTATTTTATGGTAGATTATGTGGTAAAATTTACATTAATGGCCATTTGAGCTCTCTATATATCATATTTTCATTTAACTAGGATACCAATAAGGGATATAATATTTAATTAATCATTTCACTATAATAAATAAGAAATTTACCACATGAATTTTTATGTTTTATTTTATGTTTGGATATGTAATATGATAATAATATATGTATCAAGTCTACTAAGACTACTAAATTATTTGATCCTTTGATATGTGATCCTTTTTATTTTTTTAAAATGTAGTAAAATTACTATAGGATCAATGTTACCAGACTTGGGGAGTAACAATTGGCATCGAAGGAAGTTTTTTAAAACCCATAGGTACTATTTTTAGGAAAAACTATATTATGGAACATAATTGTCTAAAGAACTATAAAGACAATTTGAGGTAAAATAATAATATCATAATGTATTGGTATACTAGATATTGTTTGGTTTTCTTAGAAAATACATACATGTTAGGATACTGGAAATAAAATTCAGCAATTGTACATATTAAACTAGAGGTAAAACTCTAAAAGTTGGTGAATGGGTATTAACTTAATCATCACTAGTGAAAGATTATTGGGACTAAGACTAAACACCTAACTAAACAATCATGTGGGATATGATTTGGTTTATTTACATGATCCTTTAAAACCATTATGAAATATTTGAAAATATTATTATGATTTGAATATATTCCCAAATATACTGAGCATATTATTTTAAAAGTATCATTGAATAAAGTTTTAATTAATGTGAAGTGTTACAAAAATTTTAGAATCATATTCAATGATTATAATTTTCAATGTTATGAGATAATTAAGTTTATTCCATTATTTATAAATGTAACCTAATGGAAGGAATATAAACCATATAAATCCATGTAATCTAAGTAGGATTTTCCCTCCTGGGAAATTCAATGATGTTGGAGCTGGAGATGGAGATAAATAAATTATAACTATATTGGGGAAGCTTACTACGGTTAAAAATAATAACCCTTCCCATATGGAGAAATATAATAAACCCCAACATAGTGAAAAAATGTTGGACCACTTCATGATTGATAAACCTCCAACATTTAGTGGACTAAAACTCTATTAGTAGATGAGTAATTGATCAAGTCCCTTAAGATTATATTTATCACATTCGGATTTAGAGAAAGAGAGTAAGTTGTCATAGTAGTTTATCATCTTAAAGGTGAATCTAATAAATAGTGGTCAAGGATCCATAACACAAAGGATTCAGAGGAAATAAATAGTATTGTGCAGAATAATTTCGAAGATATATTATTTAAAAAAGTCATTGCTAATTAGAAGTAATCTAATATGGAGAGTAAATTTCTTAATCTAAGGAAAAAAGGAAACATAAAATGCTTCTGAATATGAAATAACTTTACATGGATAGAAACTCATACAATATATTATGTATGTAATACAAGGATTAATATGGATTATTTGATAGTGGGATAAATCCTAGATTTTGAAGGGAATTAGTTTCTCGAACATTTTACATATATAAGGACATAGTATCATGTGACATCAAGACCTAGGAAGAATTATAAATTTTTTTTCCCAAGGAAAATATGAAAAAATTCAGAAGATATGCACTTTGGAAAAGGAATATAGAAAAAGGGAATGAGGGGATTGAATTTCCAACTAATAAAAGTTTTGAAAAGAAACACCAAAAACATACTTTCTTGGATGGGTAATATTCTTTATGTTTGGAGAGAAACAACATCAGGCTCAAGATTGTAAGGGTAATAAGGAAGATTCAAGTGTTCAATGATTCAACTATAAGGAGATAGGTCATTATATGAATGACTTACCTAGGAATTATGGGAATTTTATTCAAAAAGGACAATGGATAAATACCAAGATTATGATACCACTATATACAATGTTGAAATTACTAAAGTTGTATAGAAGGTATATTGAATAAATCATCAAATTTATCTAATGATTTTTCTATTATCAATATTTTCAATTTGTATATATTCTATGTTTTCTAAGAAAAATTGAAATTTTCCTAGGAAATTATAAATGCAATTTTCAATAAAGATTCACAGTGGAAATCCTACTACAATAAGGATATGTCAATCAGTTCCCATTATGACCGATATACTTACCCTATTTATATACTTTATTATTATACCTATTTTCGAATTTGAAATAATCCTTGATATGGATTGGATTTTAAATTAAAATGGTTAAATTTATCACTAATATAAGGATATTATAGTTTGTGATGGAGATATAGAATCCCTTTTGCTCAAAGGGGAGACTATATATTCTAAATCATGTGTGAATCAACCTTCTATATCATTCATCAATAAAATTATTAGAGAAGAAGTTTGAACCAAAACTATGAATTGAGAAGGTATCCATGGAATAGAGGATGTACATATTGTGTAGTAACACATTGATGTATTTCCTGAAGAACTAAATGGAAACACACCCGAGCCTGAAGTCAAGTTTCCCATTGATACCATCCATGATGAAGAATAAATATTTAATCCTCCTAACATGATGGATAGAATCAAATTAGTGGAACTAAAGAAATAATTATATGTGTTGTCTAATCAAGGATTTATATTACCTAGTGCTTCTCCATGAGGATCCCATATTATTTTAGTTATGAATAAAGATAGGATAATGTGTTTTTGCATCAATTATAGGCAAATCAATGTCATTGCTCTAAATAAAAATTATCCTCTACCAAAAATTGATCACTAATTTGATGAAATTCAAGTATCTAAATATTTTTCAAAGATTAATTTTTATTATGGGTATCATCAAATGTGAGTAAATAAGGAGGATATTATTAAGGAAACATTTTGTATAATGTATTAACATTATATTTTTTTAGTAATTCCCTTGGGATTAACTAATGCACCAACTATTTATATATATTTTATGAACAAGATATTCAAGTATTATATTTATAATTTAATTGTCAAATTTATTGATTATATCTTATTATACTTGAAAATTGATGATGAGAATAAAATTTATTTTGGAATAGTTCTGAATAAATTGTAGCTTTAAGATAATTTTTTCCTAGGACATATTTTCTATAAGAATAGGATATCAGTTGGACATTTGAAGGATAAGGCACTGATTGAATGGAAAATTCCAATTAATATAAATGAGGTATATATTTTCCATATATTATCATGTTACTATCAACAACTTAATCAAAACATTTATCTAATAGCTATCTCATTTATCAATTTTATATGTGAAGTGGTTATGTTCATATGGTTAAAATAATATTAGGAATGTTTTGAATAATTAAAGTGGAGATTGGTCAACGCAAAAATATTAAATTTACCATCTGTAAGGGGAATATTTGTGATATTTAGTAATTCATTAATGAAATTAAAGGGATCTATCCTTATGTATAATGATATATTTGTTGTATGTGCATCAAGGAAGTTAAATATTTAGGAAAAGAATTACTTAACCCATGATGTTGAGTTAGATTCTATAGTGTTTTCATTGAAGATATTGAGACAATATTTTTTTGTCTAAAGACAAAAAATATATAAATATCATAAAATTTTTAAATACATCTTCTCATAGAAGGATATCAACATAATTTAGAGTAAATAGTTGGAACTACTCTAAGATTATTATTTCTCCATATAGTACCACCTTGGAATGGAAAATAAGGTAGTTTATGCATTAAGAAAGAAAGATCATGGAGTTTTGACTAAAATAAGGGTTTAAAAAGATCCTATATTCATGGAATTACTAAATTTGTGTATAATAATTATTTTGGAAGGGGAAAAATCACATATATTCCAAATTATTTCTAAACCATACTTATTTGAGAAAATAAAATGTTCATATCTCAATGATGAGAATATTCAAAAGAATATTAAATTCATGAATGACGGGAAGTTAGTAGACATCATGTATGAAGATGGTATTTTGAAATATGGAATGTTGTTTTGTGTTCCATCCATTCCTCAAATAAAAAGGTAATTATTAGATGATGCTCAAAACTCAAATTTATCTGTACACTCTAGTTGCACTGGAATTTGTCATGATTTTAAAAAACATTTTTGGTGGGATAATACGAAATGAAAAATTATAGAATATATCTATCATGATACTTGTTTTCAATAGGTAATATTTAAAAGAAAACATCCTCAATAAGTCATGAAACCTATACCTATTCTATTAGGGAAGGGGGGTGATATTTCTAAAGACATTTTCACTAGTTCACCAAAGTCTACAAGAAAGATTGATTCCATATGGGTTATTGTTTATCACCTTACCAATTCCAAAAACTTCCTCTCTATAGGGGAATATCTACCTTTTGAGAATATAATGGGGATCACTATTAATTATGTTGTTATACTTCATGGTTTATATCATTCGATTGAATCTGATCTTTATATGTGGTTTATATTGAAATTATAGAAGGGTTTTCAAAATGATCTTAATATTTAGTAACAATTAAGAACCATCTATCATCCTCAAACTAATAGGCAATCTAAAAGGGCTATTTAGTAATTAAAATATATCATTAGTTCATGCTTTATTGGATTTCAAGGTATGTGGGATCAGTATTTATCTTTATTGTAATTTTCAAAAATTAATAGCTTCCATTCAATAATTCAAATTCCACAATATGAGTTGTTGTATTAAAAGAGGTTCCATGCTCTAAATTATAGGGGAAAAGTTAGTAAAAAGAATAGTATAGGGCCTGATCTCATGGAGGAGACAATAATGAAAGTGAATACTATTCAGAATCATGTTATGGTGGCCAAATATATAAGAAACGTTTACATAGATAATACAACATCCCAAACTAAACTAACCCTAAACAATACTTTAATCTCTTGATTTAAATAATACATCCCAAAAATAGTCGCATAACACAATGATATAAAGTTTTAGTGTCTTTGATATTAGCTACATAAAAATCATAATCTATAAAATTTTCTCCATAATTAAAATCTTCTAGTATCAATTCTATACTTCCCAAAAATTATAATTATCATTGTAACCCGGGGAAAGGAAAACAGAAGAATGGGGTGAGCTCTAACTCTCAGCAAGGGAAAAAATTTCAATGTTTTGTCAAGGGTTCAATAATAATAATATGATAAAACATAGGTATTAGATGAATATCTTATTAAAATAATATGTAACAATATTATTTTTCCATGAATCAAGATAGAATTACATTTAATCACAAATGAAGAAAACATATAACACGGAAAAAGTGTATAAAATATTGGGGAAATAAACATTAGTCAAGGATAATTAAAACCCTAAAGATTCAAATCATTTCTCCTAGGTTTTCTTGATCTTAACTTTAGTATTCCATGATTTAATATTGTATCTAACAAATTATTTATCATAACTACATATAACTTCAAGCAGTTATTTATATTTTAATTTGAGCCAATGTAAATCAATTATCTCCTCAATAAGTCAGTATATTAATTGATGTTTAATATACTATAATTTTTTTTTCAAAAATACAGCATGAATAATTATTCATGTTTTATGACATTATACAATTGAAGAACATATTAATTTCATCATGATATTTTAATCAATCAACACCTCAATTAAATTCCCCAAGGACTTAGGTATTTATTTTCATAAGGAATGAATACCCATAGTTCATCTAGAATGCATGGAAACAAATAATATTAATTAATTTAATAAGTATCATATATTTTTTATGGGAGTTCATCCATTTAGAATACATTGGGTTTCCCTCATGATCAACTTTGAACATGTGAATATTGTGTTTATTCTTCTCAATAAAAATGCATGCTTGAAATTTAAATCTATATGAATGTGTCACCAAAATTACCTTAATCAATCATAGTGTGTATATTCTTAATAATGTGATAACAACTCATGGTATTATCCCCATAAAACCTCAAGAAATCCCACCAATGGTAGAACCTAATGGTAGCATGCTGATTCTAGCACATCAACGTTAGCACACCAATAATATCACACAGATGGTATTACATAATGGAAGAACACCTTGAGGTGGAACATTGAAGAATCGTCTAAATGGTATAACATTGTGGTGTAACACTTGATGTATTTACATGATGGTAACAAATAACTGTATCATGCCTAAAAGGTAGAACCTTTTCCTTAGCCACATTCTGTTGAACTTCACCACTCACGTTCTTCAATTTGTAGCCTCACATGATTCATTTTCCAAATACCATGGCAGTAATTATACTAAATTATAGACTTATATGGATGTATTTTCAAGCATGAAATCCAATTACTTCTTCTATGAACCCAATAATCATTAATTCATATTCACTTACCAACTCATATTGACTAACTGATAATAAATGCAACACATGGTCTAAAAAATCTACCCATTAAATTTATTTTGAATAAAAATCCATAATATATATATGTGTTCTTAGATGGATTTCATAATTATCCCCTTATTTAAAATCAACTACAAAGGGTTTTGAAGAGATAATCTCATCTATTATTTTACCTTTTAAGGAACTCATGATTATCTTCCCCCTTTTCTGAGAGAAGGATATTACCACATGGTTGAATATGAAAATAGAATCTATTTAGACTAATCTTAGTATATGGTGTAAAATCCAGTGTAGAAATCAAGAGAGAGACAACTAGGGTTGTCTATGTTGTATATAAACTACCATAACTGTGATATCATTCTTCGAAAATCTTATATCTCAAATGGGGGTTGTATAAAAATAGATTATTTTAATAGAAACGTGTAACCATCACATATCTCAACAACCATTTAAAATTTTTCATGTACAAGTCACGTAATTCCACTATTTTTCACGTGTTATGATAACTTACACCCCCCTTAATAAGTTTATTTAGTATAGACAAACCAAGGGGTTGAACGAATGATTGGCCAACCTTAATCCTCTATCTCTGAAATCTATCCAGAATTCCCCGATATAATGGAATTCTGTTATAATAGATTCTTTTCAATATTTATTCCCCATATTATATGAACTACACCATTTCATGGTATTTTGTAGAATCCATAAATTATAATATTTTCAGGTTATCCAATAATGAATTCCATGATATTTTATCCTTTTTTGTACAGTGTGTACATAAATCATTCATGTACATCAATTTCATTTATGTCATAACAAATAAATTAAAATAATAATTGAATACAAAGGGAACATATATAAATTTTATAATCATAATTCATAATGAGAGATTATTATCAACATACTCCATTCATTTCTTCCAATCTCAGCATGAGATGATTTCTTAAGACTCTTCATTCTGTTATGTGTCTCATCTATTTGACATTCTTCTTTCTTCCCCTAAAAATAATTTTTATACAAAATATATTTTTCAAAATTAGTCTTTTGAATATTCATGTTTTAAGTTATGAATAACTTTTCAACAATTATTACCTCACATTCTAAAGAATGTTTTTCTCCTTTGGCCTCAATTTTTTTCAGCTAAATCGAATTGTTTAGACATTTTTTGTTTATTTTTTCAAACAACTAGAAACTATTTCATAAAATTCATGGTCTTCCCAAAATATACACATGACATAATTATATTTTTTATTTCAAAAACTCTTCCCTTTAATACCATAGGGAATATCATGTTCCAAACTTGTCTTGAATACCTCAGAATCGTGACCTTCCAAACTATATTTAACATAAACTTCTCCCAGAAACTAATTTTTGTGTGTTTGGATAACTGTTGTGCAAAAATGATCATAATTTATTTATTATATGATTTTTCCACATATTCTCACTCAAAATCTCCCTTAGTTCACTAATATTTCTGATCAAGTACATGTTAAACAAAAAATAATTGGCTTTTTTCAAGGATATCATAAAGCTAATAAAACCATTGAAACATTAGCCTTCTAGACTAGTTCCAAAACTATATAGATTTGTGTTATTATTTCTTTCTCTCAAAATGAACCTTAAATTTATTAGGGGATATTTCTTATTTTTCATATTCTTCCACTCCTTTAATGTGGATGATTTCATCAAATTTTTAATAGAAAATACACCAAGATTTTATTTTTATAACTACACTGTTAGATAAAATATTACTATTTTGAAGTTAATTATGTGCATATTTACCATGTACATAATAAATTATCTTCTCAGTGTCCTAATAAGATTATTCATTTATCTCAATATCCTTTTTTAATTCGTCTATATAATTTTTCAACTTCTGTTTAACGATGGAAAATATAGATAGTGTTTCAAATAACTCAACTTCTTTTGCAGACATATTTTCTTCAAGATCAGTCACTATATTTTCATTCTCAACAAAATTCAACTTATAATGGTTGATAGTATCAATATACTATTATTAATTCTTGATTATTTATTACATCTATCTAGAAAAAATATATTTTATTTCTCAATCTTATTCTTTTATTTCTTGAGATATTATATCTGACCCATGTAGAATTATAATTTTTCATTCACCTCCTAGTCAAGATCTAAAATTTCTTCTCCATTATCACTACTACATGATAAATCTTATCAATTATTTACTTGAGAAAAGAACCTAATTTTATTATCCAAATAACTAATTGATGATGAATCTTTCATATTATTTCTCATAAAATTTATCATCTTGCAGTTCATGTGTTTTTCTTCTTCATACCCCACTTATGTTTGTGTGGTCTCTCATTATTTGATCCATATTATTATTTTGGTTCATTATCCTTCTTCCTAGAAAAAATATTTAAAAATGACAACATCCACTAAAGTTGAAATATTTTAGTAGTTTCTTACTCTTCTCCTTCCACTTCCCTATTTTGAATTATTTTTATATAAAGCATCAATTTGAATGAAGTCATTATCATCCTTATGAGAGTTTTAATCACCTGATTCATAAATCTCATCTTCCTTACCTTTTCCTTTTCTCATGGATTAAAAATAAATTCCATATTTTGCCTTAATTTTGAAATAATATTCCTTTTTCATCTCATAAGCTATGAGTATGTTGTGTATATCATAAATTATCAAGTCATTTCTCTCTTACAAGGATTATATTTTTGAATGAAACTAATCTATAATGATCCTCATAAGTTCTTGAAAATTATGGAATCCTATATATTCTCACCAAATCCCCAATTATTTCTCATAATATCATTTACCAAAGAAAATTTTCATCTATAGTCTCATTATCAACCATTTTTTATATCTTTATATTGAATCCTCCAAACTTGATGTTTGGATTTTTTTTAATTTGTTATTACCTTCCCAAATAAATTTCTTTTTTTCCTATATTTCCTTGACCTTCTAGAGGCCAATGAACCTTGTTTATAACTTCCTTAATAGAAAAATCAATATGTAATTTTTATCCCTTCTATAAAACTCCATTTTTCTATTATCATATTTTTTCATAAAATCTCCTTCAAAAATTAGTGGAAACCTACTATTATAGCATATCTCACTTTATTCCAAGTTATATATGATAGGGTAACACCATATTCCTCCAGAAATGATAATTATTCACATTTAATGTGAGAAAACATCAGCTATTGATAGAGTTAAGATTCTCCATCTATGAAAATTTTACATTGGAAATTTAGAAGTAACCTCCCTATAATACCACTTTATGAGTCCTAGGCTAGATGGACCACTAATAGGGGGCGAATCAGTGGTTTCATTTTATAAATTTCTTATTTTCAATTTATCCTCTTGAACCTGTAATCATTCATGATCCTCTAAAGGATTTCTTGTATCCTCACATTCATGTGAAGAAATAAAGAAGAGTAGCACATAGTATTTACAAATTTCTGAATAAATTATTAATCCTTGATATTTTGGTTAGACCCCTCCCCTAGTAACATATATTCTTAACTATTAAACTTGTGATAATTACCATATACAATCCCAGTTTGATCAACATAGAGTCCCCCAGTGTTTCTCTACTTCCAACACTAACTGGAAGATACAAATCTCTTTCTTAATGGGGACACAACACAAAAATTTATTCTTCTTATCCTTCATGGATTCTTTAGAATTTGGAAATTATATGTTCCTACCTGAGAATATTGATCAATAGGTCTTCATGTATAGTAGTTCAAGATCTTCATCACCATCTTGTAGCTCAACTAGTTTCAAAACCCCTTCTAGATCTATTATTATTTGGATTCTTCTATGTTTCTTCCAATACATAGGTATGTAACCATAATGGACTCTGATTCAAATTTTCTTTTATTTTGATAATGGAAATGATCAAAATCATAGAAATATCATTTTTTCTCCATTCTTGAACATATGCCAATTTTTATACACCTTCAAGAATACATATATTTCATTTATATGTAGTTATTCCCATCTTAAAAAAGAAAAATAAAACTATAATAAATTTTCCATCAAATTGAAAAATATTTGGATCATGTATCCCATGATTTTTGGATCTTAACTAAAATCATCCATTATTTCTTACAGTCTATAATTATTTCTTTACCATAATGGAATATAACCGGGAGAATTTATTTCTACTTTAATTCGATCCAATTTAACATAATTATTTCTTCATTAATTATGTATATTAATTGATGTTTAAAATACTAGAATCATTACTCTTGAATGCAGTAAGAATCATGATTCATGTATTGTGATATTCATCAATTAAATAACTTCTTAATTGTAGAATCATATTTTAATTAATAAACTTCTCAATTAAATACCCCATGGACTCAAGTATTTATTTTCATGTATCATAAATACTTATGGATCATCAAAAATATATGAAATCAAATAATAATAACGAATTGATTCAATTTTTATATCTTTCATTGTAGTGTATTCATATAGAATACATTATGTTTTTTTTAGGATCAACTATGACTATGTGGATACTATGTTTCTACTTATTAATAAAAATATATTCATAAAAAGTGAAGATACATGTATGTGTCACTAAATTGATCACACTGAATCATAGGTTTTTCATTCTTCATCATGTGATCACTTCTCATGGATGTACCCATCTGGTATCACCTCATGGTATCACCTCATGGCAACATAATAATGAAGAAACCTCATGGTATCACATCAATAATATCACATCAATAATAGCATTCTAATAGAATTAAAACAACGATAGCACTTGGAAGTATCACACATGATAGTAGAACCTTGTGGAATCTTCTCAATGGAAATATTATTGATAGTACCCCCTTGTAATAACAATTGATAGTAGCCTGCCTCAATGATAACACCATTTAATTAGAAATATTTTCTTAAACTTTTCCACTCAAATTATTCAATTTGTAGCCTCACATGGTTCATTTTCTATCTACCATTGCAGTAACTCAACCAACTTATACTTATATGGATGTACTATCAAGTATGAAACCCAATTCCTTCTTCTATGAATCTAAGAATCATCAATTCATATTCACTTAGAAACAAATATTGAACCATTGAAAATAAATTAAACACTTTATTATAAAAATAACATATCATATATGAAGTATACATAAAACTTAAATAAAAATAAGTGAGAAATAAAAATAATGACTCAATAAAGGGAATTTTATATGAAAATCCATCAACTTGTTTCCTTTCATCTTTAATCACAGTATAAAATATTGTAAAAGAAAAATAACTAACTTAATATCTTATTTAAAACCGTAATAATAAATATTATGATTTTGTAATCCTTTTTATAATTTTTTTTCATGTGTACATTAACTATTTATATCTTATTATGACCATCAGTTGTTAATAATTTTAATTGATTTTTGTCTATCCAATAATGGTGATGTCATTACCCATAATTTTACACCAATTTAATCATTACTATATCTTTTAAGATAATTTAATATATATATATATATATTATTTATTAACAAAGATATTATCTATTTGTTTTTAGTTGTGATGTATGAAAATGGAATTGGTGTTGGATTATTTTGTTGATTTTAGCGCACGAAAAATATACTTTCAAAATATGTTAAATCATTAATATAATTTGTCCAAAACCATTTACCAATAATTATTTTCTTATTATATTATAATAAAATTATTTTTATTCTCCCATAATTATCCATAATATAGTTTTATATCATCGTTCATCTATGTGGTTAAACCATCCCAAAAATAAACACAATTTAACTCGATTGTCGGGTATGGTTAGGGGGTGCTTCGTTTGACATAATATCATTATAATAGATTAATAATGATATAGTTTTTATTTAAACCATATTTTAATATTTTTTCAAAAAATAATTATAAACTAGAAGAATAATGAAAAAATGATGGTGGTTGTCTGCTCACATGCACAATTGACATTCCTATTATTTAAGTCCATGGAAATGGATAACTGTGGGTTATAAAATTAATATAAAAACGTATAACTATATTTATGAACCTAATTTCGTCATATTATTATGGTGATACTGATATTATTTAGAATAAGATTAATAAAATGCTTATGAAAGAGATAATACTTACATTAGAGACCTATTTTTTTTCCTCGGTGGTTCCCTTGAAATTTAATGGATTAGGATTAATATGATTCAACCTGAGCATATGTTTGTGGGATAGGTTTCAGGGGAGAGTAATTTAGAATATTTATAAGTATCAACTAGAATTAAAGGTATTTTTTATAGAGTGTAAGTGATCTCCTTTTAAAAGAGATAAAAATGGTACTATTAAAAAAAACATTTATATTTAAATAATTCCCTAAAACTTCCCCATGATAAATGGATACAGAGTTTTATATAATAGATTTTGTGGAATTATTAAATTTATAAAATTTAACAAAACTATTTTACCACAATGTTTAAACATGTTATATGGTTTTTACCATTATGTTTTTCCATTTTAATCTTTTACTTTTAAAACTAGGTAACTTGTTGTTTACTATGCTATTTTATGTTTTATTAAAAAATATAACATTACCAATATAAAAAAATATAGGTATCAAAGAACTAAATTTAACATATATTTTATCAAATTATAATCATAAATATAAAAAAATCACTTTTGAACTAAAATAGATATTGTGTGGAAAAACTATTTTAGAAAAAAAGGATTTTGACCATTCTGGATTTTTAATGTTATTTTGGATTTATGAACAAATAAAAGTGTGAATATATTTATTTATGTTTTTATAAATCATATTAGATTAATTATGTAAATTATTTTAATTTATTTTATTTGATATAAATTCCTGGATATTAATAAAAAATTAATTTTCAAATATTTTTCCCCATTGTTGTGGTAATAAGCATTAATCTTAATAATCTAAATTTTATGACTAAAAATGAAATAGGAAATATTAAATAGTATGGAAATTATTATCTAGAATATAAGAAAAAATTTATTAAATTAACATTACATTTTTATGTTAATTAATATTAACATTATCACATGTATCATGTAAACACCCATTTTTTGAAAACACTTATTTTTAAGAAACATTATTTATGATTAGGACATAATTATCAATGTAATTTATTTTAATGAATTAAAAATAATTATAATAATTTAAATAGTATTTATTTAACAATATAATTTTACAGAAACATCATTTAATCTTGTTATAATAAATTAAACAAAATAGATTAAAATCATTTTTCACTAAAACACTACATAAATTTTTATAATGTTAACCATAGATTTATAAATTCAACATATTATTTTAAAACGATTTATTATAATTTTTAATATATAATTTTATAGGAAAAGGTTTAAAAAACCTCTATGTCATATAAAAGTGGTGGTATTAGCAAAATCTGTATTTTCCACCATTCACCTAAAAAAGATTATTTTAGGAAAACCCCAAAAATATATCCTCAAGTAATTTTTTGTGGTGAATTCAAAATTGAATTTTACATTATCAAATTTTTATTCTAAAATTTTTATATTTTTATATTTAAATTAAATATATAATATGACGAAAACATATTTTATTCAAAATAACCTTTTCAATATTTACTTGTATTAATTATTTACATTTGAAGTAATAACTATTAATGATTTTCCATATCAGTGTTTATTGAAGATTAATTAATAATTTATTCATAATATTTCTTTTCTATTATACATTGTATGTAGTGTTTGACACATGTTATATAACAAAGTATGTATTTTAGAGGATCTGAAATATCTGGTCATTACATTCTACCCCTTAATATAAATTGAATCCACTTAATTAAAAGTATCACTTACCAATGGTAAATAGTTAATACCATAGGGTAGTTGTAACTAAGGGTTTTGTTCAAAAAAAATCAACCTTAGTAACTTAGTTAATTCTAGGAGACTCATAAATTCATTCATAAAAGACATATTATTATATGGGGTTTCTTCCTAACATTTGAGCAAAACATTCCCTATGATTGGGTATCATTACTCTTATAGTTGAATTGTATTTACAAGAGAGCTCATCATTATATTTTCATTTATATACTATCATAGGTTGATATGAAATGTGATTTCATTATTATCAAAAATGATTTTTTTTCAAATTAGAGAGAACATGTTTACTTTGAAAATCACATTAAATTTATATATAGGGGATAATAAGACTTTGATGAATAATAATCACAAAAAACATGAAATATATTGAAATTAAATGGATACAATAATGATAAAACTATGATTTTTTATTTTAATACAAAACAAATTAAGGAAATTTACATGATACCAAATATCCACAAATCATGAATAAAGAATATATATAACTAACACAAGTTAACTATCACAATACACCTTAATAGTAATAATGTCATAAAATATTTCCTACTCCCATGGTTTTAAAGGTTGTTAGGGGTATATTATCATAATTATCTTAGGGATTAGAGAATTTATTTTCATAATTCCCAAAATCCTTACATTTTATTCATTGAAGTGTAGGTGGTGGATTTGCCAAGACATTATTTTCCTATTTTGCCTTGTCTAAACTCATCGTCTCCTTAGAAATTTATTATCCTTGTGTGAAGTCCACCCACACTTGAAGAAAATTCGTGTTCCTTATGGTAAATTACCCGAGTTCTTACTCTCATATTTTTTAAATATAAGAAATTATATTTTCTTTCCCTTGGGTGACTTATAATCGACGCTTTCACGATACTTTGTATACCTTGAGAGACTTGTGATTTTTTCTACATATATTCCATTAAATTCGTTATCCTTTTTTAACTCTAATAATTATCTCACCATATTCTTGGGAAGAGTATCATTAAAATATTTGGTGAAGGAATATTTCTTGAAATCCTATAATCCCATATAGTTTACTTACTCCTTTTTGATTTTATTTTAAATGAATGTACACCATTCGTTGGCCTAAACATATAAACAATAAACAATTAGAACAAAATTCTTCTGTTATAAGAATTGGATAATGGAAAATATCATTTCCGTCGCATTCATACATTTATCATCAATAATTGGTTTAGAATATTCACTAAAGGATGGTGGATGATATCACATGAAAGACTCGATAGAATATTGTTCCTTTCATGATGTGTTTGGGAGCTCAAAAAAGTTCATGTTATTACTCATAAACTGTGATAGAATTTTTGGAAATTTATTCACTCCATTTCAAATACCATTTTGTTTATTATTGAAAAAATTATTGAATTTCCTATCTCATCCATTTCTAACTTAGTTTCTCATTCATAAATACATTTATAAAACCAAAATAGTTAATCAATGGTGATAAATTTTTATATCATAATAGAAATATGAAAACTCAACCACGAAATGTGATTCTATTTTAAATCATTGTATTATCATTAAATTAAACGTAAATAAATATTTAATCCATATATATATATATATTCAGGTTATATTCCATGAAATAATTACCATTATATAATATATCCTTCATAATTTCCTGTGAATAGAATGTGATTGACCAAAGAATATCACCTAGGAGTGTAAACCCAAGTTTATACTCTTAGTACCACTTTTCATTCATCTAGGTGATGATCAGGTCAATGATTAGACAACCCTTTTGGTGTGATTACCACTAGGTTCATATGTTCCATATAAAAATCCACTTATAGTATCGAAACATGGATGTATTACTATATAAACCTATCTACTCAAGACTTTTCCAATATTTTAAGAACTATTCCTATATATAGACTCATGTTTAGGGTTTTTACTAAGGTTATCTAAACTAATACCCAAATAACTAAAATAATAACAAAAAATAACTTAACATGGATATGATTCCAACTATAGGGACCCAAGCTAAACTTAACATAAATAATACATTAATATTAGGATTTAAATATTACATATCACAAACAGTCTCATAACAAAAATATTGAAAGGTTTAGTGTCCTATAGATTAGCTACATAAACATATTAATATACCATATATTCTCCATAATTAAGTTCTTCTTGAATCCTTTATATAATTCCCATAAATTAAACTAGTATTTTTAACATAGGGAAAGGAAAACCTAAGAAAATGGTAAGGTCAAATAGTCAATAAGGGAAAACATATCAACATTTAATCTAGGGTTATATCATTAGGAAATGAGAAAACATGGGAAGTGGAATAATTTATTAATAAAAGAACATGTAACAATTTTAATTTTCCATAAATCATGTTAGTTGGACATGTAATATCAAAAGAATGATACATATACCATTGAAAAAGTGTGAGGAATCTTGATACAATAAACATTAGTCAGGGAGCATAATCATAAAAATTTATAATTGTGTAATTTCATGTAAAATTTAATTATAGAAGATATATATTCATCTAGAAATTATTTTATTATGATGAAACAAAATTTTCACACTTAATTTTGTGAAAAAATACCCACACTTCTTGTTTTAGACAAAAAAATTCCCATGCTTCAGGTTGTGAAAAAAAATGATCATGACTTATATTGTGAAAAAACAAAATTACCATAATTAACATAATTTTTCATGATATATAAATCCTCAACAAACATATAATAGGGATCTATAGGACCCCTCCCAATTATTATCCATACAAACAAGGTCCATTTAGAAAAAAAATCATAAACATATCTTATTAAACCCATAGAAAAAAGATTATATTTCCTAAAGGCTTCAAAGTCATCACATAAAATAAACTTAAGAAATAATAGGATATAAAAAATCCAATTTTCATGAATAATTAATCTCATAATAAAATATAAAGGGTGATCAAAACATGAATTTAGGAAAGAGAAAACAAGGACAATAAATAGAATTAAAAAATTTATTTTTTCACAAAAAACATTTAAAACAGTAGAGAAGAAAATTTAATTTTGTTAATAGAAATTTAATACTTTTGAAAAATATATTATAAATATTTAAAAATAAAATATCTCTATAAATAAATAATTTCAACTAATAGAAAATTTCTAGTGGATGATAAACTTTTATTTTGAAAGGATGGAATCATATTTTTAACATTTCAAAATAACCATGTCGAAAACCCATATCACAAAAAATATTTTTAAAAAAAAAATTTAAAATGAGTTAATGATAAATTTATGTTTAAAAAATATACATAGAAGATAATAAAGTTATATATTCTTTATAATTAATTAACATTCAAATTCCCTATATGTTTTATCACATTTTAGTGATCTCGATATTTTAAGGTTGTTGAAAATAAATCCTTACATATTGAGTATAATTTGAATCAATACTCTAGAAGGATGATGATCATAAAATTTAAATTATAATAACCTAAATGAATACTTAATTATTTATATAATTCATCATATATTCAATATAGACACCACTTATATTAAAATATGTGTGTAATGAAAATAAAGTCACAATGACGGGAAATTGAGATGAAACTCCCTTACCTGGTTTCCATGATTGGTTAATCACACTATAAACTACTATAAAACATAAATAACTAAATTAATATCCTATTTAATAACCATAATCATAAATATTAAAATTTTATAATTGCTATTATTATTTTTCATTATGAGTAAATTAATTAGTTATACCGTATTATGTCTATCAGGTGCTAATAACTTTAATTGATTTGCTCATGATTAATAATGTTGACATCATTACCCATAATTTGAAACTAAGTTAATAATTAATTTATTAATTCATAGAATTTAATATATATATATATATATTATTTATTTAAAAATTTATTATTTCATTTCATAAGAGTTTTAGTTATGTTGTGTGAAAATGGAATCATTTTTGGCTTATTTTAGTGATTTTAATGAATGAAAAGATACATTAATAATATGTTAAATATTTAATATAATACTTCCAAAACCATATAAAAATAATTATTTTCGTAATATATTTTAATATAATTAGTTTTAATGTTCCCATAGTATTCTATAATATAGTTTTATAGCATCATTCTTATTGGTGGTTAAATGTTCCCAAACATGAACACATTTTATCTCAATTAGTGAGTATTGTTAAGAAGATGTTTCTTTTGACATAAAATCATAAAAAAAGAATAATAATTATTATTATTATTATTTTATTTTATTATTATATTGAGACATATTTTTAAATTTTATGTAAATAATTAAAAACTAGAATAAAAATGAATAAAATGATTCTTCAAAGATGTGATAGTTCGGGCACACACATGATTGATGTTCCTTTGTTTTTCAGAGTGGGTGGAAATGATAATAAAGTTATATGGAATTAATATAAAAATATATAAGTATAATTATGACACTTATTTAATCATATTATTATGGTGATAAGAAAATATAGAGAGTAAGATTTAAAAAAAGATATTACTTACGTTAGAGACCTAATTTTTCATTGGAGGTTCCATTAAAATTGAGGTGATTAAGATTTCTATGAAGGAAAATAAGATTAGTTTTATGGGAGAGATTTATAGTTATACAAAAATATGTTATTTTAAATGAGTAATTATAAGGTTATATGGGTGATTCAAATTGTGTAAGTGATCCCATTTTATAAGAGACAATAATGAAACTCTTAGAATCAACCTTTATATTATAATAATTCCATGACACTATTCCATTTTGAATGGATCTAAAGGATAATAATAATGAATTTTGGGGTCTTTAGGTCTAAAATGGATCAACCAATTATTTCAAAACATGTTTTAAACATGTTATAGGGTTTTTACTGTGAAGTTTTTATATATTACTTGTTTACTTTTAAACGAGGTAACTAGTTTTAACTAAGTGATTTTATATTTTATAATACATATAATATAACCTATGTCACCAAAATTGAGTGTTCTAGAAAAAATTAAAATATCTATTTGATCCAACTCAATTTCATAATATTATAAAGATAACTTTTCAATTAAAATATTTAATGGGTAGAAAACCTATTTTAGTATAAAAAAGTCATTTTGATTATTATGGATTACTAATCTTATTTGTATTGATTAACAACTATATTAGTGTTAATATATTTATTTACCTGTTTATAAATCATATTATTTTAATTATTTAATGTCTTTAAAACTAATTTATTTTATAGAAATTCATTGATATTAAAAAATGATATTTTTAAAATAATTCTTTCACTATTATCATAGTAATTAGAATTAATCTTGGTAATCTAAATTTTATAACTAAAATGAAATTAGAAAAGTTAACTAGTATGAAAATTATTACCTCTAATATAAGAATCCTTTTATCAAATTAAATTTCAATTTTTGGGTAATATAATTTTCTCATTAGCGCTTGTATTACGTAAAAACCCATTTTTTTGAAAAAGATAATTTTCAATTACAAAGATTTATAATTATGATACAATTATAAATTCCAATGATTCTAATGAATTTAAAATAATTATAACCACAAAAAGTTCATATACTAAACTATAAAAGAAATAAAAAAACTTTATATTATCAAGTTATGATTAATTAAACAAAAGATTCAAAAAACATTTTTCATTGAAATGATTCATAAATTTTTAGAATGGTGAGAATGAGTATATAAATTAAACATATAATTTTAATGAGATTTATTATAATTTATAATATATAGTTTTATATGAAATGGTTTCAAAATTTTATAATTCACACAAAAGTTGTGGTATTAGCAAAATTGTTATTTTTTAACTATTCACCTAAAAATTGATTATTCTAGAAAGGTACTAAAAATAAATCCTAAGATGATTTTTTATGAGTAATTAAAAAATTAATTAAAATTATCAAATTTAAAATCAATTTTTTAAAATTAATTTTTATAGTATAAGATATATAATATAAATAAAAAGGATTTTATTAAAAATAACCTTTCCAATATTAACTCATATGAATTATTTTCCATCAAAAAAGTAATAAATATTAATGGTTCACTATATGAGTTTATATTATATATTTATTAATAATATATATGGAAAGGTTTTATAAGTTTCATAAAGAAAAGGAAACTATGTCCTAGATACATAAGAACTTTTGAAATTTTGGAAAGAATTGGAGCTGTAGATTACTGTTTGACAATGCCAACAAGCCTATTTAAAGTTTATGATGTGTTCCATATCTATTTATAAAGGAATTAAATGTAATACCCAAAAAAATTCAACCATATTTAAATATAATTAAAACCATATTTATCTTACTATGATGAGCCTATCTAGATTCTGGTTCATTGGAGAACAAGTGTTGAGAAATCATACGACTTAGCCAGTAATGATACGTTGAAGAAATTATAATGTTGATGAGGTGATATGAGAAACCTGAAAGAAGTTATGATGATGAAATACCCACATATTTTTATGTGGTGGTTTTTTAGAGATTTTGAGCATGAAATTTTTAAGGGGGGATGAAACACCTGAGATTCAATAATAGTAAGCAAGATTTTCTTTCTAAACGAATAATAGTATAATGCACATATATTAATTAAAGAATTTTATTCAATCATAAATTCAAAAAAAATTATGATTTTAATTTTATAAAATGGAAAAAAATTTAAATCATCATATAAAAATTAACATATAATGAAATTTTGGGATTTTTCTGAAGAGATTAATTTTCCTCTAAATAGTGAAAATACAAATTTTAGGGAAAACTCTATTTTTTATTCAAGTATTTACAAAGCCTAATTTCGTTTTGAATTGACATTAATATTTAATTGGTTACTTTTTTATTAAAAAATAATCAAATTAATATCATTATAATTTATATTATCCTATATTTTTGTCGAAAAGTATTTCTATACTAAAAAATTCATTTTTCTAGAAAACAGTTTTCAAAATGATTTGTGAACTTATATTAAAAGTAATTTCTAAAAATTCTATGAGTTTGATAATTTTAAATGGTTACCATATCTAGAATCATAAAAATTAATATTATGTAATGAGTTCAATTTAATTTCTGGTCATAATGAATTAACCATGGAAAATATTTATCACCTTAGTTAAGGGTAAAATGGGTTAAACAGGTAAAAAATAAAAGGATAAATCTTTAATATAATACCAAACACTTGATTAAACCCAATTGGATGGTATTATTTTGAAATTTCCATTATAATATTCAAATATATTTCTTTTTGGATGAATTTTTCTTGAGTAATAAAATATTATATTTTAAACATTTGAAAAATTACAAGAGTGTCCCCTCCCTCACATATAAAAGGACACCACTTATCCTCTATTACTAAAACATAAATAGCCTCTTAGTTAACAAAATACCAAAAAATAATAATTTCATAACATCTCTACACATTTCATAGATGTCTTGGTCTAGTCATAGCATTATCTTAAGAAGGATTTAGGTATAAACCTATGGAGGTTGTTTGATGAATATGTATAGTTCTGAACATAGTGTTTTCATTTTATTTCCTCTTATACTAGAATAAAATATTATATAAACAAACTCATATAATAACATATGTTTCTAATATATACATTAATGTCATTATGTGGGTTTAACAACCATTATTCATCAACTTTTAATCATATGAAAAAAATATCACTCACGCGTACTTATGACCTATATTCTCCATGTAGGGGTATAATTCATTTCTCATGAGCAAATTAATTGGATTGTTATAAATATGGAGATAATGCATATATATGATATTTATTACCTAATTATGATTCTTTATTTATAATATATCATTTATCTTCTTACTCATTTTCCCATAAAAATTTGATAATGTCGCTCGTGCGTACGTGTGGACTACCACCTCTATGAAGCGATATTAATCATTTTTCATGCGTGCCTTACATGAATGATAATAAATATGTATTTAATGAATATATATTATATTCACATAATTATTAACATTCTTTTTATGATGTGAAAATGAGAAATATACATGGAATAATTTTAACAAACCGAAACATGCCTGACAAACAAAATAGTTAACACTTAGAAATGATGATTTTAATAAGGAATTATTAATAAAAGGATATTGAAATGTTATAATTGGATCATATATGATATTATAAGTATGTATATGATTATTATATATAATTATGATAAAGTTAAATTTATTTTACTTTAGGTTTTAAATTAGTTACAATACAATTCGGACCTGAGGTAAGTGATTATTTCACAATCTCATCACTAATCCGAAATTTTATATTTTAGTTTCCATTGAAATAATTATAATGTTTTTTATCTTAAAACCCAGGCTTTTTTTCTAATCTGTATATTTTTTTTATTTTAGTTCCATTTTTCTCTTCTTTGGCACACAAATTGACCATATATATGTTTTAAAAAGCACTAGATTTTTTTATATTCAGTCCAAAATATTTTTTTTCCATGTATATATTTTCTTCAAAATATTTTCAATTTTTTAATGAAATATAATGATTTATTAAATTCAATTTACCTATTTTTTAATTTATAAAAAATTTCTAAAATGAATCTTCTTATCTCTTACTAAATAAGTTTCTATTAATAAAAGGTGTGAATAATATCTTTGTTTTAATGCATGCCAGAAAAATGACTTTTCCCATAATCACAAATATTATTTTCAATGAACCATAATTTATAATTTTCCATGGATATTTTCAAAAAAAATCCTAATATTGTGTACATTTTTATATTTTAAACATGTGATTTCAAAATCAAAAGAGTATTTTCCCCAAGAAATGTTCTAATGATCTTTTTATGTTTTTTCGTGAATGTCAACATCATTTGAAGAATCTTATGATTTATTAAGGATATAATAATTTGTTACCATTTAAATTATTTCTCTTTATGAATTATGATCATGTTGTTAGATATAATTATTTGGGAAAATATTAAAAATTCATATGATTGTTGTTCTATATAAATATTTATATTGATTATGTATTGAATTTATATTCACCCCATTAATATGATTATTGAATTGGACTTAGTAAGTGATATTTGGGTCTCATCATATCACCTCGATTCATTAGTAGGTCTTAGGAGACAAGTTAGTTTGGGTATTTGGCATACACCTTACCTATTTATATATGATGTTTTGGAATAAGGTCTTGGCTGTAATATTATGGTTTTTGGAATTATTAATGTTATCATTATTAAACTAGTTATTTTTATCCATGTCAATTTTTTTGTTTTTATATACTCTATATATTAATTTTAATTTTTATGATATTAATTATGTCAAAATTTGATTAATATTTATCTCCACCATATTATTCATGACTTACATAATTTATGATTGGTTTGGTTGTATGAAATCCCTTAATAAGCACCTAAGATCACCCATTATTATTTTTTCCTTTCCCAAATATACCAATGAAGGATTTATAATTGAATTTTATGATATAATAGAAATAATAATAAAGTTGTCAAAATTATTTTTAAGTGGAACCTCATTCTTTCTCATATAATGTTAGAATCATATATGTGTCTAGTCTCTCATGATTACTAAACTATTTGATCCTTCAGGATGCACTCCCATATATATTTTTTAATATTTTAAAATAACTATAAGTTCTAAGTTACTGGAGTATTGTTGTTATTGGGAATCCTTTCATACTTTAACATGATATTTTTATTGATGAATGATATTATTGAGGCACATAACTCAATAATTATCTAGAATATTATAAACCATATCTCCATACTCAATTAAAATTTAGTGCTAATGTTAAACATTATATTGATAGGGAGTTTTAGTGGATTAATTGAATCTTTGAGGAGAGTTTTATTGGTTTTTTATAGAATTTATAAGTCAAAACATTAAATAGAGAGTGATTATGATTCAAGAGAATAATGACTAGAGTATGATCATAAAATTAAAATAAAATAATAAAATATGGGTTTTTGAAAAAATAATATTATAAAAAAATATAAGTTAATTTTTTATAACAATTTAATGTATTTTAAGTATTATTATATAATGTTTTATTAAAAAGTATCATTTAGATATATATAATTTTTTATTTAAATAATTTATATATATGTTCATAATGTATAAAAAATTATGTAATAATGATATATATAAAAAAGTGAAACTTAGTATTTAAATAACATATGGGATCGAATAAGGCTGAATTTCATGGTTCACCGCATCATCCAAACATTCACACGTGGGTTTAAAAAAAATTATGAGGACCAAAAATGTAAATCTTAGATCAATTTGGTTGTTTATGAAATTCCATGGAAAAAGTAACATCTCACCTAACGGGATATGATAATTAATCCTAATTTATATCTATAAACATACATAATGATCTATGCATGTTCTAATTCAATATAATTTAATCATATAAGTATCTTCCCCATAAGACTTATTCTATAAACACTACAAAATACCACACCTTTATCAGTGCTAAATAAATCCATTATCTGTGCATTTAATGTGATGATAACTCTCACACTAATAAATGCCTCCATCATCTACTGTATTTTGGTACAATTTATAAAAAACTATTGAATCCAATTAAATAAAAAAAATAATTTTAATTTATAAATAACACCAAAACATTTTCAAATAATAATAAATATATTCACACTACAACATTTTAGTAAAATTATATTGACATTGAGAAATTTTAATATAGTTTCTATAATAATTATATCAATATAAAATATTTATATGAAAGTAACTATTAAAAAATACAAAACTAATATAACACGTGGGAGAGCTTGTTTAAAGATCAACTAGTTACCTACCCAAGTTGTGTGTCTTTAATTAAAATGATGCTTATTTTTTTAATAAAACACAATGAAATGAAAACTAAATATAACTATAATTTTATAAAATATGTGATAAATTTTATGCAATTCATAGTATATTTTTTTATGAGGAAATATATATAGTATAAATAGATAACATAATACATAAAAGACATATCATAAAGTAATTCAGAAAAATCATGATAAAACCAAATTATAGTTGTAAATATTTACGCTGAATCATTCTAAAATGATCAAAAATTTGTTTGATGTTGTGTTTTTTACAACAAATCAAAAATTAATTGAACAAAATTGTCCAAAATTTTTATAAAAATCAAAAATAGTTTTTTGTTTTTTATTTTTGGGAGAAATTTTCAAAACATAAAAGATATTTAATTTTGAAAAGCATATGAAATCATTAATACCATATCTCACATGGATTGGAATGTGGATTTTTCATATGAGTTTATTATTAGTTTTAAATATTTCTGTAAAATTTAGATAATAATATGATTCCATTTACTAAGTTATGACCACTTTACATATATTTATAGATGTTTTAAGACTTTGAATACTAAAAAATATAGTTTGTATCATTCTAGATAAATCCTTGTCGGTATAAAATAATGTTTTTTCATATATATAAAAAATAAATTAGTGATCACTATATTAAAATTTTATGATAATTAGAAGTATTTTACTCAATTTTGATCATTTAATGATCATTTATAGAACTGAAAAAATGAATTTTTAATAATTTTGGTCACATTACACATTAGATTGACATTCAATTTTTTAATTCTATGTACAAATTAATCAAAATTGAGAGTATAATTTTTTTAAAATATTCCAAGCTCAATTTCATGATTTTTTTGACAGATGCTCTTATCTGGATATGCAATTGTTTTGGGATATTAAAAAAGATAAGTTATATTTGGAGGATATCCCTCCCTGTAAATAATACACATAACAATATATTTTCAAAGAAATTAAAATATTAAAAGGACTATAATACCTACTCATAGTGATGGAATCAAATAAAAATTACCCTATGATTTTAATCTAAGTAAAAAGTATTTGTGGAATATAGATACGTTTTCTAGCAATGTGGATATTTTGGAGGCAATAACACCTCTAAAAAATATTTTGGTAGATTTCCTAAAGAAGTATGTTATGGTATATGATATTCTCAACCACCCCTGATTTTATAATCCAATCATTTTCTTCTAAATTTATGAAGAAAAATTCACTACTTATTTTAGAATCAATTTATATGTAATTGAATCACATAATTTTAGACCAATTTCAATAATGCTTAAAGTGGGGGTATTGGTTGATGGTTTCATTGAATACAAACCTTACATAAAAGTCTCTATCTAAAATATTTATATGAACTGCACAATAGGTACTTCTTCTATAGCATGGAATTGTTATTTTTTACATTATTTTTATTAATAAGTTATTTTATAATAATCAAATCCTTGAATAAAATATAGTGTTGTGTATATTTGGAGTGTGGTTTTAATTTTTAGGTGTATTTTGAGGTATTTGTGAATGAATTATGAAAATAGAATATTCCTCAACCTTAACCCTGGAAAATTTATTTTCAACACCCAATTTTATCAAAATAATTAGATCCATGATAGTTCATGTTGATGATTTCTTCAATAGTATCAAGAAAAGGCAGTGGTTAAGAATGTCATAGGGTGAAAATTTCCCCATGCTTTAGTTCTCATTAACCATTGGTAATATATTTTTCAACACTTAATTTAGTTATTCAATTATGGTTATTATTTATATAAATACTTAATTAAGGCCTTGAAACTAAAAGGTAAAATGGTGGGTGAAGGAAGAGAAAGAAAATAAATTTGAAAGATGGTGAACATTGATAAGGAAAAAACAATTTATGTGAAATTTTAAAATAAAAAAGTTACATAAGTTATAGGAAAACACATATTTATGTTGTATATAAACATTCTAACACCATATAAGCTACCCAATCATTCTTAAATAAATATATTTTTTTATATTAATATTTTATCTTCCTAGAGTAGGCATAGTATGAGAAAAATATAGGTATATAAATTATTAATATGAATTTTGAATAAAATTGTTATTATCCTCATAAATATCTTTTAAATCATGTGATTTTATTGATTGAATATAAAATCCTCCATAAATTTATAGTTCTGATGACCACAATTATAGCCCCTCATTTATTTTGGATATTGTAACTATATAGATAAATATAATAAATTTGTTATGATATATATTCTTATTGTGAAATAATATTATTTATACTATAATATTTATTCACTTGTAGGAATCCATGTGTTTTTTGTGGGAACATTGTGTTCCCATACCATGTAATTGATGATAATTAAACACTTCACTATCATAAAAATCATGTTTTAAAATTTTATAAAATATCTAAATATATGTTTTTTATAAATAATTGAAGATACTGCATTATTAATTTACAAGGAATATTATATGTAATCAATTTTTTGGATATCCATGCATTGGATCCATAAAATATATCATTAGATTACATGGATTGATCATAATGAGCATCCAATAATCCTATACAAAACATTGAAAGTTAATAATTAATCAATGATAGAAAAAAAACTATATTAAATATAATATGATTGTATTATTTTACTTTTTAATTTTTGGTGTTAATAAGTGTCTATTACTTTAATTTTATACAGTTAGACTACTTAGTGTGTTTTTTCTCAAATTTCAACTTGACCAATTTATTTTTATTATGTAGAAGTGACATGAAAATCAAAAAATGAAAAAGTTTATCAAAATGTTTTCCCTTTATGTAGTCAAGAAAAAAATTTCTACAAAAAAATAGAAAACTATTAAATTTTAATAAAAATAGTACAGTAATTATTGTTTATAAGAATTATGAAAATCTACCTTATATATACATTCAAAACTAGGGATTCTAACCATTCATACTTTATAATTTTATTTACCCCCTCATTTCAAACAATGTCGTGACAGATTGATCCACAAATATTCTCTAAAAACTAAATTTAAGAAGTATTACAATTAGACAACATTTTATTTCCTGTAACGACTCGGACCCGATCAGTCACCCGAACAGTTCCAAACGGGTCGGGTGTTACTACTTTAGGCGCACCTCCCCTGAACACCAAAGGCTACTAACTAGAAGCGAGGGTCTAAATTGGTATAGTGGGTAGGCTATACCCTCACCGAGGAAATAAAGGTACTAGTTCGAGTATAACGTCTATGTGAAGAAAAAAATTAATGACTCAGCAGACTCAAACCAGACCCACAGAGTAAAAGCATATCAAATATCAAATAAACAGAAGAAACAATATTGAAATAATAGTAGTATAAAGTAAATATAAAAACATGTTGAACATCACTATAACTACTACTGTGAACAAAAAAACACGCATCCATAGTAAGTCATACATATCAATACATAACAACACCAATGGCTAACCAACAGTTGCTACAGAATAAAGTAAGCATGTTGATTCAAAAAGGAAACTAAAAAAGTAACTCCAGCAAGGAACAACCTCAAGGTCCATGCCAATCTCTATGCCAATAGCACTAAGGTACAGCTTCTGAGGTTGACCCTCTACCTGCACACAAAATTATAAAGTCTACACGCGTCTCGAAGGGCCTGTGTAGGGTGTGAGACGAGTCGTAGTAGGATACCACCAAGATGGTGTGTACCTGATATAAGTGTTTAGGTAGACATTTTTATATAAGAAAATAAATAAATAGTACAATGCCCAAATGTAAACATAAACTTCACTAGTGCTCAGTAGCCACCAGGAAGTGTCACCTGCTTCAGCCAATGCCAGAATCCATAGTCTGTAACCCAGCACCATGTGCCACCTGACACCATGTATCTCAAGTACCAATGTCTTGAAGGCATTACCAATAATCACAACCTAGCTCTAAATCTCAACTTTCTCATGGCACAACATCCGGAGGAACAACGATACCAATCCTCAAATAATAAACGGAGGGACAATGATGTCTTCCCTCAAATAAAGTAACCAGAGGCACATGGATATCTGCCCTCAAATCACGGCGAGCCTCTGCCCCCAACCTCACATCCTCAACACTATCTCCCTAAGGCCCCTCACCTCCCACGTGGATTCCTAGGGTAAGAAACCTCAGACCAATATCACCTAACCACATCTATCGGGGGCCTCTACCTAGCGAGTGGTCGTACCACCTCATCACGGAGTCTATCTATGTGCACACTACACAAAAGTACCCGGTGAGCAGTAATCACATCAATAAGTTCCAAATCCACAACACTTCTGACACCTCGTGTCCATGTGAACATGTTTCTCAAGTCTAATGGCCTCGCCATCCAAGTAACTCGGGCCAAGCCCAACCTGATAGTCCAACTGTCTCAACTGACGTCCATGACACCCAATCCCGTGGTAGGAACCACCCAAGTTACCTGGGAAAAGCCCCAACCTGTGATCAGCATCACTCAAAAAATATCTGGGCCATGCCCAACATAACCAAATAGTTCAACAAAGGCAATATAACACATAGCGTATATATACTCGAAATAATCACTTTGAACAGGCAATTACAAAACAGTCAAGTTGCACTAGCTTGTGATGTCCCATACCAGAACCTAACTCATTCATAATTTAACAATTAAACTCAATAGTTTAACTAAATAATTCAATAAACAGTCTAACCAGAAAAGTTTAAACGATGATCCAGTTTATAGGCATTTTGGCACCCCCTGCCGAATTGCCCCAAATGATCAACGACCTCTAACCCGGCCTAGCTGAATCACAACAGGGTCAGGGAATACCCAGAGTCATCCCACAATTTAGATAATTAAATAAAAACAATTTAACAGTGTTTCCCACAATACCCAACATCATGCCCGAAGGTCGCAACCCCCAATTGACTAAGAAAACACGAAATAAGGTTGGAACCACCCACCTCGTACTCGTACAATGATACTCCTCCGATATCAGCCTCTGAATTGGTCTAAATCGCGGTAGATCTGCGTTTCCGTCAAACTCTGGAAATTCTTCTCGGATGGAAATTGCAAATAAATAGGAAAGGAATCAAGGATGAAGAGGGGTGCACGGGGTTAGTCTTTCTGATGTGGTCCTACTTCCACCGACGGATCGAAGAATAGAGGTCGTATAGCAGATCTAGGATGATTTGAGTTCGCGGAGGCCTTTCGGATAGACTGTTCATCGATTGGGAGAGAAGAAGATGTTTTTGGAAATAAGACGTGACATCCTCCTGCTCGCACAAATAAAATAAAGTACACTGTTTATATTTCAAGACTACATGCCGTGGTGATGACCTTTCTATACTCTGCCTTAAGAAGAGTCCAGTGCACGGCTTGGACCGTGTACACGGTCAACACACAGACAGGGACTCAGCCAATGCATGGAACAAAACCTACACATCATGTCAAGGAAGAATACACGTCGTGTAGATAGAAATTAACACAGGGGCACCACACGGCATGTACTTGGTCTTGGATGGGTTGTCACTTGCCTAGCTGATACATGGTGTGTACTTGGGAGTACACGACGTGTAGTCTGGAAATTTCCAAAAACTTCCTAGATTTTCCAGACTTCTCAAAAATCAGCCAAAATTTTTATAGAAAAGAAGAAAATTCAAACAGGGTCAGAAATTTTAACCCGTTTCAAAAACCCGGGTTCTTACAAACTCCCCACCTTAACGTAGCTCATCCCCGAGATACCGAATGAATTCCAGAGAATGTACTGAACATACTACCCCGATCAATGTAACTCAGACTTCCCTGGTCTCAAAGATCGCGGTTAAATTTCTCAAGGGCTCCGCACCTTAGGAATGGCCTACTCGGTCTAAACCCGAAACATAGCTCCAAGAAATCAAAATAAACAAACAAGGCCCAATGAACTATTTCCTGGACCCATGGTTCCTCCCATGACACATCGTCACCCATGCACCTCCTCTGTGCCCACGTGTCGCTTCCGACACCCAGTGTAACCCTCATCGCATCGGTGTCTGCCTCCAAGAGGTCATGCATCTCATAGATTCTCCAATAAAAACCTGGTTCCTTACACGTCAAGTAACCCTCATCCACGATGCCCTTATGCCCACGGCACCTCACGTAACCTGCATCCTTGATGCTCATGATGCTATGCTTCTCAAATATATAATAATATATATAATGCATCTGATATGATGCCAATCCCACTGACTAGCATCTAGTCAGTCCACAAGTATCATGTGAAAGTTGTGCATTCAACTAGACATGCCTCAAGAGGCCATGCCAAAAGAAAGAAAAGAAAATCACGGCCACACCAATGGTGTACCTGCCACCATCATCGGCTCACCAGTCTGCTCAGTCCCTGGTAGATCAATAGCATGCACCTGGCCTAAAGTACGACTGCCTGATGCCTGACCTCCATGCGGTGCTGCTCCAGTCACCGACTACTGACCCCTCAGCTGGGTCCCACCATCTCTGTCACGTCCTCCGCGCACATCCGAACCTCGACTACCCTCTCCTGGTACCAAACCTGAACCAACACCTGATGCCACAGTCTGTCCTAGTCCCTGCTTACCGGCTGTTTGAGAAGGCTGCATGCAAAACCTCTCCAGATGCCCAACTTGTCCAGATGCCTGGCACTCCTTCGGAGGCCTATCGTAGTGAGCCCGAACTTGTCCCGACTTCCCACACTAAAAGAAAACCACTACTAAACTGCCACGAGGTGGCCTAGATGTGTCCTTGGCCTGCCCGCCCTACTGGAACTCATCTCTAATTTGCTTTCTGCTGTCCGAACCATCACCAGATGCTTCCGCCATGCCAATCTGGGGCATATCCCTCTGGTTGCCCTCTGCTATATGCACCTGGTTCACCACCTCGAAGAAGGAACCTAGGCTTAAGATGTTCACCTGGACCCTAATGGCGTGTCGTAAGCCATCCTTGAAGCGCCTCACCCTAGTTTCATCATCGCTTACCATACCAGGTGCAAAGCGAGACAACTCTGTGAAGGTAGCTGCGTAGTCCATGACATACATATCTCCCTGCTGAAGACTCAAGAACTCCTGATCTCTCTCTGCCCTCAGTGTCTCTGGATATAAGTGATCAAAGAACCTGTCCTCTATGTCCTTCCAAGCCAGTACCTCATGACTACAATCCATTACCTTTACATCCCACCAATGCTTCGTCGGGCCTCTCAGCATGTACGTCGCCAGCTTGACCCTCCACCCTGGAGGCATCTCAAGCTTCTCGAAGATCATCTGCATTCTTTCTATCCAGTTCTCTGCCGCCTGTGGACCACCCTCACCCTAAAAAAGTGGTGGGTGCTGCGATTGGAACTCCCGCGTCAGATATTCCATTGAAGGCTATGTACCCGGAGCGCCTCTATCAATCCCCTGTAAAACACATACCGGGCTAACTCGGAGCTGTTCGTCAAGCCATGGTCTGAACATTGCCAAACCCGGTTGCAACCCTTCCTACGCTAGATCCTGAGCCTGATCCTTTCCATAAGCCTGTACCTGTGGCTCATGCTCTTCCTGCCCCAGATTCTGAACCTGATCCTGCGGCATTGTATCTTCTCCTGCCTGACGCTCTATCGAGTCGCAAAGGAGTAACCCGCTGAATACCATAAATGGCCAGATAGCCTATATATATATATAACAATATATTATACGTAGATAAGAAAAGTAGTAAAGAGGAAGGGTATAACAACTACCCCTACTCTCCCCTATTGCAACCAGTACCCTCGGCATCCCGACCTCACAGCCTCCTTACCCGCCCTCAACAGAGCCAAGTATCAATAGTACCTTAGGCCATGCCCATCCTGACAACTCACTTTGCCTCAAACCGATGACTGAGTCGCCCAATCATGACAGTTACACTACCTCAGCCATAATACATGCCTGCTCTCATATGATCCAGGCCCAATTTCCTGCAACATGCAATTCTACAAATACACAAGGCATGGCGTACATATTACAATAAACAAGAAATTCTATCAGGAGTATCACCTATTCACATTTCAAATAATACATAGAATCACAATTGATTTAATTCAGATGGTATTATCACTTCACAAAGCATACATGCAGTTATGAAATTTAAATACACTAAAATGTGCCAATCAAAATCCAAGAAAAGTAACCTTTCCATACCCGGCCAAGGTCCAATTCTACCTTACCATGCTAGGTCAAGGATCACATTTCACAATAAATAAAACCACATTCCAAGTGAGCCACTGTGGATGAAATCATATAAACTATAATCTAAGAAAAAGAAAACAGCAATTCCCACCCATGGTAACTTGGTCCACCCCTTGTACCTACGGCTGCAGGCACCGAAACACAAGTTAGAAACCCAGTTCCAGTAACAACCTATCTCTAGTATAGCATATCCCAAATAGTAAAACCAACAAAAATAAAATATAATACTCATAATCATTAGTATCCAGTAAAACAATGATACCAAATCCCTGTCAAGAACTCCTCTGATACCACTTTGTAACGACCCGTACCCGATCAGTCTTCCGAACAGTGCCAAACAGGTCGGGTGATACTACCTTAGGTACACCTCCCATGAACGCCAAAGGCTACCGACTAGCAACGAGGGTATAAATAAGTATAGTGGGGAGGCTATAACCTCATGGAGGAAATAATGGTACTGGTCTGAGTATAACATCTATGAGAAGCGGAAATTTAATGACTCTGTTGACTCAAACCATACTCGTATAACGGAAGCATATCAAATATTAAATAAATAGCGGAAACAATATAGAAACAATAGCAGTGGGAAGTAAATAGAACAACATGCTGAACATCACTGCAACTACTACTGTGAACAAAAAAAATGCATCCAAAGCAAGTCATACATATCAATACATAACGGCGCCAATGGATAACTAACAGTTACTACAGAATAAAGTAATTATGCTGATACAAATAGAAAACTAAACAAGTAACCCCATAAAGGCACAACCTCAAGGTCCATGCCAGTCTCTATGCCAATAGCACTAAGGTCCAGCTCTTGAGGCTGACCCTCTACCTTCACGAAAATTCATAAAGTCTACATGCATTCCGAAGGGCCCGTGTAGGGTGTGAAACGATTCTTAGTAGGATACCACCCAAATGGTGCCTAATTAATATAAGAGTTTATTCAAACGTTCTTATATAAGAAAAGCAATAAACAGTACAATGCCCAAAAGTAAACATAAACTTCACTGGTACTCAGTAGCCACTAGGAAGTGTCTCCTGCTTCAGGAAACGCCGGAATCCCTGGTCTATAATGCAGCCCCACGTGCCACCTGACACCATGTATCTCAAGTACCGACGTCCCGAAGGCACACCCAAAAATCAAAACCCATCTCGAAATCTCAACCTACCCATGGAACAACATTAGGAGGAGAAACGATACATGTCCTCAAATAATAACTGGTGGGATAGCGATGTCTGCCCTCAAATCAAGTAACCGTAGGCACAACAATATCTGCCCTCAAATCACGGCGAGCCTCTTCCCCCAACTTGACAACCTAAACATTATCTCCCGAAGGCTCCTCACCTCCAAAGTGGCTTCCTATGGAAAGCTCCCCCAAACCAATATCACCTAACCACATCTATCGGGGCCTCTACCTAGCGAGTGGCTGTACCACCTCATCACAGAGTCTATCTATGTGCACACTAATCAAAATTAACCGATGAGCGGTAAAAACCACAATAAGTTCCCAAGCCACAACACTTCTGACACCTCGTGTCCTTGTGAACCTGTCGCTCAAGTCTGATGGCCTCTCCATCCAAGTAACCCGGGCCAAGCCCAACCTGACAATCCAACTGCCAAAACCGATGTCCATGATGCCCAATCCCATGGTAGGAACCACCCAAGTAACCCGGGCAAAGCCCCAAACTGTGATCAGAATCACTCAACAAATATATGGTCCATGCCCAACATAACCAAATAGTTCAACACATGAAATATCACACATCACATATATATACTGGAAAGCATCACTTTGAACAGGAAATTACTAAACAGTCAAGTCGCACTAGCTTGTGCTATCCCATACCAGCACCTAACTCATTCATAATTTAACAATTAAACTCAACAGTTTAACTCAAGAACTCAATAAACAGCCTAACCAAAATAGTTTAAATGATTGTCCAGTTTATACGCATTTCAGCACCCCCTGCCGAATTGCCACAAATGAGCAATGAACTCTAACCTGGACTCTCTCAATCAAAATAGGGTCAGGGAATACCTAGAGGCATCCCACAATGCAAATAATTATATAAAAACAATTAAACAGTGTTTCTCTCAATACCCAACATCGTGCCCAAAGGTCAAAAACCCCAATTGTCTACGAAAACAAGAAAGAAGGTAGTCACCACACACCTCAAACTCGTATGATGATACTCCCTCGATATCTGCCTCTGAATCGGTCTAAATCGCGGTAGATCTACATTTCAGTCAAATTCCGGCAATTATGCTCGGATGGAAATTGTGGAGAAATTGGAAAGGAATCAAGGACGAAGAGGGGTGTGCGGGGATAGCCTTTCTGATGCAGTATCGCAGCCACTGATGGATCGAATAACGGAGGTCGTATGGCGTATCTAGGAGGATTTTTGTGTGTGGAGGTC
Source organism: Viscum album (assembly GCA_963277665.1). Lineage (NCBI taxonomy): Eukaryota > Viridiplantae > Streptophyta > Magnoliopsida > Santalales > Viscaceae > Viscum > Viscum album. The sequence goes on along the minus strand of OY728120.1, from coordinate 1,794,439,593 downwards.
TTTCGGACAGACTGTACGTCGATTGGGAGAGAAGAAGACATTTTCGTAAATAAGACGTGACAACCTCCCACTCGCACAAATAAAAAAAGTACATGACATGTATTTCAAGACTACATTCCATGTAGATGACCTTTCCTTACACTGACTTAAGCGGAGTCCAGTGCATGGTTGGACCGTGTACACGGTCAACACATGTCCAGGGAATTATCCATTGCATAGAACGATAAGTACACGACGTGTCAAGGATGACTACATGCCGTGTAGATGGAAATTTACACAGGGGCACCACACGGCATGTAATTGGTATCGGATGGGTTGTCACATGCCAAGATGATACACAACGTGTACTTGGGAGTATACGACAGGTAGTCTGGAAATTTCTAGAAACATCCCAGATTTTCCAGACTTCTCAAAAATCAGCCAAAAATTTTATAGAAACGAAGAAAATTCTAACAGGGTTGGAAATTTTAACCCGTTTCAAAAACCCAGGTTCTTACATTTCCATTAACTCATAAAATTAGTAAATGTAGAACAACCGTTAGTGGGGTAAAGGCATCATCAAAATGATTTTTTCATCCAATAATTGATACATTAGATTGTATAGATCTGAATTTCTTTTTCCCAATATGTCACTACATACATTAATAAATATATTTTCATTAATTGTAAAATATTTTGAATATAATAAAATTTAAAAACGTCATACCCCTTTACCATCATATTTCATTATATGATTAAAAATTCATTGTATGAAAGTTACAATAGTATGTTCAGTCATGTGAATATCAATATCATTAAGGGGAAATTTTAGCTTATATCTATGATAGTTGGATGCCTGAATCCCTACTCTCGTATAATATGATTCTAAATGTTCGTGGGGTAGGGTGTTTCCTTAGATATTGTATATTATGCAACTCAAAAAAATGTTATGAGTGTGTGATGATGGATATATATCATTATCAATTTTACATTTAAATATTTTAATATATTAAAATATCAATAATGTTTCATTTTATAATTAACATAAAATTTCATGAAAAAAAAGATTACTCTGGGTTACGTAAGTGATTTAGTTGAATGAATAACTTAAAGACTATATGTTAGTGCATAATACAGTTTTGGATGTGTTGACTATTCATCTTAATCCCTGTTAATGAGAAGATATATTAATTTATTTTTCAGTTTTATTCTTTCTAAAATATTTACAATCATATAATTAATATATATTAGTTTATTTTCAGAATACACTTATGATTTCTCCCTACAATAGTACTCATGTGGTCAGAATAAAAAACATCCCCCTCCCTTTAAGACTACAAAATGCAGTTGTTCTTTAGTTATGATATACGAATCATCTTATGAATAAAGAATATAAAAATTAAGGAAACTATTTATTCATTTTTATGTTTTAAAATATCAAATAAAAATAAATGTCATTCATTTTCTACTTACACATGATTCCCAAAATTCTAGTGTCCTTTCAACTATTATTTTACAATTTTTATTTATATGAGGTTCCTTCCATAACACCTGATGTGGGATGGATATTGATAGGTATTTGTAGTGATAAACTTATATATATATATAACACATATTTTTTTATATCAAAAAACAATTAATTTTGTATTTAAAGTATATAACATTTTCTCAAGTGTATTATACCTCACCCTTGCTCTATGGTTGTAGTACAGTGGTTTTATTTCAAATATTTTATTTTATATTATAATTTTATATTACATAAACTAGAAATTATGAAGTAAATAATGTTATATATGTATTTTAAAATAAATTATAATCAATTAAAATTTCCCTTAAATACATACTCATTATGATGGGAAATGAACGAATCACGAGTTTCTTTTTGTTATTATGTTTGTGTATAAAGCTGGTTGGTGGGTATTGTTGTTCCCTTCTTCATCCCTAAGACCTATTATGGTAATAAATGTTCAAAAATATCTATGAATCTTTCTAGTGACCCTGAATACGAATTTCATCATATAATATTATAATATAAATGTCCTCATCAATGGAAAATAACTTGTAAACCAATGGATCATTATTTAATATTTTAATAAAATATAGATTTTTTAACAAAATTTTACCACAAACCCTAAAAAATTGTTCACTTAAATATAATAACAACAATGATTCAACTTAATATATCAATTGTCACATTCATTAGAGTACTAACCACAATACAACTAATATAAATGTGTTAGGGTCAATAGTTCAACCATTTGCATTCCATCCAACATCAAATTTCTGAATTACACTTCTCACCTTAATAAAGAAATTAAAATAATTATGTGATTAAACTCTTGTATTTTTTTATCTTGATCAATTTCACCTTAATAATTAATTTTTTATTTTGTTTATCACCTACAACATATTTCTCACCTCCATACTATTTCTCACCTTTAGGTTGTTTCTCAACATCAAGATCACTGTTTTATTGTTCTTTGAGATAGGTATAATTAGTTTATGTTTAAGTCACTGTATGTATGAATAGTCAGTAAAATAATTTTAAATGTTGAACATTTTTTTGGACACATAATATATACATAAATAATATTTCATATAAAAATCTAGATATTGAAATCAAACATACTTATTAAACTATTATTCTTCTATTTAGTAGTTAAAGGATATTCTACATCTAAAAATTATTTAAAAACCCTCCCTTTAGTCCCCTATGACATTCAAGACACTATCTATATTGGGATCACCACGAAATGACTATGATGTTCCAATGAAAGGATTATCCTGTATGGAAATTTCGTTTGATTGTGTGGTGGTTTGAGTCACTAGTAGAACAAAGAATAAATTATTTTTTAGGATATAGTGTATAAAATACTTTTACTACTTTTTATTTCCTTTTAAAGGGTCTATCATTGTACCCTTTGTATTTAAAATTCACTTTTATGAATCCCAATTTATCAATATTCACTACACTCATGTTATTACCCCCATTTTCATCAAATTTAAGCTCATGGAATATCGTATAATAAAACTCCTAAATTTTTTCAATGATACCAATGTAATAAATATTCATAATAATTGTATTTTTACCCCTGGTACATGATACAAGAATTGCTTCATTCATAAGTGTAACTCCTCTATTTTTCATCTTACTATATTCATCATGTTCATTTATATAAACCATATAATTATTAATTATTTAACCTTTATAATATAAAACATGTACTCTTAGTCCTCTAGAGAGCCATCAAAGTCTAATAGAAATTTATTTTGTATTTAATCTTAATTCATTAAAAACATGGTCTCAAAACCACCTTATTAACTATTTATTATATGAATTTTATATCTCGATTTCATCACTCGATGGATTCAAATTCCAAAAGATTTATGTTTTAGTTTAAAAATGTGCCACAACCTGTATGTTTCTATATAAACATAAAGGTAATCTTATACCCAAACTATTATGGTGATTGTGACAACATCTCTTCTTAAAATTCATTTATACTCAAGGTTCCAAATATGATGAGATTTTAAGAGTCCTATAATATCTGTATCAAATAGGTATTTATTACAGAATCTGATGATATATTTAACAATATACCAATCCACATTACAACATTTTTGAAACATTGATTTTTGATATTCCCTTTCAAAATAGTTATGTTGAGTTCAATGGGAGTGCATATATTTGTGATGCATAATACCAAATAGACATATTTTTCTCACTAATTAAGTTATAAATTCATCAATTATATCAAAAAATGATAATTTAATGAACATTAAAATTCTTATAATAGGTTTTTAGTCTCCATTTGTGCTATTGGAAACTTTACTAGTTCTATAAATTTTCTACATATAGGTTTAAAAAACAATAAAAGATCATTTATTTTGTGTCAATATTTTTTTTCATAAAATGAAATATATACAAAAGGTAATTAAATCCCAGATAAATACATGAATATCATGATATTTTAATACATTTAACTTCAATTAATTTATTGATACAATATTCTTGAATTTTATGAATACCCCCTCTGAAACTGTTAAAATATTTAGGAGTTATAAATCCAAAATATCTCATTCTAAAAAAGAGTATGATTAATTTGAGAAAAAAAGGTTTTTCTAACCTACACCACTAGTTCCAAATATTACCTTTTCCATATATCAATTATCTATAACCTAGACTAAACGCCATATTTTATACTGCCTAGTGAATTTAGTAACTTCTAATGGAATTATCACATACATTTTTTTATATATGAATGAAATTAATAAAAAATAGATATAATTAATTCTAATATAGTTATTTTAATAGAACTAATCCCTTTTTAAAACCCATTTATATATGGTTTTTCAAGAAAAATAAACCAAAAATAGAGAAAATATCATTTACTTTCTAAAGTTTTTCATAACTGGTTAATAGAAAAAAGGTCACACCTTCTTCCAATATTCCATCCAATATAGTTATCCATGATAAATATTTTTGTTATTGGGGTAATAAATTATTATTTCCAAGGAAAAATATCTTCATATAATGATAAAACCAGATTTATTATGTATCTTATTTACAAATAAGTCAGCTTAACATTCTTTTAATGTTGTAACCTATTAAATTTCATTAAGTTCAAAAGTAATCTATCTCCATGAACAACATGTATATCAAAATAGAGTTTTAATTTAAAATGGAATAATAAAATGTAACACCCATTACCCATATCAATTTCTCATCATTAATCAACAGATCCAAATAAAAATCAATATCATTACCAAGTTGTTTTAGTCATGAAATATGTAAAGACAACATAATGTACTTTTTTATCATGCATAATAATGATGGAAAGTTATAATTTACCAAAATAATAGTTCATATACTAAGATTTATACTTTATAAAATAAAAATATTCATGTCATCTATAGATAATGAAATATAGAGGTTTCTTATATCATTTAAAAATTTATGATACTTGGGACATCCCAACTCATGTTCCACTCAAATATACCCACACACATATTTGACCACATGGACTAAACTATGTCTTCCCATATCATACTGGATTCCAACTAGTTGTGAGGGCCTAGGGTGAAACCATGGGGAGAATGTTCCCTCATGCCAGAGTGGAGCACAAGGAATGTAACAACTATTAGGTATGGATAACAATAGAAGAAGAATAATAATTAATAAACAAAACTAGTTGTGAAAGATAAGTATAATCATACAAACAGTAATAATCAGATCAAAATATGAATAGTATAGTATAAAAAGATGATTTTGTTATTCTATGTCTCTAAAAAGTTGGAAAACAGGTATACTATGAAGTAAGAAGATAGTGAAATACATGATATAAAAAAGAAAAAATAGGATCCCAATACCTATCCAAGAATCATGGGGATTGGCCTAGTAACATACTATGAAGCTCCATCATATTAAAGAAAGAATGTCATGTGTATAGGGATTGATTCTTCCCCTTGTACAAACATATGATCATATAATCTTCTTAGTTACCAATGACAACCCAGATATGGTGTGAGATAAATCTCACTAGGCCCCCACCAACGATGTTTATATAATCAAATTGGTGACTTCAAACTAAATATTGTGCAATTATATATAAATATAGAGAAATAATTAAATAATGACTCATTCCTACTTCAGACATAGATGGTAATGTCTATAAACATTAGATCATTTAATTAATTCAATTATGTTTAGTTTATATTGATAAATCATGTGTATGTGTCATAAATATTGAAATAGATCATAATAATAATTAATGAGGATCCAAGTGAGGCCATGGAATCCATAACCTCAAAGGTTGGAAAAATCCAATAAGTATCACATGTATTTTGGATATAAACAGGTTTGAGTGTAATCCATGGTGCTAAAATAATTCATTCCACTATAAAATAGTCTAACCAAGTCTAATGATCTTGTCAAAGGTAACCATGAGCTAAGCATGACTGGGCCCAATGGGGTGAATCCATGATGTCGTGTGTCTGAAGACAAGAAGATGAATAAAAAAATTTTATCCAAGGATTTCTAATATCTAGAAAGATATTAAAGGGATCCTATAGCCTCATTTTAGGCATCCATTAATAGATAAGGACCATGTTCCAAGGTGGGTATCTCCCTTGGAAATCATCCCATTGAATCGAAATGGCATCCTCTAAGTACTCAAGGCATTCCCTCCAAAATCCAAGGCTATCTCGAGTATGAACACTCTTATAAAGATAAAATGGTCCATATTCATTACACACATAAAAGATAATTCATTATCCAATTTAGTCCATGTAAAACTCACTCCAATAATTAATCCATTAGGTTCATTCCATTTCCTTTTAACCCAAGTGAAATGATCAATTAAGGACCTGTATCCAAGTTCCATTAATTATATAATAAGTTTCGGGTGATATTAATATATATATATATGATTTCCCATTGTTAATTCATTAGGTTCAGTCCATTACCTTCTATCTATAGTGTCAAGGTCAGATAGGACATGCAATCAATTTAATTCAATTTACAACTTAACTAGACCAAGTGATACCTATAAATATACTTACCATTTAACAATTTTAGGATTTTTTTTAATTATACTTTAACACCTAACTTATAAGTATCAAGTGATTATATTATATGATATACATGTGATAACCATTTTCAATTCATAATTCATCTTAATTTAAAAGGACATACCATTAACAGGATCAACCCAACACACTCGATGAGTATCTCAATTAATTATTACAAGGGTTAAAAAGAAATAATATTTAAAGTTTGAGGTCGCAACCTCCAACATCATGAGAAAATAATTAAGTAGGGATCTGGAATTTGAAAAAAAAAATTAATTAAGGCATATAAAATTAAGGGGAAAATCCTACTGAAATTGTATGTACACATTCACAACAATTTATAAACCATGAAACTTTTAATGTAATGTCATAGACCACCTACTTTATGTCTGTAGAACTCTTCTCATATAGTATCAACCCTTAGTTTTACCTTGATCAGAATGAAACTAAATAATCGATCAATGCTGTGGAAATAAGGAATATGATCTTGTATCAAAATAGTATCATCGAGAGGAAGAAAAATAATGAACTAAATCTGAGGATCAAAGCACTTAATGATGATTATCCAATAGTATGATCAGATATTGAATTAGAGGTTGAATGATGAAACAGGATGAAAACCTAAGTGAAGAGGATTGAGAGATAATATGGGTGAAATGAGGGGTTCGTTTCCACTTAGATGAAGAAAGGATAATTATGTGTAATGATATTATAATTTAAGGGAAGTTTTTAAATTCACCCAAAAACTAGGGGTCACACAGTTTGGCCACACGAATAGCCAAACCATTCACCAACTACATTTCAGGATCTTTATATATAGGGATTTCATGTGGTTCATACACAAAATTTGGGAAACCATTCACAACTTGTGATTCTCACCTCTAAAAAAAATTTCAAATGTTCAGCATGGGCATGTGTCCCTGGGCACAATGTTAGGGAAAACCTTGCGCCCAATTTTCCATCTGAAATTCCATACATTGTTAGTTGAAACTATGTGGGGTGGGCTAAAAGGTTTCTAATAACTATGTATCCTAGTTCTTTCTTCCACCATCTATGGTTCTGAGCTCTGAATATTCCCCATACACACCCTGAAATTTTCATTACATCATTAGGGGACTGAAATTTAAAGGATTCATACCTCATAGAAAAATAAGGTTCTTACAAAACACATGATCAATTTTATTCCACTAAGAGGCGTCTATTTAGAGTTAGTTTTTACCATCATTAATTTTTTTATCTACATTCTATAAAAATTGACTTATAGTCTCCTCACATTCATATAGTCACCAAAACCTGGGAATGATTGGAAAGTAATATAAGGACTTGATTTATTTTTTGTGTAAAGATTTATCACTCTTAGGGAATTTATTTTATGTGAAAAATTATCCATTGGAAAGAATATAAATTCATTTAGACATGTATGTATTCATTATTGGGCATTACCAATGAATAAAACATTCATTTGGTATCATATTTTTGAAATGGAAACTCATAATCATCCGAAAACATATCCTTTAAGATAGAAAGTTGTTTTTTGGAAATGGTGTCAATCAATTAATTCCCATCTTTCAAATTATACATTTTTAGTACAAATGATGATATTATATATTTAGTGAAATCTATTTATGATAATATATTTCATTTTATTTAACTTATAAAATAACTTTGGACAATCATGAAGGTTATTTCCAACAGTCGTTGTCATTATTTCAATCTGATTTACACTATTGTATATAGTTGTACTGATTTTAGATAAACAGTAAATCATACAATTATTATATTCACAAGATATATTTAATTCTTTTTTATGTTTATTACAACACTTATAACTTCAATATATTCCATAATATATCTAGTTTTACTCTAACTCATATAGATAAATTCATCCTGAATAATAAAAATGAAAACATAGAAAAAATGTTTGATGGGTAATTTTTCTAAATTGTTCAAAACATGATGTAATATTTAACTTCATCCTCATAATATTTGGTCATATGATTTTAATCCATCCTTTTTCAATTCATAATCATCATATACAGTTCAATAGTATTCAAGTTCCTCTAAAAACTAAATACAAATATGGTATTCATATAATGTATCGTTTTTTATATATGTAAATTATATAAAGAATTCATTTAAATAATATAATTAAAAAACAATATATACATATACAATGTATAAAAAATAATATATATAAATTCTACACTTTATATATATGTAAATTATACATATATTGTATAAAAATTAAAACATAATTTAAATAATACATATAAAGTATACATTATAATGTTTATAAGGTATAAAGTACATATTGTGTGAAATATACATATAATCTATATTATAACATGGTTTTTCTACATTTCAAATAAGTGTGTGCATGAAGTGTGTTTGTGTGTGTCCGTGTAAATTCATAGTTATAAGTATTTATCTCTGTGGGTGTGTGTATTTATTTTAATATGAATATTTATATATATAAATAAATTATACATTTTTATAAGTGTGTGTGTCTATAAAAATTTAAAAAATGCACTGACACACACCCATAAGAATATATATATATTTATTGATAATTAAATATTCTAATTATATATATATGGATTATTTTGAGATTTTGTGTGTGTCTGGACATGCACCTGAATTTGATGATGGAAAAAAAGTCATTCACACATAAATACATATTTGATCCATAAAAAAATAAATAAGTTGAATGTTAAAGTATATTCCATAGGTTTAAAAATCAATTCATTCAAATGATTAAGAGAATATTAACTAGGTCTTCACCTTGACACAATGTTCGATGAAAAATACCAAATAACATAATAGAAAGATTTAAATTTAAAAAAAATCCTTTATCAATGATTGTAAAGAATTTACTGATAAATAGGTATTTTACTAGCACTAAAATCATAAGTGCAGATAAGTGAATCCTGTATGGGTACATTTTTAGCACTAGTAAAGGGATACCTTTATTAGTACTAAAATTATCATTGACAAAAGATAAACTATATATAACAAAGTAAATAAATTTTAGAGGATGGTGGGTTGCAAACCTGACGCTTGAGTTGAGAAGTAATTTAGACCACTATTTATCCTAGAGAAATCATCTAGTATTATATTATATTTTTAGTTTATAAATAAATATATATATATAGAGTAAATTTATATTAAAATTGATTTATATATAAAAGTTTACAATAAATTTATTAAAATGTAATCGTAAAAATTTAGTCTATTTTAATAATATTAACTATATTTAAAAAATATATATTAATATAAATTATATATATAATACCCAATAAAATATTATTTATATTAAATATAGATAATTATACATAAAAAGTATTAATTATATAAATTTATTATTATATTTAAAAATAAAAAAAATTATATTTAAATACAATTAAATTTATAGTACATTGATAATTATATGTAGACACACATATATATAATAAAATTATTATCAATTATATTTTGAAAAAATATTAAATATAATATATATTTTTAAAAATTATTATTTATATATTATTTTAAAAAAATTATTAATTATATAAAAATTAATATTATTTATATTTTGAAAAATACGAATGCTTAGAAAATGTATTGTTATATATATATATATATATCTGAATAATATTTGATATTTTCTAAAAATAACCCTCTCTAGTTGTTTGGATTTCTAGAGGACGTATGAAAGGTCAATGGTTCAATCTATGGATGCTACCAATTTATTTGTTCAATCCATAAATGTTTATAATTTATTATATCTAAAAAAGGCTCTGAAATATTGTGTTTACCAATACTAAAAAAGTAATAATAAATGAGGCATTTTATCTTCACATTTTTTTGGCACTGATGAAGGTGTCTTTTATGAGTGATTTTTTAGCACAGATAAAACTCAAAATATTTTTTACCCCGACCCTCTTATTAGTGATAGTTTATTGAACTGATAAAACTAATGAAATATTTATTATAATTATTGAAGCTGACCATGACATCCACTCCCCTTTATGAGCGCCCAACTTAATTCACCAATCTTTCACAACCTTGTTCCCATGATTATTTTTGCATGTGATCTCCTTCATACTGGATAAACGCCATTACCACTATTTTATGTGTATATTTATAAATGTATGCCTAATTTAAAATTTACATATAAATTTTTTATAACATATTTATAAATTGTATATTTATTGTGAACACATTTATTTGTGTGTGTTTTTGTAAGTGTGTGAGTGAGAGAAACTCTCCCTCTCTCTCTATGTATATTTTTATATTTATAGTTGTGTTTGTGTCTATATATATAGTGTATATATATTTTAATATTTATTTTTTGTAATGTATAAAGATACATACATGTATATTGAAACAAAAGATATATATTATACAACTAGCCTATAGGATTTTACATGTAAAATATTGACATATTTAATATATATATTTATATTGAAGTATATAATTATTTTAATATATATATATATATAAATATATTATTAGAATATATATAAATATATATCTATTTATAGTAAACACACACAATATATATATATATATATATATATATATATATATATTTATTTTAGTAGATAAATATTTCCAATCATTTTTAATAAGGTAATTAAAATGGTCAATTTTTTAACTAAAATGATAATAATTATTCCCATATGTTTTATATGTTAAAAAATTGTTTTATATGTAAATGGGTTTAAATATTTATCTATGTGGTAAATTTTTTATATGTAAATATATACCAGTATTTATATATGTGCATATATTTAATTATAAATAACATTATAAACTGAAAAATGAAAAAATTGAAAAACCATAATATCTTTATGAATGTAAGCCCAAAAAATAAATTTAGTCTCCAGGGAAAAAAGATATTAATTCCCTCTTAAAATAATATGAAATTCCACAAAATATTCAGAAATTTGGATATTCCCACTAAAAACTCAGTATTGGAGGCCTTTTTCCTCAGAGAGAACAAGTAATTGGGTCTCCCAAGATTAATATTGCACAGATATCTTTGAAGGATTTTGGTTTTACATATTATTAATCCCAAACAGACATCCAAATAAAAAGTTATGAATTTTTTAAGATGAAATATTTTTTTCAACTTATTGTAAGAGACTGATTAATTGATTATTTTTCCTATCACCAACAAGTTATTAAATGTCTAATACTGCAAACTAATTAGTCAATTTTAAATTAATAATTATTTTTACTCATTTTATAATCTATTTTTTATTGAATTTGTTATAAATTAAATGTAAATTCATATTTTGTATTATATAAATTGTATTTATGAAAATATATTATATCTAAATAAATATAAATATATTTACACAAAAAAAATATGTGTTTTATAATATATTTTTTATGAATATCTCCTTTTTTCAGCAAAAAAAAAATCTTTAGTGAAAATAAAGGGTAAAACTTTATTAGTGTTAAGACAAGTGCTGATAAAGGGTACATTTATCAAAGTTAAAAAGCCACTACTGAAGGGTGTTCTTTTATCAGTAGTTCTTTAATTAAAATTATAGGTTTCCTTTTTTCAATGCTTTTATCTAGAACTCATAACTGTATCTCCTTTATCGATACATTAGTTCTGGCACCGACAAAGGGTATGGATGAATATTTCTGATTCTATAGTATGTATTAATGCATGTAGAAAAAAAAGTAAACAACTCATGACATTCTATAGGTCATTATAAATTAGTTTTTGGACTTGAAATTGTTATTATTTTGGGGATCTATGTAATGAAATGTGCATTGGAGGTGGGTAAACCTCGGGGGTGACATGGTCTAATAGGTCCGGTTTGTGTGTGATTTTATATGATTTTTATAACTAATGAATTTTTTGGATTAATTATATTTGAAATTTTATCCTTAACACTTAATTATATTTACATCCTTATTTTAAATCAAAAAAATTTTCTAATTATATATATATTAATTATTTTAAAAATATTATTATTTATACTTAAAATAATATCATTAATAACTTAATTTTTTGTAAAAATATATATATAAATACTATTAATTGTATTTAAATATAATTATATATATATATATAATATTATTAACTATAATTAAATTATCTTAATTATTAAAAATCTATATTATTAATAATAAGAAATATATTATTGATTATGTAAAAAAATATTTAATTGCATAACTTTTGTTTCCATATATATAATTAATTTTAAAAAAATTTAAAACTACATAAAAATAAATTTTTAATTATTTTAATAATATATATATAACAAATTTTTTATTTTAATTTATAAAATATATATTCTATTTTCAATGTAAATTATTCAATTTAAAAATTTGAAATATATTATTAATATTTATATATGTACTCACACAAAGAAAAATATATAGATATATATATAATATTATTCCAAAAAATTCATTTGAAATTGGTTCCGTTGATAATTTTAAGACTCAAAAGTCAAGAGGGAGGGTAAATTGGCCATATTACAAATTTAAACTTCAAAAAGATAAAAGATACAAAGCCAACAATTTTTTTTTGGTTCGGGTATAAAGTTATAATCCACTCTTCATAGCCTCTCTACTTCTTGGGAGTTATAGATCATGTTGGGATTCCAAAAACTCTAGGGAAGTCACAACCCATTAAACTCTATCATTTATAATGGTGGAACAACTAAATAAACACTATTTTTTTGGTTAGGTAGAAGAATTGAATACATACATAAAACTTTTCTATAATGCTATAACCTAGTAAATAACTATCCTTTATAGGGAAAATCAAAAATCCATTACAATAATTTAGAATACTTAAGTAAATTAATGAATTACAAATCAAAATTTTACAACCCCAAATTATAATTATGACACATGAAAGGTTGTAGAAAAACAATCACACTGACAATTATTCATAGTAGAAAAGTGAATGTGGTGGAATCAAACTATCAAATGATCTCACTAATTAGTTTTTATATGGTTCCCTTTATTCTCATTGAAGAAGAATTATCAAAATAGTGGTCTCCTTTCATATGTATTAGGTTTCAATTTTGAAGATCAATGTTTAAGTTTCACAGTTCAAAACTTTTGTATAACATGTTGGTATATTAAGTGAATTTTTCTTACCACATCCATAATTTATATATGGTAATGTGTTCATGTGTTTTCACTATCAACATATTGTCTTAATGAAGCTCTTTATATGAAATGTTTTCCTATAATTGTTCGTGTTAAAGAGTTAGAATTCCAAAACAGAGAGAATTATTGAACTTGATACAGTTTCCACTAAACATACCTATTCTTTATATCCCCTCAAGAATGAGTTATTGCATTGAAAATTTCTTGAAAAAAAACCTTAGTTTAACATTATTTAATAGATTTATCATGCATCTTATTATTTATATATAATCCACATATTTTATTTCTATATTGGATAACTACTAGATTGATCTATACTTTAATCATTTAAATTTATGGTTAATTTCAAATAATGTTGTTATGGAAGCATAAGACCTGTTGATTTTTTTGGATTTAGTGAAAGGGTTATTTTTTGGGGGGATTCAGTCATTAATTTCAACATTTTAGGAAGGATTATAGTGTAGTTTTGGGTATTTTTTGAGGTTTTATAATGAGTTAGAGAAGAAAAATTACAGTTCATGTGTTCTTAATGGTGGAAAACACATAATGGGAGTAGTAGTAGGGGGACACACAAAGTCTAGTGGAGGGGTTAATGGACTACTTGGTATCACCCACTAAATTTATAACAGGTCCCATTCAGTTTTTTTAAATATGGAAAACATTAGTTAATTTCTCCAAACTTTTAGATCCCTTAAACATGCCTTTGAATTTCATTCTTCCCATACAAATACATTTTCCACAGGAGCTCCTACATAGAATTCTTCTTCCTCCCCTCTTCTCTATTAGATCAAAGAAAGTTATAATGGAGTTATTCACACTGAATCAAAAGGTATGTCCCCCTTATTCTCTCCACTTCCCTCTTTCTTCATCTTCTCTATTTTTATTAACCCTTTTCAGGGATTTGGTGTTATAATTTCACCATGTCATGGTGAAATACTCTCCTGGTCTAGGTTTCTTATCCTCTCAGTTCAAAGAAGTTCCTATTAGTTGTTTTTAAAACTATTCACCTTTTTCACTATATATAAGGAATTCAGTTAAGGTAATATTTAATTTAGGGATTTTTCTAATTTTAATTTGAAATTGGGAGATCTTATAAGGGATCTTATTATAGATTTTTACTATGATAATATTTAAGGGATTTTAGGATTTATATACTTGAGTTTCCTTCAAATTTAGTTATCCTTTAATTTTGGGGATTGTTTAGGTGGGATCCTTTTATATGAAATTTAGTTTTAATATTTTTTAAGTTCTTACCCTATGATTACAGATAATGTGGTCAATAATTTTCGTAGGAATAAATGAGTTTTCAAGTTGATGTTTAACATTCTTCCAAATTGGTAATGATAAACTAACCAATGAAATAATTCATTTTTTTCTTATGTGAACATGATCTAATGTACTAATCAGTTCTGAAATATCCATTATATATATATATGAATCTTCAAGGTAGTCCCCCTTTCCCTTTGAAGATGTATATATACCTTATAATACCTCTGTTAATGATTCTTAAGGAGACTCTAGGATACTTTTGACACCCTCCTAGTCACTGGAATGTCAAATTTTGAGTTTTATTTTACATTTGATTTTTTACTTGGAGTTCCTGGGTGATGAGGAACAAAAACAGGATACTTTTTGAAGATATAAAAAGGTGTGTTGTTACTTGATGGTTTTTCTAACCATGTATCTACCCCTATAAGGGGGTTATAGAGGGTGAATGTGGGGTTTTTTCTTATTTTTTCAAATTGTGAAACACTCAACGATAATCATGTGGAATGGATTTTTTGTGGAAAGTGGAACCTGTAGTGTGGGATCATGGTTTTACTAACCATTCATCCTAACCATGCTTCTTTTTCAAGATCATTGAACTTTGGATTTTTACTATTTTACCCCAAATGATTTTTTACGCTTTTAGCCCTCATTTTCCTTCATCCATTGTGTGTAGCTCATCCTTATTTCCTAAAGGCTTCCCCTCTCATTACATGGTGGTTTTATCTTTGATTAATGTGGGTTTGGCTTGAGGTAATTCACTTTATTGGTGGTTTCTTCTTCATCTCCCACTTTTCTTTCTTGTTCCACCATTTTCAGGGATATGTGTAACCCTATAATGTGTGTTGAATGAATCTACGACATGTAATGGGGTTTTTGGTTTGTTCCCTTGTGGATTAGGTGTCTAAGTCATTGTTCTTCTTATTCTAAGATTTTGTTTCAATAGCGATGAGTTTGGAACTATTTATGTGGTCATTTTATATATTTAAGGGTGTTTTCCTTAGTTATATTTAAATTATTAATACCATTTTTAATGTACTTTTATTTCCTTTACAATGATTTTTGATTTGTTTGTATACCATGTTGGCCAGATTCTTGATTTTCCTGGGAAATCAGATGTTTAAAGAGGGTTTTCTAAATGGGAGTGGCATTTATGTGCACTATGTGTTTGATGAAATGAGTCACATAGGTTATATGTTTTGAAATGTATTTTTAAAATCTGTTTAGAAATGTTTTATCCATGGGAATGGTGTTTGGATAAAATGACATTGTTTACTTATGAAATTTAATTATGAAATGTTTTTTAATTGATTGGAACTTTTTTGTAATTTTGTTGGTATAGAGTATCACATGGGCTAACCAGGGTTTTAGTGAGGGGTTGTTCAGGGGAACATTAGTGCATTTGTGAGGGAAGATCTTGAGAGCTTCTATTAGTTGTTGAGAGACCAAGAGAGATCATTGAGTTATTCTTAGGGAAGACTTTGAGAGCCTGCATTTATCTTACTTGGATAACATAATTTATTTATACTCACTCATATTGGAACCAAATGTTTAGATCCCTATGTACATTTACCAAATCCATATTATTTTTTGTTCTTATGAATTTTATTATTTAATGTTTGATGTGATGAGATGTGTTATTCCCATTATCCTTTTATAAATTTCTATACTGATGATGTTTATGTTCACCTTTATTATTCCTTATTGGATATATTAGGAATGATTTTTCCTGGGACTTATTTATCTATTTGAGACATATTGAGTAATTTTTTGGAAAACTTTTTTTATTAAAAATGGGAAACAAAATGGATTTCAAAGGTTTATTTGAAAAACATATGTTTTCAAAGTGGTATAGTTTTCAAAATAGTTTTCAAAAAAAATATTGGTTTTCATTAGTAAAATCCTTAAATAGATTCATGATGGTACCCTAGATGGATTTTTTCCTCACAGTCGACTTATTCCTTTAGGCGTATATAGATTTTATTTTTAATAACACTTTTAATGCAAATGGCACCATGTACCTTGGTGGAACTTCTTGATTCCAAAATTTTTGTGTTATAGAGGATATGTAGTCTCATAGGTAGTATCTCATGTGGATCTATTTTGTGAATTTTTATCTATTGGGATACATGTGGAGGACTTAATTTTCATGTTTCCATTATTTTGAGTTTTGAGTAATGTATTGAGATTCTATGTATATGGACTTTGTGGAATGATTGTACATGGGGTTTAATGTGGTTTGTAGTATCTTCTTTTCATGTGATAAATTGATCTATAGGAATATTTTTTAATATATTATTTCCTCTGATGATGTTGGTTTATTTTTCATGTTTCTTGAATGGGTCATTTTGGATTAAAAATGGATAAATCAGTCTTAAGAGGTTATCGGTTGTTCCTAATTCTTATCATCATCCCGTGGATATAGGGAATGTGATTTGGGCTGTGTGGTGGATGGTTTGGGTGATTACTTAAGTTGACCCAAGCTAGTTTGATACAAGAAGATTTCAGAGTAGGTTGTGACTTGGGATTCAAGGGTATAATGGATCTATAATTTTTCAGACTCAGGATGTAAGAATTATGGAGTTCATAGTTTGTTCTTATTTATGTCTAACTTCAAGTTTCCATGGGTTTTTTGGGATGGTGGTTACATTTTGAGCTAGGTTTTTTGTTGTTTTTGTGATACTTTGAGGTATTTCCTAGTCGGTGTTGAGTATAAGAGTGAGGATAGGGGTCGTTCTGAGTTTTGTGGATGAAATGAAGAGGCCAAGAGGAGGTTCATGGTTAGTGAACATGGGTGGTAGTAACCATGTGTATCCTATAAGACCTTTATTTCCAACCTCCAGTGATAACTACATGGTTGTTTCACTATTTTTTTATTTTTTCATCAAAACCACTAATAGTGGAAAATAATTGTAATTTAATTTTATTTTTTATCATTATTATCTTGTAGTTTCTTCGGTTGATAGTTTTTCTTGTCGATACCAATTGTAGGGGTTTATTTTAATTCTATTGATATGGTTTGAGAATGAATTGGTCTTGTTTAAGCTTGTGTTTTGTATCTTTTATACAATGCCTCCCAGAATAACCTCATCCAAGCATAGAGAGGGTTCTATGAATAACACCCCACTAGAGAACTCTGCTCCTGTTCTAGGTTTGGGGGAGTTTTTGATTCATATGATCAAATCATTAGGTCATGTTGGTGGTTAGGAGAAGAAATAGATATAGTATAATGATAAGGATTTTTTGAGGCAGAATCCATTATTGTTCTATGGTGACAATTGAACCAAATAGCATGAGTAGTTGTATTATTTTATAATTAAAAATATTTTATTTATTAAATTCCCATAATAACTTTAATGTGGAATTCACTGTGTACATGATAGAAGGACTGGGTAGGAAGTGGTGGAATTTGATGGTGCTATTAAGTAGGCATGAGGACATCATGTGGACAACCTTTAAGGTAAATTTCAACTGGAAGTTCTACTCAGAGTATTTCAGAGTAATGAAGGCCCACGAGTTTTTGATGTTTGGGAAAGGGGATCATTACGTGATGGAGTATGTATCATGTTTTACCTAGATGGTCTATGTATCTATGGATATACTCATTAATGATCACCTCAAGTATTAGTATTTTTTATATAGGTTTTAGGCTAGAGATCAAGTCAATACTTATTCTTCTCTATCTACTGACCTTTTTAGAAGTGATTGATTAGGTTGTTATAACAGGGGTGGATTTTACTGATAAGAAATGTCTCTGGGGTGTTCTTCCAATAGGTGGAATCCAATGTTCATTGTTGGATAGAAGTGGGAGGGGATGATATTATTTGGCGTGTAATATAATCATCTATTACCACTAAAGTAAGGAATGAAATATGAGTCTTAATTTCCAAGATAATATGGGGTAATTCTACCAGTGTGGATGTTTTGGTCACCTCAAGTACTTTTGTTATTTTTATTCTTAAGGGAGCGATGTGGGATACACTTTTTCGAAAGGTTATCAAGTGCAATTGGATGATTCCATGGGTGTAGGATCTTGACCTTGTATTAAGGGATATTATAACCAAGGGAATAAGATGTAGGGTGGGTCTGAGACATGGCGTCTCTATATAGTGCTAGTCAACTATTATCACTATAGGGTCTAGTACCTTATTTCTAATGAGATCCCTCACGTCATTCATGGTTAGTGGGATTCGTGATTAGAGAGGACTAGACCAGTGGATTTGGAATTGCGGTTAATTTCAATCTAGTTTTCTAGGTTGTTACTTGGTGTTTTTGAGAAGATCTTAGTGCCTAAAGTTCACGTAGTCTTGTATAATTACCCAGACTCGTTTTTAGTGTAATACATTGGATTTACACAACAATGATAGATCAAGTTTACTATTAGCATACTCACTGAGAGGGTCCTAATTTCATTTCTATCTTACTAGATGGATTTTTCCTCACTGAAATCATTGAAGTTCTAGATAGATGATCTTGAAGGTAAGCGATTTATCTATCCCAGCTTTTCACCATGGGATTTTCTAGTTCTATTATCAAAGAAGGTGAATGAAAGTCTCTAAATGTTCATAGAACAATGTAATCTCAACCAAGTGACCATGGAGAATAAACACAAATTGAAAATAATTGTTGATATTTTTATTGATCTTAGGGGAGCTAGTTTTTCATATAAATATTGATCTAATATCATGATACCACCAGTTGAGCGTCTAGGAATAGGATGTTCCAAAATCCACCTTATGAATTTGTTATTTACATTTTTAGTATATGTTAATTCCATTTTTTTACGAATTATCATTCTATTTTTATGTAATTAATGAATTAAATATTACACTTTTTTGGACTCCTTATTCATCATATATGTGGATGATATATTTGTGTATTCCAAGGCCAGAGAGTATAATTATGACCATCTATAGGTAATTTTGGGTGTCTTTGGAGATTAATTTCTATATTCCAAGATTTCCAAGTTCTAGTTTTAGATCCATGATGTAATATTTTTGGGCCATGTGATTTATTAGGTAGTAGTTTCAGTGGATCTAGAGAATGGTCGAGCATTCATGTCTTGGTATCATCCTATAAATGTGTTCTAGATCCATAGCTTTCTAATCTTGGTTTGGTAAGGTAATATTCTCCATTGCTGGCCACGAATAATATAGTGGTGATTCTTGAGTGGGATGAAAAGTTCCAAAGTGAATTTGAACAGTTGTAGACCCCTCTAAAATCCACTCCATTTTTGACTCTTCCCAAACTCGATAGAGCTTATGTAGTGAATTTTGATGATTCTGGTGTGGGTTTGGAGTTTCATCTCTTATACGATGACCATGTATTGGTATATCAATCATGAAAGATAAAAAATAACAATAATTATTCTATCTATGACCTATAATTGGAAGACATTATGCATGTGATAAAAATATGGTGACATTACCTATTCAGGGAGAATTTTAAAGTTTCTTCAGATCATAAGAGCTTAAAATACATTTAAACTAAACGTGACTCAAATCTCAAACACAGAAATTGGTTATAATTTCATCATAATTTTGTTTTATATATTTTTTATATACCCAATAAGGGTAATGTATTAATCAGTGCATTGATTAGGAAACTTCCAGTGTTGGTAATTAAAGAATATATAGATTGGTTGGGCCTGATGAAATTTTATTTTGATCTAGATTTAGAGGTTCATGGGGAATTAGAGTATGTGTTCTTGACCAATGTATGGGAAAAACCTCCTCTCATAAATCGGGTTGAGAGTGAGCTAGAATTTGACCCAATGTACTTATAGATTAGCAGTTCTGTAAATGGTGGGGAGACCTTAGGTGATTGATCTTTGTCTCTCAATGGTTCCCTCATTTTGAAGAAGTGGATAGTTTTTCTATTTACAGTGAGTCGTGAAGTTATGTGAGACGAACATCATTCTATTTGGTTCTTTCACCCAATGTAAACAAATATGTTCTATACCATGAGAGTTCAGCATTGGTGGCCAGGGGTGAGGTGTGTAGTAACAGATTTTGTTTTCAAATGCCTGACGGGACAAAGGATTAAATCTAAGTATCAGATACAAGTATGATTATTTCATCTAAAACTAATTTCTAGTGTAGAAGTGGGATGATATCTTTATAGATTTAATAATCAAACAATCTCATACTCTGAGTTGGACATATTCCATATGTGTGATTGTAAATTTTCTAGAAAAAAATCAACCAATTTTCTTCTCATTAGGTATTTTATGAAGGTGTAAGAACTTGGCAACTAGTATGTTTGTGAGCTTTTTTAGCTTCATGGATTGACCTCCGTGATATCCTTATATTTGGATGTCTATTTCACTTCCCAATTTTGGAAGGGACTCTAGGAGGTGTTGGGAACTGAGATAAAGTTGAGTACCATGTATCACCCACAGATAGATGGTCAATCTAAGAAGACAATAAAAACACTCAAGGATATGTTTTTAGTGATTTTTCATGATTTAGGAGGTTCATGGGAAGGAAACTCACTGATGGACATGTTTTTATATAATAATTTTTATCAAGACTCGATTTGGATGACCCTATTTTATGCTTTATATAGATGACCATGCCAATCCACTAAGTATTGGGTTGAGGTGGGTGAGTGTTCCTTGGTTGGATCGAGTCCCATCCAGGATATGGTTAGACCATTTGGATGATAAATAAATGGTTAGTGATAGATTATAATCCCCAAAAATCATATTATGATCATTTTCATTATTTGTTGGAGTTTATGTTTGATGACCAAATGTTTCTTAATGTAATAGTTTGATTGGAAAATCATTTTTTAGGTAATATTGGGAAGCTTTCACCACATTATGTTGGTTCATTTCATGTAGTTGAGTGTCTAGGGAAGGTAGCCTATCAATTGGAGTTTCCAACATAGATGACCACAAGCCATAATTTCTTTTATGGTTCCTAGTTGAAAAGATAGCATATAGACCCATCTCATGTGTTAGAGTAGGATGATTTGAATCATGATCATGATTCCCCTATTGTAGAGCATCCCGTTTGTGTTTTGTATTTTAATAACATGGTGCTTCATAGTATGTGAATCCCATCAGTCTGTGTTCTCTGATAGAATTGTGGTGATAGCCATGATTTATTATACTGGGAAGTTTCGGTGAGGGAGATGTGTTCACAAATATTATCTTATATGGTTTCCTAAGGCCTTTTAGGGGAATAAAGTGGCATGGGGGGTGTTTTTGACACCCATTATGTCACTAGTATATTAAATTTTGAGTCTTATTTATCTTTTAGTTTGTTCATAGAGTTTTTAGGTTCTAGAGAATAAAAAATGGAGTCTTTGGGAGGACTTACCTAGGTGTATGGTTAGTAAATGATTTTTCTAACTATGCAGCTAACTTTTTGAGTGGGTTTCAAAGGGGGAAAAGGTGGTTTTACATAGATTTATAATGGTTTTTAAAATTTTATAAAACCTTGGGATAACTGTGAAGATTCTATTTTGGATAGAAAGTAGAACACATGCATCTGGAACATATTTTACCTAAATATGAAATCAAACCTTATGGCCCTAACCAACTCATTGAAATCTAGACGTTTTCAATTTTAACCCAATCATTTTTAAATAATTGGCCCCCATTTTCCTTCCCCAATTGCATGTAGATCCTCCACCTTGGTGGGTTTTTCTTTTATTGAAGGTAATTAGGTTTTATTAAAGCCCCTTTATTCATGGTTTCTTCTTCCTCTCCCCCTCCTCTTACTTGTTCCTCCATTTTTTATTGAGATTTGTATCCCTAGAAGTGTGTTGACCAAATCTAGGTAATTTAATTGGGGTTTTGATTTGTTTTTATATTTATTAGGTGTGTGAGGCCATAATATTTATATTTAGAGCGGTTTTTTCGATGGTTATGAGGATGGAACCATTTCTAGGTATGGTGTCTCTATTTAAGGTCATTTACCATGGATTACCATTAAATTATGAATAACCTCTAGTTTATGTTTCTTTAATTTACTTTAAAAATATTTTTATTGATGTTTATACCATGTTGTAATGATTCTTTATTTCAGTTTGAAATCAAATTCATAAAGAGGGTTTTTTCAAACGGGAGAGGCTTATGTGCACTATAAGTGTTTAATGAAATAAATTAAATAGGTTATATGGGTTTAGAGGGATCTCTAAAATTATTTTAGAAACGGTTTTACCTTTCGAATTTTTTTTATGAGATGGGATTTTTTTTATGAAATTTGATTGTGAAATTGATTTTCATGTATTGGAACTTGTTTTTCCTTATGCATGAAGTAGCACATAGGTTAACTGATTTGAGATCAACAGCTTTTCAAGGTTACCATGAGAGGTTTTGGGGAGGAAGATCTTTATAGCTTCAATTTCATCATAAGAGACCATGAAAGCTCTTGGATTTTGGTATTGGGAAGACCATGAGAGATTCCATTTTTCTTATATGTCTAGCATCCTTTGTTTTGACTCACTCACAATAAACTCTTTTGGTTAGATCCTGAAGTTCATTTACTCATGCTGGATTAGTTTATATTCTTATACATTTTATTAGTACAATATTTGATGTGATATGATGTGTTATTCACATTTCAATTTTATATAATTATATAATGATGATGTTTATGCACACCTTTATTACACCCTATTGGATATGATGACCATGATATAACATGGACCTTTTTTCACAATTTGATCCATGTTGAGTAATGTTATGGAAAACTGTTTTATTACAAATTAAAAACCAAAGTTGTTTGAAAAGTTTTTTTGAAAAAGGTTTTTTTTCAAAGCAGTTAAGTTTTGGAAATAGTTTTCAAACCACTTTATTGGTATATACGGGTAAAATAAATAAATAGATTCATAGTGGTAACCAACTAGGATTTTTTCCTCACACCCTATATATTAAATTGGTTATATATAGATTTTTTTAGGAAATAAGAAAATACAATGACACCATGTACCTAGGTGGCACTTTTTGATTACCATAATATGTGTATTGTGGGGGAGACATAGTCTTACAATGATTGGCTCATGTGGATCTGTTTTGGGAGTTTGTATCCATAGGGATGTATGTTTATGATCTATTTGTTTAGTGTCAATTATTTTTTGTTTTGATTTGTGACATGATATTCCATGTATAGAGCCTTTATGGAATAATTTTATGTGATGTTTAATTTGATTTATAGTATCTGAAATTCACGTGTTTCATTACTTTGGTTGTAAGTTTATGCATATAGTATTTCCTCTAATGATATTGGCATGGATATCTGACTTCATATATGGGTCATGAAGGATTATCATGGGTGAAACCATTTTCAAGAGGTTGTTGGTTGGGCCTAGTGCTTGTCACTAGCCTATGGTGATCGAGAATGAGCATTGGGCCATGTGGTGGGCCAACTTGGGTGACGGTTCTGGTCAACCCAAGTTAGTTCATAAACAATTGGGGGGATTGATACTCTCACACCTTATAAATTTAATATATTAATCTCCTTTCTAAAACCTATTTTTTCAAAAAAAATTACATTATGTTTTTTATAGAGTTTATCCAACATTTAAACTAGTTCCAACTAGAAACACATGACCTTCCTTCTGAGTTGGTGATTCCCTATTCGATCTATGATTGCATTAGTTGGGTTAAAACACTTCTAGCTCCCATATAGTTGAATACCATTTATACCCTACCAATTATGTCTTCATAGGGGCCTCCTGAGTATAAAAATTCTCACCAATAACAAAATTCATGAATATAGCTTTGATTCATGCATCTATATCACCTCTTTATATTACATTCACTTCCCCATTTGAGTCATTGAATTTATTAAGAAATTACACCTCACTTTTTTCAAGTCTAGAGAACTGGATCAAATAGTAAAATAACTCCCTATTAACTCATGGAGACCTACTCACAACATACTCACCGCTCTATTGGCACTGAAAGGAAATTGTTTTAGTGATATGAAGACATATCCAGGGGTAATAGCTATATTTGAACCAGTCTATTTCTTCACACCGAACCCATTCCCATTGTATCCAAACATGAAAAGGTTAGTATAGGTATCCAACATTACTTCATCAGGTACCACTTCTAAAAAATTAATAGAATTTAGTCTCATTTAGAAGTTATTAGAATCAAAAACTTAGAAAAGATAAATATTAAAGTAACAAGAATTAGTTTCATACAAAATTAATTTTCTATATGAAATATCCCCTATAAAAACATTTTACATAAATTTAAGGATGGTTTTAAATATATTAACCTCATTTTAGATCTGATACATGATAAGGTACTTCAACATAATATTTTTAGCATCATAATAACAAAACTAACCTAATTATTTACCAAAAAGATTAAAAAAGGATGGGTTCTAGAATAGTAATGGAAGATGTGGGAACCTATATCAGAAAATTGATATTGGAGGATCTCATTGGAGAGTTGAGTGATCATGTACTGATAATCCAAAATATTTATCCTCATATGAATAAATAATCTCAAATCCAAGTTGACATAATGATCATAATCAATCATGGAGGGTCAACAATGAAAAAACATAGCCACTAGGGAGAGATAAAGATTACTAAATGAAATTCCTATTGTGTATGATAGATTTTGGAAATACCAAAGAAAACTCACTAGAATAATGAAATTTCATCTTACATATAGAACATGTAATAGTTGTAACACTTCCATTTAAAACTTTTAACAAATAATATTTTTAATTTTTTTGGTAATTTTTTTATCATGTCAATGTATATTCATATTTATATGTATTATGTTCATTCTCATCATTTGATCATATATTTCTCTACATTTTGAAAATTGGATAGGTATTTCTTTAATATTTCAATCTCATTTTTCAATTTTTAATTTTCTTATAAAAACATTGGTTTTTTTCTTCTTCATCATTTTTCTTAGAAGAAAAATCATTAAACTTTCTTCAATGAGTTTCATGTTTTATTGAGAACGGTTCTTATTTTCATAAATATTATTTTATTTTTTATTTTATTTTACTTTTATAATTTATAAACTTCGATAATATAATTTAATAATCTTTCAATTTAATAATATAACTCATCAACAAAGGGGTTTTTAGATACAAATTAATTAGAATCATATTTAGAATTACTGAACTCATTTAAATAATCCATGAGATTCATAATTTATTATTCATTTATTGTTCTAGATTTATCACTTGAATTTGAATCCACTTGTAAAAAACTAGTCTAGGAATACCATGTAAACTAACACCCACCCAACTCACCATTGACCCGAAGGGTGGTCTCAATTCCTAAGAGATTCCAACTAGTTCTTGGGTCTTAATAATGCACTTTATTAATGATTTCACCCACACAAATCAATATAAAATGAAAAGGAGACAAAGAAAAATAAAACATCCAACTAACATGGCATGATAAAAAATCTAAAATGAATAAATATTACACAAAAATAAATACAAATCAAAAGTAGATACATAAACATCCTAGTAGAGAAAGGGTGAAATAACATCCCAAAATAAAAATATAAGAAAAAAAAGAACCCAATTAACACAAAAAAAATCTTAACTAGTGACCCCTACTTACTCAATATATCCTACCTATCCAACCATATATGAATATGAACCAAATAACTGAATCAGATCTAGGCACCAAAGACCTACAAAAGAACTATATATGCACGAGATAAAAAATCTAGTAGGTCATCACCCCCAATACTATATAAATCCCTATATCAATATAGTTCATAACATGAAAGTTCAAGCATATGTTAAAAATAAGTCTTTATCATGATATATAAAATAGATCCAATAAACATGATAATTACACTTTTATAAATAAACACCTTTTCTTTAAAACAAAACTGGATATTTAAACATTTAAAAAGATCATTTTTTATCATGGAATGTTGGAATTAGCCATAGAAAGAAATTTTAAAAAAAAAATCCATATTTCTATAACCTTTCCTAAAACCCTCATTTTCATAAACAAGTTTAGGGAAAACCCATTTACTAAAACTTATTTAGGAAATAAATAAACCTTAATTTTCAAATCACAATTTCAAACCATTTAAAATGACTCATTTGAAAGAAAACATACACACACCCAAGGTGCTGAAACGTACTAAATAGGTTCCAATGTAATAAGGAATCGTAATAAAAGAGAATAACCAAACACTAGTTCTATACAATTAATCAATCCAAAGGATATAATCAAATCATAAAAAAGCCCTCCAAACAATATAAGAAGGGCCTAAGAGCCATCAGAATCATCCTAATTTTCTGGTAATAAAGTCCTGAATGAGAAAAAATAAACCTATTTCGGAACTACTGATCCTATCCATGTCTCCATTAGTCTTGTTAGAATATCCAGAAATAAAACCCCTAGAGATATTAACACTACCACTGTCCACTAAAAGTTTTGTATCATACACGACCCACTATACTCTCTCCCAAACTAATGAGGTATATGTGAGAAACATTTTCTAGGAAATCTAGTAATGAAAACTATTTCTTTATCCCATGAAGATCACCTACTATCTACCTTATACTCCCAAGAAATTTCAAATGGAGGCGATCAAAAATAAATCATCACATTAATAATATATAAAACATTTTAGAAAAACTCACACCTCACATCCTCAACCCTTGAAATAAAAGGTCCCTTCCACCTCCATTCATAAGAAGTAAATATATAATAATAATAAAAATACCCCATGAGTGATCTCAAGACACCATTGGTATAAAAATAGTCAAAAGAGGCTCAAAGAGGGCCTCCTACATTTATAAAACAATTTAACATAAAGTAACAACCATCCATTCAGAAAGTTCTTGGGGAGACAATACATTTTCAAACTACTACAAAATCACTTTTAATATATTGATTAAAAACCATTTATAAAACCTCACTTTAGAATTCAACTACGATGATCATGTATTTACATAAAAATTAATTTTTAAGGAAACATGTCCCTTTTTAAAAATGAAGAATCCAATTGGTGCCAAGAACCCTTATTCAAAACAACAAATCATAATTCAAAATTCATTTAAGGCCATTATGAGACACCAAAGAATCAAAAACATTTAAAAATAAACAAGTTTAACTCCATTATTTTTCAAAAATAATCCTTTAAAACATCACACACATTCTATAAAGTCAAATTTTTGGTCAAACACCACCTTAATATTTTCTAAAAACTTCAAAAAAATCAACCAAACATTTTAAAAAACACAAGGCATGTGACATGGGTCCATGTAATGTCTATAAACCAATTTCAATCCATTTAAAAACCAAAAATATGGTTCATAGTGTGGATTAAAATCCATTAGAAACCATTTTAAAATAATATAATCATTTTTAAAGGATCTACTCAGTCATTTGCATATGTTATTTGCATTCAACATGTCCATGTCGAGTATAAAAATAATTTTAGAATCATTTTTATCCAATATGAGAATATAAAATACATCCAAAATTATAATTAACCAATTATAATTATACAAAAATTTTATAACATACATAACAATAAATTCCATAGTTGTTGTAACAACATTTCAAGTAGAACCATCTGAAAATTGTCTCCAACAGTGGTGAACAAACAACTGGGCCAGTAAATGTCCTCCTATACCCTAGAAAAATTAAATAACCATCATTATAACCTCACTAAACCCTATTCCACACATGAACTATGGTTAGGGTTCATAGGAGTGATAAAAATCATGATAGATAGAGAGATTTGTAGAGAGAGATAGGTAGGTAGAGGGAATAGCAAGGCGAAGGGAAGAGAAGGAGAATAGAGAAGAAAAAGGATCTTACCACTAGGATTACACATCAAAATGATAGATAGAGTGATTTAAATCCATATGGAATTAATATGAGTATCTAAACCATGTTCACCCCAAACTAGGCCGAATAAAAGAGAGTAAGAGGAGTTTCTAGCACCTTAAAATCTATAAGGGAAAAAGGGTAAAGTCAAAGTTTAATGAAAGATGGGTATACAACATGGTTTGGCCTTACTATTTGAAAACAATCAAGGGTTAACCATATAGTGGACACTGCCTATACAAAAAGTCCTTTCACAGTTTGACCGTACATTTTAAAAACCATGAAACATAAGTTATCCATGCAAAATAAATGTGTATAGAACAAAAACAACTTGAAAAGTACCTATGTAAAGGTAGCTACACAACCTCACGTAAACTCTGAATAGATGGAAAAAATTATTGATTTAAAAATTTTCAAGCTCAAACCTCCTAGAAAGATAAATTACCCAAATATGGAATAAAATAATATAAAATAATAATATATAGTGAAATATGGGTGTCACAATTCTCCCCATTATTCCACTTTATGTCCCCAAAAAGTCCTTGGAAAAAATAATGAAAATGAAAAAAAAAATTAAAATTTTCACCCCTCACAAGATTTGAAAAGTGGTTGGGATAACCAAAAATATCCCAAGAACTCAAGACATCATGAATTATCCAATATTCAAAGGAATTGAAAAGATACTCAAAAAACACATGTAGTATCAAATTAGAAAACAACTGTCTGAATATAATATGGAACTCTAAATGAGGAGAGACCAAATGGGGTAACCTCACCATTCAGAATTGATATAAACAATGAAGCATCAAAAAACCCCTAGTTGATTGTGTCATGAAGGAAACTATGATTCCATAAATCCAAAAAGGAAAATCTATATTTCACCAGTGAAGGACATCTGAAAATGATCTCATCTCCAAAAAGGAAGCACATCCCATTAAACTCTAGTTGGACCCCAAAGTCAAATATCATCCAAGATCACATGATCGGTTCTCCAAAACGATCTATAACCATCATAACTAATAAAAAATAATATAATGAAAAATTTCAGGCCTCAAGCAATGAAAATACATGGTATCAATCTTTGGATCACACACCAAAAAAATGGAAGGAAATAGGACCTCAAACACAAGTTACCCTCCCATTGTAAACACACCCAAATATGAACAAAAAAACAACCAATTCAAAATCTTTAAGGGTTCCTTTCAAGTACTAGTAACTCAAATCACACACCTAAGGACATTCCACTTCTAATAAACAAGTAAAAAGCCATGAATTCCTCACAACAAAAAGGCAACAACACCAAAATGACCATACAAGGAACAAATAAGAACAGGGCATCAGAAAATCCAAAACAACCAATACTAAAACAAGAGAAACCAAAAGATATCCTCAAGGACCACACCAAAAAAATCCACCTCAAGACTAAAAGTCTATAAAATTATTAGGAATGAATCCTTAAAACTATCCATCTACCTAAAACCCTAGGAGATTGGTCCTCATCAAAATGGTTTGTAAACACTTCTTTCAAACATCCAGAATGGGAATGACACTTACCACTCCACTTTATGATTTGGAAATATCAAAGAATAAGGGAAAAATTACCCTTAAAAAAACATTGAACCTTTAATATAACCTTTTTAGGAGTTATACTTAATATAAAATTAATTATAGACACAACTCAGTCTTTTCCTTAAATAAAATTAAATGGTCCCAACCCACATGAAGGTAGAAAGTAAAAAACACAAATAAAAAAGTCAAATAATATGGTAAAAACCCCATTTATTTCAAAAACTACTACCTTACAAAGTAAATAAAATCTATTTTATATAAACACGTAAGATTTTAAAAGTAAAAAACCACTTTCAAATAATATTATTTCCTATATGATCCCAATCTAATAATCCGATTCCAAAACACTTTAACCGATTTTTAAAAACCACTAATTTTTTATAAAATAAGGATTCCACCTGATCTAATCAATGTTCAATCTTTAAAATGTTTTTCAAAATACTTTCCAATTCATTTTAATTCAATTAAAATAATCAATTTTTTTAGATTCACTCCATGGGCTTCTAAATTTCCTTATAATTGGACAACAAATGGTTTTTAAAACCAAATGTCTTTCCAAATTCCATAACTCAATCAACCAATTTAAAAAAATATATAGGATTTTTCTAAAATAACAATTCCATTTTATAGAAAACCTAAAAGGATTAACCCTAAAAATATCTTTCCTGAAATTCAAACCCATATTATAAGAAATCCCAAAGTATTTCTTGTAAATCATAACTAGTTTCATGATATCCTCCCATTTTTCCAAAAATCGATATACAAAATTATCACACCCAAAAGGAGGCACACAAAAAATCTAATTCCACAACATCAACATATCATAAGAACCACCTTGTATCAACCATCATAAGTATGGATCTCTCAAGAGAAGTCTAAAAGACTCAAATGGGATTTAAAACCATTATTAAGTTGAATAAATGGTTTTATGGTCCATGGTATTGCCCTACAATAATACTGATAATGTCCACAATATCAAGAATTTATCCATTTCCCTAGTTTATTAGGTAATGAAAACCAACATCATGTTATTTATCCACCATTTATTCTTATCCAAATACCCAATCCAACCCCCAAGGAAACTCACTCTATTCTAATAAGGATTAACACGTAATCAATAGTAAATCTAATGAAATTTTGAATTCAAAATATCAAACCCCACTGCTAATGGTAACTTGAGAATCATTATAAATGATAATTATCAGGAACCAAATCATGACTGAGTACCTAATTCTCAACAATAACAATAAATCAATATTACCCTGAAATAACTAGATAATGAGATAATATCTCAAGAACCTATGTACCTACTAAGAAACAAATCCTCTAATACCTATTGTAGAAAAGTTTTGTGATAATTCCATTTTAACCAACACCTAACATAGTTCACCACAAGAATGAAAGGGAATTATCAATCCCAATGAGTTATAAACTATTTTATGGGCCTCAACTAGTGACCCTTGGTCATTCAACACATCCTAATTTTCCAACTATGGATAAACCCAAACCAATGAATTAAAGAATAGTATAGTACCATAAACCTACAAAATATTTATATAGGCATGACATAAACATCATATTAGTGGATATAACACATCCAATTATTTCCCGTAATTAATGAATCACATTGACATGTTTCCCATAGTGGATCATGTGTATCGACTTGTTTCCCCTAATTATAACATGAGAAATGAAAAATTACCCAATGAATTTGGAGGGTTATATAATTTCATTCATACCCACCACATAATTAAAACCATAAATATTTGTGGCATAAAAATAAAAAATATTAATTGTAGCATTCTATCATTGCCTATGAAAATATAGTAGGATTCATAAACATTTCATAATTTCAAATCCCATCAAAAATTAATTTATTTCATTAACATATAATAATTATAATAATAAAATAT
Source organism: Viscum album (assembly GCA_963277665.1). Classification (NCBI taxonomy): domain Eukaryota; kingdom Viridiplantae; phylum Streptophyta; class Magnoliopsida; order Santalales; family Viscaceae; genus Viscum; species Viscum album. The sequence goes on along the minus strand of OY728120.1, from coordinate 1,794,407,374 downwards.
ATAGATAAATAATAATAATTGTATCATTGGATCATATCCACAATTAAACATATTTTACTATAAATATTGTTATCATTGATGATAATTCCTTTAAAAAATCACAACAATATTTCTTGAGGAAGATTCCCTTTTAATTTTGAAATAACTCATTTAAAATCTTAAAAATTAAAATATTGTGGAAACATATTATTATAAAATAATAGTAGAGAATTATAAATTAATCATAAATGAATTTATTGGTCACGATGGTGGTAAATTCCATTCATGACATATATGTTTAAAGATAACAATCCATTTACACTTTTGTATAAAAAAAGTTAAAAAGAAATGATAAGAAAATTCCTTTTCAAAGAATTATATAAATTAAAAATGGGATCAAAATTAATTTAAACAATATTATTATAATATTAAAACATTTTTAAAAACATTTTTGAAAAAAAATGGACATGTAACAAAAATTATTTCCAACTGAATAATGAAACATAGTTGGTTTTCCTTAATATTCCGTTTGGATATCTTGAGCACTTGAAGTGAGGAAAATATAAAGAAAATATGTATTATAAAAAAAAATAACCACATCAAAATAAAATTAATTTTTTTATCATGTTAGTATCAGATAATATCCTCAACCAAATTTCTAGTATAAACAATCCTAATTAAAATAGGATTGAAACATAAATTTTTTACCTCAAGTCTCATCTTTATACTTAAACATTTGAACCACCTGTATAATAAATATAGATTTATTATAGATGTATTATATAACCAAAATCATGTCTATCATACCATTTATAATTTACTTATGAAATATTATCACTCTTTCATTAATAATTTGTTATTTAAATCACAGTTTTGAATGATAACTACTTGGTTTTTCATGCATGTTTCAGTTAGTAAGTCCAAGTCATTCGAATTTGATCACGGTTCCATCAGATAAAAATTTATAATAATTATAGTAATATCATATATATTAATTATATATTTATATATATTTATATTCCTTCATAAATGGTAGGGATATAAAAATAAATTACACCATTCATGGAGATGGTAGGTCGTACGTATGCATGAACATTGTTTTCACTTTTTGTTGAAAGATAGGTAAAAATTAATTTATATTTAAATAATCACTATTATATCATATTAATAATATATATTAATTAACGTCTTCCTTATTACCATAAAATTAAAATAGAAATAAATAAAATCACATAACTTCATGTACGTCGTAGTCCACACGTACGCATGAGCGATGTTATCGCTTTCAAACAGATTAGAATTTAATAAGGTAGATGTGATATTATAATTCCAGAAGAAATTTTTTTTCATAAATATTATATATTAAATTTAAAATCATCATAATAATCATCCATGATATATGGTTATGCAAAAATATTTTTATCAAAATGTGGAGAGATTAATTCGTACGTACACACAAGCGAAACTTTCACTTCCCATTTGATGGGAAAGAGGATGGATAATAGTAATACCATAATAATAATAAAATTTAAGTTTATTTATGATAATAATGTTATTATTTTATGATTAATAACATATAATCATATGAATTATAAGAAGAAAGGAATTGAAATAGGTCAGGTAAGATGATTACCTCCCTTTCGGTTTTCCTCTTTTAAATCCATTTTTAAGGAACCTTGGAATGGTAATTTAAGAATATCACCACCTATAATTAATTTATATTTACGTTTATAAGAGAAATGGGTTTATTACGGTCAATCTATAAGGCTTAATTTGATGTGATCAAAAGAAAGGATTGGTGTCCTTTTATAAGGGAGAGAGAGGACACAATTTTAATTTCTTAAAAGATTAAAATATAATAAGGTTATTCTCAATAAAGATGATTAAAAATGGAAATTAATTCAATTAAAAAGATTATATAGTCAAAATAACTACGGTAATGAATATTTCAAAATTAAAATGTTAAAAATGTTACAATAAAGGGAAAACTGACTCATAAATGGAAAATATATGATATTTTAAACAATATTCCATGCACAGTGGTGAATATAAAAGTTTTCTGAATTTTAAATTATTTGATAAAATATAATTTATTATAAAATATCACTAATGTCAATTTTAGAACTGTCTATTTAATATTAATTTAAGGACATAGAGAAAAAAAATGGAATCCAAAAATAATCCTTTTATACATAATAAATAAGTTATAGTTATCTTAAAAATTTATTGAACATAATAAATAACTCAAATTTTATTAATTCTAAAAAATTTAAATACATTAATTTTATTTTTCTATTAATTGAATAAATATTGTCTTGGTGATGCATATATATTTAAGTTAATTATATAATAACTAAAAATTAGAGATAAATCAATATAATTAAAAAACAATAATTTGTATTTCAATTAAACAAATAGAACCAAACTTATCCAATTTTTATTGTTATGTAAAAACATTTAGTGATATTAAAGTCAAGAGAGGAACATTTTGTATTTATTCTTTTCTTAAAATAATATAATGGTCATAATAGTAGACATATAGAACTAAATGACCATATATTCTATGATTGACTGGATATATTCGAAATCCACTCATAAAATCGGATAAATTATTGTTTTATACAAATTTTAAAACCTTATCCAAAAGTTTTAGCCACATTTTACTCATTTTACCCTTACCTGGGTGACAAAATTTATTATGGTTAATATTTATATATAACAAAATTCAAAGGGAACTATTTAAAAAATATGATCCCCAAAAATCCATATATGTAATAAATTATTAATGATTTATTTCCTATAAGTGTAATAAATTCAGTTTAAAATAATTGTGTTAAACACGAAGAAAACTATTTTTTAGAAAAATTATATTTTTAAGCCTAAAACTGATTTATTATTATACTATGTTTATAAAATATTATATTGTAGTTAAAAAAATTATTGAATATATATATATATCATTAAAATTATTAACAACAAGTGATAAATTTAAATTATAATGATTAAAACAAATTGCATGAATAGAAATAGTTTTTTCAGAAAAAACATCACTTTTACTTACAAATGTTTTGTATTTTCATTTCTTATCAATTTATTACTAATGAATTTATTTTATACATAAATTTTTCATAATTTATTTATTAATATTCATGCCCACCAATTTAATGGTTAGGTTATAATGGTATACTATATTATGGTTCATTTAGGATCGGGGTTGTGTGTATCACAAGATATCGAAAAAAAATTATTTGAAGAGAAATATATATATATATTAAAATCTCACAGTGTTACATTATACCCCCTTAAAATTAATTTATCCCTTAAATTTTAGTCACCTTTACTCAAATAGTTTAGGAGATATCTATTTCGTAACATCATCAGGTTCCCAAGTAAATTCTTCATATTTATGGTTCCACCACAAAACATTTTCCACATGTGTAGTCTAGTTTCGTAGGATTTTTACTCTATGATCTAGAATCATCGTTGATTATTCCTCATAAGTGACATCTTTCTCCAGTGTTATGAACTTCTACTTCTGTACATGTGAATGATTATGCATTTACTCCCTCAATAGAGATACTTGGAACACTTCATGAACCTAAGAGTGATTCGGTGGGATCAACAAGAAATATGTTATCATCCCAATATGATCAAGATTTTAAAGGGACCGATATATCGAGGGCTCAATGTTCCATTATTTCCAAATATCATAACCTTATTCCAAGAAGATATTTGTAGGAAATCCTTTTCACTAACATAAAACACCACATCTCGCCAATGATTATTAGGGTGACTTTTTCACCAACTTTATGCTCCCTTTAAGTATCGTTGAATAAATCTGAATATCACTATAATTTATTTAGATAAATCAAACCATATAATATTTCCTTAACCAACCTCATTCTAGTATGGTATATTTTTATACTTATTTCCATATGGTTCTTCATAAGGATAAATTTGAACGCTCGAGTGAAAACTATTATTATAAAATAACTCCAAGGAATGTGTTGATACAAACCACATTTGAAATCCAAAAATAAGATCTCAACATGTACTATAGGGTTATAATAGTTCTCTTAGATGACCCATTAGTCTATGTATGATAATAAATGTTGAATCTTAACTCCATTTCTAGATCCTACTAAATAATTCACCATAAATTTGATGTAATCCTCAGATCCAAGTCACATACAATAGAATTTAGTACCCAATGAAACCATAACACTTCCTTAATTTATATCATAGAAATATAATCAAGATAGAAATATTTTATAATTTAAGTGAATTGTGATGACTTTATAAGTTGATTGACTATAACACAAATTGCATTATTCTTTTTATATTTTTTTAGGAGTATGAAAATGAAATCCATGGTAATTTTTTCCCACTTTCATTTTGGTGTGGGTAATGGTTGTAATCTCCCTTTTTACTAACTTTAAATCATACCAAGCACCAAAAATTATACTCTATAATATCACTTTACATGTTTTCCCCCAAAAAATAATTTTTTAGGTCTATATACATCTTTGTACTTTCAAGATGGATGAAGAATAATAATTTATGAAAATCATCCATGAACTCATTCTTCATGTCTAATATTTATGGGATGTATACATTGTTCTTGAACTATATCATCATATATAAATCATTGTTAAACATTGTAAAATTTATCACCTTCTCTAGTAACTCCACTTATTTCTTTAGTTCTAATTTTATCATCACTTGGATAGATGGTTGGACACTCATTTGAGATAAATAATATTTATTCCATTTCTTAAATTAATTTATATCAATCCTTTGAAAATATATAAATATTGGATATTTTTTAATCCTCATAATGGATACATTATCATGATTCTATCGAATCATCACATCTTCCACCTTGTTCAATTTATTGGGGTCTTAATTTATTGATAATTCATTATCTTTAATTGTCTGAAATAGTCCTCATTAGAACATATTCAACAATTTATATGAGAAAATATACTTTAAACTATAATTATTGGTATATACATTACTATTTTATCATTTCATGTACCAAATAAAGAGTCTTGAAATTTTTGTCATGTGTTTTCGATTAGCGTGAGGAATATGTTATCACCATGTCATTCTAAATGAGGATTCATCTCAATCCCCTATTAGATGAATCACTAAACATCACAAATCCTTTAATTATATAGGGTGATGTTATAAAAACAATGATGACCAATCTTATTTTCAACCCCTTGAAATTATCTCCACATTTATCTATCTGCAAGAACATAACCCACTCTTGAGTTAACTGGGTGAGTGTAATAGATAGTCATGAGAAATATCTCACAAAAATTTGGTCAATATTTTTGGTTTATTCCATTATTCAATAACTTATTTCCTTTAAGGATACACATATATACCATCACTTGAGATTATATGATACAAGAATGAAACTTTATAAAGAAAAAAATTACAATTGGTAAATTTGGCATATAGGTTATCCTTTCGTAGTGTCTTAATTTCAATTATCAAATAATATTCATCATCTTCCTTTATATTTTAATGTATAATAATATCATCTATAATGACTACTACTTACTTATCAAGATAATACCTAAAAACTTTACTCATTAAATTAATCAATATTGTAGGGACCTTAGTAGGTCCAAATGGAGTCACTATAAATTCATAATTCCCATAACTTATATAAAAGGATTTATTAAGTATATCCACCTTCTTAACCCTTAATTATATCCAAAATAAAGGTCAATATTCGAAATTTTTGGAGATCCTTGTAATTGATCAAATAAATCATTGATATGGGGTAGAAGGAACTTTTTCTTGATACTAATTTTTTTATGTTATCGATAATAAATGAAAAGATGTATGGACCCATATTTCTTTCCAAAAAAGAGAACATGTTCACCACATAGTGACACACTATGGAATAGTAATCCCTTGTAAAGATTTTCATGGATTTTCTTCTTCAATTCATGTAACTTAATTAGGTGCATTATATAAGGATTATATGACATAGGTGTATGACCAGGTATAAGTTCTATTTAAAACATGAAATCATGATTTAGAGGTAGATAAGAAAATTTATAAAGAAATATATCAAAAAATTCTCTTATAAAAGGCATATATTCAATTTTAATTTTCTCCCCAACCTGCTAAGATAGATACCCTTCTGATATTGGAATTAAAACCCACAAGATAGAAGTAATTTCCATTGGAAGATTATATTCATCCTCAGACCAATAAATGATCATAGGTTCATTCAGAATATGAAATGTGATGTCCCTTTCTTTGAAATTGATATAAGGTCCGTATAAAGAAATCCAATACATTCCTTGAATCACATCTAGTTTAACTAAATTATGAATCACAATATTTTTAGTATTTACATTCCCATAAACATAAATCATAGAGGAACTATAGACATGAGATACAACAATCATACCATTAATACTTTTCACCACTAACTCAATATTTAATCATTGAAGTGGTAACTAAACACCCTTAGAAAATTCCTAAGATATAAAAAGTGGTTATATCCATAATAAAATAATACATTAAATATTCTAGAGTGGATGATAAGTGTAGCTTTCACCATGTTATTATTATAACCAAATTTACTAGTCATGATTGTGTGATATAACCATTTTTATTTGTGTTTAAGAGGTTTTTGAGGTTGATAATCGTAAAAAAACCTTCATATTTGTGCACCTATTAGCCTAATTCCCATGCTCCTTGTATTTGAATAATTAGAACATGGGTGGATCATTAGTTGGCATCTTTTGTTCCTCCATTACCTAAAATAGCTTATTTATTACCTTTTAACATTCAAAATCGTTATGAATTAGTATTTCACATTTAAAGAAACATAGTGTTCAATTCAAAAAAATCCATATTGTTTCTTCCCACATTTGTAGCATTTGGATTTTAGAATTTATTTCCACTATGTTATTTATTCAAGTTTTCATGAAACTCTATCTTATTTTTCTTTTTAAACCCATGGGAAGGGTAAGGATCTCTGATTTCCCTTTCCACATTGAGTCAAAATAAAACAATTTATGCAAATATAACAATTCTTTTATTAGAAACACCCTTTAAATACTTGGTTTTAACCCACTAATGAATCAATCAATTTTTATTTCGAGGATAATGATTAAACCAGAAGAACACCATGAATGTCTTCTAAAATTTTCCTTATAAGTACTCATGGGATCATCCTCCTTTTTCTTAAGTTCACAAAATTCCTTATACATATTTTTATGTAGAATAAAATGGAATTTCAAACTAAAACACCCACTTAAACTTATCTTCTTCCATTGAGCCAATGTCCTTTTCTTATCTCTTATTTTTAATAAGATTACACTATTTATCTGCATCGTCTTCCAAATGATAAATAGATGGAACAACCTTTCATTTTATAAGAATAGGAGAATAGAAAATATTTTATCAATGGTGTTGATCCATCACTCAGCCACTAGTGGATCAGATGACCCACTAGAATATATTAGTTTTTTACTTTTAAAATATTAAATAGTATATTATTCCCTCCATGGATTATTCAGAATATCAACATGATACATGGCCTGATAAAGATTCAGGGGAATAGACACAAGATTCTATATTATTGTTATTGTAGCATTTGGTGACTTCGGAGGAAAACCATTTCATTTTCTATCACATTCACTGTTAGAATTATTTCTAATGGTTCCATCAATTAAATAAAACCAAAAACAAAATTGTAAGTATCAAGCAACAATAATCAAAGTTAGATATATAATAATCATAAAATTACATTCAAGGAATGTCAAAATCATGGTACCTTTTTCTTAATCTATAGAAACTTAAGTTTAACCAATTTTATCCATGGTCGTTATCAAAACATTAGGATATTATCCTATACATATAATAATCACCATGGGTTTTCAAAAAAATTCTCTAATCCTAATCTCCAAATATTAACCAAAAACCCTATTTATACCAACTGTAAAGGCCTGGGATTTTTATAATAAGTTATTACATCATTTTATATTAATATAATATTATGATCCAAACCAAAACCATGACGTTTTAGTGTATTTGGATACTAGATACATAAGTATCTCATTTTGATACATTATTTATCATCTCACATAATTTTATTCCCATTTTTCACCCTCCATAATATACCCTTGATAAAACATTCTTCATGACCTAGGGAAAGGCAATAAAATAAAGGGTGATCTCATATTCTCAGTAAGGGTAAACATGGGATATATCCATATTTGATCATGTGAAAGTGTGAGATAAGTATAAGTATGTGAGATCATGATCATAACTTACAAAATTCACATCCAATCTATCAAATATCTTAAACATGATTCATATCATAAATCATTATCATTTAAAAATACCTAAATCATAAGAGTGATAAATATTCATAAATCAATCTTGAACCATAAGTTCATGTCAAATAAGTGTAGCACTGTCATAATTGTAGAAGAACTTTCATTTGTTATGGTTAAATATTGAGACAATAAAATCATAATGTATTAGGAATCATCATTTGTTTCCCATAATGGATCAAGCACATCGACTTGATCCCAATAGTAGATCAAGCACGTCGACCTGTTTCCTATAGTATATCAAGAACATCGATTTGTTTCCCATAATTATCTCATGAGATATAAAACATTAACCAATGCATTTGAGGGACATATAATTTTGGACGTAACCATCACATAATTAAAACCATACATGTGTGTTTTAATATTCTATGGAAAAAGATAAGGACCGCCCATGTGACAGAAAAAAAATGGTCTAATGGGAACTGGCTAGTCCATTCATTTTTATCTTGTGAAGTAGATTTTGTGGTTAAATTATTTCATTTTTGGTTCTCCACTTTTTTTTCCCATAAATATGTGACTAGATTGGATATATTTTTTTATTATGTGGGGTTTAATATTTTTCACCGTCATTCATGCTGTGCTTACCATTTTTATCTATAACAGAAACTCCCAACATCTCCCATATCCATAACTGGGTATAGACTTTCATTCCAAAGGTTGTTGTTCCTTTGGGGTTTCAAACCCAATAAATCTTAGGAACTCACATTGATCGATATGATATGATTTTAGGATCATAAAACCCTTTGGTGGGGTTGTTGTCAACTCCAAGACTCTCTTACTAATTTAATACATGTTCACAAATCTAGTCCTAATACTGATATGGAACCGGTTATCCTAGAAAATGATCATAGGTTAAACCCATTTATATATGAAGGAGAATATTTTAGTGAATCCATCTATATTTCTCTGAGGTTCTTCATCCATTCCCATTAATGGGTAGATAGTTATATGTTGAAGTCATATAGTCAGACATTTTGGAATTTTCTACCATATAGATAGGTGTTTAAGATGTCTAGGATGGGATTGATACATTATGAGGTGTCCTTCATTATTTTTTATAGAAGGAATAAAAACACTCTGAGTTCTTTAAACCATTTTAGTTTAATATAACTCATGAAAGACATATATGAGGCCACTTAGGCACTAGGTTTTAGAGATAGAACCTTAGGGAGGTGTCCTAGGTATCCTGACTATAGTAGAAATGAAAGTCATCGTAGTCCAATAACTCCGATAAGACTATCCCCAAGGTATATGCCTTTATATGGGGCATGCCATATCATGCCTATCTTTAGGGCTTACACACTGAATTTTCCCTGGCTAGTAGAGATACATGATGAAAATGATATGACCATTGAAACTCCCTAAGTCTGTGTGGGAAATTCTCAATGTGAGAAACAAGGGATAACAAGTAATCATTCTCACTTCATATATATATATGTGACCTATTTACTGGTACATACCTTTGGATGATTAATATAGAAATCATAAAAAAGGAAGGAAGCCTACATATCCGGCATATTGTGGGAGTTAGAGTTCTCATAGTTCAATTAACATCTCATTCTACTGATGGATGAGGTAGGACGATCATCTTACAATATAAATTGGGTTTTAATGGTTAGAATTATGGAGACAAGGGGAACGTACAATTAAGTGGATTCCAATTTTATCTTGGGCCATAAGAAGGCATCCAACATATCCTAGTTTTGAAAGAATTAGATTTCAGGTAGTTTAGTTTGATTTATCAGCCCATGAATGGATGAGATAGTATGATCAGCCTGTGAGAATGATTGAGTCCCAATGGTTAAAATGTCAAATACATGGGGGATTACACTGAAGTGGATTCTCATTTGAGCTCGGACCTTAGAAAGGAATCCTATGTATCTTGTTTATTATAGGAATCAGAGTTCTCATAGATCAGATTGATTAAGTCTTACACACTGATGTTTCCCTAGTATGTGGTACATATCATATTATAGTGATAGTTGTGGATTACACACTGAGGTTCCATGGTGTGCGAGACATATCATATTATACCGCTGGTCAAGCCTTAAACACTGAGGTTTCCATAGTATGTGGGACATATTATATTATTCCAATGTTTGTGTCTTACACATTTAGGTTTCCCCGGGGTCTTATACAATGAGGTTTCCCTAGTATGAGGGAAATATCATATTATGCAACTGGTGGGGGATTATACACTGAGGTTTCCCTAGTATGTGCATAGGACTAGGTTATCAAGTCATGGGATATCTACTTGACCTGGACTAGTTTTCTTCCTTCCTTGATTGATTGTTTATTCTCTCTCAAATTTACCCAATAGAAGAAGGTAGGACGATCCTTGTAGTTTAGCTTGGGCTATCGAATCCTCAGAGACCTAAGAATAAACCTATAGACACGTACATTCTATGGAAAGTTTTTGGCTATAAAGTTTCCAACATGGATTGGTTTTAGATGGGTTTAAAGGAACTATAAGAGTTTTAAGTGATTGAAATTTAAAAGAATGAGTTGATCCTAGGTTATTACTCGGGGTGGATTGGATGTATTTCCTTTTCAATGATTTCAATTTATTATATTTGAGATGGGTTCATTTAAAGAGATAAAACATCATCATCACTTACTGGTTTAATGCCTACACCCTTTAATACTAATCACCTATACACTTGAAGTATCAATGTTTTGAGCACTTCAAGGTAAAGGTTCGTATTAGCACTTGAAGTGTGTGGCCTTAAATTCAACAAGGATGATGAGTTTAAAAATCATCAAATAAAAATCTCAATTAAAGAAGTGATTATACATTAATGGGGTTATAAATAACATCTAATTCAGACCCTTTCTACTCCCTTGGATCAACCCATAAGTGGGTTATCCCTCCATTGATCTCCATGGTTTCAATGGAAGCGGAAAGTAGACTCATGAGGGAGGAAATGGAGAAGTAAGAAAACAACAAAAATAAAATGATCACTCCACCGTTGTGCGAATAATTTCACATGGTTTGGTGTGAATAAATTCACACCTTGATCCAACGGTATCAAAGTGATAAGAAGAAAAACAGAATAAGATAATAAGAAGAACTTTTATTAAGAAAATAAAGTGAATTGAACAACTTACATGTGAAAGAAAAACTTGAGACAACAAAATTGCAGCATAACATTACAATTGAACAAAGCACCCAAGATCCCGAAAATCCTCCAATAACACTTCCTTAAATAGGCATTTTTGAGCCCTTGGGTCGAGACTCCAACAGTACAAAGCATCTCAATTAATTTTGGTAGGCCATAGGTGGTGGAAAGCATGTGGAATTTTGACTTTTCCACATTTGACCCGATGTGGCATCCTGTTTTCATCCACCGAACAGATGCGTTTGGATGACCTTCTAGATGGCCGAATCAGAGTGGGCCATAGAATACGACAATGGAGATCCGGATGTCTTCTAACCACCTGTAAAATATGGGCCCATTTGGAGTTATTTATTCTGAGATATGATCAAATTAGTGGGATGTTTTTCTGGGCCACAGAATCTGGCCCAGAATTTTATTTCTAACTTGGTCCACCTTAATAACCACCATAAAAGTCGAATTAGCATTATCTCCTGAAGGGAGATTTGTTCCTCAAACGTTCATCTATCATCTCACAAAATACGGGATTCATTGGGCCAGTATGTTGGGCCCCAAAGACTCATAAGTGGGCTGGTGTCCAATCTATCTTCTCTAGAATTTCTTCCATTAATATCCAAATATCTCCATCATCGTTTATGAATCATCCATTGATCCCTAAATGAAAAATGTTCACATTTAAGTGTAGATATAGTTCCCAAAATATAAAATTAAAATATTTATAATTACATTCCATAGAATCATATTACTAATTGGGTAGTTCAAATGATGTTCAAAAATGTACCTCATAATAGCGCATTTTAAGAAGGTATTACAATCATAATGTGAAATGATGTTCAAAGTATAAAATGCACTAAAATGGTGTTTATGAATAATAAAGAACATGAATATTATGTATATTAACAATGAATATTAACCTCATTTAGTGGCTAATCACACCCCCCAACTTGAGTTTTTCTAGTCCCGAGCAAAATATATCTCAACAATGTGAAATTCGAATTCCCTTTTCCAAAAACATTTTAATACACAATGATCACCAAAAACCCTTATACCAAACAATCATGAAACCCATAAAAATATTTTAATACAAGATAGTTTCATAAGCAAATCCCAATCCCAATCCCATTCCTTTGTTCAAATTCATTGTCATATTTCATCCAATATCAATTAAGTATGAGGATGTGTTGTGCATCACAATAGACGTGGGGGTTCATCTTTATTCATGGGGGAAATGACGGAAGCACTAGGTGGAATCACATTTCAATATTAAGATGAGTATTCAATTTTTTTTATTTTTTTTTGTTTTCTTGTTTTTGCAATTTTTCCATGGTAATTGAAGTTGCACTCAAAAGAGTCAACCCCTGTAGCGAGACTTTGCCGATGACTCCCAGGCTCAAAGACCTTAGGGCACCAAGTGAAGCCCACATACTTGGGAATCATCTTGAGTTAACATAGTCAAAAACAAATTCAAATTACCAAAAATAGAGATAAAATTACTAACTATGGGCCAAACAACTATGGAGTCACGATCCCCAAGTGCCGAAAGCCACAGATTAGGTCATTTCATTACTCTACATGAAATTTTTTTTAATTTTTTTTTGAATACTCATATTAAAATAAAATGATCACCAAACCTATGCTATTTATTTAGAGGACCCCATGAACTCAAACTAATACCCCACTATCCAAGGGACGTGCATTGTGATCTTTTTTTTATTTGGATGAAAATATAAACGATGAAATATCACATTGGACAAACACACTTTCCAAAATCTATGCTCATGAAATTATACAAGGATTAAAATCAGAATCAGGGCATGCTAAATTATTTGATATTCAGTTTCAAAGTGTGAAATGTGTATTACCATGGTAAAAGTTAAAGGAATTTTTCCTTCCATTTACACTTTTTTTTTCAAATCATTCATTTTTTTTGACACAAAATAATTTTTTTATCTCCCCCCCAACTTAAAACAACACTGTCCTCAGTGTTTGAAGAAATGAAAATTTAGAAGTAGAGGCAGATAATGGAAGTTCAAAAAGGAAACTGAAACTGAGGATCATGGAATGAAATCACCAGGTGGTTGAAGTTAAAGTTCTTGCTGCTCCAAATTAGTCCTTTGATCTCTTGGGGGATGTAGCCACCTCCTTGATTGAACATATATCACCCAAAATAGTACCTAAACAAAAAGAAGAAAAAACCATACAAAACAAACAACACAAAGACTTATTTAATTCCAAGTATCGTCATTTTTATGGTTTTTCCTTTTTTTCTATTTTTTTAATTCAAACTAATGATACATTGTCTTCTTTTAATTTTCTAGGTAAGGTATTACTCCGGGATCACACCGCGTGACACAGATGAATACGATGCTCCCCTTTAATACCCATTCATACTCATAATAGAAGAACATGTCAATAGTCTTTTTTTAATATAAAAATGATTCATTAATCCTATTTAAAATATAGTGTTTATTAAAACAAAAAAATGATAGGAACTTAAAAACCATGGGTTGCCTCCCATGCAACGCTTTGTTTAACGTCGTTAGCCCGACATGGACACTAAATCTATCAATTTTTTCCTCTTTCATCGGTTGGCTCAGTTAACTCAACCTCTATTTCCTGTTTATTGAATGATTCAACGAATGGTTTTAACCTTTGACCACTGACCTTGAAAATGTAACCACTTGTGGGATCTTGAATCTCTACTTCCCCATGGGGGAATACATGATGCAATATGAAAGGTCCTGACCATCTAGACCTTAACTTTCCTGGGTGTAAATGAAGTTTTGAACTATACAAGAGCACAAGTTTTCCCGGTTCAAAATGTTTGACCTTGATTTTCCTAGATTGGTAGGTTTGAACTCTAGATTTATTAATCCTTGAATTTTCATAAGCCTCCATCCTGAATTCCTCCAGTTCATTGAGATCTAATTTTCTTTTTGTTTCGGCCAATGAGAGGTCATAATCCTTTTTCTTAATTGCCCAAAAGGCCTTATGTTCAATCTCCACTGGCAAATGGCATGCTTTACAATAAACCAACCTATATGGGGACATTCCTAAAATGGTTTTATATGCAGTTCTATAGGCCCAAAGAGCATCTAAGAGTTTCTCAGACCAATCTTTCCTAGAGGGGTTGACAGTTTTTTCAAGAATTTGCTTAATCTCCCTATTCGCTAACTCAGCTTGACCATTGGTTTGAGGATGGTATGAAGTGGACACTTTGTGAGAAATATCATACTTAGACATGAGTGAAGAGAATGGGCGGTTGTAGAAATGGGTTCCTCGATCACTGATTATAGACCTAGGAATTCCAAATCTTGAAAATATAATCTCTTTCAGAAATAAAATCACAACATGATGATCATTGGACTTAGTGGGAATGGAATCAACCCATTTTGAGACATAATCAACAGCTCAGAGTATATAGAGGTATCCCCGAGAGTTTGGGAAGGGACTCATGAAGTCAATTCCCCAACAGTCAAATATTTCAACCACAAAGATGGGAGTGAGTGGCATTTGATTCCTTTTTGTGATGGACCCTACTTGTTGACACCTAGTAAATATTTGACAAAATGTGTAGGAGTCCCTTGAGAGGGTGGGATAGAAAAGACCACATTGAAGAATCTTAGCAGATGTCTTCTTAGAGGAAAAGTGACCTCCACATTCCTTACTATGACAGAATTTAAGGATGGGCTCTTGTTCAAATTCGGGAACACACCTCCTAATGACTTGATCAGGGTAGAACTTATAGAGGTATGGATCATAAAACACATAGTGTCTAACATCAGAAAGGAAATTCCTTCGAGCTTGAGTCCCTAAGAATTTTGTAATGACTCCTGTAACTAAGAAATTGGCTATGTCGGCATACCAAGGGAAGTCACTCATAGAATATAGGTGTTCATCAGGAAATGAATCAGACACAGAAAGGTGATTGGAGTTATCATTGAATTCCATTCTAGAGAGGCGATCAGCTACAATATTTTCAACTCCTTTTTTATCCTTGATTGTGAGCTCAAATTCTTGTAAGAGAAGGACCCACCTAATCAGTCTAGCCTTGGCATCTTGTTTTTGGAAGAGTTATCTTAGTGCAGAATGGTTAGTGAACACAATGATGGGGGATCCTAAGAGGTAGGACCTAAACTTATCTAAAGAAAACACAATATCAAGTAACTCCTTTTCGGTAGTGGTGTAGTTTATTTGGGCATCATTTAAGGATTTGCTTGCATAAGCAATGACATAAGGTGTTTTATCACAGCGTTTTCCTAACATAGCTCCAATAGAAAATTCACTGGCATCACACATAAGTTCAAAAGGAAGGTTCCAATTTTGAGATTTCATAATGGGAGGAGAGGTGAGAGAGGATTTGAGGGTTGAGAATGAACCCTCACATATTTCTGTCCAAACAAATGGAGAATACTTTACTAGGAGAGCACAAAGGGGACGAGATATTAAACTAAAGTCCTTGATGAATCTTCTATAGAAACCAGCATGTCCTAAGAAAGACCTCACTTCCTTGACAGTTTTGGGTGATGGAAGGTGACGAATGATGTCAACCTTTGCTTTATCAACTTCAATCCCCCTAATCAAGACCAGATGGCCTAAAACAAGTCCCTCTTTAACCATGAAATGAAATTTTTCCCTGTTTAGGACCAGATTCTTTTCTTCACATCTTGACAATAATTTCTCCACATTCTTCAGACATCCCTCAAATATATCCCCAAACACAGAGAAGTCATCCATGAAGACCTCTATAAAATCCCCTACCATGTTTGAGAAGATTCCCATCATGCATCGTTGTAAGGTTCCAAGGTCATTGCATAACCCGAAGGGCATGCATTTGAAAGCAAAGGTTCCAAATGGACATGTGAATGTAGTTTTACCTTGATCCTCTAGGGAGACCTCAATTTGATTGTACCCTGAGTACCCATCTAAGAAACAGTAGAAGGCATGACCTTCCACTCTCTCAAGCACTTGGTCAATGAATGGTAAGGGAAAATGGTCCTTCTTGGTGAATGAGTTTAGCTTCCTATAGTCAATGCAAACCCTCCATACACTAGTCACCCTTTTTGGAAGAATCTCTCCATCCTCATTGGTTATCACTGTGATTCCAGCCTTTTTTGGAACGACTTGGATTGGGCTCACCCACTCACTCTCAGCTATGGGATATATGATACCAGCTTTTAACAATTTTAGAAGTTCTCTCCTTACTACCTCCATGAGATTAGGATTGATTCTCTGTTGAGGTTGACGACATGGCTTTGAATCAGATTCTAGAACAATCCTATGAGTCCCGATAAGTGGGCTAATCCCAGGAATATCAGAAAGGGTCCAACCAATGGCTTTCTTATGCTTCCTAAGGACATCTAGAAGAATCCTTTCATGATTGGCTTCAAGAGAATAAGAAATTACAATAGGATGTGTTTGATTGTCCCCTAAGAAGGCATACTTTAGTGCAGCAGGAAGTTCCTTCAATTCAAGATCAGGTTGGTTCAGAATTTCAGCAGAAGATTGGGACATTGGATCAAGATCAATTCTATTTCCTAAAGTTTTAGATAGGATTGATTCCCCACATGTAGAAGTTTCAGCTACTAGATTGGATTGATCAGATTTAGGGAAGGAATTTTGATTGGTATCCATGAAATTGGTTTCTTGCAAGGTTTCACAGATTGTTGGACCTAAGAATTCATCATAAGAGCAATTTGAAAATGATTCAAGCCAAGGAGATAAACTTCCTTCATATGAACAAAGGGAATCAATCTCATCCTGACTTAAACATTCATTAAATATTCCTTGATGTTCCATGGATTCATTATCAATGCTTCCTATCATGTTTACTTCATGATTGTCCTCATCATCCCCTATTTGTGAGCTTTCATTATAGATGTTCAAGTCTAGACTCATGTTCCCAAAGGTGATGTTCATGTTCCCATTTCGAACTCGGATAACAGAGTTGATTATTTCAAGTAAAGGAAGACCAAGGATGATTTGGTTTTGTTCCTTATTTCCTAAGTTTGGATGGTTGTCAAGGACAATGAAATCAGTAGGGTAGATGAAGTTTTCAAACTTTACCAGAACGTCCTTTAAAATCCCCTTTGGAACCCTAATGCTACGATCAGCAAGTTGAAGTGTGAAAGATGTGGGTTGGAGTTCTTCTAGGCCTAACTAGTAGTACACAACATATGGGATGAGATTGACACTAGCACCAAGGTCACAAAAGGCCCTGAAAACTTTTCTTTCTCTTAGTTCAACATTGATGTAAGGGAAACCTGGGTCTTTAAACTTAGGAGGAATGGTCCCTTCAATGGTGGTACTCACATTAGCAGCAAAAAGTACTTGGTTTTTATGTGAAAATTTTCTTTTAAAAGTGCACAAGTCCTTAAGGTACTTTGAGTAGGCAGGCATGGTTTGGATTGCATCGATAAGGGGTATGTTCAACTTGACTTGTGAAAAGATTTCCCTCAACGTTTCACTCAGTTCAGGCTTGGGTTTCCCCCTCATTCGTTGGGGAAATGGTGCAGGTTGTGGGGTTGTTTGTTGAAGAGTTGTTTCTTTCACATTGTTATCAATTTCCTCATTTTGATCTTGTGGTTCATTTGAATTTTCATCCAAGTTTGAATTTTCAGGTGGGTTCTGAATTAGTTGTTCAGGTTTCTCAATTGATTTCCCACTTCTTAAAACAGTCACATCCTTTAGTTGTTCATGAGTTGTTTGAGCACAACTTGACTCTCCCCTTGAAGTTGAGGATGGAACCACCTGAGTAGGCATGGGTGCCTTTCCAGTTTTGATGGTTTGAAGTTCTTGTTTTAGGGAAGAGAATTCTGAGTTCATCCTCTCCATTTGTTTGCACAGTTGTTCTAGTAGGATTTGTGGAACAGTTTGGGTGGGTGCTTGAGTACGTTGGTTTATCCCAGGGGGGGATTTTTTGGAGGTGGGATGGTTTGTTGAAAATAGACCGGTGGCTATTGGTATTGGATAGGTTGGGTTTGGAACTGGTTATGGATTTTGTAGTTCTGATGGGGGTAAGGATTTTGTCCCTGTGGTTGGCTAGGTTGTTGGTTATCTTTCTAGTGGAAGCCTGGGTGGTCGTTATACCTAGGATTGATGTTGTTTTGGTATTGAGTCTTTTGAAAGTTCAAGGCATTTACTTCCACTGGGGGTCCTCCTAAAAGAACATCCTTGATGGATGGAATGGTTGGGAAGTTGCCTGTCTTATGGTCATGTTTGTCACAAATTGTGCAAATAGGGTCAACAGTTTGGATTTCATGGACTTTCCTAAGGTCTATCTCTTCAACCTTCCTAGAGAGTGCTGTGAGTTTATCCCTAAGGATTTCCTCTTCTCTAAGTGTATGAATTCCAGTAGTTCTTTGTGGATTTTAATAATAAGGTGAAGTTCCCCATTTTTGGTTTTGTTCAGAAAGGCTTTCTAGATACTCGTAAGCATCATTTGGGGCTTTGTTTTTAAAGGTTCCATTACACATCATGTCAATGAATTTTTTGTTCCCCAGACCCAACCCTTCATAGAAAATTATAACTTGTTCAGGAATATAAAAACCATGGTGTGGAACCATTTTTAGAGTGTCTTTGAACCTCTCCCATGTTTCATAGAATGACTCTCCCCCTTTTTCCAAAAAGTTTTGGATACTCTTTTTAAGTGAAATTGTTTTATGGTGGGGAAAGTATTTTTTGTAGAATTCTCTTTGTAGTTGGTCCCAAGAGTTGATGGATGATGGTCTCAAATTTTTTAGCCAATTTTTAGCTCTATCCTTTAAATAAAAAGGAAATAGCCTTATCTTAGCTGATTCTAGTTGATGTGGGGGACACATGGTTTCTACAATGTCATTGAACTCCTTAATGTGCAGGTATGGCATCTCGGACTCCATTCCTTGGAATGTGGGAAGGTGGTTTAAGACATGGGGCTTAAAGATGTGGTTGGAATCTCCTAGGGAATTTTGTTTAATGCATGAGGTGTCATTGGTTCAAGAAGGTGTGGGGCAGTCATTCATGGTTTGATCAATTGCATTCCACAAGTTTGGGGCTGCCTCATTTGGGTTTCCATTTTGGTTCCCACCTGGGTTTATGAGTTGGTTTCTTTGAAGACCTTCCATTTAAATGGGCTCAATTTTTGACTCTAGAGTATTAGGAATATTAAGATCTAATGGAATGAGTTCCCTTGGTTTACTTGACTCCACAACCCCAGTACTATCCACCATAACTAGACGGTTTGATTGATCACGGGTGTAGGCGGACATGCGCCAAAAGAAAAAAAATGAGAAAGGGACAAGATAAGAGAATTTGGATTAGAAAAGAAGAAATGGGGGAGAATAGAATGGTTGTTTATATTACTTAATTGGGTCCCCGACAAGGGCACCAAAATTTGATTCTCGCTCAAATTTACCCAAGAGAAGAAGGTAGGACGGTCCTTGTAGTTTAGCTTGGGCTGTCGAATCCTCAGAGACCTAAGAAGAAACCTATAGACACGTAAATTATATGGAACGTTTTTGGATATAAAGTGGCCAACTTGGATTGGTTTTATATGGGTTTATAGGAACTCTAAGAGACTTAAGTGAATTAAATTTAAAAGAATGAGTTGATCCTAGGTTATTTCTCGGGGTGGATTGGATGTATTTCCTTTTCAACGATTTCAATTTCTTATATTTGAGATGGGTTCATTTAAGGAGATAAAAAAACATCATCACTTATTGGTTTAATGCCTACAACCATTAATACTAATCACCTATACACTTTAAGGATCAATATTTTGATCACTTCAAGGTAAAGGTTTGTATTATCACTTGAAGTGTGTGGCCTTAAATTCAACAAGGATGATGAGTTTAAAAATCATCAAATAAAAATCTCAATTAAAGAAGTGATTATAAATTAATGGGGTTATAAATAACATCCAATCCATCCCCTTTCTACTCCCTTGGATCAACCCATAAGTGGTTTATCCCTTCATTGATCCCATGGTTTTAATGGAAGCGGAAAGTAGACTCATGAGGGAGGAAATGGAGAAGTAAGAAAACAACAAAAATAAAATGATCACTCCACCGTTGTGTGAATAATTTCACAAGGTTTGGTGTGAATAAATTCACACCATGATCCAATAGTATAAAATTGATATTAATAACAACAGAATAATAGAATAAGAAGAACTTTTTTTAAGAAAATAATGTGAATTGAACAACTTACATGTGAAAGAAAAATTTGAGACAACAAAATTGCAGCATAACATTACAATTGAACAAAGCACCCAAGAACCCTAAATCATCCAACACCACTGACTTAAATAGGCATTTCTGAGCCCTTGGGTCGAGCATCCAACAGTACAAAGCATCTCAATTAATTTTGGTAGGCCATAGGTGGTGGAAAGCTTGTGGAATTTGGACTTTTCCACATTTGACCCGAGGTGGCAGCCAGCTTTCATCCACCGAAAAGACGCATTTGGATGACCTTCTAGATTTCCGAATCATAGTGGGCCATAGAAGATGAAAATGGAGATCCTGATGTCTTATAACCTACTGTAAAAGATGGTCCCATTTGGAGTTATTTATTCAGAGATATTATCAAATTAGTGGGATATTTTTCGTGGCTGAAGAATCTGGCCCAGAATTTTATCTCTAACTTGGGACGGCTTAATGACCACCATAATGTCGAATTAGCATTATCTCATGAAGAGTGATTTGTTCCTAAAAAGTTCTTATATCCTCTAACAAAATATGGGCTTCATTGGGCCTGTATGTTGGGTCCCACAGTCTCATAAGTGGGCTGGTGTCCAATCTTCCTTCTCTAGAATTGCTTCCATTAATCTCCAAATATCTCCATCATCGTTTATGAATCATCCATTGATCCCTAAATTAAAAATGTTCACATTTAAGTGTAGATATAGTTCCCAAAATATCAAATTAAAATATTGATAATTACATTTCTTAGAATCAGATGACTCATTGGGTACTTCAAATGATGTTAAAAAATGTACCTCATAATAGCACATTTTAAGAAGGTATTACAATCATAATGTGAAATGATGTTCAAAGTATAAAATGCACTAAAATGGATTTTATGAATAATAAATAACATGAATATTATTTATATTAACAATGAATATTAACCTCATTTAGTGGCTAATCAATTGTCTTCCTAACATGTCTTGATTGTCTGACTTGACATGTCAAAGGACGTATTGAAATGTTTGGATGTATGAAATATATGTCTAAATGAAATCGCATGACCTAATTAGCTTTCCGTATAGATGTCTCATAATCTGAATGGCATGTGTGAAGGCCATTTCATGGTCAAGGAAGACTTGTCTCCAGGACATCACAGTACTTTGCTTAATTTTCAGGGAGTTCATCACATGATCTTCGCTAACAAGATGGGAGGGAATTTCTCGATCTGAATAACATATCGTGGTTTCATCACAAAAGTTGACTAACATGTATGAAGGACATCAAAAAGTGAGATAATATGTTTGTAGGGAATCATGGGACCAAGATGACCTATTCATATAACATCATAGGAGCTAGTTGAAATGTTTGGAAGGTTCCTCGTGACTTGGATGACCTATCCATAGGACATTACAAGAGCCAACTGAAATGTCTAGAGGATGCCTCATGACCCAGCTTATATATCGGAAGGACATCGTGAGAGCCAATTAACATGCCTTGGTGCCATTGTGAGACCCATCTAACATGCACTACTGTGACCGAATGACTTGGGATCACATCTAGAGAACATTACAAGTCCTGGATAGTGATCTTGGAGGGTTTCATGTGACTTGGTGGTATTCCCAAAGGGCATCAATGACTTTCTTTGACATGTATGGGGTACATCGCATGATCCAAATGATATGCAAAGGAGGTCATCTCGTGATTTTGGTGACATGTATTGGTACTTTTTCATCACCTAAATGGTTCATGTGAAGCACATGAGCATCACAGTATATGTTCTTTTCATAAGTATTCCATCTTTCTTAGACATTTTATAATTTATAATTTCATATGTTCCTTATATTTATTTATTGTTATCTTTTTTAGGTCTCATATCACTCAATAGATATGTGGTACTTTGTTTTTATAATACTCTTGAAGTCCTTCGTGTGATATCAAGAGATCACATTAAGTGCCTATGCCTAATTCACAATCCTCAAGTTGTTCCCCAGATTTTTCATGATGGAAAACCTTTGCGATCATGAATTAAACTACTGTGAGAAGTGTGCTTCGATGCATGAGTGTAATGGTATGTGCATCCAAGGATGAATTTTTTCATATTGGGGTAGAGGATTTATTTTCATCACCACTCTGATTACACACTATCTTGCACAGAGTGTATCTCGTAGATCTATACTGGAGTCAATGAATGACTTTTATGTCACGCATTTCTCAAGATCCTGGCATAGGTCATATCAGGGGGTTTTTCCAATAAAAGTATTTATTTATAATAATGTGGACATTAAATGGGTTTTTTTACAATTCCATGTCTACATGTCCAATGACATTCACGAGATCATCGATCTTGATGAAATGATTTTATGTGATCTCAGGTGACTTGTATGGGGTCTTCAACGAGATAGAGGTGGATTTTAATGGGGATTTTTCAAGAAAAAACATACATTCCAAGGGATATTATGGGATAAATGGTCACCCCTTTTACATTAGATCATCATATCTTCCCTTAAAAATAATCTCCTTTCTTTTCCACTTTTTATTTCCTTGTTTATTTCATAAAGGATGGGGATCTCGAAAGTTTGAATGAGTGTTGTCAAAGATAGTCACTCTCCCCATTGGTGATGCATCACAATACAAATAGAGTTTCCTATGGTAATTCATCATAATTTTTTTTGTAAAAAAACCTTCTATTATTATTTAGAACTAAAGGAAGAGTGTAGGACTGGATGGACATGTCTAAAACCCTTCACGTGATGAGGGTGACATGCCAACAAGAGCTCACATGATAAAACAAACTTGTCATCAGGGAATTTATGGTGTCATGATACCCAAATGGGTGATTCATAATATGTTTATGACTATAAAAATATCCCATTCTTTTTATATTATTCTCATTATTTTACAAGGATTTTTGGAAGGATCATCACGTGCTTATTGGTTGACAATTTGCAGGACTTGGAAGAACACATATGGAAGTCCTTGCTTGATTAACGAGTGTTTAGGATGCCTTCATATGAGAATAAAGTCATGTAAAAGGGGATCATCATTATTCCTTGTTGGTTATTCACTATTCATGACCATTTTCATGACCTTTTGAAGATCATTTTATTGCGTGTATGATGGAGTTTAAAACAATCCATGTTAGCTTGGACACTTTATTTTGCCTTTGATTTATGTGGAATATAATACCATTATTTCTGTATTTCATCCATTTTATTTTTTCTAATTCTAATTTGGTGGGAGTAAAAAATTCCCCCACCCCTTAGGGGTGATCCTACATAGAAAATGGACCGGTTCTGAGGAATTTAATTTCATGTCGGAGGCTTTGTCAATGTCACCAATCGGTTTATTTGGGAAACACCTGGTCTATCAGGTGACATTTGGTATTCCATGAAAAAACCTAAAATTAAGGGATATGAGGTAAATTCATTAAATGGATACACAATTATCAAATATATTTCAACCTGACTCTATCATATGAATTTTTCTCAAGACCCTCTATAAGAACTCATCATGAGAATTTTTAGTGGGACCATTTCACGATAACTACTTTTCAAGACTTGATTTCCATTATCTTGTTCGAATAAACTATGAAAATATGATCAATAATTCGTTGAAACTTTTCAATAGTTCTTTATTTTTTCCTTTGAATGTTTCATAGGATATTCTGGATTGATCGCATGATCATTTTACTATTTATGTGAATCATGTGACCATGTTAGGGTAATATAATCATGAGTATTATTACTGGTTGTATGGTCACGTAATGTCCATGGGGTTCATTCAGTCTATAAGATATTTATGAGCTAGGAGATTCATGGTCCCTTTATATGACTGTGAATCTCTTTGATTATTAATCTGATTCATATGAGGTTTTCAAAGTTACGCATTTCCTTTTATAGTATTTTTTCTTGTCTGACATTTTCTTCTTTCATTTATGAAGATGGATTTCATATATCATCATAATTCCTTATCTGTTGATTAAAAAAGGGTTATTATTTCTATGAATCATAATGATGACCATAAATATCTTGTATTCTCTAAAAATGAGGTTTTGAAAGGTATTCTCACATCCAAACTCCAGAATTATCCTTTATCACACCGACTTCCCCAGTGCTGGTTTGGCATGTTGGATGATGATTTCATACCTTATATAGAATAAAACCTATTGACTTGTTGGGTTTCAACTTCCCCTGATTACATTTACATGATAGTTGAGGATGGAAAACTAGTTTTAGGTTGATCATAAGGGTTATCTTATATGCTGGTGAACTCCCCTCTGGGTCCAAATAGATGCAATTTCACCCATATGCCAATTGTTTAGAGATAATATAGTATATTCATCTCTTCTTTGAAAAACAATATATGGTGTCTAGATTTTATGTTTCATGTTCTCCTTCATGGAAACTTTTTTTATAAATGGTCATGACTATTCTGGGTTTGAAAAGGTTTTTTAGAGTTTTCTAACCAGTTACATGCCATCCATATTTATAGAGATATATGGGTTTCCTAGTTCATCATTTATCAAAAGTACGATTTTCTCAAAGAATTGGATATTTTTTTTGGATCCTTGGAACCAACTCAATTCATCTTTCCCACAGTGAGGTAGGAATAAAACATTGGGATATCTATCATCTAAGTGGGAAGCCCCCTCTTTGGGAGATGTATTAAGAGTTCCTTCCTACCATATATTTCTGGAATATCCCTTTGGAAACTCTATTCCTGGTGAGGGAAATTCCCAAAAGCATGAATGAAAAGTTAAGAATGGAGCTCACAATGAATTGTCACATCTCTTTATAGGATTGGATCCATGTTTTCCTTTATCATATAGGATCTAGGATAACTACTATACTCCCTCATATGCGCCCTTCCCGATAGGTTTGTGACATCATCGGTTCATAAGAGAACTTTTGGAAGCTCGGGATAAAACCACATAGGGATACTGAGTGGATATAGAGGTATCATTGAGACTTAGTCTAGAAAGCTTCATGGACATGTTCCTGAATGGTTGGATCTTCCCAATTGGTGACAAACATTCAGGGATACTGGTTAGTATAATGGTGATGGTAGAATAACTACCAGAGGGACATCCTCACAACATTATAGTACTGAATCTTTCGCAACTTTACCATCTCTTGGTCCACATATAGCAAGGTATAATCCCCTATATGATCATTGGTGTTTTCCTTCTTTTATTTAGTCGGATAAGGGTCCATTTCTACTTCTACGGATACAAAAACACCATCAGGATCCTTGGTGATTTATTTTATCCTAGGTTCCTATACATATCTATTATTGAGGATATTCTACTGGGCCCTAAAAAGGTTGTTTATATGATTTATTGATTTGATATCTTTGATTTCACCCCTTATCATGTGCCAAATGCACTGATTATTGATAATGGTGGTGAATCTTGATGAAAGGTCATACAAGATCTCCCTTCAGGATGGGGTTCTTGATGCCATGGTGGATAAGATAGTTTTTTGTGACCTATATACCCCTTATTAGATTTCATACCAGTGCAGCTGAATCCAAAGGGTCTACCCTCTCCCTTCGGTTAGTGTGAGGGTAGAGAGTCACCCCAGGATCATCCACTTATTCTAGCTGATATTGGCATGTAAAGACACAAAATTTCTAGGTCTTCCAATTTCCTATTGGTTTATCTACCTTCGTTTCTTATGATTGTTCGCTAGATTGGGTAGAATCCTACCTAGGTGGTGTTCTAAATTGACTAGGTCGACCATGTGGAAAAATTGTTTGCCTCACTGACCCCATGTCCATAGAAATGATTGGATTGATTTCAATACTCGGGTGAATCTTCTATGAAGCATAATTATCCTAGCGAAAACCATCCTCTCATTGAGGAAGAATCTATTGAGGATGTTATCCCTTTGGAATAATAAATATATGATGTTACTATTTAGGGATGAATACATAGGGCTTCTACTCCTACTTCTTTGTCAGCTCAACTGGTGGTTCCTCCTTCCAAAGTGCATAATCCAACATCCACAGAAGACCATAGATGACATAAGATGATTTGGAAAAATATTCAGACCCTAGAAACTAGAACTCCCTTTGATACATCTCATGTCTATGAAGAACATCTTCATCTATTATTTCATGATTTGGGGGGAGGATGGCTTTGATCTCCCACCATTATTTGAAATCATGAGACAATCATTCCTATCGTGGAAAGACATCTCCCCCAGTGAGAGGTGATTGTGATATCTTTATGATAAGACATCCCTAACTAAATAGATGAAGGAATATTCGGAGGAATCATAGTTGAGTTGTTAGTTTATATCTGAGATACACGCCCAGATGGATGTATTAAACATATAGATGTGGATATATGAGGATCTCTTAGATCACACAAGGTTTGATATTTTAGAATTTTCATCCACATTGTAAACCACTAAAAAAGGTTTGAGGAGATTTTTACAGTTATCAAGACACTTCATTCTAGGGAAGAAGGAGAAGAAGTAGGGTGGGTGGAAATTTGATGGTCCAACAATGCTTCCCATCAAACTCTTGCTGATTTGGACAGACCATCCAATCATGTTTTTTTGTAATTTTATCATTTATGTATATTTTTTGTTTAAAACCTTGATGAGGCACCAAAATGAGGAGATCCCCCATTCTGTATGCTATCAATGAATGGAATTTCTGGAATTTATATCTTGTTGTCTAGTTTTCTTTCATTCAAGATGTGTATGAAATTTCCATGATCTGATGTCACATGAATCACTACTGATACCCATACTTATCAAAGTATCAAGTAAACCTAAGTGCCTAGATTTGAACGTTTAAATCATAACATACTTTCTTAGGAAATTATCATGAATTATAACCAACTTGATATTCTTCACTGATATATCAACAACTATTATCTTGAGATTACCCGATTCACAAAAGTATAATTGGGTAGAATATATATCCCATAGGTTGAGTGATTTATATTTTTCTTAAGTCAGTGGTCTTGGAATTAATGGCTGGATTTTTTCAAAGTCCATATGGTGGGCCTCAAAAGCATTATCTCTTTTCCATGAAGACTAAATTGTGTTTTTTTGTGTTTTTTGTAGGTATTTTATCTTAAACCTTCTATTGTTATAGTTTAGAGATTTTATATCTGACCTTCCATCGTTATTATTTTTGGTATTGTAGAAAGGACCTTCTATCACTATAGTTTAGGGTCTTTCTACTCAAAATTTATATCACTGTAGTTTAGGGTATTTTGACTTGGACATTCTATCATTATAGTTTATGATCTTTTTTCTCTGCCTATGAGATGTTGTGAAATTTAAAGTCTTACTTCCAATACATGATTAACGATTATGGAATATCATGCATAGATGTCAAGAATGACCCAATACACCCTAGGGTGGTGAGATATATCATGATTTTTCCAAGGCTCATTAGGATTAGATCTCATTTATTATAAGGAGGATATTCCTCTCGTTGGTAGGTCAAATACTTTATGAGTCGATGGCAATGTCAAACAGGGTCACCTATAATCTTTTCCAAGGATCATAGGAGATTTATTAGTGTAATATTGTTTAAGGGTGAAATACTAGGAATACTATGTCCATGTGGATAGTTGGAATGTGGGTTCAATAATTAAGAACCCAAAAGTTTGATTCGCTGAATATGGGATAGGGAAGAAAAACTAAAGATATCCCATAACACCCTGAGATTTCAGGATCTTCCATGGTGTTTCTAGGGATGATCAGGATAAGAGTTTTTTTTAAAGGAGGTTATGCCTCTGGATGGTAGGTAAAATCCCTTATGTGTTGGTAGCAAGGTAAAATATAGTTTTACCCACTCTATTATGAGGTTCATGAATGGATATCAAAAAAAGAATCATTCGGATGATGAAGTTTAGTGTAGAGGAAAGACTATACAAGAAGTGTTATAGAACCCTGTGGAAGTTCATCTTTTATGTGAATCCTGATCCCAACACCTTGTGGTTTTTAATCCTTCATTTTGATCCATATAAAGGTTGTGGAATGGAGTTTCATATTTCTTCTTTTATAAATGGTAAAAAAAACTGGTGACATAACATCAAGGATTTTGAATTATATTGAATATTTAGGTTATGAGGATTGTAAATCATGGTGCAAAGTGCTTGGGTCCTGAGGATGGTTTGGGAAAATCAGGTTGGGAATGACGTATAACACACTGAGGTGTGGATTTCTACGATGATAATGTTGGGTTTGGAAAGAATTATAAATCCATTTTTTCAAAATGAATCATTTGGTTGATGACCATAGGAACATATGTAGGAGCCATAGGAATACATTAATAATCAATAAAAGGGTCCCTTGAAGTTAGGTATATTTTTTCTAGGGCCATGGAAGGTTTTCAAAAACCTTAGGCACTCAATTCATGAAGTGTGGTTTACAGAAAACTTAATATTGAAGAAGGTTTTGAGAAACCTAAAGGTTGTGTCACCACATGTTAAACATATTATCGCAATGATAAAATGTGAAAAAGAATTTATGTAACTTTTTCATGGAACAGGGGTCTAGCGAGCATGACTCAACTTTTACTATGGCTAAAAATTCATCCCTATTATCTTTATGCCTCATTTATTTATGCAATAATTTTTTCTTAAAATCTGAAGATAATGAGTTTTGTGAGTGGATACTTGAATTTTTCTCAAGTATCCCTTTTTTCATTTTAAACATAACAAGTTTTTTGTTCTTTTTCTAACATCTTAAGGTCATGTGACTTGGACCATCAAAGTAAAGTGATGAAGGTCTTGGACTTTTGGTAAAATTGTAGGTTGTTTAAGTTCATGAAGCACATGGACTAAATGTGAGGGAAATGTTACATAAAAACCCAATTAGGATATCCATGCCCTAGAGTTATCCAACATACTTCTAAGTGGGATATGGAAATGTTGTAAATCATGGCTTGAGGTTCTCAGGTCATGTGTAATGATATGGGACAATAATGCCAGGAATGGATAGAATACACTTAGGGGTTGAGTTCTTCCATGGTGATGTTGGGCTCACAAGAATCAGAAATCCCTCCTTACAGATCTAGGATATCTCTAGTTTCTATATCTGATCCCTTATAAATCAATAACATGGTCATATAGAGATAATTATATTCCTTTCTAAGGGCCATGAAAGGTTTTTAGGAACCCTAGTCTCTCTAGACATAAATGTGATTTATGAATTGTGGTGCTTAAAAATTGTTGGAATCACCCCATGAAAAAGTTTATTGGGGAAAGTCTCTTATGGTCCTTTAAAAAAGGATGTTAATGGGTAATGGCCTGCACATTTTAACACCATGTAGTGGGGAAGTATTCATTGTGTAGTTTTAATTTCATGCTACCAATACATTTTCATTGTAATTTAACATCATGCGATATGGTCGTATTTATTTCATTGTAGTTTAATTTCATGTGTAAAGGATGTGGGAACTGATGTGATAAATTGTACAAGATATATTACATGCACAAAAAATCCGTACATGGATCTGACTCGTACAAAGGAAAAATGAGTCTTTATGACTCAACCCACTTTTTAAAAGTGGTATATGCTTGTTTCGTCATTTAGTTTAATTACATGTGTTTAGAACATATAGATGTTTCCAAAGCAGGTCTGACATATACATAGAGGTAGGGGAATATTTTGTTTTATCATGATTGGACCCAAGGATCATAGATTAAAGCCTCTCCATGTGTCATTTGAGGGTAAGAATCTAGCTATATATAGTTCTCTAATGGGAAACACTCAACACAAGTATTACCCATATGCAATAGAGGGAATTTTTCTTTTCAATTTTTGTATTTAGGCCTAGGATTGGAGATCTAGGAATCACTATGTATCATACAATGGAAGGAATCAAGCCACATGTAGTTCTTAAGAAATAGTGAAGTTTATAATAATGTGGCAAGGACGTGGGAACCTCAATGTGAAGATATAGTGTTGTCACTAGGCCCGAGAATGGAGGTCTATGTGTCACTATGTGACATGTGATGGAAGGAATAAAGTCACATGTAGTTCTTGAATGGAGGTGTGGTGGGGGACAAACACCAACAATGGTGTTCCTCTTGGAAAACATCCACAAGAATGTGCAGTTATAATTCATGCAATGGATATCAATAGTGTAGTTTTACATCATGCGGTGAGGAATCATAGTGTGTCTTTTAAGTCCATTCATTCCAGACCATGATAACCCTGTTATGAGCTAATATACCTTGTTTATATGGGTAATACCTTACCAAAATTCCTAAGCTCATGTGAGCTATTCTTGGTGTGATAAAAAAAGAATAGCAAAGGCTCTTTTTGCAACAAAAAGGTAGTTAGATAATTTATAAGGTTCTTTTTGTATCATGTGGTGGTTGGACTAGGATATGGGATCTATGAATCCCTACATATCTCATTTGAATGAGAATAAAGTCATATGTAGTTCTAGAAGTGTGTTAAGGACATCAGTCAGGCATTTTAACATCTTGTGGAAAGGACATGGGTGACTCAATGTGAAAGAAGATGAATGTTTTAGATGGAACAATGAATAGAGGTATAGGTGTCACTATGTATCCTATGATGGAAGGAATTAATCCACACATAGTTCTTGGATGAAGTGATCCCCTATTTGGATCTAACTTTCACACAGGGGTAGGGGTATTTCATCTTTCTTTCACATAGATTTTTCTCATGTGCAGTGAATCATCAGTGAGATGATGATTCACACGTAGTTTAGCATCCTGAGGTGAGGACATCTCTCATGCAGTTTTAAATTCATTCGATAAGGACATATGAAGTTGTTCATATTAATTTCTCTCTTCCATGAAGAAATTTTGATTGTTTAACATCATGTGGTTAGGACAGCAGACATTGTGTAGTTTAAGATATTTATTCTAGGACCTCTTTTTGTAGTTTCACATCATGAAACCAGGATAAGAGGAACCTCATCAAATCTATGAAAATTATTTCTTGAGAAATATTGAATTGGTGTGGGTGTGACATTCTCCTTGTCCATTTTTCATAATGAGTGATCTCTATTGTGATCAAGTTTAATGATATAAGGCCCTTCCCATTTGGGTTCAATCTTCATAGGCTTCATTCCTAGTATCATTAGGGTTCTAAGAGCCAAAACCAATTCTCGTTGGAGGAATGAGTGGAGGATAAATTTTTTATTGAAGGATCATTTGAACTGACTCTAATAGACTTAAATTTTATTCAATGTATGTAAGATGTTATTATCAAGCTGTCACAACTCATCTAGATTTTTTTAATTTTCATCATCTGATAGTTGTCCACAAATGGATATTCAGAGTGAAGGTTGTTAGACATCTATGGAAAACATTTCCTCTGTCCTGTATACTAATGAATATGGTGTTTCTTATCTAGAAGTACATGTGGTGGTAGGACAGACCCATAAAGCATGGTTGAGCTTGTTTGGCTAGTAATTCTTGTCCTTATTCACCATTTTCAAGAGTATATTTGATAGAGTCTTATTGAAGATCATTATCTATCCATTTTCAACT
Source organism: Viscum album (assembly GCA_963277665.1). Taxonomy (NCBI): domain Eukaryota; kingdom Viridiplantae; phylum Streptophyta; class Magnoliopsida; order Santalales; family Viscaceae; genus Viscum; species Viscum album. The sequence continues at coordinate 1,794,375,240 of OY728120.1, read as the reverse complement.
ACATAATAGTGAGATGCTTGATTAGACTCAATGTTGTACTCCTGGTATAATTTCTTCAACTTCATAGAACAAAAGTTAGTTGCATTTTCGATCAATATTATATGAGGGACTCCAAACCTAGTGATGATATGGGACTTCATGAAATTGATGATATTCATCATATCGATTTCCATGAGGGGTATTTCCTTAGGCCATTGGGAAAAGAAATCAGTAATAGTAAGGATGCACTTGAACTAGTTAGCTTTGGATAGAGGATATGGCCCCGCAACATCAATTCCCCATATGGAAAATATTCAGTAATATTTAGCTATATGTAGAAATTGTGGTTGATGGTGGATGAAGTTTTCATGGATATGGCATGCATGAAATTTCTTGGTGAATTCCACACAGTCTTGTATCATGGTTTTCTAGTGGTAACCTATCCCCCAGATTTTTTGGGGGGGAATAGTACCACAATGATAAGCATTGTAGGATCCTGTATGGAATTCTTCCATGATAGTGAGAATTTATTTTTCTATAATGAATCTGAAGATGATTTTATCAAATACCCTCTTTTAGTGATATTTTTTCTCATTTTGATCATCCCATGGGGTAAAGTTTACTGCTCGCCACCTAATATGTTCCCTTCCAACTCAGTCTATTTGGAGGTCCTCGTTATAAAGATAATTGATTATGGGATCCATCCATCCATGGTTGGATAGTGGTTCATCTTAACCTAGTTCATTATTGACTTGGTTGATTTCTCCCATATCGCAGATAGTGATTGATGAGACCATTCTTCAGTGTGTGATGTGGAATATTACATCCTCTTGATCACGGTTGGGAAATATTGTGGATACATTTCCCATTGCATTGGCATAATAATTATGTGATCAAGGTACATGGTTTAATGTGGGAACAAAAGGGAACTCTGCCATTATTCTCTAGATATAGACAGTGAGAGGGGAAAATTCTTCCTTTTTGTTACTATATTTTCCATTGATATTCTTTATCACTATCTTTGAATCAATTTTTATATTCATGTTGGTTATCTTCCATTTTTGGTCTATTTCAATATGAGTGATGTGGGCTTGGTATTCAGCCTCATTATTCATGCAGAATTTGGATAATGAGAAATTGTAGGGCCAAATTTCCTTTTCAAGAGAGACAAATACAATACCTAAGAAAAATCAGTTGATATTTATATTTTAAATACTTTTTCTAATAGGAATCCAAGAGGAAATATCAAAATACAACTCCAATGTCCAGGGAGTTTCATGTTCATAGAAACCCTCTTCGCCTAGAAGTTCGGTGTCTACTAATGTGCTTTCTAGGGTGGGATGTACTGTAAGGAAGTTAGTTGGTCCCATCCCTTTCACTAACTTATGTGAGAGGAAATGAATGTTTTACTATAGAATAACGACATCCAATTGGGCCAAGCACCCAGTCGGCATGGGATTACCAAGGATGTACTTGAATGGATCAATTTGAGAGACCAAATGGACTTCATGGTGTTGTAAGTAATGCCTCAGCTTCTTCACTACAATGATGAGTGTGAGGAAGTTATTATTGACATTAGAGTATTGGGTCTCAGTACCTAGAATTATTAGGATGAGGTATTAGAGGTTTTTCTAAAATTTCACATCATTCTTATATTCAAGGAGGGTTCCCATTGAGTGTTCCATGGTGGCCACATATCAACTAATTAGATTTCCTTCCACCAAGGGAATCATGATTGATGGGTGTAGTTGGAACTTTTGGAGACTCTCAAAGTTTTATTAGTAGTACTCATACCGTTAAAAGGATATTCCCTTATTGATTAGATTTGTGTAGGGGATAGATTTTTTAGCAAAGTTGGATATGAAACATTTAATGTAAGATAGGTGTCCCTTGATCCCCCTCAATTCATTGAGGATATTGAGGGGTTATATTACTAAAATAGAAATTGTCTTTTTAGGGTCAACCTCGATGTTGCAGCGGTGTACCATAAAGCTAAGGAACTTCCCTAATGTTTCCCTAAATTAAAATTTTAGTGGATTTGTCCTTATACTATGCTACTACTATTCGTCAAATACTATTTGAAGATTCTTTAAGTGGTCAAATCATTGCCAGAATTTGACCACCATTTCTTTGATATAACATTTGTATATTCATCCTAATAAGGTCTTATAGATATAATTAATAGAGCATTGATAAGTGGTGTAAGTGTTATATAAAACAAAGGGCATGACCTAATAGAAAAATATCCCTAGTGTTCTATAAAGAAATTGGCTTCCTCATCTTCAGGGGATATCATTATCTGATTATACTGTGAGTACACATCCATCAAGTAAAGGGACTATATTTCAGCATTTACATTTATCAAGATTGTATTGATTGGAAATGAAAAATAATCTTTCAATTTGTGTTGATTAGGGTCTTTTAAATCAATGTACACTCAAATCTACCAATTCATTTACTTAAAAGGGATGATGTTAGTAATCCACCTTGGGTATTTCACTTCTCAAAAAAACATTAATAAACTTGTCAAATTCCACCTCTACATGGGTAGAATGAGAGGATTTCATCCTCTTAGAAATATATGTGAAGCCTCAATGGTCATTAGGTATGTTGAGATGGCATGTATCCATATCTATATTTAGTCCAAGAATTTCTGTATAATTCCATGAAAACACATATCAATGTTTCTTTAGAAATGAGATGTACATCTATTTCTTCTCGAGATACATGGTAGCACTAATCAGTATAGGTAACGGGTCTTCTAATGTTCCCATATTTACCTGTATGATCTCTTAAGAGGTGATGGAGACACCTTCCTCGAATGTTGGAGGGGTGTTCGTGAGGTCATCCGCATCTTCTTCCACCTCAGAGTATGGGAGGAATTTTATGAGTAGTTTCGAAATTTGGGAGAATTTATATCACTGTCAAGGTGAGAGAGGCCATGAGAAAAGAAATTATCATCCCCTACTATCAATTCCTTACATAGATATTCTAGATATAGTTGTCATTGAAAATTCCACTAAGGAAAAAGGGGGATTAGACATCTAGGATCAGGTCTATTGCCTTAATTATATTTATAGGTAGAACATATTCATTGTCGAGCATACTCCAAGGATTTTCAAGGGTATTCCCCAAGACATTGGGGGTTAAAGCCTATATATCATCATCCACCATTGGTTTTTCCTTTAAAATTATAAAAAACATACCTCAACATATATGGATTCACAAGTATCGAAGGGGGAACTATCAACATGTAGTATGTAGACCCTTCCATCGATAGGGTATTTCAAACACTTATAGAATATTGAGGGTACCACCATATGTCTATGGAGAAAAGACTTCCACGAAGGAAATTGTATTCAATTTCTTGCTGCATGACCATAAAATCAGTGTTAGATGTGAGATCCCCAAACTAAGCTTTGAGATTGAACTTCCTGAGAAACCTTTTCTCATTCTTATCATACCCTTTAATGGTCATATTTATGGGTGATAAATTTACTTTTCGATATCCCATACAATAGAGAGTTTTAATTAGGATGAGGTTGATCCAAAAACCATTATCAATCAGGTCCCTTTGGAGATCAACATTATCAAGAATACCTTAAACATATAGGGGTAAGATGTGTACCTGGATTTCCTCCTCCTGATCATGGCCTATGAATGAGATAGATATATGAAATTCTAATGGCATGGTCTCAACTTGATAAACCTTAAGATCAGAAACTTTTTTAAAAAACTCATTTGTGCTATGGAGGGATTCAATGAGTACCTCCCTAATTTCTTTTAAAAGATATAGTGTGTCCAAGATTGAGTTATTAGATGTTATAACCACCATCTATTTCATAATATATTAATTTTGAACCTGATATTGGTGTTTCTCAGGCTGGGTTTTCTCCCTATTATATAGCTTGATAGCTGGGTCAGTATCGGTGGATGTTCCTGGTTCTTGTGCATTGGTTGATAGAGATTCTATTTCTAGTGGAAAAGGTTATTTTTCCATTCCCCCTTATCTGGGATGATCAGATGATCACATCCCCACTAGGTGTTCCGGAAATAAAAATGTACATGGGAAACCATTGGAGGGTTATGGGGAACCTACAAGTCTATATTGGGATTTTTGGATCACTTTTATATGGATCTTATCTTCATATATATCATCTATGGGAACATGACCAAAATATTGAGTCTAACTATGCATGTTTTATCACATGTATCCTTGGTTCATATGCATGTGGCCTCCAATTCCCCTATAGGGTGCATGGAACTCTTACTCGGAGGCGTATTCATCATCATAGAATGATTATTCTGTGTTTATCACATTAGCTGAACCATATATGTGAACTTCATCTAATTATGGTTTTGTTTTGTGTGGCGGTGCCCGTGATTTGGATGTTGTAGGGAAGAAATATCCAAGGGTCAGAGCTTCTTTTGAAGTAGAATATGACTATTACTATTTTTCCTCTTCCTACATCCAACAATCACATCCACCTTCAAGAGAACAATCTGATGTCACATCCCTAGGTGATGGAAAATTTAAGGGTTTGTGAAGTTGTTCTCTTAGGGTTGAATAAGCAAGGTCAACTATTTTTAAAGTCATCTAGTTGTTGAACATGTACTCATGCCTAGCCAAAATATTTTACCAATAACCTTCTTATTCTGACTAGATATGGTTATATAGGCCACCCACTCTGAGGAGTTATCTAACACCACCTTTCTAGAATTGACTTTTCTTTAAAGGATGTCTTTGAAGACAAAGAAATCTTGGATGTTTTGACCTAGCCTCCTATGGAATGGACAGTAGTCATGATGGTCAGTGTGGTTGACATCATTTGGCTTTCTATATTGGGTCATCTTGAGAAGGTTTTTGTCTATGGATGTAAGGAAATATCCAGGGACTAGTTAATTTTGGAAGGATTAATCTTTATTCATTTGTTCCACAAAACCTAGGTGACCCTAATCTCTTCAAACATATATCCAAGGGAGAATTTGTGGTTTTTTCCATTAGATGGTTGGTTTTGGGTACTATGGTACCTTACTAGGTGTTTGAATGGGAACTGATGCTGGTTTTATTATAGCAATGACAAATTTTTCCTTTCTGAGACTTTTTCCAAGTGTTGAGGGTATATGTCAAGATTTACCTTAGGTCTTCTAAATGGGGTCTTCCAAATGTTGTATCATTTATACAAAATCACAGAACCGACCTAGAAACTTCATTAGGATTAGAGGTTTCTACTACTCAACCCTAATATTTTCAATGTAGAGTTCCAGGAACTTCTCTTGTGAGAGAGGGATGTTGAGTGAATAGGTCAAACCCTTCCCTCTGGCATTGAAGTAATGCACCCTCTCATTTTCACATTACTTTAATTTCATTAGGTAGATGATTTCCATTTTCCTAAATGTGTAGATGAACAAGAAATGGAATGGATGATGAAGGTATTATCATCCTATAATAGATCTTGTTGAAGGTTGTTGTACCAAAAAATGTTTGACCTTTTAGATTTTATACAAAACACATGAATTTTGTTTTCTCTTGCTGATCTTGAGGGCCCATAATCAAACCACATCGGGATATGAAGTGAGTGAGATGTTTTTCTAGGTATCCTACACCATAAAATGGGGATAAGGTATAATTTATAAAATTTAGTGGCGGTAAAGTTTCATCAACCCATTTAGGATATGGATTCCTCTCAGGATGCAAAGCTGCACATCAACCCTCCATGGATTGCATTAGAGTATCTAGAGACTCAATGGTATTGATCTGTTTTGTCGGAACTATTGTATGAGCCATCTCTAATCTATAGGGAGAAGGTGGGGCCTGATTAGGTGGCCCTATTTTCATCTCCCACTAGTTTTTTATTCATTAAAAGGTTGAATTATTACCCAAGAGAGGGAGAGGTAGTCTCAACAATTGAAGGAAGTCATGATCATCATAAACTTTCTCATTAATGAATTCCAGCAGCCTAGATCCAGATTTAGTATCATTATTATATTCTTCTCATGTGGGAGGATTATATCTAGGTGAGAGAATATTCACCTCACCCTAAAGGTGATTCCCAATGTGAATATTTCCCCTAAGTAACTCTTTATTTATTTATTTGATATTTTGTATCTCATTCTCATATTGTGACAAGTGTTCCTCTATGGAAGGATGTTTAGTTCCCTTGAGTAGTCATTGGGATGTATTCACACCATTCCCATTATCTTTGATAGTGTTCCATTATAGAGGTTGTAACTCAATATTTTTAGGTGCATGGTTTTGGAGTCTCCTATGGATCTAGGTGTGTGCAGCCTCACCTAGTGTATGTAGGTCAGCTTCCTCTTAGGGTATGTTTTCTGCATTCTATTCCTCTACATTCGTGTCTTGATCTGCATTATTATTTGTGTTGATGGTGATGAAATTTATATAGGTGTATCAGGAAATGGTAGGTGTCCCATTACTTTCAAAAAACAGGATAACACTTCAAATCATCTATTAGGGTTGTTCCTAGAACCCATGTATATATTGTGTGATTTTAGCTTTCAACCATGGAGGGGACTGATTGACTTTACCATACACTCCTCCCATATTGGCTTTTGAGTAGTGGCCTTGAGGGAGTTTCTAGTTATGACTTCCAAAAGAGCCCAAAATAATAGGGTATTTCTTTGTGGCAGGAGGAATGGATGGGATTTCGACAATCAATAGTTACCTCCCAACCTATAGAAGTATGATTCTATCTACAGTGATTATGATGATGAAAATTCCCTCATCCCTACGGGCTGGGGCCTATCCAGGGATACAATTGGAATTGATTAATCCTATTTTTGACGATTTAGTGATTCCAATCATGGATTTTATGAATCTCATGATGGAAAATGAGATATAAATTCTCCCTACTCAGTAGGTTAGGGTTGATCTAGAACCTCCATTGATTTCCTCTATACCCCTCAGGGGATGATGAATCAAGTTATGTATATTAAGATATAAATAACAAAAAACCTAGTGAGTTCGGGTTTGTTTTGAAATTCCATAGATATGTACTAAATCCTCTCTAGAATCAATGATCTGAGTGGTGGAGGCTATGGTAGATATTCTCCTATCCAACTAGGTTACATTTACTCTAGGATGGCTGCTACAATAGCTGCTACTGTGAATTGTATGATGTGATGTAGTTGTGCTTGTGTACAGGTTGGGTGTAGTGGAAACCCATTAAAGGAGTTAATTTCAATAGGATGTTTTTGATAAGTTTACAACATCATCTTTTATATCTAAAATTCCATATTTTTGTTTTGAGGGTCCTAGTTAGAAGCTCTATGGGTTTTCCAATACCTGCGTTCATGATTTTTTAGTACCATTGATGCTGGGAACTTCTGATATAGTTGCCAACTGGCTCGCATGTTACATAGCCCATTATTTTTCCACAGGATATGACATTACATGACAATGTATCTAAGGAGTTCTTTTATTCCAGGACTTCGGTGAAGTGAAACACTCCAATACTTTCCCATACTTGAATATGAAACATTATGTGGCTTCAAAGATCATCTAGCCAAGATTTTCGATATAATAGAAGAAATCATGTTCTATATTTTAACTGTGATTTTCAATTTTTGGGTCTCAGTTCAAGGAGATAACTTCCATGTATAGAAAATAAAAGAGTATCATGATGGTGTGGAGGTGACCCTCATATGCGGGATAAGGGAGTTGTCTAGCCATCAGTTTTTAATGAGTTACCCACATATTATGGCATATATAGGGAATTAAATCCTTTTCTATATCATCTTGGATATCATATTCATAAGTGGCATGGGAACAAAACATAGTTGGGAGGTTGTTTCCAGTTATCTTTATCCATATATCAATGTCATTCCCCTCTTCATCATACTTACATGCCTTTATTTGGACAGTATAAAGAAGGTGCCTCTTTGTGTCTCTTACTAGCCAAAGTGGAGTGTTACTCTATGTTGATAGGGAACTATATGCGGTTGACCATGATGTTTCAATCACCTCTCTATACGAAGGATTCTAAGTTCTAAAAACCTCTATATAAGGAGCTATTTGGGAAGGGAGGATTTCATTATCTATGGGAGATATCACTGTGGGGAGGCTAACCAAGGAGGATGTTAGGAGTAGTGTATCTATGATCCATATCCACACTACCATGAGAAGGACTATAATAGTAATGATCATCTTCTAATTTAGTTGAAGATTCAATGGATCCTTAAGGTGTTGATAATGTGTATGAAATGACCTCAAGGACACTAGAATTAAGAAAATAAGGGATATAAGAATCATTCTGTATCATGGAAGGAATTTCCCAACCCACCTACTGTGATTTTATAGGGATATTAGCCTATTTTATGATGGTTTTTGTGCCTTGTTGATAACCTTCTAGTGTTGCGGGAATACGAGCCTTCCATTGAGGATCTTCTGGAATATTTTAATGAGATTCTTTACTGTTGGTAGGAATATGAGCCTACCTCGAGGCATTTTCTACTCCCACTTGGTGTGCCTTAGTAAGAATGGGGATATGAGCTTGAACTTGAGCCTTTGGAGTGTGACGCTGGAATTTTTCATTAGGAATATGATCATGTCCCAAGGCATGAACTCCTCTCACTTAGTGGGCCTTGGTTTGAGTGGTAATATGATTGAATTATGAGCATTCATTCATCATCATAATATTCTTATGGACCTATATAATGATAAAATTAATGTTATACTCCTCTTGTATAGACATATAAGGATGTTCATGCAATCATTTGTTGGTGGAAGTAGAGATAAAATCTTAGTTTCCTTGATCTGTTGGAATTTTCGAGGATGAATCATTGAAAGAGATATGAGTCTTACCCATGGAATTTTCCACTCTCACCTAGTGAGCCTCAGACATAATGGGTATATGATCCCAATCTTGGGCCTTTTAATTATGTCAATGGTCTTCTTAAATAGGAATATGATCCAGTATCATGGCATGTTCTACTCTCACTTGGTGAGCCCCAACTGGAATGGGAATATGAGCTCAATCTTGGGCCTTTGAAATATACTTCCAGTCTATTTCGATAGTAATGTTCCCCTATCCCAATGCATGTTCCATTATCACTTGGTGGTCCCCAGTTGGAATGGGAATATTATCCAAATCTGATGCCTCATCCTTTATCAGAACATGTCGATAATCCTCTTGGACAGGAGTATGAATGTGTGATTTCTCTAGAGAAACCACTTGTTCATAATGATCAGAGTGTTGTGTTTCTTTGGCTATATGGATAGGTATATGTGCATGTCCCTGTATCTGTACTCGTTCCAAAATATGTTGAAATAGTTATTTAGCTATTTCTAATATGTAATGACACTTTTCAAAAGTGTTCTCAGTAATGTAGGCCTACACATTTTATGTATCCACTAAATAGTGGAATACATATTCAATTTAAATAAGAATATGACCCCACTTCTATCTTCCTTGTTCCATTAAAATATTCTGATGTAATTCATGTAAGTGGTTAGGGATATGATCCTCCCCCCATGTCGTTATAGTAATATTCCTGCAAACTTTTTCTGAATGAGTATAGATATGATCCTGCTCGATAGTTACTGAAAACATATGCCGGTAGAAATCATTTGTGGGATTGGGGATCTGATCCCACCCATGATTATCTATATCCTTTTTCACCCAATGTGTCTTTCTTATTTCTCATGCAAGTGTATCAAAGGTGGAAGTGTGTCGGGTAGTACCCTCAGTAGGAAACTAAAGGGAAGCAGTTGGATAGAGTGGGTGACAGTGATTTACAAGATCCCTCATCAATGGCCCCTTAACTAGAAGGGATCCTTAATTATCTCCTTGGTCTAATTTTATCAGATATTGAAGGTGGTGATTTTCGAACATTATGGATAAGATCCTAAAATGATTGGCAGTGGCAATTAGTTCCATTGGATTTCCTACAGCTTTCTTTGGATAATGTGGACTCATCAGTTTCAGTGCTTAATGACCCTCATGGGAAGCCTCACTGTTTATGATTATACCATGATAATGGTATTCCAAGACCATTTCACTCACCACACTACATTGAAGATGTCTGGTGGGTGAGGTCATTGTGAGGCCTGATGGGGCTATAGTTGTAACTGATTTTTTAGAACAGTCGTTGGATGAGGAAATGTTAGATCATTGTGTTATTTTCTAGAGTAGTATCTAAAGTCACAAAGAAAAAAATAAACAAGTTTTTTGATCAGTTCATCATCATATGCATGATATCTGTTGAACCATATATTAATGGTTAACATAGTTTTCCTTCTATTCTAGATTCTATCATCCAAAACACTTGGAATTGTCAAAGCGATGATGGACTTATTTTATGAGAACTGCATCCCAAGAGGATAAAACATAATATTTTTGTTATATTTTTTAGTTTTGTTTTATGTGGGATATGAAAAAATGGCCTGAATCATGGTAAACCAATCACTCTTCTATTTGAGAGTTTCACATCAGGTTCACCTATTTTTGGGGAAAAAGACAAGGAATACCCATGTGACATAAACAAAATGGTCTGGACATAACGAGGTGGTCTATTTCCTTTTATATTTTGAAGGATATTCCATGGTTTAATGATTTCACATTATGTTCACCAATTTTTTATTAAAAAATATGTGGTTATCTTAACACAGTTGTTTTATTGTAGGGGTTAAATGTCTTGTAAAATCATTAAAATTAGGATTACAATTTTTATCTCTAATAGAAACTCCCAAAGGATCCCACATCAATAACTTATTGAGGAAATAATTTCCAAAGGAAGGTGGCCCTTTCGGTTTTGAAACCCAATAGCACTTATGAACTCACATTGGTTGAGAGGATGAGAGTTCAGGCTCATCACACCCTTTTATGGGGGATTTTTTCCAACTCTTAGTCTCTCTTAAAGATTTAAGCTATGATTATGAAAGTATTGGTAATCCTGATACAGAACCAGTTTCCCTAAAAATGATCATATATCAAACCCTTTTATATATGAAGTGAAATATTTTAGTGAATCCATATATATTAATATGATTTTATTAATCCATTCCACCTAATAGGTAGATACTTATATGTTGAATTCATATAGTCAGGCACTCCAAAAATTTATGCCATTGAGGGTGGTGATTAATAAGTTGAGGATGTGATTGAGATATTATGAGGAGTCCTATGTATCCTGTTTTGAAATAGGAATCAAAACCCATGTAGTTTGTTAAACCCAGAGAGTTTAAATCCATGTATAAAGGACACATATAATGGAACTTGGGAATTGGGCATTTGATCTCAAACCATTAAGTGGTATCCAAAGTATCCCGGTTATGGTAGAAATTAGATTCATCGTAGTTCAATCATTCCCTTGGGACTAGCACCAAGGTAGATTATCTTTTATAGGGAAAGTCATATCATGTTACACTTTGGGTATTACATACTGAGGTTTCCCTAGATGGTTTATATTCATGATGCAAATGATATGACTACTGCAACTCCTTGACCCCACGTGATCCATTCTCAGTGTGGGAAACAGGGGGTAACAAGTAATCAATATCACTACATATATATGTAGAAATTATGTACTAGGGAAACCCTTTTTATTCTAAATATAGATATCGGACCCTAGGAAGGCTTCATATGTATCCAAGTTATTATAAGAATTACAGTACTTGTAGTTCAGTTGAATTCTCAGTCCTTAGATGGATTAGGAAGGATGATCAACGCAAGAGAGAGATTGGGTCCTGGTAATTGAAATGTTAGAGACATGGGGGGACATACACTAATGTGGATTCCTATTATAGCTTGGTCTATAAGAAGGCATCCTACATATCTAGGTTATTGTAGGAATCATAATTCTCAATATTAACTTTCATATCTCAATCAATTAATGGATCAGATTGAATGGTTCGCCCATGGGAGTGATTGGGTCTTAATGGTTGAAATGTTTGAGATATGGGGGACCTACACTAAATTTAATGCCCATTTTACCTTAATCCTTACAAAGGAATCTTATAAATCCTAGTTATTTCAAGAATCATATTTCTTCTAGTTTAGTTTTATTGGGGCGTACACATTGAGGTTTCTCTAGTGTATGGAACATATTATATTATGCCACCAGTTATGGCTTACATGCTAAGGTTTACCTAGTGTGTGAAACATATCATATTATGGTCGTGGTCAGGGATTACACACTAAGGTTTCCCTAGTATTTTAGATATATTATATTATGCCACTAGTTTGGGATTTCACATTGAGGTTTCCTAAGTATGTGAAGATATGATATTATACTATTGGTCAGGGATTATACATTGATCTTTCGCTAGTATATGTGACATATCATATTATTCCAATAGTCATGAATTATACACTGAGTTTTCCCTAGTATTTACACTAGATAATGCCATAGTGTCGTAGGATCTCTGGTTTACCTGTCTTGGTTTATTGTCTGACTTTCTTCATTGTCTACCTGACATTGATTAATTATCTAACTTGATATGCAGAAGGATGTATTGACTTGTCTGGTTGTATCACAGACAAGTCTAATGACAATCATATGACCTTATTAGCTTGTATGAGGGATGTCACATAATTAGAATGTCATATATGAAGGCCAAAAGATGATGAAGGATGACTGGTCTGGAGGAAATTTCAAGACTTCACTCAATTGTCCTAGAATTCATAGCTTGATCTCGACTAACATGCTTAGAGGGAATTTCAGGATCCAAAAGACATGTCCTAGTGTTATCAGGGAAGTCATGTGATGTGTTCAAAGGAAATCAAGAAATATGGAGGACATGTCTGGAGGATATCACGAGACCTATATGACTTGTCTGGATGGCATCATGAGAGCTTGTTGACATGTTTTTAGGGTGCCACATGACCTATCCAAAGAAAAATAGAAGGGATGGGATCTGAATTGTATCGCTATATGGAGATCCAATCATGGATATGGTAGTTCGTACGTACGCATGAACATTATTTTCACTTTTCATCAAAGGAAATATAAATTAAATTTCAAATTTACATAATTATTATTAAATCATATAAATAATATTTATTCATTAATTACTTCCTTATTATAATCCATGTAAAACAAAAACAAATAAAAAGTAACATTGCTTTTCAAGGTGTTAGTCTTGATGTACGCACGAGAAACATTATTTCATTACAATGGATTATAAGGTAATAATATGGATGTGGTATGATAATTAATTAATTATAAATATTTCATAAATATCATATATAAAATTTAAACCCTTCATAATAACCATCCATGAAATATGGTGACGGGGTCTGAATTGTATCGCTATGTGGAGACGGTAAGTCGTACTTACACACGAGCAATACTTTCACTTCCCATATAATTAGAAAGATGGTGGAAAATGGTAATATCATAATGATAATAACATATTATTATATTTAGGTAACTTAATTTAATTTTTTATGATTATCTTATAATTATAGGAAGTATAAAAAGAAATAATTTGAAAGAGGTACGGTAAGATGATTAACTCTCTTTTGGTGGGTATCCTTTATGTCCTTTATTAATGACCCTCTCAATGGTCTTTTAATAATACCACCACCTAAAATACTTTTCTATGGAAGTTTATAATATAAATTTGTACCTTATTTTAATCTATAAGGCTCAAATTAATGTAAATAAGAGAAAGGATGGGTGTCCTTTTATAAGGGAGGGTGGGGATACACTTGGAATTTATTAAAATATTAGAATATAAAAAATTTATTCTTAAGAAATATTATTTAAAATGTCCATTATTTATAATAAAAAGAGTCTAGAGTTAAAATAATATCATCAAATTAATGTTTTATAGGTTTTTGGGTCATTTTAAACTTTTTTTATTAATCCATTTTTAACCATTTTTTACATTAATTGTGCTAACAACTAAGTTTAATTTTAAAGGGTTACAAATGATACCATTAATGGAAAATTTACTCATAAATGGATCATGGAAGATACTTTCAAACATATTACATTAACTTGGATGAATATAATATTTTTATGAATTTTAATTCATTTAATAAAATATTATTTCTTATAAAATGTCATTAAGGACAATTTTAGAACTATTCATTTAACATGAATTTGAGGGCCCCAATAAATATATTTAATTCAAATATAATCATTTTAAAAATAATTAATAAGTTATATTTATCTAATAAATCTGTGGAATAATAAAAATAAGTTAAATTAGCTTACTATTAATATTTTTAAAATCATTTATTTTATTTTTTTAATAATTGAAGAAATATTATTTCGGCATTGCGTATGCATTTTAGGTAGTTATATAACCACTAAAAATTATATATAAATTAAAATAAATAAATAAAATATTTAAAATTTAAAATAAACATATAGAACAAAACTTTTCTTATATTTATTCTTATTTAAAAAAATTATAGCTATAAAAGTCAACAGAGTGACATTTTGTATTTATTATTTACTTAAATTAATATGTTGCTATAATCCAAAAAATATGGAACCTAGTGACCATATATTCTAGAAATGGATGTAAATCGACTGAATACACTCATCAAATAGGGTAAAGGAAAGTTTTAGATAAATTGTAAAGCTTTATACTAATGTTTTAACCTTATTTTAACTGTTTACCATTCTCGGGGTAACAAAATTTACTACTGTCACAATTCATATTGACAAAAAGTAAATGGAATTATATGCCAAATTTGATCCTCATGATTTAAAATATGGAATAAATTTTTTAGGATACAATTTCTATATGTTTAATAAATTCATTTTAAAATTATTTTTCAGAACATGATGAAAATCATTTTTTAGAGAAATACATTTCTAAGCATAAAACTGAATTTTTTCTTATCCCTTCAAAGAATATTTCTATGTGTAACCACCACCATACAAACCCCCTCTTCCATTACCATAGAGGATGATATAAGATAATATAGAGGTATAGTGTAAATTATTTTAGAGATGTTCAAAAAAATACACATCAACATCCAATTGGTGAAATCCATTTCTTATATTACCTCTTATGATAATTTATTATAGGGGATTATCCCAAATAATATAAATATGGAAGACATAATTGAAATTTACATGAATAAATAATTCTTCATAGTTGTTTAGTATAAGCTTCTTTCCAATATGAGAGACCCTAGTAGTTTCTCAATCCCCTTCACCATTGGGATATGTAATTTAGGGAAACCCTCATGTGATCTTAGAGAATGAATAAATATCATTCCCAAGAGTGTACTTCTTAAAATTTGACTTGAGGGGCTGAAACTGGCATGAATAGAACTTCATCATTTAGAGGGATATGTCATGAACCATCAGGGGCTTCTCATGGATGTCTTATTTAAATATGGAAATTTTATTTTCCCAGCTAATTTTAGAATCCAAGATATAGAAGAAGAAGGATACGTCCACATAATTATAGGTAAAACATTTATGACACTAAAATATTTAATCAATGTAAACCAATGTGTACTATTCTTCATAGATGGTGAATAATGTCTAGTGTTTGATCTGGTAAAATAACCCAAGAAAAGTGCTTACTCATTTGATTGTCAATATATTTTCTTAACTTCTGAAATAGTGAATTGTATGGCTCATTAACATGAGAGATCGATCCCAATCCCTGATAAATACGATTCTAGTGATTATGATCAGGTTAATTAAATCAAACCTCATATAGAATATTCTATCCCAGAGATTAAACCCCTTTTTATTAAACCATAAACCTTAAAAATAAATCCTCTCAAAAAAATAGTAGAATACATATTATTAGATACCAAATATGCATTGTTGGTAAAAATAATCTTGAAAATGAATCATTATTAAGAATTTTTTTTTATAAAAGTCTTTAAGCACCACAAAAATTCAATCACTTAGAGTATGGACAATGTTAAGAGAAGCAGCCCCCTGATCTATGCCCACAAAATTTTATGGGAATTAGGGTCTAAGAAAAAACACTAACCACATAGGTGGCTCACCCCACTAATTAAATAAGTATTCAATAAGGATGTTCTGAATATTCTAGACAATGATATCTTTAATTAAAACATTGATAGTGAATGAGTATGCCTTTTTTAATTTTTACCAAAATATGGGCAGCTTAATTCTAGTAATAAATAATGAAAATGAATTCATCCCAACTCATACCATTAATAGTGGGTGAGTTTATATAAACAATAGAGACCATAACACCACAACCTAGAAATAAAACTTCCCTTTACCATTAATGGATTATATTCTTGAGAGATTAGACATTCATGAATTCTATTTCTTTCTAGATGGATATTCTGGATATAATAAAAAAACTATCAACCTAGTTGATTATTCAAAAATAACATTCACATTTATATTCATAACTTTCTCCTATCAACATATATCATTAGGAATTTGTAATACACTGATTATTTTCAAATGGTGTATGACACATATCTTTCATGATACAATGTATGTGTTCTCTGAAATATTCATGGACAATTTTATCATATATAGATAATCCTTTGAGGTCTGTTTGAGAAATTTGGAACTGGGGTTTTAGCATAGTGAATAGAAAATTAAAATTCAATATTATGAGAAAGGTCATTTCATGGTCCATGTATGCATAGTCCTCAAACATAAATTTTTGAAAAATGCATTGAATTAGACCCAAACAAAATCAAAGTGTTCAAATATTTAACTAAACCCACCACTATCAAGGGAATAAGTAGTTTTTTTGGGCCATAAAGGGTTCTATTTTTTGGATTTGGTTCCCTATAACCAACTTGTTTAGTACTTTATTACATGTTTCCATTATAAATAAAGTATAATTATAACATTATTGTTTTTATTTTCATGAAATATGCCTGTTATATGGTCCTAATAATATATGTCATGTTAAATGGTTTTATCAATTCCCCACTATAAATAGAACCTAGAGGGTCCATGACATTATTCATGAATATTATTCTCTTGCTGGATGATATTGTCTAATAGGGCATAGAATGTATAGGCTATTAGGGGTGTGAGGATCATAAGTTATTGGGACACCTTCTCATGGTGTCCCCCCTTACTTTTTTCCAAGATAATATGTTATGAAAATAGAATCTACAATAGTAAATCTATATTTCCATGTTTCATTGTACGTTCTTATATACAGATATGTGTATAGATCTATAAAAATTTAGATTATCTCTATTTGATATCATGACTCATGTACTTTGATTTATTGAAAAAAACTAGGATGATAATTGTTAGTAGAAAGGTATGGTGTGTTGGGTGAGTTATGATTGATATTTAATTAATCGATAATTCATGAAAGGATTTGTACCTTATATCTCTTTATATAAGATGATATCTCATGTCCTTTGATGATAATGGAACTTCCATCATAAATCCATGGACATGGTGTTCGGTGAGAAAGTTCATTTTCGGAAAGTCAAAAAATATACAATGAGTATACTGGTTAATGTCACTAGAATGAAATGTACTTGATTAGAGATATCAAGATAAAATATTATATTACAAGGTAATCATTCATTATAAGTTTCATGATGATTTTGTTGTGTTGGAATGAATATGATGAAGAGAAAGTCCTTACAAACATAGGGTTGATAAATAATACCTATAATGTAGGGTTCCTTCCAAATGTAGGGTTACTGAAGAATAAATTCTTTTCCTGAAATGTAAGGTTTCATCCAAATGTAGGGTTACTAGACAATACATTCCCTTCCTTAAATGTAGTTTATAAACAATGTTTCCAAAACACTTTTAAATTCATTCACGATACTTAAACAAATATTTCTCATGGATAAAAAAGTTGAATATATTTATTTAATAAATATTCTAAAGAATATTATCTTCTTGAAAATCATTTAATATAAAATTCATTATTGACATAAATTTGGGTGTTTTTGAGCATCAAAACCAAGAATAAATTAAGAAAATTGTTGAATCAACACATGCTCAACAGCTATACCATTAACTTCTTTCTCTATAGGATCCTTGGCATGTTTCTAAATGATATATTTGGAATTTAAGTTTTTGTTCGTAATTCCACCAAGAAATATCCCTAGAGGGTCACAGATTAAGTGTAACTACAATATCAGTTAAATTAAAGTAATGAATTTTACAATTTAGAATAAATAAATTGTATTCAGGTTTGGCTAATCGCTATAATTTAATCACAAGTTATTCAAAAGAATAAGTGATCTAAATAATAATAATAATAAATATTGGTTTTAAAGTTTTAAAAATAAAATATTAATTATATTTATTTTAGAATAATTTAATGATATTTATTTAATTAAATAGTCATTATTTGAGGATCGGTAAATGGTTAGAAGGGAAAGAGGACTAAGCTTAATAGTCTGATTAGATGTAAATGATATTTATTTATATTATTAATTCATTTCACATGTATAGAAATTAATAATAATATTATTATTATTGTTAATGTACATGGGGTCAAATTAGAATATTCAATATGGTTTGTGTCTTGTGATTGATTTTAAACCCAAAAACTCCCATAATAAATATCTAATTATTTCCCTTTCATAAATCACAATTCATGTGTATAAAAGATAGATAGGGTTGATCTAAACCCCTGGAAAGAGATAAATATATGTAGATTGGTATCTTACCCTCCTATATCAAGAAAACAAGAGATCATCCTGAGTCATTCCTCTCCCAATAAGATTATTTTTTCAATCAACCATACACAATGTAGGTGATCAGAATCTGTCATGCAAGCACCCAGTAATTCTATGATATCATTCAGAGATTATGGTGAACATGTGGATCATATCTAGAGGAATTATACACATGGATCCTATAGTGAATATGTGCGATAAGATCTATTCCATAGAATCATCAATGAAAGAAAAAATTACCACTTATGGTAATTCTATATCTACATATAAATTAATTATGAATTACATGTGTGATCCTTCACTTATAGTTCTGACATATCTAATCTAGTAAAGTAATCTATTATTTTCGTTGGAAATGATGTTTTTATCTGGTGAAGTGGTGATTACACATTATTTATGACTAAATTGTGAGTTGTCAATACCTTTAAAAGATGCTTAAATAGTGTGTAGAACCAACAACTGGTATCAGAACAATGACATGTTTAATTTATAATTATTCATTATTCGTTGATTGATTGAATGTGTTTTCATTTTTTGTTACTTATATCAATTAATTTTAATATTATAAAATCTTCTTCTATTTATTTCTTCATTTTCACTAACATAACCAGTAATCAGTTATCATTTTAAAGTAAAGAGTAATCTAAATATCACCATATAGAGGATCCAAAGGTTTTTCCTAGAAAAATAAGAGTACATGGAATATACTTCCCATATACGCATCATGTATTATTTTTATCACATGTATCTCATTATATTAAGTCATATCTGACAAAAAAATATAAGATTCGAAAAAATATGGATCAGCGTATAGATCCATACATGATGGAACATGGCATGAAGATCTACACATTATGTAACCACTATACAGGATGTATAGTCTTCATTATCTCATGGTCAAGTACATAGGGGGACCTAAACATTCAATGTATCAGATACACAACATGAAGACATAAATTCTAGGGAAAATAAGTTCACACTCCTTGTATGTTTGACTGCACCCCATTTACCTCAAGGTTGTCTATGGAATGGAACATGACTAGTCCCAATGTTTGTGCTGCAAACATAGGCAGAAGACATGTACATGTCATGTAATTTTTTACAATTTAGTGTAGTCTAATTCTAATAGTGTTCTAAAATTATCATGGAAAGAATAATTAAATTTATAAATAAACTTATTTATTATGTGTTCTATGTGTCATTCATCTAATTGTACATTCATATCATAGTATTAAAATTTATTTATTAAATTAATTTTCAAGTTCAAATTTTTGGTGAACACATGAGGTTTCCTCCATGTTCACTAGTGTACAAAATTAGTTTTAATAAAGGCTAATTTTTTTTAAAATTATAGATAATGATGAGTTAAGTATTTTTTGATGTGATTAATATAAATTGAATTAATTAGATTAATTATTCATGAATTATCTAAATTAAATAATGATTTTAAGTAATCGATAATTGTATTGAAAATTTATGCTTGTTTCATGATGTGTGGATGATCATGAGATTATATCATCCCTTATATTTTATTGTTTTCTTTTATTTTATTAAATTAAAAATGATTTTATGTGTGTCATCCCTCTCTCCTTATTAATTAAGGTATTGTGTGATTATGGTTTCTATTTAAAAAACTTTTTTATACAATTTATTGGATCCCCTCACCATTGTGTGAGTAGAAGTTTATGCAATGATGGATCTCCCAAGAAAGAGGAAGTATTCTAGGTCAATGAGTCAGGGTGAAACCAATTGAGGTGACAAATAGGTTCCATGATAGAATACTAAAACATGAATGAAGATATAGTTCATGGTGTTTTTCCCTAGGGTTGATGGTGAGTTTATCATCATCTATATAAACTAACCATTAGAGAATATCATGATCGTGCCACATATATTTTATTTATTTTAGTTTCATGGTTAATTATTTATGTTTTTGAATGTTGTGTGATCACCTAATAAATGAATTAACAATCATGCAATATTGAATAAAATGAAACTGGATTATGAGTAAATGATTTATGAGACATGGCTAATAACTTAATTAAAATCCACTCTATATTAACAAGGCATGTAAAGAGATAATATTGGGATTTATAAATTGGGAGAAAAATACCTCAAACTAGAATATTAGGTCAGATCAACCTTACACTACGTAAGTTTGAAATAACCTCATAGTACAAAGTTCATGACCAACACAAGTGGGGGTGATTTCAATTTTCATGGAACTTTGATCTTGATGTTTTGGGTTGACTTGACTTAGTTAAAATTGAGGGTTACTACCCAAGAATTAATTTTTGTAACTATGAGTAATTGGTTGAGGAAATCATAAAATAGGATTTTAGGGTTGGGGAGTCTACTCAATGTATAGAGAAACTATGAGTTAATATAGTTTGAAAGTTACACCTACCTAAGCC
The DNA here is from genome assembly GCA_963277665.1 of Viscum album. Classification (NCBI taxonomy): domain Eukaryota; kingdom Viridiplantae; phylum Streptophyta; class Magnoliopsida; order Santalales; family Viscaceae; genus Viscum; species Viscum album. Next base: position 1,794,354,248 of record OY728120.1, on the reverse strand, counting down.
CTTTAAATATCATGTCAGGCCGACGTCTGGGTTATAAGAATGGGAATATAGATCCTTTCCACTAGAATATCTATGAGACAAGATATTATAAAACTAATGGTGAGGGATAATGTGTTATAATTATTATTGGGAGATTAATAATAATTAAATTAACTTTTAATTTATTAATCTATTTTGTAATAAAAACAAATAATTATTATCTACCCTTAATTTGTGGAAATGGAAAATCAAATAACTTAAACAATATCACTATTATCCATACTTGATAAGGATAACCTTCTCACCAACATTATGTTCTAGAAATTTTATAGGCAATTGCGCATTATACTATTACATAGAAGGAAATTGTGCACACTAGAAACCCATCTTACTACGTTCATTTCCAAAGATTCTAAAGAGGAATATGTTTTTCTTTATTTGAAGAATGTGGATGATGTTATGGATGTATAATGTTTCATGTTATCCTCCATGTCTAGTGAAATTCTAAAGAAATATAATGATATGGATGCGCCTATAAATTGTTATCACCTTAAGGATCTTTATCAAAAGAGTGTGAGATCCGATAGATATAATATCTCTAATGCACTATTTATGTGAAATCTTAGAGAGTTGGTTCTAGATAGGAAACATGTAGTTAAGATTATTGTCAATATTGAGTGCCTAGATATCTTGGATTTTATGATCCTTGATGAGCTACACATAGATCTCACTCTGTCCTCACTACTCAAGAACTCCTTTAGTTTTATTATGAATTATTATATGATTAATAGTAAGAAGACATTATCTGAACTTTATATGCTTACTCTATATGTTGATAAATACATGGGCCATGACAAACCCATTATATATATGGTTAATATGAAGAGGAAGAACAATGAAAATGGGTCAAAGAATTATTCCAATCCCAGGGCTTCAGTGCGCCATCCTTAAAAGAAGATGAAGATCCAATGGTTGGAAATGGAATAAGATGTGGTATGTTTTTCTTATTGAATGAAGGGCCACTGGAAGAGTAACTTCTCCCAGACAAAGGAGCTAGTGGAAGCTTCAAGTGTTTTCTCTATTGAGTGTAATATTTCCATATCAACAATTTTGGTATTAGATACAAGATTTGATGATGAAATTTATATTCAAACACAAGAACAAAGTAGATTCTATAAGATTAACAGAGATGAGGTGGATCTATGGGAATCAAATAGAGTGATTTTTCATTCCTTATCCATTGGAGACTACCATCTCACATTGATAATGGGATTGATTTAGGTTTTAAAGAAAAAAATTTATGTTCATTGTGTTACCAAGAACATTAATTTCATTTATTGTTTAGATAAGGGTGGATTAATATTAAACTTTGGAAATAAAGGATTCTAATTTTATAAAGATATAATATGTTATGGTATGAAACTTTTGAAAAAATTTATTCATGTATTAAATTAAGAAAATGATGTTTTTGAAAATTGGTAATGAAACTAATACATGAGACTCATATGACACCTAGATGTACCATCACCTTCTTGGTCAAATAAATGAGAAGTGTTTGAAAAGTAACTTTCAATATGTTTTCTTAGAATATTTTTATGTTAATCCAATTTAAATATGGAACACTTTTTTAAATGTAAGGATGACCAAACCACTGTTCAGTGATCATGGTGAAAGGGTCGTAGATATTATATATTTGGTATGCACTGATGCGTGTGGATGTAACACCCCTATATTTTGGGGAATATTTTTTTCAAATAAATTTAATAAATTTAATATTTTTCATCACAAATCACATTGAGTTTATCTTGTGTTATATGAAATGCTGAGTTTAAACGAAACATGACATGCAATTAAAATATTATTATTTAAAATGATAGTTATCTCGAAGCCATTTAAATGGATAGTATGAATTGGAATAACTAAATTATGAAAATATATTTCTTAAAAATGTATGTAAAATGAATTCATTAGTGACCAATTTGTTAAATTTTAAAATAAAAAATTATTTTCTAATAAAGGAAATCATTTTCAAAAAAAAATATTTTTATAAGGAAAAACAAGTTTAACTTAAAAATTTTAAAAAAACTTTTGGTGAATGCTTTAATAAAATTTATATATAATATATTTGATAAAATATTTTAAATTCATATTACATGTTTTATAGAAAAGAGATAATAATAAATCCATTTTATGCTTAAAAGTATATATCTATAAAAAGAAGTTTCCCCACCTTTTTGTGCACTTATTTTAAAAAAAATTAAAACATCAGAAAAATTATTTGAAAAAATAAATTTAATTTTTTAAATTATAATTTAAAAATTAAACTGGGGTTAATTTTTTTTAATTTTCTAAAAAGTTTAATTTTTTTTATGAATAGTGAAAAATACTGAATTTTAAACGAAAACTGCCTTTTTTGTTTAAATTATTTATAAGTTTAAATCATATTTTAAAATAGTTATAAATATTTATTATTTAAATAATATATCTATTAATACAATTTTCCTCATTTAATTCATTTTTATATTGATATTTTAGATAAAAAAATGTATACTTTTGAACTTTTTCTCTCTAAAAACGTATGTTCTCATTACATCTGTGAGATTGCTTTTAAATTAAGTTTTTCCACTTTTGTGAATGTAATTTTGAAAATTGATTAAATATTTGTAATAATAATAATTTATATTATAAAATATGGTCAAATTAATTACTTATCACAAGGAATATTAAAAAAATTAAATATTATTTACCGTAATTAAGGTAAAATTGGATTTACTGAGGGGTTAAACTAAAAAAATAAGGTTTAAAATGAACTAAAAACTTTTATAAAATATATTATTAGAAATATTTAGAAAATATAATGTCTAATTATCTATAATAATACATTTTGACGAATGTTTCATGTGAAAAACATGGTTATAACTTTTTCTTTTCAAAAATTACAAGTGTTCAATTAACCTTGCTTATAAAAGGTCGCCCCCTCTCCTATACTATTCACAACTCAAAACCCATTTGTTTTAGAAAATACCTATCAAAATAACTTCTCAATTTCCTTTATCTCATCCTAGAATCCTATTTTTGGTCAGAAATAAATTATTTGAAGGATATTTGTGAAAACCTAAGGAGGTTACCCAAAGAAGAGGTAACATTATTCTATGAGTGTTTCTATTTTATTTATTCTTGCACCTAATTAAATTTTTATTAAACCATTATGATATGAAAATTATGTATATTAAATATTATAATATTTCTTTAGGTTAATTTCATGACCTAAAACCATTTCAACTTCTATAAAATGGGTTAGATAACCATCATTCATGAGTACGGTGAACTACCGCCTCACGAACCATTGTCATTCATTTTTTCATTACCACCTCTCATGGTTGGGTATGATGATAGATATAAACTATATACATATTATTTTTATAAAATAATTATTTGTATGGAGTAATTTATCATATATAACTTTTTTATTTCCATTCTTTATGAGATACAATAATGTTCCTCATGTGTACGACAAACTATTTCCTCGCGAAGAGATGTAATTTTTTTCACTCTCTATTTACATGGAAGATAATAAAGATAATTTTAATGAATATATATATGATATAAATTAAATAATTATGATATTATTGGAATATTAATCATTCTAAAAAGAAAATATATCATTTTCTTTCTTACCTTTTGGCTCACCAGATGATGATAAAGTCGTTCATGTATGTGTGAACTATCACCTTCACAAAGTGATGTGATTCTACCTTTTCACCAATACACCACATGGACGATATATATAAGTATATTAAAATAAATAATATTTTATTTATGTTATTCTTATAATTTTTTAAATATAAAATATTACATGCCTCATTTCCTTAATGATCGTTGAAAAATGTAAATGTTATTTATATGTACATACGGAATATCGTTTCCATGATCGTAACATAATTAATTTCACATAACCATATTCCATGATTGGTTATAAAAGTATAATTGATGTATAAATATTATAATTATTTATTTATTTTTATTTTTGAGATTAGGGAACCATGATAAAATTAAAAGGACTAAAAATAGAAAAACAAAATGTATGTGAAAAACAAAGTGGTTATTACTCAAAACATGATTTTACTAATGAATTGTTAATAAATAGGTAATAAATGGTTATAATAAATAAAATATTGTACAATTTATATAATTATAGTTCTATAATATATGTATAATAAACTTATATTCATTATACATCATTATCAAACGCGTGTGAAATAATTCAAGACTTAATGTAAGGGATTTTTGTATCAATTTTTACTTCTATGAGATACATTCCATATTCACCCCATATTTATTTTATGTGGTTCATATAAATCCCAATAATTTATTTTATTATTCTTCTATAGAAAATTATGGGGAATATATAAATTTTATTATATATCTTTCATGTGGATTATGTTTCAAATGTTACTAAAGTGGTAATGGATTAATATTACAATTTCATCATTATATGGATTTCTTATGAATAATTATATAATATAGAATTATTATGATATACCTCTCAATAAGTTTCTTGAATTTTATTTTCCTCCAGTTATTCATGATTTTTTCATGTAATAGTAATATTTTTCCACTCTTTGGTACTTAAAAATAATTGATAATTTTTTTTAATAAAAAACATATTTTTTATCCCTTCGATCGAAAACTATTTTTATTTAAAAACTATGTTTTCTAGAAATATTTTCAAAAATATTGCTGATAAAGGAACCCTTTATGAGTGATAAAAATAAATCTCTAATAAAGGGAAGCTTTTATTAGTGCTAAAAATAAAGCACCGATATAGGGTATCTTTTATTTATGCTAAAAGTAAAGTGCTAATAAAGGGAAACCTCTATTAGAGCTAATGAAAAAGCATGGATAAAGGGTTCCTTTTATCAGTGCTTTTTTAGCACTTATAAAAGGAACCCTTTATCAACAATTCTTTTACTACTGATAAAGTTTCAATTTATTAGTGGTTTGTTCTAGCACTGATAAAATACAACACTGTTAAAGTCCTATTTTTTAGTAGTGGGATGAGAAACCCTAGTTGATATGGTGGATCCTAATACTGTAAGATTTTGACATAGTCATTAAAGACATGAAAGGGACTGATAGGGTTATTTCTAACCATATTTCTAGAAATCAGTTACACAGAATGGTAGATGAAAAAGGATAATAATTGAACATGACTTCCCTGATGACACTCATCAATACGGATGGGAAAGAACGACCATAGTTTGATGATATAGAAAACTATAAAGTCATTATAACCCACTACCCACACTTATCTAATCAAAAAAATAATAATTTTATAGCTTATTCTTCACAATTTTACTAGGATGATACATTTTTATTTGAACACTATTTCCAAAGGATGAAATTCAAAGTGTTTTAGAATTATTTCTTATGTCACTAACTGGTATACATCTTGGGCCTAATTGTACCATGGATAAGATTCTTATTACTGGATTATTTTGTCCTACATATCATCATTATGCCATATTATTTCTACAATACTTGGATTGGATCCATCGAATAGGCATAATTGGAAAATATATGGAAATTCCCTAGAATCTCGTCCTATAAGTGGAAATTGTTAATGTTTGGGGAATTAATTTCATGGGACTCTTTCCAAATTCCAATGTAAATTTTTACAACTTGGTCGGTGTGGACTACATTTCAATTTGGGTAGAAGAAGAGGATACCACCCTTGATATTTACAAAGTGCTCATGTAATTTATAAATAAAAACATCTTTTCCCAATTCATATTTCCCTCATTAATCATTAGTGATCATGGATTTCACTTCAAAAATAATTATGTAAATGTGATGCCTTAAAATTATTGTATTCAATACAATGTTAAAACTCCATATCGAATTAAAACTAGTGGGTAGATGAAAATATCTAAATGGGAAATTAAACATATTTTGGAAAATAATGTCAATAAAATTTAGAAAGTTTGGAGTATCAACCTTGATAACACACTTTGGATGTATCGAATAGCTTAAAAAACACCAATCATAACAAAACCTTTTTAGACTGTCATTGAAAACCCATATCATTTTCCAGTGGAATTAGAACACCGCTCATTATAGGAAATTATAATTTTAAACATGGATACTCAAAAATATATTGGAAAAAATATTACTATAATTAGATGAGCTGTAGGAAAACATAATGGATAGTTACAAGAATGCCAAAATTTACAAGTATAAAACAAAGAAAATTAATGACCAATGTATCAAATGATGGATATTCATACCAGGAGACTATATTATTTTATTTTATTCCAACCAAAATCTATTCCCTAGAAAACTAAAATCTCAATGTTTCTGTCTATTCGAAATCATTAAATTATTCTAGTATGGAACCATATAAATTCAATGAATAAATGAAAACCCCGTAAATTCAATGGAAATCGATTAAAAATTTACCAAGATAAATTTCAAGAAGAGTGTATCCTCTATTTCAAATTTACTAGAATTGGTGGGGGGTCTAGATCTATACTTAAAATGGAGCGCTGGCTTGGATCCAACCTAGAGAGTTTTCATTAAATAGATTAGGATCATTAATGTTCAGTAGGTAAACTATCAGAGTACTAATAATAAGTTTCTCATTCCCTTAAAGGAATTCTATTAATAGAATAAAAGAATATTTTATACAATAAAAATTGTGGTTTAATTAATCCATGTTTACATATTTTAAATTGTAAATAATATATCTACATAATAAAATTCATGGATGACCTTTTTAACCCATAAACCTAGGGTTTATAAAAGTATCCCAAAACCCCCTCTCCCCCCTCCTACCAATCCACTGATCCCTTCTCCTACTCTCACCAAACCGCCTACTATACCCTTATACATCTCACCCTTAACCACACCTCCTCACCAGAAACCCCTCCTCATCCATATTTGACACCAATGTTGGACATCTTCCATCCTCTAGGCGCACATCCCATGATAAGAAACTACCAAATAAAAATCACTGAGATCCAACTCCACCGCCCCCTCTCCTTCACCGCCACCAAGGTAGGATCCTACCCCACATTCAAATTCCTCCAATTTGGGTACTCATTTTTAATCCCAACACACACTTACTGTATCCCCACCGACTTTGATTCATCACTAACTATGGTTCATAGACCCATAACAACAGATATGATTGTCCAATCTATAGGCCAAGCTGATGCACAAAAAAAATGGTTTTGGTCATCCAACATAAGATCCTCCTCTAAAATTAAGTTATAGATTTCTTCATATGTATAAAATTCTTACACATTTTCAATGCGCATAAGGAGACACATTTGGAAATATTTCTCCTGTTTTGGGATACATTCATGATGGACATTATCCACGAAACCTTTCAATTGGGAGGCCAAGATTTGGAAATAACATTGGTAGAATTGGGGCAGTCCTGGGTGTTTATTAATCTAATTTCACCACCTCTACCACTTATATTTCTTTATTTCTTGATCTAAACTTGATTTATATTCTAAAGAGTTGGTATAAAATAGCTCACGATCCTCTGTGCATCCATGATCTTCCCACCATGAACAGAATCCAGCTGAAGGGAGTCCTTTTTAGGATTATACACCATTCTTTTTCTCATTCCTAGATAGCACTATAATGTCATGGGTTTTTTATCATGTTGTAATTCCTAGTTAATTTTGAATTTTTAGTTTGGTGGAAGTGATCACTTCAATTATAGGCTTTAAAACCTAATTTTTATATTTTAAACACTTTAATGTTTTGTTTTTATGGTTTTTTTGACTTGGTGAGTCCCTTGAGAGTTTTAATGGGTTTATAAATCATTGGTATCTAAAAACCTAGTTTTAGGAAAATGAATAAAGAGGTGCATGGTTGGATCAAAATCTATCTAACCGTGAGGCCTAAAAAATGTGACATATTTTCAAAGGGGAATGTTTTTTTTAACTGAAAAACCCCTTATAGGAAAGTGAGTGCTGGAGTACATGTTTTTAGAGTCACTTGCATAGTGGATTATGGTTTTTAAAACTATGAGACCAAACTGTGTGATGTATCTGTCCCTTGGGATAGTGAGTACCACTTGGTTGGTGAACATTTTTCCAAACCATGTGATAACCATGAAACCTTTTAAAGAGTCCAAAATGACCCTTTTACATTTGATCCTTTAAGAGGATTTATCCTCTTCCTCTACTCCCACATGCAGCGCTCTCCTTCTTCATTCATGGATATCTCCACTCCTTCTCTACGGTTTTAGACTTACTCCTCTGATTAGACTTTGATTCAAGATCCGTATGGTTCATTGAAATTGTAGTGACCAAGCCTACAATCTTCTTACCTCCTTTAATTGTTTGTCTCTCCATAAAAAATTCTAAATCCATGTAATCTCTTTTTTCTTATTTTCATCGTGTTTTTATAAAACATTGTTTTCTTCAGATACATCTCAAGTTAGAATATAATATTCAATGAGTGAGCACTTATGATTATAAGGTAGGTGGTTCCTATATTTCTACTTAATTTTATGGGTGTTATAGGGTGCATTCTTAAATATGCATGTTGGCCTGTCCAGGGGATACCATTAAAAATTAATTATATTAATTGATGTTATGGAATTCCATTGGGTATTACCTAGTCTAATTATATATGATAATCCATGAAAGGAGTTTTTTACCAACTAGTTAGGTTGTCCTGGTTATCTAAATTAAATTATAAATGTAATATGATTGCATTGGTTCTATGTGAATGTGATGGGAATGGCCCGAGTTAGATAGGTGATGTTGATTACCAGGACAGAGACAACAAGTTTTAATAAACTGATAGAATGGATCAAGATATATGGGATGGTTCTGACCATAATATTTGTGTGATAAGGTCATCAGGTTGAGGGCATGGCCCATGGGACTATTGGATGGTATTGAATATTGGGACTTGGGTGATGTGGTCTCATACGACAATAAGGTTTCCAGTTGGTGTGGATTAGAGAATTTTTTTTCTTACCACTAAACATTGTTGGACTACATTGATGTTAGATTCAAGTTCCCATAGATATGTATAAGGACTCAGGATTAAAACATTACATAATCTTGAATTAAATGAATAATTCACATTGAGGATATTTTTAGGTTTATAGTTTTAGAGAGTTAGGAGATAACTGTTACATTTCATCTCAAAAATTACAAAGTATGCACTTCTACTCATTTTACATTTTTTTAATAAAATAAAAACTCTTTGAAAATAAAGAGTCATGCCTAGTTCCATATTTTAGATAGCATGAATTTTCCTTGATCCCATCCTTGACCCTATTCCACTTTATGTCTTGTGAAAAACATTTCAAAAACATGGGATGGGCATAAAAAGCTCAGTAAGGGATACATAAAGAAGGAAAACTGTTAGTTTTTCAAATCAAAATGTAAACCATGAATATCTTATAATAGGTTATACTATTCACCTTTATTAAGTAGTAAATACTCTTCACTGAATAAAAAAATCATTGCTTACCATTTTGAAACCAAATTATTACCATAAAACCCATAGAAAGAACACATTACATATAAATGTAACTAGAGACATAAACATACTTAGATGGAATAACCACACAACCAACTTCGACACATATCACTAAATGCAATAGCCATAAGGCCAACTTCCAAACCCAATTCATTGGTGGTTATAACATAAACACCCGTCTTGGTTTATCACAACACCACCCATTATTTGGTTTATCACGTAACCACCCGTAAAATGTCCAAGTACCATTATAAAATCATAACACTGAAAAAAAATATAAAGTAAAGATAAAATTTCTACAATTAAATCAAAATATATCAATTAAATATATTGACATAAAAATCCACTATCAAAACCATTTTCAATACCAAAATACATAAAATAGTATATGGTTTTTATTTTCCTTCTAAAAAAATTACAGCTTGTTAAGGAATCCAAAGATCAAATAATACTCACGGTGGTGGAAAAGTTCATTGTCACCACTTACATTAAAACATTATTTTTTTGTCGTTTAGTGAAATTCCTCATAGAAAAATATTCCCTTTGAATGAAATTAAAATTCAAAGGTGTTTATACCCTGTAAAAAGAAAGTCGTGTATAAATCATAATATGCCTCAACGAATGGATCTTGAGACGAAGTCCCTTACCTCGTGTCTGACTTGAACCCTTCATTCTTTAATTTCCTAAATAATAAAATTAATTTAATTTATACTTTCTTAAGAAATTTTTTCAAGTTTATTATTCCATTTATATCACTCATTACCTTTATATAATATTTTGTTAGTTATTTGAGTTCATATCGGACATTTTGTCGATGTTCAAAACTTGAGTTAAAAATGAATTTGTTAGAATTATAAATTGTTCATGTGGTTGAAATTACATTATCTACAAAATTATATTGATGATTTAGATATCATATATATCATATATATCTAGTATATATGTTTTTATAACAATTCATAACATTTGTAGATAAGAAATGAAATGCACCGTTCATGGAGATGGTAAGTTGTACGTATGCATGAACACTACTTTCATTTCTATTTCATATTTTAATGGAATAAAAAAATAATTATACATAGTTATATTATAATTACAGTATAATATAATATATAATTTTATTAAATCTGTCCTTTATATATCCCACATAAGGCATGAACGAGTCATATCACTTTGAGAGGGCGGTAGTCCGCACCTCCTCAAATGAAATTATCGTATTTACCCACTATGGAAACCATAAGAGGTATTATATAAATTAAAAATACAGAAACATATAAACAATTTAAATATAATATATATCCCATATAAATATAGTTTCATCTTAATGGCCACCATGAGAGGCGGTTTGGAGATATTTGAACAATCGTCATTTCGTGACGCAGTAGTTCGTCATCCACATAAATAATATGTTCATATCCATTAGATGGAGTTGTGTGTAAGTGAAGTTAGAATAATTCTCATAAAAACAACCTAGTATATTGAGTATACTATTTTTGTTATAAAGGAAATGAATAAAAATATTTAAGGGGTTTTAGAAGTAAAAAAAAAAAATAACTTAAGAGAAGGCATTACCTTTAAATCGGGTAACTCTCTTTGGTTTGAACCAAAAGGTTTACTTAAAGTACCTTCTGCCAAATTTAAGGCTTCTAGGAGGAGGATAGGGATGTGTTGAGAATATTTAGGTCGGGTTTGGATGATCTAAGGGGCCTAAGAGGTGTGAGGAATGAGTTAGAAGTGGTGTCCTTTTATAAGGTGGAGGAGGGGCTATTTAGAAAAGTTTGAAACAATTATTTTATTATAAACTTATCTTTGGTTTCAATAGGACCAAAAATCATTAAATTAGAAGATAATATGACTCATGTTATAAATAAAATCTTCCAAATATAATTGGACAGGTTTTGGATATTTTTTTAGTATTTATAATCTTATTTATTTAAATCATTCATTAATAAGGTAAACATTTCATCATTATTGTGTCATAAATAATTTTATTTATTTGATGTCTAAAAATTATAAAAAAATACCTTGATGTAGAAATTTTTTTTAGATTTAAAATTAATATTTATATTCAAAGAGATAAATTATATAAACACATGTAAAAATTTATTTACTGAAAGATATTTGTTTATGTCATTTTTGCCTTTACTTTAAGATAATTAAAATAAAGTATCATTATCACTCCGAAGTGGCTCCATGGGGTCCCAAAATCAACCCCAATTATGACCATGGTCGGAAATGTATCAACCAATAGAATTAGGATACATGTTAGGGTAATTTAATATTATTATAATATTAATTTTTTACAAATATGTACTAGATTTACCCTTTATCCATGGTAAATAAAATTTTTACTCAAGTAAATATTCATAATGTCAAAAAATAAAAGTTACCTATTTACATAATTTGGACCTCCTGATTCCAAATATGGAGTCCATTTTTCCAAATTTAAAACACATAAGTGGTATAAATTAATTTAAAATTAATTCATTATGTCAAAACAAAAGGCGTGTTTTTAATAAATAATAACAATCAAAAGATTACCACTTATTTATGTCCAATTTCAAAGTGAAATTACATCCAATGACCAAAATTGGATTAAATAGTAAAAAATAATATAATTACACTTTAAAGAAAATTAAAAATATAATCTATCCTAATAAATAAATTAGATTAAAATGTATTTTTGAATTAAAATACAGTATTTTTTCACTATTCATTAAAAATGAATTTTATCAGAAAAATATCAAAAAATTAGTCAAAGTAAATTTTGATGTCCCGATTCTAAAGAAGAATTTTATATTTTCAAATATATCATATAAAAGTGACAAAAACTATATTTAAAAAGAGTTCGTCATTAAAAGGCGGTAAATCGACCTTTTAAAGAATATTAGAGTATTTGGGTTTAAAATTGGATTCATTAACATTTTAGGCCTCTAAATTTTATTGGATAAATGTAAAAAAATTAACAAAAAGGTATAATCATATTTTATCTAGTTTTATTCATTCCTGCCAATACATTGGCTATGCATCAACTACCATTTAAAGTAATAAAAAAATTATTAGTGTGCAAAGTAAGATTTCAAAGAAACTCGTTGTTGCGTATCAGGTATGCCATCGAACATAGATTCAACTTTAATGTAAAATTAATATTTACTTCATGAATATTAATAAATATGAAAAAAATTATGTTCCTTATTTACCTGGGATGTTACATCCTTCTCCCTATTGGGAATTTATTCCTCGTAATTTTAATATTGGGCTTAGAAACATAATTGAAGGTCCCACATTAGAAAAAGAGTCAACAAAAATATCACATTAAAATAAAGGAAGATAAGTAGAAATGTCACCCAAGACAAAAGATATTAATATTCAAAGAAAACATGGATATGGAAGGGAAACTAATTCTCATAGATTAATAGAGTGATAAAGAACTTGATCACAGAAAGTTAACCGCCACAAATACCATAAATTTGTGGTTGGGTAAAAGTCTGATGATAAAAGAGAGCTTATAACATTTTTTCATCAATATAATTTTCATAGAGTTGAAGAATTTTATTAATAACTAGAATAATATTGTAAGGAAATATACTTACTTGTCATGTAGAGTGTCATACTTTAATAAAATTCTACCACAAACTCATCTTTTCTCCAAACGGTATGTATTTAAGATGAGTTGGTCACACCTGAAGTGATAGAATAAACTTCTATAGTATCACATAATATAAAAAAGATGAACTATATATTTCCCATATCTTTAGACATCAAACAAAACCAAAACTGGTTAGTAAAAGATCAAATAACCCCCAAAAGGATAATCCTTTATAAAAATAAATACTAATCTTAATCTCCTAAATTCAAAAAAAACAACCCAAAGTTAAAGAAAGACCATTAAATATTCAATTGTCCTTAAAATTATTCAAAATAATCCAAACTAAGATTTAAACCCAAAACTCTGAAGGTTTTAATCACATATACTTCCACAATAAATCTTAATATTTATCTCCAAAACATCGACTACTCCTAAAGTCTCATACTAAAGTGTAATTAACCTAAACACATATTCTCTATGATACATTAATCATTTCCATAAATAATCCAAATCACTTTATGTCCACAATAAAAACATACATTCTTCCAAAATAATATTTCAACCAGTACACCACAAATGAGATCCCATAGTATTCTATTTCCCTTAAGCATATAAAGGTTCCAAAAGAGAAAACATATTCTAAAATAACCTTTATCACTTAATCACCAAATCATTTTCCTATATTAAGGATATCAATTTGATAAAACATAAGTTCACAAATAAACTTATTCTTGATCCATAATATCCTTTAACTTAAAATAATAAGTCATACAAACTGGGGACTTCACGTAGGACAGTGGTAGGAGATGCACCCTCTTCGCCCTTCGGTTGTGGGTTTGATTCCTATGGCTTTGCCAAACACAATGGTTCATCACCCATCTTGTGAGTTTTCCATTTTATAAAACTCAAAAATATTCCTAACATGTTTTAACCTAAATGTTTTTCTTACACCTTTAATTTTCATCCCAATACATTAAGACCTAAACATCTTATATATTGTCATTTTTTCACCTCCATATGATAAAATAAAACTATTCCCAATAGAAAGAACATCATACCTTGATAATGGGGTCCATATGGTTTCATCATTATCTCGTTCACATATTTAGATGGTCCATGCATTGAAAAAATGATTTATATATCCTTCAAAATCATTTTCTTCCTTCACCCAAATAAACCATGTATAACTTGGGTCATATGGGTGTTCGCAGAAAAACAGTTTTGGAAAATAATCATGTATGAAATATAATTTCAAAACATCTGAGAAAGCATGATTTTTATAAAATATTCAGACCAAATTTGAGTTGAAACATTCAATCAATGGTCCTTCTAAAAATACCTTCAGTATGTGTTGAGAGACTATATTGTAACAGAAAATATAAAAAGGTTTCACAAGGGTCTCCTTCTTCATCACCTTTTTCAAAATCATAATATGCTTCTGAATTCTATTATAAGGGAAAATATTTAAAAATTACTTGATAATATTTACCTTTTTGAAAATATGAGAGTATTAAGAAAATAGTATTTGATTAAATACAATAATGATCCACGATGATATCAAGGTATAGTGGAGGTGTTTGATATCTCAAACAACTGTTTGCAAGTGAGTGGTATTCTAGAAAAAGTTTCACAATCATCTGAACTTTACTTTGCAATAATTATTGTAATCATTTCATCAGGAAGTGATGGTAATGTCATTTGAGATCCTCCTCCTTCCATCTATAACTGACTTCCCTTGATATGAAGAATTTATAAAACAAGGAGTTAATTGAAATAATAGACATAGGGACTAACCATGTATTTAACGAAAATTCATAATCCCTAAAGTTGTCTAAACCGTCCTCTGATACAAACTATGAAGACCCGAAAATAAAACATTACAAAATCCGGAATTAAATGAATAATTCAAATTGAGGATATTTTCAGGTTTATATCTTTAGATACTTTGGCCATAAATATTACATTTCATATCAAAAATTACAAAGTATACACTTCTACTCAGTTTCCATTTTTTTCATAAAATAAAAACTCTTTGAAAGAAAAGATTCATGTCTAGTTCCATGTTTTAGACAGCATGACTTTTTCTTGATCCCATCTTTGACCTCATTCCACTTTATGTCCTGTTAAAAATATTTCAAAAAATTGGGATGAGCATAAAAATCTCCATAAGGGATACACAAAGAATGAAAACCATTAGTTTTTTAAAATAAAAAGTAAATCATGAATAACTTATCATAAGTAATACATTTTACCTTTATGAAGTAGTAAATACTCTTCATTGAATAAAAAAATCATTCCTTACCATTTTGTAACCAAAAGATTACCATAAAACCCATAGAAAAAACACATAACATATAAAGGTAACTTGAGACATAAACATACTTAGATAGAATAACCATACGGTTGACTTCCACACATAACACTAAATGGAATAGCCATACAACCGACTTCCATACCCAATGCATTGCAGGTTATAATCTAACCACCCATCCTAGTTTATCATGGCACCACCCGTTATTTGGTCTATCACACAACCACTAGTCAAATTTCTAAGTAGCATTATAAAGTCCTAACAGATAAAACAAATATAAAGGATATATAACTTTTCCACGTTTCAATAAAAATATATCATTTAAATGTATTGACATAAAAAATCCATTATCAAAACCATTTTGAATATCAAAATACGTAAAAGAGTATATGGTATTTATTTTCCTTTTAAAAACATTATGGCTTGTTAAGGAAACCAAAGATCAAATAATACTCACGGCGGCAGAAAAGGTCATTGTCACCACTTACGTTAAAACATTATTTTTTTTTCTTTTAGTAAAACACCTTAGAGAAAAAGATTAACTTTGAACAAAATGAAAATTCAAAGGTGTTTATACATGGTAAAAAGAAAGTTGTGTATAAATCAAAATATGCCTCAATGAACGAAGATTGAGACGAAGTCCCTTACCTCTTGTTCGGATTGACCCCTTCATTATTTAATTTCATGAATAATAAACTTAAGTTAATTTCTAATTTCTTAAGAACCTTTTTCAAATTTATTATTCCTTTTCTATCACTTATTACCTTTCAATAACAATTAGTTAAATATTTGAGTTCATATCCGACATTTTGTTGATGTTTGAAACTTGAGTTAAAAAGGAATTTGTTATAATTATAAATTGTTTATGTGGTCCAAAATTCCATTATATCCAGAATTATATTCATTATTTAGATATCATATATATAATATATATCCATTATATATATGTATTTATAACAGTACATAATATTTGGAGATAATAAATGAAATTCACCGTTCATGGAGATGGTAAGTTGTACGTACGCATGAATGATAATTTCATTTATATTTCATATTTTAATGGAATTAAAACATAATTTTACATAGGTATATTATAAGTACAGTATAATATCATATATAATTTCATTAACTCCATCCTTTATACGTCCCACATAAGGAATGAATGAGTCATATCACTTTGAGTGGGCGGTATTTCGCACTTCCTCAAATTAAATTATCGTAGTTACCCACTATGAAAACCATAAAGGTATTATGTAAATTAAAAATACAGAAGAATATAAAAAATATAAATACAATATATACAACATATAAATATAGTTCCATCTAAATGGACACCATTATAGGTAGATTGGAGATATTTGAACAATCATCGTTTCGTGAGGTAGTAGTTCACCGTCCATAAAAACAGTATGTTTGTATCCATTTGATGGAGGTGTGTGTAAGTATAGTTAGAATACTTATCATAAAAACAACTTATTATATTTAGGATACTGGTGTTGTTATAAAATAAATTAATAAAAAGTTTTTAGGGCTTTGGAGAAGTAAAATAATAGAAAAGAACTTAAGAGAAGACATTACCTTTAAATCGGGTAACTCCAATTAGTTTGAATCAAAAGGTTTACTTGAAGTGACTTATGCCTAAAGTAAGTATTAAAGGAAGAGGATATGGATTTTTGGAGATTATGTATTCAGATTTTGGATGACCCAATTGGCTTTAGAGGTGTGAGGAATGAGTTAGAAGTGGTGTCCATTTATAAGGGGGAGGAGGGGCTCTTTAGGAAAGTTTGAAATAATTATTTTATTATAAACATATCTTTGGTTTAAAGAGGTCAAGAAATCATTAAAGTCAAAGATAAGATGACACGTGTTCGAAATAAAATCATCCAATAAGAATTGTACTGGTTTTGGATATTTTTTTTGTATTTATAATCTTATTTATTTAGATCATTCATTAACAAGGTAAACAATGCATCATTATTGTGTCATAAATAATTTTATTTATTTGAAGTAAAAAATTATAAAAACGTACCATGATATAGGAAATATATTTAGATTTCAAATTTATATTTATATTCTAAGAGATAACTTATATAACCCCATGTAAAAAATTTATTTACTAAAAGATATTGTTTTATGTCACTTTTGCCTTTACTTTAAGTTAATTAAAATAAAGTGTCATTATCACTCCCAAGTGGCTCAATGCGGACCCAAAATTGACGCAAGGATGTCCATGGAAGAAACTTTATAAACAAATAGGATTAGGACATATGTTAGGGTAATTTAATATTATTATAATTTTTTTTACCCTAATTTACCGAATTTACCCTTTAACCATGGTAAATAAAAATTTTACTGAAGTAAATATTCATAATGTCTAAGAATAAAAGTTACCTATTTACACAATTTGGAACTCCTGATTAAAAATATGGAATCCATTTTTCCAAATTCAAAACACATAAGTGGGAAAAATTAATTTAAAATTAATTCCTGTATTCAAAACAAAAGGTGTGTTTTTAAGAAATGATAACAATCGAAAGATTGACACTTATTTATGTGAAATTTCAAAGTGAAATTACTTCCAATGACCAAAATTGTATTAAATAGTAAAAAAATAATATAATTAAACTTTAAAACTAATTAAAAAGATAATCTAACCTTATAAATAAATTAGATTAAAAGGTAGTTTTGAATTAAAATACAGTATTTTTCACTATTAATTAAAAAATGAATTTTATAAGAAAATACCAAAAAATTACTCAAAGTAAATTTTTATGTCCCGATTCTAAAGAAGAATTTTATTTTTTTCAAATATAAAATATAAAAGTGATAAAAACTATATTTAAAAAGAGTTCCCCATTAAAAGTCGGTAAATCGACCTTTTAAATATATTAGAGTATTTGTTCTTAAAATTGGATTCAATCACATTTTAATCCTCTAAATTTTATTGGATAAATGTAAACAAATTAACAAACATGTATAATCATATTTTAGTTAGTTATATTCATTCCCACCAATACAAAAACTAGGCATTAACTACCATTTAAAATAATATTATTATATTATTAGTGTGCAAAGTAAGATTTCAAATAAACCTGTTGTTGTGTATCGGGTACTCCATCGAACATATAATCCTATTTAAAGTAAAATTAATATTTAATTAAAAAAATTTAGTAAATAAGAAAATTTTATATTCTTTATTTACCTGGGATGTTACAATAGGACTGAGATGAGGTGGTGTTGACCACTCCTTATGGGCGGAGGACTCCATACATATTACATCTTAGTGGATGAAATTTACCATCAATTATAGAGGAGGTACTCATCCTAGAAATACATGGTTGATGGTGATGGACCATTGAGATATGGTTTTTATACCATCTATTGGGGGATCAAGCTCACTGTTATACTTGAGGCTGATGGGATGGCATTATTGAAGCATGGATATAATCATTAATCAAGATGTCAGTTATATGAGATGACAGTGATTTATTTTCTATGGGAGCATGGATATTCTCACACCTCAGGGCTTCAGGATATCAAGATGATAGTTAAATTATGAATGGAGGTTTGAGGGACATAGGGCATACTGATGGGTGTGCTATTTTGATGTCGGTTACTTGATTGATGGAATGTGATGTGTCGGATGGAACAAGGTGTGAGTGATATATTTATGGGAGGAGACTTAGGGATCTCCTGGCATGATATTCTTTAAGATATTCTGAGTAATTAATCCATGGTTCCTTTCCAATACAAATATATCTTTGAAGACGTGTATGATATGCAAATATATATTTGGGCATCTATTCAGATATATATATCGGTGGCTGCCAAAGCAGGTAAATGCTCACTTGTCGCTATTGATAACAAGTGGAGAATGTTATCTATTATTATGTGTGAGTTTATTCTATTTATATACATATGCATACATAGTATAATTATAGATGTAGGGTGGGAACACTTTGGTGTTAGCCTACTGATTTCATACTCACACTCTGCATGGGCCCCTTGGGACACGTGTAGACTTTATGGTCTTGAGATCAATTAAGGTGTCAAGCCTGGGAACTAGACCATAGTAATCAAAGATATAATAATTTAGAATGGGATAGATGGAAGTGAACCAAGAGTTTAATATACATTGATTTGGACCTTATTTTGAGATTTTATATATAAGTACGTACATGGCCAGCCATGAGAAACCTTTCTCACCTCTTTTGTATGACCTGTTATGACTTGCCAATTTATCTGCATATAGTTTCATGCATTAGGACTTATTAATAATGTTGCTGATTTTTGTATTATTCCTTTCAGTTTATTCTATTTCTTCTTATATAAACCCTAACTTTTCATACATGAACATTACGTCAATTTTTCGAAATAATTAATACATTACAAAAACAGATGCACAAAGACTGTGTTAGTATAGTTCCATTAGAAACATGGAAACA
This sequence comes from Viscum album, assembly GCA_963277665.1. Lineage (NCBI taxonomy): Eukaryota > Viridiplantae > Streptophyta > Magnoliopsida > Santalales > Viscaceae > Viscum > Viscum album. The sequence goes on along the minus strand of OY728120.1, from coordinate 1,794,334,408 downwards.
TAAACTAGTACATAAGTGAGCTACATTTTATCTCACTAGTATCTTCATGACTAGAACCCTTCTTAGACACATCAAATATACTTCATATCATCATAGCATTGGAGAGGTAACATAAAAAGGGGTGAGCTCAGATGCCCAGTAAGGGTAAAAAAGTAAGATATGTAATCATAATCATGGGAATAAGGGTATGATAATGTGATCATGATCATTAGAAGATCAAACCCTACATATCAAAAATCATAATAATGAGTTATGTCATAAATATTGGAATTTCGTAAGCTAAAAATCATAAGGGAATAAATATTATAATACATGAAATCATATCATTGGAATAAAACAAGGAATTGTGTCATACACATAAACTTGTAATATCATTCCCTATAAGTCAATACACATTTCTATAAATTATTGGGGAACTTTATGTGGACTAAAACTACTAGGTGGGACAAACCACTATCCCTAGTCAGAGTACTTTTATTGTAAGGGAGCTATTTTTTCATATTCCCATATTAGATTGGGTTTCACCATCTTCCCATGGTGGATCGGGTTTCCTCATCTTTCATATTCACGGTGACTACACCTACTTGGTGGGACTCACCACCATCCCCAGTCACAGTCATTTCCTTGTAATGTATGAGGTATCCCCATCTTTCCATAGTAGATCAAGCCCATTGAATTGATTCCCATCAAAATATCAGGAGATATAAATCTATTCCCAATGCATTGGAGGTAGATATAGGTCCCACAGATCTCATAATAAAATCATTCATAAAAGTTCCACAATATAATAAAACTTAAATAATATCATGACCCATAAAAAAAGACGAGTTTTATAAACATCGTATCATAAACCATGAAATTAAATGAGTGTGATAAACATGTAATCATATCTTAAAATATAGAAAAATATAGGTTTCATAATCATTTCATTTGCATATAACCCATGAAAAGAAGTGGGTTCATATAACCCATGAAAGATAAATAGGTTTCATAAACATCATACCATAAAAGCATAAATAATTAAAATAAAGAATATGAACTAAAAGTTTACAACACTTTCTATAAAGGAATGAGTAACATCAATGAGTTTCATCTTAGATGGAAAATAATTCTGAATTATATTTTAAAAACATTTCTTGAGGAAAATATCCTTTTTTCTTTGAAAAATTATTTCTAAAACATAAAACCTTTGGAAACCCATTTTATTGGAATTTTTTTTTGAAAACTTAGAATTAAGGCTTGAAATAATTTGGAAAACATTATTCCATGAAATATTATAAAATAATTCTAAAAACATTTTTAAAACTATTTTCCTTTAAAACATATACAAGAATCCTAAAAATAATTTGAATACATTTTTCCTAGAAAACTTATAAAGGAAGCTTGAAAACACTTTGCAAACTGTTTTTCGTGAAAACATAAAAAAATTCTTGAAAAAAAATTAAAAAACATTTTCCTTGAAAGCATATAAAAGAAGTTTGAAAATATTTTGAAAACCTTTTTCCTTGAGAACATATAAAATTTTCTAGAAACCATTTTGAAAAAAATATTTCCTTGAAAACATATAAAATAATATTGAAAATATTTTAAAAATCATCTTCCTTGAAAATATATAAAATAATCTTGAAATGTTTTTGAAAACTTTATTCCTTGAAAACCTATAATATATGATTCAAAACATTTTAAAAACATTTTTCTTTTAATACACATGGAAAAATTATATAGAAATCTATAAAAAAAAATTGAAAATCATTTCTTTAAAAATAATTTGAAAAAATATAAAGAAATATTGAAAAAAAAATTAAAACCATTTCATTACAAATACTTTAAAAACTTATAAATAAATATTGAAAACATTTTTTAATCCATTTACACATAAAACATTTTTTAAAACCTTTTTATAAAATATGGTTTTGAAGGAACACAGATTTCTAATCGAAGAGGGAGATAAAGTCAGATCTCTTAAAATTAACTTCTTAATTATCTTAAGTACAAAAGAGTGGATAAATGGTACCAAAATATGAATATATCATGAATAAATATTGAATAATAATTTTAATTATTTCAATTGATTACAATATTTCGTCAATTAAAGCATACTCATAAACAATCTTGATAAACTATGAGATTGTTCCAATAAACTCTTACCACTTGGTAAGATGGAATTATACTCCCCATGAAAGAAAATGAAACTTAAAGAAGATTAAAATATAATTAAAAGAATTATTTTCATGATATAACATGTAAAATGGTAGTATATACACCTTGTAAAAGATTATTTGTGCATAACATGTGATGTGTCTCAAAGATGGAAAATTGAGACAAAATTACTTTGCTGATTTGGTAACTTTTGAAACATAACCCAAATGATATAAATAACATAAAATGAATATGTAAATACACATAAATTTAATTATAAGAATCATATAATACCTCTATGTGTAGTAAAAACACCACATATAAGAAATAGATTGTGAACATGGCTTGTGCCTCACGAAAAATAAAGGTGAGATAAGAAACCACTTACTACTTGAGTAAAGTTAGAATCGTGATACCCATGAGAGAAAAAAATTATTTAAATATTTTAATATAATTAAATTAATTAAATTAATTGTAAAACATGTAATAGGTCTGTATATACACCATAAAAAAGAATTCAGTGATAAATATGGCATGTATCCCATAGAAATAAAAAGTGAGATGAAATTCTCTTACCTTATGTCCTGACTCTCTTAGTACTCATAAAAACTTAAAATATAAAAAATATAATTTTCTTATAATTATTTTATAGAACCATATTATTATATATAATACCATATATATTTCTATTATGACTTTAAATTACCCATTTATTAACTATTCAAATTTAAGGTTTCACTTCGGGTAATATCCACTTTGTTTTTCACATGTGTCTTAATTTGTTTTATTTTTTGTCCTTGTACTTATATCATGATTTCAATAATGTAAAAATTGATATAAATATAATTTATATTCATTATATATTTATTTATAATAATCTATAGTATATATAAATATTAAATTTAATACATTGTTCATAGAGATGGTAGGTCGTACGTATGTATAAATGATGTTTTCATTTTTCATTATAATATTTAATGAAATAAAGTAAAGGATATATATGTGTTTATATATATAATATCATTAAATTAGAATTATTATTTCATAAATATCATATAATTTAACTAAACCCATCATTAATACTTTCCATGTAGTGTGTGAACGAAACACATCGCTTTGAGGAGGTGGTAGTCCACACTTCCCCAAACGAAATTATCGTATTTACACTAAATGGAAAACATGAAGGTAGGATTTATATAATAACTATATAATTATAAATAAATCATAAATATCATATATACCATATAAATATATACTGTAAATCATAAATCCCAACCATGATAGGTGGTAAAGGTAAAACAAACAACATCGTTTTGTGTGGTGGTAGTTCACCGTACACAAGAATGGTAAGTTTGTTACCCATTAGAAGGAAGTGTGTATAATTTTAGGGGAAAACCTTATAATAACAAAATATTAGGATATTTATGATACTTTTTTTTAATATATTATCCGGTAAAAATAACAAAAGATGTGGTGGAGAAATAAAATAAAATAAAGGATCTTGAGGATGGTTGTTAAATCTTCTTTGGGTAACTCCTTCTTCTTTGAACAAAAGGGCTTCCTTGGTTGGATTTTTACAAAAATAGAGGATCCAAGGATTAAGGGAGGGATTTTCTGAAGATAATTGGGCAGATATTGGATGAACATAAGTGTCTTTTGATGTGTGGTGAATTTGGAGAGGTCATGGCCATTTATAGGTGAGGGAAAGGACACACTTGGCATTTTTTGAAAACAAGTTAGGTGTACCAATTTTTTTAGATAAAAAGTACTAAAGAACCAAAAAAAGCTAAATATTGTATGTTTTATGTCTGAAATATGGCTATAAAATGGGATTTGGACAATCTTATAGGTCATTTGGGCACTAAAGATTAAGGTTTACAATCCTATTAAGCTTAATTTTACATTAATCATTGTAATTAAGTTTAATCACTTTCACTAAAATTTTGGTAAAAAATTATGTTGGTACTACTATACTATAAATATTATAATGATTAATAAATTGTGGATTTTTTCTGAAATTCAATTCACATAATCAGAAAAATTAAGATTAATGCTAATCTTACAGTCGTAGCGGGAAAGTGGGTTTTTAAAGTGAGGATGTTCAATAGTTCATTAAGATTTTTTATCTGAATTCAACATAAAAATAATTATAATGACATAAATTAGATTAATATTTTTATAGTTTATCTATTATTACATTAAAAAATACTTAAAATATAATTTAATTATATAAATAAATTAGATGAAAAATTAGTTTTGAATTAAAATTTGATATTTTTCAATATTCACCCACAAATGAAGTTTCTCAGAAATATCCCAAACATTCCCCATAAGATAATTTCAAAATTATAAATTAGAAAAAAAAATTATTTTTTCAATTTAAATTTATAAAAATTGTCTAAAATTAATTTTATTATTTTTCATAGAAGGACTTAAAAAGAAGTTCTTTCGAGAAAATTGTATTTCCCACCCGATAAAGACTTCACCTAAAAATATATGTTTTATCATCATTGTGTTTTATTTATATAAGATCATTATAAATAATATTTAAAAATTGTATATTACTATTTATATTATTAGGTTTAACTTCTATGCTAAAACAATCTCTTTAAATTAATTATAATAAAAATGCAATTTCAGAGAAACTCGGTATTGTGTATAACGCATTCCAAGTTGGTGTTGCGTGTAGTGAAAACATATATCAGGGTATCATATAATGTAATATTATATTTTTTATATTAAAAATCAATTATAACTTGTTTATCTCATATAAAAAATATATATTCAGTGTTTCATGAAATGAAAAATATTAAAAATATTAAATTAATTCAAAATATATATATATCACAAAAACATAGAGTGCTACATTCTACCGCCATTAAAATGAATTCCGCTGTCTAAATTCATTTGGGTTATCATGGATTAAAAATTTTATGTTTTTTTAATAAAAAACCACATAGCAAAAATGAACACTAAAACTTCCTTTAAAAAGGGAATGTTTAAACCATAACGGTTACACAGAGTGACTCATAGCTGGGATTCCATGTAGGAGAACATATGTGGGAAGTGAAAACATGGTATTGCAGGAAAATAGTATGTATTAGTAGGCATAGGTTGATGTCATCAATAAAAAACAAGTGAATTATTATTAAAAAGTCGAGGGCCTCAATATCATAAAACTGTGATTATTTAAAAAGGCTATCAGTTCAACAAAAAGTATAGTATTTAGGAGACCCTTTTTTTGTTAATTTTATCAATGTTTAGTATCTATTTTATTAACAAATTATATAGGTAAATATAACGACATGATATATTTATATAAACAAAATTTCATTCTTTGGTTGTGCTTTCATCAATTCCTAATTAATCCATTACCTTAAAAAATGGATATCAAAAATTTATCTTTGATTCCTGAAGAACTAAAATACACTTTTAATGGATATTAAGGCCCATAAAATAATGACAATTCAAACTATTTGTATCTAAATATTCTTCAAAATCAATATGGTTAATACATTAATACCTAAACATAAAAATTATCACTACCAGTTCATCATTAATATTAATTCATCAAATTGTTTAATAAAAAAATTAATTAAACATTTACAAGGATATTAAGTAGGCCAGTGGTAGGTGTGAAACCATTATCGTATTTTGGTCATCATCTCAAAACCCACAATCTTTCCATATTTGATGGGTTGTCATCTAACATACAAGTTTTCCTTTTTTAAAACAACATTTATATAATTTCCAAAATAAATATGATGGACATCTATGAAATAATGTTAATCACTAAATATCATTTAAAAAATGTTTTTAATACTCCTCAATACATAAATACTTCATTTTATGATTACCATAAACTTTACATAAATGGTAAACCTTATAACCCTTCTTAAAGATGAAAATTCAAAACATTAGAAATGAGGTCATGAAATCGGCCTAACATTGATCCTCTATATATCAAAAAGTATATCTTGGTTTCCACATTCTAAACATGTTAATATACTCATAATATATTCTCTTGAAACATGGTAATGACCTAAATTTCCATAAATAATTTTGGAAGACATGCATTATTCCTTATTCCAAAGATTACTAGAGATATTCCTTATATCCAAGAAGTTGTAAACCTCATACATTATAACATAGACTACATTTTCAACAAATCCATTATCAGTTTTGAGGAAATCAGTAAAATCCAACATATATTTATCCAATAATTATTATCTCAAAATTAAAAATAAAGTAACCATTAACTTGCCTTAATCAAAATATCACATTTCTATGAAATCACTTTTCTACCTCACCAGCATCATTCAACATATACATTAAAATCCTTAATGAAAAAACGATACTAAAAATACTTATATATATTTCATGATTCATATAACATAACCCTTGAATTAAAAAACACAAATACTTAATTCATGAAACATTATTCTTAAACCATTATTCAGGATTCTTCAACCAATTCATTAATACCTATTTCCTAGAATATGAAATATTAATCATGTCTTAAGGTTCCTAAACCTTAATCTAATCATTCTTATTGTGTTTAATGTAAAAAATACAAGAATAACATTCTATAACTTTCACATGTCATTTGTAGACTCCTTATCTTCGGAAGTATTTCCATTATTTGTGGTACTTACTGATTTTATTCATGACATTTCCACTTATGAAATAAGTTTTCATCATTCTCATACATTCCATTTCGGAAACATTCAATTTTAACATAGTTTCTTCTAGTTCCCACTATTGAATAAAACCAGAAAGTGTAGGGTGAGAAATATTTATCATAACAGAAAACCAAATAACCAAGAAAAACTAATTATTGTACGTCCAAATAATGTCACATGCTTATTTAATATATGAATCCTTAGTTTTATTCTAGGTTATTAATAGAAAAATTATTTTTAAATTCTTAATGATGGTTCATGAAGTGTTCATGAATTTCTAAAGCATATCCCCCATGAGTTTCAAACCATATGTGCACTAAGGCTAGCTGTCATGTACTAGGTTACACCGAGTGAGGCCTGACACACCTTGTTAGAGTTATTACTCCTAGGTATATCTATTACAAAACCAAGTAAACTTTTTGTATCTATATAGGTATGTATTTATAATAAAACACTCACTCTATCCTTTTCCAAAATTCCAAGACATTTTCTTAAATGTTAACTCATCCTTATAATTATCCTTAGAGACATCCCCAGATATATCCCTAGTAATATACCTATGGATGTCACTAAATTTTTCTCATCATATTTTCTAAATGCTGACTAAACCTTAACTTTGATACAATAAATATTGACCCTCACTTTTCATAAATGAACATTGCATCACTTTTATGGAATAATTAAAATATCACAAAAACAGGCACCCAAAGACCATTTTATTTTAGTGCCTTTTGAAACATGGAAACATAAACTAGTTCATAAGTGAGATAAATTGTATTTCACTAGGTTCTTCATAACTATAACCATTCTTATATACGTTATATATACTACATATCTTCATAACATGGGAAAGGAAATATTAAAATGGGTGACATCAACTTCTCAGTTAGGGAAAACAAGGAATATTTTTAAGCATAATCATGAGAATAAGGGTATGATAATGTGATCATGATCATTAAAAGATCATACCCTGTATATCAATGATCATAATCATGAATCATGGAATAAATATTGGTTTTTCGTAATACATGAATCATAAGGGAAAACATATAATAATACATGAAAAAATAACATAGGAATAAAACATGGAATTTTTTTATACACATAAACATGTAATATCATTCTGTAAGCGTCAATACACATTGCTTGAACTTATAAATAATTTAATGGGGACTAAACCTTCTTGGAGGGACACACCACCATCCCCAATCATAGACCTTTCCATGTAAGGGATCAGGTTTCCCCATCTTCTTATAGTTGATTGGTTTTCATGATCTTCCATCTTCATGGTGACTCCACCTACTAGCTAGGACACACCACTATACCCTATCATAGTCCTTTCCTTATAAGGGAATCGATTTCCCTGTCTTCCAATAGTGAATCAAGCCTATTGACTTGATTCCCAATATTATCTCATCATATATAAATCTTTATCCAATTCATTTGAGGGAGATATAGGTCTCACCCATATCATAATAAAATCATTCATACATGTGCCACAAGATAATAAAACCTTCATCATATCATGACCCATAAAAAGAAATGGGTTTCAAAAACATCAAATCATAACCCATGAATTAAAATGGGTGTTAGAAAAATGAAATAATATCTTAAACAAAATAAAAATATTGGATTCATAGTCATTTCGTATGCATATAACTAATGAAAATAAGTTGGTCTATATAACTCGTGGAAGAGAAAATATTATCATAAACATAATTTCATCCAAAATTAAACCATTCAGAGAAAGAATATAAATTTAATATTTACATAATTATCTATAAATTCATGACTTACATCAACATATGTCATCATAGAAGGAAAAAAGTTTTCAAATATCTTTCAAAATATTTAATGAAGAAAATAACCTTTCTTATTTAAAAAAGTCTTCTTAGAACATAAAACCTTTTGAAAACAATTTTCTTTGAAAAATAATTTGAAAACATCGGATTAAGGCTTTAAATAATTTTGAAAACATTTTCCCTTGAAATATTATAAAATAATATTGAAAAAATTTTGAAAACCATTTTCCATGAAATAATATAAAAGATTCCTGAAAAAAAAATTTAAAAACAAATTCCTTGAAAACTTATAAAATAAGCTTTGAAACATTTTGAAACCCGTTTTCCTTGAAAATATATAAAACAATCTTAAAAACATTTTTAAAATCATTTTCCTGGAAAAAAATATAAAAGAATATTGAAAAAATTTGAAAACTATTTTCTTTTAAAGCATATAAAATAAGATAGAAAAAATTTCGAAAACCATTTTCCTTTAAATATTATAAAATAGGATTGAAAACATTTTTAAACCTATCTTCCATGAAATATTATAAAAAAATTCTTGAAACATTTTGAAAACTTTCTTCCTTGATAAATTAAAAAATAATATTTAAATACGTTTAAAAACATTTTTCTTTGAAAACACTTTGAAAAATTTTAAATAATTATTGAAAATGTTTTGAAAACCAATTATTTGAAAATAATTTGAAAACTTATAAAGAAATATTGAAGAGGTTTTGAAAAAAAGTCCCATGAAAATAATTTAAAAAATTATAAATAAAGTTAGAAAACGTTTTTAAAACCATTTAAAAATAAAAAAATTAAAACCTTTTTAGAAAACATAGTTTTTAAAGAACACATATTTCCACTGAAGAGGGAGATAGGGTCAGATTCTCTTGAAATCACTTTATTAATTATCTTAAGTACCAAAGAGTTGAAAAATGGTACCAAAATATAAATATATCATGAATATAAATTGTAATTAATATTCATGGTTTCTCTTGATAGATTAATCATAATATTTTATCAAAGAAAACACAATCATTAACAATCTCGATAAACGGTGACATTGTTTCAATAAACTCTTACAATTGGGTAACTTAGAATTATACTCACCATGTATGAAAATGAAATTACATAAAGATTAAAATATATTTAAAATAATTTGTTTCTAGATATATCATGTAAAATTATATTATACGGACCTCGTTAACGAATATGGGTGCATAACATAGCATGTGTCTCAAAGAAGACAAATTTAGACAAAATTACTTTACGGACTTGGTTACTTTTGAAACATAAACCCCGTGATTGAATGATCAAAAAATGGGTATGTAAATAATAATAATAAATTTAGGTATAATAATCATATAATACATCCATTGTCATAAAAACAAACTACAGATAATAAATAGGTGGTGAACATGGCTTGTGTCTCATGGAAAATAAAAGTGAGATGAGAAAACCCTCACTACTTGAGTAACATTAGAATCATGATACCCATGATATAATAACATAATTTAAAGCTTATAATATCATTAAATAAATTAAATTAAGGACATAACATGTAATAGGGTATTATATAAACCACACAAAATAAGAGTGTTGAATATGGCTTCTATCTCAAGAAAATAAAAACTGAGATGAAATTCCACTACACTATGTCTTGAATCTATTCATACGCATAAAAACCTCATGTGTAATAAATAAAAGTTAATTATAAATATTGTTCACAAAAATATTATTATTTATAATACCATATATGGTTTGATTATTATTTTATATTACCCACTTTTTAGTGATTCCAAGTTAAGGTTCTTCTTTGGGTAATATCTGCTTTGTTTTGCACATGTGTCTTAATTTGTTATATTTTTAGTGCTCATACATCTATCATGGTTTCCAGAATTTTAAAAATGATGTAAATATAATTTATATTAAATATTTTTGTATTTTTAATAATATATAGTATATATAAATATGAAATGCAATACATCGTTCATGGAGATAGTAGGTCGTACGTACGTGTGAATGTTGTTTCTGTTTTTCCTTGTAATATTGAAAGAAAGAGATTAAAATAAATATATATATATATATAATAATTAAATTGGAATTATTAAGTCATATATATCATATAATTTCACTAAAATCATCCTTAATGTGTTCCATGTAGTTTTTGAATGAATCACATCGCTTTGAGGAGGCAGTAGTCCACACTTCCCCAAACGAAATTATCGTATTTACAAAAAATGGAAATCAGGGTGGTATGATTTATATAATAAATAAAGAAGTATAAATAAATAATTAATATCATATATATAATATAAAAAAATATTTTCCATCATAATTCATAACCATGAGAGGTGGTGAAGGTAAAATGAACAATATTGTTCTGTGAGGTGGTTTTTAGCCGTACATAAGAATGGTGAGTTTGTTACCCATTAGATGGAAGTGTGTGTAAGTGGAGGTAAAAAACATTGCATAAAAACTAGTCAATATGTTTATAATAATTTTTTTGTTATGTGAACATGTAATAATAATAATTTATGGGGTGGGTAAAGAAAATAAAAGAAATGATCTTGAGGAAGGATGTTACCGCTTCTTTGGGTAACTCCTTTTTCTTTGCACAAAAGGTCTTCCTTGGTGGGATTTATGACCAAAGGGAGTATCCAAGGATTAAGGGAGGTATTTTGGGAACTTAATTTTTTGTATATTTTCCTAAGATAATTGAAATTATATGTGATAAGGATGGGGAGATGTGGTGTTCTTTTATAGGGGAGGGAAAGGACACACTTTTCATTTCTGGAAACAAGTTAGGTGTACCAACGTTTTCACCTAACAAAAGTCATAAAAAACAAACAAAACTCAATAATTTAAGGTATATGAACGAAATATGTCCATAAAAAGAGTTTTTACTAGTGTCTAGGTCCTTTTAGAACTTAATTTTATGGTTTAGTCCCTTATTAATATTAATTTTACTTAAATCATTGTAATTAATTTTAATCACTTTCACTAATTTGTTTTGTAAAACATTAAGTTAATATTTTTATGTTATAAAAATTATATGTATTAAGAACATCTATTTCCATTTTTATAAATTAAATTAACATAATACTCAAAATTAATTTTAATTTTAATCTCATAGGTGTGGCGTGAAAATGGGTTTTTAAAGCGTGAATGTTCAAAAGTTCATTAAGAATGTTTATCTAAATTCAACATAAAAATGATTCAAATGACATAAATTGGATTAATATGTCTAAAATATATCTATTATATCTTTAAGAAAAGATAAATATAATTTATCTATATAAATAAATTATATGAAAAAATCTATTTTGAATTAAAATTTTGTATTTTTTACTATTCACCCAAAAATGAAGTTTCTCATAAAAATCCCAAAATATTCACCCTAAGATAATTTCGACATTCTAAATTAAAAAATGAAATTTATTTTATTGAATTAAGTTTCTATGATCTTATAAAATTAATTTTATTATTATTCAAATAAGTACTTAGAAAGTGGTTCTTATGAGAAAATAGTATTTCCAAACATATAAAGACTACACCAAAAATTTAAGGTTTTATCATCATTATGTTTTATCTATATAAAAAAATTATAAAGAATATTTCAAAAGTGTCTATTAGTATTCATATTATTATTTCTAACATCTATGTTATAACTATCTCTTTTAATTAATTATAATAAAAAAATTATCATAGAAACTCAGTGTTGCATATAACGCACACCATGTTGGTGTTGCATGTAGCACAAATTTATATTGGGGTATTGTATAAAGAAATATTATAATGTTTGATCTTAAAAAGAAATAATAACTTGGTGCTATCCTATAAAACAATCTATATTCAGTGTTGCATGAAATTAAAATTATTAAAAATATTGAATTAATTTCAAAACAAATATTTCAAAAAAACTCAGGATGTTGCACTTATATTATTTATTTTAATTCTTCTATTGTGTTAAATTTATATGGACCATTATTATTATCACCACCAGAGGTTATAGTCTCTCAAATATCCACTAATCCGACCCTCGATACTAATCAGAAGCCTTTGGTAAATGGGAAGTCATACCTAAGGCCTAGTGTCCAATCATCCTAGAGCATGGTTTATGTATAAAATAGGGTTGGGATGCTATAAGAATGTAGAGAATCCCATATATCCACAACATAGAATGAGGTGTCCATTGTATCCACTATTATGAGAGCCACTATTGTGAACATGGATTTTTAGTTTTCATTGAATTATGAAAGAAGAAGAATGATACACATATGGGTGGATTATACATCACCCATCTTTCCAGGAACCTAGGAATCTTTTTTTGCACCTAGATTATCTCATATTTATGTCTTTTGTATTCTATAGACCTCAGATTACTCAATAATATGGGGATAATTCATAAGGTGGATTAATGCTATGACTAGGAACCTAAGTATGCAGAGTCCACTAATGAGACCTCTGCTCTAGATGAATTTTCCTCCACTTATGTTCCTACTGATCATCTCATAGCTTTCAAACCCAAGGAATCAGTTTCCTCTTAGTATACCCATGTTCCATTGGATATTTGGGAGGTGGTCAGTATCCATCATATCATTCTCTAATGAATTCTAGAAAACCAAAGGTATATATCCCAACATTTTAGAATCCCATTTATTAATCCTTCTTAGGTACCTTCCTTTTATCCACCCCCATCCACTACATACACCCTACCTCACCATACTATCATTGGTCCATCATCCAGCTCCATTTCTACCCCATTTAACATATAACCTTCAAACACCATGTTCAAGCTTCAACTATAGATCACCGACCCTTCTAACCAATAGTATTTCATGGTAGGGCACACACAATTTAGAAAACTCCCTGCTATGCCGACTACCTATGAGGTTCCCTTAATTAGTCCTACTGATATACAGATGACCATTATACGAAGCAAAACCTCACCTACACTAGTGAATACCAAGCCTGTTGTCAGTAAATTATCACCTATTATAGTCATCAATACATCTTCCCTTTACATTATCACTGAAATAGACATGGATGGGTAGATCTTTCCACCTAGTGTTATGGAGGGGACCACCATTACTAATTATAGAGATTTTTTCTACACTTCTTATTTATACCCTAGTGTGCTAATCCCCTTTTTTCTCTTTATCATGGTATATTAATTTTTTAACTATATTCCTTATCCCTAGTTTTTAACATTTACATTATATATTGAAATTAATATATTTTTTGCCAAATTTATCTCTCTAACTATTTCCCCATTACTTTTATAACCAGTTTTCCATTTCTAGATCATTTTCATCTTCTATCACAAATTATGGACTTACTAGGCTTCCTATTAGACTTCCCCATGTGGTATTCCCTCATTTATATGAGTTATAGGGACCAGCCCTATAGATCTATCCAAACACTACATGGATGCTTCATTTACTGCAAGAGATGTATGGTTTGGCCATTTCTGATGTGGTGAATCCTCTCAAGTGATTCCTAGTGATAGAGGACACCGCCTTCAATTCTTGCAAGAGGATGAGAACTATTGAACTGATGTATTGTTATGAGATATCCATTTACATCCTTCTATATGAATATGTTTTCATTAGTTATTTTTGGTAGGAAATCCATATTCAGTCTTATTAGTTCTAATTGAGTTTGTTTTGGCATTTTCTTCTCTTTTTCTAGGTATTTTATCCAAGAGTTTATCTTCTCTAATTTTTATTTTTCTCGACACATAATATATATGCTGATATCCATTATTTATTACTTTGTGATCCTACCCATTTATCTTCTTTCATATTAGCTCTTTCCTTTGAAATTATCATTTATATAGTCCATGTATGTTTTCCTTCTAAAATAGTTATAGGTAGTAGAATTTCACATCAATATCTAAGATTTCTCCCCATGGAATGTCATTAATTATAAAGATCTCTTGATTCCCTTACTCTTTCATTGTTTACTTTTCATATTTATCTACATTAATTTATATATCACCCATTGCATGGTCACAATTTTTTTTATGTGTGTAGGGGTATATTCATGAACTTCATTACATGTACACCTGTATTATTACCTTTCCCCATTATTCTAGGATGAATTTTTCATTATAATAATGATTTAATTTTAAATATAATTTCCCCTGTATAAATAATAAATAATGTTTAAAGGGAAAAGTCTAAAATATATAATTTATTCCGGATTATATTTTTCATCATGATTGCTTATTTGAGTAAATTAATTCTGATTCTTAATTCCTACAGTTCTTTTTTATTCAAATATTATTGATCACTATTACCTGAGTGATTTCCCCTTTTATATATATTCCTATTACCATAAGGATTTGGGACCTAATTTTCCCAACCCTTTTCTAAGCATATTTATTTAGAGAAACTTGGGGCATGTAACCTATTATAACGTGAATTAGAAACTTACTGAGGATATGACTAAACATATACACTGTTAAAATAATTAAGGAATTTTTATTGATTGATCGCATTTTTCTTGACACCCACCTTTTCATTATTCCTTCCTAAGAACATATAATCTAGGGATGACATAGTTAGGATTGAGTTGAGTTTCGAGCCCATTTTACCTGTTAATACCCTACTCTTTAGTATGATTACATGATTTTAACTTGAATAAGTATTGTTGAATGATTATTTATTCTAGACATAGGATTCTTGTTACTAAAGAGTTGTGCAGTTTCATTTTTACACGATCATTAAGATACGGTCTATGGTTACTTCTCATGTATATTCATGACTATCATGTTTCTAAAAAACAAGTTTTACTTATTCAAAAGGTCAAAAATCACCATTAATAGACTGATGAATCTCATTGTAAATCATATGTGGTTAGGTGGTGGAATCTTTTATCTATCGAAAACATGAATTTTGAAAGGAAAAAATAAAAATTAAGAAAAAGGTATACATAGGACATATTCATTACCCTTTTATAGGATATTCATGGAACCTCGTTGCTTTTTAGGAGTGTGAAGATGATATTTTCTACAGGATGTTCTTCATTACACTCTTCTTGATTATTATGCATTATACTTTATATTTTACCCTCCTTTTGAGCTAAATTTTTATCATTTACCCACCAAACCTCAGCCTCAGAGTCATTTGAACCTTAATATTAAATCCCCCATGATTAATTCTGTTATTTGTATTTACAAAGTGGTGATGTTAGAACCAATGAAATATTATGGTTAGGAACATGTATTTAGGGTAAAATCATAACCCAAATTTCATTTTACCTTGAGTGATGATAGAAGAATCATGGTGAGGTAAATTGGAACATGGGTATAGCATTTAAAGTATATTTGAAGAAATTAGATTAAAAGGAAAAAGAAATTTGATTAAATAACTTGATTATAAGGAATGCCTAATTTTATATTAATAAATGATTTTCTTGGATGATAATTTTCTTCAAACACTTTGTTTCTATTTTCTTGGTTGTAATTCAAATTTCCTGGTAAAAAATGTTTTCTTTGGAATCTTTATTGATATAATTTTTCTTAAGAATAAGAAATTGTTCAATTTTGGGGAGTTTGATAATATTAATTCATATATATAATTTTGGATACTATTATTTTCTCTTCACATATGTTTTATACATTATTAATGTTTTATTTGGTCTAATATTTCAAGAAATTTGAGTTGATTGTGAAAAGGAGGAGCTACTATTAAGGACTGAAATTTCAGAATTCTTGCATCATAAAAACTGGTTTCTAGTGTAAATTATCAAGGTAAGGAAACTATAAACCAGGCTGTCAAAATAATTCAAGAAATAAAAGTTCCATAATAAAGAAGATCCAATAGTGTAAAATTAACAATTCTATTGTAAAACTCTCAAAGATCAAATACCCTATATATTTCACTGAGGTAACAAAACGTGGAGATACAAAGGTCATAGACCAAAAATCTATCACATATGACATTAAATCAAGGATTATGACATACAATTATTAGATAAATAATTACTAATATGGAATTATGGAATAAAACATGTTTACACCATAAGGTGATTTTTTCAATATATTTTTTAGGTGGCAGAAACTTTCAAGGTTCTTCGTTCTTTTCCCATTTTTTCCACTTTTAACATAATCTCACATTTTCTCTCTTTTTTTATACATCTATAATTTTAGTGTCTTTATAATATTATTTCATTGAATAATTTTGAATTCAATTTGTTTTTTCAACATTACTAATTCATCCTTCTTATTGTCATGGCTTGTTTTCTTTTTTTTCATCCAAGTAAGTGTTTTTATCTAATTACATTATTCAATTATTACACTCCCATGAAGTCTACTAAAATTATCAAATCTATCTTCATACTAAATTTTATCATCTCCATGTGAAGTAAACCTCTAAGGGTTGGGGATTGAGAGTAAAAGTATAAGTTCATTAATGAATCTCTAAATCTAGATTAAGGGAATTTATTGGATAAGGAATTAGGTTGATAATAAAATCCTATCACATTCCCTTGAATTAGATAGACTACGAAAATTAAAGGTAAGGACCCCAAACTAATTGGAATGAACCAAGATAGGACTAATAGTATTATTTTATTTATACATTGGTTGTTTCAACATATGCATCTAGATTGGTAAATAAAAGTGTAATAAAGAGTGGCTTTAAATTTGGTTAGATCTAATTTTCTAGACTAATTATAAATTAGTGATTCCAAAATAGATATATGGTCTAATCCAATAGACCTACCCTTGTCAATTTTATGGATATCCTATGTATAAAATCCCTAAAATTTATAATGAACCATTCTTAAATAAACTAATATTTAATCCAATATGTTTTCCTTAAAACACAACATCGTATATTCATGTGAGGAATCTACTCTTGGATCATATTTTTAGGCCACAAACTATTTTCATCTCTTCCCTATGGGTTTGTACACATACTCCTACTACTCTATGGACCTTCACAATAGTTCTAGTTGGGTTAATGTCAATTTCTAACCTGATCATGCCTATGTGGAATTAAGAACACTGTGTGGGATGGTCGTCTTTCGTTAAATATTCTTAATAGAATCCCCCAACCCATAAGCCATAGAACAACCCTAAAAACCTCATGATATGCATTTACATTTGACTGATTGGGTGGAGATGGATACATTCACTAACCTTATGGTGAAAAATTTCTGAACATGAAATAATACAATCCTTTCTTAAAATTCAAACTTTAGAATTGATTGAAATAATTCCCAGAATGTATGCATAAATGGTCACGGGAGTATGGAAAAACATGAAAATAATTGAATGGACTTAAATGAATAATATGGAACTAATATAATCAAGGTGGAATGATAATATTGATAAGTGTGGAATTGAAAAAGAAACTCACATTGTATTGTATTTGAATTTTTATTAATAAAATTTTAGAAGTTCAATTGTCTTGAGCATTAAGAATTAAGAGTGGGGGAATTGACATCGTCCACAAATTTTTGCTATATATTTTTAGAATAAATTCATTTTATTCTCTTGTATTTATTTATTCATTGAGTTATAATGAGTTTTTAGAATTAAATCCCCAAGTAATTTGATTGTGTGATTATTTTTTAAAAATTAAAAATTGTGAATTTAATTTACTTATTTTATTTGTGAAGCAATATGAAAGGATTTCTATTTATTATTCTCTATACTACTATTTTGAAAGTTAGGAGTGCAGAGTGTGACATTTGATGTCATGTTTGACAAACTATTTTTTAAATAAAATGTTAATACTTGAAGTATTATTCAGGATTTATCCCCCAAGGTAACCTGATTAAAAGAATATTAGATAAAGTCGAGCATGACGAGTGGTTCTCGTAATTAGGAAGTACTCATTTAGAAGTTTAAGTAGTGAAGAAATATTAAAGGAATTTGAATCATAAGGATGAATCTAATGATTAAAAAGCATGATTTTATACCTAAATAATAATTAATGAAGTCTTTATAAATATCTCCATGTTGTGGAATCATGAATCTGATACAATATAAGAATCATTACAGCACTCTGTAAGGATTATAAAGCCACCATAAGTATGAATTTTATCATGAATAAACATGGATATCAGTCTGAGTAAAAAATTAATATAGGTTGTGTAGGAATAAATTCCAACTTTAAAAGGATAATTTCTAATATGAAAACTTCATTTCCACTTAGGTAAACATCTTGTCTTTACTAAAAAAACCATAAGAAGGGTGTGACAATAGAAATTTATAAGGACCACATATGCTTAAAACTAAAGCTTAGTTGTGTTGTATAAGCATTAATGAGATCAATTAGAGTTTTCAATATAGATTTTAGATATCATGATATTTCAATCAAGAAAAAATATAAAGTCTAACTATTTCAAGGAAGGCCAGGTCGTGACTGATAAAAAAATTGGCCGAAAAATGAAACATTCCAATAATTTAAAAAATAGGGATCTCATATAGGGATTTGACAAAAAAAAGGAGGAAAAGAATAAAATACATAAATAAGGTTGGACTAGAGGAAGAGAGAGTTTTTACTAGGCCGTCTTTTAATACTACTACTGCTTTGTATTATTATTATTATTTATTAAATGTATTCTTCATCCTCTTACATCTTTGGTGTCCCTCGCATAGAGGGGTAAAAGTTTTATTGATCGAGGAAGGGAAATAATATCATATATAAATCTTGAGATTCTAAAAAATAATGAATAAAATTTATCCTTTTTATTAAATGGTTTCAGTATTCATTGATAGTTTATGAAATTGAATGAAATTTTTTATAATTTATTCCCACTTTATTTTTATTGACTTCACCAAGATTCATTAACCTCCCTCAATATAAATAGATAGTGAAGGTTGAGTGGTGAAATTATTATTCATTTATTTCTTATGTGTGAAGGCAATAAAATATTCTTAGGTGACTTTGGGAATAAAAAACTCGAATGGGTCTTGCATAAGTATATTTAAGGTGATATTTTTTATAACATTGAACATAAGCATAGAGGGTAGACTTGGAATTTATAATTGTTAAGTTTATTCTCACCAATTCATTCAACTAAGGGTAAAAGCAAAATTGATTTAGGGGCCTCCCATTCTCTAGTTAAGTGAGAGAAGAGTAACATCTTTGATTATATGATAAAATTACCTATGGAGGACCATCCTTGACCTAGTCACTTCTGATCATCCTACTTTCATCCAATTTATCTCAATAGTTTTAATCTTATATCAAAATAAACAATACAAAACACCCTTTTTTGAATGTGACAACTAGTGCTGATAACTCCTCTCTGTATAAAAATCTAGGTTTCCAATTGGCTACATTTAACCATAGAAAATAATAAATTTTCAACACCCCGTGAAAAGGTACTATTAGGATTTTCTATACGAAAAAACTAGATAACTCTCTCTATAATTTTTCATAGGTGGAAGAAACTTTCTCTTATAAAACTCTCTCACTCTTTCTCTTCCCACATAATAATTAATTGAAACACATATTCTTTTTGTTCTTCGTGATGGAGGTGAAAACAAAAAATATATAATTTTCATGATAATGAAAAAATAAGAACAAAGAAAAAATTATTGAATCATTAGAAAATCACTAATGAGGCCTGACAGTTTACCTTAAATTTTAATCCTTATTTCTCTTCATTCTATTTGGCCCTCTCTCCCTCATGATTAGATCACCATGATTTTTATATATAATAAGTAATTAAAATTAGGGATATTTTAATTATGTTTATTATTTATCAAAAAATTGAGAATTTTTTTTCAAGGATTATTTTCTAGAATATTTTATAGAAAGTGGGATAAATAATGGAAATTTGAATTGATTAATTTTACATGACAAGGTGTTTTGTGATGAATAAATAAAAAAATTATTCTTTTTTAAAAAGTTCTTTTCCAAAAAAAGATAATATTCCTAGTGACAGAGAAGATTAACTAATTGTATTATTGATTTTCGTTCTTCAATAGAAAAGGTGATTTAAATATTTCTTATATCGTCTCATGTCATATAATTAATATAATTTTTACAATTATATTCATTTATGTTCAAAAAATATGAATTATTTGATAAAAAATTATACAAACAAGAGATGAAGTTTTTTAAGAAGGATTAAATATTTATAAAAAAATAAAAATTCTATTAAATTATCAAATTGATATATTTTCCATTTCATGAATCTTCTTGGATTATTAAACTCTGAATAGATCATGCCTAACCCGCATAACTGAGTGATTATTGGGAGGATCCAGCTCAAATATGTTGAGAACCATATTCCTTAGGGAGGAATAAGTGTTACAAGACAAGAAGAAGTGATCAAAATCTTCGCGATGCTGACCACATAAAGCACATCTTGAGCATAGTGAAATCCCGACCCTCTGAATATTCTCATACACTGGTATTTTATTGTGATAAAGTCTATAGATAAGTGAAAATATAGAGGGAAGAAACCAGTTTTTGTTTAATGAACCAATCTAACTTAACTCTCCTTTCACCATGTATCTATAGAAGCTTTTAGAGTCCAGTAGTCTAGCAGGAGACCCTTCCCATAGAAATGTGTCTTCCTATTTTATAAATTCATAGTTATCAATAATAGAAACAATTTTATTTGGAATGTCATCTCTGTGTTGGATTTGGTCTTTAATAGAGATGATTATATTGATTTTTTTTTCTTAATTGTTTAATATATCCATAAGAGGTATTCTAGTCTAGTTGGTATACCAGAATTTTAGACATTAATCTGTGCTGACCACCCAACGGGAGTGCCTCATCATTGTGTTGAACACAGAATGCAGGACATCCCAGATTGACGAGTCCATGTATCCTTACTCTGATCAATATGACATGATAGAACCCTTCTCCTCAGGATATCAAGAGAGTAATATTTGTTGTGAATAAGATTCCAGATAAATTTGGCTTGTAATTCCTGATTAAAATTGTTAATATTCTTAATTCCCAAACCACCCATCATGGTGGGCATGAAACATTTGCTCCATTTTGCAGTGATGAGATTCCTTTCTATCACATTTCTACTCTATACAATGTTATTCAACATTGAGTTGATTATTTTCACAACAGATGCATGCCACATGTATACCATGAATGAATATACAAGTTTTTAAATAACCACATGTTTGACAAGGCATACTCGTCCTTCCATTGAGAGAGAATTTCCCTTCCAAGATGCAACAGTTTTCCTTATCTGGGATAAGGCCTATGTAAAGTGTGGGGCCCTAGAATTTCCCCAAAATAAAGGAACACCAAGATAAATAAATGGTAGATATCCCTTTCTAAGACCAAAATAGTTCATTAGATGACTCCTCCTTTCCATTGTGATGTTCTTGCCAAAGTAAATGAAAGATTTTCTCTAGTTGATTTCTTAACCAGACACATTCTCATAATGCCAAAGTGCTTCCTTCTGATGAGTGATGTTATTTCTATCACCCTGTTTAAAAAAGAAAATATCATTAGTGAAAAATAAATGGTAGAGAGCAGAGAGACATCTAGTCGCATTAATGGTTGAAAGTTTCCCATTCTCTACCATGTAAATAAGAATTCTTCTCAAGTAGTCCTCAGAAATTGTGAAAATAATGGCAGAGAGGGGGTCCCCCTATCTCACAGCCCTTGAACATGTGAAATAACCCTCCAGTGACCCATTAATCAGAATTTAGATGTGAGCAGATTCCATAAACTTTTTGAGCCATTAAAAAAACACCTCACTGAAGCTAAATCTAACGATAATCTATTAAATAAATCCTCAGTCCATTGTATCAAAACACTTTCTTATTTCAATCTTCAAAACCACATTTCCTCCTCATGTTGTCTTCCTAAGAAGATTGAAGCATTCTAAGGCAGTGAGAAGACAGTGTTGTATATTCCTACCTTTGACAAAACCAAACTAATTCTATAAAATATTTTTTTCAATCACCTTAGCAAGAATGTTGTAAAAATATGTTTTAATGTCTTTTTGGATGGTGTTCACTAGGGATACTTGTATGAATTTACCAATTTCACTAGAATTCTCCATCTTAGGTATCAAGGTAATAAATTGGTAATTGAAACCTAGAGTGAAGGTCCCAACCCTAAATAAGTGTTTAACAAGCAGGCATACCTCATTCACAATGACATCCCAATAGCTTTGGATTAAAAACATTGGTGAATCCATCAAGGCCAAGAGAGATGTCTTTTTTAAGACCAAACATTCCCTCTTTAATTTCAAAATCCATTGGAATCGATGTGAGGAGTTGATTGTCCTATTAATTGATTAAATTAGGAATGATGGTGTCTCTCAAAGGATCAGATAAAGCCATCCCATTGAATATATTCTTATATAATGAGACAATATTGTCTATAAGTTCTTATTTTCCCTCCATAAGTCTGTCAACATCCTTTAGAATGGAGAGGGGTTTATTCACTCTTCGAACCCTTTGGATGGCATTGATTTTTTTTTGTTTCGATCCCCTTATTGAATCCACCTTACTTTGAAGACATAATTTTTGATATTTCTCCTAACCATTATATGATCATTCATCTTTAGGGATAGCTCAACCTCATGTTTTATGTCCCCCCGAGAAGTTAGCTTTAGTGGCCTCTCCTTGAATGTCATGAAGGGAGCATTCTAGTCCCTCAATTTCTGCATCCATAAATCTAAAACTAACTTTGCACCATTACCTAAGCTTAATCTTTAGAATTATAATAATGGAAATTTGTATCAAAGGGTTTCCATTACAAGGTAATTAACCCCAAGTCTCTTGAACAATTATTGAGCAATCCAGAAGAGAGGCCCATGCGTTGATGAACCTGAAAGGAATTTGTTTCCCACCTTCCTTCTCAAGAAAACTAAGGAGGAGAGGGTGATAATCAGAATTTATTTTTCCATGAGTAACACATGATATTTATTTCCATGCATCAAGAATTATTTTATTGAAAAAGTCTTGATCAATTCTACCAGCCCTCATACCATTGAGATTTCTCTTGTACCATGTGTATTTAGCACCAATGTGACTAACTTCCATTATTCGAGCTTTCTCAATACATTCTCTAAAGTCTCTTGTAGAGGTGGAATTTGTAAATGGGCCAATTTTTTCATCCTCATGAAGAATTAATTTGAAATAACCCATGAAAATCCATGGATCCAAAATAGAATTCTCTAGTTGCTAGATTTTCCCCCATAAAATCCCTGTGTCCTTGTGATAGCTGCGAGCATACACAATTGATCAGAAAAATTGTCTACCACCCTCCAAAAAACTACAGGTGATGATCTGATTTTCCACATAAATAATCCTTAGAGAAAATACTTTGTGATTATTAAGAATCCAAATCCTATCATGATTTTTGGTAGCACTATTTGTGCCCAAAATATTGTATCCTCTACTGCAAAAAAATCTCAGATTTTTGGAGTTCATCTTGGGCTCTGAAATTCCAAATATCTCTGGTTTGTACCTTCCAGTTAGGAGCCTAAGGTAACCTTCAATGGCAGGGTTGGCTAGACCCTAATAGTTCTGAAAGAGAATTCTCATTTTCGTGTTTATTTGGTGGCCATGCCTCCTTTTTTCCCAAGGTTTCTAGGTGATTTTATTATTGATTATGCTTGTAATGAACTAGCCCCCAAATTTTTCTCCCTACTGTCCCTATCATGTTTTAGTTGATTGCATACTTTCAGTTCTATCTTCTTTTGATCTCTTATCTCCCCTACTTCACCATTATCCTTGAATTGAACATGTTTATATACCAACCCTCCCTCAGTAGTTGTATCATCCACCTCCACATCTGAGTGATTACCAAGTAAGGACAACCGAACCTCTATTTCAGCATCAATCAGGCTTGTAGTGAATTCCTCAATTTTATCATCATGAACCATGGTGAAAACCTCCGAGAAGAGTCCCAGAATTAGTTCATTGATTTCTTATAAAGGCCTGTTATCCCCATTAACAGATTAACTTTCACTATTTTCTTGTTGCTTCTCCTCTTCAACCACCATCTCAGCCCAAGATTCTCCATATACTGTCGAATATACTACCTCCTTATTATTTGTCTTTCCTTTTTCCTATGCTCCCATAGTATTTATCATATTCCTTGGCACTTCTTTCCAAACTGGTGTTGGTTGAGCTGGGCTAACCAGCTTCTTAACCACACAGCAAGCTTAGAATTTATTACCAACCATCTTTCCATGCTTGCAAAATTTAGGCAAATTCCCAATCTCAAAATTTACCTCAAGTTGCTAAAATTTCACGTCCAAAAACAATTCTCTCAGGTGGCTGCAGCTCCATGTCAATTTCAATCAGAACTCACGCATAGAGGCCCAAGTCTCCATTAATAGTGTGATGATCAATCTTGAGAGGAGTTCTTAATCTTGATGCAATGTCATTTAGGATCTTCGGATGCCAGTAAACCCACAACAACCCATGGATCCTTTCACATACCTATTCCATAGATAGTCGTTGTTTGAATGGATTGAAGTTTGCATCCCATTTTGACATCCTCAAGAAACCTAGTTTTAGGATTAAATTTCTGATGCTCCAAACATTTTGAAGATCCTCTTTTCACTCTAGGATAATATGGTAGTACCCATTTCTAATCGGAATAATACACCACCTTGAGAAGCCCCAACAATGCGAGATTTTTAATTTCAAAAAATAAAGCAGCCAGGGATTCGTACCTTTTTCAAAGGAGGTTCTCCCTATCACTGAAAATTGGTATAGCTCCATTCGTTGCTATAGTATAACCTGATCCACCTCCATCATGACAGAAC
Organism: Viscum album; assembly: GCA_963277665.1. Taxonomy (NCBI): domain Eukaryota; kingdom Viridiplantae; phylum Streptophyta; class Magnoliopsida; order Santalales; family Viscaceae; genus Viscum; species Viscum album. The sequence goes on along the minus strand of OY728120.1, from coordinate 1,794,309,063 downwards.
CATCCCCTACTCTCTTGAGAATAGGTGAATTCGTAGGAAATGAAGTATTCACTACCCCCACAAGAACCTTCATAAAAGAGATAGCCTTTTGGGATTCAATGTGAGAGACGTCTCCATTGGTATCCTCCGTGAAGGATTTCTCCCACTCCAGATTGAAGGAAACTATTCCCACACCTGATCCTGAAGAATCGAGCTTCACTATCATCATAAGTTTAAAGATTTTACCACTCACTCGGTATTTCCCTCAATCTCCAACTTGTGGTTTTTTAGGTGTTTTATGTGATTTAGGTGTTTTAGGGGTGGTTTAGTGAGGCTTCCTCTTGACTATTTGGAAAATAAATAATTTTAATTTTTCAATTGACATTGGGATGAATCCTCCATGCCTATCAAGGATTTTACTATGATAATTTTCCATGGAATATTTATCCAACATAATTTGTTTGTGTTGATTAATGTTTATCCTTTTTGATAAAATTATTCTTCAATAATGGAATGATTATATTTAACCCCTCCCCATCGAATATCTAATTAGTAACCGGTGAATGTGGTCATTTCCATCCTTGTGTTCTTCATTACTCATTGAATATATTTACAAACCTATTTTTGAGTGGTTGAATACACCACCAAAGAGAAATCATAACAATATTTTTATCCATCCTCATATAAAAAGTTAACGGATGATATTTTGGGATTATACATGGTGGAAGGAGTGATGGATTCAGTAAAAATTGTGGACGTAGTTGGACGCAAAGTCAATGGAAAAGAAATTCTGGATATTTTCTAACTACATGGAATATAGTCCTAGGATACACTTTTTGTATGTTTAATTTTTAAAATATTTTTTAACTTTAATTATACATGGTATATAACCATTGAGAAACTAATTGTGTATTTCAAAGATTATGGAAACTAGTTTTTTCACTGAATTTTAAATATCAAGTGTAAGAACCTAGATTTCTGTATGAGGTACATATCATTTATTTTTTAGTTTGGAAGCATAAATATTTACTAATGTAGAAGCCCAATATGATCACAGGATTTTAGGGGGTGACTGGGGATTGTTCGGATCCTAGAATCCAGGTTTAGGGGTGAAATAAGCATGGCGTACGGTTAGTGAAAACCGTGCGGGAAAGTCCTTGTGGTCTGATAAACCTTGCAAGGCTTGGGAAGAGAGAAGTAGGATCCAACACAGTTTTAGGAAAAAGTGAGAGGGCAGGTGAATAACTATCTAGGTGGGTCTAAAATTAAAATAGAGTTTTTTTATGGTTTCTGTCACATTAGTCAAATCTGTAGAGGTTCCCTACCATATAGTTAATCTACATGGTTGGCACATAATTTTTCAAACCATGCACCTAAACTGTGCAGTCCTATTATTTTTGGGAAATTTAATAATTTTAATTTAAATTAAAACTATTTTAAACCTAAATACCATATTTCTTCAATGGAAAGTAGCATGGATATTTTGAATCTCTCCTTAGGTGACTATTATTGGATTTGAGGCTCACTCTCTCTCTAATCTCCATTTCAAGCATCACTCATCTCATTGGATTTGCATCAGTTAATAATCAATTTCTTTCAAGTCATTCATCATTCTTCTCTCTACTGACGATTCTACTTAGGGTCAAGATTATTTTTTCTAATTTCATGTTCTTCATACTCTATTCTTTTTTCTCCTAATCTAAGTCGAATCAGGATTCGATTCTTCATGACCACTTTACGAACAAGACACAGTAGGTGGTCTATACATTTTCCTTTAGTTTGGTAATTTATTTGGATACCTTCCATTCTACTTCCTTCAAAACATTCTGACGTGGACCCTAAACTAAATTGATTAATTTAATTAAATGGAATTTGACCTGTTAGGGATGCCCCAATGTTCCAAGGTGTTGAGTTGGATGTTTTTCCCCAACCATGGATTCTCGTGGGGTGTTCCTAATGAATTCATTCTGTTTAATCCATGTTAAAACACCCTTGGGGTGAGTTGATTCTTTCCTATATAGATTAACCCCTTAAATAAATGAATTGAATCAAATGAGATGTTTAGGAGAGGGTTTATCTCATTTTCCATGAGATAAAATGTTAATGTTAAATTATTTAATGGTTTAATTATAAATGGTTTGGTTAAATGAGCGTGTATAATCATTGTTTTGTCTTGAATGTGAATTTTTATATGGGATTGGGTATAATCATGTGGTGTAATTGATTGTGAAATGGCTACATGAGTGGGTATACTCATGGTATTGAATGGTAAATTCTTTTGATTAAATAATGAGATGATATGTATTTGAAATGGTGGTGGATGCCTCGGTTGGTATACCAAGGATCTACATTCTATTTAGATGCCTTGGAAGTTACTCCTTGGATCTTGATGCGGTAGTGGATTCCTTGGATAGTGTATTTTCCTTGGGTATTGATAATGTGGGATGCCTTGGACCTTTCTCCCCCTTGGACCTAGCTTGCTTGGGCTCACGTAGGATATGTTCGATATGACATGCTCATAGGAATCCAACCTATGGCTAATCGAGTTTCCCTCGAGATTCTTCTAGGACTCAAAAATGATTCCATGGTGTTATACACCTTGGATCTATCCCTTCATGGTTTGAAACTTTGTTTATTAGGATTCATCCATGGGAAATGTGGTACATTGATTATACAACTTGGTTGTGATTGTTTGATACTTTGGGTTATACAGTAAGGTTGTAGATGACATGAAATGTTTAAATGAATGGAAAGGCACTATTAGTTATTTATGAATTATTTGTAGCTTGTATGTTAGAGGACCTTGACCATATTTTTTAGGGATCCTTGAGAGGATATTACGGTTTTCTAGTTTTTTAGTTTACTTTCCATGGGAATATTTACTACTTACATATTTTCAAGAAAGTTGTTTATATTATTATATTTCCCATCATATAATTTTATAGACCTTTGGGTGGTCACCTGTAAGGATTGTATATCACACCTTATTTAATCCACTCTTGGGAACCCAAAAAGATTCCTTAGATGTAGGTAGAGATCGGGAAAATCACCCATAGTTCGAGGGTCAATTTTGTACCATGATTAGGAGTATCGGAACATGGGAATAATCTAAGGCTCATGATGATATTTTGATATAACAATTTTTTTTCCTTTTTGGTATTTTGAAACATTAGTTGTATTGAGATGCTTTGTACCAATTTTTGTGGATTTGTAGATATATTACATGATAATCACTTTGTATGAGATACCTTATTGTATTGTTATCTATTCCCACTTAGTACCTATGGTTTCTATGATTTACAGCTTCCACTATTGATTGTTATTGATATTCTGTTGTGTTACACTCTACTAAGAGATCATAGTATCCTAATAAACACACCATAGGACCTCACTGCTAGTCAGAAACCTCTGGTGTTTTTGGAGATGTGTGTGAGGCCTTGTGACCCACCGATCTTGGGGTACTGTTGAGTGGCATATGGGTATGGGACATTATAAATTTTTATCATAGGGTTTATTTTATAATTTTATTTTTTTTAGAGATAATAAAAATGGATATGAATTAATATGAATTTGGTAAAGTGTAGTGCCCAGGAGTTGCTACCCTGCATTTAAGAAAAGGATAAATTACCTCGAATTAAATATATATTTTCTGAATTTTGGTTATTATAGTTGATTTGATTCCACCACTGGGTGATGCACTTGATTTTTAATGTTATTATTGATATGATTATGGGTTCTATTATGTTTCAACCCAATGACATAAGGGTATTACATCTCAAGAATCATATTATACCCTTTGAAAGAATCACATGTCATGCATTATACCATGCCATTTAGAATGTATTACTTGTTTCATGTTGTTTTGATAGGTGTCGTGATATTTTTACGTATTACTGTCATAGATTTTGTGAAATGGATAGATAAGTGATTGCACATTTCAGTTCAAAAGGAGTATGGGTCCTTATGGATTGGAAAGTGATGCACCATTTTATTAAGTTATTTAGAGTGAATTTGATATGGTATGGATTATATGGGCATCATATATTGGTTCATGAAGTGTTATGGGCCCTCATGGATTGGAACTTAGTGAACCATTTGTTAAAACTTTTGATTGATTGAACGATATAAATTAAAATTTAAAATGAATTTTCATTTAAAATTCAAAATTGAAATGATAAATAGAGACTTGACCTAGAACAATATTTTGAGTGGGAAAGTGACAGTGTCTCTAGTAGAATTTGTGACGGTTACTTTTATAGTCCTAGATCTAGGAGAAGACTGTGTGGTATGAAATGTTTTTAAGAGGGTTCTAACCTATCCTATGCTTTTGAGCTATGAGATTTTATATCATTCTTTTTTTAGGTGTGTTTTTAGAATTGAAAAGTCATTCCACCACGATGACCTCAATTCGTATTATAGGAGGGTGGTGATGACCATGCTCTAGAGGTAGTGGACAATGGGATATCAATGGATCCTCCTCTAGTGAACATGCAGCACCAGCTGTGGTTTTGGAAGCAAATGTTAAGGCATAGTTCTATGAGGGATTCTATCACTTTATAAATCATATTTAGGGAAAACAAAATCCTACATTATATATGGATGGGATGAAATGTGTGTTGTAGTAACAGCATCCTCCCACATTTTTGAGGGAAGGAGGTCCATAGTTTGCTGATATATGTATAGTGACTACATTGTTAATATTTGAGTACCTTGAGACACCTCTTGAGAGGAGAGTGAATTTAATGAATTGCATGTTTCTTAGAGTAGAATGGGATAGTGAGTTTATGTGTCTATTGTAGCGAGATAATACGGTTAACGAGTACTTGACATGATTTACAGAGTTGCAATATTTTTCATTGATGTACCTTACTGATGATCTATCAAGAGTGAGATGCTTTGAGGAAGGTCCCAAATATGATATTAGATATCAGTTCAACATGTTCAAACTGACCTTGATCACTAAAATTGTGAATTAGGTTATAATTATAGAGCAGAACCTGAGGGAAGATGGGGAATTGAGGAGGGTTGTACTATCTTTTGTCCTAGTAGCTAAACTTCTAGTGTCAGGAAGCAACTTTTTTAGGCTTCCTGAGAAATTAGTACAAGTCAAATTTTGAGTAATGGTAGCTCGGTTTTCTATAATCAGTGTGGAAGATGGAGAAACGTGATGAATCAATGTGATTGTGACCATGTCAAGTGAAGAGCTTGTGGCGGGATCGGCCCTGAACAATGTTTTGAAGGACATTACCTCCATTAGTGAGTGGTATGGGGTTAGTTCTGACACCATTTTTAGGTGTAGGTTTCTCAACACCATGTCAAGAAAGGATGTGCAACAATGCTTTCTAATCAGGCCAAGGTAGTGGTGGTCTTGGACAAGGTATCCAAACACTAGTTATAAAGAGACATCAAAGTGGGACTACTCTGGGGAGTGAGGTTGTGTCCTATGGTAGTGGTTTATTCTAGATCTATTCTATCCAGCCTACCCATAAGGAGTAGGGTGACAGACGGTCTATAGTGTGAGGTACTATCTTAGTAGACTTTACTATTGCAACTGCACTTTTTGATATAGTTTCATCACATAGTTTTATATCTATGCCTATGGTATTAATCCTTGAGATTGTTATATAGTTTTATGAGAATTCTATGACACTCGACACTCTATTGGGGATCACAATAGAGAGTTTTTTCGAGTATATGTCGTTCCCCCATGAAGTAGGTGGGTTTCACTAAATCTAAGATCTTTTTCCCTTGAGATGATAAGGTTTGACGTTTTAATCAGTATCTAATGGATAATAGCTTATCTAGATTACATTGACTACTATCATTAGAGGGTGAATTTCACATCACTTGATTGTTTAATTCAATCTCATAAGGGTGAATGGGATTTCTAGGCCAACCGAGCTAGACTAGAGCATCATGGGCTTGGTAGGATAACATCCCATATTGCTAGTTTATATCTGGATGATCAGGGAGAATGTTGAAAATACTTTCTTCTTGAGTTTTATCATTTCAAGGATGTGTTTCTTGGCTAATTTTATGTTTTAACTCATTAAATAGAGGTTGAGTTCTTGATAGAACTAATTTCAAGAGAAACACCGGTATTCATTCCTCTTCACAGGTTGGATATGATAGAAAAGGTAGATAGTACCCTTAGGCTATGTGTGTATTTCCAGAAATTGAACCAGCTGATGGTTAAGAACCAGTTTCCTTTTCCATAGATAGATGACCTGTTTGATTATCTTCAAGGATATGCAGTATTCTAAAAAATTGATTTGAGTTTGGGATATTACTTGGTATATGTTTTACCTACAGACATACCACGTACAACCTTTCATATCAGAATGGTCTATATGAGTATTTGGTTATTCTATTCGGTCTCACGAGCATGCCATCAGTTTTCATATCATTGATGAACCGATTTTTTCATCCTTATCTGGATTCATTTGTTGTGGTTTCATGGATGATATCTTTTTGTATTATCATAATTGACAAGACCATGCTCAACACCTTGAGATCATTTTGGATACACAAATAGAGCATTAGTTATATGCTAATATCACAAAATTTCCACTTTTGGATGGACAAAATTCACTTCCTAATCCATATTATCTAAGATAAAAGAGTATAATTTGACCCAAAGAAGGTGAGATATTTAATTTCTTGGGAAAATCCTAATAATGTCATTTAAAAATATATTATCTTCATCCAAGTTGGATATTACAGGCATTTCATACAGGACATCTCACCCTTACCAATTATGTTGAAGAGCTTGACTATAAAGGGTGTGAAGTTTGTATGGTCAGATACCTAAGAGACAACCTTTTAAGAACAAAAAGGTAGATTGACTTTAGAATGAGTCTTGATACTGCTAGAGTAAGGTAGGATCTTCACTATGTATTTCGAAAAATCAGGTATCGATCTTGGAGCAGTGATGATGTAATTGGATAGAGTCATATCTTACGAGCCCTGATATCAGAGGTGACTAGAAAGGAACTATCTTATGCATGATCCCGAGTTAGCTATAGTCATTCATGATTTTTGCTTTTGGAAACATTATTTATTGGGAGATAGTTTTTTGGTTTATACAGACCACAAGAATGGAGTATATAATTACACAGCTTGATCTAAATTTGAGGCATTGAAGTTGGGTAGAGTACCTATAGTCTTCTAACTTCAAGCTTTCCTACATGCCAGGTAAATTCAATGTAGTGGTTGATGCACTGAGTAGGAGGAATGAGATACAGATAGTGCAGTAGGCTAGTAGCGAGTGGAAGCTCATGGATTTGTTCTATGTGATTCATTTGGAGGTGAATTACATTCGGGGGATGAATTTTCTTTTATCCTAAGCTATGACCTCTACCCTACTGGATAAAGTAAGTATGAGGAAGCTACTAGATTCAGAGGGCCAAGTCCGATGGGAGGGTGTTACAGGTGAGGATACACCTCCTAGTTAGTCCCTATGTGAGGATAATATCCTATGTATCAATGGTTATGTTTGGGTTCTAGTGGACATACATGAGGAGATGATGTGGAAGTTTCATTCCTTAACTTAGGCAGTGCATCCCAAAGTCACCAATATGTAACATGACTTATGTCATCAGTACCAGTGGTCGGGTATGAAGAGTGAGATAGCTGGTTTTTTTACAAGGTGTTCCACCTATCATTATGGGAAGGTGGAACATCTACGACCATCCATTCTTTTATAGCATTTACCAATTCTGGAGTGGGAATGGGGTGATGTTGTGATGGATTTTTTGACAGGTTTTCTGAGTACTTATTGAGGTAATGATGTAGTGTGTATTGTTCTTCATAGGCTGATGAATGTTTCTCATTTCTTACCAATCAATGATACCTTTAGTGTTGATGAGATTGGGAGTTTTTATATTCATGAGATAGTATAACTTCATGGGGTCCCATGTACTATTGTTTTAGATTGGGACATATGATTTAAATCTCTTTTTTGGAAGAGTTTATAGAGGGATCTAGGTAAATAGGTTCTTCTGAGCATAACATACAACCCTCAGACTAATTTCTAGTCAGGTCATACGATATAGGTTCTTGAGGACATTTTTCAAGCATGCGTCCAGGATTACAGGGGCTCTTAATAGAGGCATATACCCCTAAGTAATATTCCAACAACAATAGCTATCAGATGAATATACAGAGGGCTCCTTACGACACTTTGTATGTTATTCCATGTTGATCACCCATGTGTTGGTTAGAGGTAGGTGAGACAACTTTACTAGAAATACGTCGTATGTAAGATACTTCTAAGCTAGTCCAATTGATTCATAATTGGATGTCCACGACATAGCCTTGCTATAAATCTTACGCTGATCTCCGCATACAAACTCTGGAGTTCTAGGTATAGTATCAAGTCTTTTTTTATGCTTCATCGAGGCTGGGACATAGATAGATTGGGAGACAGAGTAAACTTTCACCACGATATGTCAATACTTTCCAGATTATGGAGAGAGTCAATCAAATAGCCTATCAGTAATAGTTACCTAATAGGTGTTGATCCATTAAGGATGTCTTCGATGTATCTTATCTATGCCACTGTCACTCAGATCCATCTTATGATTTACATCCTAAGGAGGTTGAGCTATAGCTCAATGAATCCTTTGAGGAGCATCAAATTCATATCGTTGATAGGATCATGAAGGTTCTCCAAGGCCAGTCAATTCATTTAGTGTGGGTGATATGGAAGCATGTCCATTTATAGGTCAAGTCTTGGGAGCAGGAGGCTGACATACATGTATAGTGGACAAATTTGTTCTTAGACTAATCTTACCACCCTTCATAGGGAAATTCAATGATGAATTGCTTTCAGGTTGAGATTGTAAGAAACTGGGTTTTTTATGATCTACAAATCCTTTATATTTCAGTTTAACTTTCTAAATATGGACTAATGTGGAATCCTAATGAGATCACAGGTCTTTTGGGGGAGTTTGAGGCTTGTTTGGTGCCCATAACCCAATTTTAGGGGTGAAATAATTCTAGTGCATAGTCATTGAAGGCCATGTGGGGAAAGCCATGTGGTCTGATAAACCATGCAAGGCATGGGAAAAGAGCAGTAGGATCCCGCACGGTTTGAGGAAAATGTTTGAGGGGAGGTGCACACACTTATGTTTTGGCTTACAATTTTAATAAATTATTTTTTTCATAATTTATCCATGGTTAGTCAAACCAAACAAGAAAATCATACAAGGTTCTATTACTTATAGAGAATTGTGTACGTTCAGCACATGGTGTTTCAAATCATGCGCATAAACTGTGCATCCCTATATTATTTTGGGAGAATTTAATAATTTTAATTTTAATTAAATCTATTTTAAACCAAAATACCTCATGTCTTCAATGAATATCAAATTTTATCTATGGAAGCTTACCTTAGGTGACTGTTCTTGGATTTGTGGTGCACTTCCATCTAATCTCTATTTCAAGCATCGCTCATCCTGTTGAATCTGCATCAGTGAGTACTCGATTCCTTTTTAGTGATTCTTCATTCTTCCTTCTATTGATGATACTATTTAGGTGCAAGATGATTTCCCCTAATTTCATTTTTCCATTCATTATTCATTTTTCTCCTAATATGAGTCAAATCAACAGTCAATACTAGACAAGAACTCTAATACCAAGCTGTGGTAGGTGGTCTATACATTTTCATTGAGTTTTTGTGCTTTATTAGGATACATGTCATTATATCACCCACTATAATTTCTGATGCAGCCCCTCAACTAAATTTTTTAATTGAATTAAATGGAATTAGACTTGTTAGGGATTCACTAAGGTTCCTAAGTATTTAGTTGAAGGTCATTTTCCCACCCAGAGACACCCATGGGGTGTGCCTTATGAATTCACTTTGTTTAAGGCATGTTAAACCACCCATGTCATGAGTTTATTATAACCTAGATATAGGAATCCCTTAAATAAATGAATTTAATCAAATTATATGTTTATAATTTGGGTCTATTTATAAAGACCCTGGCCTTTTACATATATCATTACATGATTTTAAGAATAATAATACATTAGAGTATAAGCCATGGATTTTAAAGTCTAGTGTCTTGGAAGACTAGGTACATAATCAGACATTATAAAAATAAATTTTTATTTGAACTCCATAATGATCTCCTATCTTCCATTGGTCTTATACATCTTCATAGGATAACCTGGGGATAATAAGAACAAAGGGACGAGCTAAAATCCTAATAAGGGAATAACTATAAGAACAAAGAATTAGCACATGGGATATAAGGACTGACATGATGATATAAAAAGGAATGTAACATATGGAATCATTATATATAAACATGGGATAATTTAGACATGGAATAATAGAAATGTTGCAGAAATATAGAACAAAAATTTTGTATCAATCAAGGATAACCTCCAAGACCATTTCCTTTCGTATCACAAGCCAAGGCTAATCACTAAGACCATTTCACATAGTATAACAAGTCAATGCTAACTGCCCAGACCATCGTAAATAACATCTCATGAGACTCAAATTTACCCAATTCATTAGCACGCTATCAGGGCACACCCATATTACATTTCCTGAATATGTTTGCCACATAAATAATCATACATAATCAAATGGTGTTTTCATTTATTTCAAATAAAAGGTGGGGAAAGGAGAGATGATAAGGAATTATTCCATTAGAATAATATCATTACCATAAATTTATGTTACTGGAGTTATCATAACATTTGGGTGAAGGGAGGTGAGGAAAGAATCCAAAAAAAAGAACTTAAAATAATTGGAAAGATGAATTTACCTAAAAGCATGTATATACACAAAATAGAATGAGGGATGGATATTGAAACATGAACATGGAGCATATAAAAATAATGTATAAGTTTTACATAAAAATAAAAGACAACTTCATTTGGGTAAAAAAGAAATATAGAGCAACCTGAAGGAATAAAGGTGGTTTAGGTAGAATTCTTTAGGGATTATCGGCATGGTATCGAGTGTACTTAAGAGGACTTAATGAGAGAGAATGGTGTTTATCATCACTTATAAATCATGAAATATGTATGGGGGAGGTGACAAATCATACCCCATCATTAGGGATTACATATAAAATGGTATATCTTAGATAACATTCTTGAATAAAAGTGAAATGGAGAGGATCCCTTACTGATATCCAATATCACACCTGGGAGCAGGGATTGCGAAACCCTAATGGGGTCGGTGGAATCCCCCCCCCCCTCCGCCTCCATCCGGCGTGAGGGGGGAGGATCAACTTCCTCGTAGTGGTCGGAGACACGAGTTCCACCCCTTTTCTAACCATGCCTCTATCCCGAGGTTTCCTGAGATTAATCTTGGTCCAAAGGTCCCTAATTATAGGGAAGGCTACCCCATGATCCTGCTGTTGGTGTTGGAGTTTATAGAGGCGGAGAGCCTCCTGAACATAATGTTGGTTGCTCCATTCATTAAAAATCGGCCTTCGATGGACGCCTTTAACAGGTTTTTTTCTGAATCTTGGGGGATTCAGGATCGAGTGGTGGTCGGTCTGTTGGATAGAAGGCATATGATGGTTCACTATTCTTCACTGGAGGATCTGGTTAGTGCTCTGTCGTGTGCCCCCAGAAGATGCAGCAGATGCGGATTCTTTCTATTTTGGTGGATCTACGACTTATACTTGTATCTTGATTCTCCAATTCTTCTGGTTTGGGTAAGTCTTCTACAACTGCCTCTCCCTTTCCAAAACCCGGCAATTATTCGTATGCAAAGAAATATAGTGGGTCATTTTATTTTTTTTGACTCGTGTACCGCTTCGGTGTGCCATCCGATCGAACTGCGTATGTGTGTGGAAGTTGATGTTTCAAGGCCACTGGTCGGTTTTATATGGATTGATGTTGGCGAGGAGGTTAGATGAAAGCAACTGGTGGTATTTGATCATTGGTTGGATTATTGTTATTCCTGTCGTAGACTGGGTCACGCTGCCCTTTCCTATAGGAGGGGTACTCAGGGGACTGATTCAGTGCAGGTGAGAGCCCCTATGACTTCAGGTCGTGATTTCGCGATCCAGGACAGGGTATCCACTGTGTAGGTTGATACCAGGATGGATCTCCATTTGCGGGATAGTGATGTATTGGGTGAGCCAGAGGAGGAACGCGGGGATGTTCCAATGGGGATGGTTCCAGGTAGACTCTAGGATTCTTTAGGTGCGGAGGCCAGTAATTAGAAGCAGTGGCCCCCTTTGTTGTCTTCAGTTTCCGGGAATACTGTGAATCCAAAGGTGGTATAACTGTGGGTTGCAGACATCTTTTCCCAGTTGAAGCTTGATTTGGGGCTCAATGTAGTTGTAGAAGATGTTCCCTTAGCATTTGCTATGGTGAATTTACCAGTTATATCAAATTGTATCGAGGAAGGTGAGGCAAGCTTGGTAGGGAGTGATGTCCAAGTTCTCGGTGAATAAGGCCGATGTTGGGAGGATACTAACAAGCAGCTACAGTTCATGGGTCGCGGTTGTGAATTACCCACAGTCTCAACCTTGTTGTAGGGAAAGTCTTTCTTGATGGTTGCAACAGAACCTCAACGTGGACATGGGAGGCTAGTCGGTGAGATTGTCTTGGGGCCCTTAGACCCAAACACCCTTGATGCTTCCCCTGATGCACTTATGAAGGTTGGGGCTGGGGGAAGAATTCTGGCTTTGCGGATAAGGTAGGTAAATAGGGGCCTCGTTGTAAGCAGAGGCCTCTCAAAGAAGGCACAACGTTAAATCTAGGGAATTTTTTTGAGGGGTTGGAAGTTCATGAACCTTCATTGTCTCAGGAGGATGATTCTTCAGGTGATGATAGCTATAGCCATCCTTTAGTGGATGACATGGATCTAATTCGATGGAAAGATCCTCACAACCCTCGAAGGAAGAAAGGGAAAAAAGGTATTAAAGATTCATGGGAGTGGATCATGGTTCAGGGGAAAAATTCTAAGGGACGCAAGTATTACTCCCACTTACCAAAACCAATGGAGACTAGGTTGGCCAAGAAGGGTAGAAAAAATGAAAGCAGAGCTCTACAAAAAGGGGAAAGAGAAGTATCAAGTAGGCATTCAACAGATAGAGAAGAAGTGGTTGGGGAGTTCTTGAAACTTATCCTTCACTCCAAGGAAGAAATGCTTGAGCAAGCTGTATGAACTAATGTCTCAGAAAAGGGTCTCAATATAATCTATGAATGAAGGTTAAAAGTTGATGCCACAGAGGAGAAAGAAGTGTGGTTAAATAAACAAGATAGAATACTGGCCCGAGGCTTAAGTTAGAGTAAAATCAACTTAGAGGAATTTATTCAGACAATAGAAAGGATGATTTCTCACCTTGAAGAGCTTATCAGAGAGGATCCGGATACCGAGGTTAGTACGTTGCACTGGGATCTCTATAGAGTATTTGGGTCCAGTAATATTAGTCTTATGTTTAACCATTTTTTGAGTTCATTCATCATGTAGTGGAACCTTTTGTGAACTTTGGTTTCCCATTTTTCCTAAAATTGGCTTCATAATAAAAAAAGATTAAATTTGGCATTGAGAGGAACCCTTACCTTAAGTTTGTTGGTGTTCTCCACTACTTATTAATGACATGAATAAACAAATTAGGTTTATTAGTTAATAATTACAGAACCTATAATATATGTGAAAGATTTATTATATCCTTTTTAGGTTCATTAATGACCTTTTTTATGGGTTAAGTGGTTCAATTTCATTGTTCGGGCATATTTGTTTTCTTGGTTTTTATGATGGATTTACCAATTTTCATGAATGGATAAACATGTAAGATGAAATTGGTTGTCCAAAACTGAATTTATATGATATTAGTGAAAATCCAAGATATTAAATGGATTTAAATTTAATTTGGTTACTTTGATTGAAGTCGAATCATTATATAAAACATTAATGATAAACACTTGAATTAATTTTAGCGATTTTTCTCACAATTAACTTGTTATGTATTATTATTTTACATCATGACAGAATAATGATTAAAAACATTAAATAAGATAAAATAAACATATAATATTCTAGTTCAACCATAAAAATGGTTTCATGACCATAATTTAATATATTAATATAACTCAATAACTCATCGTCCTGGATTGTGCTAAATTTACACATCTCAAATGGTGTTTTTATTTCTTTCAAATAAAAGGTGGGGAAAGAAGAGATGATAATGAATTATCCCATTATAATAATATTCATCCATTAAATTTATGTTACTATAGTTATCATACCATTTTTGTGAAGGGGGTGAGGAATGAAACAAGAAAAGTAAAGAACTTAAAAGAATTGGAAAGAGGAATTTACCTCTTGAGCTTATCTCTTTTGAGAGCCTCTTAAGGTGAGAGGATTTGGTATTTTGAGTAGACCAATGGATGTTTTATGCGGGGGGGTAGCATGGGGATTGATTTGGGTAGAACATAGGTAATTCACAAGGCTTTAGATGAGTGAATAGAAGAGGTAAGGAGGGGTGGTATTTATAGTGTAGGAGAGGAGGGTTTTTATAATATTTAATTCCTTGCTTTATTATTTTCCTTAAAGAGAAGAAATAGGGATGATTCCATGACCAAAAATATTAATAAGTACATGTGAGTTCGAACCAATTGGTCTTACATCATCATATCATCATCAATGACTCAATAAATCCATTATTTAGCATTTAGCATAAATTATCGTATTTTACTATTCATAAAAAATTCAAGTATTTTAGAAAAATCCCAAATATTCACCCTAACCATTTTTTGACATGTAGAATCCAAAAAGTAAATCCATTTTTCAAAAGTAATTTTATAAATATGAATAATTAAATTTTTAATTAAAATCATAATTTACTCAAAAAATAACAATTTTAAAATATTTATTTTCTTATTCCAAGATATAGGTATATCATACTCCCACATAAATCTTATTTATATACTGTCATAGGTAAGGTTATTATTAATTATGGTATGTCTCTATTAACAAGGGTAACATTACTATTCATAAGGGTACATTACTATTCACCAAAAAATAAGTTGGCCATATTAGACTCCAAATAACATACTGATCGCAACTATGTATGTCAGATTTTCAAAATTCAAATCACATAAATAACAAACTTATGTTTAAAGGTCACATAGAAATAAGTAGTTAATTATTTTGTGAGTTAATGTTATTATATGGCATAATCATAAGAAGGAAATTTAGATTGAAAACATTGGTTCGTTGTGTTCTTCCACCCTTAAGAAATTTCACCCTCGAATTTTTTTTTTACATTCTAGACCATAAATAGGTGTGGGTACTTTTCCTTCATTGCCTCCTCTAGTTCCCATGTTGCCTCTTCGTACGTATGGTTCCACCATAGTACCTTGATCATGTGAGTAGTCTTGTTACATATAACTTTATCTCTACGATCCAAGATCTTCACTGGCTACTCCTTATAAGAAAGATCATCCTCCAACTATACCTCCTTTGGAGAGAGAAGAAGTGAAGGGTCTAGTATATACTTTCTTAATAGGGATACATGAAAGCATCATGTACTTTGGTCATGGTAGGTGGAATTGCTAGTCGATAGGCCGTAGCCCCAACACGATCAAGAATCTCGAAGGGGCCATTGTACCTAGGACTTAACTTCCATTTCATTCCAAACCTCTTGACCTTCTAACATGAAGATATACATAGAAATACCATGTCTTCAACTTTTAACTCAAGGTCTCATCAACGATTGTCAGCATAACTATTCTGTTTACATTGGGCTGCCTTGATAAGTTTCAAAAAGGTTTTATCCTTCTCCACCATTTCTTCGACCATTTCATGTCATAGCATCTTACGTTCACTGACTTCATCCCAACATGTCAGTGTTCTGCACCTTTTCCCATAAAGGGATTACTATAGTGAAATTCGGATTCTCAAGTGGAAACTATTGTTGTAGGAGAATTAAACAAGTGGAAGATATCTGTCCCATCCTCCTTTGAAGTCCATTGAACATGCTCTCAACATATCTTCCAGTTTATGAATATTTCACTTAGATTGGCCATCATTTTGAGGATGATAGGCAATACTAAAGTTCAGTTCAGTCCTTAGAGCATGTTGGAGACTTTTCCAGAACATCGATGTGAATCTCAGATCATGATAGAATACAATAGATAGTGGTACTCCATGAATCCCTACAACTTCTTTGATGTAAATCTATGAAAATTGATCCAAAGTCCTCTCGATTTGTGATTAAGTGAGGTGTCTTCGTAAGAAAATCTACAATGACCCATATACATTGTTTCCTCTTGATGTCCTTGGATGTCCAGTGACAAAGTCCATTTTAATGTTATCACACTTCCATGTTGGTATGGGGAGTGGTAGAATCATCCCCTAAGACCTTTTCCTCTCATCCTTAACTTGCTGACATCCCAAGCACTTTGATGTATATTAAACAATCTCCCTTTTCATATTGTCCCACCAAAAGTTTTCCCAGAGATCTCAATATATCTTTGTGATCCCTAGGTCAATAGAGAAGGTTGAGCTATGTGCATCATTAAATAGATCCTTCTTTATCTCTGGATCATATGGTGCATATAATCATGACCCAAATATTACAACCCCATCCTTTTCAATCAAGAACTAAAATGATTTCCCATTTTTAATGGCCTCCAGCCATCTCTGAAGTTCCATATCTTTTCATTGAGCATCCTTTATTTTCTCCACGAGGTATTGTTGAGAAATAATTTGATAAATAATTGATTATGTTCCTATATTAATGATTTCCATGTCCATTATATGAAAATATAAGAAGATAGAATCCTTCTCAATCCTCATCCTTGATAAAGATGCAAGATCCTTTCTACTTACAGCATCTACCACCTTGTTTGCCTTTCTAGGATGGTAGTATATTGAGAAGTCATAATCCTTGATGAGTTATATCCATATTTTTTGGTGAATATTAAGCTCTTTCTATGTGAATATGTATTTGAGACTCTTATGATCAGTATATATCTCACACTTCTCCCCATAGAGAAAATTCCGCCATATTTTTAATGCAAAGATCACAGCCGCAAACTCTGGATCATGCATGGGATGGTTTTTCTCATGGATTTTCAGCTTCCTTGACCCATAGGATGTCCCTTTATCATCTTTCAACTTCACAAACCCTAATACCTTATTTTAATAATCATTGAAAATCACAAAGAGTTCACTTCTTGTTTGGAGTGTAAGTACCGGCGCAGTGATAAGCCTCTTTTTCAACTCTTTAAAATAGTCTTCACATTCCTAAGTCCAGACAAAATTTACACCCTTTCATGTCATCTTGGTCATTGGGATTGAAAATCCTGAAACTTTCTTCGCCGATCATTGATAATACCCATCTAGACCCAACAAGTTGTGTATATCCATTACATATGTTGTCCTGGGCCACTCTTCAATTTCCTTTATCTTGGAAGGGTCCACATATATCCCTTTTCTGGTGATAACATGCCCCAAGATAATACTTCCTCCATCTATAACTCATATTTAGTATACCTTTTATATATCTTGTTCTTTCGCAAAGTCTTCAACATAATATTCAAATTCTTTTCATGTTCCTCCTTTCTCTTGGAGTATATCAGAATATCATCAACAAAGACTACCACAAATTTGTCAAGACAATATCTAAAGACTCCATACATTAACTTTGTGAAAATTGTTGGATCATTAGAGAGTTTGAAGGGAATAAAAATGAACTCATAGTGTCCATACTTCATTCGAAAGGCAGTCTTGGGAATATCCTTCTTCCTCACATTTAATTGGTGATATCCCGACCAATGGTCCACCTTAGAGAAATAAAAGGCCCGATGAAGCTAAATGAACAATTCATCTATCCAAGGAAGGGGATACTTGTTCTTTATCATGATTTTATTGAGCTCATGATAATCAATGAATAGGGGCATTGATCCATCCTTCTTATTGACGAAGAGGAATGGTACACCCCATGGTGAAGCACTCGGTCATATAAAACACTTGAACAAATTATCTTGTAACTACTTCTTCATCTCTTCCATCCCTACGGTAGTTATTATATATGGTGTCCTTGATATAAGAAGATATCAAATAATAAGTTCAATTGAGAACTTAACCTCACGTTCTGGAGGAAGAACATGCAACTCTTCAGGGAATACATATATTTAATCCCTAGCGATAGGCATGTATTCAAGCATGATTCTCTTCATTTTCTCAATCATTTGGGCTAGATATTCTTTCTCATAAAGAAGTAATATCCACACTTGAGATGATGATTATAAATGATATTCAACTTCCTCCTTAAACTTGTAATGAATTTGAGGATGTTTCAGGATGTGAAGAGTGATCTCCCTTTCCCAATAGTTGATGTTATATTTAAATAAAGATATAAAATCAATGACTAGGATACCATCGAACTCCACAAAAGTAAGTATGACACGATTTACTAGGAGTTTTAGTTCACAAACATTAACTAGGGAGGAGTTATAAAACTTGGACACAATAATTTCCCCATTCACTGTTCTCACATATAACTTGTCCTCCAAATTTTGATGTGGTGTTTAAATAGTTCTACTAAACTTACAAGATATGAAAGAATGTGTAGAACCAGAATAAAATAGTACATTCTCTATTCTTTAATGAATAACTAGCATACCTATCACTATATCATTTTCTGGATCCACTTTAGTAGTAGTTATATCATAATTGCTTCCTTGTTTCCTTGGAGGTTGTTTTTGATTTACTCTGACAACCGTTGGCCTGGGGAAATTGTTTTCATAATGACCATGATCCTTGAAGTTGTAACACTGCACTACTGGATGAGTGTTGATCTGAACCTTACTTTCTTCTTCCACATTAGTGGAATTTTTCATATCCCTTTGGCAGTTGTTGGTCAGATGTCCTAGCTTTGTACATTTGAATTAATTCTCAATTCCCTTTAGACAGTTCCTAGGATAATTTTTCCCACAAATTTTATAAGTGGGATATTCTGGATTCTTTACATCATGGTATTTGTTTATTGAACCACCCATGTTGTTATCCATTTTTCACATATTATCATCGGGCCCATGACACCACTGAGAGTCTCTAATCTCCATTTCAACCTTGAGGGAACAACAGATAATCTCCTCATAAGTGTCAAAGTTTTGAATCACTAACACCTTCTGTAGACTCAGCTTTAGCCTGCTAAAGAAGAGATATGCCTTGCTTTCAGTGTTCATGACAATACCATAGGTATACCTTACAAGCCTTGTAAATTTTTCTTCATATTCCTTGATGGGATCATCTACCTTCTGCTTGAGAGTGAGGAACTCTCTTTCCATCTTGGGATGGAGGGTTCAAGGAAAATATTTATTGAAAAACATCCTCTTGAATTTCTCCCAATCCATAGAATCATTTTCCTCTTGTAACATTGTATTATTGATCAATTTCCATCACCGATCAGCTTCCCCATCAAAACAATAGACCTCGAGTACAACTTTATCTTCTTCCAAGAATTGGAGAATAGAGAATATCTTTTTAATGGAGTTAATCCACTGTTCCATGAGGAGGGGATCCGAAGATCCGCTAAACATGAGAGGCCTTTTCCGTATGAATGATTGAATGGAAACTTTATCTTTTCATGGAGGAGGATCCAGTTCCACATGATTCAAGTTATTATTCATAACTTGATCCAGCTGAGCAAGTACTTTCCTGAAGTTGTGATCACCTGTTTCTTTCATATCAGGCATATAATTCAGGAAATCTTCACATTTCCTATCACATTGTTTGTTAGAATGTGTTCTTCTATTTCCATAAATTAACTAATAAAAATAACGTACAATTAGAGGGCTTGGATAATGAATTATTGAACATAAAAAGGAAACAATTGAACATAAAAGGATAAACTTATAGATGAGAAGTATATCCTAACTCATGATTCCTTATGTTTAAATCTAGGTTATCCTCGACATATTTCATAACTAATAGTATTATGGTATTATTTTATTCCTTTAATAATGGTTCGTACTAAGCTCATTGATTTACCAAATAATATCCCCCATGAGTGTCAAACCAAGAGTGAAGCAAGGCACATTGTCGTGTACCAGGATACCCTGGGTCAAGCCCAACACTCCTTGTCCGAGTTTTCACTTCTAGGTACATCTATTATAGAGCCGAATTAACCTATTTGTATTCATACTGGGATGTATTTTCTTGATAAACCACTTACTCTATACTTACCAAAATTTAGGGATGTTTTCTTATACTTCATCTCATCCTTAAGGTTCTTACTAAGTGCTCTATTCCTAATCTAGATAAATAACTAGACCATCCTATGATACAAAATATAGGGACCCTAGACTTTTACATATAACATTACATGATTTTAATAATAATTATACATTAGAGTACAAGCCATGGATCTTAAATTCTAGTGTCTTGGAGGACTAGGTACATAACCAAAAATTATAAAAAAGATTATTTAAACTCCATAATGAGAACATTTCATCCATTGTGATCATACATCTACATAGTATAACCTGGGGAAAATAAGAACAAAGAGATGAGCTAAAATACTAGTAAGAGAATAAACATAGGAATAAAGCAATAGCATATGGGATAGAAGGCAAAACATGATGATATAAATATGCATATCACATATAGAATCATAACATTTAAACATGGGATCATTTAAACATGGAATCATAGAAATGTTGTAGAAACATAAAACATGAGTTTAGTATGAGTCAAGTCTAACTTCCAAGACTGTTTCCCATAGTAGTACAGGCCAAGGCTAACCACCAAGACCATTGTGCATAGTAGCACAAGCCAAGGATAACCGCCAAGACCGCCGCACATAACATCTCATGAGACTCAAATTTACCCAATACATTGGAGCTCTATCTAGGAGCACATATATTAACATTCATGACTATGTTTTCCAAATTGACAATCAAACATAATCAATCTTATAAAAATATCAGCGTTACCCATGGAAAGGATTGGGTACCACAATCATGACATAAAGCATAACCAATGGGCGTATCATGAAAGTGTTAATGAAAGAAAGGATTTTGAATATACATGGACTTTAATAATGTAAAATAGGCATATATCATGGTAATTTATGTCAAACAGAAGTGACAACCTGTAAGAAATGTATTTGAGAAATTTTAGCATTAAAACATTTTTGTGCGGTGTTAAGGAAAATAATATGGAGCTTTTAAAACAGAAAAGGGAACATTATTTTATATAAAACCATAAGTTAACTAGTAATGTTTTCATAATAAAAATAATGATTTTATAAAGACAATGGTGTCTTAAAATTGAGGATAGAGTTCACTTGAAATTGGTTAAATATTTGGGAAGTTCCCTTAAAACGAGTTTCTTATTGGGAAGTATCAAGGAGGAAATCACTTAAAAGCATGTATATACCTGAAAGAGAATGACGGATGGATCTTGAAACATGATTTTGGAGTATATAAACTAAATATATATGTTTTTCATAAAAATAAAAGACAACTTCATTTGGGTAAAAAGAGAAATAGAGCAACCCAAAGGAATAAAGGTGGTTTGGGTATAATTCCTTACAAATTATCAGCATGGTATTATGTGTACATAAGAGGAATTAATGAGAGATAAAGGGGTTTCTAATCACTTATAAAACATAAGGGTACTATGGGAGGGTTGATAAATCATAACCCATAATTAGGGATTACACATGAAATGGCATAGCATAGAGGACATTCTTGATTTAAAGTGAAATGGAGAGGATCACTTACCTTAAGTATGTTGGTTTTCTCCACTTGTTATTAATGACCTGAATAAAAAAATTATGTTTATTAATTAAAAATTCTGTAACCTATTATATATTTAAAATATTTATTATAACCTCTTATATTTCATTCATGGCCTTTTTTTGATGGGTTAAGTGGTTCAATTTCATTGTTCGGGTCTATTTGTTTTCTTGGTTTTTATGATGGATTTACTTATTTTCATGAATGAATAAACATGTAAGATGATAGTGGTTGTCCATAATTTAAGTTACATGAAATTATTTAACATCTAAGAGATTATATGGTTTTAAATTTTATGTGGTTACTTTGATTGAAGTCAAATCATTATATAAAACATTAATGACAATCGCTTGAATTAATTTTAGCAATTTTTCTCACAATTAACTTGTTTTGTATTATTAGTTTACATCATGAGTGAATAAGGATTAAATAACATTAAATAATATTAAATAAACTTATAATATTCTGTTTTAACTATAAAAAATTTTCATAACCAGAATTGAAGACAGTAATATAAATTGATAACTTGTCATCCTTGATTGTGCTAAATTAACACATCTCAAACGATGTTTTCATTTATTTCAAATAAAAGGTGGGGAAAGGGGAGATGATAATTAATTATCCCATTATCATAATATAATTACATTAAATTAATTTTACTAGATTTATCATACCATTTGGTAGAAGGGATGTGAGGAAATAAACAAGAAAAGAAAAGAACTAAAAAGAATTGGAAAGAGGAATTTACCTCTTGAGTTTATCTCCTTTGAGAGCCTCTTAAAGGGATAGTATTTGGTCTTCTAAGGAAACCAAGCACTGCTTAAAGTGGGGGAGGATCCCGGAGAGTGATTTGGGTAGAAATTAGGTAATGAACAAGCCTTGATAGGAGTGAATATAAGAGGTAAGGAGAGGTGGTACTTATAGTGAAGGAGAGGAGGGTTTTTATTATATTTAATTTCTTAGTTTATTATTTTCCTTAAAGACTAAAAATAGTGATTATTCCATGACCAAAAATATTAATATGTGAATTTTAGTTCGAACCAATTGGGCTTACGTCATCATATCATCATCAATTACTCAATAAATCCATTATTTAGCATTTATTGTAAATTATTGTATTTTACTATTCATCAAAAATTCAAGTATCTTAGAGAAATCCCAAAAAATCACCCAAACCATTTTTGGATGTGTAGAATCCAAAAATGAAATATTTTTTTCAAAAAAAATATAAATATTATTAATTTAATTTTTAATTAAAATCACAATTTACTTGAAAAATAACAATTTTAAAATATTTTTTTCTTATTCCCAGATATTGGTATATCATACTAACACTTGGATATTATTTATATACGATCATAGGTAAGTTTACTATTCATTAGGATATGTCACTATTCATACAGGTAATATTACTATTCATAAGGGTATGTTATTATTCAACAAAAATAACATGGTCATATTAGACTCCAAATAATATACTAATCACAACTGTGTAAGTCAGATTTTCAAAATTCAAATCATAGAAGTAAACAAACTTATGTTTAAAGGTCACGTAGCACTTAATAGTTCATTATTTTGTGATTTCATGTGATTATATGTCATAATAATAAGAAATAAATTTCCATTAAAAAACATTGGGTCGTTACATTCCTCCATTTCCATGTGATAACATGTTGATGTTAAACTGTTTGATGGTTGAATTGTAAATGGTTTGGTTAAATGATTGAATATAATCATATTTTTTTCTTGAGTGTGAATTGGGATATGTGAGTGGGTATACTCATGTAGTGTAATTGAATTTAAAATGGCTACATGAGTGGGTATACTCATGGTATGGAATGGTAAATGGTTAAAATTAAATAATGAGATGATATGTATTTGAAATGGAGGTGGATGCCTCTGTTGGTATACCAAGGATCCTGATTCTATTTAGATTACTTAGACGTTACTCCTTAGATCTTGATGCATTATTGGACACTTTGGATAGATTATTCTCCTTGGGTATTGATTATGTTGGATTCCATAGGCCTTACTACACCAGAGATCCGGATTTATTGGACTCGAGTAAGACATGTTCGGTATGACATGCTATTAGGACTCTCACTAGTGCCAAAATGAATTTCCATCAAGATGCTCATGGGACTCTATTGGGATGACTTGATCTTTTAAAAATTGGATATGTCCCTTTGTGGTCTGACACTTTGTTTATTATGACGCTGTCGTGGGAAATGTGATACATTGATTATATAGCTCTACTATGATTGTGTGATACTTTGAGTCATACGGCACAGTCATATATCACATGAAAAGTTAGGATTGATGGAAAGGTCATGTTAGTTATTTATGCATTGTTTGTAGCTTCCATGTTAGAGGTTCTTGACTATCTTTTGCATGGAACCTTGAGAGGCTATTCAGGATTTCAAGTTTTGTAGTTTACATTCCATTGGAATCTTTACTTTCATTTACAGATTACCTATTTACCTTCACACTGTTTATCTTATTATATTTCCCCTCCAAGACCTATATAGACCTTTGGGTGGTTACCTACTGAGATTTTATCTTGCACCAAGTTCGGAATGTTGTTGGGTACCAGAACATACTATTTGGATACGGGTAGAGACAGGGGAAAGTCCCCATAGTTTGAGGGTTGATTTTGTACCACAATTAGGATAAGGGAATCATGATACCAAGATAATGTTTTTTATTCTATTTGGAGATATAATTTTTTATACATTTTGGTATTTTTACACTTATATTTTATTCATATGATTTGTAACAATTTTGGATTATTTGTAGATGCATTACATGATCATCATTGTACATGTGATAACTTATTTTATATTTATCTATTCCATATAATTACATATTGTTTTTATGATTTACTAATTATTTTATAAACTATTATTGATATTTTTATGTGTTACACTCTGG
This sequence comes from Viscum album, assembly GCA_963277665.1. Lineage (NCBI taxonomy): Eukaryota > Viridiplantae > Streptophyta > Magnoliopsida > Santalales > Viscaceae > Viscum > Viscum album. The sequence continues at coordinate 1,794,284,412 of OY728120.1, read as the reverse complement.
TAAGAGTGAATATTCTCCCCACAAACACACCATAGACCCTTCTTTCTAATTGGCAGCCTCTTGAGTTCGGGGAGATTCACATGAGGCCTTAGGACCCACCAAGATCGGGTACTATTGAGTGGCATCTAGGTCCAAGATGTTATATCACATTTTGTGTGACTCTGGGTCATATACTAGTGTATTTATGAAATGGGTACTTCAGCGTGTAACCATATTCATTCCATGTCATTAAAATGGGACCACACATCATGTGTCTCTAGCACACATGTCATGCATAGTGTTTAGATAATCTTGGTGTGTATAATCTATACATTATCGGTATATTTGTGATCCTACATGTTATGTACTTAATAAATACATTGTGACCAATTATTCAAATGACTTAGGGTGTATCTAGAATGCACACTGACCAGTCCATACATGATGTGTGTCGTATTGGGTGCGACTTGTATTTTGAATTCACATCAAAGTACATGATCAACTTTCTAAAGATACCCTACTCACTATATATACTATAGGGACACTCTATATAATTGATATTTTTTAGTATTTTTCGAATCTTTCTAACCAAGTGTTAGTTTTGGATGTAGGAGTTGTTCATTATAAGTACTTCTCAATAAATAGTATGACGGTATGATCCTTTTGGTCAAAAAAGGCCATCTTTGATACCTTTTAAGAAGTTCATATATTATAGTACCATGGATATGGGGAGTGGGTTCAGGCATGGTTTTTGGAGTTCACTTGGAGTTTAGGTACTCAGTCTTATGGTAGGGAATTTTCCTCTATGCAAGGGGTTCAAATACTCCCCTTGATGTATAATCATGATAATGTTCAGTCCCCCATATGAATAATGAATTCAATACTTCAATGTGTGTTGGGGAAGGGTCCTCTATTCATGGACACAATATTTATCCTATGTGTTGAGGCTATATATTCAATACTCCCCCATGTTTTGGGGTGTTTCATGCAATATTGGGATCATAAACTCCCTCATGTGTTGGGAAGTAGTCTTCTTTTGAGTGATGTACTCCCCTTAAAGATACACATACCCTGACTAATCATATTCCCCCACTATAGTTTCAAAGGTATCATGATGATATGTAAGTCTATTTGTTTAAGATTCATGGGTATTATAAATTTTTGATGCATGTGGATGTGTCTAAGATAGAAAAGAAATGTAGAGACTTTTTTACTACCATCATTTATGGCCATAAGTTGCACAATTGAATTTCAGTGTTGTGGGTAATTCATTTCCCTATCTATCACTAGTTCTTTAAGTAATATGATCCTTCATGGAGATGAGAAATGAATATTTAAACTCTTTCATTTCACTTGGTTTTCTTGAAATTCAAATATATCTAATTCCTTCAGGATACTTTATATTATTCCCTAGTATTGGGTTTTTTGTTTACTTATTGGTTTATCTTTACTTTGTGTTTTCAGAGTTCCCAACTAAGAATATTTATACTTACCCTCACATGATATTTGTTCCCAAATATGTTATGCCTATGAAAACATTAAATGTTTTAGATTATTTATCATATAACTAAAGATAAGAAATTCAATTGTGATGGATTTTTTATCTAATCATGGGAAATATAATATTTTTTTCAAATAATTGAAGGTCCATAAGTTTTGTTAACTAGAATGTAGAATTAATATTTAAGGTAGCCCTTATAGTCTTGTATAATACTTATATCTTGATGTATGGAAGAATGTTAAAGTAATATATGAATTTTAATGGAGGGATATGGTTATGAGAATTTATATAATTTTTCTATGTCTAAAATGATAAGAGTCATTAGAAATTATTTTAAGGATCATTTTATTAAAATTTCATAGAAACACCATGAAACCATAATTTATGTTCAAAACTATAAGTGAATCCTTAAAACCGTAATTTTAAATAGAGAGTTATAAGTGTAATATGAAAAACTATAAAATTTATTTGGAAATCGTAAGGGCCACCCATAATTATGTAAAAGTAAACTTCAATCTATAAGGGTCATTGAAGAATTTTTTAAGGGTCATTCCCTTTGAGAAATTTTATAGACAAGGAATTATAAGGTGAAGTCTTACACTCGAGGAAAGACTCATATATATTTGAAAAATTATATATTAAATCATACAATTCTTATTCTAATTTTAAAACTTCAAATATCTTGATGATTTTTATTAATTCTATGTTTATAGATAAAATTAATGGAAGATTTTGTAATGATATTTTTTAAAATTAAATGGATAATCCTTACATTTAAAATCTCACACCGTGAGTGAGGAAGTAATTCCACAAAACTACTACATGCATGAGGATTATCAATCTAGGAAAATGACATCTGATGTTTTCTATTATGAATGCAATCATATTAAAATTATTATGGCGTATATTTTTTTGAAATTTTTAAGTCCCTAAGGTTTTTTATGATAATGAATGTTATAGAGTTTTAAAGGATGGATATTTAGTATTTGCAAATAATTAAATATGTAAACTATCTAATATTTGGATATTGAGGAGGACATACCCAGATTTAAAATTAGTATAGTCTCCTAGGTTTCTATATTTTTGGAAATTATTTCATGTATAAATATTGAACATGTAAGACCAAGAATTACGAAGACTTAAAAATGAGATATATCAATACCATGATTTGTGGAGGTTTACATATTAAAAATATGAATAAATAATCTCAACTGGTGATTTTTTTCTAAAATAAGAACTAAAGGAATGAGAAATTGATAGAGATAATCTCAAATCCCATCATTGAATATATTTTCATCAAGAATGAATGCGTAATTTTCTTAATGTTATGTTCTGAACATTTATATGTTGTGTGAAGAATAAGGTACACCAAAATATATATAAGATCATAACATTAGAACTACTAAAATATTTTCTCATATAGGATGAAGAATTTGTTCACATCCATATCTGGTATTTTAAGGAAGAGAATTTTATACAGTGTAGTAAAAGGGAAGATGTTCTGGTTGCAACACTTGAAGGTTTAAGGTAATACAGTCTTAGTCTTAAAATTTGGGATCCTGGAATTTCATAAAGAATATATAAAATAAAAAGGAATTGTTTTTGGATAAATTCACAACCTACCTGTAAAGGAATGGTGTGGAGTTTATAGGCACTATCCAAACCTATTGTGACAATAACATTGATGCAGTTATTGATATTGTTCACAGAGAGACTAGTACATCTATAAACTATGGGCGATCATTACTATATTATTGCAAAAAATAAGAAGAAATATAATACACATTGGGAAATTAGTAATTATTTGTAATCTCTTGTAAAGTAAGTGAGCCTTAGAGTGGAGTGTCCATGACTATGTTATATCCACCGAATCAGTGAAGTAGTGGATTTTCATACATTGACACATTTTCATTGTGTATTCCATGGATGTATCCCAAAGTGGATCAACTAAGAGAAAATATTAATTATAACTTTAATGTTTTATTTACTATATTATCTTTTGATATTTTAGTGAATTTTTTGGTAATAATCATAATAAAAAGGTAAAAAAAATAGTTCATAACCATGCGAGAATAAGATCCCAAATAGAAAATAGGTAAAGGGGGTAACAACTAGTTAAATTATCCTATAGCTCGATTCACCCCCCCCCCCCTCCTCAGGGTTCCTTTTGGCCTAACAAATGGTATCAATGACCAAAAATTATAACTTGAGGTTCAACCTTATAATTGGTTAAACATATGGATTATATATAGGAATCCACCAATTTTCAATGGAACTAAATTTTATAAATGGGAAAATGATATCATGGTATATAAAGAACAATTTTTGGATACCTATTATGTAGTATTTCTTAGAGGAATTATTTTATTAACATGGCATGGAGAAATATTTGAAATAGATCAAAGGAATATAATGATTTATGCTTATATTAAGAAGGAATTAGAGGTTTATATGAAATAAGATACATTCAAGAAGGTTGAACAGGTCAATATTTCTAGAGACATGTGAAAAAAACTAAAAATTCTATATATAAATAATTTTTGTTGAATAAATAATGAAAAACTAATCCAAGAGGAACTGGTGAATATGGGTGGTGAATAATACTTCATTTTTAAAGGAAAGAATATGGGGGAAGACCAAAATAATACTTATGAGAATATAAACTCTCCAACTATTATAGCTAATTTTAATCTATTATTTTATCTAATTATAACCCTATTTTGGAAGAATCTTTTAAATTATAATGTTCATACTCAACCATAAAGTGGAAAAGGATATATTACAATGATAAAATGATAACATCATAAATATTTAAATCTATATATTGTTCATACATCTACCAATAATATATCCAATACTTAAAAGAAATGGTGTATCAATGAGAAGTCATGCGTGAAGTAAATCATTAAATCGATGAATATATGTAATTCAAAAACAAAAGGATAAACAAAGTTAAATTAACTTTGAATTTTGACATGAAAAATATGAAAGATAAAATTAAATAAAAAAATTATTTTGCTAAAAATATTTCATATGATATAGGTAAGAATATTGTCACAATGAATGAATTAAAATAAAGTATTATCCCTCTCAAAACACAACATAAAGGGAAAAGAAAATTCAAAATAGAAGTTGCCTCAAGTTTAAAATATGTGGCTTCCTGTATTAAAATAAAATATGCAAAGATCAAAGAGTATTAGATCTAAAGACCCGAATCATGTAACTTAGATCTAGTGTTTATAATATTATATTGGTACAAGATACATGGGATCTCACTATAAATGATTGACCAATTTAGCAGTCTTGTAAAAATATATACATACATGATTCTAATATTATATTGGAAATATAAAAACATAACATAACAAAATATTTGTGTATCTTTAACATAAATCATAATATCCTTATTCATATATTTGGGATAGAAAGACATATCAAGGGTGATCTCAGATTCTTAATAGGGGTTATTCATACTGGAAGCTATAATGAGTAAATAAATAATAATCAACATGGTAGTGTGGATAATAAAAACACATGTCATTCAATCAAAAATTTGGTATCAAGGAGAATCCATGGATAATATTAACATGGAAAAAAGATGGATATTGAAAATTGCATTCTTAGTAAAGGAAATTAATAATTATATAAATTCATAGTCGAGGTATCTCAAACAAAAGATCATTAATCATACCATAATGGCCTCTCAATAAATATATCATTATTAATAAATGGGTAGTTAAAAACCAAGTACCCATATAATATGTAAGTATTGATATTTTTCTCATGATACATGTTGTTGCATCACGGGGCTACCTATAACTAGTCCCCACCCATCAATTTCACATCATATGCATTTAGAATATTTTGATTAATCAATACAATTCATTCTCAAAATTCCTTATAAGTTAACAATTACCCATATCGAATCAAGAATATGAAATGTGAGCATTTCATCATAAAAAACCATAAAGATAAATAATGAAGATGGTATCATTGGATCCTATCCATAGTAACATCAATGGGAGTGGTCATATATTATAATTACTTTAAAATAACACTGAAACATTTCTAAAATAAAATAAACTTTTCAATTTGATATAACATATTTAAATTATAAAAATTAAATACTGTTAAGGGAAAAATTTTAATTGGAATAATCATCTAATATTTAAAATTAATCTTCAAATAAAAGAGTAGTCATGAATCCATGAAAATTCATTCTCATCATGTATGTTTATATAAAGATTACGTTCATACTATCGGTAAAATCACCTCATTCAGAAAATGACAAGAATATTCCTCTTAAACATTTTTATAGATAGTCAAAAATGATTAAAATTTAATTTAATAAATCATTAAAGAATATTAAAAATATTATTTAAAACATTTTAAGGAAAATATGGACATGGATAAAAAATAGTTGGAAAGAAACATCAAAACAATATTTTGAAAAGAATGAAACTTACATGTAACTTACCTATTGATTCATGATCCAACAAGAGAATAAATTGAAAATTAAGATGTAAAATAAAAAAATAAATAGATAATAGTAAAATATGTGGGGTTCCAGATATTAGGATTATATAATTTTATAAAAGTAAAGGTAAACATAAACAATCCTGAAATAAAATGAGATTTTAAAAGAAATCCCATACCTCAAGTTTTAATTTCTCATAAGTGATGTTAAATTACTTAATAAAAAAAATGTATATTTATTATAATTATATAAAATAACCATATAAATACTAATTATATCATTTATGATAAACTTATAACATTACAACACCCATTTATTAATAATTATATATTAAAATATCCACTTTTGAGTGTTAATTGTTTTATTTTTCATAAAAGTTTTAGTTCGATAGTTTCGATACTTGAATCTATCTCAATATTAGATAATATCCAAAATTTTAATATTAATATAAATTTCATATATATACAATATATACATATTTATAACAATCCATGAAAGGTCATCATGAAAAATGAATCATATTGCTTTATGGAGGTGGTAGTCCACGTGTACACATGGGGGACATTATCTTTTTTTAACAAAATGATGGGTAAAATGGTTAATGATATATTATATTTTAAAGAAAATAATTATTTCATAAATATAATATATATTCAATAGTTCCATATTTATAACAATCTAAGAAAAATGGTGATAAAAATGAATAACACTACTATGTGAAGATGGTAATCTATACATACGCACAAATGATATTTTCTCTTTCTATGGGATAAAAAGTGGAGTAAAATGGTTCTACAATAAGAATAATAAAATATAAAAATATTTATTATATTTTATTCATTATTTTGGTATATTTTCAATAGATTTATAGTAATTATAAGAAGAAATAAATTTTAAAGATTCGGAAAAAATGATTACCTCTTCTTCGGTAGACCTCCTTTTGACCCTGTCTCTAGTACCCATTGAATGGTATTTTAAGAAGATCAGAACCTATAATTAATTTATAGAAAAGTATATAATTGAATATTGTAGGGTTTTCTTAATCCAAGTGGCTCAAAATTTTTAAAATAATAGAAAGGAGGCTTGTGCTTAAATAAGTGGGGAGGGACACACCTTGAATTTTTTAAAAGAATAAAATATTATTAAGCCATTTTCATGGAAAAGTTTCCCGTAAAAAATTAAATAATAAGAATAAAGTGATAAGGGTCAAAATAAATTCATCCAATAAGAATTAAAATTAAAACTTAAGGCCATGTGATTTAGTTTTAACCTAGGTTAACCCGATTTACTCTTTTACCATGGTGATAAATTTTCACTATGTTTACTATTCATTATGTACAAAAATAAATTTAAATATGTAAGATATTATTAATTTTGATTATAATAAATATATAATATATTATAAATGATTAATTTTCTTCAAATAATAGGAATTAATTTTAAAATAAACCTAAAAATGTGATGAAAAATGGTTTTGTGAAAAATTATTTTTTAAGCTTAATAGTATTTTAATATCAAGATGAAGTATAATTTGATCTAAAAGGAATAAATTGAATTGTTTTTTATACAAAAAAAACTAATTAAATTTTAAAACCAATCAAAATAAAATTAGTCTTTGAAAAAACTATAAAATAAAAAACTATTTTCTTTAAAAATCATTATCTATAGTATTCACCTAAAAGCCAACTTTTTTAGAAAATTTTAAAAAAATCACCCAAAGATAAATCTAATATGAATATTTAAAAAATGATATCATTTTAATAAAATAAAAATTATAAACTTTTCTAAAATTAATTATAATATCCACTCAGGAAATATAATAAAACCCATTTCTGAAGAAAAAATGTCTTTAAAGAATATAATTTCTTTACTGAAAATTGAGTACTTATTTCATAAGAATTCATGAATAAATTTTTACTAAATAAAAAATTTATACATATTTTTAACAATTTGGTTAATCTCATTTATATCCTCTTACACAATGGCCAAGAGATAACTATCACAATAAATAATAGTATTTCAATAGTATATTATATTTTTTTAAACTCAACATTTCATGCAAAACAAGATATCAAAGAAATAAAATTTATTTAAAGAGAAATATACAATAAAATATTAGGGTGTTACATTCTACCCCCTTATAATAATTTCACCCCTTATATTCCATCACTCTATTACAAAAAAAACTTAGGATACTTCAACATCATCACATCCACAGGTTCCCACATAACATCCTCAAATTTTTGGTTTAATCACAAAACTTTAACCAAATGAGTGGTCTTGTTTCAAAGAACTTTATCTCTTTGATACAGGATCTACATCAGTTTTCCTTATAATATTGATCTTGTTAATGGTACATGATCTCTGTGTTTAGTATATTTCAATGATAAGGTATTTACTTTCCTAGGAGACATGCATGGAGTATATCATGAACTTGAGATAGATTCAGTGAAAGATCCAAGTGATTAGCTTTCATCCCAATATGATCAATAATTTTGAAGGGGATGAATTTTCTAGGGATCAAATTTACCTTATTCCCAAATGTCATAAACTTATTCTAAGGATATTTTCATAGGAATACCCCGTCACAAACTTCATACTATATATCTCATTGATTATTGTCAATAAAAAAAATTCGACTCTAAAATGCCCATAAGGCCATGATATACTCATTTCCAACACCATATATATTGGGTGGATCATCATGGAAATCACTACATTAATTAATGGTGTTGATTCCCTATAATACTTTAGGTTTTATAACTAAAAAATGGAACACACTTAGTTATCTCATATTCATCACGAAGATTGATCCATAAAATAAAAAACTAAATAATCATAAAAGTTCTCATATACTATAAGGTATTATCAAAATTATTATGTTACCTATGTTCAATTAAAAATTATTTCCCATGGTTCCTACCAAAAATTATTTGATAACACTTTAATAACCCGACTCTAGTAACCCAAATCTGATGTTCACTATATCACATTGGTATAATATACAAGGTATATCACTATATAGGATTGATCAGTTTATCAACATTCAGAAACTGGATACATACATGATTATGATATCACAATATAAATATAAAAACATAGCATAAGAAAAATTCTTGAATCCTTGATATCATTCATAATATCTTTATTCTTATCCTGGTTAAAGGAAAAAATAAAGGGTGGGTTCAGATTCTCGGTAAGGGTTATGTATAATGGTAACTATTATTAGTAAATAAGGCATAATCAACATGGAAGAAGTGCTAATAAAAACACATGTCATGCAATAAATAAGTTGAGATCAATGAGATTATAGAGATAATATAATCATGGAAACACATGCATAATGAAAAATGAATTCTTGATAAAGGAAATTCATAATTCTGAACATCTATGATCGCAGCCTCTCAACCAAGATATCATGGATATTACCATCATAGCCTCTCTACCAAGTCATCATTCTTAATAAATGAGTAGGTATAAATTAAATACCCATATAATATAGAATTTATACTATTTTATCTCTTGATACCTATCGGTGTATCAATGTAAAATCTATAACAAGGCCTAACCATTTATTTACATGTTATATTCTTTCCTCATATTTTGAATGATCAATACAATAATTTCTCAAAATTCCATATAAATAAAAAATTATCAGTATTGAATCAAGAATATAGAATGTCAATATTTCATAATCATAATACATCAAAAAAAATAATAAATGGTATAATTGAATAATATCCCCAGTAACATAAATGGATGTTTTAATAAATGAAAATACCTTTAAAAGATCACTATAACATTTCTTGGGGAAAATACCCTTATCATTTTGAAATCATTTATTTAAAATCTAAAAAATTACAAAATATTTGGTAAAACATTTTCCTTGAAAATTAGCATAAAAAATTATAATGGAATCTTAAAAAATAAGAGCATCCATGGTGGAGGAATTTTTTTTGATGTTGTGTACGTTAAAAAAAGTTCTCATTCACACTTTTGGTACCTCATTTGGAAAATCAGAAGAAAATTCCTTTCAAAACTATTTATATAAGGTAAAACATGAGTAAAAATTACAATTAAATCTTTTTAAAATATTAAAATAATTATTGAAAAAAAATTCAAGAAAATATATGCATGCAATAAAAAAATTTGGAATGAAATATTCAAAATAATATTTTTTAAAAGAAAATCCATTACATGTAACTTACTTATTGATTCCTGATCCAACAAGATAAGAAATAAAACACAAATATTTAAAATCCAAACATAAAAATAAGAGAATAAAATATATGGTGATTAAGAAATTAAAATTATATAATTTTCCAAAAGGAAACCCAAACATAAACAATCCCGAAATAAAATGAGATTATAATAGAAATATCTTACCTCAATCTTGAGTTACCTAGTAAGTGACTTTTGAATTCCTATATAATAAATTTAGATTTATTATAATTCTATAATATGTCAACATATATACTTATAATATCTCATAAAATAAACTTATAACATTCCAACACATATTTATTAATATTTAATTATTAAAATTATCATTTCATAGTGTTAACTGTTTCATTTTTCAAGTAAGTTTTGGTTTGGTGGGTCTAGTCCATGAATCTTGATCATGATTCCAAATTATATAGAATTATAATAATGATATATATATAATATATAATAAATATTTATATATATATAACCATTAAAGGTGGAAATGAAATACGGATCCCATTACTTCATGTGGGTGGTAGTCTACACATATAAACGAGCGACCTTATCATTTTTTAATGAGTAGAAGGGTAAAAATGTAAATAATATCTTATTTTTATAGGACTATAGTTTTTTTCATAATATCATATATATTCATTAGTTATATATTTATATCCATCCAAGTAAAATGGTAATAAAAAATAAATTATATCTATATGTGCAGATGGTAATCCATATGAACGCAAGAGTGATGTTTTCACTTTCTGTAGGATGGAAATTATTGAAACGAAGGTTTTTCATAGCTGGAAATGGAGTTTATTTTTTTTATTTCCAATAAAAAATAGGTTTGTTCATGAATTTTTCAATATAAGTGATCTTATGGTACGTACTGCTTCAGTGTTGAAGGTGGTGTCATTTCCTAGTGTTTGGTAATAGTTTAGAGCTCAAAATCAAGAAAAATGACCAAGGTTTGTGAAAATTGGAGTTCCAAGTTTGTCACTTAAATATATGATAAAATCATGTGTTTCATGATGATTGGAGTTTTTTGAATATGTGGAGATTCATGAAATAATCTAGTGTCTTGAAGGATTCAAGGTTCATGAATGCACAATGGGATGATGGTGATACTACACGACTATGAGAATATTCATGAATGGGAAAATTTCAATGAAGATTCATGAAGATAAGGAGTTTGGTGAGAATGAATTTTGAGGTTCTTTGAAAGTATGTGGGTTTCTCAAAAGCTTCTCAAATGGAAAATTCTATAAATATATGGTCATAAACAGCATTTGACACACAAAGAGAAATGGAGAAAAGGTTGAATCACTATGAATTCTCAAATTCTAGAATCTTAATGAAACAATAATTATTAATGATCATAATAATCAAGAAAATAATAATTATTCCTTAACTGATCCTAATTCCTTTCAAAAAATAGAGTTTCATGAAGATTGGTAGTTTCTCGAAGACTTGGAGCCTTGTGAAGACTAAGTGTTTCACAAAGGTTGTGAGCTTCGCAAAGGATATGAGCTTAAAAAAGGTTGGAAACATCACAAAGGTTTATGGGTTTATTAATTATACTATTTATTTAAAAAAATTGTTTTTTTGAAATGCTGTGAGATTAAAAAATATCAGTGTTGATCATCTAGTTTAATTGAATAGTGCTTCTAGGTGAATCAATTCAGGAATATTATTTAAGAAGAGTATCGTTCTAATCATGGAAAAAGACTTAAATTACCAATGTATTGAAGTGACCTTCAAGCCATTAAACTGAGTAAGAATTCAACTAATGTAGTGATATATGGGAATTTGATAGAAGTTATTAGATTTATGTATTTTGTTGTCCCTAAAAGTCTTTTAAAGGTAGAGTACCTAGTATGGAGTGACTATTTCTGAACAATTTTAATCCACAATACCTGGTAAAGCTAAGGGGATTTTTTTATGCTTGACACACTATCAGAAAGTAATACATGGGCTAGAATTTAATGTTTAACCATGTAAAACTATTTTTTTGTGTTTTTTCTTCAGAATTTGGGTCTTTGATAACTTCACAATTTCATTAAACAGGTTTATCAGGTTCCTACTAATGTTAGGACTGGATCTATCTCTATAAATGAAAAAGTAGGCACCATGATTCAGCCACCCCTATTAGTTATTTCTATGGTCCTATATAAAATAGGTGTAAATGGTCTTCCAATAATAATAGTAACATCTCGGTATATTTATTATACTATAGTCATTATTTTATGATGTGTACAACAGATTCAGAGGAAGTAAAAGAAGAAATAAATTTAAAAGAGATGGTAAAAATGATTACCTCTTTTTTGGTAGACCCTATTTAGATCCCTTCGTTAACCACCCTTGGAATGTTATTTTAGGAATAAAATAACCAATAATTCATGGATAATAAATTTTATACGATCATTGGGTGGGGTTTGGTCAATCTAGGTGCCTCAATGTTTTATAAACTATATAGAGGAGTGGTGTCCTTTCATAAATGGGGGGAGGGAGACAACATGATTATTTTAATGAATTGAAAAATTATTTAGTCATTTTCATGGAAAACTGTTCCATAAACAATTAAATATATAGAATAAAGTGATACGGGTTATAATAAATTTATCCAATAATAATTAAAATGAAATATTTTGGCCTTATCAGTTAGTTTTAACTTAGGATAACCACATTCATCCTTTTATAGTGGTGAATTTTCTTTACTATTTTTTCTATACATTGTGACAAAAAATAATTTGAAATTATTAAATAATTATTATTATCCTCATTAAAAATATGGAATCAATTTTTATAATATTTCATTTCTATAAGTGGAAAAATCAATTTAAAATAAACCTATAAAACATGATGAAAAATGGTTTTCTGAAAAAAAAAATTCCTTTTGGAATAACTTGGTAATAGCATGATGAATATAGAACTATGGATTTTTTCCCAAATGGTGTCATGGGGTATCCCTGTTCCCCCTCTTTGGTCGTCCTCTTCTGGTGGCAAGTCGTTGGGACCACATTCATTTAAAGAAGTTATCAGAGGTTCTTCTAGTAGATGCCTTGTGGGTCATTCCCACTCTCTCCTAGGAATCTCCAGCACTCTTTGTTTCCCTACTCTGTTGGAGGGAGTTTTGGTGGTGGATCTCTTATAGAGGGATCTAGTGGACATAATGGCAGTACATCAACTCACCCTCGTGGTTAGATTCAAGCATGAGAAACCATCTCTCTCCTTTTTCAGATCATTCATGCATTACTTGGGATTATCAATTCTGGTGTCCATCTCTGAGCTCTCTAAGTCAAATATGGTTCTCTTCAAATAATAAAAAATAAAATACAATTTTCTTTCAAAATCGATATTTACAATATTCAATAAAAAATAAACTTTTTTAAAAAATCCCAAAAAATTCACCCAATTATAATTTGAATATAATGATTTGAAAAACTATAACCGTTCTATAAAACTAAATATATGAAAGTGATATAAATTAATTATAATATCCATGCACAAAATGAAATAAAACCCATTTTTAAAAAATATATATTTTTGAAGCAAAAAATGAATTTAATGAAAAATGAGTATTTATTTCCTAAAAATCAATCCATACATTTTTATTAAATAAATATTTTATACATAATTTTCATAATTTGTTTAATCTCTTTCATAACCACAAATCCAATGGCTAGGAAATAACTATCACATTAAATAATAATATTTTAATAGTATATCATGGTTCGTATGAACTCAATTTTGTGTTTTGAGAAATATATCGAAGAAATCAAATTTATTTAAAGTTAAGTATATCGTAAAATATAGGGGTATTATATAAGAAAAAACTTAATTTTTTAAAAATAAAATGAAATAATAGATTTTCCCTCCATGGAATCTTCAACAAGTGCAATAAGGGTGAATCTAGATATCAAATATAGTGGTGAATGAAAGGTTCTTGAAAAAAAACTAGATAAAAAGAACAAAAAAAGATGGTAGCTCAAAAAAGATAGAGTTTTGGATGTTTTGGTTATATTATGAGTACATGTTTTGAACTAAAAAGGGCCCATTATGAAATAAATCAAACTGTATTAACATCTCAATCTAGAAGATATTGCATGAGGTATGATTTCTAAGGGAGTTGTTTTACTTATTCTAGTATTGGTAATTTGATAAGATTTTTTACATTATGGGAGAAAGAAAATACATAAGGAGTCTCTCCACTCTTGTGACATTCACAGATAAGGTGTACTTGAGAATGAATATTTCTATGCTGAAAATAGTTTTACTATTTTGGTGGATAATGATGGAGCTCAACAAACGGTGCATTGATCACCATATTTGGTTTACTGAGAGAATACTTATTAAAAAAAAATAATTATACATATTAAAGAAAAATTCCATAACTATTAAAGTTGTAAGAAATATTTTATGGAATAAAAATAATTATCCACCAAGTAAAGATAATTCTGAGGTAGATTTCATAGCCATCATGAAATAATAATGCCTGATTTGCCTCACAAAAACCACTAAAATACATGAAATGAACACTGGTGGAAGATTCCTCCAATGTAGAAGGAATAATGGTAAATAAATAAATGGTACAGAATAAAAATAAGAAATATAAATAATTATATTAGTCTCAAAACAATGGTAAAGCCTAATAAAAGAATATAAAATTCAAGGAAAACATTTGAGATGGAATTTGTGTATGTGGAGTCACCAAAAGGGGATCCAACAGCAAGTCATTGAATAATATCACCGTTGAGTATGATCTATAAGAAGAGGATATTTGTGAGATATTGGAATTTATTACCTTAAATATAAAATAGGGAAAATTAAAGTTTTATTATGATGAGTTAGTTCGTCAAGACAAACCAACATCCTCAAATTTAGGAAATTTGAGGTACCCCCACCCACATGTTATAAAATATTTCAAACTATTATTTGAAAACGAAAAGGATTTAGGGGGAGATATGATCATGGGGTAGATATTCAAAAAGTTAATTTGTTTTTTTTATAATGGTGGTTCATATTAAAGATGAGAAATTAATTCAGCAAATGGAGTTGGAGGAATTATTTTCAACATTTTTTCAATGCTAGATCTAGTAAATTCATGCTAAAATGGAACCCTTAGTTGATTCTAAAACTACTTGGGAAAAATAATGGTATGGAATGAAAGTGGTTCCAAAACCATACTTGAGAAAACCAGTGGTATCATGATAAATCTAGCTTACAAAATGTAATATAAAAACATAAAATTAGTGGGATTAGACCACTAATAAGAGGATAGATTGAGAGGAGAAATAAACAACAATAATGAATTCAATGTTTATTTCTTTATATATACTAACAAGTAATATCAGTTTTTTGGTTTTATAGGATACCAAAATATACTAAATAATAATTAATCACAACAAATCGATTCCCAAATTAATGAATATTTAATACATTGATGCTTATTTTTAGGGGAAGTTGGTAGAGAATGTATGACATCTATTATCCCTCCTATGGAAGAGAACAACCCAATCAAGGTTGAAAATAACTAGAGTTCATTTAGTATCACTATTTTATCATTAAAAAGTTTTCTCCATTTATTCAAAAAGTGGTAAAAATCACAAACTCAGTTATTTTATATTTATTTATAGATGGTTTTCGTGTATGTTTTTTTAATATTATAAGTTGATTTCTAGTTCAAATGGGATAAATCTTATTGTGTTTTTATAGAAATCATTAAGTGATTTGGATAGCCTTATATTATTGACTTAAAATCGTGTTTCCTACACCAATAACTAGATTAATAGTATTATATAATTTTTAAATGACTTAATTTCTTAGTGGAATATTCAATCAACAGTTTCTATTAAGATAATTCAAATGTAGATGAAAAATAAACTCAAGTTTTTTTAATAGAATATATAGAGTAAATATGATTTGATGGTGAAATAAAGGAAATAATTAGAATATATTTCATTCAACGAGTTGAATTTTAGAATATATTTCAAGTGTTCAAACCAGAGGTATTAACATTTTGTATAATAAGATAAAAGTAATATCTACAAATGAAAGATGATATTACAACCATGGGATCCATGACTGATCTAGAGTTTTATGTATAGCCCAATCTATTTTGATTAAAATTATCATTTGGTTGATAAATACAATATTTCAACGTTTTGAGTTAAATGGGGTGAGAAGGAACGTATGGTGAATAGTAAGAATAATATCTATTAATATATACTATAAAAAATATCTTACCCCAACATGTTTTTATGATCTCTGAAAAATAAGAGCAAGGTTACTACTGAAAAATAGGGACTAAAATAGATATTGTTTTTTCATAATTTTTAGAATTAAAGGGGGATAGAGTTTCAAATTATAAAAGGGTATAATGATAATAATGGCGCAATTATTACTATGTTGATTCAATTTCAAAAAATAGAGATATGTATCCTCATAAATAAAAACCCTTAGATATGGAAACGAAGAAGTATTCCCCATCCTCTAGGGGGGGAGGGAAATTATGATCATATGAACATGCATTTGATTCATGATAGGATATATTCCAAACAAATAAAAAGGGGGTATTGTTAGTATCAAAAAAAGTATTAGAAACTATATTATATTGGATTTGTTGTCCAATCACGAGAAATATAGGATTTTTTTCAAATCATTGAAGGTATTGAAGTTTTATTGACAAGGAAGTGGAATAAATATTCAAAGAAATCTATCCAGTTTTGTATGGAACTTATATCTTGAAGTATTAAAGTATGTTGGATTAATTCAAGATTTTTCTTAGAGAGACATGGTTGTGAGTATCTTACATAATTTGGTTATGTATGAAACCAAAAGGGTCCTTGTAAAATATATTAAGGAATATTTTATGAAAAATAAGTAGAGACACCCTAAGATAATAAAGGTATGTTCAAAATCATAGGGTTATCCATGAAATCTTAAGGGAAAATAGAGGACCGTAAGAAAAATATATTAAAACATATGGGTGACTTGAAAATAATAAGGGTTACTCATGATTATATAAGTTTAAAATCCAAAATGTAAGTATCTTTCAATGATTTTAGAAAGATCATTGTCTTTCTAAAATTTAATTGGGGAGGTAGTAATAGGGGAAATTAGTTGCTCGAGGAAATAATCAAGTAGATATTTTTAATAGACTTTCCCTTAAATTAGACAATGTTTGTCATAATTTTCAAAGTTCAAATATCCTGATGCATTAAATTAAATCAACAATTATAGATTAAATTAAAGAAAGAGTTTGAAGTAATATCTTTGTAAATTTAATAGAGAATATTTACATATGAAATATCTAACCACAAGATAATAATTTCTTCCTTGAAAATAATTAATGCATTAGAGTTATCAAGTGACATTAAAGGAATAAAATATTATCTATTATGAATGTAGTTAGTTTCAACTTAAAAAGGTGTGTATTTTTTAGAGTTTTGAAAGTCGTGAGGTT
The DNA here is from genome assembly GCA_963277665.1 of Viscum album. Taxonomy (NCBI): domain Eukaryota; kingdom Viridiplantae; phylum Streptophyta; class Magnoliopsida; order Santalales; family Viscaceae; genus Viscum; species Viscum album. Next base: position 1,794,266,787 of record OY728120.1, on the reverse strand, counting down.
TTTGGAGATCCCACATATTGTGGATCTATTAAAAAGGATTGGTATTAAGTATTTCTATATCTTTCAATATGTAAAATATCTCATGATACGATATAAATAAGGATAGTTGAGATTTAACATCTAGATATTTTCTTAGGATTCTATATTTTATGTAAAATATTTCATATAGATATATTAAATTAGTTGGACCAATAATTATGGAGACTGCAATATGAGAGATATCAGGATCATGATTTTGGGATGTTTCATTATTAAAAATATGGAAATATTGTTTCATGTAGATATTCTATTTTATATAATAATGAAAAAAAGAATGGAGAAAATGATATAGAGACTCTATAGGGAAATTATTGAATATATTCACGTCAACAGGTAATGGGATATCAATATAAATTATATGTTCTAAAAAACTTTATATCAAGTAGATAATAAAGACCAATATGAGTAAAATAAAAAATATATAATTGACACTAATTGAAGGTTTTTACAAAGATAAAGAAGAAGGTGTTCACTACCAGATCCAGAATTTGAATGAATAGGATTTTCTATAGTGTAACAAAGGAATGGATATTCCATTCATAGAACAGGAAAGTCAAGGGTCTTCTAATCTTAATATAAAAAGTATGTATCTTGAAATCTTATGAAAAATATACCAATTAAAATGGTGGAATTAATGAATACATTTAGAAACAACCTATGAAAGGTAAATGTGGAGTTCATAGGCACCATCCATACCGAGTGTAACAACAATAGCGAGATAGTAGTTGATTTTGGTCATTTAGAGACCTACACATCTATAAATTGTGGGTTTCCTTCTATAAATTAGTGTAGAAAGGAGGAGGAAATGTGTTACTGCTTGGGTAATAAGTGACCAAGATTGATCTATTTTAAATTTATTGATCCTTTTTTTGGAGTGATCACTGATATATTTTATCCAATAAATAAATTAAGTAGTGTATTTTGTCACATTAACACATTGTCATTATATCATCCTTGGATATATCTAAATTTTGGTGAAAAAAGTAAAAATATTTATGTCCCTTTAAAGTTTTATTTACTATATTCACTTGTGGTATTTAAATTATGTTGTGAGTAAAAAACTTGAGAGAAAAGTTAAAAATGAATCCTACCCATGTGGGAATAATATCCAGAAATAGAAGACAGGTAAAAGGGCTGACAACTAGTTAAATCACCCTACACCCTGATAACACCCCACCCCCCTCAAGGTGCCTTGGGATCTAACAAGATTTGAATTTTTCAAATATGGGCCTAGTAGAGATGCTGGATCTAGTTCTTAGTAGTAAATAGAGTTACATGGTGGGTGGTGGTTGTTGGAAAAGTTCATTGTTGTAGATCATATAGAAATGAGGTGTCTTCCCTTACCTGGAATCATATATACTGGGTAAATATTATATTCTTCATTTGTAAAATTCACTCTAGGGTTACCTTCATGGAATTATTATCATTAGTTGTAGACTCATGTATATATTATTATATAGTTAATTTATTTACATATTTATATTTATTAGAGGCTATTATTCTTTATTAGAGATTCATTTATTCTACTGGTTATTTTAGGATTAGGCATCCATTGTATTATTATGTCAACTTAGTACCAGTATCAAGCTCATGTCATGTTGAAGGTCGGATGGGGGTGTCACACTCGGCTTACCATCGGTCTTATTGGGGGCCCAATGGGTCAGTTTATGTCAAAAATTTCATATTTATTTCATTATGAACTCTTCCCTATTTTGTACATACATAAATTTTAATATAAACTCCTTTGTATTGAAATATATTTGATATTTTATGAAAATATTTAATAATTTTATAAACATTTAGTTTTTCCTAAACACATTATATAAATGATTATAATACATTTTATTTCATTTTAACCACTGATAAAATCATCCAAAACAATTTTTGGTTTGGTTTAAATAGTTTTTTTAGAAAATGTCATTCAATTTAAAATTTTGATAATATAATTTATGAGTAATTAATATATTAATAAAAACACCAATAAATTGGACTTATTTTATAACTTTTAAACAATTTATAAATTATTATATAATGAAAATATACTTTAAACCTAAATCACATCTAACAATTTTTTTGATATTATCTAAATCCCCCCTTGGTTTCATTATAGGACCATATGGATCATGTTACTTAAGTTTTCTGAAAATTTTAATAAAACAAATTCTTATAAATTATAAATACTATATATTTATACCAAGATTCGGTTAAACTCTACAAACCATTTTTGATATTTCATAGCACAAAGGATCCATGACATAATTTGTACTGTCTTAGAACTATTGTCACACCATAACCCCAACCATTTTGGAATCCATTTTATCTAACCCAAGTCATTTTGGTTTAATGGTTATACCATAGAGAAACCCATCTTGGTTATGTTATGGTTCACATATTAAATCATACACCATGTCCACTTTGAGAATTATACAATGATAAAGATTCATCTTCTTATGATACTCTATTTTGTTGAAAATTTTATCAGTCAATTTTTTATAAATAATGACATGGTCATGTAATTTTATTGGACCTCACCCATTTGGATTCATAGTTTATGTCATGGTTTGGAAATTTCAATAAACCATGAATGTTTTCAAAATATATATATTATGGTTTTTAGAAATATCATTTTTCAAGCTTCTTTATTAATTTGAATAATTGTTCCAAACAAGATCGATGCAGCATTAATACCATTGATGGATTTAGAAGGGGATAACACTTATCTAAACATAGCTGAAATGAAAACAAAAACCAATTAATCCATTGGATCATTCAATTATTAATTCAATAAATAAATAAATAAATATTTTTTTAATTTTTTTCTATCAATGTGAATTAATCCAAGCTCTTATGCATGAGGAAGATAGAGGTAACAATAAAGGGGTCATCAGGATCCATTATCCTAGGGAATCCATGGGCTGTGAAAATATCTAAATGATATGGAAGGATGCCTTTTTCCTCATGGATTTATAGAACCATAGAGTTATAGAGTGTAACGTCCCGGTTATGGGTTCCACCCAAAGGTGCCCCGTACCCGGTTGGTCACATCGCCTCAAACGCATTTCCCTAAATGCCAGATGCTGCCAACTAGTAGTGAGGGCATTGGGTGTGATGGTGGTAAATCTATTCCCTCATTGGTAGAGTGACACAGTATAAATAAACAAATATACACTTGCAGAAGCTGTAATAGCAAGCAATAAATAAGCAGTGGAAGACTAGAAGTAATAAACTGGAACATATATATATATATATATAAACGATGCATGATACATATGTCTGGGAAAATAGCCAAACAAGTCACAATGCTGGAATACAGTACTAAACCAATGTATAAAAGAAAAGCGAGTAAACAGCTCCACAGCATCGCAAGACTCAGCTTGGTCCCATGCTTCCCAACTCTACAGAAATCAAGTACCTGATGTAGAAGGGTTCTTTCCCTTATCTAGACCTACAATAATATAATATATTTGGGCCCAAAATCATAACCAAAATATGGTGTGAGATGAATCCTAGTAGGCCACCACCCAAATATCTGTGACTAACAGTTAGTGAATATATACGGAAGGAAATATACAAAATGAAGAAATAACCAAGGAATTACTCAAAGTAAACAATCCTATAGTTTAAATTACAACCATCTTCAACTATTAGTTAAGCAACCCATAATAATAATTAACCCTCTAGGATTTACTCACAGCATAATCCCTCTAATACAATCAAACAAACACAACCAACCCACTGGGAAGTACTCACAGTCTAACCCCTCTTGTTCAGCTTTAGCAAAGACACTCTGAGGAAGCACTCGCCATCAATTCCCCATGTGGTCTCGTATCAGTAACTATAGAAACTCTGTAGATGCACTCAACGTCCAATTACCCCCTATGGTCTTGTAAGGAGGAACTATAGACACTCTGAGGGAGCACTCAATGTCCATCCCCTCTATGGCCTCACAACGTGAAAGTAAATAGACACTCTATAGAATCCCTCAATGTCCATTATCCATACGGTCTACTACACCAGGTTCCAATAGCCCTGTGAAAACAATCATGAAAAAATGGTATATGGAATCCAAATTAAACATCAATAACTAATTGGATAAATATTCTACAGCATATCACAACTTGTCAATGAAAATCAGTCCATCCTAACAATACTAGGCATGGAAGACATTTCATCCTAACAGGAAAAGATAGACCAAACAGTCAGAATCAATCAATCATGGGAAAACACATCTATATCATGGAAAATAACCTTATTTACAAATAAAAATCCTCTACTCAATCACACAATGTGTATCAGGAAATAATAGTTCTATTAACCATAATCATGCAATACACCGAATAAGGGTATTGGGAACTTTTTTACATATAACTCAAATACTAACTATGAAAAGGCACAAACCACCTTCCTCAGTATTGTACGAATGATATAAATGAACTTCAAGCCTTGAATCTCTCTATAAATCTATATATCTAAAAAAATTATAAAAATTTTCAACCGAGGATATCTCACAAAAGATGGGAAAATAAGGAACAAGGCTCTAGAAGAAGGAAGAGCTTACCGTAGAGATTCTAAAGCAATCGACAAAGGTCAATTCAGGGAATGTATGGTGAGTCAGGGGCTCAAAGAAGAATTGCCAGCCACTGTTGCTCTGGGATGAGACAGGCCTAGAAGAAGGGTGTTATGTCGATTAGATGTGATCCTAGTCCGTTTAATGAAACAAAAATAATGTACACGGCGTGTCTTTTAAAAGTACATGGCGTGTACTCACCCTTACTGAGCTCTACTTTAAGGGGTCTCCAAGTCACCCCACACAACCATGTACTTGGCCGTTATGCTGCCAGTACATGGTCACCCGCGGCAACCAAGTACACGGCACGTACTTATAAATACATGGTGTGTACTCTTGAAATTTCTAGAAACTCCTATTTTTCTCTAAAACCCATGAAAACAAGGTTCATACATGAAAAGAAGATCCTGGTTCTTACAAACTTCCCCCCTTAAAGAAATTCATCTTCGAATTTCCCTACCTAGGCATCATAGAATAATAATCCACAAACATCTCTAGACACTACGATCAAACATCAGCCTCCCTCTCCCAAGTCTCATCTTGTACTCGCTCATGCAGGCATAGCACTCATACCAGAGGAACAGACCGGCCATGAAGAACATTCACACTGCGATCAACAATCTGGATAGGATTTTCCTTGAATGATGCTTCCACCTCTATCTCAAGCTCCTCGGGTTTAAAGACATGATACGGGTCTGAGAAGTTACATTGTAGCTGAGAAACATGGAAAACGTCATGCATAACCCGATACTTTTGAGGTAACTACAACTGATAGGCAATCGCCCTGACCCATTCCAAAACCTTTAATGGCCCGACATATCTCAGTGAAAGCTTTCACTATCTCATAGTTCTTCTATGTCCCAACCTCAGTGTGAAACATAGAAAAATATGATCTCTAACCTCAAAATCCAGAGTTCGTCTCCATCGATCAGCATAAGACTTCTGTCATGACTATGCAGTATCCATTCTCTTCAGAATCAACACTATCTGCTCTGTGGTCTCGTGGACAAGATGAGGTCTTAGTATAGCTACCTCTCTTTCCTCTATCCAACATAGGGGTGATCAGCATTCCCTACCATACAAAGCCTCATAAGGTTCCATCTGAATAGTTGCTTGAAAACTATTATTGTAGGAAAACTCCACAAGAGGTATGCGTTTCTCCCAAGAACTTCTAAAATCATGGTTGCATGATCTCATCATGTCCTCTAGCACCTAAATCATACACTCGGACTAGTAATCCATCTAGGGTTGGTAAGATATAATCAGAAGTAAATAGGCACCCAAATCCCTCTATAGTTCATGCCAGACCCGAGAATAAAACGTGTGTCCCTGTCTGAAACAATGGAGTGTGGAATGCCATGTAATGGTACAATATCCCAAATGTACAACCTTCCCAACTCATCAACATTGAAGGTCTCCTTGATTGGTAAGAAGTGAGAAACCTTCGTGAGTCTGTCAATGACAACCCAAACTACATCATTCCCTCGAGGAAACCTCGGTAACCCTATCACGAAGTCCATCGCAACATCAGTCCACTTCCACTCAAGAATGGGTAGCTACTGCAAAATCCATGTCGGTCGCTGATGCTATTCCTTCACCTACTGACAGGTGGAACTCCTCATGAAAAAACTAGTGACATCTCTCTTCATACCTAGCCCCCAATACTAACAGTGTAGATATCGGTACATCGTGGTGACACCAGGATGAACTTCCCAATCTGAGGAATGATAGTCCCTCATCAACTCCTCGCGCATGTCTACAGACACCCATATGCACCCTTGAATTCGAAATATCTCATCGTCTCCTATGGTCCATCTAGGAATAGGTTCCTCTCCTGACACACTCTCTCGTATGACTAGGCCTTCAGCATTTGATAGTTGCCTCATTCACACTCGATCAAGTAGAGTATAGGTAACTACCATAGAAGAAATAAATGTCTGCCTCTATCTACCATGCACCTCCAAATTCATATCAGAGAACAAATCCATAAGCTTCCACTCACTTCTAGCCTCTGGAACTTCTTGTATCTTAGTCCTCCTACTCAACGCATCAGCTACTGTGTTGCCTTTTACATGGGTGTATGCAAGCTCAAAATCAAAAGACTGAAGGTACTCAACCCACCTTTGCTGTCTCAGATTCAGATCGCGCGGAGTGAATATATACTTGACACTTTTGAGGTCGGTGAAGACCAAAAAATGATCCCCTAGAATATAATTTCTCGAACAGTGTTAGGCATGAACAACTATAGAAAACTCAAGATCGTGCATCGGTTAATTCCTATCATGTGGCCTCAACTGCCAAAACCCGTACACAATGACTCCTTCTCCCTTCATAAGAACAGCTCCCAAACCAATTCCTGATGCATCACAGTAGATTGTATAGCTCTTTCTCAGCTCTGGAAAGACTTGTATCGGTACTGAAGTTAACCTCCCTCTCAGCTCTGGAAAGTATAACTCACAAGAGTCTGACCACATGTACTTTTCACCATTCTTAGTCAGTCCTGTCAGTGGTGCTTCTAGGTGTGAAATGTCTTATATGAAATGTCGGTAGTAACCAACCTACCCTTGAAAACTCCACACCTCAATGACGTTTTCCATCTACACCCAGGAAACTACTGCTCTCACTTTCTTTGGGACTACAAATACTCCTTTATCTAAGATAACCAGACCCAAGAAGTGAATTTGGTTCATCCAAAAGTGGCATTTTGAGAGCATAGCATATAACGGATTCACTCTCAGTGAACTCAAAAAGATCTCAAGATGTGTGTCATGGTCGTTTCAAGTATGAGAAAACACCAAGATATCATCCAGGAATACTACCACAAAATAATCCAAGTATGGATGGAACACTCTATTCATCAGTTCCATGAAAACTACAGGCACGTTCGTGAGACTGAATGGAATAACCACGTACTCGTATAGACCATACCTGCTCCAAAAGATTATAAGGGGTATATCTGATGGCCTAACACACAACTCATGATAATCGGATCTCAAGTCAATCTTCAATAACACCTAGGATCTAGGAATCTTATCAAAGAGATCATCAATCGTCGGAAAGGGATATCGGTTCTTGACCTTCAACATGATTAGCTTCTATTAAACCACACAAAGTCAGAGGGTATCGTCCGTCGTTTTTGAAAACAGGATAGGTGAACCCCAAGGAGAAGTATTGGGTCAGATGAAACCCTTTTCCTACAACTACTCCAACTATTTCTTGAGCTCCTGTAACTCTGTTGTAGCTATCCTATAAGGAGGAATGGACACTGGTACTGCTCCTGGAACAATATCGATAGAAAATTCTACCTCTCGATCTAGAGGCAGACCTGAAAATTCCTCTAGAAGGACGTCTCTGAAATGATCCACCACTAGAGGAAAGTCCATTTGTGATGTCCCCTGGTCATCCAGATATAGACTAGAAATCTGGGTTGTAAATCCTCCTAACACATGATGGTCAGGTCCTTCTCTACTCGCCTAGACATACCATTCACCCTTATGAATAAACGATCTGTCCTCTGGTGATGTGAAACTCACCCAACAGCTATAACAGTTGACGACTACCTGGAAGGGAACTAAACAGTCCATTCTAAGAATTATATCATAGCCCATCATCTCTAAGACATAGAGGTACCATAAGAAGTGACACCCACCAACCTAAAGAGGACACTCCTTGCATCTATGTACACTAGCCATTCTTGTCCCCAATGGAGTGTCCAGCATTAAGTCATCAGAAGAAGTAAAGATACAGAGCCCAAGGCTATCCACAAAAGAAAAATATATAAAGTTATGGGAATCCCCTATATCAAAAAGTGCAGAAGCTAAAACTGAGGGAACTAGGATCATACCTCACATTGTAGAGGGTCCGAGATCCTTCTCCTACTGGGTATGCTTCACTATAAAAGTCTGGCCTGCACCATAGTCCTATGACCCTCCCTAACCACCCTGATTTGATTCACATTATTTTCATTGAAATATTGTAGACTGACTACCATAATCACAACCTTCACCTCAGCCTAAACGGTAGGAATAACTCCAGTTCCCAGACTGATAAGAAACTAGCAGTGCTAATCCTGATTGAAATGTCATAGAAGAACCCTTTTCACCAGCTGCTGATGAGAAAAACTAACAGAAACGCTGAAGATAACCCATCTTTCCACAGGATCGGCACTCTACTGGTACTCTCAAGCAATTCTTCTCTGTATTCCCACTCTTCCCACACTGGTAGCACATAACCTAGTCACCAGAAGAAGTATCTCTCTTTATCAGATCCCCACGTGTAGTCTCCCTATGGTGCTTCTTGCTGTTAACAAGATGGGTACCAACTCCAGATGTCAAGCCACCCTGGCTCACAGCTCCAGAATCCCTCAGATTGCGCTCCGTGATCAGCTCCTGGTTGACTACAGAAGTGGTGGAAGTTAACCTGAAGGTATTCACCTAAGATTGGATGTCGTGCTTAAGACCATCCTCAAACTTACATTCTATATATAAATCATCACCTCATGGGATGGGTGTGAAGTGTTGTAGCTTTTTCAAACAAGAAGAGTACTCCATGACTGAGAGAGCACCCTGCGTCAGACTCAAGAACACTCAGGCTCGAACAACCCTCAAAGTATCTGGGTAGAAGTAGTTGTAGAAGGCATGCTAGAAATTATCCCACACCATAACATGCTGGCATCCCGCCTATGAGATCTCATCCCACCATCTCTTGGAAGAGTCCAGAAGCATATAAGCAGTGAGATTCACCCTCCTATCTGGAGGTATCTCCAGAGGCTTAAATATAGAAATCATGGCTTATTACCATGACTCTATAGCATGAGGTCCTCATTCCCCTATTAAGGTGGTAGTATGTTGCTTCTGGAAAACCCATTTCAATTTTTCCATTGATAGGGTAGGATATGGTTCTCCCTAGAAGGTCTGCATTAACCTCATAAAGCCCTCTAGGAACTGTGCGTCAGCACCAGTGTCCAGAATGAAGGATGGTGCCAAGAATGGCACTATTGGAGAATCTATTGTTAGTCCCTAATCATCCAGGTCTAGTTTCTGATCACTACCCTATAACTGGCATACAACTGGAGGATGTCTCAATGACATGACTCTACAAGGTCATGTGCACACCTTAGCTCAAGATTATAAAGGAATGAAACTTGGATGTGCAAGAAGGGAACAGGAGAAGGAAAGCATTCAAGATTTTCAAAACAGGGATACAGAACATGTATAACCCCTTCATGATGTGTTCCTTTAAGCCTTCACATGGTCATGTACTCCTACCAAAACTGGTCATGTAACACCCCATAAAGACGACGTGTTTCTCCAAGACACAACGTGTACTTGAATCATGTTCCCCTTCCCAAGTTCTTCTACATGACTGTCCCACATGGTTCCCCTAGAACAAGACTACATGGCATGTTCATGTCAGAAAAGGTGTGTACTGGAAGGATTTCACTGACCCGTGTTGTTAGTCACACGGTCGGATACATGGGTTATACTACACGTAGTGTTCAAGATTGACACAGTGTGGATAACCTAAGTTTCATCCATCTGTTTCGTTAGACACACGGGTGGACACACGGTCTATACAACGTGGTGTGTATGTCTGGTACATGACGTGTGCTACCAAATATTTCCTAACCCTGTGTCTCTACCCACATAGCCAGTGACACAATTATATACTACACGGTGTGTACACACAGTACATGGAGTGTACATAAGAAATATTGTTCCTTCCCAAAAAGAAGGATACATGGCATGAATCTATCATTAAACACTGTGTATTCTGGGTTTTTCCAGACAGTAAACCTCATAAACTACTCCGGAACCCCGAAAACACTGAAAACGAACATTAAAGTGCCAAATTCTAATCCATGATGGCCCATACTCCCCACAAATTAAAGCTTGGAATCTTATACATGTTATATATAAGGAATAACAAGGCAATGATCCACAAAATTCCCATCCATGAGGGTCCATAACACCACAAGAACTAAATTTTGGCGTTCATTCAAACAATACCTTATAAACAATACCCTATCAAACAACAAGTATTCTACCAAGGAATCTATCACAACAGCATTCATATTTAGCACAACATCTATCAAAACAATATGCAATTGGTATTGCACCCTAAATGGCATTGCAAGGATGCATGACATGTGATTTCTACAAAGTTATTATATGATGCATGAGATGGAATACGTTCATCTCATCAGGTTGCAACAGAAATAGAACCTCAATGATATCAACAATAACAGTACAAAACATGTGAATCACCCAAAGGTGAAATAAAATCAAATGTAATAATTGAAAAACAAGAAAATTCATAACATATGAGTTAAATTGGCTTTTCCCTATACAAGGGTTAGCTACTCATGGCCACAGGTTATTACCAAGTACATATTCCTTCTTATCCCTGCCTATAAGATCCAAATAGTAAGTTAAGAAGAAAAGAACCCTCTGATACCAATTTGTAATGTCCCAATTCTAGGTACCACCCATAGGTGCCCTGTACCTGGTTGGTCAAATGGCCTCAAGCATATTTCCCCAAATGCTAGAGGCTACCGACTAGCAGCGAGGGCCTTAGGTTTGATAGTGGGGAAACAATTCCCTAATTGGAAGAGTAACACAATAGAAATAAACAGATATACACTAGAGGAAGCTGTAATTGCATGCAATAAATAAGCAGGGGAAGACTGGAAGTAATAAATAGGAGCATATATATAAAAAAATGATGTATGATACATATGTCTAGGAAAATAGCTAAAAAAGTCACAATTCTATAATACAGTACTAAACCAAGGTACAAAATAAAATCAAGTAAATAGCACCACAACATCACAAGCCTCATCTTGTTCCCATGCTCCCCAACTCTAAAGCAATCAAGTACATGATGTAGAAGGGCTGTTGACCTTATCTAAACCTGCAATAATTTAATCTTTTTGGGCCCAAAAACATGACCCAAACAGGGTGTGAGATGAATCCTAGTAGGAAACCACCCAAATATCTGTGACTAACAGTCAGTGAATATATCTGGCAGGGAATATGAAAAATGAAGCAATAAACAAGGAAGTACTCAAAGTAAACAATACTATAGTTTAAATTGTAGCCATTTTAATTTATTAGTTATGCAACCAAAAATCATAAGTAACCCTCTGGGAAGTACTCATAGACTAACCCCTTTGGTTCAATCAAACAAACACAAGAAACCCTCTGGAAAGTACTCACAGTCTAACCCCTCTGGTTCAGCTTTAGCAAAGACACTCTGAGGAAGCACTCATCGTCAATTCCCTATGTGGTCTCATGTTGGTAACTATAGAAACTCTATAGAATCACTCAACATCCAATTCCCCTTATGGTCTCATAATGAGGAACTACACACACTCTAAGGGACCACTCAACATCCATCCCCCCTATAGCCTCACAACGTGAAAGTAGACAGACACTCTGGAAAATCCCTCAGCGTCCATTCTCTCGATGGTCTACTACACCGGGTTCCCACTGCCCTGTATTAACAATCATGCACAAACAGTATATAGAAGCCAAATTAAACCTCAAGAACTACATTCCTAAATAGTCTACAACATATCACATAATGTTAAATAAAATCACTATATCCTAACAATACTAGGCATGGAAATCAAAACATCCTAACAGGTAAAGCTAGACCAAACGGTTAGAATCAAGAACGCATGGTAAAACACATACATAGCATGGAAAATAACGATATTCAAAAACATAAATCCTCTACTCAAGAACACAAGGCATAACAGGCAATTACATGGCTATTAACCATAAACATGCAATACCCCGAACAAGGGTATTTGGAACATTTTCACATATAACTCAAAGACTAACAATGGAAAGACACAAACCACCTACCTCGATGTTGTATGAATGGTATAAGTGAACCTCGGCCCTTTAATCACCCTATAACGCCATATATCTACAAAAACACTAAAAATGTTAAAATGATGATATCTCATAAAAGAGGAGAAAACAAGGAACAAGACTTTAGAAGAAGGAAGAGCTTACCGTGGTGATTCCAACACAATCAGCGGCGGCCAATTTGAAGAATAGATGGAAAGTTGGGGGCCTGGAGAAGAATATTCGGCCACAGATGCTCCTAGATGAGACAGACCTAGTAAAAGGGTGTTCTGTCTATTAGACATGACCCTGGTACATTTAATGAAATAAAAAAGAATGTACACGATGTGTCTTTTAAAAGTACCCAGCGTGTACTCGCCTTTACATAGCTTCGATTTAGGCGGTCTTGAGGTCACCCCACAGGTCCATGTACATGGCCATTACATGGCTAGTACATGGTCACCCACAGAAACTGAATACACGATGTGTACTTATAAGTGCATGGCGTGTACTCCAGAAATTTCTAGAAACTCCTCTTTTTCTCGAAAACCCCGAAAAACAAGATTCATACTTAAAAAGAAGATATGGGTTCTTACACCGAGGGAGATATTTTTATTGAAGATATTAACATCATGAGTCAACAAAAACATCCCCCAAGGACTGAAACTATATATATTTCTTTCCAAATATCCTCTTTGGAGCATAAATTTTTAGTTATATTAATGGAAGGTTTAATAAAAATTTAATGGGATATAAATCCTTTTAACCATCAAATCTTAAATTTTTAATGTTTAAATATTTATTTGGGACATTAAAGATCCTATAATCATAATAATATGATAATAAAACTATTTATAATTTCTTATAGTATGATAAATAAGTTTATCCATGTACTATCATATAATCACTTTTACTTCCATGCACAATATCATGACATGGTGACACTCAACCCAATGTGGTGTAGCCCAACATAGGCCATGACATGTCCTAAACCACCATATCATGGTTGTGTCTTTAGTGATAATTTCCATTATCTAGATCACCTACTATTCATGCACCATATTTCCTTCTAGAAACAACCAAGGATTTTAAGTTATAATGATCAAAAAATAGAGAGATTAGGTACCCTTTCTACTTTGGTTCTAATTGGATTAGTCATTATTTCTTTATGTACCTTAACATATTTGAAAGTAAAATTAAATGGCATACTTGTAAATAAAGATTCAAAAATTAAGGATTTGATAACACTCAAATATTGAGGACATCTAAGTGAGAATTCATTATCATAGAAACCTATCATCCCACAACTAAAATCGGTATTGATGAGACACTTACATTAGTTATCTTTAGAAGGAAATTCTTTTACATATTTAGAAACTATACACAGTAACAATTTTATAGTTTTAGTAATTATTTAAAATTAAAACATTTTTATAATTATCTCTACCATCTATGAATTTAGGTATTTCATTATCTAACCTTTCCACTTATATGTTAAGAATTCTTTATTTATTCATATTAAAAAAAAAATCTAGCAGAATTAAGGATTCTTAATTTTTTAATTTATAGATTTGTATTCTTATTTTCTTTAATAATGTTCTTTCTATTATCCTTTAGTTTCATATATATAGTAGTAATGTTCATATTAACATCTTGTATCTTGTCACACATATCATTGAACTCTTTTACATAAGGTTTACCATAATCATAATAATAGTCCTAATCACTTACTTGATCAAGACTAACCATCAAGCATAGATTTTAAGATTCTTACTTAAGTAAATATTCAATACCTGAGTTTGTTACCTCATTGCAACTCCAAGAATAATCCATTACACTTATCTCATTTCTTTTTAAATTATAATCTTTCCCTTAAGTATTTATCTTTGTACAATTTTGATATATATTTTCTTTATTCCTAATTTCATAATATGTATCATTTGAGGATTTAAAATTATAGTTAGAGTTTACTTCCCTATTTTCTATCATTTCATCTCCTTTTTTAGTTCTTCTAGGAAAAATATTAGTACCTATTATAAATTTTATAATTCCATTAATACCTCTTGATATTTTTTCTAACTCATAATCGCTAGATATCTTTTCAGTTTAAAAATCATTATAGGATTGGATGTTGTAATATTTAAAGGATACATAATTAGAACTCTAAATTGGTATAGATATTATTTCTAACTCATCATTACTTGATGATAGTACATGGATTACATTATAGATTTCATGGAATTTATCAATTTATCATAATTAGAACTCTAAATGGACACTCTGTATGTCGTAGGTTCATCATCCATGAAAATGTTTTCATCATAATTTTCTATAATAAATATATATATCTCAATATCCTAATGAATTATATAAGACCTTGGAGGTTATTGTGCTACCAGAGTGAATTATTACTATATGACTATTTATGGAACCTACTCAACTTTAACCTCATAAAAATTTCTTGATTATTAGTCCTAAACTTCTCTAAGGTAAACTTTCAACTCATTAAAACCCATATTGATCTGATCTTTCTACAGAAAAATACTATATCATTCCATAAATAATTTTTATTCAGAAGGATTATATAAATAATATCCCATTATTTCCAAAGGACAATAATCAAATAAGTATTTATTTAATATAAGAATACATTTATTAGAATCCAAAAAACATATATGTTCTTTAAAACCCCAAATATTTATAAAATAAAATTCCAGATGACTCCTAATCCATATATCATATGGTATATTTTTTAAAACTTTACATGGAAGTTGATTATGTAACTCATTATTATGGTGTGTCTTTTGTTTTGAGTTGTAGATATGATATTGACTATATTTTTTAAATGGTTCTTGGTGTTTCTGGTAAATAAAGCCAAATAAGGGAGAAGTTGTGGGTGGGTCCTACTAAAATATACTAGAATATACCTTTGGGTACCCAATCATTGGGTACCAGGTACTTGTTGGATGTGGTAGTGTTGAAAGTCCACCAGATAAGCCACCGAGTGGCCGATGGACATGCAGTAGGTTAATGATGATCCACTGGGAGCTAGTGTGGTCTAGACAGGTACCCATGGTGTTCAATGGTTAATTTTTCAATAGGGGTATAATTATCTTTTCATGGTCATGAGGATTGGTTTTAAACTCAAGATACATACAATTTAGGGTTAGTTGGATGAAAATTTTGCAAATTTGGATACCTAATTCCCTATCTTCATTATACAACTACAAGAATCAATTATGTCTATGTTTTTGGATTAGATTTCCAATTTGGGTAGTGCATTGGATTTGTATCAATAAGTTATCCATGAATCTTACCTTTTTATATTAAGGTGGTGAGATTTAGTTCATTGTGTGATTCTAATTATCATTCTATTATTTCTAGTTTATAAAATTCATTAATCCAAGTGTTCTTTGAGTAGTTATGGATCTATACCCAAACTATATTTATTTTCCACATTAATGTATGTGTACCCTTAATTTATCAAGTATTTGGAATGTGTTGATATATGAATAGTATACTAATTGATGATTTAACTTTCTTCTATGTATTTTTTAGATTGTAAAGTGACCTAATTAATGATAATTGGATTTATTTTGATTTATAAAATAATGAATGTGACCCTAAAATATTAACATAGGGCT
Source organism: Viscum album (assembly GCA_963277665.1). NCBI lineage: Eukaryota > Viridiplantae > Streptophyta > Magnoliopsida > Santalales > Viscaceae > Viscum > Viscum album. The sequence continues at coordinate 1,794,250,681 of OY728120.1, read as the reverse complement.
AGAATTAAATTTAAAAATGATTATTTTGATGTGTTGGTAGGGAATGATCGAACGATAAATTTATAAAATTAGTGGACAATAATGTGATGGTTTTAGTTGGATAAAAAACCTATAAAATGAAAAAAAGAATGGGATTAATGACATGATAAAGTGATAAACACTTCTTATTAATTTCATATGGTGGGATTATAAATCGTAATATGTAATTATTGTGAATGTAATACTACTGGGTGGGTTTAAGGGGTTGAGTTTATACTAAAATATGCACATTCACATGTTTAAATGAGAAATTACGTATGATAATCATGTTTAGAATACATTAGATAATAAAACCCAAGCTTGGAAGGTAATTATGGGTTCTTTTTCTACCATTGGTTTCGTATAAAAATATAGGAATAGAATTTTAATATTATAAAGTGGTGAATAAAGTTAGATAGAGAACCTAGTGTGCTTGGGGTGTTGGCATCATGTATGATCATCCCAAAGTATAAAATTTATATACTTTAAATGTTGTATTAAATGTTTTTATAAGTGTTTAAAAGTAATATGGTGTTGATTTAAAAGGGTAAAGGATATGTGATGTATGTTAAACCAGAATGTTGGATAATTTACCTCAACCACATTCATTAAGGTGTGAATTTATTAATGTAATGAAGATAGAAATGAACCCTTAAATGGTTAAATGGGGTGAATAACAAGAAAATGGTTGGGTAATAAACCTTGGAATGAAATTTTTAATAATTGAACCTTATTGGGGGGTTCTTGATGTGCATTTTATTTCTAAAATTATTATAATTATTTAAGAGAAGGGGTAATTTTTTATGTGATTGTACATGCTATGTTGGGGGACAAAATTACAACATGAGGTTTTATAGATTGGAAATCACTTAGTTTGTTGTGTTATTGGTGATGTGTTAAAATTTTACCACTAACCATATATTTCAATGTTTGAGCCATGGTAATGGTCACTTATTGGTGGCTTATGGTGTACTAAGTTATAAAATGATATGATAAGGATTTTTTTACCTTAAGGGGATAAATATATGTTATACCATGATATTGTAATATTGGACATAAAGAGATGAATATATTTTATTCCATGATATGGAATAGTTGAATGTGAGGGGTGGGATGCATATGATCTCATTGGATATGAGAAAATGGATGTAATTAGTACCATGTTCACAGTTGGACTTGGGTTAGATTGAGGTTCCACGATGAGTTACGAGGATATTTTTGGATCCTCATATACCAGCACTAACTGAAATAGGTATGAATTTTATGGGTGACATGGTTACACCTTCTCTTATAACATCGATAATTAACTATAATTGACCCTCTTAGAATTACATTATTATATATTTTCAAATACTATATCCTTGATATATGAGAGGTTTCATTGGTTACTACTATGTATTATGTTTTCACTTATTGTATTTACACCCCATATGTGTGTACAGATTACCTAAAAGACATTTTAGGATAGGGAAATATGCCTCTGCATCTAATTTTTCTTGTATTGAGACACTTTGGAGCTATATCCCTGAGCTTGTGGTGTCATAAGGGGTGGGTTGTTCCTAATTCCTTTCATTATTTTTTCTTATATTGCTTACATTTTTTATTATATAACTTATTTTGGTTTTTATTTGGCTTCTTAACATTTATGATTATTTCTGGATATTATATTGATATTCTAGATTTTTTGTTATTGTTTTTTATTCATCTATTTATTAGAGTTGTAATGATTATCATTTTTATTATTTGATGTGATGGATCATTATTGGATAAATAACTCCCCAATAAGTATTATAGTTCCTTTATACTAGTTTCTAGCCTCTCTTGATTGGGAGTGCACTTGAGGCCATGTGGAATTTTGTCTTGGTGTAACTGTCATACCGGGGTGGGACATTACAAAAATGTATCATGAAATTATTTTAGGGAATATTAATATTTAGGTTGTGATAGAATATAAAATAGTAGTTAGGACTTGGTATTAATGTTATTCATTGGTGTTTGACCATCACAAAAATATTGGAAGTATAAGATGTCAGTGAAGTATGGGATTCTATGTAGGTGATTTTCTAAAAATATTTTGGGGTGTGAAAGTCACTGAATTTTTATTGAGTAGTGGGGTTTCCATGCACCACATTAGCGCATAGGTACATGAAATGTATGTGAGTGTGTGTTTGTGGTTGTACTAAACTAGTAAATTGATTGATTAATTGGTTTTGATTAAATAATTCAATTATTGAAAAAAATTGTTATTTTCTAAATTTGTAAATAATAATGAATTTAAGGAAACAAACCGTTTTATTTGATGTTGTTATTTAATTTTCTTTGATTATTAGTAGTTTTTTATAAAGTCATATGAATTGTTTAATAAAAAATTATCTAATTGAGAAAATTTTAAGGTGGTTAAATAATGATTTCATGGAGTAACTTGATAAGGAAATTTATAGAGACTTGTTGAAGTGTTTCATTTATTTGAATATAAATTGAAGGAAATTATGGAATAATTTAAAAAAAAATTAAAATTAATTAAAATAGGGATATTTAATCCATGTATAGTTTTGTAAAATAAAATGGGTTAAAATTAATTATGATTGATCTATGTATTTGAAGTTTAATGTAAATATTTTTTATTCATTTATTGTAATGTGGGAAAAAATAACAATTTAATCAGTAACATAAAATATAAAGTGATTAGAAAATATTTGAGATGTACTTAAATGGTACCTTGAGTAAACCAAGAGATGTTTTTATTCTATTTAATTTTAAGTTTTTTGGTTAGGTATTTTGAAAAATCCTTAAGAGTATGATAGTTTTAATTATGTGTATTAATTATAGCAATTAAAGAGATATAAATTTTTATAAAATAATATTGTAAAGTAGAAAGTGGGTTAAAATGTAATCTTAAAATATTAAATGATGTAACTTGGAAAGTATGATTTGTGTTGATTGTGAAGTAAAGGCATAATTGGATAATATCACTTCTGTTGAAAGATAAATTTTCATGATATATCATTTAAATATAGTTTTGAGAATGATTAAAAGGGAAATAGGTGTATGGTTTTGTTAAAAACATGATAGTGATAAATTTAATGCTTCATTATTATTTTAGTTTCATGAAGACAAGTTCAGTTTAAATTTTTAAAATCTAACCTTTGTTATGCTTGATATAGTTTTTTGATGAAATTCTAACTTACCATGATATTATTGTATTGCTTAAATTAATTTTGAAAGGGAGTTATTAATTTGAACAAGGTAGATGTTATTTAATCTGTTGAATCACAATATATAAAAAAAGAGTATGATAATGCTTGGGTTGTAGCCATGATTTTCGACCATGATTAATTTCCATATTATGATTAGTGATGATTTTATGAAAATGATTTATTAATATTCCTTTTATAATATCTCTAGGTTTTTTTTCAATATTTATGGGGTACATTTACATTTATGATATTTTGAAAGGGTAAAATATTTTGATATGGGAATTTAAATGTTTTCTGTTTAAATTTGTACCCTGTGAAAAACATAGAATAAATTTCATGTCCTCATTATTCATTAAAGTGTACATTTAGTGTTTAATGAATAAATATGAATATTGAAATGGGTATAAATGTTTTTTTCAATTGGTTAGAATGTGTTGTGTGAAAGATTATAAGAGTGGGAGTAAATTAGTGTGACGTTTCTGCCAAAAAAATTACCCTTAAAAAATTCCCCTTTTGTATTCAAAACTATTTCTCAATTATAATTTATGGATATACTTGTGTGTTATCAATACTCACACCATTACATGAAAAGTAATAAATAAATAAGTTAGAATAGCATATGTCATTTTTTCAAGGTACAATCCCAATTTGGGTATCCACTCATTACATTGTTTGGGTCAAGTATGACACATATATTATCAATAATAAATTCTAATGATTAAAAAATATTTATGAGGTATCATTCTTAACTCAACACTTATAAGTGTTGGGAAGGTATTATCCTAAACCCATGGGAAGGTATCATCCTTGGCCAAATGTTATCTCACCATAGTAGCTAGTTTTATATATCCCTTAACTCTCCTGATTAGAATGGATATAATTATACCAAATACCTCTAGTATCCAATACACTTCCTTATGAAATCCAAAAAAATATCTATAATCTATGCATGGACATCGCTTCATTAACTGGTGATATATTCTTCATTTTCACGAGGCCTTTGATTTTCAGTACATAAATAGATAAATTAACTTGTATGTTAGACTTATTGACTTAAATCAACATTAGAGTGAATAAAAAATGTATATATAAGGTTTATTCATGTTTTCTTCTAACTCGTTATTATTCTTCTTCAAGAGTCTTGATGAAAAGATCATAAATAGGCAGTTGTAGTATCAACCTTTCTAAACTCTTTTTTTTTCTTCTAAATCATCATCTATGATATAAACATGTCATAGGATAATTCTTCACTCCCAATTATCCTCTTCCTTCTTCTCTTCTCCTTTTTGTTTTACCTCGATGCACAATATTTACTCTAAAAAATATCATCAGAATATATTATCATTTAAATTCTACACTAATCTTGTATTGAATTATTGCTCAATCATATCATCATGATATTTTAATCAATGAATAAAATTATAAGATCATCGGATTTTATATCACTAGGGATATCATATTTTTACAACTGGTGGCCATTACGTATCTCCTGTAATCTCCATGTGAACCTTACGCATGCTCTTTTTGAGACTTATATATGTCATATATATTTGGATTTACTATTATGAATGGTCATATCATTTATTATAATATGAAGATTTTATATCCTATTTTTTTCATTTTCCCAACTAGAAACCTTTACATATCCTCCTACCAACCCTTACATATTACAGAGAAGATCGGGTACTTTTCTAAATTTTTTGTGACAAACCTTTACATAAGAATTTATTACTCTTATATATCATAGAGTGGTTTGATACATTTCTAGAATTAATTACCTATAAGTACATTGGTATATTTTCTACGATAACTCTAATATATTTATATGTGACCATTACATATCATAGTGAAACTTAATATGGAGCCAATTTTCATTCTTCGAGGCTTGATAAACCATTACCTATCAACATGAAGTTACTCTTATGCATCAAATAAGGTTTTTACCTTTTTTTTATTCTTATTAAACTTATAGGAACTCTTACATATGATCATATTGAATATTATGTATTCACTATAAGTTATAATTTTATGATTTTTTAGTCTTTATGTTGTGGATAATCCTTAGTATCTAGATTAATCTCATTGGTACTTTTATATATCATTCTAAGTACCTTTATGTATCATAGTTCATTGTAACACTTTTAAATTTTTTTACTCATCATATTCTAGGGAACTCTTATAAATTCATTAATGTTTCAGAGTCACCCTTCAGTATTGCCTATGATACCTTTTAATATTCTATCCCTTTGTCAAATTTCATCTCAAATACAAAATTATATAACTTATTCAAATCACCTCATAAAATCTTTTGTTATTTTCAAGGAATCTCCAATCACTCCACCTCATATCAAAACAATTCATATGATTTTTGGAAATTATAAAATCTTCTCATAAATATTTATAAAAAATATCAAAGAATATTTCATCATATAAATACCCTTCTTTATTATTCACATGAACCTTTATTTCCAAATCACTTACAATTTTTAACTTAGCCCTCTCTGTTCCATCATCCAAGCAATATTCTTTAATGTTTACAAAAATATTTTTTCTTGGTAATACAATGAGGGATTCTCATTATTATATCTTGATTTTTTACTTATTTAATCATAACTTTTTGATATTTTAAATATACATATTTATAACTTTTAAGGAACATATTATAGATAGTGTTTTTATCTTCCAACATCACTTTTCCTTGATTCATTACAAGATCATCTCAATAATTATTAAATGTGTGATGTGTAAATCCTCAAACATTCTCACATTAATAAATTATTCATTACCAACATATGAATGGATCTCTAATAGAGTGTATAATGGTAGATAGCTTCTCCAAAGATATATATCTCAACTTTCAACTTCCTTATTCATTGATCACTTCCTCTATCACCTGACACATATTGAAAATAAACTAACTCATTGACAAAAAATACAATCATCCCAATCAATTAGACTCTAAAAACTCCACCTTTTGTTTTTTTAAATATGATTAAATTCATCACATAGATTTATATCAATATGCATATTGAAGTTCTACATTTTTATACCCCTTATTGACAATAAATACAAAGATGTAAAGGTAAGGTAAAGACCTACTCATACCATGTTTCTTCCATAATTGATATTTCTTCTAATCTCACTTTGAAATTAAATTTTGATTTTATTGAGAGAATGGTGGAATCAAATTTCACTTAAGTAATGATCCATAAATTAACCAACTCTATATGAATAATTCTTGGAATATAAAAGAAGAGTGATGAAATAAGACATCAAGGCTATCTGAAAAAATTTAAGTATGTGATACCAACTCAAATACATATTTACGAGGTTCATTTAAGTAGTTTTACAAACAAACACCTACACTCATATTCAAAAAACAAATTAAAAACATTCAAGTGTAAGAATTTATCTCCCCATTTATGCTATCTTCTAGCTTAACACACACTCCCCTTTAATAATCAGATTTTATAAAAAAAGAAAGAATGAAAAATTAATTTTTATAAATCATCTTTATCAATATCAATATTCATATATAATATTGATTTTATAGAATATTATTTACTCAAATCCCCCTCAACAGATATACTCAAACACATCTTTATTAGGGTTGTTTTTATTAAAAAAATCATAAGATCTAATAATATCACTTGAAATATTACGAGGAGATATCATGATATCAATTAAATAATTTAAAGATATATATCAATTATAGATATAAAATGTTCCTATATTTCATCAAGTTATCTCCCCCTATCACCTTAAACTAATTAAAAAAAATAAGTATAAATAGACAAAATATTTGGGAATAATTTTGTTTCTCATTTATTTTTCAATGATATAAATAGGTTTGATATTTTTTTCTCAACCAAGAAACCATTTTATTTATAGCTCCAAATTTATAAGAACTCTTTATTCTAGCTCCTCCTTTGATCCTCAAAATTTTAACCACCTTAAGTAGCATGGACTTCTTTTTTAACTATATTCTTCTTATATAGAATTGTATTTTTCAAATTACATTGAAATTCAATTTTATTATTCTGTTCCTACATCATCTTATTTACCTTTTTCAATTGGGATGGCCATATAGCCATGCATTCTTTTGTAACAAGTCCATTTTTCTTGGTCATTCCCCAAGACTTTAAAGGATATTCCACTTTATTTCTCATACCTTCATTTTATATAGGTATTCATTTCATTCATTTATTAATACTATTTACTATTTTTTTACACCTTTCACATAGATTTTATTTCTTGTTGAAGTTACCCTTCTTTGGAAACTTATTACGTATATATTCATGTATGTATTCCATCAAATAAAACCTCTTATTTATTTTGTTACATTGATTCTATTTGTTTATTTAGCTTGACTCCTCCATTATTAATATTCAAAGATTATTTTTAAATGTATATGATTTATAATTTTATCCGAAAATAAATGTTTCTCTTATTTTGTTTAGCATCATTCAAAAACTTATTCTTCAATCTGTCTTGCTTAATAGTCTTATTCTTCTTGTACATCAAGGAAAAATCACTTTCACCTATTCTTTGTTTCTATATTTATTATGTTCTATTTACATTGAAATATTGTGGTATATTATTAGATCATCTATACCATCACTCATTACTATTCGACAACCTATGTAACAATCTCAATGAAATCATCAAGACATTAAAATCTATTCTTTGCAAATTGATTTCTCTACTTCTATGTATGTTTCCTCAAATTAGTAGGATTTTGCATAACTTTAGATCTGTTCACCCATAATATAGGCCATATATAATCTTCAATAATTGATAAATTATTCCATCATTAAATTGAATTATTTTCAACCCTTATGTAACACCAAAACTGAACAATAAACCTTGTTCTCTTCCTTTGGGTTCTAGTCTGGATACGTTGTACAACCCTCTATTTTCTAGGACAAACAATCATTATTTTGAGAACACTTTTAGGATACAATTATCCTACTAATTCAAATAACCACAATTGAAGTGGTGTTGGGGTTTTAAGAATTTTTTCACCTATATTTATCCACAATTTAATTTAGAACATAAATAAGTGATTGAAATAGTATTAGTATATAAAAATTCTCCTTGTATTTGGGTTATATTTTTTCATGAGATTATAGTGGATTGATTTTTATATGATCTCAATATATTTTCAACATTAATTTAAACCTTTTGGGAGTGATACCAGTTTCAAAAACATTCATGTGAACTGCTCTTCTTTTCTCAGCAATTTTGGAATAATCTTCCTATGTTTATTCCATATTTTTTAGTTTAAATTCCAATTAAATACATTTAATATTGATGATATTCTTTCCAGCCTCAACTGATATATGAATTTCTTCCCATTTTTTATTCACCTTGTCATTATGATCTTCATTATTTTTGATAATTTCTTGGAAATAGTTATTTAGGTTCTTAATTCTGTAGGCTTTGATATATAATTGGGAACCCTTGACAACAATAGTAGATTTTGTATTTTTTTTAAATAATGGGACATATCTTCATAATATTTTATTATCTTATCTTTCTTATAAATATTTTGTAATTAAAATTTTTATAGAGATTTTTTTTAAACAATAAACAAAATTTGTTCCCTATATTTCACTTTTTTATGAGTATTTTACTCTGGAATTTTTTTTCCAATCCATATATCATAATTATTACATCTATTATCAGTTATGTTTTTTCATAATGTATTTATTGGATAAACTCATACATATGAGTGAAAAAATCAACATGAACTTTATTTAAGTAACACTTACCCTCAAGGTAGAGGTCTTCAAATGATTCAATAAACCCATCAACTTCATTTTCTAAACCTGATTCTTCTAGATAATGATTCTTAATAAATTCAACTAGTTAAACACCACCTTGACTACATTCAATTATTAGTGTACCCTCTTTCATATTTATAATTTTACTTAACTTATTTTCCTATTTATTCTTCCAATTATTAAAGGTTATATATAAAACCAACATATTGGTAATAACATAGATGGAAATTTTATTTTCCATGTGTGGAAATTTTGAACCCTCTTCAAATATTCACTTAATATATATCTAATGAAAGCAACTGTTAAAGAAAATATATCCAATCATAGGAAACCTATATTAATTTTAATAACACTTGTAGTGCCACTAAAATGATTATACAATCACCCTTGGAGGGGGTGAATAAGTGTGAATTTTTACTGAACTCTTTTTACTGTTTTAAGTTCCCCATAATTTATTAGAACTACTATATCAGTTATGATGTATTTATCTTTTTATGTTCTCTCAAAACTCAAACCATCACATACAAAGAAGTAAATGAATAAGAGGTAGTAACAAATTTTATTTTTACATGTATCAAACCCAATATAGGTAAATACTCCTTATTGTGTTTAGGTTGAATCTTTTGAACAAATTATAACTAATCAATCCGAGTGATTATGAAATATTGATAAGGTATAATCAATAAGTCAACACTTACAAGTAGTGGGATAATATCATCCTTAACATATGGGAAGGCATCATCCTTGAACCAATGTTATCTTGTGATAAAATTTATCTCATGAAACCCCATTATCATCCTAAATGGTATGGATATAATTATAATGGATCCCTTTAGTCTCTAATTATCATCCTTATTAACTTTTAAAAAAGATATCAAATCTACATTTGGATGTATCTATATAAATTAGTGAGATCTTCTTCCTCGCCAATAGATCTTCAACTGCTAATACATAAAAAACTATATTTTCATGAACATCGTCCTTTTTGTCTTAACTAATTCTCGTATTGAAAAATGCATGTATATAATAGGTTTCATCACATTAGATTCTTTCTTATTCTTCTGCTCCTTATTCAAGATTATCGACACATGGGTAATAAAAAGGAAGTACCAATTTCATCATTTCTCAACAAATATTTTCTTTCTTCAGAATATTTATCTATAATATAGAGATATCTTAGGGTAGGTCTTCAGTACAACTTCTCCAATATCTTCTTCTCATATACATCATTTTATTCTTCGATGTGAAATATTTTTTCTAAAAAATATATTTAGATTATATCTCTTCAATATGCAGAAATCTATATAAGAGTTAAGTATCAGTTCTCTATGTTTATCTATCTTAAATACATAATATATTCATCATTATAATATAGTATTGAGTTATACTCTCTCTTATTGTAGTCTTTCAAAATTCTAAGAATTATTTGAATATTACTTCCATAATTTAAATATGGATATTCTACTTCCAATTTTGGAAGAGTGATCTTCTCAATGTTCATTATATCTACTGGTATTACAAAAATACTCATCTAATCAATTAAAATGGTTGATAATATTCTTTGGAATTACTCCAACATTGATCACCATAGATGATTCTCAAATACTTTTATGTGAAATTCCAAAATAATAGAGTATTGATCCTCTAAAACTCATATCATTTAATTATTCTCTAGTCATGGATTTAATCAAATCTCAATAAAATAATCATGATGTTTTAATCTATAAATAACGTCTTAACATCCTATAATTTGGTTTCACCCGGAATATAACATTTTTCTAACAGGTGACCCTTATGTATCACTTGTAATCTCTATGTGACCCTTAAATATGATCCCTTTAACCCTTATGTATAAACTAGATGTTTTCATTTAATATTATGCATAAGAATACAGTTTAGTAATATATGGAGATATCATATTCTAGGATTTTCATTTTTCCAACTAGAAACCTTTATGTATCCTCACATTAACCCTTATATATAATAGTGAGTATATGAGACTTTGTAATATTTTAAGTGATAAATTAAAATATTAGAAATTTTTACTATTATGTAACATAATTTGGTTTGATACATTCTATATTTCATTTCCCTATGAGTATATTTATGTATTCACTATAATGACTCTTAGATATTGAGAAACTGACCTTTACATATCACAATGCGACTCAAGACTAATTGATTTCTAGTCTTTAAAGTTTGAGAAACCAATACATGTCAACTTAAATCTACTCTAATGTATTAGTGTTATATTGAAACAAAAATTTCTTATTAATATAAAAAAACATATTAGTAATATATTCAAGGATAAAAAGGTTTAGTATCTTTATAAAATTACACTCGTACATCATTTATGAATAATAAAACATAAAAATTATTTAAGTACTTCTTTATTTTCCTCATAAAATATCTCTCATTATCATTAGTATATTTATTCACCTAAGGATATAAATTATAGAAATTGTGATCTAAAATCCCAGTAAGGGGAGGAATAACATGGGAGGAATAAGGTATATTAATCAATCAAAAATGGGTGATGATAATCAATATCATCATATCATAGGAATAAGATCATTATCAAAATAAAGAGGGTAAAATTTGATAAAGTCATGTAATGTGTCAAGTTCATAGCAAGGAAACATCATATCATAGTGGTCAAATACCACACATAGATGTGAACAAAGCTAGCATCATATTCATGCATAACATATGTGCATAAATTGTAACATCATAATTGTGAAGAAAGATAGTATCATGTTCCTATATAATAGAAATAATATCATAAGATATATTACATTACCCAATTAATTGGAGGGATATATAATTATGGATCCTCCCATCATATCATAAATTTCTTATAATAATCGAATCCACATAAAATGTAAAAAAATATTTTTCATACAAAAAACCCATATAATGGAATGCATTTTACAAAGGCTTTAGAAATAATACTTTTATGAATAACCATTGGTATTCCCAAATGAATTAGGAAAATCAATTTTTTCATAAAATCTCATCAATCTTTAGTGGATAATAAATAACTTGAGAGGATTCAATTTGATATTTTTTTAAATTAAATTCTTCTAGAAAAATCTTTATAAATTGCTAAGAAAAACATTTCAAATAGGTAAGAACTTGTATATAACTAAAAAAGAAAATGGAAAGAATATTGGAATAAAATTTTAATGAAATTTTAAGAACATCTATATAGAAAATAATGTGAAATTTGAGATAAAGGAAAAAATAAAGAGTTGGGTTTGAGATTCCCCTTACATTAAATCCTGCTCTATTCTATCGACTTTACACCTCCTTAAAAAAATAGTTGTATTAATACATGGAACATCAAGTTAATTATGTTCATTTTTTCACTCTTGATCAATTATAATCATTTTATTCTATTTATTAATTACCTTTTTTATAGTTGAAACTTTTGGATATCAAATTTTCCTTAAAATATCCTTTCTTTATTCGATTTAATGATATTGTTTAATAGATATTTTTTAATTGTTAATAATAAAACCATAATATTGGAAATAATTATATTTATAAATTTATATAATATAAATAATTTATTATAACCATCCATAAGGGAGTAGATAATAAAATAATTGGAAATTTCCTCATAGATGGTTAATTGACCGTTAATGGGACATTGTTCGAAGAAGAGGTGTGAGATATATAATATGTGCATATAACATCTTTGAAGGATAATAAAATTAACAAGATTAAGATAAAATAATATTTCATTGTTATAAAAAGTTTTATATTATAAAATAAAATTAGGATAGGGATTTTAGAAAATGGAAAAAATAACATATGAATGGAAATTACCTATTTTTTCATGTTTATCTTTTTCTATGACCCTTAACCTCTTGAAATATTGGAGTTTGATTGCACCAAAATGTATTTAAGGATTCTAATGGGATTTTTATGGAGGATTTGGGTAGTAGTTTTTCTTTTTTAAGTGAGACAGGATTGGTTTTCCAATGGGACGGGTAAGGGGTTATTTATATATGAGACGAGAGGAATTTTTGAGTTAAAATGTTGAATAAAATACTTTGTACAAGGTAATCCTTTTAATAGATATATTATTGACTTTATGAATAATATATAAATAAAATATAATTGTTTTAGGAATTCAAACCCTGTTATAAATTAAATTAATTAGTTTATTAAAAAAGGAAAGTAGAAAGGGAGAAAAATTTTATTTTAATAAAATACATTTGACTTTAGACTTTGGAAAATAATTTTTATGTTTTCAAATTAAGTTCATTGTTTTTAAAAGACCCATTTATCTTAATAAATTTAAATTGGGATTAAATAACAGATATATAATTAATTAAGTCATTATTTCATCATCATTATATCATAAAATGTGTAGTGTTTAAAAAAAATTATTAGTATTCGTGTAAAAATTGAATTTACTAATAAAATTATCAAAAAATAAAACTTGGAAAATTTTAACATTATGATTCTAAAAATAAAATTACATTTATAAAAATAAATTTCTAAAATAGTTAATAATAATTTTTAAAATAAAAAAATGATTTTTTTGAGATATATTATAATACAATTTATTAATAATGTACATATATTTTCTTTGAGTTTTGAATCATAATATTTATTGTATGGAATTATAATATTTATTTTTTATTAAATTACTCATGATAAATTTTATTTATATAAGATTTTATAAATTTGAGGTCAATTTACTAATCCAATTTTCGTGTTACTTTTCCCAACAGTCAAGTTATTAATCCCAATGGTCACATTGCTATTCTAATGGTCACATTATCTCCTATAAATTCCTCTTCATTCCTTGAAAAATTATTCACTAAAATTTCTCCCAAATTTATATATTTTCATTTTATTATATTTTAATTAGTTTTTTAATATTCTATTTCCTTTCTATAGTATTGTTCGTGGGGTAATGATTCTAGAAGATTGGAATGATCCATATTTCCCCATTCTATTTTTCTTATTTTCGATTTTTTCACCATTTTAATGTTTGTCATTTTCATGGGTTTTGTTGCTGACTAATTCAATGATATCTATTTATGACATAAACTGTTTTTTAGTTTATCTATATGATATATATGTATAAAACTATATAATATTAGACACATTTATTTAGGAATCAAATGTTATTTATAAATTATGGGTCATTACATTCTTCCCCCCATTAGAAATTTCATCCCTGAATTTTTAACTCAAATTATTGGTTGAGAATAGATTTTAGGAACCTATGTTTCATCATTTCCTTTAGTTCCCATGTCAACTCTTATATTTTATATTCCACCATAAGACTTTGAAAATGTGAGTTTTCTTTTTTGCATAGAAATTTCTCTCTATGGTCCACAATCTTCATTTTTTTCTCCTCATAAGGGATTTCATTCTCTAGTTGTACCACTTATAGATTTAGTACATGTGATGGATCATGTATGTACTTTCTTCGGGGAGAAACATGGAATACATCAAGAACTTGATTAATATTTTTTGGAAGTTCTAGATAATATACCACTACTCTTATATGACCAAGGATCTCAAAGGGTTTAAGGTACCTTGGGATTAGCTACTCTTTCTTTCCAAAAAAATGATTCTCTTCCATGCTAATATTCTAAGTAAAATATTGTGTCTAACTTAAAACTCTAAGTCCATTATATGGTTGTCAACATAGACCTTTGGCTGATTTGGAGTAGTTTTTATATGTTGTTTGATGGATTGAACCTTTTTCATTATCTGTTAAACAAGATCAGGTTTAAGTATATTTTTATCACTAACTTTATCCCAAAAAGTTTGAGTTATACATCTCTTCATATACAGGGATTCATATGGATTAATTTGAATACTTGAGTGGAAGTTATTGTATGAGAACTAAACTAATGGGATATTTTGATCCCATCTACCTTTAAATTTGATTGAGCAAGCTCTTAGGATATCCTCAAGTTTCTAAATGGTCCTTTATGATTGGAAATTATTTTTTAGTTCACATGACACACTAAAAGTTAATTCAATAATTATAACATGTGAAATACTTCCCTAATATTTAGAATTGAATAATGGATCATGATTAGAGATGACTGATAGTGATTCCCCATAGATCCTCACCACTTTCTTTGCATATATCTTAGAATGTTTTTCAAGAGAGAAATATCCATGAATATAGATGAAGTGGGCATTCTTTGTGATTCGATCCACCACAACTTATATTTCATTTCTTCCTTTGGATTTATTAGGGAGACTAGTGACAAATTTCCTAGTGATGTTCATCTACTTCCATGTAAATATGGGCAACATTTTCATCATCCCATTATACTTTTTTCCAATCTTCTTTAACTTCCTGATATATCAAGCACATTAAGTTGTACTCAACAATCACCATATTCATTTTTTACTAACATATGTGCTCTCGAAGATCAAGGTATATCTTGGTACATCCATGATGGATTAAAAAATATGATCTTTTCACATTATCCAATAGCTATTTCCTTTTCTCGGGTGATGAATGTAAAAAAATTATACTTTCAAACCAAATGAAACAATATATATCAATTTTTAATTAATGAATTTTCCCATACATTATTTCTTCCACCTTATTTTCAAGCTCCAGATCATCCCTTTATGCCTCTAAGATCTTATCTTGGATAGATTCTTAGGAAATAATTTTGGAAAGGTCTGATTTATTCCTTTCCATTATGATTTCCATATCCATCCTTTTAATCTACAGGAAGATAGGGTCTTTCTCAATCTGCAACAAGGAAACATTAGCAGGTTATATTCTACTAAGAGAATCAGCTACCGTTTTCACCTTTCTAAAATGGAAGTGAATAAATAAATCATAGTCCTTGATCATCTCTAACCATATTCTTTGATTCATGTTTAGATATTTCTATTAGAATATATAATTTAGACTCTTATGATCTGTATGTATTTCACACTTCTCACCATAAAGGTAGTCCCACCAAATAGTAAAGGTGAAGATCATAGTTGATAACTCCATATCATGTGTCAGGTAGTTATGATCATGTATCTTTAACTATTGTGATACAAAGGAGACCACTTTATCATTCCGCATGAGTATATAATCCAAGTATTTATTTAAATAAAAACTATATATCAAAAAAACATAATCCAATTTATTTTAGTCTGAGTTCATGAATAGTGATTATCCTCTTCTTAATATCCTTAAATATTTCTTCACATTCTTCCATCTAGACATAATTTACCCTTTCCATGTTAAATTAGTTATAGTCTTGAAAATCATGATAAATTCCTCACTAAATTTTGGTAGTACACAAATATACCATGAAAAATACATATTTCAATGAAACTTGGGGTCAATTCAATTCTTAAATTTCCTTGTCCTTGAATGGTCCACTAAAATTACCTCACTTGCGATCACATTCCTTAATAAGGTAACTTTTTATATCCTAAATCCACACTTGATGAACTTATCATACATTTTATCCATTCTAAATGTTTCAATCAGAATCCATAGAGGCTCTTCATGTTCCTCCATTATCTGGGAGAAAAATTATATTATAATCAATAATTACAACCATAAATTTTTAAAGGTAGTATCTAAAGACTCTATTCAAAAAATTCATGAAGATTTATGAAGAATTAATTAGTCTGAACGGGATCACTTTTAACTCATAGTTTCCATACCTATATAAAAGTATATATTCTAAAGATCATCCTTACTTACCTTTAGTTTATGACATCTAAAACAAATATACACCTTTGGAAAGTAGTGATATCCTCATAGTTGATTTAATAAGTCATCAATCCTTGATAAGAGATAATTTTTCTTTATTGTGATCATGTAGAGATCCTAATAATTGATACACAGTCGTACTGATCTATCCTTTTTCTTGACATAGTGAACCAATAAAATCCAAGGTGATTCACTTGGTCATATAAACCCTTTGTCCAAATTCTCTTGCAACATCTTCTTTAACTTCTATATTTTGATAGGGGATATCTGATAGAGGCAATTATAAATAGAAGTGGATTATTTCATATTCTCTATTAAGAAATCTAGCTCATGATCTAGGGAAATTCCAAGTAACATGTTAGTAAATACATGAATATGTTCCCTTATAATGTTATTTTTATCATGTTTGATAAATCATTTGACTAAACGATTTGGTAAGATACGATTATTTGTTGGGAATCAACACACACACTATTGAGGTATTTTATAAAGTAGATTCATGAACATACATAAATTTTTATAGGAGCGTGGTAAAGTTTAGAATATATAAAGATATATGATTTTCCTAATAGTTTATGTCAGCTCTATATAATGAGAGCTAGTACATTCCCAATATAGAATTAAATTCCACCAAGGCAAGGATTACAAGATTCATTAGAAGAATATGTCCACAGATACTGACCAAAGAAGATTCCAAAACTTGGGCTACATTGATTGCACCACTTGGTATTTTTACTAATATCATTACATAAAGGTATCAAGGTTTTGATTCAGTGGTTTTATAAGACTTGTTGGTTATAAAGGAATGTGTATACCCATAATCAAATAAAAAAATTTCATTCTTGCGTGAATAGGAATTTTACATTGTATGACTTCATTTAAATTTCCCAACTCAGTAGTAGTGATGACATAAGATTTCTTTTTCTCCTTCAACATTAGTGCTTTCTGAATTTAATAACCCTTGATGGCCCGAGGTTTAGTACACTATCTTACATAGTACCCTTACTCCATAAAATCGAATTATTGGACCATGGGTGGTGTATTTGGAGGTTCCTTCCTTTCCTCCATCATGTTGGTCAACTTATTCATGTCCCTTTTATATTTGTGAGTTTTTTTTACTTCTTTATCACACTTGAAGCATTTCAATTCCCCTTTGATCAAATTCCCATAATGCTTCTTACCACATTTTTTACATGTGGATGGTTGGAAATTCTTTCATCTATTGTCATTTGATTCCCTCGCATGAAACCCCATATTTAATTTCTTATCTCCAAAATCATGGGACCATTTTTTAAACTCCATATCTACTTTGAGAAAACATTAAACAACTTCTTCGTAATTAAAAAATTATTGAATTGATATATCCTACCAGAGGTGTGGTTTAAAATCACTAATGAATCAATCTATTTTTCATCATTGTTGATAATAAAACCTTATTAATATCTTTTAATACATGTGAAATTTGACTCATAAGTCATGATAGATTCATCTTACTTTTTCTTATGCTCTATCAATTCCCTCTCTATCTTTTACTGAATAGTTTAATGGAAATGCTTTCCTAGAAAAAAACTTCTTAAAGTATCCCCACAACATTTCATCCATTTTATTGGTATTATTTACCAATGTTGGTCATTTAACAGCATCTCTATCTAAAAAATATACTGGAAAGATAAATATATCCTTTTCAGAATAATGGAGTATAGAAAATAACTTCTCTATTGAGTTTATCCATTATGTTGTGACAAGTGGATTGGAAGACTTACTAAATGTCATTGGTCAATGCTACATAAAATAATAAATTTCATTTTGTTCCTTATTTCATGAAAGAGGATGTTTCAAATAGTTTATGTTATTATTCATAGCCTGAGATAATTGGGTAAGCATCACCTTAATTTTTTGAACTCCACCTCCTATGGGATTGGGGATGTTGTTTAGATAATCGTTTCATTTTCCCTCGCATGGGTTATTAGTCTGGTTTCTCATGGTTCCTAATATTTTATAAAATATAAAAGGATTGAACAAACATTATTAAAAAAATTATGAATAAATAATTTATTATTATGTGTAAACTAATTATAAAGACATATATTATGGTATCACTATGTTTATCATTTTTCTCAAATGATGCATCTAGGATCTTGTAAATTAATCCTTCTATAACTGTAAGTGGAATAATTACATTATTTATATATCCTTTATAATGGTTTGTATTGAGATTTTGATTAAGTGAAGCATGTCCCTCGATATCATAAAACTACTTTTGAAGTAAGGCATATTTTTCATGCACTAGGGGATGACCAATTTGATACCCAACCCACCCATTTTGGGGTTATTACCCCTAGGTAAAACTATGGGAGACTCACATACACATGTAGTATCTAGATAGAGATTTCATTTCTCAGAAACCATGCACACTTATAATTTACCAAATAATATGATGTTTACTGATACATAGACTTATCCTTATGGTTTGCACTAAAATGTTTTATTATTAATCCCCAAATTAACACAATTATGCCTATGGTACCAACTATAGTGACCCAACTTTTTCTTATGTGACTATTACATAATTTTTAAGATGAATAACATAAAAAACATAAACATTATTTAAATAATTCTTAGTTTTCCTCCTAAAATATCTCATGTTCTCCTTAGAACATGTATTCACCTAAGTATACACATCAAAGAAAGGGATCAGATAAAAACCCAATAAAGGGAGGAGTAACATGGGAAGGATAAAGGAATGGATCACTACTATATGGGTGATCATAATCAACATCATCATATAATAATAATAGTATCATCATTATAATCAAGAGTTAAACATTTGTTAAAAGGAATGGAATGTGAAATATGTATAATAATGAAACATTATATCATTGTGGTCAAAAACCACACATTGTTTTGAACAATGATATCATTATGATCACACATAACATATGTGCATAAATCTTAGAATCATAATTGTGAAAAAAACTATCTTCATGTTTAGGAAAAATACACATGATATCATTAGATATATCACATTCCCCAAAAAATGAGAGGGCTATATAATTTTTGGGACCACCCATCACATCATAAAATGATCATAATAATGCATATCACATGCAATGTAAAACAATAATAGTTATGAAATAAACCTATGGAAAAGAAATGGTTTCAAAAAGGTTTCATATAAAATAATTTTATGAATAAAATTTGGGCTTCCCAAATGAATAAGGTAAATTATATTTTTTTATGAAACATCATCAATCTTGATTGGATAGGAAATAACTCAAGAGGATTCAATGTAATGTTTTTTGAAATTAAATTCTTTTCAAAAAATATTTTTAAATGGATTAGAAATTTTATTTGAAAGGGTGGGAATATCTATATAACTAAAAATAAAAGGTAAAGAATTTTGGAAGTAAATTTTATGTACATTTTAATAATAGCCATATAGGAAATAATGTAAAATATTCGGTAACACGAAAATGTGGGGTTGGTTTAGAGATTCCCCTAACCTTAAATCACACATTATTTTATTTCTTTTCCACCTCTAAAATAATAAAAATAAATTTATTAAAACATTTAACTAGAAGTCAATAATTTTAATTTTTTCACAATTGATAAATTATAATAATTGGATTCCATTTCTTATTTCCCTTGGTAATAAGTGAAACATTTTCATATCATATTTTTCTTAAAATATATTGTCTTACTTTGATTTAATGGCCTTGATTAATTACTATTTATATATTATTAATAAAAATTTAAAAATATTTTAAAAACTTATATTTATACATTTATATATTATAAATAATTTATTATATCAATCAATAAGGGAGGTTATAATAAAATAATTTTCAATGTCCTCATTGGCAGTTAACCAACTGTTAATGGGACATTATCCGAAAAGGAGGTGAAAGATATATAATATGTTTATATGACATATTTATAGGATAATAAAATTACAAAGATAATTTTAACATACTATATAATTTTTTTAATATGTTTTGGAATAAAAAAGAAAAATAAGATAAGAAGTTTAGAAAATGAAAATAAAATAAAAAAACGAAAGGACATTACCTCATTCTTGAAGACGTTCCTTTTCTACAGCACGTAACTTCTTGAAATCATAGAGTTTTATTAAACAAGAACATCTTTAAGGATGATAAGGGCCTCGATAAAGAGGATTTTGGTAGATTTTTTTCTTTGGTAAGTGATGGGGTAGTGGTTTTACAAGGGATTGGTGAGGGGATATTTATACTTTAGGTGAGGGGTATTTTGAAATAAAATATGGAAATAAAATACTATTCCAGGTAAACCTTGAAGTATTGATATTTTAAATTATGACTCATATATAAATAAAATAATTTTTTTATTATTTAAAACTCATTTATAAAAAAATCATTAGTTTATTAAAAATTAAAATGAAATGGAGAAAATTTGTTATTTTAATGGAATACTTTTGACATTATACTTTTTAAAATAATTTATAGGTTTGGAAATTAAATTTATTGTTTTTAAAATACCCTTTTATCATATTAAATTTATTTATGGAATAAATAATTAATTTATCATTTAATAATTAATTATTTCATCATCATTATTTCATAAAACATGTAGTATTTGAAAACATTATTTTTTACTAATCACAGAAAAATTCCATTTTCACAGAAAATTATCAAAAAATAACCCATGGTAAATTTTAACATGATGATTCTACAAATGAAATTATTTTTATCAAATTAATTTTATATCATATGTATTTTTACTTTTAAATTTAATAATTATGATTTTTATGAAATACATTAAAATAATGTTTATTAAAAATGTGCTTATATTTTCTTTGAGTTTTTAAACTTTTTATTTATTTTATAGAAATAAAATATTTATATTTTCTTAAATTATTCATTATAAATATTATTTATATAAAATATTACTTTTTTTTGTCAATTTACTTTTCCAATGGTCTCATTAATATTCTCAACAATCTGGTTGTTATTCCCAATGGTCACATTACTATTCCAATAGTCACATTGCCTCTTATATATACCTCTTTATTCCATCACACATTATTCACTATAATTTCTCCCAAATTTTCATTTTATAAGATGTTTATTGGTTGAATAATATTATGTTATTGTTGTTCAACAGGGGTGATGATTCTAGCAGATTGAAAGGACCAGATATTTCCTATTCTAATTTTTTTATTTCTTATTTACTGTCTCGTCGTAATGTTTGGAATTTTCTTGGGTTCAATTGATGACTAATGTAACGATATCCAATAAAAAATAAAGTGTTTTTAGTTTCTCTATTTTTTATATGAACAAAAATATATAATATAACACAAATTTATTCAGGAAAAAAATGTTACAAATAATGTCTGCATCATTACAAATGTAAGGTTTTTTCCTTTTCTGATTTTTATACTTCACATCAGAGGAACTATTATATAAGTTCATGTTAACACTTATTTATTCATAGAAAGTTTTTATCAATTTTACAATACTTATCTTTTGGATAACCATTACATTTCTAGAGTAATCTTAGATGTACTTGTACATATCATCATGAGTACCTTTCTGTGTATTAGTGTGTTGAAACACTTTACAGATTTTCTAATCTTCGTAGAATAGAAAAGCTTTATTTATTCATCAATGTTTTAGAGTTAACATTTAATATTTCATGTGATGCCTTTACATATTCCATGACTTTTTAACATTATGCTCCAACTAAAGATTCTATAACATATTAATATCAACTGAGAATCACATTAGGCATTCTTTGGGTATGTCTAATCACTCAACCTCATCTCAGCACTATTCAAATGACTTTAAGAATTTATCAAGTCCTATTATAACTATTCATCACAATTCTTAAAACATGTTATAGAATATAAATACACTTCTTGAGTATTTTCAAAAATTATCAATTCCTCAACACTTCTACTTTCACACTCCTACTTATTCAATCCATTATCCAATAGATAGTCTTTATTTATGATAGAAATAGTTATGCCTATTAATCCAAGTATGGATTCATAATAGTATAGCTAGCCTTTTTTATTATTTAATCACAACTTCTTTGTATTTTAAATAGAAAAGTTCACAATTTTATAAGGAAGATATATTTATACAGTGATTTCACCTTCCATCAATAATATTTTTTGATTCCATACCATATTATCTCAATAATCATCAGATTTGTGATGTATGAATCCTTATTGATTCTCAATTTAATATCTTATTCATTATCAATATATGAATGTATCTCAAACATAATTTATAAAGGTTTGAAACTTCTTCCAAGATGTATCTCTCACGTTTCAACTTCTTAAATCAAAGGGAACTTCCTCTATCTCCAAACACATATTGACAGGTAGCATACTCATTGAAAAAAATATAACCATCACAATCCATTTTTTTTATTTACTAAATCATTAATAGAACTAAATTAGAGAAATTTGTTCTCTTATTTAGCCTTATTAGTGGTTTAATAATGGATTAACATAATAAATTTTTCACTAAACTCGCTTTTATAATTGAGGGTTTTAAACTTTAAATATCAACTACTTGTTCAAAAGACACCAAAGTTATTCATGTGTGTATTAGTGATTCATATATTCAATATTAAACATAATTATAAGGGGTTAGTTAAAATTTATATTTGAGGTGTGTTATATGTTTCATTTTAAAGAGAGTGATTGTGATATTTTTATTTATTTTAAATGTCAAATGATAACTTTTTTAGATTAATGGTTAGTGATGGGATAAGACTATTGTGTATTGTCCCAAACTAATGAAATTGGGAATCTATTTCCATGATCTTTATACTTTGGAGATGGTAAAAGGGGAAATAACATATAAAATCAACTGATTTATTTAGATTTTAAAAAATAAAGTCATTCTAAGTAGAAATTTAAATCATGTGTTTGTTTTGGAAATGGGAAGTATATTAAATTAATTTGGTAATTATGTAATTACATGATGTGTTTAAATTATTTCATTTAGTGTTTCAAGAAATGTTGTTTTATAGGATAAGATCACTGTGATGGGACATGAGGTAACCATGAATATTGTTATGTTATTCTGATATTTGAATATTTTATTACATTCTTTTTTGGCTTGAAATTGACTAATAATTCAAATATATTTAAAAGATAAATACTATTATGTGAATATGTTTAAATGGTGATAAGGGGTATTAATAGAATAATGGTTATTTTGAGTTTTTATTGTTAAATTTTGATTGTTATGTTCTTAACAACCATATCATAGGAAAATTCAAGGTATTTTTATTTTGAAAGTGTTCAGTATAAATTATTTTATTGGTTAAATATATTATTTGAGGTATAAATGTGTGAATTGATTCATGTGGATCTAATCCATGTATTGGCATAGTAATGGGGGTATGATATATATTGGTGTAATCATGGATTTGGGAAATATTGGTGATGACCATAGCAATGAGTGGATGAAGATTCAGTTGGATGAGTTAATGAGAGAATTAAACCGTCTCATTGAATGTTGGATGTATTATCCTTGAGTGTGGAATGGTTCCTTAAGGAACCACTGTTTATTTTTTCTTCGTGGGGGTGAATGTGGTTTAGTGTTCCACCATGTGTAGATAATCCTATAATAAGGATCCTCATGTACATACATTATATTTTTTAGGGCTTTTCCAGGATTAGACTCATGAATAAGAATAAAATTGATATCTCTATGGTGGGATAATTCATTATGAGATTCCAGATGCTTACTAGGGATGATAAGCCTAATGGTAGGGGGTTTTCAAAAACCTTAATCGTATTGGCATGTCTTTTTTTTTTAATATTAGATATTATTTTGGGTTTTTTATAGAGATAGTAATAATAGTATTGGGTAAATAAGGCTAAAGGGGGGAGGATTTATAGGTGGGACCCACAAGAATAGGAAAGAAGAGTCCACCATGTAACTAGTGGCGGGGTACTAGGTACATTTTGGGTAGGGTGGTGGTGGAAGTCCATTGGACTAGCCACTTGGTGGTTGGTGGAAATGCATCGGGTGGTCCATGTGGTCTATCCAATAACCCAATGTCCTTTAAGAATGTTTTTTAATAGGGGTATAATTATTTTTAATAGTCATGGAAATTGGTTCTTAACTTAATAACCCTTTGATTTAGGGTCTATTTTGATGATATATGATGTAATCTTAGACACCTATTCCCCTCTCATAATTCTCTAATATCAATATTTGATTCAGAATTTTCTAGGATTATATTTGCGATCCAAGCGGTGTATTTTATTCTTCTTTGAAAGTGATTTTTGAATCTTACCTTTTTATGTTAATGTGGTGATGTTTAGCTCACTATGTGATTCAAATTCTTTTTCTCTGGTTTTTAGTTCACCATGTTCTTGAATCCTTATTTTCTTGGAGAAGCTACTAGTTTTTACCATAATATTGTTTCTTTTCTCTGTTAAGGTATGTGTAATATTACCTTCTCATGTCTTTATCATGTTTTTATTTCTAAATATTTGATTGGTTGGCAGTTTAAATCTCTTTTATGTACTATAAATCTTGGAAAAAAATTTAAGCAGTGATATATTTATTTCTTGTGATTTATGTAATGATTAAAATACTTCTAAAATGTTGAAATTTTTATAGAATTATGTTTTTACATGTTTATTTGAATTAATTAGTAGGGTATGGGAAAATAAGAAATGTGAAAAATGTGTGGAAATTTTGGATAGTTATATATAGAAAAAAATCTGTAAAATTAAGAAAGAATGGGATCAATCATATGATTAAGTGAAAAATGCTACTTGTTAATTTCACATGGTAGGAATCTTTTCTTCAATATTTCTTAATGTTGAATTAAAAATATATTGGTGGGTTTAAGGTGTTTTTTCTGATGAAATATGAAATTACACATGTTTATATGAGACGTTAAGTGGGATATTCATTCCTAGATTACATTGTGAAATTTATTTCATGATTATAAGGTTGATAATGGTTTTGGGGATCTCATTGGTGTATTTTAAAAAGCTGGGAAAAAAAATTTAGTGGTGTTATGTGGTTATTAAACTTCAAAAAATCACTTGGTGTTCTTAGATTGATGGCCTCATGTATGATCTAACCAAATTTTAAAGTTGGTAATCTTTAAATTATGTGTAAAATCTTGGGATATGTGTTTAAAAGTAATATAGTATATAGTTAAAGGTTAAAAGTTTGTCTAATGTCTGTTAAACTATAACATGTGATCATGTTCCTTAACTAGTCTTATTATGGTGTGAATTTATTAAAAAATTTATGAGTAATGAATATTGAAATAAACCCTTAAATGGTTAGATTGGATTAATAATTAGTTAATGTTTGGGTAATTAAACTTGAATTCAAATGTGGGATATAATGAATTTTTGTATTCATGCTGATTGCAGACGCTATGCAAGGAGAAAAAAATGACAACATGAGTTATCATGGGATGGAAATGATATGTTATGTTGTGTTATTAGTGACATGTGAGAAGTTTATAACTAAACATGTTATGTTATATTTGATCCATGATAATTGTCACTTATAGGAATAATATTATAAGGCCCCAGCCTTAAACCTTACTTAATCTTGAGTTATTACAAGATTACACATTGAGGATCTTTTCAGGTTTAGAGTTTTAGAGAATTAGATCATGAAACTTGCATTACATTCCACATTTAAACAAAGTGGTTACATAAAAGACAGTATTCATTCTTCCCATCAACGGAAACATATTTAAAATATAACACAGATTCTTTCTTGACACATCCTTGACACTATCATCACATCATGTACCTTTCCCTTGACCTGTGAAAAACATTTCAAAAACTTGGGATGAGCACAAAAAGCTCAGTAAGGGATAGAAAAATATGGAAAGGAGACATGGGTACACATATACATAAGAATGAGTTCATACTTTACCCATAAAACATAGGCATATCAAATCATGAATAAATCATAGAAAACTTAAGACATAAAGGTAACTTGAGGCATTCATAACATTCTTACGTAGGGAGTAACCCTCTTGGTTACGTTTGGAATACCCATCACAGTATATTCCCTAAATCTCTTCGGAGAAACCTTAACGTTTCACTCCTTCGCGTTACCCAATGCATTGGAGAGCTATATCGGGCTCACCCGCCCTTAGTTTATCACGGAACCACCCGTTTTCATAACAATGCCCAAGAACCATAACATAAACGTATCACATAAAACATGCATAAAGGAAACAAAACATTTCCACATTTCAATCACAATATAACATTTTAGTATTTTGAAATAATGAATCCAAACAAAAAGAAACCATTTCCAAAACCATTTAAAACATTTAGTAAAGAGATTTTTGAATCAAATTGTCCCATACCACCTTGAAGCTTAAAATTTTAAACCATTAATATCCATATAAATAAATCCTTAAAACCATTTTGAAAACATGGATATTAACAAGAACAAATAATTAAAATATTTAAAACGATATTTTGGTTAAAGGGGTTTTACCAAAATTAGAGACACTTGAATACAATAATTGAGGAATAACATTTAGTAAGAACTTTATAATATCATGAGAATAAAAGGATTCATGATATAATACTCCAAAGGACAGTATATACACCATATAAGAGTGAATTGGTGCATAACAACAATGAACCCTCAATAGAAATGTCAAATGTGATGAAATCCCTTATAGAGAAGGTATCCTTAAATTAAGGACAAATAAATCTCAAAAATATGTGTGACAAAAATAAATACACCCAATATAAGTGGATATTAAGTGTAAAACAATAAAAGGTCATTCACACATATTCAATGGACGACATATTCAATGTCTACATGTTGAACCCAAAGAAATCGAAATTGGGTTAAAAAGTTCCCTTGACAGCCTAACGGCATCACATCAAAATGAGTTGATGAGAGATAAAAAGTGTATCTCATCACTTGGACATAAAATTTACATCAATAAGGATATATGAGAACATATCCCAATATAACAATGTGTAAATTAAAAGACCCAACAAAAGAAGTCTTTTAAAAAAAAGGAGGGTGAAAGGTTCCCTTACCGACTTGGGTATCTTTCAAAACATACACCCCATGAAAGAAGGGAAATAAATCATTGATGTAAATACTCATAAAAGAAAGTATATTACACAAGGAGTAGAATAATGGGCAGCACATACACCACTAAAAGGAAATTGTGGCAAATGTAGCATAAATCTCACGGGAATAAAAGTGAGATGAAAAATCCCTTACGAAAACTCGGCAGCCTAACGGCGCCACATAAAACTTCCAAAAAGGATTGATGAGAGAGAATAGGGTCTCTCATCACATGAACATAAAAATTACAGTTGGATTAATATAAAATAACATCCCAATCATAAGAAATATGAGCTTAAAAGAAATTACATAAAAGAGTGTACTTAAAAAGAAAGAGAGGTGTAGGATCCCTTACCTCGGGTCCGACTTGACTTGATCGTTCTTTAATCTCCTGAATAATAAACTTGAGTTATTTTCTACTTCTTTAAGAACCTTTTTCAAGTTCATTATTCCTTTTATACCACTTATTACCATGTCATAAACATAATGTAATCATTTAAGTTAATAATATTTGTTTTGCCGGTATTTGGTTCTTAAGTCGAAAGTGGACTTCTTACAATTACATGTTGTTCGTGTGGCCAAATGTTTATTATAAACAGAATTGTATTCATGATGTAGATATCATATATGTCATATATATCCAGTACATGCATGCATTTATAACATTACATAATCATTTAGAGGTAAGAAATGAAATGCACCGTTCATGGAGACGGTAAGCCGTACGTACGCATGAACGCTACTTCCATTTCTATTTCATTGTTTATAGAATGGAATCATAATGATATAAAGGTATATTATAATTACAGTATAATATCATATATAATATCATAGTTACATCCTTTATACATCCCACATATGGTTTTTAACGAATCAAATCACTTTGAGGGGGCGGTAGTCCGCACTTCCTAAAATGAAGATATCGCGTATACCCATAATGGAATCCATAAAGGTAAGACACAAATGAAAAATACAGAAGCATAAGTAAAACATAAACATATTATATATCATATATAAAAATAGTGACATCATAATGGCCACCTTTGAAGGTGTTAAATGAGTATTGAACAATCATCGTTTCGGGAGGCAGAATTTCGCCATCCACGGAAACCGTATGTTCTTTAACCATTTGATGTAGTTGTGTGAGAGTGTAGCTAGAATAAATCTTATAAAAACATCCTAGTATATTGAATATACTGGTGTTGTTACAAAAGAAATAAATAAAAAGATTTTAGGGGGTTGGAGAAGCAAAATAAAACAAATGAACATGAGAGAAAGAATTACCTTTAAAAGTGTAACTCCTTTTGATTTGAGCCTAAAGGCTTCCTTTGAAAGGATTCTGCCCAAAGGGAATCCTCTAGGATGAGGAGAGGTATGTTGAGAGAGTAAATGGGCAGGGGTTGGCCGAGCCAAAGGCTTGATGAGTGTGTGAAAAGAGGTAGAGGTGGGGGCCTTTTATAAGAGGAGAGGAGGGGCACTTTTGGAAAGTAAGAAATATTACTTTATTTGAAAATGTATTTCGGTTTTAAAAGGTCCCACATTGATATAAGTCGTGTATAAGGTGATAAGGCTTAGAAATACACTCATCCAATAAGTTTTGGCCATGTGTAGTTCATAGATTTTACATTATCTTTCCATTTTATTTAAATCGTCAAATAATGATGTCATCGTTAAATCATTATTATGTCATAAATAATTTAATTTATTTAATGTCTAAAAATTATAAAAGAAATACTATGATGTAGGAAATCTTTTTAGCTTTCCAGTGACTATTTATAATCAAAATTTGGACTTGTGTAACCCCACTTAAAAATTGTTTTAGTAAAACA
This sequence comes from Viscum album, assembly GCA_963277665.1. Classification (NCBI taxonomy): domain Eukaryota; kingdom Viridiplantae; phylum Streptophyta; class Magnoliopsida; order Santalales; family Viscaceae; genus Viscum; species Viscum album. The sequence continues at coordinate 1,794,221,047 of OY728120.1, read as the reverse complement.
TATCATGTTTGTGTCAATTTTTCTTTTACATTAAATAAAATGTTATTTATGTCATTTCCCAACCAAAGTGGATCCATGGGGCCCCCAAGTTGACCCATGGATTGTCTTGGTCGGCCATGACACAACCAATAAGTTTGGGACATGTGTCTAGGTCATTTTATATTATTAAAGCATTATTTATACCTTAAACTACCCTAATTACCACTAATCGCGATTAAGAACTTAATGAGTTACTATTCACCAAAAAAATTATTATAATCTCATTGAACCACATTTTACTTCTTAATGACAACCATGTATGTCGGATTTTCAAAATTCAATACACATTAGTGGTAAAATTTCATTTAACTGAAAAATCAGTTTGCTTGATTACCACTTAGTGGTTTCACTATTCATCAAAAATTGAAGTTTTTCAGAAAAATCCCAAAAATTCACCCTAAGCTATAATTGATATTCCGAATTCAAAAATGAAGTCCATTTTACAAAATTCAAAACATATTAGTCACATTAATTAATTTAATAATTAATTCCCGCTGTCAGCGCAAATAGCGTGTTTTCATAAAACAATAAGTATCAAAAGATTGACACTAGTTTAAGTCTGATTTCAAAGTGAAATTAATTCCAACGACCACTATTGGATTTAATGGTAAAAATATTTTCAAATTTCACTTTAAAAACAATTCAAAATATTATCTAATCATATAAATAAATTAGATTAAAAAGTGGTTTTGAACTAAAATACAACATTTTACACTATTCATTAAAAAAATGAACCTTATCGGAAAGATACCAAAAAATTACACAAAGTAAAATTTGATGTCCCAATTCTTAGTAAGAGTTTTATTTGGTCCAAAATAATGTTTAAGAGTGAACAAAACTATATTTAATTATGGTTCAACATCAAAAGGTGATAAGTGAACCTTTAGTGAAAACTAGGGCATATACGCCTAAAATTGAATTCTTTCCGTATTTTAAGCCTCTATCCTTTATTGGATAAATGTAAAAACATATAAAAACATATATAATCATATCTGAGTTATTTCTATCCATTCCCGCCAATACAATGGCTACATGTTAACTACCATTTAAAATTATTTTATTAGTGTGCAACGTAAGATTCCCAAGAAACTCGTTGTTGCGTGTTGGGTACGCCGTCGAGCATAGCATCCCCTTTAAAGTCATATTAATATTTTATTCACAAATATGGACAAATATTAAAATGTCATATTCTTTATTTACCTGGGGTGTTACATCCTTCCCCCCTTTTGGTAATTGCGTCCTCGCAATTTTAAAATTGCTCTTGGAAACATCCTTGAAAGTCCCACATCGAAACAAAAGTCGGTAAAACAAACACTTTAAAATAAAGAAAGATAAGTACAAAGGTCACCCGAGTTAACCCATACTAGGATTCCAAGTATGAAAATATGGACATGGAGGAAAAAACAAAGGGTCATGTTCTGATGGAGAGTGACAGAAAACATGTTTAGGAGAAAGTTAACCACGAGAAAATCACAAACCTGTGATGGGTTAAACGGTATTCGATTCCCCAGTAGGAAAATTTAATAGACAACATTTTTGTTTTACGTTACTTTTTATTGAGGAATTTATTCATAAGGAAACATAATCACTTATCATATTGACTTTCAACCTTTATTAGATTCCTTACACAAACTCATATTTTCTCCAAAAGATGAGTATTTAGGAAGACTTGTTCACATTAAGAGTACTATAATCAACTTCTAGAGAATCACCTAATCCACAAAATAGAACTATATACTTCCCATGTCTTTAGACTTTAACCAAATCCGAAACCAAAAAGGCTAGTACAAGATCAGATAATTTAGAAAAGGATAACCCCTTATAAAAAGAAAATCTATTCTTAATCTCCAAAATTTGTCCAACAAAACCCAAAGTTCAATGAGGACCATCCGATAGACAATTTGTCCATAAAATTCTTCAAAGTAAACCAATATAAGATTGAAACCCAAATATTTGAAGGATTTAGTCACATAGTCTTCCTAGTTAAATCGTAACATTTATCTCCAAACAACATCAGTTGCTCCTAAAGTCTCACATTGAAAAGTAATTATCCTAATCACATATCCTCCATGATAGGTTAATCATTTTCATAAATAACCCAAAATCAACCTACTCTTAATTAATAAAATCATATAACTGAAAAGAATCAGTCAAACTAACCAGGGACTTCACGTAGTCCAGTGGTAGGCGATAAATAACAGTCGCACTTTGGTTGTGGGTTTGATTCCCGCAGCTTTGTCCGATGCGACGGGTAGTCACACGGTCTGCGTGTTGTCCTTTTTTCAAAACTATATAATTCTCAAATCATTACCCAACAAGGGATAAAATCATCAAAAATAACCATAACATAATTTAACCTCAATTTTATCTCATGCCTTTCACTTCAATCATAACATATGGTAACCCATAATTACCTCAAAAGTAAGGATCATATAAACCCAAATGGTTCTTTATAACTATGTCCACAAAAGAAAAGATAACTATTACTTGAATAAAATTTTCCTATATTAAACATCAGGGTTACATATAATATAAAAAGTCTTCTAATGTAACCCCATCATCAAAAGAGACTTAATACTCTTAAGAATTTCACCCTAACTCTTGAAGCCCTTATGTGTTGACATCTTACTCATTCAACATTCTTCATGATCCATTATCCATTCCTTTCCAACTTATTCCGATATACCTCTTTCCTACAAACAAAATCATGAATCATATCCTAAGATTCCAAAATAAGAAAACAATAGTCATGAAATAGTACATACCTTTGATTGGTCATTGTCAGTTTCTTCATCCTCAATCGGAATGGCATTAGGTATTGGTAAACGAATATTGGTACGCTCTTGGTGACCCCATTCACGAAACTTCTTCATAGGACATGTGTTTGCATAATGACCATGCACACCACATTTAAAACATTCAATTGATCCCTCAGAAAGAACTTCTTTCCCTTTCCTCGAGTCAACTGGATGATTCCTTTTTCCATGACAGGTTCTTGATTTATGACCTTCATTTCCACATCTATAGCATATTTCTGTCCCTTTGAAACATTTTCCTAGGTGTTTCTTTCCACATCTTTGACACATAGGTTTTTGAACACACATACCTTTATGATTATTTCCTGTACTTCCGTAGGGATTTGTTTCTTGCATATATGATGCCTTAGAGAAAACTCCAAGGTTTAGGTGGTCAATCATGACTCCAGATAGTTGGTTGAGGATAATCAGAAGAGTTCTCATTGCATCTCCCATATCATTCAGTTGCTTGCTCAAAAAGCTGTCACAGTTTCCTTCACATCCACTGTTACTTTGGTGCCTGCTAGATCCAGCCATTTACTAAAACCAAAAAGGTCAGTGTGAGTATATCAACAAAACCATCATGTACTAATGAGGAAGGTAAACACTAAGATACACTTACTCATTCACTTTATCTAAAACTAGGACTCTTTCTGAAATCCTAACCAGTATGGTAATGTCACTTATGCTTAAAGAATACCCTAACCTCTAAAGTTATCTAAACCGACCTTGGATACCAACTATAAGGCCCCAGCCTTAAACCTTACTTAATCTTGAGTTATTACAAGATTACACATTGAGGATCTTTTCAGGTTTAGAGTTTTAGAGAATTAGATCATGAAACTTGCATTACATTCCACATTTAAACAAAGTGGTTACATAAAAGACAGTATTCATTCTTCCCATCAACGGAAACATATTTAAAATATAACACGGATTCTTTCTTGACACATCCTTGACACTATCATCACATCATGTACCTTTCCCTTGACCTGTGAAAAACATTTCAAAAACTTGGGATGAGCACAAAAAGCTCAGTAAGGGATAGAAAAATATGGAAAGGAGACATGGGTACACATATACATAAGAATGAGTTCATACTTTACCCATAAAACATAGGCATATCAAATCATGAATAAATCATAGAAAACTTAAGACATAAAGGTAACTTGAGGCATTCATAACATTCTTACGTAGGGAGTAACCCTCTTGGTTACGTTTGGAATACCCATCACAGTATATTCCCTAAATCTCTTCGGAGAAACCTTAACGTTTCACTCATTCGCGTTACCCAATGCATTGGAGAGCTATATCGGGCTCACCCGCCCTTAGTTTATCACGGAACCACCCGTTTTCATAACAATGCCCAAGAACCATAACATAAACGTATCACATAAAACATGCATAAAGGAAACAAAACATTTCCACATTTCAATCACAATATAACATTTTAGTATTTTGAAATAATGAATCCAAACAAAAAGAAACCATTTCCAAAACCATTTAAAACATTTAGTAAAGAGATTTTTGAATCAAATTGTCCCATACCACCTTGAAGCTTAAAATTTTAAACCATTAATATCCATATAAATAAATCCTTAAAACCATTTTGAAAACATGGATATTAACAAGAACAAATAATTAAAATATTTAAAACGATATTTTGGTTAAAGGGGTTTTACCAAAATTAGAGACACTTGAATACAATAATTGAGGAATAACATTTAGTAAGAACTTTATAATATCATGAGAATAAAAGGATTCATGATATAATACTCCAAAGGACAGTATATACACCATATAAGAGTGAATTGGTGCATAACAACAATGAACCCTCAATAGAAATGTCAAATGTGATGAAATCCCTTATAGAGAAGGTATCCTTAAATTAAGGACAAATAAATCTCAAAAATATGTGTGACAAAAATAAATACACCCAATATAAGTGGATATTAAGTGTAAAACAATAAAAGGTCATTCACACATATTCAATGGACGACATATTCAATGTCTACATGTTGAACCCAAAGAAATCGAAATTGGGTTAAAAAGTTCCCTTGACAGCCTAACGGCATCACATCAAAATGAGTTGATGAGAGATAAAAAGTGTATCTCATCACTTGGACATAAAATTTACATCAATAAGGATATATGAGAACATATCCCAATATAACAATGTGTAAATTAAAAGACCCAACAAAAGAAGTCTTTTAAAAAAAAGGAGGGTGAAAGGTTCCCTTACCGACTTGGGTATCTTTCAAAACATACACCCCATGAAAGAAGGGAAATAAATCATTGATGTAAATACTCATAAAAGAAAGTATATTACACAAGGAGTAGAATAATGGGCAGCACATACACCACTAAAAGGAAATTGTGGCAAATGTAGCATAAATCTCACGGGAATAAAAGTGAGATGAAAAATCCCTTACGAAAACTCGGCAGCCTAACGGCGCCACATAAAACTTCCAAAAAGGATTGATGAGAGAGAATAGGGTCTCTCATCACATGAACATAAAAATTACAGTTGGATTAATATAAAATAACATCCCAATCATAAGAAATATGAGCTTAAAAGAAATTACATAAAAGAGTGTACTTAAAAAGAAAGAGAGGTGTAGGATCCCTTACCTCGGGTCCGACTTGACTTGATCGTTCTTTAATCTCCTGAATAATAAACTTGAGTTATTTTCTACTTCTTTAAGAACCTTTTTCAAGTTCATTATTCCTTTTATACCACTTATTACCATGTCATAAACATAATGTAATCATTTAAGTTAATAATATTTGTTTTGCCGGTATTTGGTTCTTAAGTCGAAAGTGGACTTCTTACAATTACATGTTGTTCGTGTGGCCAAATGTTTATTATAAACAGAATTGTATTCATGATGTAGATATCATATATTTCATATATATCCAGTACATGCATGCATTTATAACATTACATAATCATTTAGAGGTAAGAAATGAAATGCACCGTTCATGGAGACGGTAAGCCGTACGTACGCATGAACGCTACTTCCATTTCTATTTCATTGTTTATAGAATGGAATCATAATGATATAAAGGTATATTATAATTACAGTATAATATCATATATAATATCATAGTTACATCCTTTATACATCCCACATATGGTTTTTAACGAATCAAATCACTTTGAGGGGGCGGTAGTCCGCACTTCCTAAAATGAAGATATCGCGTATACCCATAATGGAATCCATAAAGGTAAGACACAAATGAAAAATACAGAAGCATAAGTAAAACATAAACATATTATATATCATATATAAAAATAGTGACATCATAATGGCCACCTTTGAAGGTGTTAAATGAGTATTGAACAATCATCGTTTCGGGAGGCAGAATTTCGCCATCCACAGAAACCGTATGTTCTTTAACCATTTGATGTAGTTGTGTGAGAGTGTAGCTAGAATAAATCTTATAAAAACATCCTAGTATATTGAAGATACTGGTGTTGTTACAAAAGAAATAAATAAAAAGAGTTTAGGGGGTTGGAGAAGCAAAATAAAACAAATGAACATGAGAGAAAGAATTACCTTTAAAAGTGTAACTCCTTTTGATTTGAGCCTAAAGGCTTCCTTTGAAAGGATTCTGCCCAAAGGGAATCCTCTAGGATGAGGAGAGGTATGTTGAGAGAGTAAATGGGCAGGGGTTGGCCGAGCCAAAGGCTTGATGAGTGTGTGAAAAGAGGTAGAGGTGGGGGCCTTTTATAAGAGGAGAGGAGGGGCACTTTTGGAAAGTAAGAAATATTACTTTATTTGAAAATGTATTTCGGTTTTAAAAGGTCCCACATTGATATAAGTCGTGTATAAGGTGATAAGGCTTAGAAATACACTCATCCAATAAGTTTTGGCCTTGTGTAGTTCATAGATTTTACATTATCTTTCCATTTTATTTAAATCGTCAAATAATGATGTCATCGTTAAATCATTATTATGTCATAAATAATTTAATTTATTTAATGTCTAAAAATTATAAAAGAAATACTATGATGTAGGAAATCTTTTTAGCTTTCCAGTGACTATTTATAATCAAAATTTGGACTTGTGTAACCCCACTTAAAAATTGTTTTAGTAAAACATATCATGTTTGTGTCAATTTTTCTTTTACATTAAATAAAATGTTATTTATGTCATTTCCCAACCAAAGTGGATCCATGGGGCCCCCAAGTTGACCCATGGATTGTCTTGGTCGGCCATGACACAACCAATAAGTTTGGGACATGTGTCTAGGTCATTTTATATTATTAAAGCATTATTTATACCTTAAACTACCCTAATTACCACTAATCGCGATTAAGAACTTAATGAGTTACTATTCACCAAAAAAATTATTATAATCTCATTGAACCACATTTTACTTCTTAATGACAACCATGTATGTCGGATTTTCAAAATTCAATACACATTAGTGGTAAAATTTCATTTAACTGAAAAATCAGTTTGCTTGATTACCACTTAGTGGTTTCACTATTCATCAAAAATTGAAGTTTTTCAGAAAAATCCCAAAAATTCACCCTAAGCTATAATTGATATTCCGAATTAAAAAATGAAGTCCATTTTACAAAATTCAAAACATATTAGTCACATTAATTAATTTAATAATTAATTCCCGCTGTCAGCGCAAATAGCGTGTTTTCATAAAACAATAAGTATCAAAAGATTGACACTAGTTTAAGTCTGATTTCAAAGTGAAATTAATTCCAACGACCACTATTGGATTTAATGGTAAAAATATTTTCAAATTTCACTTTAAAAACAATTCAAAATATTATCTAATCATATAAATAAATTAGATTAAAAAGTGGTTTTGAACTAAAATACAACATTTTACACTATTCATTAAAAAAATGAACCTTATCGGAAAGATACCAAAAAATTACACAAAGTAAAATTTGATGTCCCAATTCTTAGTAAGAGTATTATTTGGTCCAAAATAATGTTTAAGAGTGAACAAAACTATATTTAATTATGGTTCAACATCAAAAGGTGATAAGTGAACCTTTAGTGAAAACTAGGGCATATACGCCTAAAATTGAATTCTTTCCGTATTTTAAGCCTCTATCCTTTATTGGATAAATGTAAAAACATATAAAAACATATATAATCATATCTTAGTTATTTCTATCCATTCCCGCCAATACAATGGCTACATGTTAACTACCATTTAAAATTATTTTATTAGTGTGCAACGTAAGATTCCCAAGAAACTCGTTGTTGCGTGTTGGGTACGCCGTCGAGCATAGCATCCCCTTTAAAGTCATATTAATATTTTATTCACAAATATGGACAAATATTAAAATTTCATATTCTTTATTTACCTGGGGTGTTACAAATATGGTGCAAAGAGTTTTAAATTCCATTATAAGAAACATTTGGACTTGAGGGGATGGATATATGTTTTTCCATTATATGATGTGGTTGGACCTAATGGGATAGAAATATGTTATTCCATGATATGGAACAGTTGACCCAAATTGGTGGAATGAATATGATGTTATGGGTCATTAGTGGCTGAAATTGGTTGGTTTCATGTGAACGGTTGGCCTTGTTCAGGATTAGGGTTTCACAATAATCTATAATCAAATTTCAAGATCCCTAGGTATGAGTATTGGATGAAGAAGGTAGGACTTTTTTGGGTGATCTGGTTTCACCTACACTTTTAATTCATTTTAATTGATTATATTTAAACCCTTCTATAATTATTCTATTATATATATTTCACATATTGACTTCTTGAGATATAATGGATTTTCATAGTTACTACTGAGTATTATATACTCACTTACTATACGCACACACCTTATCTACATATGGATTACATGCATGGATTTTTTGTTTAAGGATGGAGGCCTCTATATCTAGAAGTTGGTGTCTCTAGACACTATAGAGGTTAGTTGATGAGATTTAATAATTCTTTTGGAGTCAGTTTTTCACACTTACTTTAATCATTATTTTCAAATTTTATTGTTTATATTTTGTCATGTAAAACTTACCTTTGGATATTTATTGTATTATTACCATTTATATGTCTATCAGGGTATTATCTTGATATTATGGTGTTGTTTCTTTTTTTTTTGTGTATTCTACTATTTATTAATTTGATGATGTTTATCATTTATTTATTTGATGTGATTGACCGTTCAAGGGTAAATCACTTCACAATAAGTATTCTAGACCTTTGGTGTATGTCATCCACCTTTAGTGATTATGGAGTTCAATCGAGGCCATGTTGAATTTTATTATAGTGTTATGTTTTTATATGGGAAAGATGTTACAGGTTAGATAATATCCCTAGAATGATACAAAAATTTCCCACTAACTCATAATTGAGTAAACTATGTCTAAAAGGGTACGATTTCTTCTCTCACACTCACTATTCCATAGTGATGTTCAAGAATAATGAGTTTTAATATAATTCCCCAATATATCAGTTGATTAATGACTTCCTATCTCAAATATTCTCTACCCCGATCTAATCATAGAATCTCAATAATTTTTCCATGTTAATATTATACTTCACTTTTGAACACCCTGAACTTTTAAAAGGTTTCAAACTTCAGTCTCATGAGAAACACATGACCATATCAACTAAAGTCATCAATAAAGGTTATTAAGTACCTATATCCATCACTTTCTTGAGTATTCATTGGTTTATATATGTTTCTATATATAAAATCCAATAGTAATTTGGACCTTACACATTTTTCAATAATATTTAATTTGGTCTTTTTTCTATGAAATAAGATATGTTGTTTTCAAATGATTTACAATTGAATGATTCAAGTAATCCAAATCTATAATTTTTTTGGATTTGTGTCTCATTTATAAACCCTAAGAGACAATTCCATATATAAGTGTTGTTAGAAGCAACCTTGGCCTTCTTATCTTGAATGTTATAGATTGGATTATCCATATCGTGAATTTATAAACCATTCATCATATTTTTAATTCCATAAAACAATTAATTAATATATATAGAACAGTTATTGTTCTTAATAATGAATAAAAACCACTTTATACAAAAATTTATCAAAATTAAGTCAATTACTATGGAAAGAGTATAAGAACATTTTTCTAATTCCAGAACGAATCTATTAGGTAGACTTAGATCATAAGTACTGACCTCAAAATCAGAAATACTTAAACTATTTCCCATATAAAAATCTAATCCACCTTTCAACAATTATCTCGCATTTATGATCATGATTTTATTAGCACAAATCTGTGACATGCACCTGAAATCTCATAAAAAAATATTTGAATTTAGAGAAATGTATTTCCATAGAATTCACATTCAAATTCTATGAGTGATTATCTTTGATAATACTTATTCAACTTATATATAAATCAAGTATTTTTTATACGTCATACCAATAATATATATCAACATAATTATCATGATGTGTTCTATAATATATAATAAATATATATCTATGGGTGATTATTGTTTTTGATCTCTTTATCAGGGACTTTTAGTGAAATTAATCCAACTAAAATGATGACTCCATACATCATTACCTTTAGTGGGATAAGATCTATATTTCACCAACTTTTGAGTCCACTTTATTGTTTTTATCAAGGACTATATATTTTATTATGAGATTATTCCAATCATTTGCATATTATTCTTCGATAATTGATTGAACAATACTTTTTCCAACTTCATCATATGGATAAAACTCTACTCTATTCCCTATGTGTCATATATCATATGGTTTCCTGGCTAAATATTAATGAAATATCACTTTGGGATTTGGTTCCCTACCTCTTATGTTTATCTATCTCCTACATGTCTTACACAAGGTAATTCATATACTCACAACATTATCATGAAGTTGCCTGGATGGATGATCTAGGTTTTTGACATGTTTTTCCTTTGGAATGAATCTCACACTTAGTATCTGAGAGGTTTTCTTTATCTTATAATTTTAATATACATCACATTCATATTAAATCCATAACTATTGTATCACATACAATATTTATTATCTAATTTTTTATTCTTTTATGTATACATGCTTCTAATTGATTTAGTTTTGGAATCTCAATTCCATTCACCAAATTAATATTTTTAAACCATATTAATGTGAATCTCTCTACACAACTCATAGTTTGTGTTTCTGACTAAAATATATTAACACATATACAAATTTATCCAATTAAAAAGGTATGTGAATCCCGTTCATGTAATTTTCAATAATTATATGAAATCAATAATCCCTACATGAGTAAGAATAGATTGATATGTAGTCGACCCTCACTTCTCTAGTAAAGAAATAAGACTCCATGATAGTGAACAGTTCAACCTAAAGTCCCTCTAATGAATGTTCTTTTATCAAGAAAGATTTTAAATCCATCATAACTCTGACACATATGATATATAAACCATTATAAACCTATAAATTATATATTATAATATAATAACAACCCAAATTCAAAGTAGATGAAAACTAAATCTTTTTTTTGTGTACCTAGATTGTAATGTATGGTATGAAAATTTTATGAGAAACATTTAAAACAATTTAATCTAAACAATATAATATTCAAATTATATAAAAAAATTATATATATGAATAATTAAATAGGATTAATTTAAATAAATAAATAATTCAATTATTTAACATAATAAAAACATAATTGAACAAAAAACCATTTAACAAAACCATTTTTTGATTCCATATAAGGTCATATATATTTGGAATGGGCCCAAAAGTCACACATCGATGACAGTTTTTGAGAATTAAAAATATATCTATAATTTTCATTTAAATTTTCTCAAAATGGAATTCACCACAACATGGTGTTCCCCAGTTATAACTTTTTTATGGGAATCTCCATGACTTATATCTATGAGCTTAAGTTGTTTTAGTTCTATGGTCATACCATTACCATGACCATTTTGGAAATCTATTTTTATTTGCATGAAATTTTAGGATATCTATTTTGGAGGAATTCAGAAGTCTAAATGACTTGGAGACATCCACTATTTCGTACTGTATACTCATGGTAGAGGTCAACATGATAAAAAATCTCTAGATCGTGACGTATAAACATTGAATACTTTGATCCCTTTTTGGGATGCTTCTATATTATTTTTTCTCATGGACTACGGCATGGTATTATAAGACCATTCATGTTTTTAATCCATCTATTCCATGTTAATAAATATTAATAACACTAATGGATGTTTTAAAGAGACTATGTCTTGTTTCCAAGGAAAAAATTGTTTCATGTTTTCTAAACCAAAATTTATCGTATTGATCCATCACTATTTCTAAATATGATACCTATTATGGGTTCCTTAGGAAATCATAATGTATTTTTTTAATTAAATTAAACATGTAATTCATGAAAAATTCAACCAAGAGATGATTCTGTATGATAAATATATGAAATTAAAAAATTAATATACCTCACTATTCAAGCTATTAGTAATCATATCAGTATTGAGTTAAATCAAGTTCCATTATAAAAAACTGGTCAGTTATTTGTATTGATGGTATACTCCATCCACTATAATCATCAAAAACTTTTATAGGACATAAATTCTATTAATTTTATGATAACGCTTTATCCTCTAAGGAAAACGAAGAACCTAGGAATTAGGGGTTTTTGGTTGACAGAATTAACTCTTTTATAAAAAAACAAGGCCCTTAAATTCTGATTAAATAGATCCTTATCATTAAATGATCAATCATATTTGAATATAAACATTTTTAAATGGATAATAAATTTTAGAACTCTATAATACATTATCACCACTTTTTAATCTAATTTTTAAAATCCTTTAAAAATTAATGGTATATTTAAATATTATCTCACAATGTGTAAATAAATTAAATAAATATGATAAAAATCATGGAAATATCATTTTAATGACATAAAATGTTATTATATGTATTTATATAACATGGTATTCAATACAATAAAGAATCATATACCACAATTTGGTCAATGATTTAGTGAAAAAAAAAGAAAACAATTATGACTTTGATATGATGTATAATCTAAGAAAGGGTTATGATGTGGTTAATTCCCTTAGTAGAATTTTTTTTTCGGTGGTCTTGGAAATATTTGGCTGTTGTGATCATATAATTGACCAGGTAGTAAATTATATCTATTATATGGTAACCCTGGAAATATAGTGAAAGTTTTTATAAGATATTTATTTTTTATTTTTTTGAATTGTTATGAGGTATATCGTTCCACAAGTTGTGTTTGTGGTTTCTTGATCCTTTTAAGGTCTTACCCTAGCATATGGAGTTGACACATAGTGTACATCTATGTAATACAAGACCATCTGCTTCAAGTTACTTTTAAATGGCTCATTGATGAAATTATATCTAATCACATTGTTATTTTATGAGTCTAAGAATCATTAAAGTGTTTTTAAGTAGTTTTTGTGATGTAATGTATTTTATTTAGTTCCCTAGAACCAATAAATATTTACATTAGGTTGCCTTTATATTCAAAGACGTGAATATTAAAAAATACCTTATAGAATATTAACTATAATTAGAAATCACCTTAATGGGATTATATCCTAGAGTGTCTATCATATTGAAAGTCCATACCAGTTCTCTTCTATAATGAGAACATCAAAGTTATATAATAATATTTTTAAACATGTTTATTATGATCCAGATAACATTCTATAAAGGGACATGTGACATCCTGCATCATTATAGGTTGTAGAATATCAGGATAAATTTGAACATTTTTTATATGAGTGTTTTAGTGTGGAAATGGTAATTTATCCAATGATATAGTCTTGGTTAATTTTTATGACCACTCCATTGGTCCCAAAATAGTTTGTTTACCCAATGATAGATCTTTGGTGGAAATTTGAGCCATTTGAATTTTTACAGAATATTTAGTATTTAATTAACTAAATATTAATTTATTATTCATGTGCAATTGGTGATATATTTTATGTAGAGAATTTGATTTAGATTTTATCTCCAAGATAGATTCTAAAACATGGGGTTTTTCCTAGGTGAGACAAAAACCCATTGTGGGCAATAGGGCCCACCCCAAGCCCCTTTTCTATTCCTTTTATTTTTTTTTCTTTTTTTATTTTCCCTTATTCCCATTTCTTCTCTTTTATACCCCCATTTTGGCTAATATTTTACATAGATGAGAGAGGGAGAGAAACAGAATAGAGAGATGGAGGAGGAGGAACTGATCTGGGAGCTCATCCAGAGGTTGGCCAGGTGTCGGTGGGTGTGTGGCATGTATCTAGGAAAATATATCTATTAATCCCATGGATGGATGGGACCCTAGGATAGTTAATTTGTTGTATCCATGGATGGAGGGACCCCATGGGTATTGTACACTATCGGGACATCATTTGAAGCCTGATTTGTTCTCTAATAATTTTTAGGACATGATTGGTTCTCTTATGTGAATTGTTGATTCTTGTCACCAGTTCAGATCATGCTATTAAATTCCTAGGGCCCATTATTTGTCTTTTTTATTGTGTATTCCTATGGTTATTCATTGGGGTTCATCATTTATGCCTTTCCAGTTAGACGTCTCGGAGCTCATTTATAGATCTAGCGAACACACCAGATATCATGTGGAGAGGTTATCCACATGCCGAAAATCCTCTATTGTGGGCGAGGGTAGGGGTAGACTTAACTTAGGTGTTAGGATATAACCCAATATCATCTTTTTTAATTTTTTTAATTTTTATCCCTTTATTTTTATGCAAATTTTTATTTTATGCCAGTAATTATTTGTTTTAGTCTAGGATGGAAATATCATGTGTGTGTCCAATTATATATAAAAACTGATTATTGGACCGTTATTGGGGGTGACCAACTGAGATTTGTTTCTCACCCATTATATGTGAACCTCAGTGTGCGTATAGACATTATTTAGTTTTTCTGATGGAGAACTGTTTAAACTATGGATTGGGTGAACTCCTAGTTTTTCTTTATCAAGAGGATCCACTTGTGTGATGTCTCAGGATTGGGTTAGTGCTACTTGAGAGTCATGGATATCGGGTATGTAGTTTATCTCTAAGTTATTTATAGAATCTAATTTATTTATTTTCTATTTTCTATTTTGTATATATAACCAACCTAGTGAGAAAATTTTTATTATTTCATTCACATACTTTTATTTTGTATGATTGTATTTCACATTCTATTTCTTATAGTATGTTCTAGTTTCATTTTATTTATTATAAATAATCTGATGATTATCCATTAGGGTTTTTTTATTTATAATTTTATTTTACTCATAGAAGAGGATATATTCTCCCTATTGTATCTATTAACCCCACACTTCTATTAAATATCATGTGGAATACAGGGAGGCATTATTGATTCCTCAAGATGGACTAGATTAGGAGATGTGTTAAGACAACCCAGGATGGTTTCCTACATAATATTTTTATAGGATGTTGGTTTTATAATTTGGGGAGTTGGTGGAAAAGTGTTCTAGGAATGTATCAGAACTTGTGATGGATGTCATACTAGTGTTTCATGAACAACATTCCCAATATGAAGTCCTTATTGTAAGGTAATGGTATTTTTGTTCTTGTATTTTACTTTTATATTTTTATCATTTAACCTGATTATATACACTTGGGATTATTGATTTATGGTTTATTATGGTTTTTTTCTCCTATCCCATGGGCAAGATGCCAGTTTTTATGCATCATTCTATGCTTGTAGGATTCACATGACATATTATTTCCACTAGTATTTTCCGTGATTATGGAAGTTTGATTATTAAACTTTCCTCAATGACCTATATAAAATCTCACAAATAGATCCTTAGTGTTACTCTACTCAACTAAAATATATATTTTCTTCTAATGACAAGCCATGTAGACCTTGTTGTGAGTGGTTTACTGATGACAAACATGCAGTCCCATCAATGAGGGATGCCTGGAGACCCTTGTGGGTCATTATACGATACGATTTCTCTATGGTGGCTTGATGAGGCAAAGGATTCCTATGATATATTTGGATAAGGATATAGTTTCTGTGAGGTTTTGGTCTATAATGTCCCAACTCGGATACCACTAAAACAGGTCCCTCGAGCGAGTTCTCCACACGACCTCAAGTGTGCCTCCTTGTACGCTAGAGGCTTTTGACTAGTAGTGGGTGTCTAAGGGGGAATTGTGAAAATACTATACCACCATATCAAATTAAACAACCATAATTAAATAACCAAACATAATACACATCATAGAAATGTATAATAACAAATAAACTAAAACTGAAACATGCTACAATAAAATGAAATATAATAAAGGCCCAAAAAAAAATGAAATAAATAAAACATCAATCGGTCACTAAGACTATTACATATACAAAAAACAAAAGAAAAATAAATGCATAAGTACCTAATACAAACTCTGGACAATAACACATACCTGGTCTTTAGTACCATGTTGAGCTTCTCCAGCCCGATCATTAGACTCTGCATGACCATCCCACTCAACCATGAAATCTTGGACTTCAGACATATCCATAATGCACACATAATCAACAAAAAAGTAGACATAAGGTCATTATGCATATCATGGTGCACATACAGGGGCTGAGAAATAAATCTCATTATGCTACCCCCAATAGTGAACCTATAACCTGCCAACATAAATGTATGCTCAGGAAATATGCTCAACCTAGCCGAAACATAAAAGATATAAAAATAAACTAATAAAACCACCATTGATTATTGGTTACATGACCTAGATCAACCATACCATCTTTGGACCATGCTAGATGTATAAACAATATACCATAGGGGTCACATGTCGATATACAAGGAGCATCAATTCAAGTATCCAATCAGAATTCAGAACACTATGACTGACCATCCCAACCATAATTCACAAAGGTAATTGGTCAAAATACAAGGAGCCTCAGTTTAAGTATCTAACTAAGATCTGGTATTCCATATTCATCCATCCCAACCACTAGGTCAAAAATCAAAAAACATGGATCATTAGTCCATGAATCCAACTGGGATGTGGAATACCATGTATGACCATCGCAATCTTTCGGTCACAAGGTGAGAAACATAGATCATCATTCTATTAATCCAATCAGGACTCATAATACTGTGTCCATCCATCCCAAACTTGATATATAATTCCATGTCCATACCCTAGGGTTCATGAGTTTCATCCCTTCCCCAAAAAACTACAGAGCATTAGGGAGTGGGGAATCATTCCAATATCCCAAAACCTTTACTCACATGTCAAAAAACAAGGAACATCAGTCTATGAATCCAACCAAGATTTGACACGTCATTTCCAACCATCCCCAGCCAATTATATATAAAATTAGGGCCTCCTAGATCATCAGTACAACACCAATACCAAATAAAATGTGGTATCTAGAGTGTCATTCTAGCACTTGAACCATACAGTACACCACACATACTTGGAGCCTCATCCCAACATCCTAAACAATTATATGGAACATAAAGTCTACCATACTTAAAAAAAATCAACAACATTATCCTAAACTCATTCCAATACTAAAATCATAAACAAACTATCAATATAGAAATGAAAAATCTTTTCTAACCACAAATCATACAACCTGGTGGTATAATATCAAACCCACCTCTCCTCAGATGTGAAGCATCACATCAGACATCTGAGACCATGTCTGTGGGACCTCAAGTCCAGACTCTCAACCTAAACATCCCTTATCAAAAAACCTGGCTCCCAATATGGAAAATCCCCATCTTCAAAAAATCCCTACAGTGTAAACCAATCCTCAACCTCAGCCAACCAAGTATCATATTAAGGGTTTATTGAATTCCCATGAAATCACTAATGTCTCTCAAATCACTTCAGTTCCAAATGGGACTCTTGAACCATAAATATCCAACCATTAGCACCCAATCAGGGTCTCCACAATGATCGAGCACTCACATGTCTCTCTGAATCAACACGTAAATAGAGGGATACACTTATGGATACTTAGAACTATAAATAAAGAGGAGGCATTCCTCATGGAATCCTCTTGGTTAGAACATAAGTAGAGATATCCATCAACTGGTATGTGGTCACAACCAAACTCTCAAGACAACTCTTGTCACTCGGGGAAGTCACATATCCCAAAAAAATACTCTCTATCCACTTATGACCTCACAGGCTTCAACAGAAGTAAACCCCATAAGGTAAAATGGCATCTAGCCAAACCCCTTTCCAAGAAACCCTTGGTTGGTCTGAACACTCAAACTTTTCATCACCTTGTGTCACAACCCAATCCCACTAACCAAGGATGATCTCACACCCATCACTATACGAGGTCTCCAATGAACACATACTACATCCTCCAATCATCCTTATGACCCTCTCTTAGGCCTCATCGCATTTATCACTCTTAAGAGTTGTCTTAAACAACTTCCATGGAGTAAAAAACAATTTTCTAACATACTTTCCCCAAAACTACATCATAGGAGTCCTCAAAATTCCCCAAGGGCCCCACCATCATGTTATATATGGAAACAAATACTCAAAATGGACTCATTTTGTGTCCAATTTTGACTTTGGGGGATAAGACATCTAAAAACCTCAAAATGGTGATAAAGGGGGGAAACAGCATGTTTTCCTAAGTATACAACATGTACTCCTACAGCCCTATATGGGTGTATACTCCAACCAAACTTAGCGTGTAGTTACCCAAGTACATCGCGTGTAAGACAGGTACATGATGTGTACCCTACAAGGGGGTACCTACCTATGTACATCAAATGGCATCGAAATATATCTTAGTCTAACCGTGTACTCCTATACAACATGAATACCACACAGGGTTTGATCACGTACCCTACACATCCATGTACACCCTACACGGGTGGTCTTGACAAGAAATTGACCACATGCTGAGTGACACTACATGGAATGTCCTCTAGAATATACATCATGTAGTCATATTATTCCCTCTTTCACCAAATAGGATGAACACACGACATGTTTTCTTAAAACAACACACTGCGTAGTCTGGCCATCCAAATCGAAAACCCCTTTCAACCACCTGAAACCCCCATTTACCCCAATTTAGGTATAAATCACCCCACATGGGGTCTTTAGTAGTCATAATAAGGATATAAAACTTAAAAGTAAATAATTTAGAGGTATCTATGTGTGAAACTAAAAAACCGAACTACCTTGTGGTGTAAATATTGAAGTTTTGGGTCTAAGTCAACTCCCAAAAGCTTGTTCACATTTATCTGGTCCCAATCTCTACCACGGACGATGTCTGTTGGCATCTCCTTCTCCTCCCCCTCCTAGTCCAGCCATCGCATACAATTTAGGCTCCCTCCCCCTCCTTCCCTATGTAGGAACCCCAAATTGCAACACCCCAAGCTTCCACGGTATGTTTCTCTTTGAATAATGTAATAGCTTAGGTTGTACGCAACTTCGAGTTCTAGAACACCATGACCAATCAAACTAGTAGTAGTTTGAATAGTAATACCCACTTTTTGACATTTTTTAAATTTTATTTTTCAAAATTTACTTCATTTTTTGATTTGGAATATCAAAATTAGCTTAGGGTGAATTTTTTTTATTTTTCTATATAATTTTTTATAAATATTGAAAAATGCTACGTTATTGTTTAAAACCTACTTTTAATTTAAATAATTATTTATTTTATATAAATTAATTTTAGGTAAAAAATAGATACATAATACCTATATAATTTAAATTTTATTTATTTGAGTCATTTTATAATAAAATTATATATATATATATATAATTATATTGAACATTTTAATGTCTTTTACCCACCTTTTAGGCACATTTGCAAATTTTCATAAAATGTAATTTTACCACTTATGTGAATTGAATTTCAAAAATCCTAGAGACACGGTTGACATTTGTAAGTAAATTTTTTTTCAATAGGATGAAAATAATTTTTGGTGAATAGTAACTTTTGAATTTTATTTACCACGGTTAAAAGTAAATAGGGTAATTAAAGGTAAAAATGATATTGTAATTACCCTAAAACATGTCCTAATTCTATTAAGTGTTTTTCGACCAAAATAAACCTTAGGAACAAAATATGATCCTCTTTGATCCACTTAGATTAGATTATGACATTTATTATTATTTTATTTGAAGAAGAGTTAAAAGTGTTAAATTCAAATTTTCATAACTAAAACATTTTTAGTATAGGGTTATACATAAGATAAATTAGACTATAAATATTAATGAAAAATGTAAAATTATTTCCTATATAATGGTATTTTATTTATAATTTTTAGAAATTAAACAATAAAATTTATTTATGACACAATGATGATGTTGTAATTACCTTATTAAAGAAATATTAAATTAATTGATATTATAAATATATAAATAAATGTAAATTTAGACTTTTGATGAATTGTAATAATTTTATAAGTTAATATGACATGCTAGGATTTATTTAATTTATTTTTTTCTAAGTAATAAAGTTTTTTTGACTTTCACAAAAACAAAATACTAAATAGTTTCAAAATTGACATAAATGATTTAAAAAAAACAATATACTATATTATTAGATGATATAATATTCTTAAAAATATAATGTTTGTCCAAAGGACTTATATAATGATATATATTTAAATAATGAACCACTTGGGGTTATCTTGGCATTTTATAGTAAGTTTATTAACCATGTAATATAAAAATACAAGAAGACATTGTCAAAGTTAAAATATTTAACTATGAGTTAAATCTAAAAGATAAGGTTAATATGGTGAACTAAACCTGTCTAAAAACTATTGGTTGAGTGGTTTTTGACCCATCTACAACTTAGCCTAGAAATAAATCCTTTTGGATCCATTATAAACCAAATATTATTGTATAATGAAATAATATTTCAAGTTTTTCCTAAAGTGACCCTCACCTCTCTTATAAAAGGGTACTTCACCTTATCTCAAAATCACACTACAAAATCCATTTGGCTCGGCCAACCACTACTCATATATCCTCCCAAATACCCTCACTTTAACCAAGAGTCCTTAATTTGATCCTAAATCTAACCTAAGTATCCTTTTGATCAAATTTAAAGAAAGCACCCGAAAAAGAGGTAATTATATCATCACCTCTTTCAAAGTTATTTTCTTCTTCCACTTCCCCTTTCTTTGTTGTTTCCGTACCAAAATAATAACTCCAGTGCCTTCTATGTATTGTGATGTTATTATAAATATGGTACAACCATATTCATTATTCTATCCATCATATGAATGACAAATCCACCATACGTGTGTACGTATGGCTTACCATCTCCATGTCGTGGTGTAGTTTGTCATTCAACACTTCATTATTTGGATGGTTATAATAATCGGTATAATTGATGTAAATAATAAATATAACATGTTAATAATTCTATATATATGATATACCATCCAATTACATACGATTTCACCATCAATAGAATGGTATTGTTTCTTGTGCGTACGTATGGATTACCGTCTCCATGAACGCAATGAGATTCATTCCACATCATAACCATTCAAGAATAATTTTCATTTTATGAATAAAAATAATGTTTAAGAACTTAATATAATTATGGATATGAATCAAATACATCCTATCCATAAAAAACATGACTTATTTAACAAAACATATAAAGGAAAATAAATTAATAACTCCTGAAACAATGATACTACTTAAATATTATTAACAAAACAATATTAAAAGATCGTATATAATATCATATTTATATATATGGTTCTTTTATAATTTAATAACAATTATTTAACTATTATACAAGAGTTTAACATACCCTCTACCAAGTAAAAGTACAAGTTAAGGGTTAATTTTACAATCTCTTTATTATTCAGAGTTGTTTATACCTGAGTATCTACTGGGACCTCTTTATCATCCAAATTCATGCATCTTAAAAATGTATTTCAAAAAAATTAATATTTACTAGACTAGGGGTTAAATTAATTTATACCCTTCTTTACTATTTATTAAATGTTTTGAAAGTAATCTTGCTATCTCTTTCCAAATAAGTTACTTTATGACCTTTTCGACAAATTAAGGAAAGAATGTTTTTTTAACTTATACAGTGGGTGAAGTTATTTTCCACTGTTATAAAACCATCGAAGCTTACCTTACAAGATTATAAAAATATTTTCAAAATAAATGTTTTCTTTTATAATTATTTGACTTTTAACTGATTTCAAAATAGAAAGATATTTTTCTCTCAAATAGTTTTGATTTCATTTATGTCAATAACCTTTGATGGATTTTACACTTGTTTGAAGAATATTTATTATTATACAATCTTCCATATTGTATTGAAGGTTTTGTGATATGTTTGACTGTGTATGTGTTATTTTTATACCATTCATGTTTTATAGTCAATGTATTAACATTTCTTATGTTAATTTTAGTAGTAATGTTTATGTTATGTTTCAACCTATTCATATGAGGAATGCAGTGGACTTAGAAAGTGATGGGTAGAGCCCACTATAGCTCCTCGATGCATCAGTAGGTCTCATGAGACAAACTAGTGTCTTGGCATAAGGCCTTGAAAAAATCTTATTTTTATTCTTGGCATGAGGCCTTGAATATGTGATTATGATGTCTTGAATTATGCATTCCATCATTATAAAATTAGATACTGATATTACATGTGATTATTCGACTAGTGGAATATCAATGTGAACAAGTAAATGGCAGTATTTGATTTATCTTTCCATATTATTCTGAAGTTTATGTTTAAAAGGTTTGTGTTTTAGTCTTATACAATGCCTTAAATTTTTATGCTTAATTATGAAAGATTCTGCTATGTTATTATCCTTACTCAGCATTTTATCTCACCACTTCCTTATGTTTTCTTTTTCTCAGGATGTGAAGAAGTATACTATGACTGACTAGTAGGAATAGGCTAAGGGATATGAGTGTGTTCAAAGGGGACACAATGTTGTTGTTTTTCATTTTTTATAATGTAATGTAAAACTTATGTATGTATCTAGTACTACCGAGGCTACTAAACGGGTCAGTATTTTGGGACTTGATCTCTAGTGTGATAATTCCAATTTTATGTAATAATGCACCGAATATAGGTAACTAGGGTAGGGGAATTATAGTTAGTATCATAGGAAGTTTAGTACAATCCTTGTAAACTAGATTTAGAAAAACTCTGATTATAGAACATTACCCTAAGATAGGATTTGACGATTAGTATAGAATAACTTCCTAGAATTTTGGTAATATAGAGATTTTGTGTGTTTTCTATGAAATACATCCATGTATGGATATGAGCAGGTAGAGATGGCTCTAGAACAGATGTACCTATGAGTGAAAACTTCGAAAACGGGCCTTGCTACACTCTTGGTTACGACACTCCCGGGGGATATTCTTTGGATAATTTAAATTTTCTTTATAAATCATTATAAAAGATTTATGAGTAAATACTTCCTCAAAGAAAATATATATTTTATGATTATAGATTATATGCATAAACTATTCAATTTATGTTAGGTATTTTACTAGTTTAGAATAATGGATTGCGATTCATAATCCAATCTAGTGTATGCCATTGTTTAGAAATGGAGCCTAGTGGAAGGAATGGAGACTATATAAACACATGTAATACATGTAGGGATTTCCCTCCTACTCAAGATAATTATAGTGGAGATGGTGATGCAACCATTACTGACCAACTTATTACCATACTGGGACAAATCACTCAGGTTATTAATAATAACCTTACCCATATGGATCACCCTGATCCACAACTCAGAGGATAAATGTTAGAAAGCTTCATGAGGGAAAAACACCAACATTAAATGGGAATAAAAATCCATTTGTAGCTGAGAAATGGATAATTTCCTTAGAGAAAATATTTCATAATTTGGGGAGTAATAAAATAGGAAAATTTTTCATGGTAGTTTATCGCATCACAGGATATGAAGATCAATGGTGGTCATTAATTCAAAACACAAAGGAGGATGAAGAAGTATAAAATATGTAATGGGGGAGTTTAAAGATATTTTCTTAGAAAAATACTTTCCTCAGGACCATCGAGCAGATATGGAAAGAAAATTTCTAAGTCTAAGGGAAAAGGAGTATGAGAATGTCGCAAAGTTTGAGGCTAACTTTACAAGGTTAGAAAGGAATAAAGAAGATTATATATGTATCCCAAGGAGTAAGATTAATCAATTATTTGATGGGTTAAAAATATTTCTCTTTCAAGCATTAGTCTCACAATCCTTCTAATTATACGAAGACATTTTCTCATGTTCTATCAAGATGGAAAATGAATTCTCTAAGTCATACGACTTTAAAAGCATAGCAAGAGAATAAGAAATCGTCTGAACACTCTAGAAATGGAAATAAGGGGACGAATGGAAAAGTTAAATTTCCATATTGTAGTAAATGTGGGATGAAATACCCTGGTACTTGCCTAAAGGGAATGAGAGTCTGTTACAAGTCTGGTGAAAAAGGCCACCAAGCTCGTGATTTCAAGGGAAAGAAAGTGGCAGTCAATGTTGAATGTTACAATTGTAGAGAAATGGGTAATTATGCAAATGAATCTCCTAAGTTCCAAGGAAACTTACCTCAGAAAAGGATAAGGGAGAAATGCCAAGCTTATGTGATCACTACATCTGAGTTTGAAGCTCTGAATGATGTGGTGGTAGGTAATTTAATGGTTTCATCAAATTTAGCCAATGCTTTATTTGATTTTGGATCATCGCATTGTTCCATATCTTCCAAATTTTCTAAGAAGATTATATATTTCCAATTTTATTTAACAAGGTAGTTATGAGTCAAAACTCCTAAGGGAAGTATCATTACAACAAAGTTTTGTGAATCAGTTCCCATTTGGGTATATAAATGTGCTTTATCTACTTATCTCATCATTGTACCCATGATTGAATTTTATATAATCCTCGGTATGGATTGGATTTAGGACCATGATGTAAAAATTTATTGTAAGAATAAGAAGGTTACAATTTTTGATGATGATAAGGAGTACCTTATCTTTAGAGAAGAAATGTCACCATCTGATTCTCATCTAGATCCACCCCTAGTAGCTCTACTAAATTAAATTATTGGGGAGAAAGATAGTGAAATAAATATGGGTGAGAAAAGGAATGTTCAAATAGAGGATTTACCTATTGTGAAAAAATATTTTAATGTGTTTCCAGAGGATTTACCTGGACATACTCTAGAATGATAAATTGAGTTTTCCATTGATTTAATTCCTGGTTCAACGCCCATATTAAATAACCCTTATAGAATGGAAACTATGGAATTAGTGTAACTAAAGAAAAAACTAAATGAATTGAGTAATAAATGATTTATTCACCCTAGATTTTATCCATGGGTAGCCCCTATTCTTTTTGTTTAGAAGAAAGATGGATCTATGAGGTTGTGCATTGATTAGAGGGAGATCAATGCTATAACAATAAAGAACAAGTATCCCCTATCTCAAATTGATGAATTATTCAATCAACTTAATGGAGTTCAATATTTTTCAAATATTGACCTTTGATCTAGATATCATCATTTGTGTGTGACTAAGGAAGAAATTCCGAAGACAGCATTTCATACCAGGTATGGGCATTACAAGTTTACAAAAATTCCTTTTGGACTGACTAATGCACCCTCTGTCTACATGGATCTAATGAATAGATTTTTCAAGTAATATCTTGATTAATTTGTAGTGGCATTTAATGATGATATCTTGGTATACTCCAAAAGCAATGAAGATCAAGAAAATCACTTGTGCACTATTATAAAGACTCTTAGAAGAAATGAATTATATGGAAAGTTTAGCAAGTGTGAATTCAGGATTTAGGAGATTTCTTTTCTTGGACATATTGTCTCTAAGGATTGAATCTCTATTGATCCTTCTAAGACAAGTTCAATACAATAATGGATAGCACTAATGAGTATAACTGAGGTACGCAGTTTTATTGGTTAAGCATGTTATTATCGGCATTTCTTCCAGAATTGTTCCTGATTGGCTAACCTATTAACCAAGCTCACACATAAAGGGGTTAAATTTGTTTTGAGAAAAGAGTGTGAAGAATGTTTGTAATAACTAAAGGGAAGATTATTCAATGCTTCTATCTTGAATCTATCATCAGGGAATGATGGGTTTGTTATTTATAGTGATGCTTCAAAGAAAGGTCTTGGTTGTTTCCTTATGCAGAATGATAGAGTTATTTCCTATGCATCACGACAACTAAAAATTCATGAACAAAACTATATCACTCATGTTCTTGAGTTAGCAGCTGTAATCTTGGCTTTGATGATATTGAGACAATATCTCTATGGTGAGAAATGTGAGATATATACCGATCACAATATTTTAAAGTATATTTTCTCATAGAATGAACTCAACATGAGGCAAAGAAGATGGCTTGAACTACTGAAGGATTATTATTGCACTATACACTACCACCTAGGGAAGGAAAATAAGGTGGAAGATTCTTTCAGTAGAAAGGATTACGAAGTTTTGAACAAGATGAGAGTTGAAAGGGATCCTATGTTCATGGATTTAGTAAAGATGTACGTGGCAATAATCATGGAAAGTGAAACATCAATACTTCTTCAAATGGTTTCCAAACCATCTTTTCTAGAAAGGATAAAAAGTTCTCAGACTGATTATGAGGAGTTTCAAAAGAAAATTAAAGCTGTGAATGATGAGAGATTGATTGAATTCATATATGAAGATCAAATTATGAAATTTCAGAAGAGACTTTGTGTTCCTAACATAACTGATCTAAAAAAGAAATTTTTGGATGATTCTCATAGCTCCAATTTTTCTATACACCCAGGTAGTACTAAGATGTATATATATTTGAAGGAACATTATTGGTGGGACAACATGAAGAGGGATATTGTTGATTATGTGTCAAGATGTATCGTTTTTTAACCAGTGCAGGCTGGAATACAACATCCTAGAGGAGACATGCATCCTCTTCCCATACTTAAGTGGAAATGGGATTCTATTATAATGGACTTTGTCATGGGGCTACCAAAGACACCTAGAAGGAATGATGCAATATGGATCATTGTTGATCTTCTAACCAAGTCAACACATTTTCTTGCTATAAGAGAAGATTTACCACTTCAACGTTTAGAAAACTATATATTAATAAAGTTGTAAGACTTCATGGAGTACCCCTATCGATTGTTTCTGATCGTGATCTCCATTTTACATCATGATTCTGGAAAAGTCTTCAAAAGGCCCTAGATACTGAACTTAATTTGAGAACTGCCTACCACCCTAAAACTAATGGACAATCAGAACAGACTATTCAAAACATAGAAGGAATGTTGAGATCTTGATCACTTTACTTTCAAGGTATGTAGGATCAATATTTACCTCTGGTAGAATTTTTCTATAACAATAGCTTCCATTCAAGTATTCATATAGAACCATATGAAGTGTTATATGGAAAGAGATATCACACACCAACTTGTTGGGATGATGTTAGTGAAAAAGAACTCGTGGGCCTAGAACTTGTTGAGGAAACAATAGAAAAGGTGATGATTTTCCAAACCCACATCAAAGCAGCTCAAAGTAGGCAAAAGAGATATGCCGATAATCGAATGAAGGGTTTGGAATTTCAACTAGGAGATCAGGTTTTCTTGAAGGTATCTCCATGTAAGGATGTTATACGATTCGGTAAGAAGGGTAAATTAATTCCCAGGTACGCCAGACCTTTCGAAATTCTAAAATGAATTGGAGTTGTAACTTACCATTTGGAAATGCCTCCAAGTCTCTCCAAAGATCATGATGTGTTCCACATATCACTATTGAGAAAATACATGTCTGACTCAATGCATGTAATCACCTCTGAAGAAATAGAACCAGAGCCTGATCTATCTGATTGTGAAGATCCTACAAATATTCTTGATACCAAAGAACAAGTGTTGAGAAACCGTACGATGTTTCTGGTAAAAGTTCTATGGAGAAACCATAAGATAGAAGAGGAATCGTGGGAACCTAAGGAACTTTTGATGAAGAACCACCTGAATATTTTTATGTAGTGGTATTATTGAAATTTTGAGTATGAAATTATGTGAATGAGGGAAGAATGTAACACCCCAATATTCCACGATACATTTTTCTTTGAATAATGCAATAGCTTGTGCATTACGCAACTTTGAGTTCTAACACACCACGACCAATCAAACTAACTGTTATGAATACTAATACCCAATTTTTGAAATTTTATAAATTTTATTTTTCAAAATAGACTTCATTTTTTGATTCTGAATATCAAAATTAGCTTAGGAAATTTTTTTGGTATTTTTCTAAAAACATTCAATTTTTAATGAATAGTGAAAAACACTACATTATTGTTTAAAAAACTACTTTTAATTAAAATAATTATTTATTTAATTTAAATTTTTTAGGTCAAAATAGATATATAATACCTACATAAGTTCTATTTAATTCATTTGAGTCATTTTATAATAAAATTAGACGTATAAAATTTTATTAAACATTTTCACGTTTTTTACCCACATTATAGGACACATTTGCAAATTTCCATAATACGTAATTTTACCGCTTTTGTGAATATAATTTCAAAAATACAAGAGATTTGGTTGAAATAAGTAAGTAAAATTTGGTTCCATAGGATGAAAATAATTTTTGGTAAATAGTAACTTTTTAATTTTATTTACCACGGTTAAAAGTAAATAGGGTAATTAAAGGTAAAAATGATATTATAATTACCATAAAACATGTTATAATTCTATTTTATAAGTGTTTTTCGACCAAACTAATCCTTGGGAATAAAATATGATCCTCTTTGATCAACTTGTATTATATTAGGATATTTATTATTATTGTATTTAAAGAAGAGTTAAAAGTGTTAAATTCAAATTTTCATACCTAAATGTTTTTTAATATGGGGTTATACATAAGAGAAATTAGACTATAAATATTCAATAAAAAGGGAATATTATTTCCTACATAATGGTATTTTATTTATAATTTTTATACATTAAATAATTAAATTTATTTATGACACAATGATGATGCAGTAATTACCTTATTAATGAAAGATTAAAATAATTGATATTATAAATATCTAAATAAATGTAAATTGAGATTTTCTATCCATTATAATATTTTTCTCGGTTAATATTACATGTTATCATTGATTTAATTTATTGTTTTCTAAGTAATCAAGTTTTATTGACTTTCACAAATACCAAATACTAAATAGTGTCAAAACTGACATAAATGAATTTTTAAAACAAATACTATATTATTAAATGATATAATATTCCTAAAAATATAAGGTTCTTCCAATGGACTTATATAATGATAGATATTTCATTAATGAACCACTTTAGGTTCTCTTGTCATTTTATAGTAAGTTTATTAACCATGTAATATAAAAATACAGAAAGTCATTGTAAACGTTAAGCAATTTAACTAAGAGTTAAATCTGAAAGATAAGATTAATATGGTGACCTAAACCTATATAAAACCTATTGGTTGATAGATTTTAGACCCATACACACCTTATCCAAGAAATAAATTCTTTTTATCCATTATAAACTGAATTTTATTGTATAATAAAATAATATTTCAAATTTTTTCTAAAGTGACCCTCACCTCTCTTATAAATGGGTACTTCCCCTTCTCTCAAAATCACACCGCCAAAGCTATTTGGTTCGTATAACCCTCACTCAAATATCCTCCAAAATACCCTCACTTCAACCTATAGTCCTTAATTTGATCATAAAGCTAACCTAAGGAGCCCTTTTGATCAAATAAAAAGGAAGCACCTGAAAAAGAGATAATTATTTCATCACCTTTTTCAAAGTACTTCTGTTCTTCCACTTCATCTTTCTTTGTTGTTTCCAAACCAAAATAATAAATTCAGTACCTTATACATATTTTTATGTTATTATTAATATGTTACAACCATATTCATTATTCTATCCACTCTATGAATGACAAAGTCATCATACGAGCGTATGTACGGCTTACCATCTCCACGTCGTGGTGTAGTTTGTTATTCAGCACTTCATTATTTTGATGGGTATAATAATAAGTATAATTGATGTGAATAATGAATAAAACAAATTAATGATTCTGTATATATGATATAAAATCCAATTACATATGATTTCACCATCAATAGAATGGTATTGTCGCTCGTGCGTACGTACGGATTACCGTCTCCTCAAACGTGATGAGATTCATTCCTCCTCGTAACCACTCAAGGATAATTTTCATTTTAAGATTAAAAATAATGTTTAATAACTTAATATAATTCTATATATGAATCAAACACATCTTATCCATAACAAACATGTCTTACATAACAAAACATATAAAATAAAATGAATCAGTTAACACCCAAAACAATGATACTACTAAAATATTATTAGCAAAACAATATTAGAAGATCATATATAATATCATATTTATGTATATGGTGTTTTTATAATTTAATAACAATTATTTAAATATTATACAGGAGTTTAAAATACCCTCAACCAAGGAAAAGTACAAGGTAAGGGTTAATTTTACAATCTCTTTATTATTCAGGGTTGTTTATACCTGAGTATCTACCGGGACCTCTTTATCATCTGCATCCGTGTTTCTTAAAAATATATTTCAAAACATTTTTTAATATTTACTATGCTATGGTTTAAATTCATTTATACCCTTTTTTTACTTTTTATAAAAAAAATTAATGTAATCTTTCGTTTACTTTCCAAACAAGGTACTTTATGACCTTTTTGATAAATTAAAGAAAGAATGTTTTTTTAACTTATATGGAGTGTGTGGCTATTTTACACTGTTATAACACCTTATAATATTCCATTAAAAGATTATAAGAATATTTTAAAAATAAGTTTTTTCTTTTATAATTATGTGACTTTTAAATTATTTCAAAATAGAAAGATATATTTCTCTCAAATAGTTTTTATTTCCTCTATGTCAACATCCTTTGATGGATTTTACACTTGTTTGAAGTTGATTTGTTATGATACAATATTCCTTATTTTATTGAAGTTTTTGTGATATGTTTGACTCTGGATGTATTATTTTTATACCATTCATGGTTTAGGGTTAAAGTATTAACATTTCGTATCCTAGTTTTAATACGGATTTTAATGTTATGTTTCAACATTTTCATATGAGGAATGCATTAGACTTAGTAAGTGACTGGTGGAGCCTGCAATATCTCCATGATGCATCGGTAGGTCTCAAGAGACAAACTAGTGTCTTGGAACAAGGCCTTGAAAAAATCTTATTTTTATTCTTGGCACGAGACCTTGACTATGTGGTTATGATGTCCAGCATTACACATTACATCATTATAAAATTAGCAATTGATATTACATGCGATTATTTGACTAGTAGAATATCCATGTGAAAAAGTAAATGGATTTATTTGATTTATATTTGACATATTATAATGAATATTGAGTTTAAAAGGCTTGGGTTTTAGTATTATACATTTCCTTAAATGATTGTGCTTATTTATGAAAGTTTCATATATATTGTTATCCTTACTGTGCATTTGAGCTCACCCCTTCCTTATGTTTTCTTTTTTCTAGGATGTGAAGAAGTATATTATGACTAACCTATTGGAATAGGCTTATGGATATGATTTTGTTAAAAGGGGAAACAATGTTATTGTTTTTAAATTTCATAATGTAATGTAAAACTTATGTATGTATCTAGTACTTCCAAGGATACTAAACTAATCGGTCTTTCGAGACTTGAACTCTTTCGATCATGCCAATGTTATGTAATAATTCACAGACTTTGGGTAACTGGGGTCAGGGAGTTACAAAAATGGTGGGATAATGTTTTAAAAAATTTAATTATTTAATTAATCAATTAAAATCCCATTTAACACCCATCCCGAGTCCCAGAATCCAATGTGGGTTTATACCTCACATAGGTAAAAAAGATCCGTTTTGGACTCAACCGCGGAGTTGAAATATCTATATTATTCTCCACTAAAAAGATATTTTCAATTGAACCCATATTAATAATTTAATATTTAATTGATAAAATATAAAACATTCTATTAAAACTCAAATGGATTTGAATTCCACCAAACTCTTGTCCTTGGGTAGGCGCCCTATTCCTGAACCAGTGGAGTAGTCAGAAAAAAATTATATGAGATCATATTGCAACCCCCCAACCCCAAAATCCCAGAACTGTTGCATTATTTTCTCAAATTTTCATTATTAAAATGAATAAAATCCTAAAGGACCAATTAGTTTAGTAGTCTTTGAAAACCATATTACATTCATGATACCGATAATATATTGGGAAAATAAAATAAAACATGATTCATAATAAAATGAAATAAATTGCATCCTTGAAAGCTTATTCAACGTTTTCTTCTTTATAACCTAGGGAAAGGAAACATAATAAAGGAGTGAAATTGGATTCATAATAATGGTAAGTAATATATAAAATACATAAATAATAAGTCATGGTGAATAACTAAAAGTACACATACCATTTAAACATAATCTTGAGCATAATATGGCAAGAATAAAAGCTGATTAAATAATTCCATAATAAAAAATAGCCGTGGATATTCTACTAGTAGAATAATCACATGGACTATAAATTACTATTTTCATAGAGAGTAAATTCATAATATCAAACATCATAAGAATAACTTCAATTCTTCATCCAATACATCATACATAATTGGGTAATAACCTAGTCTAGTTTTTCTAATGAGACCTACCAATGCATCAAGGGGCTATAGAGGTCCCCACCCATCGCTTACTAATTAAAATTAATTACTCATATATAAAATAAAATATATCATTAAATAAAATTGTCTCATACCACTTTCGAGTGTCATATATTAAATTAATCGAATAAAATCATTGATAAATTCTTGAAGAAAATAAACTTTAAACATTCTAGAGTGTCCCAAACCACTTTGAAACATTTAAATCATAATACCTTTTAACATTAATTGAAACATATAATATCATTAGAATAATATAATTCATTATATAATAAGTTAAATGGAAGTATATACACCACACACAAGTAAATAGTGGTGAACAAGGCATACATCTCATAGAAGTAAAAGTGAGACGAGAAAAAACATTTCTACTTTGTATAGAACCTTGAAAGAAAAGTGAAAGAAATTAAAATTATATTTTAGACATTAATTATTTCCCACTTAAGTTAAATAATGTAAAGAATATTTTTTTAGAAACACTATAAGTAAAAAATTTTAGTGCGGTTTAAGGAAAATATTAAAGAGATTTTAAAGTGTAAAGGCATGTTTGTTTTAATAAAACCAGAAATGAACCGATAAATTTTGTTATGATAAACTGTTTGATTTTAGAAAAAAAATTATGTCTTAAAATATATTATATAGTGAACTTGAAAATGGGTTAGAATACTGGAATTTCCCTTTAATTGGGATTGCTTATCGGGAAGAATTGAGAATGAAACATATTAAATCATGTATTATCCCATCAAAGAAAGTTGAAATGATCTAGATATATAATTTTGGAATATATATATATATATATATATATATATTTATTTATTAGGTTATTGGGGTAAAATTACATTAAACACACACACACACCACACACATGGGATGATAAAGTTGTCCATAGCCCCCCCCCCCATGGGATAGCCCACCTATCAAGCCTTATTTATTCAATACATGTCCCAAAGGATTAGTGGAAATTAAGCCCATATGATCTGGATATTTGAGTTTAAAACAAATAAACATAATAAAATTATTGATTTTATAAAAATAATGTGGGATTAAAATAGATTATAAAGTACACTTGAAAATAGATAAGAATTCGAGTTGTTCCCTTTAATCGAGCTTGCGTATCATGAATAATTGAGAAGGGAACCTTGTAAAACATTTATTATCCCATAAAAGAAGGATGAAATAATATATAAATATTATTTTGGAACATATGTATATATATATATTATATTAATTAAATAAAAATATTGAAGAATTACATTGGTGTATTGAGGAAGAAAGTGTAACCCAAATGAAAATGGAGGTTCGGGAAGAAAACCCTTACCACTTGTAATCAATCAAATCATATACCCCATAAAGTTAATAGTAATCAAAAGAAACATTAAATACAATGAATAATAATATATTAATTATATGATATATCATAGGGAAGTACACATACACCATACACAATAAATAGTGGTGAATAAGGCATATCTCATCGAAATGAAAATGAGATAAGAAAACCATTACCTTATGTCTGAAAGTGTTCTAAACTTGACATTAATGTTTCGGATAATAAAATTAAATCAATTAATTAATTAATTCAGAAAATTTTATACATTATTATATTTATTATAGTGTTATTAATTTCATTTATGTCCTTGTTGATTAGTTATAGAGTTTAATTTCATCATTCCAGAGCATTCATTTTCTTCATTTTCATTATCAGTTTGATTGTTTATAAGTAATAGATTTCATATAGAATGTGTAAAATTATCCAAAATTAAATTAATATGATATTAATAAAAATACATAATATTAAATTTTTATATACTTCATTTAGTTATATGGTATGAGGATGATTCTTTAGATAAAACATCAGTGATAATCATTTATATTATTTTTGCGATTTTTCGATCATCATGAACTAGTTTGTCATTTGAATTAATAATATGTATATATACTAGTTATAGAACATTAAATAGGATGTAATACATATATTATAGTATTTTTATCCATAAAAATGGTTTCATGAACATCATTGAAGGAGAAATTGAAGAACGAAAATCCGTCGTCCACAAAGGTTGTAGATCGGCACCTCATAGACGATGATTTTTTTTAAAATAAAAGATAGAGAGAAAGGAATTTGATGAAGGATATTACATTAACATGATATCATTATAGTATATATATGATACTATAGTTATCAATATCATTTTTATAGAGGAGGTAAGGAGAGGATAATAAATGGAAAAATAAATATAAAGGAAATTAAAAGAAAAAGAGAGAGGATTTGCCTCTTGAATTCTCCTCATTGAGAACCTCCTTAAGGAAACTTGTTTTGGTATTTCATTGTGACCAGAATTGCCTAAAAGTGTATAAGAGACTTGGGAAGAGGTCTTGGGTAGAATTTGGACAAGCATAAATTCTTAGAGGTGTGAGGAGAAGTGGTGGTGCGGGGTGGTATTTATAGTGGAGGAGAGGGGTTATTTTGGAATATTTTATTCATTTGTTTATTATATTGACTCGGGACTATAAATAGTTTAATAATAATCATAAAATATATTAAAATAATGAAGTTAAGTTATATTTTATGGTTCTTACATCATCCATGACTCAAGGAATAGTGTATTTAACTTGTAATGTATTTATATCGTAAATTACCTTACATTACCATTCTCAAAAAATTCAAGTATTTCATAAAAATCCAAAAAATTCACACTAAATACTTTTTAAAATGAATAATTTAAAAGTGAAATCCATTTTATGAAAATACGTTTCTAAATATGAGAAATTTAATTTTTAATTAAAATCATCATTTACACGAAAAATACCGATTTTAAAATTATAACTAATTTTATAACACTTTGAAAATTTAACTAAGGTCTAATAAAATTGTCCAAAAATTAGAATAAGAAAAAAATAATTAATCAATAAATTTTATAAAAATAATTTTTTTTAAATCATTTTAATAATTCTAAACTTATAATTAAATATTTATAACTTTCAAAAATACCAACACTTAATTATTAATTTTAAAAATATTAATTTAAATATACTATGGTATAATTATATCATAACTTCATTTAAAAGATAACTAAATTTTATTTATACATTCCGGGGTGATATTACTATTCATTTGGTCAATTTACTATTCATAAGGGTCATATTGCTATTCATAAGGGTAACATTACTATTCCAAATAGTCAAGTTACTATTCACAAAAAATTAAGTTGATCCTATCAGACTCTAAATATATTACTGATCACAATAGTGTATACCTATTTTTTCGAAATTCAATTCACATAAACAGAAAAATTACGTACAATGTTAATCCCACAAGTGTGGCAAGAAGGCAGGTAAAAAGAACGTTCAAAAGTTCAATAAGTCCTTATACTCAATTTCAATATAAAATTATTCTAATGGTCTACATTTGATTAATATATGTATAATTGATCTATTTTGACTTTAAAAATAAATTTAAAGTATAATAATTATTTAAAATAAAAAACACAGTTTTTAACCAAAATGTGGTATTTTTCATTATTCAAAAAAAAATGAAACTTCTCAAAATAACATAAAAATTCACCATTATTTAACTTTGAAAAAATGATTTTAATTTTACTAAAAATATATATTTCATTATTAATATGTTTATTTATGTGAAACCATTATAAATAACATTTAATAGTAGTTATTAATATTAATATTACAATGTTTATTGGCTAGGTTAAAACTACTATAATAACAAAGTACTGTTTTGCAGAGATTCAATGTTGCATGCATTACATTTTATATTAAATTTATTTGTAAATACTTAGGGTGTTACATTCTCCCATACTTCAATGAATTACATCCTCACAATTTGAAATTTCACTTCTAAAGTTAATGGTTTATACATGAAAATTCCCTTGTGGGAAACCCACATAGGAAATAGAGTTAATACAAAATCCAATTTAAAAGAGTTTAAGGGAAATGAGGTGGTCACCACAAAATTATGTTTTCAAATGGGATGAAATTAGTTGGAAGTGAAAACCTGGACATTGAAGAAAAATCAAACTATAATGTTCTAATGGAAAATGATAGAGAACATGTTCATATGAAAGTTTGTTACCAAAAACCCATAAACTACAGTTATGAAAAAATTCATTGATATCAACAAAAATTATGGTAATAGGACAACATATTTTGTTTAAGACTCTTTTCCTAAATTTGAGGAATTATTCCACTCTATAAGAGAATAAATATACATTTCAATTTCATTAACACAATCTTATCCTT
This sequence comes from Viscum album, assembly GCA_963277665.1. NCBI lineage: Eukaryota > Viridiplantae > Streptophyta > Magnoliopsida > Santalales > Viscaceae > Viscum > Viscum album. The sequence goes on along the minus strand of OY728120.1, from coordinate 1,794,184,230 downwards.
AGACTGTGCCATAGACTATCTATACTTCATCTCTTAGCATGGTTTGTGTCAAGTGGTGATGGAATACATTAACCTGTAAAACATCATACAATGATCAACATAATTCATTTTATTAATGGTTAAAATTTACAAAATATCATAATCCAACACTTTAGAATAATTCACATGGTAGTTAGTGTTATCCAATTTACTTTGTCCATATCAATCATCTCTTTATCCAACATCATTATCTCATAACCAAGAACATTTTAAGGTTCATAATTCCATTAACCATGTTTTTTTCAATGTTTAACTTCCAACTAAATCATTTTTCTTGGTACCATTCAACATATGACCTCGAATCCTTAATTAAATAGTACTTCAATAAAAAATTTATATATTCCATAATTCTTATAATGATTAAATCAATAATAAAATACTCAATTTACATGATTATTTAATCCAAACAAAATAACATTAATCATTTCTCTTTATTTATAGTATTAGAATAATATTGATCATGATCCATTATCTTCTTTTGGGGTATATTCCATTGATAGATGGGGCATTAATTTATGTAGTGTCCCACATTTTTCAGTTCAATCATTATATATTAGGAAAAAAATATTATCCTTTCAATAATTAGAATAGTTTCCTTTTTCTCCAAACATGGAGAAAACTCAATTTACTCTTAAGCATATACCAAGGTGTTTCCTTCCAAAATTATCACTTGTGGGAAAATACTTCTTTCCCTTATTCCATTTATACATACTTTTTCCTTTCTGTCTTATCCTTATCATTCTTCCTTTAGAAGTCATGATACCTAGAAAAATATTTCTCCTTCTTTTTAGAACATGATATTATCTCCTCATATTATGAGAATGTTTGAGAGACTGGTTCCCTATGAAAGATTGGATTAAACTCATAGAACAAATGATGATTCTTACAATTTGGATTATTTGAATTGATGTATTTACCATTCCTTCCTATAGGTGCCATTTCTAAACAATATAATACACTATATTAGATCATAACATTATGAAAAATAATGTATAATCCAAATACTAGTGAAATACTTAACATAAATTGAAGAAAAAATATTCCTAGAAGATCTCATAATCATAAAAATGGTTTCTTTGAATACATATTTACTTTTAAATCATTAATACTTTTATGTAAAGAAAATTTGTCTTATCTAAATCATATCACATGGTAGTGTCAAACTAGATACACAATAAGCCTAATTTTCATATACTAGGTTACCCTAAGTCGGGCCTGCGACACCATGTTAGAGTTGTTACCCCTAGGTACATCAATTCCATAACCACAACCACTTGTAGTATCTAGAATGCGATGTATTTCTAGGAATACCCACATAATATCTTGCTTACCAAAATTCTAAGATGTTATTCTATTCTTATCCTCAAAGTCTATTATAGGGTTATGTTCCCAAACCTATGTTTTCTAAATATATTTTACAAGGTTGCTGATAAACTTCCTCGACTACCAACTATAATGCCCTGACCCCAGAAGCCTAAAGTTGGTGCATTATTTTATTACATTTTCATGATTACATGGAATCAAATCCTGAAGGGCCGGTGAGTTTAGGAATCTTGGAAGACCATATTACATTCATGATACCCATAATACATTGGGAGAAAAAAAATGAAACATCATACATAATATATTGAAATAAACTTCATCCTTGATATCATATTCAATGTTTTCTTATTCATAAACTGGGGAAAGGAAACATAAGAAAGGGGTCATCTAGGATTCTTAGTATTGGTACGTAATATAAAAAACATAAATAATATGGAATTTTGAATAACTAAATGTACACATGTCATTAAAATATAATCTTGAGAGTAATATGGAAAGCGTAAAAGATGATTAAATAATTCCATAATAAAACATAACCATGGATATTAAACTAGTAAAATAATCACATGTACTATCAATTACTAGTTTCATAATGGGTCAATTCATAATGAAAGACATCATAAACATACCATTAAGTATTTGTCTAAGAAATCATACATAAGTGGGTAAAAACCCAGTCTAGTTTGTCTCATGAGACCTACTGATCCATCAGGGGACTATATCATGCCTCACCGGTCACATACTAAGTCCAATACATTTCTCATATGTTGAATAAAATATATAATTAAATAAAAGTGTCTCATACAACTTTTTAGTACCACAGATCAAAGTAATCTAATAAAATCATTGATAAATTCATGAGGAAAATAATCTTTAAATATTCCAAAGTGCCCCATACCACTCTGAAACATTTAAATCATAAACACTTTTAACATTAAATGAAACTTGGAATATCATTAGAATAATATAATTTATGATATAATATATCAAATGGAATTTTACACACCACAAACATGTAAATATTGGTAAACAAGGCATTTATCTCATAAAAGTAAAAGTGATACGAGAAAATTCATTTTTACTTTGGAAAGAAGAGTTCTTTGGGAAAATCAATTTTATTTGTCATAAAATCATATTGTAAACACGTATAACCTAGAAAATAAAATATAAGGACATTGAAATTATATTTGAGGAACAAATTATTTCCCACTGAATGGAAATCATGGAGAAAGAGTTTTTAAGAAGCTTTAAAAAAACATTTTAGTGCGGTTTAAGGAAAATATTAAACAGGTTTTAAAGAAAAAATGTCATGTTTATTTTAATAAAACCAGAAATGAACCAAAATACTTTTTACGATAAAATTTTCTATTTTATAAATATAATGATGGTTTAAATAGATTATATAGTGAACTTGAAAAGGGTAAGAATTTAGGAAGTTCCCTTTAATAGGGATTGCTTATTGGGAAGAATTGAGAAAGAAACATATTAAAACAAGTATTCCCCCATAAAATAAAGATGAAATTATCTAGATATATGATTTGGGAACATATATATAAATTATAAAAATTATATTATGGTAATGAAGAATTAAATTTGTGTATAGAGGAAGAAATCATAACCCGGATGAAAATGGAGGTTTGGGAAGAAAATCCTTACCATTTGTAATCAATCAAATCGTTTGCCCCATAAAATTAATAATAATCAAATGAAATGTTAAATTCCATGAATAAAAATATATTAATGATATGATACATAAAAGGGTAGTTCACGTAAACCATACACAAGAAATAGTGGTGAATAAGGCATATTTTATATAAATGAAAATGAGATAAGAAAACCCATACCATATGATTGAATGTGTTTTACACATGACCTTAATGTCATGAATAATCAAATTAAATACATTAATTAAATAATTCAGAACCTTTTTTACATTTATTAGATTCCTATTTTTTTTATTAATTACATTTATGCCCTTTTTGATGAGTTATAGAGTTTAATTTTATCATATCAGAGCATTCATTTTCCTGGTTTTCATGATCAGTCCCCTTGTTTATAAGTAATGGAGTTCATGTCGAATGGGTATAATTCTCCCGAATTGAATTTATATGATATTAACAAACATAAATAATATTAAATGGTTGTATAATTCATTTGGTTATATGGTATGAGTATGATTCTCTAGGTAAAACATTAATGATAATCATTTTGATTATTTTGGCGGTTTTTCAATCATCACGAACTAATTTGTCGTATGAATTAATAATATGTATATATACGGGTTATAGAACATTAAATAAGTTTTAATACAAATATTATGGATTTTTAATCCATAAAATGGTTTCATGAAAATCCTAAAAATATAAATTGAAGAATGAAAAACTGTCATCCATGAAGGTTGTAAATTGGAACCTCACGAATGATGATTTCATTTTTAAAATAAAAGATAGAGAGAGAAATAATATTTATGAAGGATATTTTATTAACATGATATAATTCCTATATATAGATTATACTAGAGTTATCATGGTCATTTGGATAGTGGAGATGGGGAGAGGATAAGAAATGAAAAAACAAAATTGAAAGGAAATTAGAAGAAAAAGAGAGAAGATTTACCTCTTCAATCATCCACTTTGAGAACAACCTTAAGACACCTTGATTTGGCCTTTTTATGACTAGAAGCACATGGAAGTGGGATAGAGACTTGATAATAGGAATTGGGAATAATTTTGGTGAGTTTCATGTCTTAGAGGTGTGAGGAGAACTGGTGGTGAGAGGTGGTATTTATAGTGGAGGAGATGGGTGATTTTTTAGTATTTTATTCATTTGTCTATTGTTTTATATCAAGACAATAAATAGTTTAATAATTATCATAAAATATATTAAAATAATTAAGGTAAGTCAGAGATTATGGTTCTCAAATCATTTATGACTCAAGGAATATAGTATCTAACTTTAATGTATTTATACCATAAATTACCATATTTTACAATTCACCAAAAATTCAAGTATGTCAGTAAAAATACAAAAAATTAACACTAATAACTTTTCAATGTTTATAATTAAAAAATGGACTCCATATTATGATAATAATTTTCTAAATATGAGAAATTTAATTTTTAATTCAAATCATCATTTACTAGAAAAATACAGATTTAAAATTATAACTGATTTTATAACACTTTTAAAAATTAACTAAGGTCTCATAAAATTTTCAAAAAATCATAAGAAAGAAAAATATTAATATAAGAATACATTTTATGAAAATAAATTTTATTTTTAATCATTTTATTAATTATAAACTTGTAATTAAATATTTATGACTTTCAAAAATACCAACACTTAATTATTAATTTTTAAAATATTAACATAAATATACTATTATATAATTATATAAAAACTTCATTTAAAAGATTCCCAAATTTTTTTTATATATTCATGGGTGATGTTACTATTCATTTGGATGATTTACTATTCGTAAGGGTTGTATTACTATTCATAATGGTAATATTACTATACTCAAGGGTCAAGTTATGATTCCCATAAAATTAAGTTGATCCTATTAGACTCTAAATATCTTACTGATCATAATGGTGTATGTATATTTTTTTAAATTCAATTTTCACAAGAGAAAAAATTACGTTTAATGTTAATCCCTTAAGTGTGGCGAGAAGGAGGGTAAAAAGAACTTTCAAAAGTTCAATAAGTCTTTATATTTAATTTCAATACATAAATTATTTCAATGATCTAGATTGGATTAATATGTGTATAATCGATCTATTGTGAATTTCGAAACAAATTTAATGTATAATAATTATTTAAATGAAAAACACATTTTTTAACTAAAATGCAGTATTTTCACTATTCAAAAAAATGAAACTTCTCGGAAAAACACTAAAAATCACCATAAGTTAATTTTAAAAAAATTATTTTTATTTATGAAAAAATATATATATTTCATAATGAAAATGTTTTATTTATGTTAAACTCTTATAAATAACATTTAATAGTAGTTATTACTATTAATATTACTACGTTTAATATATATGTTATAACTATTACAATAACAAAGTGTTATTTCATAGAGACTCAATGTTGTGTGTATTAAATTATATATTAAATTTATGTGTAAATCCTTACGGTGTTATGCATATTCTCAGGGAAAATTACCAATTTACCCGTCATGATCACCTGAAATAAAAAATTCAAAATTCTACTCAAATTTATAATCTGGAAAACATGGGTCTTTACAACCTCCCCACCATAAACCTTATCATCCTAGAGAAGCCTCAGTTTCCTTTGAACCACACATCCCAACACACATTGGTTGTTAGCATATACACAAATTGAGGCATTTAACTCAAAGATGATAATCTATTTCCACTACACAACCCCAAGTAAAAGGCGCATAAACCATCAAAAGGCCAAGACACCACTTACTTCCATAAACAATGCACTAAGAAATTTCCTAACTCCACCTGTCTATTCTAATGCTTCACAACATCATTTAAAAATCATTATCAAAAATCATGGTTTTCCCCATTATAGAACACAACCCACACCACTGATTTTGATCCATGACACTTCCCGTCATTGGAGTAACCTTTCGAACCCATCTTCAGCGGTTCTCTAATCCGTTCATTGGGGTTTCCATTGTGTCTATTAACCTGCCCACAGAAGGGTCATATCACTATGTTTGGTCTAATATTCCCCACCATAGTAGTATCTTTAATTTAACCTGAAAATTAGACACCATTTACATGTAATATGCCTCAATCACAACCAAACCTTGGAATAAGACATGGTCATCTATCACTCCCACCCGAGCAACAAAAAGAAACATATACTATCGCCCATTTTCAACATCTGAGAATGAAACCCATAGTACACAATAATATTTGATCTATCATAGAGACCACACTCACAAAAATATGATGGTGTTCTCCCCACCATATATATTAACACACACCACTCCATGAGCGTAACTTCCCAAGAGGCCGCTTATCAACCTAAGGAAACTTCTCTATAGCATGGAATAAAGTCAGTTCTCTCTTATAATTCTTAGGATGTTGTCAAGATATTTGGCATGATCATCTCTAAACTATGAGTATACTAAGATTTTGTCGATGAATTCCACCACAACCCATCCACTAACAAATATCATAGCTCTATCCCAAGATACACAAGTAACTATTCCCGTAAGCCTCTCATCACACCTCCAACAATTCTCATCCCACTCACGGATTCTTACACAATAGAATCACCTTTTATGTACACTCCCATAATTTCTGATCAACAAGATAAACCAATTATCCATGCCTACCCTGCATTCTAATCTCACCCAATAAACATCACCCTTTGTGCACTATTTTCAAAAATTAAAAGTCATCAATTTGTGCCTCAGACATCCAAAATCACTCATAACTCAGTAGTCCCCTCTCATGGGTCACCATTGGAAGTCAAATAGCACTAACTCCCTAATCAAGGGTCATTTCCAAAATAACTCTCCTCACGAGGTCTGAAACAAGCTCTCATCCCAATGTCACACAACGTCACCATACGAAAACACCCATCACTGGGGTCTCACATATGAATAACATCATCTACCAATCCAACCAACCATATCCAAGGTACACATCCTCTCTAATAATCTACACATTAGACCGCTCCCTAGAGGACCAAGCCACAAAACCAACAATTAACAAAAAACACCCAAAAGGGTTCCAACATTTATGAACCCATACAATGATCACCCATTATGGTTATCGCACCTTCTATGTGCAAGGACCACACCAACATCCTTATCATCAAGCATCTCACTATAAATACAAAAAACATACCATTAGAAATAAATCCATCAAATCACACACTATCAGGCCAATAATATATGGATCTTACATGCCTAACAAGATGCATAATATGAATCTTAAAATTGTAGGGAAAGATTAAAAAACAAATACAGGGCATATTTATAATGATAAAAGAACCTTAAGTCCATCATAAACTACCAAATATAAACAACAAGTGCATCACTCGACGTGAAAATCATATAAAATTGTAACATCACAAATCTAGAACATAAATCCAGTCCCCTAGTAACCTAGAATTCCAATTGGAATAGGTGTTCATGAATCACCATCTTGGTATCTATCTCAATATTTAACACATACCTATATATACAATATATTAAACCCTAAATAATAAAATTATAGGAAATTAAGTCCTTTTATAGAACTTTGTAACATCCCATCATGGATGCCACTAAAACCGATGCCCCGAGCCATTTTGTCACAAGACCTCAAGAATGAATCCTCATATGCAAGAGGCTACTAAATTGAAATGGGTTTATAAGGTAAATATATGATGAGAATATACCCCCATATCTGTGTCCACAACAAGTAGTAAGTAACCAAATATCATACACATCATAGAAATATATAATAATAAATAATCTAAAACTGAAACATGTTGTAATAAAATGAAATACATTAAAGGCCTGAACAACCATTCTATACATAGAACATTGTTCTCCCACTAGCCCAATCACATATAAAAAAATAAAAAAATACATCAGGCTCGACTACCAACTCTAAACCATAACACATACCCAGTCTCCAATACCCTATCGAGCTGCTCCAGCCCGATAATCATACTCCACATGAGAATCCTGCTCAACCATGAAATATTATACCTTGATCTTATCCATAATTAACCTATTTTTAACCATAAAGGATACATATATTTTTCACCCACACCATTCTTCACATATAGGGGTTGAGAAATAAATCTCAATAGGCCACCCACAACAGTGAACTTGTAAACTACTTCCATAAGTGCATTGTCATTCAATATTCTTAGTTGAGACAATGCATAAATGAAATAAAAATAAAGGAATAAAACCACCATTGATACTTGGGTATGTGACCTCGATAAACCGTACCTTTTTTGGACCATTATGGACATATAAATAATATTCCATAGGGGTCACAGGTCGACATAAAAGGTGCATCAGTCCAAGTATACAACCAGGATTTAGAACACTGTGTTCGACCATCCCAAACATAATTCATAAAGTTCACTGGTTGACATACAAGGATCCTTAGTCCAAGTATCTTACTGGGATCTGGTACACCATGTCCAGTTATCCCAACCACTATGTCACAAGTCATAAAAATCTAATCATCAATTCATGAATCCAACCAGGACTCATAATTCCATTTCTGACCATCCCAACCTTTAGGTCACGATTCGAAAAACATGGACCATATTTCTATGAATAAAAAAGGGACTTTAAACCCCATTTTAAACCATCCCAACCCTAATATGGAACTCCAGGTACATACCCTGGGTTTTAGGAGTCTCATTCCTTCCCTTGAAAACTATGTTGCACTAGGGAGTGGAGCATCAGTCCAATATCCCAAAACCATTACTCACATGTTGCAAAACATGAAACATTATTCCATGAATCCAATTGGAATTCAGAACATCTTGTTTGTCCATCCCCAGCCAATCACACATAATATCATTAGTTCTTATAGAATCATTCTTACACTTATATATAAATAATTGTTCCTAGAGAATCAGTCTATCATTTAAACCATGTAGTGTACCACACATGCCAAGAGCCTCAGTCCAGCATCTCAAAAAAGTACATGGAACTTAATGTCCACCATAATCAAAAAAACAAACAATGTTCTTGAAAACTTAGTGTACCACTCAAACCCTAAAAAAATACTGATACATATATAGAACATCTCATCCAACCACATATCATAAGGGCATTGAGAATCATGTCCAACCTACCTCTCCTCAAATGTAGAACATCGCATCAGACTTCCAAAACCATATCTGTGGGGCCTCATGTCCACACTCTCATACCAAAAATCCCTTATTAGATACCCATGATACAACCATGGTGACTCACCCATCTCACAGTATACATATGAAATAAACAAGCCCCAACATCAACCAACTAAGAATCATATTAAGGGCCACCCGAATGCCCATATCCATCACCCACATCTCAACCCCAATGGCTCACACATCACTCCAGGTCCAAAGGGGACTCATGTAACCATCAATGTCCAACCAATGTCACCCAATCAAGTTTAACCTAATGATCAAGAACTCACCTGGATATCTAAATAAACACATAAATATAGTGATCCCCATTCTGATCCTCAGAACTGGCACTAAATAAGAGGCATTCCTCATATAATCCTCTGGTTCAGAACATAAACAGATACATACATCTACCATTCTATGTTCATGACCAAAATATTAGTCAATATATCACCACTTGGGTGGTCACACATCCAAAAACCATGTCTCCAGACACTCATAACCTCACATACCTCAATGGTAATAAATCCTATAGGGTAAAATGGACCTTGGCCCAAACCCTTTCCAAGAAACCCTAGGTTGGTCCGAACACCCAACTTCTCTATCACCTCATGTCAAAATGTGGTCCTGCTAACCAAGGACAATATCATACCCACCACCATAAGAGGTCTCCAAAAAACTCATACTATGTCCCCCAATAATCCTCATGACCCTCACCCGGGTCTAATCGCATGTCTTACTCTCGGGAGAGAGCTAAACTCACTTCTTTGGGGGGGACTCTGTCATAATTTACTTTCCCCAAAACCAATTATTAAGAGTCATTGAAATGACTTAAGGGACCCACCATCATAATCTATATAGAAAAAATACTCAAATTGGACTCCACTTATGACCAATTCTAACTCTGTGGAAACAAAACATCCAAAACCCTCAAAAGGATAACAAGGGGGTAACAGACGGTATGTTTTAACAAGTACATGGAATATACTCCCATAGCCCTATATGGGTTTGTACTCTAGATGGAGCTAGTGTTTCTAACCCAAGTACATGGTTTCTAAGTCAGGTACATGGTGTGTACCCTACATAGAGCCACCTACTCGTATACCTCACAAGGCATGGCCATATATCTATGCCTGACCATTTACTCCCACACAGCATGTAACCCACACAGGGCCTGGTCATGTACCCTACACAGCCATGTCCTACCTACATAGGTTATCCAGACATGTACTTATCCACACTTTGAGCAACACTACACAACATGTCCTCCAAACTAAACACTATATAGTCATCTTCTTCTCCTCTTCCTTGAATAGGATGAACACATGGTGTGTGTACTTAAAACCATGTGATGTGTAGTCTAGTTTTCCAAATTAAAAACCCCTATAAACCTCCCAAAACTCCTATTTTTCGATTGAGGTATATATCGACCCCCATGGGGTCCTTAGTAGTCATAATAGGGATTTAAAACTTAAAAAACTATTCTATAGGGTTCGGAGCATAAAACTGAAAAAACAGCCTACCTCATGGAATAAATGTTGATGCTTTGGGTAAAAATATTCTCCCGGAAGCCTCTACACTTCGATTCAATCTTGATCTCCTCCATGGATTAATTCAAATAGAATATCCTTCTCATCCCACTCCAAGTTCAATCATTATGTGCATGGGATGCGCCATACCCCTCCTTCCATGTGTAGAAACACTAAATGTGGGGGAGAATTTTTTAATAATTTTTATCAATTAATTAATTAGTTAAATTCCAATTAAACACCCTTCCCGAGTCCCAAAACCCAAAGTAGGTTTATAGTTTCCTAGGAAAAAACCCATGTTCGCACTCAACTACAGAGTCAGTATGTCAATATGATTCTCCATTCAAAATATATTTTCACCTAAACTCATATGAATAATTTAATATCTAATTAATCAAATATTAATGTTATTCTAAAAATATAATGGCTCACAATTCAACCAAAATCATATCCTAGGGTAAACACCCTATTCCCACACTAAAGAAGTGGTCATAAAAAATTATTCGAGATCATCTACTTGGGGAAAATGACCATTTTACATTTCATGAGAATCTAAAAGAAAATTTAAAAATTATTCTAAAATTTAAAATCCTAGAAAACATAGGTCTTTACATGGTTCCTATGAATTCCCAAATTCATGTTTCTTGGTATGGGGATATTATTTCCACATGTTTTCTAACAAGTCTTGCGGTGGGGCTCATGTTCCTGCTATCACTAAAGCCTTAGGTGGGTGTGGTTCTTATTCCTTGTTGGGACCATTGAGATTTTTTATAATGATTGTATAGTTAGGAAAAAGGATTAAAGGTTTTTGATAATTGGATCAATGGGATTGCTCTCGCTCTCATGTCTAACTTGAGAGGGTGAGTTTTCTTGGACACTTACCCCTATTTATTCTAGTCATGCCTTGGGTATCATGGTGAGGGTATGGTTTGGTTATTGTGGATTTAGATCCATTCATTAGTGTAGGTTAGTCATGTGGTTGATTTGGGCATGAGGAAGTTGCATTACATTTGAAGAGTAGTGTCAAGGGGGATCTATTTTGTTGGAACTGACCTATATGAGGAACATAGTTAGTGGTTTAAAGAATATTATCCTTCCTTCACTAGGAATTAATCCATGTGAGAGTAAGTCCCTTTTCAAATTTAGGAGTGTTTTAAGGAAAATTTATGTTTGAGAGATCACTATAATATTTTGGAGATCTTAAACCTCAATTTATGTAGTTTTTTGAGAAAGAAGGTTGTTATTACTGGTGATCCATAAATGGGAATTGGTTGTAATAGTTTTCATGATGGTGCTTAGGTGTAGGGTTTTTATCCACATCTAGTCATTGTGTTTTGTGGTGGATGGAGTATGGGTTGTTTTATTTTCCATTTGGGTAATGTGGAAATGGTAAGGATAATCCTATGGTGGGGATCGTTAGATCAATCATAGTTGAATTTCTATGATTCAAGGAGAGAGTTTTGGGAATTATAAGACTAGTCATTGGGTGTTCAAGATTGTATTAGTTGTGCTAGTTCTTGGAGTGAGATATTGGATATTGGTAGACCAATGAGGAATCTTAGGAGACAGAAGTATTTATGGCGGGGAGTCTTTAATGACCCGCATCAACATGGGATGTAGAAAATTAAGAGAAATATGAAATTTTTATTCCTATTAGTGTTTTAAGGGAAATTAAGTAAATTTTCCTATGCGATGATCTTAGATAATTATTCAGATCACTTATCTGGTCCCATGATAGGTTTTTTAAACAAAGATAGTAGTTTAGTGAAAATCAAAGTCATTTTAATTTTTATAGAATATTTAATTTTAAATAAATTAAATATTAATTTATTTTTACATGTTTATTAGAGGATATTTTTTAAATGGAGTGTCATATTTAGATTCATTTTCCATGGTTAAGTAAAAAATATGGGGTTTTCCCTAGGTGAGGTATAAACCTTTCCCAGTTGTTAGGGTTGGGCCTGGGCCCCTTTTCTTTTCTTTTCTTTTTTAATTCTATTTTATTTTTCCATTTTTTTATTTTCCTTTGTTCATTTTTCTTCTCTTGTACACCCCCTTATGGATCCTATGTCATGTAGATAAGAGAGGTAGAGTGAGGGAAGAGAAAGTGGGATGAACATGTGCTTCATGGGGAGCTCTTTCGAAGGTAGATCAAGCATTGGCGGGTGTGTGGCATGGATTATGTGTGAATTTATTATGTTTTACACCCATAGATAGGACTATTTTAATGTTTTTTATTTAAAACACCGGTATATTCTACATTTTAAAGTTTTAAATCCTTTTCTGTGTTTCTCAGGGTACCATGAGTGACCCAGATAAATTTATTCAGTAAATTAGGTGTTTTAGGGGATTTTTAGGGGTTTCCCATTTGGAAATCCAAATTACATAGTGTATGGTTTCAAGACCACATGTTGTGTGTTATTCCATTTTAGGGAATGATATATGAGGTCAAATACTTGGAAAATATTATGGTGGACATGTTTCATAGGATCAATCAACATGTATCCAAGTAAATGTCTATACATACTATGTCGGTGAACATTGTCATGTATGGTACACAACTAGACATAGTGTGGGATGCATGGAATGTAGGAGTACGTGCCCAGGAAAAACACATGGCATGACCATGTTTGGTACATAGGCTTGTACCTCATGTAGGATAAACTCCATGTACAAAATCAACACACTGTGTACTATGGTTTCACAAGCCAAGTCAAGAAGAAGTGCATGTACAAGTGGTCCATTGAGAGTACACACTACGTACTATAGTATATGCATCATGTATTATCTCCCATGTTACCATTTTGATAAACTTTAGTGATTTTTAGCCACTAATTCATAATTGGAAGCCATAAGAGTCCATTTTGATCATTTTTTCTATGTAGATCAAGATGGTGATATTCCTTTGGTGTTTAGAGTCCATATATATGGTGGATTTATTTGGGATAGAATTTGTAGGATTATTTTATCAAGGTTTAGATTTAGAATAATCCATTCTATTGGGTTGTGCAATGCAAGAACAGAGTGAGGTTAGTGAGATCATTGGTTGTCTTGGATTATAGATTCTAGGTATTTTTGATTCAATGTTGTTTAGGAAAGATCCTGGAATGTGGGATCGAGTAGTATATATGAGGATATCTTTGATTGTACATGGATGTTATGACTTTTTGCTCGATGCTAGAGTATTTGAGGTTTAGATCCTATGTTTTAGGATCATGGCTATTGGATCCTTCAGGTTGGGTTAGAATTATGGAATAGTGATTTTGTATAGTTTCCATTATGATGTTGATATGTCTTTTAGGGGCCCATTTGGATACCCTTATAGAATAATTAGTACCTGAGGATGAGTTGTTTACAAGGGCAGATGATTCTGGTTTTCTTGCAATGGGATTTTACTTGTGTTAAGGAACCCTTGTAGGGTATTTTTCTTTTGAGGTGGTCACTAGGAACATTTATAATTCCCTTTAAGGAATTATGATTCTTTTGTAGGCCCTTATGGGAGCATTGTTGATCTAGGAATAGTTGGAGGCCACTAAGAACTACTTCAGGATATTTATCATGCCAGGATTGGCTTGATTTTTTGGATGATATATTGGAACCCCTTTTAGGGTGACCGAATCTTGATGTGACCTTTTGGTTATTTAAAGATTATTTTATGGGAGTGGTCTGAGATCTTGGTTTTATAATGGGAGTCCCTAGTAATATAACACTTTATATTGTGGCCCCAGGGACCATGGGAGCCCTGAGTTTTGTTAGTTGAGATTTGATAGATATATCTAGATTCGCCTTTTTGGTTCTTTCTTTTAGGAGTTGGATTGAACCACATTCTATTGGCCTTAATTAAGAGTTGATAAGTGCGGCTAGTTCAACCTTTTCGGATGATGGGTTCAAATTCTGGATCGACACAAATTTTGGTTGCCTTTATCTAAGATGTTTGAGGCTATTTCTAATAAAGATTTGGTCTAATTAGGAGACCCTCGGGATATCTTAGATCGATCATTGGACCTAAATTTTGATATGGTTCTCTCCACCATTAGATATTTTTAGTTAGATTGGAATAGGGAACTAATGGTCCATCTGGATGAGTTTACCCCAATAGTTGAGAGTTATGTGTTGGCTAGAGGTTACTTACTGTGCATGTTGAGAACTCTCGGCTACATAGATGGGATACCTAGGAAAATGTATCTGTTAAGACCTTTGATGGATGGAACCCCATGGATAGTTAATTTTTTAGGCCCATATATAGAGGGACCCCTAGGGTGGTGCACATTTCTAGGTTCCCATTTGGAGCCTAATTTATTCTACAAGATTTCCAAGACATGATAGGTTCTCTAGGGTCTACTGTAATGTCTTATCCCTAGTTCATATTGTGTTTTTGGATTCTTAGAGACTGGTTGTTGTGTGTTATTATGTGGATGCCCATGTTTATTCCTTAGGGTTAGGAATTCATTTCTTTTCATTTAAAACCATTATAGATCCTATGTAGATATGGAAGGTGTGCATGATGTTATGTGGAGAGGTGATCCACATTCCATAAATCCTCAATAATGGGCCATAAAGAAGGTAGATTTACCTCAGGTGTTAGGATAGAACTAGCGGTTATCTGTTTTCCATGTTTTTTTATCCCCCTTTATTTCTTTAAATTTTTTTATTTTATTCCTTATATTTTTATTTTTCATCTACAATAGGAAAATCGCATGTGCATAAAATTATATATACCAACAGGTTATAGTTTCACCATTGTGGGTGGCTTACAGAGATTTATTTCTCACTCCTTTTACATTTACCTCGGTGTGCATGTATATCTTATGACTGCTTCCATATAGAGAATAGATTTCACAATGGATCGTGCAGAGGCTTGGTGTTTTTTGATCGACCAGAGCCACTCATGTGAAGTCTCAGGACTTGGATGTTGTAGCTCGAGAGTCATAGATGTCGGGTATGTAGTTTGACTCAGAGTTAGAAGTAGAGCATGATGTATTTATTTTTAGTTTTTTTATTTTGTATAAGTGGTCAACCCAGTGGGTTATTGGTGGTTTTTTTCATGTACTTTAAGTATATATGAGTATTTTCTACATTTCATTAATTATAGAATGTTTTTTTCAGTTTATTTATTATGCATAAACTAATGGTTTTCTTTGTGGATGAAAAGTTATTTTTTCTTTTATTTTACTCTGATTAGAGGGTATCGTCTCCCTAATATTCTTTTAGGCCCTTGTTTCTAGTCAAAAGCCTCTAACATACAGGGATTCACACTTGAGGCCTTGTGTTAGGTTAGATCAGGTGACGTGCTAGGTCGACCTGGTCCAGTTTTCTACAGGACACAATATATATTAACAATTAGTTCTTGATACTCATAAGCATATGAGAATTCATATTATGATGTTCTCACGTCGTAATATCCAATGTGAAAACTTGATATTTTATTATCTTTTTTCATTTAAATAAATTATATGTTGAATAACTTACATCGAACACATAATGATACTAAAATAAACCATAATATATTTTTCTATAATGAAAGATACACATTAATAAATTATGAGAAATAAAATATGAAACAACATTAAGAAAATTATAAGAAGAGTAAAACATGAATTAAATTAAGAGATGATAACATTTTTTTAAAAATTCCTTATCATAAAAAGCATTTAATTTAATTCTTTACAAAAAAATTATTATTTTTAAATAATGAAGTGATGTATTTTAATACCAATAAATAAGAAAATTAAAACATGATTTCATTATTTTATTGAAGGAAAATAAATTATATACATTGAATATATTTAATATAGGATAAAATAAAAAATTAATTTAATATTATCATATTTAATAATGAAAATGATTATTATTGAGGAATACAATTAACCATACACATATAATAAATAAATAAGATAAATATTTTCCATAGAGGTGATGATAGAAAATGAATTAAATATTTAGGTTAAAATAAAACCTAAAGAAAGTGAAAACCAATATAAATTAAAAAAAATATAAATTTTGTATAAGATAATGATTTAGTTTATCTATATTTTTCTGTGATATAATTTATATTCATTATAGAAAAGTTTTGTCAATTAAATTTTTACAATAAATAAAAATGTAACATATTTGAAAAAGTGTTTCTAGTTTGTGTAAATAATTATTTATCATTCATTTAATAGTTAAGAAATGATGACATATAGTCACTTATAAAAAATAAAAATAGTTTCTTTATTAAATAACATGAAATAAATTAAAAAGTAATCATAAGGATTCATAAGTCAATGATTAAAATTCAATGAAATGTGCTTTACATTAAATCATTGGTTTATCTTACTATATGTTTTCTATTTAATAAACAAATTTCCCATATTTTTATTATTAAATTTAATAAAATTTAATTTTTATAAATATAAAAAAATAATCATTAATTCATTGAACATATATTTGTTATAAATGAAGATAAAATAATTTAATTTTAAGAATATATATTTTCAAATAATTGTTTGTATATGAGTGGTGTATTTTCTATATTAATAAATTAATTTAATGACTAATAAATAATACTCTAAATGAAATATATTGATAATATATAAATAAAAATATATTATTACTTGTTTCAATTATTTATTGATATGAAATAATATTAAGAAAACTTAATGTTTTTAAAGGTCACTTTTCATTAAAAATTATTTTTTCTAAATAAATTATGTTTTTATTAAAAAATAAATTTATAATATTTATAAAAAAAATTTGATAAAATTGAAATGATTTTTTGAATCAACAAGTTGAAATTTTCTTAGTAGTTTTTTTTTGGTATTTTTCTAAAAAACATATTTTTGTGAAAATTATAAATACTTTATAAGTACTGTATTTTGTAATAGTAAATATGAAAGAATTTTTGATGTTTCTAGAAATTATAAAAAAAATTTATTGGCCTCATTAATATCACTTCACAATCTTCTTACTATTGAATCGCATGTGGAGTCACTATTTGAATATATAATATTTTATTCCAAAACACCCCTCTCTTATCCTATAAAAAACACCCTCTTCCACCCATTTATATTTACATTAAAACCACATTAACTCAACCAAAATCTACCTTAATCTCTCCCTAACCCTCACCATTTTTCCTATAGTCCTCTACCTTACAAAAAAACTAATGCTCCTTAAGTTGTAGTCTAAGAGTGAACATTCAAAGGAAGTGGTAATATTCAAAGTTGAATTATCTTAAATACTTTTCTTCTTATACCTCCTCAAATATATTCTATTTATATTAGTATGACAATATTAATATTATTAACATAATAAAATACTAATATATTTATATAGTATCCAATATCTAACTTTCTTTTTCCTATTATTCTAAAAATGAAAACGTCTCGAATATTATGGTCGGTTCTCCACCTCTATGGAGGATGTATTTTATTTTCATCATTGCCTTACATGGATGGTTGTAAAAATATATTAAATGAATAAGTAAAATATTTATAACATGATTAATAATATATAATGAAGAATTTATTATTATATTAATTATAATAAAAAAGTATGGATATAGTGATTTTAACCATCCAAAACAATTATACCAATATACCTTTCTTTTAATAAATTTTGTACAAACAATTGAATATTATAAATCTTGTGTTCATTAAATAATAAAGGATTTATTACTCTATAATTATTGGGAATATTAAACTATTTGATCACACCTTTGACCATGATCAAAATATAGGAACAATTTTGAATAAATTGACGGAACAACCCGAGTCATTAATGTGAGTAAAAACAATATAATAAATGAATGAAATATGATAAAAAAAATATAAATTAATAAATTAAATATAAATTAAAAAGTTTTTTAATAATTTATTTAATAAATTTAATTTCATTATTCATGTCGTCAGACACACACACCAAGAAAGTCAGGACATGAGGTAAAGGTTTCTCACCTTAAAAATTTTATACTTTGAGACATGTTTCGTACTATACACCTAATTTATTTTTTTTGGTTTATATACTATCTATTTGAAATTTTATATCATGATTATATCTTTATTAATGTCACATAATTAATTATTTCATGTTATATCTTTCAAGGGGTTTATATTTAAATGTTATAATATTCATATAGATGTTGTTGACAAAAAATTTCTTCTCATTGAGCCACAAAAAATATCCCTTGACTATAAAATTATAAGTTTCATAAATTATAAAACTTCTTATTTCATATGGTATTTCCCATTTATCTCTAGTAAATTTAAATTTTAACATCATAATCATTTTCTTGTATTTTTTCTGTCTTCATAAAAAAACATGATGTTTTTAAGAATAATTATCATTATTTCTAATGACTCTTTATCCTATATATATATATATATATATTATTTATTTCCATAATTGTTTTCCTTTATTATTTTGAAACACCAAAAATTTATTATTGTGATGAATATGTTTTATATTTTTTTTTAAACTATGGAATATTTTAAATAATATTTTTTGGTGTTTGGAACAGAGTTGGTGCAGGATTCCGAGCTCTGTGGGGGCACAACATTGATATATTAAAAATAATAAATATAATAAATCACATTTTCATAGTTTCAAAAAAATAATGGAATATCTCTAAAATATTTTTTTATATGAAAAAACTAATACTAACATTAAATCTATAACATGAGTTTTACCCAATGCGGGACATAAGTTTCATCGTTTTTGGACACTTCAGTATAGTGAAGTTGCTAAATAATAATACATAATTTAAATTGATATCAATTTATTTATTTATTTCATTTTTTATTATTAATTTTAATCTCAAAAAAATAAATAATTTTATAAAAATTTAATTATAAATAATCTCTAGTGTTAGACTCATAACCCTAGGATATTAAGAGTGGGTAATCTTCACTATGGGGAGAACTTTGACTATCAGAAAAAGGTGGATTGACGATCGAAGATCGAGGAACCATGGGGAACTTCATCAAAAAATGAGTTTCTGTATCACACTAATGATTTTGACATCAAATATTTATTCATTTGTTATTGATCCAACCTATAGTTTGTGCTTTGTCTTTTTTGGTTAATTTTCCATTCTTGATTATTATGACATACACAGATTAATTAATTTTGAATTAATTCATGGATCATTATTCATTTTCTATTCCAATGCTTATTTCATTACTATATTTATTAATTGATGATTTTTTTAAACCCTAGTTATTCCTCATTATTCTATCAATGATGTTGTCCAAGACTAACACAATCAATGTTGGTTTGATCACTTTTTTATGACTTTCTACCTTTTCTCTTTGAACATTTTTCATCAATGCTCGATTGGCCAAAGATTCAACAATATCTAGGAACCCATTTCATTGTATATTTAATTATTTTGGTTCCATATATCATTGAATTGGTATCAATTTCAGAGATTGCAGCATGACATAGGATCAATGTTGATGACAGAAGACCAATGGTGGATTAAGGGATTCCAGATTCGTGAGTTTTGGCATGTGGGTGGTATGCATGGTGCGATGAGAGTTGTTTTTTATTTGTAAAGGGATGGATTAAATATATCCACTTGTGATTAATTGGGATCAGTAAACATGGATTTATAATTAAGTTAAATATTCATGGTGAAATTAAAGGTTTTGGGTGATGGAATCAAAGGCACGTAAAGGGTTCTATAATTCTGGTAAAATTACAATATACAGGATGTATAGTTCCAATGAACACACATCATGTAGCTCAATAATGTAGTGGTTAGGGTTTATGAGGAAGATTAAATAACACAATTTTTTTAGGGGACCAATGTGACTTGTGGTCCTTAGTCAGCCAGTTTGGTGTGTATATGGAGTATAAGCTCATAGTCCAATTAATCCTACACATCATGTGTCATAAAAAACACCATGTTTAGAGGGATAATTTTCATGTGAGATATCCAATAATGGGTTGAATGATAATTTGTGAGACACATTGTGTACCTTATTGGGTATGTCATGTAATTCCAAAGAAGTTTGAAAAGTTATTTTAAGTATTAATTTTTCCCTCTTAATCTCTGTGGAGAGTTGGGTATCTCACTTGTTGGGATAGGGATCCTCCTAAAGAGGATAATTTCATAAATGTGAGTATGAGTGGGGTAGGAATCCTCTATCTACAATATTTAAATAGATTTTGGTATTTCACCCACATTAACATGGAATATATCCCCTATCTATGGGGTAGAATGTTTCCCATCTATAGATATTAGACGGAAGAGGAATCTTCTACTAGAATCAAGTATTTCACTCAATTTTATTGATAAAGGATCCTCAAGTGTTATTAGAGGGAAGGTACCATGAATAATTATTTAGGATTTAGAAAGAGATAGTTAGGATTATAGTATATGTGTGGCTAGAGGGTATAGAGTGTACTTAGAGACCTAAGTGTCGTCGATGAGCATATATAGGTTGCCTTATTTGTGACATTTCCTTATGCATCCTATGTATTATGATATGCGTTGGATCACTCCTCATTTACACTTTATCCTTTGTCATTTTGGAGTTTCCTACTTGGTATATATATACTCACCCAAGTATGGTATCTCCATGCACACCTCATGTGTTATATAGAAAATAGCCCTTTGATGAAGTCCTAGGTTTACTATGAGAATGTGGGGTATAGTGGTGTTGTGTAGTGGAGATAGCTAGTAAGTAGATTTAACTTTTTTAGACAAACTCCCTTGTTGCATGTTGGACATTATATTTGGTGGTTGGGATTATATTTTTCATTTTATACTTTTTTATACGTTATTTCAAAGTCTAATGTGGGATATTTGTAGCCCATGCATGCATTTTGTTCCTAATAGTAGTTTAATTTACTCCATTACAAGGTGTATTTGGATGTGTATGTGTGTGTGTAAAAGTAATTTAGGATAAGGCCTCCCATGTGTATGATATGTCTACTCAGTTCTAATCATTATCCTTTAGCCTATTAAATGCATGTTTTGGGCCTCACACACATCTTACTATTGGGAAGTCATGCCTCGATGAGTTGGGTCATGACATAGTGTTATCAGAGAATTATCAATATTAGGACCAAAGTTTGGTAATATTTTATCTATGAGGATAATTTTGTGACTAGGTAAATGATTTTGAAGTGTCTCAAGTTCAACTCTCAATCCATGGAATCCAATGATGGTGTGTATTTTTATGTATCTATACTCCAAGACTCTGATAACCTACTTGTAGACACAGCACATGGAGACACCAGTTACAAGGAAACAAAATGGTACATGCATCATATAGGAATGTATTTTGGTTTACATATCCTTCATGAATTAGTTCCACATATATTCTCATTAACCATGGTTCATCTTTACTAATAGAGGATTCCTCCGTGATGATAGCCTTTATGGATATCGAAGCAAGATTGTAATGATCACCCATCTAGAGATGAGGCCTTAGAGTTGGGACATAATCATGAGATAACACATTGGTGTGGATAGGGATTTATTCCTCCACACATTGAGAAGAATTTTGTCCTTCATTTTATGGTTCAATTGGATTATCCCTATCAGGTAGAGCATTTTTTGGTCCCATCTATATTGATAGGTGATGCACACAGGCCAAGTGTGATTCATGAGTTTCAAAGGTATAGACCACACTATTTTCAAGGTGATCCAGACCCTCAGGTATAAGAGGACTAGTTAGATTCTATGGCATTAGTATTTCACCTAATTAGGACCCCTATTGATCAAATGGTGGTTTGGGGTGAGACTTCGCTAGGGGTTATTAAGGAAATGGTGTAGTCTGGTGACCTAGATGGGTGATTAGGTAACCCTATCATGGATATAATTTAAGTATATATTTAAATAGAAGTGATTTCCAGTGACCTTTTAGGATGTTTGTATTTAAGAGATTATAGAGCTTCATTAGTTCCTCATAACATTCACAGAGTATTCAATGAGGTTTATCGACCTCTCACGATACTAAATGGATATGTCTCATGATGGATACTTCTAGTCTTAGACCATTGAGCATGGGATTCACTAATATGTTAGTAATGGGGTGGTGTCCCTTATAATTATTTCAAATCTTGGGGTAAGAGAGAAATAATTTTTGGTATATATATTATTGGGTGAGGTTCAGTAGGTTGTAATAGGAACTAGTATCCACCATATGGTGGATTCATCGACTGTATGAGGATGAAATCATGCCTCGAGGTCATGAAACTCATGGTGTCAACAAATTCTAACTCAAACCCAGGGATTAGAGGATCAAGGTTCATATATAAGATCTATAAATCAAAAGGAAAGGTGATATTACTCCTATGATGGGTGTGGATATCTTTCATGGGACTGAATGATCCATCGGGCAGTGGCAAAGAGGCTAGAAGTAAATGAGATTTTGAGTAATAAGTAATGACATGAGAAGGAAAAATTATAGGTAGGTATATGTGGTAGGGGAGATGGAAGAGATGTATATAGGTGTTGATGTTATGATCCACTACTACCAGCACCACCTCAAGGTGGTCTGCGCTAGGCTCAGAAAGTTGGTAAATAAGGATGAGTTCAGCTAAAAGCAATAGAGGAGTATGATCATGAGGTTCATTTCATGGTTAAAGGTATGATTATTGTATGCTACACTATAGCTTCATTTTTTATAGACACATCAATGATCCATTATTTTCTTGTACCATCCCTTGTTTGAAACATAGAGATATTAGTGGATCCTCTAGCTCTACACATACAGATAGACACTATTACTAGGGAGATTCAATGAATACACATTCCTAATGATAGTTTTACCTTACTCTTATAGGATATATCTTCACATGGAATCTTTTAATAGATGAGATGATACCATATTATATCATTCTAGGTATGGAGTGGATCTTCACATTCCATGAATATATTAACTTTTATATGTGGAGTATATGGTGAATCTAAGAATAAGTGGTGTGATTTTACTTTGTTGGTGATAAATAATCTCATGCCGAGTATTTTGGGCTTATATGTAAGAGGATATAGATGATTTCTCATTAGTGGTATAATATGATCTTTAAAGTAGTAGGAAATATGACTTTCCATTTCCATGTAATGGTGGAGGAGTATGAGGACATCATCCATGAAATATTTTGGGGCTACCTCCCCAATAAGAAACCAAATTGTAGATAGACATTCCCCTAGGGACTTCCCTGATATCTATGCCAGCATATCAAATGGACCTTGTAGAGATATGAGAACTAAAGGTGAATTTGGAGTACCAATAGAGTAATGGATTCATTATAACTTATGTGTCCCACCGGGAAGCCCCGATATTGTTTGATGGGAAGGTGTACAAGATCTTGAGGTTATTCATGGATTTTCACTACTTGAACTAGGTCAATATCAAGAATAAGTATACACTTTTGAGAATAAATGATCTCTTTTCATAGTTTAAATGGGTGAGTTAGTTCTCTAAGATTAACCTCAAGTCGGGTTTCCACCATCTTCAAATTTGATAGGACAATGTACTAAAGAAATCATTATGATTTTTCTAAAGTCACTATGATTGCATAATTATTCCCTTCAGCATGACATAATTATTATAAGTGTTAATGGGAATCAAGAATCAAATATTCTATCCTTTCTAATACTAGTTCGTCATGGTATTCATAGATGATATCCTTCTGTACTATGTATCTAAGTATAAGAATGAGATACATTTGATGATTGTATTAAACATACTATACCATCATAAAATTTATAGGAATATATCATATTTTCATTCATTAATTTTAGAGTTACACTTATTGTAACATGTCATATTAAAGGAGTGTGTGTTGTAGACCCTCTGAAGATCTAGGTATTACTAGCTTGGGATCCACCCAAGATTGTGATGGTGGTTCATAGATTCCTTCGATTGGATATCTATTACTGGAGATTCATGCCTAATTTATCTAGAGTATCAGAACCCTTGACTACCATGACCTGAAAGGTGAACCCAATCATGTGGAGGAAGAAATTTTGATAGGTTTTTTAGGAGTTGTATTAGAGGTATAAGAACAATTCCATCAACATACTATTAGAGGAGGGAGCCGAGTAGGTGTTATTTTATATTTCCTCTAGAGCTCATCTTGTTTGTGTTCTAATACAAAGGAGGATTTTGATTGCTTATGGGTCCCAACAGTTGAGACCCCATGAGAAGAATTACACAATAAACAATTTAGAGTTGGTATTTTTAGTTCTTTACTTGAAGACTTTGTAACATTATCTTATAGGAGAGCGAGTCATTGTCTATTTTGATCATAAGAGGCTTGAGTATATCTTCTCTCAAAAATATCTCAACCTGAGGTGGAGATGATGGATGGAATTTATATAGGACTATGACTTTGAGATAGTCTATACACCTGGGAAATGGAATTTGGTGGTAGATTCTCTTGTTTGTAAATCACATTCAAACTTTTTGATGGTGGTATTGGAGCAGTTGAACTCATTTCAGTTTTCCATTTTAGATGATGATAGAGTATCATACCTCCATTAAATGGTTTTTACCCATCAACTTCTTCAGTGTTTTGGGGATTTATAGCTTAAATATATTGATTATAAGTACTTGTGTGACTAAATATTCATAGGAAATTCTCTTGATGGATTTTCTAAAGGTGGGAATCACATCATCCTATTTTTAGGATTAATAATGGTGATAATCAAATTATGTGATGCGGTATTGAGTGATTTTCATAAATCACATTTAGTTGTAAATATAAGAGTGGAAAAGATGTACCAAGTCCTTTGATATCATTTTTTGTGGCCTATAATGAAGAGTATTGTAACTGAGTTCATCTCTTGATACATAAAATTATAACAAGTAAAGGTTGATCACCAAGTACCAACGGGATTGGACCAACACCTTGAGGTTGTGGAGTATAAGTGGGATAGTATCTCCATGGATTTCATGATAGGATATCCATAATCAATGAGTGTTCATGGAGTTATTTTGGTGACCATGGACCAAATCACCAAGTTTACCCACCTCCTTTCTATCCAAGATAAAATTTCAGGGATGATATTGGGATAATTTTACATACAGGAGGTATTTTGACTTCTTAGAGTTCCCCTGATGGTTTTTTTGGACCTTGATGCTCAATTAAAACCACTGTAATATATAGGATTACATGAGGCTTTTGTGTCTCAGTTTTAGATGATAATGAAGTTCCACCCCTAGATGGAAATATAGAATAAATTTGATCATTCAAGTCTAAGAGGATATTTCATGGGAATTCATGTTAGACATTGGATAAACCTGAGAAGATCATATATCCTTGGTGGAGTTTTTTTTAAAAAAATAGATACCATTTCATCATTGGTATAGCACCATTTTAGGACTTTTGTTGGAGGCCCTCTGGGTCACCATTTTTTTGGACAGATCTAGGAGAATTGGCACATATTATCCCATATTTGGGGTGAGAAACAAAAAATAATGTTCTAATCATTTATGAATAGATGAGGACTTCCTAAATCCATCCAAAGTCTTATGTTGGATAAGGATATATGCCTCTGTATTTCGATGAGGGAGAGCATGTGTTCCACAAGTTCTCACCTTCATAAGGGTTTTGGAGATTTTTATAGGGAATTAGGTTATCTCTAAGGTTTATCAGCCCTTTTCAAAAACTACACAATGTTGAAGAGGTGTCTTAACACTTATCCTAACAACCATATTTAGACAGGTTGTATGAGATCTTCAATTTTTGGTATCTAACGAGATATTTGAATGATATTTTTTAGATCATAGACTGGGGTGATCTAGACATTGATGAAGGATATACCTTCATTGAGAACCATGAGGTGATTGAGAATAGGAAAGAGAATATCCTTCATAGTTGAGTGATTCTGTGGGTGGGTGTTATTTGGAAGCACAGGAACATCCAAGAGAGATTTTGGGTTTGGGAAAAATAGATGTGAGATTAGTACCATAAACTATTCAAATATTTTTCTATTTTAGAGATGAAAATCCTTAAAGGTGGGTAGAATGAAATGAATCTATTTTTGTTTTTTAACTCTTGGATATATTTTAAATAATATTTTGGGATTTAGTTGTAGATTAATCATAGGATTTAGGGATATTTGGGAGCATGAAATTGATATATTAAAAATATTAAATATAATATATTAGGAATTGATATTTTTTTAGAAATAATGAATATCTATCAAATGGAGTTTCAAATAAAAAATTGAGTCCACGATTAAATTCTGAACACCGGTTTTACCCTAGGAAAAATAAATGTTTTTTCAACATTTGAATCTTTGGTAGAATGTCGTTGCTTGTGAATAATTGATAAAATAAATAAAATTTAATTGATTTATTTATTTGTTTATTTACTATATAATTGAATGTTAAACCTAAAAATTTCTCTATAATACCCCATTATAGGCAATATCAAGGGTTATCTAAATAAACATGGGATATTGAGAGTGGAGAATTTTCACCCTAGGGAGAACTTTGACGATCAGAAAAAGGTAGATTGAGGGTCGACAATCAAGATATAGTGGGTATTTCCATAGAAAATGGTGTTTTTAGATCACACCAATGACATAAAAATCAAAATTTTCTTTATCTATGATTAATTCAATGGATAAATAGGTCATTTTCTTTTTTGGTTAGTTCCACATTCTTGATTAGTGTGATGAACATGGATAGGTTCATTTTAAATTAATTCATGGATCATTATTCATTGTTTATCTTGATGTTTATTATATTCCTAGATTAAGGAATTGATTAATTTTTTTAAAACCAAATGATTCCTCATTCTTCGATCGATGATGTTTTCAAAGAATAACATGGTCAATAATAATTTCCTCAATTTTTTTTGTTCCTTTCTCACTCTGTTCTTAAAATATTTGTCAGAAACACTTGAATGATCGGTGATTTGACTATATTCAAGAACATGTTTCATTACAAATTTCATTATTGAGGTTCCACTGATCATTAATTTAGTATCATTTTCTAAAATTATAGTGTGAATGATTATCGTTGATGATGATAGAAAACCAATGGTAGATCAATGGATTTTGTATTCACTATTTATGGAATATGGGTGGTGTGTATAGTGTTATAGTAATTGTTTTCTAATGAAGCGGTTATCAGAATCTGACCACGGTGATGTTGCAGGCTTGGTCAACATGGATATAATCATTATGGGAAATATTTTTAGATGAATCAAAGGTTTTAGGTGATTGAAAAGGACATACATATAAGTTTCAGTAATTCTAGGAAAATCCCAATCTACACGACATGTAGTTCTAATGAACACATGTCATGTATCATAGTTTTGTGGCGGCTAGGGTTTACATAAAAAATTAAATGTAATATTTTTTTTTGGGGAACAACATGCCATGTCTTTATAGATAGCCAGATTGGTGAGTATTTAGAGTACATTATTTGATTCCAAGTAATCTTACACATCATGTTTTATCACTACATTCCATGTCTAGATTATAACATTCCATGTGAGATAGCCAGACATGAGTTGATTGGGACTTAGTGAGACATACCATGTACCATATTAGAAACTATTTTTACTTCCATATAAGTTAGAAATTTTCATTTATGTGTGGATTTTCCCAACTTAAATCCCTGGGAGATTCAAGTATCTCACTCAATGGGTCAAGGATCCTCCTGAAGAGTATAGTTTCACCCATGTGAGTATGATCAGGGTAGTGATCTTCTACCCATAGGATTCTGATAGAGTTAGGTATTTAACACACATTACTGGAGAAGAGATCATCTCTCTATGAAGTAGAATTTTTCTTATCTATAAATCTAAAATTAGAGAGAGATCCTCCATTGGAGTTTGGTGTCCCACCCACTTTTACGGGGTTGGGATCCTCTATAACTATCATTAGGAAGGGGTCATGAAGAATGATTGAGAATTTAAAAAGTGATATCTTAGATGAAATTATACATTTGTATGGATGAGATACACAATACTCTATGACTTGAGTACCTCCAATGAGAATATTTGGGTTACCTTCTTTGTGATATTATTTTATCCTCCCACTGTATTTTGATGTGATCTGACTCACTCTTTATTGATCCTTTATGATTTTTCATTTTTGGGAATCCTACTGGGTATGTATATACCCGTCCTTGAATGGGATCTTACCATATGTTTCATGTCTTATGAATATTATATGACCTTTTATGGAGTCCTAGGTGGACCAGGAGTAGATTGAGAACAGTGGTGTTAAGTAGTGGAGATATCTGGTGGGTGGGTTTAGCTTTTGGATATAGACACCCCTATTATAGGTTTGAACTTATATATGGCTATTGGGCCTATATTTTCCCTTTTATACTTTTTCTATGTTCTATTATACTCTCATGTGGGATATTAGTAGTTAATGCATACATTATGTTCCTACCAATAGTTTACTTTACTACATTACTTAGTAAATCTAGAGATGTGTGTGTGTGTATAATTTTGGCTAAGTCTAACAACGTGTGTGATATGACAACATGGTTCTAGACAATATCCACTAGCCTATTGGATATGGTCTTGGTGTGTCACGCTTGGCTTATTTCAATCCAGGTGGTCCTCGATGGGTTAGGTCATGAAACTTATGTCTTGTGATCTTTATTCATCCATTTACCTCTTTTCAAAAGTAAGAATTATTACACTTTTATTGATATGGGTTTCAATAAATACATTTTGAAACATTAAAAGGGTGTATATTTTCACATTCATATTTGTTATCTTCCACTACATATTTATTTACTTAAAGATTAATTATTTTTAAATTTCAATTTTTATATAATCTTTTAAATGGATGTATTTAAACGTATTCTTTTCACCATCTTGGAAATTTTTTTATTTGAAGAAGAATCATAAATTTTACTTTTACAACAATTAAAAAAATTAACTCTTTCTATTATTTCACTTCTATTTTCCTCTCTATCTATAATTTTAATCTCTTATAGATTAAAGGTCTTTCTCCTGCTCTAACTAATTGTATGATGTATTTATTTTGGGAGATAGAATTTTGGTATTGGGCGATCTACTGTTGTTTCCAAATTATGAAATACCATTTGAAACCCATTTTCTTTCCCTGGATTTTTAATGATATGATAAATGATTGGCTTCATGTGGAACATGTATATTTGGAAAATTATTATGTAATTGGAGGGGTCCAATATAACCCTCTAATTCATTGGTTAAAGTTTTATGTCTCGTGATATTATGATGTTAATGAGTGGGAATAATTGGGTTCACTCACTTCATAATATGTGGATATTATTGGGTTTTTTATAATATAATGTGTGGCTATTGTTGGGTTTGATCATAATGTTCTTATTACCTATGTTTATGTTTATTCCTCATTTTTAAGTTATAAAATAATTAAATGTTATGATTCTATGGTTATAGTTATCATCACATGATTTCAAGCCATGATATATGATTTATGATTTCAAGATGGTACTTTTATGATCCTATAATCCCATTCCATGATCTATGATAATCTATAATTTCTTATGATTATATTTTATTATTCTTTGGTCTTTTTAATTATATATTCCCCCCCTTTCATGTTTTCCCTAACTTATAATTTGATCTCACCCCTTATTTTTTTCCCATTTCCTAGGGAATTATGTGAAGGATTATGTGTATAATTATTACATATAAATGTTTTTGGGACATGTTGAAGTAATAAGGTGTAAGGAAATTTTTATGTAACTAGTCTTCAAATACACTAAACCTTCGGTTCATAAGATTATGATTTTACTTGTGACGTGTAATTTTTCAATTATGAGAAGGATATGAAATATATGAAATTTTATCTTGAGTTTTCTCTACTTATATCATATTGGGGTTTAATTATTTTTAGGCATTGGGACTAGAGAAAATTGGTGAAAAACCTAAAATAATCCTAAATATAAGAAGATACCCTAGAATTTTGGTAAATTATAGAGTATGTGGTTTCCTAAAAGTGGAATTAATATCCTGATACAGGCAATTGGATACAGGATTTATCATAGATACCCCTAGGGTTAAAAAACCATGAATATTTTTGGTTGTGTATTAAATTAATCTTCCCGAGGTGCACAAAAAGTGGGACTAACTGGACACGTGGTTTTATATTCCTAGGGACTAAGCTTTGGTTGATTCACATTCTCTTTATGAATCACTATGAAAGATTTGAACAAAATTTTATTATATGATAAGCGAACCTAATAGTAAATAGACCATGAATAACCTAGAATGAAACTTAGAAATTCATAAGTTAGTGTACATATGTCATTTATGAGTTATTACTTCTAAGTTAAAAGTTTCCATTTTACGTAATTATTAATTTAAGTATTCTCATCAATGAGAAAAATTAAAATTTCAAGGATGTAATTTATTTAAGGGGTATAATGTAACACTCTATGATTTTAGAATGTGTTTTTATTTAAATAAATACTATGTTGAATAGATTATATCACGTGTAAAACTAAACTAAAATAAACCACAACATATTTTTTTACAATTCAAGATGTACATTAATAAATTATGAGAAATATAATGTGACACATCATTATAAAAATATAATAAGAGTAAGACCTCATGTAAATTAAAATATAGTAATAATTTATTAAAATATTTTTTTATAAAAACTAATATTTTAATTCCTTAAAAACAATTTTTATTTTTAAATAATGAATTGACATGTTATAATGAAAATGAATATGATAATAAAAATAATATTTCATCATTTTTTTGAAGGAAAATAAATTATATACAATAAATATATTTAATCTAAGATAAAATAAGAAATTAGTTTAATATCATCATTATCCATAATGAAAATTATTATTATTGAGGAACACTATTAACCATACACATATAATCAATGATCATGATAAATATTATCCATATTGGTGTTAATAAAAAATGAATTAAATCATTAGATGAATATCAAACCAATATAAAGTGAAAAATGGAGTAAATAATAAAATATAAGTGTTTTATGAGAATTGTGATTTAGTTTATCTTTTTTTGTGATTATATATATATATATATATTTTTAAACTATTTCATCACTTACATTTTTTTCAAGAAATAAATATTTGATATATTTGAATAGGTATTTTTTATATATGTAAATAATTATTTTTCATTCCTTTTATAGTTAAAGAGTAATGACATATAATCACTCATAGAAAAGAAAAATGGTTTCTTTATTCAAAATATATTATTCTTAAAATATTATTATTTAATTATTTTAATTAAATATATTAAAAAAGTTAAAAGTTTTATTTCAATAAAATGGAATAATTAAATAATATTAATTATTATTAAAATAATTAAATAACATATAGTAAATAAAAAAAGGAATCATATTGAATGAGAACATAATTATTCATATTCAATTAAGTTTTTTTGTATTAAAAACATTACTTTTGATATAATATGTTTTTTATTCAATAAATTAATTTATCCTTTTCATAGTTTTAAATTTAATGAAATATAATATTTATAAATATAAAAAATAAAATAATCATTAATACATTCAATATTCATTTGTTATAGTTGAATATAAAACCCTTTAATGTTGAATATATATATATATATAAGAATTGTTTTTAAGTAATGTATTTTTATATTAATAAATTAATTTAATGGCTACTAATAAATACTTTAAATTAAATATATTTATAATATGTGAAATCAAATATATTAACACTCATTTCAATTAGTTTTTCATATGAAATAAGATTTAAAACACATAAGGTTTTTAAAGGTCACTTTTCTTCAAAAATATTTTTCTTCCAAAATAAAATATGATTTTATTTAAAGGTGAAATTTATCATATTTAGAAAAAAAATCTAAAATTTATTTAATTTTTGGAACCATCATGTTGAAATTATTTTGGGTTTATTTTTTTGGTATTTTTTTTTAAAATGAATTATTATTGAATATTACAAATATTGTATAAGTACAGAATTTTGTAATAGTATATATGAAAAAATTTGTCACATTTATTCATGTAAAAATAATATTAAATTTATCCTAATAAATTAGATTCATAATCCCCTTACTATTGAATCACATGTGGAGTAACTATTTGAAAATATATTATTTTATTCTAAAACACCGCATCTCATTCCCTATAAATACCACCCTCATCCACCCATTTATCTTCACTTTAAAAACACCTTTGATCACCCAAACACAACAAATATATCTCCCTAAACCACTCTAAATTTCTTATAATCCTTTTTCCCACTAAAATACCAAACTAAATATCCTTAATGTGCGTCCTATGAGTGAACATCCAATGGATGTGATAATATACTTAATTGAATTGTCCTAAATTATTTTCTTCTTATACCTCCTTGAATATATTCTATTAATGATAGAATGATAACATTATTATTATTAATATAATAAAATTTTATTATATTTATATAATATCCATTACTGAATTTCCTCTCTTCTATTATTCTAAAAATGAAAATGTCACCCATATTATGGCCAGTTCAACACCTCCATAGACATTGTATTTCATTTTCATCACCTCATTACATGGATGGTTATAAAAATATATTAAATTAATAAATAAAGTATTCATAACATTATTAATATTCCAAAATAAAAAATTGAGGATTAAATTAATGGAAATAACTGGTAATGGACATAGTGATTTTAACCGTCCAAAATAAGCATATTGTGTAACTCTTCTTGGTTTGAATCTATTTTGTAGGAACCATTAAATAGTATAAATCTTGTGTTCAGTGAATAATAAAGGATTAATAACTCCAAATTTTAGAGATTATGGAACTATTTGATTACACATTTTACTATGATCAAAATACCGAAACAATTTTAAAGTAATTAACTGAACAACTGAAAGTACCCAATGTGAGAAAAAACTATACAATAAATGAACAAAAATATGATAATAAATAGATATTAAATAGATATATATATATGAAAAATTTTCTTTAATATAGTATTTATTAAACTTAATTTTTTATTTTGGATTTTAGAAGCACATGCCAAATGAGTCAGGTCTTGATGTATGGGATTCTCATCTCGAAGTTTTCTCCTTTGATACATGTTTCATATTATGCACCTATTTTCTTTTATATGATCTATAAATTGCTTATTAGAAATTTTATATCATTATAATATATATATTAATGGTATTAATTTCATGTTATCTCTTTCAATAATTTTAGATTAGAATGTTTCAAAAGACATAAGGGAGTTGTCAACTCAAATTTTCTTCACATTGGGTCAAAACTGATTGAAAGTTAAATTTTTTATTTCAAAAATAACTTTTGTGGAAAAAGTGGGAAACCTCGCAAGTTTAGAAAAAAGGCTATAAAACACCATAAGAAATAACAAAATAATTGAAGATGAGTTTAAGATTATTGGAATCATTCACCCTATATAATCTCCATTGTAGTGTGGGTACCTTCCTATCTAGATCATCCTTGATAAGATCGTCAAAATGATAGGCCATCTTTGTAATGACCCGACCTGGGATCCATTGAATGGTGCTTCGAGCCAGTTGGTCACAAGTCCTCAAATGCGCCTCCCCTAAGCCAGAGGGTGTCGACTAGCAGCGAGGGTCTAGTAAGTCGGTCTTGGAGAGACTATACACTCTTTTATCAGAATAAAATACCAGCAGAAGTAACCAAGCAATATCAGAAACACATATAAATATAATAGTATAATTTCACTAGCATAATAAAAACTGGAAATACAATACCCAACTAAAAAGTAAAATATGCTATGACATTGTAATTTCCAAGTGTCTAAAATGAAACTGAAAGTAAAGACTCAACGACTCTAAACGAGTCCTGACCCATTTTTGGTTCCCTCCTCCATGCTCCAACCCCAAACAGCACTCTAACTAGGGCTACTTCCCTTGTCATGTCCTACAACAAAAAAGTCTATTTGGGTACCAATCAGGTAGCCCAAGAAGGGTGTGAGTATGAATCAGTAGATCACCACCAATAGTGTCAAAAACAAATCCAGTCAAAAGCATTGTATGTTGTAGAATTAATAATAAATCAAGGAAATAGGGAAAACAATTATATTTATCCAATTAACCTTTATTTAATATGTTAAACATCCAGGTTTCCGAGAATACCCAAAACACAATGCCTGCTTCGGACCATGTAGGATCCTAAACCATTTCCCATGTTCAATTCATATTTACTATGTCGCAATATTAATTTTATGAATAGCCAAATGAAACTATAGTACAAAATAAATGAAAGAGTGTTGAATGTCATGTCTTTCACACATGTGAGTATTTGGAGCATTAGTACCTATCTCACAACCCCATGGGTATTTGGAGCATCATTCCTTGTCCCATAAAATATCAATTTCATGCATTTCATTGGTTTTAGAATGCCATGTCTAGAACCCCTGTGGGTATTAGGAGCATCAGTCTGTGTCCCACAACCCTTTTTCAAATCAAACAACCAATTTACATATACAACAATATTCAAATGTTTAATCATCCTTATCCTTAAATTATAACTCTCACCCATATT
Source organism: Viscum album (assembly GCA_963277665.1). NCBI lineage: Eukaryota > Viridiplantae > Streptophyta > Magnoliopsida > Santalales > Viscaceae > Viscum > Viscum album. The sequence continues at coordinate 1,794,149,012 of OY728120.1, read as the reverse complement.
CAACTAGATCCACAATTCACAAAGAACCGCATAACCAAACCACCAATTAATTATTTATGCCACGATAATTATAAAACTGCATACGCATAACAAGATGAGACTGTGGGATTTGATTTTAAACCACCTACCTCGATTTATTTATGTAAGTTAGCTGAAAAAAATACCCAAAATTTGAGCAGCATAACGTCGATGATCAAGTTCTGGATATAAATCCTTAAAACCAAAAATAAGATCAAAGGCATCAAGATCTAGAAAAACTATATCTAGATCCACAATCCATGATCTATAAATTAACTCAAAGGTTTAGATCCTTGAAAATGATGGAAATATACCATGAAAAGATCAAGGAAATATAGATGAAAGAGTGGAAGAAACAACAGGATGAAATCCACTTACTGGAAGGAGAGAGGATCTTCAATCCGAGCCTTCAATCTCAAGGAAAGGTGTTATAATCACCTTGGAATCTCTCCAATATCCTTTCAAACACCTATAAATTATCAAGACCAATCCAAGGTCATAATAAAGGAAGTCTCGGGGTTCTGGTGGTTTTATAAAGGATTTTTGTAAATAAAAAACCGCGCGCACGGTTTCCTGGACAGCGGCGCACGGTTAGGAAAAACCATGTGCAAAACTTGCAGAACTCACTGTCCAATTTTTCACAGTCTAAACGGTTTTGTCTCATGGTTTCTCAAACCGTGCGCATACCATGCGTACTTATCTATCCAGTTCTGCTTGGTTGGCACGGTTTGGTCCCACAGTTTGTCAAACCGTGCGCAAACCATGCATAACCCTCTGTCCTTTAGTTTTACTTAAATGTTCACCCAAACATACCTCAAGTCACTAATCCAAAATAGAGCTACTTAAAAAAATCAAAAGTATCTGAAAATGTGCCCGAGATTGACTCCAGAAAAGGTCGGGATCTTACAATCTTGTCCTGTGTTTGAATATAATCCTCAAAATTGATGTTTATTTCATTAAAGTCTCATGTAAAAATGTGATCTTGTTGTTTGATCCACACATTTTCATCCTCATTGGTATCAACTCAATTCATTATCTCAAAAATAATATTAACATCCTCCTATGAAGCATTGATATAGAAAACCTCCTCCAAAAATTCTTCCATATAGGGGAAATTTTTATTTTTTAGATTCCTCCTTTCTTATAATTTTATTAAAATCATCAAAAAGAACTAATTCCTAAGACACTAATATGATCTTAGTTACCTCTAGAAATTTGGATTTTACAACCCTGTTCCCCACAACCACAAAGCCTCCTTACACCTGATCTGGAGCTTACATCTTGTCACTAACCTGGTCTTTCTCCTTAGAATCACCATAGTTATCCCTTTGGTTTTCATCCTGAATATTAATAATATTATTTTTTCATATGGTATTAATTCTTTATATTTAGTAAATTTACATTTTGAAATCATAATCTTTTACTTTGAATGATTCTTTCTTTATAAAAAAACATGATGTTTCTAAGAATAATTCTTATTCTTTCTAACGACTATTTCTCCTCCACGTACATATTATTTCATTACATAAATATTTTCCTTTCTTATTTTCAAAACCAAATATATATTATCACATTTTATATTCATAATTACCTTTACCAATTTTCAAAATAAATATTTATTACACTTTTAATGAGGTGTGGTTTAATAAAGTTATTTTGAAACTTTAAAACAGCATTTATTTTAACATTTATATTTTTCTATATTCCACTCCATATTTATTAACATAAATATTAATTCCTCTCAAAGTTCCATTATTATGGATTATTTTAATGTTATATTTATAAAATTATTCATTTCACCTTCTTGGAATTATTTTTATTTCAAGGAGACTCATAACTTTGACTTTTATGACAATGAAAAAGAACATTTTCTAAAAACTCTTTCTGTAATTTCACTTCCATTTTCCTCTATATCATAAAAGTTCTATGTCTTATGGATAAATTTTCATGCCTTTCCTTCAAGTGATTTTATGATGTACTAATTTTGGTAGATTTAATTTTGGTATCGACTGATCTACTATTAGTTCCATCTTATGTGATACCATTTTAAAACCATTTTATTTCCATGGTTTTTCATGATATGATAAATGAATAACAGCATATTTCACATGTATGTATGGTATACCATTATTTAATAAGTGGATTCCTACATAAAACTCTAATGTATTAGTTAAAATTTTATATATCATGATATAATTATGCCAACGCATGGCCATAATTAGAATTTATCACATTATAATGTGTGAACATGATTGGGTTTGTTCGCAAAAAAACGCATGGGAATCATTGGGTTTTCTAACAATTTTTTGATTACCTATACTTATTTGTATGCCACATTTCTCTATTGTTCCACATTTCTATGTCATCATTTCATGGTTATAATTATCTCCACATGATTCCAAGCCATGGAAAATGATTTATTATTTCAAGCTGGTCTTTTTATTATCATATGATCTCATATCCTGATTTATTATATTCTATATTTTCATATCACTATCTTTTATTATTTTGTGGTATTTCAAATTAGATTTTTCAAACTTGTTCTTTTTTTCCATTTTAGAGAATTTGAGATCACCCTTTTTTTACCATATCCCATGGAATTATGATTAGGAATATGTGTAGAAGGATGTTTTATATAGAAACATTTGAGGAAGATATTGAAGCAATGAGGTGTAATAAGATGTTTATGTAGCTAGTTCCCAAATACAATAAACTTTTAATTCTCAGGATTTTAAGTTTAATTGTGATATTTAATGTCTAAATTGTGAAAATGATTTCAAATATATTCAATTTTATCTCAATTAATCTCATCCAATGTGGGATATTGTGAGGACATACCCATCAATAAAAATACTACTTGTTTTTGTGACATTGGATATTCCTATATGAAAACATGGGTAATGATCCTTGGAATTGATATTATTATTAATTCATATCATAAATCATGTACTTTGGTGTATTTTAGAAAACCATTAGGCCATATATTCATGTTGAAGTGGGATATATTGGGTGTGTCATGGGTGATATGACATTAATGAATATGTCAAGAAATTATTTGTCCCTTCCATGACCAAAAGATGATATTCCACCCCTTTGATTGAAATAGAACTACTGATCTAAAATCCCAGGCCATAGTGAGTGAAGGGTTTATTTTTGAAATTCAAAGAAATATATTAGAGAATATAGCTTTACGACATTAATGTGAAATCAGCTTTATGATTTATTGATACAAATAGATTTTATTACATAGTGTGTGTTCCAATGTGGTTATTTTCAGTGTGACATTAACTTATTCATATATGGGTGCCTTTATATATTCCTACACACTAATACTGGAATTAGGAAGTCTCTTCTAATTTCATTGAGGAAGAGGCCTAGAGGGTCACACACATAGTGTTTCCAATGATCATGGTTAAAATCTATTTTTAATTTCATGGATGGAATAAATATTAGTCTCAAAACCAAAGAATAATATTTATTCAAGATTTATTGATCGCTAATATTAAATCACCAATTATATTTTAATTTGAATATATATGTGAGTTCAACAGTAAATAAATATTTATTCATAATAGCATAGAATAATATATTTATTTATCTCTTTATTTATTATCAGGGTGGTGATTAATATTTGTTATTGAATAAATATTTATTTAGTTATTTGAATATTAAAATAAATATTTATCAACAAGATTGTGAATATGATATTTATTTATTAATCAAATGAATAATATTTAATGATTAAATGTTTATTATTAGAGGAATGACAAATGTCGAGGAAGAAAGTTGGTCCAAGTTAAGCACCCAGTGATGAGAATGATATAAGCATAAAAATAATTAAATAAATATTAATTTATTTATTAAATAAAATGATATCTAACTAAATACAAGTTATCGCATGCCATGTGAAAAATTAATATTATTATTAACAAGGGTAATTTATAGAGTTTAATATTTGATTATGGTCCTGATGTGAAAATACCAATATTAAACCCTAACTCTATATACTCATCACATATATCATTTTATAGTGTTGACATTAGTGGTGGATTCATTGTTTTGAATCATTTATTATGGAAAAAAATCCTCTCCCTAGATATTCTTCAAGAATGAATAATGATCTTGGTTTCTTCTCTTGATCTCGAGGGATATTTAACCTCTTCTACCTCCCTCTCTAGACTAATAGATCAAGATATGAAACCTTCAAGACAAACTAATCAATCATTATAATCAATTAGAATGATGTAGGGAAATCTGTACCATTTTTCTAGCATTGAGAGATTTATTGGTGACATTCTATGATCAAGTAATATGTGTAGATCATTTCTAGAGGGATTCTAATTAGGATCCTCTTAGCACAAAAATAGTAAAACTTAAATGATATTTGAATGATCAACATCTACATAGAAGAAATATATCAAGACTAAGTTAATCCTTAATGTTAATTTAATTATAAATTTGACATTAAAAGAACCTCTCTCTATTATGGGATTCCATTAACTTAGTTTATTTAGTTATATTCAATAGATGTGATCAATATTCATCATGTTATTATGGATTATCAATTAAATCTAGTGAAAACCTATTCTTGGTCAAAGGCTTTACCGGCTTCTGTTTCACTCAGAACCATCAAGTGGTATCAAAGTGATCACATTTAAATATTTAGTAATTTTATTATTTTACTATTAATATCATTATTTTTTTTAGATTTTATTTGAGTTTTTATTCCTAATCCATAAATTTGAGATAATGAGTTTGTTCACTATCATATTACTAAGAACTATCTAAGAACTAGTGAAGAATACATGAAGATTCCATCCAAAGTTTCTAATAATTCAAGAGGCATGACCATATTAAATGTCTAGTAACCTAATTACACACAATGTAGTCTTGGTTAACCACGTTCCAACACGGTTGTTCCAACCATGGCTGGTCATGTGGGAAATCATTATGCAGCATGTAATTGTGCATTAATTACACCATATAGTTACAGATATAGTGGCACATTGCTTTCATGGTTACATGGTGTTTAATTTCCATACAATTCATGTAATTCCACATGAAATGGTGGTCATGTGGTTAACGGGTGTGATATGTATTTAATACGCCTTATGTTGACTATTAACTGAGGGAATTGAGATAACTATCATTATATAGTGTGTATCTGGTTTACGTATTGTGTAACACAGTCTTATTAACCAGGGATTACAAGTTGAGTCCCTATTTATGTAATGAGTAATGGACATAAAAGGAGTTACACGATGTGTAACCTTTGTACGCACCTTGTAACTCATACATATTTTTTCACAATACATGCTAATCTAGCTTGTACATCATGTAAATTAATTACACTGACTGAAAATTAGTTAAGGAATTAAATCAAATAACATGGTGTGTAGTTGGTATACACACCATGTTACAGGGTTTTTCAAAATATTAAATTGTTAATTAATTTCCACATTTTCAAAACCACATATCATGTACGGTCATTGTACATGTTTTGAACTTAATGATCCTTAAAAGTGGTATACACCATGTATATTAACATGTGTCATGTGTCATAAATTTCATGTTGACTACTTGACTCGAAATATGGAACTACTCACCATGTCATATCACAACACATCATGTGTGTGCAACATGTCATGTAATTATATAGTAATGACCAAATTGGATGTTTCGTAGTTTACAGGGGTATGTGTCATATCATCTCCAAATACATTTCATGTACTAAAGTAATTTTAAATAAAATTAATTTATTTAATTTATTTAATTTATTTAATTTATTTAATTTATTTAATTTATTTAATTTATTTAATTAATTTAATTAATTTAATTTATTTAAATTATTTAATTTATTTAATTTATTTAATTTATATAATTTATATAATTTATTATTTTATTTAATTTATTATTTTATTTAATTTATTTAATTTATTTAATTTATTCAATTTATTTAATTTATTTAATTTATTTGATTTATTTTATTTATTTAATTTATTTCATTTATTTAATTTATTTAATTTATTTAATTTATTTAATTTATTTAATTTATTTAATTTATTTAATTTATTTAATTTATTTAATTTATTTAATTTATTTAATCTATTTAATCTATTTAATCTATTTAATCTATTTAATGTATTTAATTTAATTAATTTATTTAATTTATTTAATTTATTTAATTTATTTAATTTATTTAATTTATTTAATTTATCTAATTTATTTAATTTATTTAATTTATTAAAAAATTCAAATGGATGGAATTTTATGTATCACCAATACTGCATGGACTAATAATTAAGATAAAGAATTAATTAGTTAATTAGTAAGACCATTACTTATTAATACAAGGAAAAATTATCTTAATTAATATATCGATTTGAAATGAATTCTATAATGTATGAATGTAATCTATTTGCATGTATGTGATTTATTATGATATTTGAGTGACCAATGTGTTTATTGGGTTTATGTTTAATGTAATATTATTGCAAGGGTTTTTATATATAATTTTTTTTATTAAATTAAATATGATGGGTAGCAATTCATTCCTCTCACAATTAATATGCAGGGCCTTCATGCCCATTTTTTATTTTATTTATCACATGCCCTTGGTTCCCCTCACCCGTGTGTGAGTAAAACATGTATTGGATGGATCTCCACGGAGAGGATGTGGTTCAGAATCTGGGTAGAGGTGAAACCAACTAAAAGATATTGTGATTGATGGTGGAATGGTAAAAATGTATCCAATACAGACCCAAGGAGTTTCTCCCCTATGGTTATACGTTGATTTGTTACACACTTGATGAATCAATATGACAACCCTGATCTTTTATTACACAATTAAACATAATTTATTACATAAACTTCACTTGATACAACATAGAAGATCGAGAGGTCTTGTGTCTTTGGGGATTAGGATCATTACATAACATCTTAAAACATGAAATACAACATATTTATTGAAAACATCCTTTACATGACCACTACATTCCCTCATACTTAGCATTGCATGGGATAACCTGAGGACATGCATAAGAAAAGGGTGAGCTATAAATCCCAGTAAGGGAATAATCATGGAAGAACATAAGGAATACAATACATGTTAGAAAATAAGCATATCAATAGTGTACAAGAGAATCATAAACATAAAGTCATGATCAAACATGATAATCACAACATGGAAATGTGGAAACAACACTTAACATGGAATTTTCATGAGCCAAGGCTCATTGAACATGGAGCATGAGTAAATCCTCATTGCACATGAAGCATGAGAAAAACATTGTTTCACTTGAATTAGCATGTTTCAACACCCATTGCACATAACGTATCATGATACTATACTTTACCCAATGCATTGGAGCGCTATAAGGGTTCACCCATCTTAAACATTTTATTTCATGCATAAGTGTGCCACATGGATCATATAACATGGATTCATAAAACACAATTATTTATTCCATGATAAAGGATTGTGGAATTCATAAATGAAACTTTATAATCAATAATTAAATGTTCATAAAGATGAATACCCTTGAAAGAGAAATGGGTATGGTATTCACTACACAATGACATTGGCTTGGGAAATTGGTGCAATTTCGGCAGCGTAACGGCATCACGTAAGAATTAATAAAAATGGTTGATGAGAGAGAGAGGGGTGTATCATCATATGTACATGAAATGTATAGTAAGGGGTCATATAGACACATGTGCCAACAATTGTAATGGAATTTAGAGTCATGATACAAAAGAATTACTTGAATGTAAAAGAGGAGAGAGAAATTCCTTTCGGAATACCGGCATAGTAATGGGTGTACATGGGAGGCATTTAATGAGAGAGAAAGGGGTATCCCATCATTAAAACATAAATAGGGCAGTATGGGGGACGTTTGAAACCATACTCCAACATTTATAATTAAAATTAAAAGGGCATAACAATTTAATGAATGTTGGACAAAAATGAGAAAGGGAGAAAAACCCTTACTTGGAAATGTGCTTCCAAAGGCTTGAGAGAGGCTTGAGAGAAGCTTCTTGGGAGCTTGGGGCACCTTTGGAGGATTTTAGAGAGAGTAGGTCAGAGTTTGGACGAACCCCAAAGGCTTTGAGTGAGGAGAAAGTTGGATCTTGGGTGGGTTTATATAGGAAAGGTGAGGGAATTCTTTATTATTTAGGTTTGGGACACCTCGCATTAAACTAATCCAAACCAAAAACCAGCTCATGGTTTTTGCCCATGGTTTTCAGAAAAAGGAATTGGAATACAATATTTTATTAGGACATAGTCTGAACTTCTTAAAATAATGGGGTTTCTTATGTGGAGGTGAGTCACACTCCCAAGGAAAACAATTTAAAAAGACAATATGTTTAATAAGTCTTGAAGGGCTCATTAATGCTTTGTAAAATAAGTCAAACAAACCCAAAACCACATTATTTTAATGGTAAACCATATATTAGCCGAACATAAATCTTATAGTATTTTATTACATCACTATTGGGTCATTATGATGTCATAAAACACATTATATATTTAAACGGTATTTAATTTTTACCCAAAAATTTGACTATCTCAGAAAATTATGAAAAATTAACCGTTGGATAATTTCGATGTCTTGATTCCAGTAATAATATTTATTTTATATAAATAATTTTCTAAATATGTTAATTTTTAATTTTAAAATAGAAACCAACATTTATAAAAAATTCATAGGTTTTGACAAAAATGGCTTTCAAACCTTAATAAAAATTAAAATTGCATTCATAAAATTATACTATCATTTATATTTAATAAAAATTAATTTAATAATAATAATAATATTTTATTAAAATATTATTTAATTAAAAATTTCATTAATTCATCAAAATAGATTTCTTAGTTGAACTTTAACTAAAAATACTATTTGAGCTTTAAAAACTATTTACAAGGTAACAATAATAAAATGAAATTACATTCATTATTATATACAAAAATAATGTACATAATCATAGTGCTAATGTCTTGTTACATAACCCCTTATAGCACCTACATAAGACCAAAGTGTAAGGTTTGCGATGGTGACAGATTCTTGGGGTGGCTCAGATAACATTGCTCGGGTGGTAATCTCTATCAACTTCCATTTCTCTCGTAGGTGGTCCCGCTCGATCTTAACATATTCAAGATCGGCTTGGGATTGGTCAAGAGCAAATACCAATGACATCACCTCCTTTCCGAGCTCTGAAAAATGGGCTTCATATGGGGCACCTCTACTGGATGAGGCCATCGCTTCATTTGTCTAAGTAAATTGGATTTGTTAAAGCCCTATATTTATAATAATCAGGTGATCACTGTTCAATGGCTATATCAGAAATCTTCACAATTCTTAACATAAAACCAAAGAAGTTGACATTTTATATAAATATTTTACATAAATAGGCATTTAATTAGATTAATAGGGATTTCCATTAATGAAATTTTGGGTCGTTACAATCAACCTTTAGAAATATTGTTATCAAGTAATTTATTTAATTTATTTTTCAAGTCAATGGTTATTTATTTGTTTATATAGTTTCAGGTTTTTATGATGTTAAATGAAATAATATAACTTAAATAAGATAATAAGATATGCATGATAAGGTAAAATAACTAGATTATGCATGAATTATTTTATCAAAAACATGGTTAATTAATTATATAAAATCCACATAGTATTAATAAATTATTTAAAGGATAAAATAAGAAAATTTATGCATAAGTAAATAAGACCCCTCAGTGAAATATTAAGTCAAAATCATTCCATTTTATAAGTTAATATGGACCCATGGTCAAAGTGTTAGTCAAACCATAGTCGATGAAACTTTTTAAATATCAGATAGTCTAAACCAAGATGATGGATTACATTAACCAAACTATAATTTAGTGTAATGTCCATAGTATATTAAATGAAAAAATTTATGTAAGTGTTAAGGAAATCTATGTTAGGATTTTCATATTAGGGGGTCCACTAAATGGATCAAGAAGCTACAAGATAAAAGTTGGCAATACCACCTACCTAAATACCCTTTTATGATTTGTATGAAAATATTTTAAATTATAAGAAGGGAAATAAGGATCCAAGATACTAGAATGTGCATGTAACAGGACATTCCATGTCCAATGGTGAGGGTTGTTGGGAGCTGAAAGAATAGTGTCCCAACTAGACACACTGAGGCCTGCTTGGAAAGTGGTAAGATGAGTGTGACACCTGAAGCCTACCTCTAATTGGATATGTGATTGCAAATAGTGTGGAGTAGGTATATCACAAACATGGTAGAACTTATCCTAAGATACCTATAAACACACACACAACTCCAAATACTTTTACAATTATAAAAGGTAAAATACAAGTGATACCATAATTCATGTATAAATCTATATCCCGCATTATTTTATGAAACATGTGATGGAAATCATATGTACTGTATAAAATCTCATTAAAACAATAAAAAATCCATCCTTTTATGGAGGGTGGAGAATGCTATCAAATGAAACACTAACCACACTCTGTCTAGGTCGACTATGTTACACATAATCCTAGTCCACCTAGTATTCCATCAAAAGTCCTATCATCTAGATAAGACAATACATATGTGGGAAAATCCCATGGAGTGGTGAGTATAACAATACCAATTAAGAAACCCTAAAATCACCAAACATAAATTATCATGAGAGTAGTCATATGATCATCACAAAGGTATTTCAATCATAAAATGAGACATAAAAGTAATAACCTAGATATACTCAAGATAGATAATAAGTCTGAAGGTAAATTCGCAACTATACTTCTAGCCTAGGATATATGCTCGAGGTTTCAAGGTAATGCTCTCCCTGGAGAACTCACTCCATGAGTTTGATAACACTGATGGAACTCATTTGAGAGGTCATTCTTATTAGGCCTCACCCTAAATAAGTACATATTGGAACTCAGAATATCTCAATGCACAGATAGGGTATTTGACCTTGGTAATATGGGGTATAAATGACCCCATATGTAATAACCCTCTAAGTAGAGGATCGTGCACACCTTTATGTTGGTCATGACGATTCTTAAAACCCAAACCAGGGAAAATAGAGTGATAGAAAATCATACTCTATGCCTCATATAAGTATTATGTAACTCTCTCCAAGACTAATACCATAGAGGATATCACATCCTATTCTTAGGACGTGATGCCTCACAATACTCCCATGGGGATGGACCAAGGGAACATGCCCTAAATAAACTGGTCTATACTAAAGAGAACAAGTGACTCAAACTTCCCTAGAAAATGTGCATGACATGTATAGGGTATAAATTTCATGTATTCTATACCTTGGGTATTTTCATGTACTCTGTCCCATGACTATGTTCTTTGGTTCATTCTAATGTACTTTGGTCATTCATATGTACCTGGCTATGTTTGTGTACCTAGCCTGGTCTAAGTATTAGGCCATGCCCATGTACTCGGGTTGTGCGCATTTACCTAGACATGTCCATATCCATGTACCCTAGGGGTACACACCAATTTTATAGTCATAGCTCACAGAACATATATCAGGTTCCACAAGACGTGTGATATTTTATTTTCTCTAAAACCCTAGCTTCATAACTAGGGTAATAAATGGTATGTGTTCTTTGGAAAACACACTATGTAGTTGAGTTTTTTCTATAACCTTATTTTTTTCTACATGGTTCCACTCTTGACTCCACTACAAATAGATATTCCACCAATATCACCCATGGAATATGCATATAAGTTGACCAAACTCTGATCTTCACTAGTGGGTTGATTTTGGCCTCTAATTTTTTCAAAAATCAATCATCATAGCACCATGTCATCTGAACATTGTTCCCATGAAAACGTGGCCTCCTGATTTCATCCCAAATCTCCACCATCATCATGTACTAAAAATGTATCGTTGATTCTAAACCAAAACCCTTGGGATTGATCAGTTGTTCTAAATAATGGTTTTATAATTATCGATTTATATGTATTTTTTGAACCTCCAATTAAACTAAATATTTTTAAAGACCCGGAAATTTCAAGGAATTTTTTTTTCTTAAATACTTTTGATTTGTTCGAGTCTGTGGCTTCTGATGGAACTTGATTCCGAGGCCCGGTGTGCCCAGAATCAATTTCTGAAGTTTAGCTCGGGTACGTTCACTGAACGAATGAGTGGGTTTTTCTATCTTTTGAACTGGTGATTGAAATTAAAATCAAAGGGCACCGATGAACTCACAACGCCGGTAATTGATTAACGTGATCCTTACCGTAGTTGTGTTCACACTGGAGGAGAAGTTAATTATTGGGGGTTTATTTAAGAAGTAAATAAAAATTGTCGGAACAATTTTTATTTTATAAGGAGGTTATTCCTTCCCATGGGTAGTTAATGGTGGGGCCCATAGCCACCTAACTACCCAAGTGTGGATGTTAGAGAGGTAGGGCCCACACGAGCCCCAAATATTTAATTTCCTCTAAACTCATTAAAACCCCCATTAAATTGGCGACTCCCCCCCCCCGTTAAATGACAATCTCTCCACTCCACTCCATTAATTCATGTCAACTCGCAAATTAATGAGGATCTTTCCTCTTCCCCCCCCCCCTTTTATTTAATTTCCAATGCGTTTAATAAATGGGCACCTTCCCTCACCCTTCCTTTACTGATTGTCAACACGTTTTTTTTAAATGTGGTTATTTGAATTTTGGGAAGTTAATTTATGTGTGTAATAACATAATAGGAGGAGCCAATTATTTTATTTTAGGGGAGAGCTTTCGTTGGGTGAAGGAAGATCTGGAGAGCTCTTGAGATTTTTTGGAAAAACGCCAGTCTTCGATGAAGAATGAAGAAGAATGTCGGTTCCTCGAAGAATGACGACGCACCACCAATTCTATTCTCCACGACAAGAGAGGAGACGCCGCTTCCTCTTTGGCGCACTCTGACGTCACCTACGGTCCCTTTCCCCATGACGCCGTCTACCGCGACACCGACGTTCGACATCAATTGTTGAGGTAGGTGAAAATTTGTATATTTTTCTTTTATGAGAAGTATACCCTCATGTTAGGCGTTTAAAATTGTTGGGTGATGATTTGAACCTCTAACGCGGTGGGTATGGGTTAACGAACAAGCCCGAACCCACCACTATTTTCTTCTTGATGCACGGGGTGATTGGAGATGATGAAACGGGACCGCAATGGAAAATTTGAACCTTCGCAGTGGAGCTCGGGTCCTGAGATGACCGTAGGTGCAGATGGGAGCAAAATCGGACCACTGGAATGACTCCGGTGGCCCGTGGAATCCCTTGGTTGTGTGGGCTGCCTAGAGGCAGCGGTGCCCCGGCGTGCCGCCGGCAGCAGCCCGCCGTGGCAGTGGAAGAAGGATCCCACGGTCGCGCAGGATCCAGGGGAGACCGCAGTGCCAACCTGGCACCGCGCCCGCGAGACAGCCCCCCCCCCCTTGGCCAGCTAGTCGAGCCAGCACCCCCGGCTGGGCCGGGGCGGGTCACGTGGACCGGGCCGCATTGGTCGGGCCAGGCCGCGCCCAGCCGGGCCGACCCATGGGGGTTGGGCTGGGTCGGGTCGGGCCCCAACCCCACCACTTCGGACCATTTTCGTTCTTTTTCCCCTAACATGAGCTACATAAATCCGATCAATGCACCGTTAGTTGCATAGGAATCCTTTGATCGAGATGGTCGTTTCGATATATTAAAATTGAGGCTTTGGAAAAGTTTGGGTACGACCGAGTTGGTTCGAACCCAAAACCAACGGGGCCCTTGGAGCGGAAACGCTTATAACTTAGGGACCGGACGTCCCTTTGACGTGTCATCAACTGCATTGAACTCCTATTAATTAGAATGTCCTTTTGTCTTAATCCTCTTGAGGTTTGGATGTAGCTAGAGTACGGTTGGGTTGGTTTTCGCTTAAAAACAAACCGGGCCCCTGGAACGGAAAATCCAATAACTCTCAGACCAGGCATCCGATTGACGCACCGTCTGTCGCATTGGGTTTCTTTTGACGAGATGGAACTTTGGGATACATAAACTCTGGACTTTGTGAAATTTTATTTATCGACTCTTTTTCTCGAGGAGTGGACCCTCCCGTAATCGAGCATGCTCTGTGCGAGAAACCTAGAGTTGGTTGTGACTGCATCAACTTCTGTACTGGAATCCTCCGTGGGTTCGACAGCAATGAATATCGTACTGGAATCCTCCATGGGTTCGATGGCGATGACTACTATTCTTGTATCCTATGTGGTTTTGGCAGTATTGACCTCTGTACCTGTATCCTGTGTGGGTTCGGCATAGTAGCTGGTCTTGTATCCTGTGTGGGTCCTACAGCTTAGCTGGACTTGTATCATGTGTGGGTCTTACAGCTTAGATGAATCAGTGGCTACATCTGATCATTTTTATCGCTATACGAAGGATGCATACCCGTGTGAGCTGAGTTTTGACTTCAATCTTTATCAGTGGTGTGATTGACTTGCTTTCCTGTGTGGAGTGGGTTTTGTTTTCCTGTGTGGACTGGGTTGTGTTTTCCTGTGTGGACTGGTTGTGCTTGGGCTCGAGAGTTAGAGACAAACTGTAATTGATGACTTAGGTATATGTATGTGCATATACCTAAGTAGAGTCAGTTGATACTTAATGATTGTACCTTTCCTTGTAATTTATCCTTCGTGGATTCTGAGAGACCTTCAGGGGTTTTAGGGTCCCTACTGAGTATCGTATACTCACCCCTGCACGGGCTATGCCCGCACTACGTTGTGTTGGATACAGATGATGGACAACACTGATCGAGGTGGAGGCTTGTGGAACTGGATGGTACCCGGAGGTGGACCACTTGGCAGGATGTACACGGAGCAGACGGTCGGACCCGAGGAGCTAAGGAGACTATCTGTACCAACCCTTTAGGTGGGATTTCCGGAGGACGACTCGGTGTTGCTATTTTACCTTACTGTAGGTGTACTTCCTTTTTTAGTTGTACTATACTTTCAGTTGGGTTTGTATACTGGCCCATTTAATTTTCATCACCTACTATTGTACTCAGTTTTACTTAGTGCTTACTTCACTTGCGTACTCTGTTGTGTGTGTTTACTTTATAAAGGCAATATCTTCCATTTTTTTGGGATTTATGCCTTTGGTGCTAGTCGCCAGCCCCTGGCCTATGGAAGGCGGGCTTGGGGTAGTCACAGCACGGGCCCTAAGGACGGATCATGACAAGTTGGTATCAGAGGAGTCAGTTCTACCGCAGAACTCAGGACTCTGATCCTTCCTTTCTGTGAAGCAATAGTGTTAAGAGTATTGAGTGTGGTTTTCAGTCCAGGGAGTCCAGTATTGGTGCGGCTGCCGACGTATCCATGCACCAGGACCCTGACCAATGATTTCTGACTCAGTGCACGAAAACACTGATTGCGTGTGTGTTTCCTTTCAAGTTTTTCTTTGTGATTACTTTGTGTTAGCTCACCAGGTATACCTTTTGATCGTTCCGCACATGTTCCTTTTCAGGATGGCCCCACAAAGGAAGCCATCCAGGGTTACTAGTTACGTGCAGGATGGCAGCCCACCGAGCGACAAGGCCTTGTTGCAAGGCCCCATTACAGCGGATGCACCAGCGGTACCACTAACCGCTGGGCCACCGATACTACCAGCCCTAGCAGTGGAGAGTGCACGCTTCCTGAGCGCATTGCATGAGTTTTAGCGACAGAGGCCTCCAAGGTTCTGTAGAGAGATAGATCCTCCGGTAGTCGAGGATTGGCTGGAGGCTATCGCCAGAGTCTTCAGATTGGTAGGGACACCAGCAGACCTTATAGTGATCCTTTCCGAGAGTCTCCTGCATGAAGCAGCAGGTAGATGGTGGAGCCTGATGCTCCAGGTGAACAACGAGGCATCTCTACTTTGGACAGACTTCGAGTGCCTCTTCCGCTCGGAGTTCGTTCTAGCCACCCTCCGTACGGTGTGCATCCAGGAGTTACTGCAGTTGCGACAGGGCAACATGATAGTAGCCCAGTACTCGGCGAGATTTACCGACCTCTCGCGCTACTCCACGGACATGGTATGGAACCCATTCTTTCAGGCTCGGACCTTTGAGCAGGGACTGAGGCCTGAGATCAGAGCTTTGACGATTCCCCTCAGCATCCTGACACAGGAATGGGTTCTGGAGAGAGCCCTTTTACTGGAGGGCTTTCTCGCCGAGTAGCCACCAGTAGCGGCAGTCGACAGATGTCGCAGGGGTCCAAGAGGACCAGGCCGTCAGGTGGGTGACCTCAGGATACAGGTTCAGTTGTGCGGGGCACATGGCGCAGATCCAACCTTACGAGGAGCAGATAATGCTATGCATGTGGCGGGCTGGGCCACATGGATCGTGACTGCCTGACCTGCCATGCAGACGAGTAGAAGACAGTGGAGGGACCTCCCAGTAAGAGGCAGTGGTTCGACCATGGTGGTCCACAGGGAGAAGGCGGATGAGGCCGAGGAGCTGGTCGAGCAGCGGGTGGTGGATGACATTTCGAGGCTCTACCACCACCACCCCCATGAGGTCCACCCCAACCACAGGGAGCTGGTGGGCAGAGGAAGGCTTAACTCTAGGCAGTGGAGGCTTACGAACATGGTGCACCTGAGATGATTCGTGGTACCATCTGTGTCTACTCCACCCTTGTTGCAGTTCTTATAGACACAGGTGTGATTCATTCTTTTATTTCCGCTGCCCTTGTTCAGAGCTTGGAGATTTTGATGGAGCCATTGGCACAATCCTTACGGCTAGAGACTCATAAGGGAGAAGATTTGACGATTACGCACTGGTGCCGGTAGTGTGAGCTTACTCTAGGAGGATAGAGATTTGGCTGGGATCTTTTTGTAGCGGCGTTGAGGCCTCACGACGTCATCTTGGGCATGGACTGGTTATCTACAATCCAAGGTCAGATTGACTGTATTAGGAACAAAGTGTGGTGTGTCTACACATATGGGACCAGGTTCACCTTCATTGACGAGAAGGGAACCTTCGCAGCACAGGATGGACTTATGCATAGAAGAGGGAAGCTGATCACACATCAGTTGGATAGTCTCATCCTCAGAGCAGTTGGCGTGTAGAGTTTAAGTTTTCCGGTTGTGGTGGATCAGTATGCGGACTTGTTTCCTGATGACATTCTAGGACTACCTCCTCGAAGAGAGGTAGACTTCTACATAGACTTGTACCCAAGGACATCACCAATATCTACTCCAGCATATCGAATGGCTCCCGCAGAGCTTCGTGAGCTGTGGGTACAGCTGGAGGACTTATAGGTAAAAGGATTCATCTGACCCAGTGTTTCACCCACGGCTTCTCCGGTTTTATGTGCCAAGAAGGCGGATGGGAGCTTGCGACTGTGTGTCGACTACCGGCGCCTGAACCAGGTGACCGTGAGGAACAAGTACCCCCTTCCAAGGATTGACGACCTCTTCGATCAGCTCAAGGGGGAATGATGGTTCTCGAAGATAGACCTCATGTCAGGCTATCATCAGCTCAGATTTCGAGACGAGGATGTGAAGAAGATGGCCTTCAGGTGTCGGTATGGTCACTATGAGTTCTCGGTTATGCCCTTCGGCATAACCAATGCTCCATTAGTGTTCATGAGTCTCATGAACAGGACCTTACATCCTTACCTCGATTGGTTTGTCATAGTCTTCATTGACGACATACTGATTTACTCGACTGCCGAGGAGGAGCACGCCTACCACTTGCGGGTTATATTGGATACACTCCGAGAGAACCAGCTTTATGGTAAGCTCTCGAAGTTCTAGTTATGGATTCGATAGGTTCACTTTTAGGGCACGTCATCTCCGAGGCGGGATTTTCTATGGATCCGGAGAAGATCAAGGTTGTACTTGCTTGGGAGCCACCCAGGAGCGTGATAAAGGTGCTGAGTTTCCTAGGTCTGGCTGGGTACTATCGGAGATTTGTGCCAGACTTCTCTAGAGTTGCAGCACCGCTTACCTCTTTGACGAAGAAGGGGAAACCCTTCTTGTGGTCAGACAGATGTCAGCAGAGATTTCAGGAGATGAGGCGGAGATTGACCAGTGCGCCCATCTTGATGCTACTGGAGGAGGGCGTAGGGTACGTAGTTTACTGCGACGCATCAGGGACCAGACTCGGGTGTGTCCTTATGTAGAAGAAAGCAGTGATCGCTTATGGTTCACTGTAGTTGAGGAATCACGAGTAGAACTACGCTACCCATGACCTGGAGTTAGCAGTAGTGGTCTTCACCCTGAAGATGTGGTGGCAATCTCTGATGGTCGAGGGCTTTATAGTCTACTCTGACCACCAGAGTCTCAGTTAAATTTTCTCGCAAAAGGACCTGAACCTGAGACAACGACGATGGCTCGAGTTCCTCCAAGATCATGAATTTGAGATTATCTATACTCCTGGGAAGGGGAACGTTGTGGTTGATGCTATCAGCAAGAGATCGGGCATTCAGCTACTTGGAGAGGCAACAGAGCAGTTAGCCGCTTTGCAGATATCCTTCGGGGACAGAGATAGGGAAGCCTATCTATAGTCCATCACATTTACTCCTCCACTACTTCAGCGGGTCATAGAGGCACAGTGTGGGGACGTTGACTGTGAGACGCGACATGCTCAGGTTTCCACAGGACAGGCGCCTTATGGATTTTCTGAAGGGGGAGAGTGCGTCATCCTCTTTAGGGGACGTACCATGGTACAAGTTGCACTGCAGGAGGAAGTGTTGAGGGAGTTTCACACTTACCCACTAGCGGTACATCCTGGAGTAGCGAAGATGTACCAGGACCTCAGATGACAGTACTGGTGGCCGGGTATGAAGAGGGTTGTATCAGAGTTCGTTTCATGATGCCATACTTGCCAGCAAGTGAAGGCAGAGCACCAGGTACCAGCAGGCTTGGTACAGCCCTTAGAGGTTTCAGAGTGGAAGTGGGATGGGATATCGATGGATTTCGTGATGGGGCTCCCACGTACTTCCATAGGACACGACTCCATCTGGGTTATCGTAGACCGATTCACAAAGTCATCTCACTTCCTACCGATCAGAGAGCTGGGCTCAGTAGAGAGCTTGGGATGACTCTACGTCCAGGAGATCGTATGACTCCACGGTGTGCCATCATCTATCATCTCTGATAGAGACACTCACTTTACTTCCCGTCTTTGGAAGAGGTTAAAGGAGGATTTTGGGACACAGCTACACCTGAGCACTGCCTTTCACCCTTAGATGGATGGCCAGATGGAGAGGACCATTCAGACACTCGAGGACATGATCTGTGCATGTGTCCTTGACTTTGGTCGCAGCTGGGAGGATCACCTACCCTTGGTGGATTTTCCGTACAACAACATCTACCACTCCACCATTGGGATGGCACCATACGAGGCAATGTACGGCCGACCTTTCAGATCACCTCTATGCTAGACTGACCCTAGGGAGTCAGCACTCGTGGGACCAGAGATGGTTCTGGCTACGACGGAGAAGGTGCAGATCGTCCAGGAGTAGATGAGGACAGCACAGAGCAAATAGAAGTACTATGCTGATAGGATGTAGAGACCACTGGAGTTTGAGGATGGCGACCATGTTTTCTTACGGGTCTCTCCTCGACATGGATTACAGAGATTTGGGCGGGGCAGAAAGTTATCTCTGCACTTCAACAGACCATTCCAGGTCCTCAACAAGGTAGGCGAGGTGGGTTACCACCTGGCCCTTCCACCTCAGTTGCACCGGGTGCACAACGTCTTCCACGTATATCAGCTGAGTAGATACGTGCATGATCCAACGCATATCATCGACCATAGGGAGCTGGACATCGATGACGGGGTGACATTTGTGGAGGTCCTGGTGGAAATCGAGGATCAACAGGAGCGGGTCCTACGTGGATGGTTGATTCCTCTGGTGTGCATTCGTTGGTAGCAAGGGAACCTCCAGGAGAGAACATGGGAGAGGGATCCTCAGATGCATGCTCAGTACCCCCTTTTGTTTCCCTAGTTTATGTTGTAGATTTACGGGGACACAAATCCCTGAGGTGGGAGTAATGTAATGACCCGAAAATTTCAAGGATTTTGTTTTTCTTTTTCATAAATACTTTGGAATTTTACGAGTTTCTGGCTTCTGACGGAACTTGATTCTGAGGCCCGGTGTGCCCGGAATAAATTTCCAAAGTTTAGCTCAGGTACGTTCACTGAACGAACGAGCTGGTTTTTCTATCTTTTGAACAGGTGCTCGGAATAAAAATCCAAGGGCACTGATGAACTCACAACACTGGTAATTACTTAATGTGATCTTTACCATAGTTGTGTTCGCACTAGAGGAGAAGTTAATTGTTGGGGGTTTATTTAAGAAGTAAATAAAAATTGTCGGAACAATTTTTATTCTATAAGGAGGTTATTCCCTCCCATGGGTAGTTAAGGGTGGGGCCCACAACCACCTAACTACCCAAGTGTGGATGTTAGAGAGGTGGGTCCCACATGATCCCCAACTATTTAATTTCCTCTAAAATCATTAAAAACCCCCATTAAATTGGAAACCCCCCATTAAATGCCAATCTCTCCACCTCACTCCGTTAATTCATATCAACCCACAAATTAATGAGGATCTTTCTTCTTTCCCCCTGTTTTATTTAATTGCCGATGCATTTAATAAATGGGGAACTTCCCTCTCCCTTCCTTAATTGATTGTCAAGACATTTTTTTAAATGTGGTGATTGAATTTTGGGAAGTTACTTTACGTGTGTAATAAAATAATAGGAGGACCCTATTATTTTATTTTAGGGGAGAGCTTTCATTCGGTGAAAGAAGACAGGGAGAGATCTTGAGATTTTTTGGAAGAACGCCGGCCTATGATTAAGAATGATGAAGAACGCTGGTTCCTTGAAGAATGATGACGCACCACCAATTCTCTTCTCCGTGATAAGAGAGGAGATGCTGATTCCTCCTCGGCGCACTCCAACGGCGCCTACGATCCCTTTCCCCATGACGTCGTCTACCACGACGCCGACGTTCGACATCAATTGTTGAGGTAGGGGAAAATTTTTATATTTTTCTTTTATGATAATTATACCCTTGTGTTTGGCGTTTAAAATTGTTGGGTGATGATTTGAACCTCTAACGCGGTGGGTGCGGGTTAACAAACAAGCCCGAACCCACCGCTATTTTTTTTATTGATGCGCGAGGTGATTGGCGATGATGAAATGGGACCGCAATGGAAAATTGGAGCCTACATAGTGGAGCTCGGGTCCCAATATGACCACAGGCACAGACGGGAGCAAAATCGGACAACCGGAATGACTCCAGGGGCCCGTGGAAGCCCCTGGCGGTGCGGGTGGACGGCGCGGCCGTGATGACGACCCGGGGTGGCGGCCAGCACTGGCCATCAACCTAGAGGCGACGACGCCCTGGTGCACTGCCGGTAGCAACCCACCACGGCATCGACCGCGGAGGCGGAAGAAGGATTTCGCAGCCGCGCGGGATCCAGGGGAGACCACGGCGCCAGCCTGGCGCCGCGTCCACGAGACAGGTGCCGCCCCCCCCCCCCCCCCCCGCTCGGCCAGCTGGCCGAGCCAGCACCCCATGGCCGGGGCGGGGTAGGTCATGTGGATCTGGTCGCGTTGGTCGGGTCGGGTCGCGCCCTTCCAGGCCGACCCAAGGGGGTTGGGCCGGGTCGGGCCGAGCCCAGACCCCCCCACTTCGAACCATTTTCGGTCTTCTACACATAACTTGAGATACGGACCTCCGATAAATGCACCATCAATTTCGTAGGAATCCTCGGATTGAGACAGTTATTTAGGTATATTACACTCGATGTTTCGGCAAAGTTTGTGTACGACCGGGTTGGTTCGAACCCGAAACCAATAGGGCCCTTGGAGCGAAAAAACTTATAACTTAAGGAACGGAAGTCTGTTTGACATGTAGTTAACTACGTTCAACTCCTCTTGATGAGACGGTCCTTTTGAATTACTCCTATTGAGTTTTTGACGTGGCTGGAGTATATTCAGGTTGGTTTTAGCTTAAAAACCAACTGGACCCCAGGAACGGAAAAACCAATAACTCTCAGACCGGGCGTCTGATTGACGCACTGTCTATCGCGTTGGGTTTATTTTGATGAGAAGGAACTTTGTGATACATCAAATCTGGATATAATGACGGTTTATGTATCGACTCTTTTTTTTTGATGAGCATACCCTCCCGGAATCAATCATGATGTGTGCGGGAACCCTAGAGATGGCTACGACTGCATCGACTTCTGTACTAGAATCATCTGTGGGTTCGACAGTGATGACTACTGTACTAAAATCCTACGTGTGTTCGACAATGATGACTATTGTTATTTTATCCTATGTGGGTCCGACAGTATTGACCTATGTACTTGTATCCTGTGTGGGTCTGGCAGAGTAGCTGGTCTTGTATCCTGTGTGGGTCCGACAGCTTAGCTGGACTTGTATCATGTGTGGGTAGGACAGCTTAGATGAATCAGTGGCTACATCTTATCATCTCTATCAATATACGAAGGATTCATACCCATGTGAGCTGATTCTTGACTTTAATCTTTATCAGTGGTGTGATTGAATTGTTTTCCTTTGCGGACTGGGTTGTGTTTTCCTTTGTGGACTGGGTTGTGTTTTCCCATGTGGACTGGTTGTGCTTGGGCTTGAGAGTAGGAGAAGAACTGTAATTGATGACTTAGGTATATATATGGGCATATACCTAAGTAGAGTCGGTTGAAACTTCATTATTGTACCTTTACCTTTAGTTTATCCTTCATGGATTCTGAGAGACCTTCGGGGGTCTAAGGGTCCCTACTGAGTATCTTATACTCACCCATGCACGGCCTAGGCCCGCACTATGTTGTTTTGGATGCAGACGACGGACAGCACTAATCAAGGTGGAGGCTTGTGGAGCTGGACGGTACCCAGAGGTGGACCACTTGGAAGGACGTGCACAGAGCGGATGGCTGGACCTGAGGAGCTGAGGAGACTATCTTTACCCACCCTTCAGGTGGGATTTCCGGAGGACGACTCGGTGTTGCTATTTTACCTTACTGCTACTGTACTTCCTTTTTCAGTTGTACTGTACATTCAATTGGGTTTGTATACTGGCCCATTTACTTTTCAGCACCTACTATTGTACTCAGTTTTACTTAGTTCTTACTTAACTTGCGTACTCTGTTGTGTGTGTTTACTTTATAAAGGCAATGTTTTCTCTTTTTTGGGATTTACGCCTTTGGTGCTAGTCTCCAACCCCTGGCCTATGGAAGGTGGGCTTGGGGTAGTCACTGAACGGGCCCTGAGGATGGGTTGTGACAATATTAGTGATGAAAATGAAAATAATGGTGGTAAGAATGCACAAAATATAAACCCGGGGGATGAAAATCACCATTTTTTTCTTGAACTCAATCCTTTTCCATGATAATGATGAACAAAGAAGAAATAACCAATAAAAATCAACTCTTAATTCTAGGAAGATAAATCATCAACCATAGTCCAACAATCACCCCATGAATTAATTTCTTTGGAAATTATTTTACATTCATCTTGGGTAAAGAAAATATGGGATTAATACAACATAAAAAAAATTCCCTACCATGGATTTAGATTAATAATTGATTAAGAAAGGTTTTGTTCTACTATTGTTGATGAGATCTATAAAATCCATTGGAAAATATGACCCCTTTCTAAATGAATCTCTGATCCTCGATTCTGTTGTCATTCGTAAAACTCTCCACCTCATCCCCCTAAAGAATTATAGTGTTATATGAATAACCACATGGTTTGTATATAATAGGAATTTTATAGAAAGGGGTTATGTTTGTCTAAATTATTAAAAATTAAATAAATAAAATAACTTATTTAATAATTATTCCACCCATGATGGTACTCAATCAAAATACATGATCTGTGCATATGTAATGTCATACCTAGGGTAAAACCTATTTTCCATATTTAATGGAGGACTTATACATTCCAAAGGGGATTTATTTTGGGAATTGTTACATTTTTTTAGGAAAAATACATGTGCATGATATAATATATTTAATTCTTTTATTATATCACTACTGGGCCTCCCCGTAACCAAGAATCCCAAGCTAACTTAGTGCCTAGCCTTAAGAATATTATTTTAAATATTCCAAGGTTTTATAAGGAACAAAATATTCATTAAATTATCCCCACCTCAGGTATTTTAATCCTCAAAAGAAAAAAATCCTACTAAAATATATGAGGTTACTCAACCCACATCTGGTTCTCCCACTCCCATGTTCCCTCCTGAAGTTTATGTTGTTTCCATAAGGCATACACCAAGGAAAACACTTACCTGTGAAGGATCTTCCCATGATAATATTTGATCTCTATTGGCTACTCCATGAAGGTAACTCTATCCTTGATGTCTATATCTACCCATTCAATAACATTTGATGGGTCAGGAAAGTCTTCATCAGTTGTGACACATGGAAGAGATCATGTACCAGGTCTAACCATGGTGGAAAGGACAAGTGGCATGCCATCTCACTAACCCTACATTGAATCTATAAAGGTATAATTAACTTCATAGATATTTTCATTCCCTATCCAAATCTCTAAAATACCCACTGAATCAATTCCTTTAGAAGCACATTGTATCCCTTTTCAAACTACAATGGAATATTTCATCGGTCTACCTAAGACTTATGATGGACCTAGGTAGTCTTAATATAATCCTAGATGATTGGTAACTTATTTTCTGTATCTCTTAACAACCTGGGTCCTTGAGTGTAGACTCCCCTTAACAATTCCAACATAGTTTTGACTTGCAGGGTCTCTGATACAAGGCCTCAAATGGTGTCATATCAATGGTGGAGTGGTAACTATTGTTGTAAACAAACTTCAGCATAGGTAGGTGATCATCCAAACTATAGTCAAAGTCCAACATGAATTCCCAAAGAATTCCCTCCAAAACATGAATGGTCTACTTAGTTTTTCCATCAATCTGAGGGTAAAATTTCATGATCAAACACAATTTCATCCCAAAGGCCTCCAATTATCCTCTCCATAACTTAGACATAAAGTGATCATCATGCTCCAAAACAATCTTCAAGAGAAATCAATGAATTTGGGATATCTCCTATATCTAAAGGTATCCCAATATCTTGAGTGAACTCTACTTTGGGATTTATAGGATGTGGTCTAACTTGGTGAGTTGGTCTATGATCTCCTAGATTGCATTGTTTCTAGTATATGATCATCGAAGTCCAGCCACTAAGCTCATAGAGATATCATCCCACTTCCACTCTCGCACCTCAAGGGGTTTATACAAACCTACTAGAACCTGGGGCACAGTATTCACCTACTGAAAAGTGAGGTATCGAGAGACAAACTCTTATACACACTTCTTTATTCCTAACCACCAAAATTGATGTTGAAGGGGCTGGTACATCTTCACCAAACTAGATGTACTTCTAATGAGGGAGTAAGAAACTCCCTAAAATCCTCCTCATGTAGTGCCACTGGCACCATGATCCATCCTCATAAAAGGTTTATGTTCTCCCAACCTTCAAAAAATATATAAGGAGGGCATCCAATGGATATCTGAACATGCATGGTTTCATAGTTAGTTTCTCAAAGATGATACTCCATAAAAAAATTTAGAAGATTAGGGGTCATAACCATTTAATGGAGGTAAGTCGCACCATCCTCGTATACTGAGGACAATAGAAATGAGGCCAACTACTCTAGCTCCTCAATCAATAACTATGAACAATGTATCCCACTGAGAGAATATTATACCATGTTCCCCTTCAAGGGAGTACAGATAATCTTGAAGTCAGAATTCTAGAGGAACTCTATCAATCTCCTCTGTCTCAATTTTAGGAACTTCTAAAAAATATACTAGAGTCACTTTTGGTAAAAATAGATTCTTAAATTTATGACCCATAAGATAGTAATTACACATATTCAGGGAGATGACCACTACTGCCAGATGAAGATCATGGGTCGTTTAGTTCTACTCATGTGTTCACAAAAACTAGGACCCGTAGGTAATCACTACCTTCCCCTATAATAGAACACAATTGATCCCATTTCTAAATGCATAATAGAACACTATGTACTCAAATCCCTGCTTTAGTTGTCTTAAGATGGGTTAACTCATTAAACTCTATCGCAACTCCTTAAAATCCTACTATCACATCTCCATCCACAAGAAAGGACTGCCCTTTTGGGTTAAAGTAGTCAATGGTGATGATATCCCAAAGAAAATGGGTATGAATCTCTAATAGTATCTTTTCAACCTAGGATATCTCCATACTTTAGTCATTCTCTTCGGTGGCTCCCAATCTAATACTACCCCAACCTTTCCTTGGTCCACTGATAATCCCTTTTCTAAGATGAAATTCCCCAAAAATCATACCTCTCTAACCCATTACTAGCACTTTGTGATTATGGTATCCCACCTTTTTATTAAATAACTTTTCATTACATTTTACAAACAGATGATCTTTAAAGTCTAGTGTCTTGGAAATCAGGAACATAATACATGAAAAAAACATAAAGAATTCTTCTAAACCACTCATAAGGATTCATCATAGGTTCATACTATGTAAAATTAATGAATCTCATATCCTGGAGACATATATCAAAGTAAAGGGTGAGCAGAAGGCTTATTATGGAAAACAAGTGAAACAGTTGACATGTGATCTTGAGAAACATTAATAATAACATGATAAAAATCATAAAGGCATGAGAAATAGAATAATAGGAATATCATAATAAAAATAAATTGAATCAGAACTTGAATATGTGGCTATAACATTTCATTTAGACATTCATGAACATATCACCAAGGTTTATCCCCGATGTGTCATTAAAATTACCAAGGTTATTCAACAAGGTATCGTCAAACCTGTCATCTCTAGAGATTAATTATTTTCCAAATGCATTGGAGAGCTATTAGGTCGAAACCTTAATATTTATTTATTTACATGTGATCCACATAGATCTTAATAAAACATTTCATAAATAACCCATAGAGAACAAAAGAAATGGGTTTCATTTCAAAATTATGACGTTTTAAAAGTTATAAAAAAAGATCATTATGTCATTTATAACCCATAGAAAGGGAGTGAGGGTTATATGTATGTCAATTCCAGAATCAAATATATATATTTTATTATATTTATGAACACCCATAGAAACAAAATAGGTCTGGGTATTCACATAAATAAAACAAGAGAGAAAGAGAGAGAAATTTTGAGGTGAAATTTCTGCAGCATAACGGTTATATATCATGGTTTTAAAAAATAATAAAAATAGAGGGAAAAAATGTCTCCCATAAATAAATGAACTATTTTCAAGTATTGGGACATAATAAAAATAAATAAGATCAGGGTGTGCACATTTTAATGACCCACCACATGAAAAGGAAACTTGAAAGGAAAGAGAAAGCGTGATTTCTTTTATGAAAATTCGGCAGCCTAACGGCGTCACATAAAAATTCAGAAAATAAATTGATGAGAGTGAAAAGGGTATCTCATAATTTATAAATTAAATGGATATTTTTAAATATATAGAATAACAATAACCCTCATAATAAAATGGAACTATAAGTCATAACATAAAGGAAGTCATTACTTAAAAGAGGAGGGTGAAAGGTTCCCTTACCTCGAAGAGTAACTTCGAAAGATTGAAGGTCGGGACCTTGGGAGGTTTGAGGGAACCTTGAGAGGACTCCTTCTAAGGTAAGGAGACCTAAAATTAGTTGAGGAGGACTTTTTAATGAAATTAATGAGGTAAATGGTTTGGTATTCATAGGAAAAGTGAGGGAATAAAATATTAATTTCCAAGGGACATGTCATCGGTGGTATTTGCAAAACCATGGGCTTTACAATGGTATTTGCCCATGGTATTGGCCACTTGGGACACCTCATAGAATATTTCAATATTCATAAGTAGACTTGAAATCTTAAATCATTATTACATTATTAATGATGTCAATAAACACCTGAAACTCAAAACTGTATTTTTATTATTCACTGAAAAATCAACTATTTCAGAAAAATCCCAAAAATTCACCCTAACCTAATATTGATGCTATGAATTAAAAAATGAACTCCATTTCATGAAAAAAAAATTACTAAATATTTTTAATTTAATTTTCAAATAAAATAATTATTTATTCCAAAAATACAAATTTAAAACTATAACTCATTTTGTAACACCTTAAAAAAGTAATCGAGATCCCATAAAATTATCGTATAACCATAAGAAAATAAAATAACACTTTATGATACAATTTTATGAAAATAAATTTCAATTTTTAATTTTTAATTAATTATAAAATTTTAAATAAAATATTTATGAAATACAAAAATACCAAAACTTAAACTATGATCGTTTTTTCACTTTTATGATGTCTAAAATGTTTTTATACATTCATGGGTGAAGTTTCTTTTTTTTGGTCGATTTACTATTTGATAAAACACAATTTTATTGAATATTTTATTGATAATAAATTATATAATTTTCTCACATTATGCTAAATATGATCAATTATTAAATATTTTTGATTAGATCATTCATTTTCAAATTTGATGAAAAATCCAGTTTTACCCTTTTAAAATTCACTATAGTATTTCAGGCATAAATATTTTTCTGTAAATCATTTTGACTTAAAATTTTGAAACTGTGTTTCTGAATTAATGGGATACAAATTATATGCAGTACATGTGAGCTGGATTGGGCATTTGAGTGGAGTAAATGGGCCATGAAGACAAAGATGGACTGAACTATCCAGATTGGACATCACTTTAACATTTGGGTCGTATCCTCTTCATTCGGGCTTGGATTAGGCCAAAAGTTTGAGGGACTCTCGGGGATATGATTATGCACAAATAATCCTTCTATAAGGCCGGACAATTCATGCGTTTTAGAGGTGAACTATGCGGTGCAAGTAGGATTAAAATATTTCTCCTAATTTGTCTTTCACATTTAATAAATTTTTGTAACCCTAGACCTCTCCAACTCTATTTAAAGTATGTTTTCACTCTTTGAGAGGGCTGGTTGAGGCTTTGGGAAGGTGTTACCAAAAGGGTGTCTCTTGAAATCCCCTCACAAGTCTTGTAATAAGTAAGGCTTTGTGAAAACATCTCTTCCAAAAAGGCTCTCCTCTCCCACCTCCTCTTTGTATTTCTTTTCTTTCATGTTTGTATCTTGAATTTTTCTTCAATAAATATTTTGTGTTCTTCCCTTTTCTTCTTCTCTTAATATTACTAATTTTTTTGGAATCAATAGTGGATATGAGATTGGATTCTACCCTTTCAATCCTTTGTTCATGCAAAACGTCTCCACGATGACCACATCGCCCAAGGAAGAGTAGTTTTTTAGTGATTGATCTATATTCTACCCTCTTCATTTAATTGTTTTAAATCATTTAGATACTGTAATTAACTTAATATGATTCATGAATTGAGTTTTAAATTTTAAATAAACTAATAAATCAATTGAATAATTGACACAAAAACACGTGATGTCGGGATTTTTTGTAAATTGTGAGAGCGCGAACTTAATCGGTAATAGAAGACCACACGGGATAAATTTGTAGAGTTAAAATATAATACCTAAACACAATTAATCCTCATTTACAGAATGAATATGTGCTCCAATTAACCACTAACCATAAGTTAACCTTATAATAACAATCAAAGCAGGGTGCTATGATTGCATGTTCCGAAGCTAGCCTAGGGTTTAAGTAAATCATCTTTGTGATTAAGTTAAATCTCATAGGGTTCGAGGGTTAACACATTAGAGAATCATAATTAAGTGGATATTTATTTAAATGAAAATTATTAATAAGTAAATGAAGAGGTAGAGTTAGATCGATTACGCTTATCAAAATATTTTCTAAAAAAAATCTTCTTGTTGCGTCTTTTTAATCAAACTTCATTTCATAATTAAAAACAAAAAAAATGCAATCTTATTCCAAAAAAACTTATTCAAGTTTTATAAACAATAACCACCCCCCCCCCCCCCCCCGTAATTTCAAGTAGTGTTTTAATTTTTTTTCTATTTTATTTTTAGAATACCTTTAATAATTTGTTTAAATTTACTTCCTCCTTTGAGAGACGACCTTTGTCAGCCACTCTACTGCACCTAAGTACCCAAAAACCACTAATCATTTGATGGATCCCACAACAGGGCCTTTCAAATTGGCACCGTTGTTGGGGAGGCAAGTAATTATTTCATCCAATTAGAGGTATTTAGTTTATTTTACATTTTATTCACTTCCTCTCTTCTTTCTTCCTTCTTTATCCAATCTGAATTCTTTTTTTCTTATTCTTTTATTTTATTCTACTTATTTTTGGACCATAAACTCAAACTTATTATTTTTATTTTAATATGGTACACTTTCCTACTTTTCATTTTTATTTGATTTATAACATGAAATAATCCTGAAGATCTCTTAGATCTTAACCCTGAGATTGAACGCAACCTTAGAGCTCGAATCATACATTCTCAGTCTATGGTAAGTTTCAACATTAAAAATGTTGGAGAATTTCTCCACTCCACGAACATTGAGATTGGAAACACTTCTAATCTTAACATAAAACAAGAACCAATGGCTAAAAATAATGGAAATGAACTCAATAGAACTATTCGAGAATTGGTTGCACCAGATATTAACTATCAACCAAATTGTATTGCATACCTAAATCTCGAATCGGACTTCGAACTGAAATTTGGGTTAATTCATCTTCTCCCAAAGTTTCATGGATTATCTGGTGAGGATCCAAAAAATCAGTTGAAAAAATTTAATGTGGTTTTATCAACCCTTAAACCCATAAATGTTTTTGAAGATCAAATCAAACTAAGAGCATTCCCATTCTCACTTGATGGAGCTGCAAAAGAATGGATGTATTATTTGAAACCTGAAGATGTAACTTTTTGGAATGATTTGAAACATCTTTTCTTGCAGATATTTTTTCCAGCATCAATGAACACTTCCATTATTAAGGAGATGTTAGGGATTAAGAAATTCCAAGGGGATTCAATTAATGAGTACTTGGATCTATTCAAGAAGTTGTGTGCAAGTTTCCCAGATCACCAAATCAGTGAGCAACTCCTCATCCAATACTTCTATGAAGGACTCAAACCTATGGAGAGGAGCATGGTGGATATCGTGGCTGGAGGAGCATTGGGGGACAAGCCACCAGTAGATGCACGTGTGTTGATCGGCAAAATGGCCCAAAACTCCAAAAAAATTGGCGATCGAGGTACACCACATGTTAGGGGAGTACATGAGGTAAATCCTTCTTCTCTTGAGAGTCATTTTATTGATACCAAGTTAGAAGAATTGAAAACTATTGTGAGTCAGATTTCTTTGGCACAAAATACATCCAAACACCCTCTTTCATGGCCTTGTGGCATTTTCACTAAGACAAGCCACCCAACTAACTATTTCCCATAACTACAAGAGAGAGGATTGCACAGCAGTATTCCCAGGGAGGCCATATCAACAGCAACAAAAGACATACCCCCAAAAGAAGTTTCATTCATTTTATTTAACATACAACCAAGGGTGGAAGGATCAATCAGACATGATGTATGGCTTTGGACAACAACAAAGGCCCCCTTTTCAGCAAAACTTCCAACAGCCTCCACCTTACCAGCAGGGTTTCCAACAAACCCAAAAGAGATTTGAAGCCCAAGAATCGACAAGAATACAACAAGGGAATCCCCCACCCAACGTAGATTCTAACAATGATGGACTTTTGAAGAAAATTGTTCTTAATCAACAGAATGAGATGAAGAGTCAAGGTTCGGAGCTGAGGGAGTTGAAGAATAAAATGAGCCAGATTGCCACTGCCCTCTATGAACAGGTAAGTAATAATTATAGAAATATATCACCCCAATCTACTCCAAATACCAAGGGGAATGTCAGTGCCATCACATTGAGAAGTGGGAAGAAAAAAATAGATACATCTGCACCTATCGTTCCACTGGGATTCCCCTCAAATCTGGAGAAGATGCATTCTATACCAAATGATGAGAAATCCAAGGAGAAAGATAAAGGTTAGAAAAAGATTGATGATGTTCCTCCTAAACCCCTTCCATTTCCAAATAGGGTTATACAAACCAAGAAGATTTCTTAGGAGGCGATGAAAAAAGAAGTTTTGGATACATTCAAGCGTGTGGAGATCAACATCCCTTTACTTAAAGACATTAAGAAAATCCCAAGGTATGTGAAATTCTTAAAAGAACTTTGTACCAATCGAAGAGGGCTCAAGGGAAATGAGAGGATAAATCTTAGAAGGAATGTGTCAGCACTCATTACACCAACTCTAGAAATGCCGAAAAACTACAAGGATCCAGGAAAATTCACCATCCCATGCACCATAGGGGAGTTGAAGTTTTCTAATGCACTTTGTGATTTGGGAGATTCCATAAATGCGATGCCTCACTCTGTATTCTCTTCTTCATATGTTGGTGAGCTGAAACCGATGAGAGTAGTGGTGCAGTTGGAAAATAGAGCTACAACATATCCAGTGAGAGTCCTTGAGGATGTACTAGTCTGGGTAAGAGACATGATCTTTCCAGCATATTTCTACGTGCTTAACATGGAGGATGGTCAAGTAAGTTCTCATGCTCCCATTATCTTAGGTAGACCCTTCCTTAAAACTGAAAAAACTATCATAAATGTCAACAAGTGTAAACTTTCCATAGAGTTTGGGGATGAATTTTTTATATTTAATGTTATGGATTCCATGAAGTACCCCTCATATTATCATTATGCATTTGTTATCTCCCATGTTGAACCACCAAATAAAAACCCCATGGAATTTGATTGTTATATGACTAGGTATATTATGAGTATTGGTTATAGTTTTATGTCTAAGAGTACTTCCACACCTATTTCTAATGCATAAGACTCTCTTTTATTTGATTTTGAAATGGAATTATATTCTGATTTTGATCATAAGAACTCTAATTATGACATGGCCGTTGAGTATATTGATGGATTTGATGCTTTATTCTCCAATTTTGATGACGTATGTTCTGATACTGATGATCTTTGTGCACATATTTAAGTTCCTTCTATGTCTCCATCCACACACCACCCCTACGCTGGAACTCAATCCATTTCCACCAAATCTCAAATACTCATACTTGTTAAGTGGTGAGAAATTACCTGTTATCAATTCTAACAATCTCTCTTTTTAACATAAAGAAAAACTTTTGAATATTTTGAGGGAGAACATTAAGGAAATCAGGTGGACCTGGGCTGACATATCAGGTATTAGCCCCTACATTTGCATGCATAGGATTCTCTTGGAGGACAGGGCTAAACTAATTAGGTAGCCTCAATGGAGACTCAATCCAACCCTTGTAGAAGTTGTTAAAAAAGAGGTTGAAAAATTGATCGAGGCAGGTATAATCTATCCCATTTCAGATTCCCAGTGGGTGATTCCTATTCAGGTTATGCCTAAGAAAAGTGGTGTTACAGTTGTAAAAAATTATAAATAGGAGTTAGTTCTGATGAGGGTACAAAATAGTTGGCGTGTGTGTTTTGAATATAGTAAACTAAACCAGTCCACTCGCAAAGACCATTTCCCCCTCCCATTTATTGATCAGATGCTTGAGAGACAAGCTGGGAAGACATGCTATTATTTCTTGGATTGATTTTCTAGATATTTTCATGTTCCTATAGCTCCATAGGATCAGGAGAAGACTATATTCACCTGTACCTTTGGCATGTTTTCCTACCGAAGGATTCCATTTGGACTTTGCAATGCCCCAGGTACCTTCCAGATATGCATGGTGAGTATTTTTTCTAATTTTATTAAAATCTGTATAGAGGTATTCATGAATGATTTTACAGTGTATGGGTCTTCATTCTATGATTGTCTATGTAGTTTGGGAAAGGTGTTGAATCTTTGTATTGATGAGCATCTAGTCTTGAACATTGAAAAGTGTCATTTCATGGTAGAGCATAGCATTGTCTTATGGAATGTAGTGTCAAAACATGGGATAGAGGTAGATAGATCTTCGGTAGATATTATTTCATCCTTACCATATCCTTCATGTGTGTGTGATGTTAGATCTTTCCTAGGGAATTCAGGATTTTATTGGTGCTTCATCAAATATTTTAGTAAGATTTCTCTTCCTATGTCACGATTACTTCAAAAGGATTCTGATTTTGTGTTTGACGATTATTTAATCACTTCCATTGATGACCACTCCACCAATCATACAGCCCCCACTGTGGTAGATTCCTTTTGATCTTATGTATGTTGCCTCCAAATTTGTGGTGGGAGTTGTCTTATCTCAGAGGGTGGAGGGATGTTCACATGTGATTGATTATGCATCGAGGACACTATATTCAGCCCAGTCAAACAACACAACCACGGAAAATGAGTTTCTCGATTTTTATATTCACTTTAGATAAATTCCATTGATTTTTACTGGTCTCTAAAGTAGTTGTTTTTTCTTACTATACAGCTCTGAGGTACCTCCTGAAGAATCCAGATTCAAAGCCCAGGCTAATTCGATGGATTCCCCTTCTTTAAGAATTTGACATTATGATAAAGGAAAAAAAGGGGTCAGAAAACCTAGTGGTGGACCACATGAGTAGGCTTACTCACACACAACAGGATGAAACCTTAGACCAGGTACCACTTCAGGACACTTTACCCGATGAGCATATTCATTCCATTTCAGGTATGCATCCTTGGTATGAGGATTTAGTGAACTACCTTGTTGCATCTGAAATCCCTGAAAATTTAAAGAAAAATCAAGTCCAAAAGTTAAAAGAGTGAGTCTAGATTTTATGTGTGGGATGATCCCTACTTATGATGCATGTGTAGTGACTAAGTTATTAGGAGGTGTGTTCCTGATCATGAGTTTGAGTCTGTTCTAAAATTCTATCATTCACTTGATAGTGGTGGACACTTTGGACCCCAACAGACAGCTAGTAAAGTTTTGGACTATGGATTATATTGGTCTAGCTTATTCCATGATTCCCATGTGTTTTGTAAGTCATGCTCTCATTTCCAACACACTGGAAACATTTTTAGGAGGCATGAGATGCCCCAACAACCCATACTATTCTGTGATATTTTTAATGTATGGGCCCTTGATTTTATGGGTCCTTTTTTTAGTTCCTTTGGTTTTTTGTACATTTTGTTTATTGTTTATTATTTGAGTAAATGGGTGGAGGCTAAGGCCACCAGGACTAATGATTCTCGTGTTGTTTTGGAATTTGTCAAAGCACAAATCTTTTGCAGGTTTGGAGTACTAAAGGCCATCATCAGTGACCAAGGTACACACTTCTGCAATCAGAATTTTTCTTCCCTATTTTGGAAGTATGGGGTGACAAAAAAAACATCAACACTATACCACCCACAAACAAATGGTCAGGATGAGGTTTCAAATCGTGAGTTGAAACAGATTTCAGAGAAAACTGTGCAGCCAAATAGGAAGGATTAGAGAAAGATCTTGGATGATGCACTATGGGCATATAGGACAGCATACAAAACTCCCATTGGTATATCCCCATTTCGGATTGTTTTTGGGAAAGAGTATTATCTCCCTGTGGAAGTTGAGAATCAGACATATTGGGCTACAAAGAAATGGAACATGGATTTGTCCCAAGCTGAAATCCAAAGTACGCTACAAATTCAAGAGCTTGAAGAGATTTTATTGTCTTCATATGAGAACTCAAGGCTCTATGAGGAAAGATCCAAAGTAGCTCATGACAAAATGATCCAACAAAGGGAGTTTCATGTTGGAGATAAAGTCCTTCTATACAGTTCACGACTGAAGTTGATGCCTGGTAAGTTTTGTTCCAAGTGGTTAGGTCCTTATGTTGTGACTAATGTTTTTCCTTATGGTGTAGTGGAGATAACACTAGAGGACATAGGAAGGATCATTACACTCAATGGGAAATGTTTGAAGAGATACATTGAGGGACTTCCTACTGATGTAGTGGATTTTATCACACTGCATGACCCCATCATCACTTGAGCATATCAGGCTATTCCTAACCCTTTAACTTTTTTATTCTTTGTCCTATTTAAAATTATACATTTCATGTGCATATATCATCTCATGAGTTTACATTGTGGACAATGCAATATTTCAAGTGTGAGGGAGGGAACCTTTTAGTTTAGTAATTTCAAATGTTTTCCTGTTTAAAAAAAACAAAACAATTTTTTTTTTGTTTTTCAAATTTTGTGTGTTTATTTTTCAATTTTTTGTGTGTTTTTGAAACTTTTGAGATGAAATAATTCTCATTTCCATTTTTGAAATCCATATCAACAAGTGAAACAATTTATCCCTTGAAACTAAGATTAAATGAATGCTAAAAATGACTTTGTTTCAAGTTCAAATATTTAGTAATTTCAAGAAAAGTACACTGAATTTTGAATCCCATGACACATATCACTGTCTTTATATTTGAAATAACTTTCTTGTGAGGCTTATAAACCATTATTTTCATATTCTTCACATTCACCTCACTTCTTGAGAGAACCAAGCCATTC
The DNA here is from genome assembly GCA_963277665.1 of Viscum album. NCBI lineage: Eukaryota > Viridiplantae > Streptophyta > Magnoliopsida > Santalales > Viscaceae > Viscum > Viscum album. Next base: position 1,794,112,516 of record OY728120.1, on the reverse strand, counting down.
TTTATTTAACCATAATTTGATTTATTCCAGTCAAAACAAGAGGGTTTGATGTACTTATGTTTAAATGATTGAGGAATTTGTTTGGTATTAAACCCCCTATTTCATAGAATACTTTTTTATAATGTCCTAACTTGAAAATTTAATCCTTTTAGCCCTTATAAGCCATTAATAGCATGTTATTTTAGCAACATTACAAGCCAATTTTCCCTATCCAGCCAACTCTTGAAGTGAAAATTGCATAATCTAGTTGAACATAAGTGTGGGGGAAGCTCTCTTGTGTTGTGCTACAACATTATTTGATACTTTGGGTGGAAATTTAAATTATTAAGAGATGTATTTGTTGTTTAAAAAATCATTCTACTGAAAGCTATGATTTTTCTATAGATTTCATGACAAGTGAAGCTATGCCTTTTGGAGCTTCAAAAAAGAAAAGAAGTTGTTCCTATCTGGAGCTTTCATGAAAAACTATTTTGGAGAATATTGATATTTTTATTGCTGAAATGATGAATGTTGTAAAATTTCTAGGACTTTTTGTGATTATGGAGCTGAATTGATGATAAGGGGATTAATGGGGAGACCATATTTAAGTGAAAATTAGATTAATGAAAATTTTCTTCAAAAAGAGTCAAGCCCTCCTCATTCAGCCACAGAGTTTTTCACATATAAATCATACCAACCAAAATCCATAGAACAACCCTTAAAAGTTCTCAAGATAAACATATGTTATTGACTCACAACGGGTGGCGATGTAGGAATTTATCAAGCCTATGGTGACCCTTGTATGAGTTTGGATGAGAAAGACATTGTTAAAAATTGGCATTTGTGTGATAAGATAAAATTCAAGTGACGTATGTGTTTTGTGCATTGGAGGATAAATGAAGTGTAAATATATTAAATGATATAAATGAAGAACTTGAAATAATGGTTTTTTATAAGGCATGATATCTTTTGTTTCTTGGTGGGTAATTGTTGGATATCAAGGACATGTGTTTTAAAATTGATTTTGATTTGATATTGATGTTTACTTGATATGAGGTTTTTTCCAGGAGTGTAAAAGGGTAAGTGTGGGGTAGTTGATAAAACATAATTTTAATGAATATTTTATTGATAATAAATGATATAGTTTCCTCAAATTATGCTAAATATGATCAATTATGAAATATTTGAGATTAGATCATTCATTTCCAAATTTGATGAAAAATCTAGTTTTACCCTTTTAAAATTCACTGTAGTATTTCGGGCATAAATATTTTTCTAGTAATTTATTTTTGACTTAAAATTTTTTAATTGTGTTTCTTACTTAATTGGATACAAATTATATTCAGGACATGTGATCTAGATCGGGCATTTGAGTGGAGTAAATGGTCCATGAAGACAAAGATGGACTGAACTCTCCAGATTGGACATCCCTTCACTATTTGGGTTGTATCTTCTTTATCTGGGATTGTATTGGGCCCAACTTTTGAGGAAATCTCGGGGATATGAGTATGAACAAATAATACTTCTATAAGACCATCCAATTCACCCTTTTTAGAGGTAAACTATGCGGTGAAAGTGGGATTAAAATATTTTCCTAAATTTCCCTTTCACATTTAATAAAGTTTTGTAACCCTAGCCCTCTCCAGCTCTATTTAAGTGATGTTTTCACTATTTGTGTGGTATGGTAGTGGCTTTGGGAAGGTGGGGAAGAAATGGTGTATCTTGGGATCTCCTCAAAACTCTTGTAAGAAGTAAGTATTTGTTCAAACATCTCTTCCAAAAACGTTGTCCTCTCCCACCTCCTCTTTGTATTTCTTTTATTTCATGTTTGTATCTTGAATTTTTCTTCAATTAATCATATGTGTTATTCTCTTTTAATCTTCTATTAATCTTTCTAATTGGGTTGGAATCAAGAGTGGAGACGAGATTGGGTTCTACCCTTTCAATCCTTTGCTCATGCAAAACGTCTCCATGATGACCACAACGCTCATGGAAGAGTAGTTTTTAAGTGGTCGATCTATCTTCTACCATCTTCATTTAATTGTTTAGAATCATTGAGCTACTGTAATTCAATTAATATGATTCATTAATTGAGTTTTTAAATTTTAATAAACTAAGAAAACAATTGAACAATTGACACAAAAAACACGCGAGATCAATATTTTGTGTAAATTGTGAGAGCGCAAACTTAATCGGTAATAAAAGACCACACGGGATAAGTTTTTAGAGTTAAAATATAATCCCTAAAAAAAATTCATCCTCATTTATATAATGGATATGTTCTCTAATTAACCACTAAGAATAATCGAACCTTAGAACAACAATCAAAGTAGGGTGTTGTGATTGTGTGTTCTGAAGCTAGCCTAAGGTTTAAGTAAATCATCTTTGTGGTTAAGTTATCTATCATTGGGTTCGAGGGTTAAAAAATTAGAGGATCATAATTAAGTGGATATTGATTTAAATTATAATGATTAATAAGTAAATTAAGAGGTATAGTTAGATCAATTACGCCTTTTAAAATAATTTTTACAAAAACATCTTCTTCTGGCGTCTTTTTAATCAAACTTCATTTCAAAATTAAAAACCAAAAAAAAAAAATTTTCTTCCAGAAAACTTCTTCAAGTTTTATAAAAAATAAGCAACCCCCACCCATCCTTTCATGTAGTGTTTTAATTAGTTTCTATTTTATTTTTACAATACCTTTAATAAGTTGTTTTAATTTACTTCCTCCTTTGAGAGACGACCTTGGTCAGCCACTTTGTTGCCCTAAGTACCCAAAAACCACTAATCATTTGAGGGCTCCCATGACAGCACATTTCACTAGTCATTAATATTCATACGGGTATGTTACTATTCATACTTTACTATTCACTTAAAATTAAGTTGATGTTATTAGACTTTAAATTTCTTACTGAACACAACTGTAGAAGACCATTTTTTGAAAATCAATTCACATTATTAATTATTTAAAGAATACAAAAATATTTTAAAATACACCTTTTTCCAAAATTCATCAATAATACACATCCTATATTTATCCAGATATTTGAAATTCACAAAATTTTTCATAATAACAATTTTATAAAAGGATTACACAAACTAGCCAAGGTCTCGTTACATAGCCCCTTATAACACCCGCATGGGACCTAAGTGTAAGGTGTGCTATGGTGATAAAATCTTGGGGTGGCTCAGACAACATTACCTGAGTGGGGATTTCTATCAGCTTGAACTTCTCCCTTAGGATATTTCGTTCAAGCTTCATATGTTGAAGTTCAGCTTGGGCTTGGTCTAGAGGAAAGCCCAGTGATGCTACCTCCTTCCCAAGCTCCGACAAATGGGCTTCATATAGCCTAAGTCTACTGGATGAGGACATTCAATCTTCTTTCTGTATTAATTAACCAGGATTACTATATTTCTAAAAACACAACGTTAAGATTATAGTTTACAACAGTCATATTGACCAACAGTCATATTGACCAATGGTAAAAAAACAACCAAAACCCAATGGTCTCATTTTAATTATACTCACTTCATTAATTAAGAATATAGTTCTGTTGAGTATAAAATAAAAAAACACACAAAATTAGGAAACAAACATTAATAAAAAGTTCAGGTCGTTACATTATTCCCCCCTAAAGAAATTTCGTCCCCAAAATTTTAACTTGTACTCCCTGAAGAGAAAAGTTGTGGGTACTTATGATTCATATACTCCTCCGGTTCCAACGAGGCTTCTTCTCATTTGCGGTTCCTCCACAACACCTTAACGAGGTGCGTAATCTTGTTTCATAAAACCTTGTCTCTATGATCCAAGATCTCCACTAGCTACTCCTCATAAGAGAGGTCGCGTTCCAATTGCACCACCTCTGGATTTAATACATGTGAAGGTTCAGGTATGTACTTCCTCAAGAGGGATATGTGGAAGACATCATGAACTTGTGCTAGATTTTGAGGAAGTTCAAGCCGATAGGCCACTACTCCTACGCGATCAAGGATTTCATAGGGGTCAATGTACCTAGGGTTGAGCTTCCCTTTCTTCCCAAACCTCATAACTCTTTTCCAAGGTGGAATTAAAAGAAATACCTTGTCAACAACATCAAACTCCAAGTCCATTTGACGGTTTTTGGCATAGATCTTTTGCTGAATCGGAGCAGCCTTAATGTGTTGTTTGATGGCATGGACTTTTTCTGTCATCACTTGCACAAGATGAGGCCCAAGAAGCTTTCTCTCACCAGTTTCATCCCAAAAAGTAGTATTTCTACATTACTTCCCATATAGAGATTCATAGGGTTCCATTTTAATGCTCGAGTGGAAGATATTGTTATAAGATAACTCAACTAAAGGGCGATGTTGATCCCATCCTCCTTTAAATTCCATTGAGTAAGTTCTCACCATGTCCTCAAGTGTTTGAATAGTCCTTTCAGATTAGAAATCAGTTTGAAGGTGATAGTCCTTACTGAAATTCAATTCAGTTCTTAGAGATTGTTGAAGACTTCTCTAGAATTTTGATGTGAACCTTGGATCATGATCAAATATGATAGAAAGTGGAACTCCATGCAGCCTTTCCACATCTTTCACGTAAATCCTGGAAAGTTGATCAAGAGATAAATCTTCTCGGATAGAGATAAACCAGGAAATCTTGGTGAGACGGTCCACAACAATCCATATCACATTGTTTCATTTGGAAGTTCTTGGGAGACCAGTGACAAAGTTCATAGTGATATTGTCCCACTTTCAAGCTGGTATGGGTAGTGGTTGCAATACAACTTTAAGAATTTGTCACTCCGCCTTCACTTGCTGACATACCAGGCATCTAGAAGTGTAGTTAGCAATCTCCATTTTCATATCATCCCACCAATAATGATCACAAAGGTATCTATACATTTTTGTGCTTCCAGGATGTATAGAGAAAGTAGAGCTATGAGCTTCATCCATCACCTCCTTCTTCATTTCCATAATAGATGGAACATATAATCTTATACGAAATTTCAGTACACCATCTTGATCAATATTGAAATCATGAAACTTCTCATCATTCACAGCCTCAAACTTCTTCTGTAAAAAAGGATCTTCTTTCTGATCTTTCTTGATCTTCTCTAGTAATGATGGTTGAGAAATCATTTGGGTTAGGGTTGATAATGTCCCTTCCTTTATAATTCCCATTTCCAACTTTACTAAGTAATTGATCAATGGATGTCTTTGAATTCTCATCATGGATAGAACAACTGGGTTTTCCTAGCTTAATGTGTCAGCTTATTTGTTTTCTCTTCCAAGATGATAATGAATTAAACAACCATAGTCTTTAAAAATTTCCAACCATCTCCTTTGTCTCATGTTCAATTCCTTTTGTGTGAAAATATAATTCAAACTTTGGTGGTCTGTTAATATATCACATTTCTCCCCATAAAGATAGTGCTTCCATATATTTAGATCTAAAACGACCATATCCATCTCCAGATCATGCGTAGGATAATTATGTTCATGAGTCTTCAACTGTTGAGATGCATAAGCAATGAATTTGTCATTTTTCATGAGGATGAACCAAGCCCTTTTAGAGATGCATCCCTAAAAATAACGAATCCTTCTCTACTTGAGGGTAGAGTTAACACAGGTGTAGTAACCAATCTCTTCTTTAGATCTTGGAAACTTTCCTCACACTCCTTTGTCTAGATGATCTTGGCCCCTTTTCGATTTAACTTGGTTAATGGATTAGAAAGTCGTGAAAAGTTTTTCACAAACCTCCTATAATATCTCGCTAAACCAAGGAAACTACGAATCTCACTTATTGTTGTAGGCTGAGGCCACCCCTCCACAACTCTTTTCTTTGCAGGGTCAATTGTGATTCCTTCATTGGTAACAATGTTCCCCAAGAAAGCGACTTGTTGTAACTAGAATTCACTTTTACTGAACTTTCCAAAAAGCCTATCCTTCCGAAGAGTTTTCAAAATAGCCATTAGATAATCCTCATGCTCCTTGAAACTTTTTTAATATATTAGAATATCATCAATAAAAAACCAAAAAGTTATCAAGGTAGTCCTTAAAGACTTTATTCCTCAAATCCCTAAAAATAGCAGGTGCATTAGTCAGTCTGAAGGGCATAACAACAAACTCATAATGCCTATATTTTGATTAGAAGGAAGTTTTCGGAATATCTTCTTTATTTTCCCTCAATTGATGATAACCAGATTGAAGATCAATCTTAGAGAAGAACTTAGCCCCACGAAGTTGATCAAATAAGTCATCAATTCTTGGAAGATAGAATTTTTTCTTCACTGTGATCCCATTCAGTTCTCTATAATCAATTCATAGCCACATTGATCCATCCTTCTTCTTCACAAAGAGAACAGGTGCTCCCCAAGGAGACACACTCGGTCGGATAAACGCCTTCTCAAAAAGATCTTGGAGTTGTTTATTTAATTCCTCTAGCTCGACATTTGCCATCTTATACAGGGTCTTGGATATCAGATGAGATCTAGGTACGAGTTCAATAGAGAACTCTACCTCTCTTTCTAGGAGAGGACTAGGAAACACCTTAGGAAATACGTCCACATATTCAAGGATGAAGGGGAAATTTTCTATTCTCAAACTCTCATTTCCTTATTCTTCTTCACCAATAAATTCCATAAAGAAGGATATAGTAGGTTCTCTAGACAAATAACTGTTTGAGATATCTCTCCTTGGAAGATAACTGTAGGTTTTCCATTCAAGACTACAGAGATTTCCTTACTTCTGCATTTGATCTTAGCATTATACTTTGAGAGCCATTCCATCCCTAGTATAATGTCGAATTCCAGCATGGTAATGATGACTAGATTTGAGATAAGATTGTACTCACCAAAGTGAATACCAGATTTTCTAAACACTGACAATGCTTGGATAATCCCACCAAGAGTCTTGAATGATAACTCTACTTTAAGAAAATCTGGGGTTGATTCAAAATTCTTTGCAAACATAGAGGAAATAAAGGAATGCGTAGAACTGAAATCAAACAAAGTACTCTCTAGCTTTGAGATAACAACAAGAGTACCAGCTACCACATCATTTGGAGCATCAAATTCATCTTTCGTGATAGAAAAAGAATGAACTTTCTCCCTTGTCCTTTGCTGAGGCTGATGGTAGTTCCCCTCCACTACCCTCAGATTTGGATAGCAATTAAAAAAGTGCCTAAGTTGTCCACACTTAAAGAACTAGACATCAGGTAGGGCCTGCACCATCCTCCCCTTGTCGTTACTGTTTGGAAGTTGAGGTTTCACCTCACTACGATAATTCCTTGCAATATGGACATCTGTTCCACACTTATATAATTTCCCACTCCCGAGTAGGTAGTTCCCCGAATGCTTCTTCCCTCATTTATTACATGTGGGAAGTTGCACTTTCTTGCCTCCTCTTCCCTGATCAAAGGTCCTCCCTAAGTTGGGATCCATCAATCTCATTTTTTCATTTGATTTATGATACCATTGCATCTCACCGAACTCCAGTTCGACTTTCATTGCACTCCCCCACGATCTCCTCATAGCTATCATAGTCTCGGTTGTCTAGATTCTTCAATTGATGATGTCTCATTCCACTGAAGAATATATAAAACTTACCATTTGGATCCATGAAAAAGCTAGAGGTGTAATGTGAAAGCCGGATGATGTTAATATCATAGCTTCTGACAGATTCATTCCCCTTCTGCTTCAGCTTGAGAAAATCCTTCTCTATTCTTTCTCTCATGGAATGAGGGAAATACTTACTGAAAAATATCCCTCTAAACTCTTCCCACTCCATAGCTTCAAACTCCACTCTTTGCCTTGTGTTTTTAATCAGTTCCCATCACTGATCAGCTTCTTCTTCTAAGCGAAAGATAGCCATGGTGACCTTCTCTTGCTCTGAACAGAAGAGCATAGAAAATATCTTCTCGATAGAGCTGATCCACTACTCAGAAATCAATGGGTTAGTTGATCCACTAAAGGTTGGTGGTCTTGGATTCATAAAGGACTCAATAGAATGTTGTTCCCTTTGTGGTTATATCGTTCTCTCAGCTTGATTCAAGTTGTTTCCCATAACTTGAGTCAGTTGGTTCATCATTCGTATGAATGTTTCCATTCTGGCTTCCATGGGAGGGTCGTCAGTGCATGGTCCATTGCGGTCACCATTTTCATGGTTCCTCCTATTTCCCACCATTCCTAAAATAATAAAACCTTAGTGAGAAACTTATTTCATTTATGAATATTTTAACTACAAAGGATTTTATGTCTTAAAACTTCTTTAAAAAAATACATTTCTCTATAAATCCTTCATAATGATTCACAAAAAGCTTAGGATTAACCAAACATATCCCCCAGAAGTGTCGTAACAAAGATTGATGCAAGACCCATTGTCATGTATCAGGATACCCTGGTTCAAGAATGAAACTCTTTGTCGGAGTTTTCACTCCAAGGTACCTCTGTGTTAGAGCCGCATCTACCTGCTTGTATCCAGACAGGGATGTATTTTCTTGATAAACCACTTACTCAATACTCACCAAAATACCTAGAAGTTTTCCTATATTTAAAATTTCCTATAGGATTATTCCTAAAGTTTTCATATCCTAATTTCCATAAATAACTAAACTATCCTTTGATAACAACTATGGCATCCCGCCTTTTTATTACATAACTTTTCATTACATTTTACAAACAGGGGATCTTTAAAGTCTAGTGTATTGGAAATCAGGAACATAATACAAGAAAACAACATAAAAAATTATTCTAAACTACTCGTAAGGATTCATAATAGCTTCATCCAATGTACAATTATTGCATCTCATATCTTGGAGACATACATCAAAGGAAAGGGTGAGCAGAAGGCTCAGTAAGGAAAACAAGTGAAACAGTTGACAGGTGATCCTGAGAAAAATTAATAAGAACATGATAAAAGTAATAAAGGCCTGAGTAATGGAATAATAGGAATATCATAATAAAAATAACTTGAATCATAAATTGAATATGTCGCTACAACATTTCATTTAGACATTCATGAACATATCACCAAGGTTTATCCCTAAGGTGTTACCAAGGTTATTCACTAAGGTATCGTGAAACCTATCATCTCTAGATATTAATTCTTTACCCAATGAATTAGAGTGCTATCAGGTCATACCCTTAATATGTCTTTATTTACATGTGAACCACATATATCATAAAAAAACATTTCATAAATAACCCATATAGAACAAAAGAAATGGGTTTCATTTCAAAATTATAACATTTTAAAAGTTCTAAAAAAAGATCATTTTGTCATCAATAACCCATGGAAAGGGAGTGAGGGTTATATGTTTGTCAATTATAGAATCAGATATCTCTTTTTTGGTATATTTATGAACACCCATAGAAATAAAATAGGTCTGGGAATTCACATAAATAAAACAATAGAGAAAGAGAGAGAGATTTTGAGGCGGAATTTCTGTAGCATAACAGCTACATATCATGGTTTTAGAAAATAATAAAAAGAGATGGAAAAAGGGTATCCCATCCATAAATTATCCATTTTAAAGTAGAGGGACATAATAAAAATAAATAATATCATGGTGTGGACATTTGAATGACACTCCACATGAAAAGGAAACTTGAAAGGAAAGAGAAAGCGTGATTTCTTTTACGAAAATTCGGCAGCCTAACGGCGTCGTATAAAAATTCAGAAAATCAATTGATGAGAGAAAAAAGGGTCTCTCATCATTTGGAAATTAAATGGACAGTATTAAATATATATAAGAACAATCCCACTCATAATAAAATGTAACTATAAGACATAACATAAAGGAAGTCATGACTTAAAAGAGGTGGGTGAAATTTTCCCTTACCTTGAATAGTAACTTTGAAAGCATGAAGATAGGGAACTTGGGAGGCTTGAGGGAAGGACTTGTTGGGAGGTAAGGAGACCAGAACTTAGTTTAGGAGGATTTTGGAATGAAATGAATGAGGGAAATGGCTTGGTATTTATTGGAAAAGTGAGGGAATAATTTATTAATTTCCAAGTGACACCTCATCGGTGTTATTTGCAAAACCATGGTTTTTCCCATGGAATTTACCCATGGTATGGGACACTTGGGACACCTCATAGAATATATCACTATTCATAAGTCTACCATAAATATTAAATCATTATTACATCATTAATGATGTCAATAAACACCTGAAACTCAAAACTGTATTTTTATAATTCACCAAAAATTCAACTGTTTCAGAAAAATCCCAAAAATTCACCCAATACTAATATCAATGATCTTAATTAAAAAATGAACTCCATTTTATGAAAATAATTTTCTAAATATTTTTAATTTAATTTTTAAATAAAATCATTATTTATTCCAAAAATACAACTTTAAAACTATAACACATTTTGTAACACATTAAAAAAGTAATCAAGGTCCCATAAAATTTTCATATAACAATAAGAAAATAAAGTAACAATTTATGATTAAATTTTATCAAAATAAATTTCCATTTTAAATTGTTAAATTAATTATAAAATTGTAAATAAAATATTTATGACATACAAAAATAACAAAACATAAACTATGATCGTTTTTTCACATTTATGATGTCTAAAATGTTTCTATACATTCATGGGTGAAGTTTTTATTTTTTTGGTCGATTTACTATTCATTACTACTCATAAGGGCATGTTATTATTCATGATTTACTATTCACTAAAAATTAAGTTGATCTTATTAGACTCTAAATTTCCTACTGAACACAACTTTAGAAGACCATTTTTTGAAAATCAATTCACATTATTAATTATTTAAATAATACAAAAAATATTTTAAAATACCCCTTTTTTCCTAAATTCATCAATAATACACAACCTATATTTATCCGGATATTTGAAATTCACAAAATTTTTCTTAATAAAAATTTTATAAAAGGATTACACAATGTAGATAATGTCTCGTTACATGGCCCCTTATAACACCAACATATGACTTAAGTGTAAGGTGTGTTATGGTGATAGAATCTTGGGGTGGCTCGGACAAAATTTCCGGAGTGGTGATTTCTATCAGCTTGAAATTATCTCTTAGGTGATTCCGTTCAAGCTTCATATGTTGAAGTTCGGCTTGGGCTTGGTCCAGAGCAAATCCCAGTGATGGTACCTCCTTCCCAAGCTCTGATAGAAGGGCTTCATATGGCCCTAGTCTACTGGATGAGACCATTGAATCTTCTTTCTGTATTAATTAACCAAGATAACTGTATTTAAAAAAACATAATGTTAAGATTATAGTTTCCAATGGTCATGTTGACCAACGGTCATATAACAGTCGAAACCCAATAGTCTCATTTTAATTATACTCACTTCATTAATTAATAATATAGTTTTGTTGAGTATAAAATAAAAAACACACTAAATTAGGAAAAAAATATTAATAAAAAGTTCAGGTTGTTACAGTGATCTTACCATAAAGTAGGTTCTCTCAAAGTATGTCCAGGTCCATACTCATGTGTCACGCATGCTTCTCCTCTAACACCAAGTAGACTAGAATATCATCAATAAAGACTACCACAAATTGACCCAAGAATTGATAGAATATATCATTTATGAGTACTATGAACACTTCAGGAGTGTTTTTTACATATAAAGGCATCATTAAGTACACATAGTGATGATAGTTACAGCTAAATTTCATATTTGGTATATCCTCATCCCAAACTCAGAGTTGGTGATAGCCCGACCTAAGGTAAATCTTTGAGAACTATTGCGCTCCTTTTATCTGGTTGAAGAGATCATCAATACATGGTAATGGATACTTATTCTTTACAGTCACATGATTTAGGAAATGGTATTCCACAAAACAATCCTAGGCTCCCATACACTAACTTAGAAAAAAAACACTGGGACTACCCATGAAGAAACACTGGACCTAACAAATCCCTTTATCTGCAACTCCTTCAACTACACCTTTAGCTTAAAAATCTCTTCAAGAAACATCTGATATTCAGGTGAAAAATATTAGTTTAGTACTTGGGTATAATTTTATTCAAAATTGAATCTATTAGTGGGGTGGTAAGCCCAACACTTCCTCAAGGAATAAATCCTCGTGCTTCATCGCCACCACAGTAAGGTGAAAGTCCATAGCATCTGCTGCTTCGAGGGTCATACTAGCCAACTGGTGAGTCATTAGTTGGATAATCTGACATATAAGACTATCATACTCTATATTAGTTACCTTATTATGCACAAATAGAAACTTCATCCCATCTACATGGATGCACCACATCCTTCATCTTACCAAAAAATAATTTTTTTTATTTCAAAAATCACTTTTGAGGAGAAATTGAGAATCTGCACAAGTTCAAACCAAAAGGTCAATTAAAAAAAATTAAAAATAATTAATGATGTGCCTAGGATTATTAAACCAAGAACCCTATATAACCCCCAATGAAAAGTGTTTACCTTAGATTCTAGATCATCCTTCATATGAAATAGTCAATATGTGCATAAAATTTGGATTGTCATTCCATAACTAAGATGATGTCATAAGGCCTCATTGTTGATAAAAATATATCCCAAAGAAGTATCTCTACCCTAAAAACTAGGCCACGGTATCAGAATAAGTGTGTGATCACAGAATACCCTTATTTTGGAGTCTCTAAGCATAAGGGTCAAGCCAAAGGCTCAACTGGAATCTCTATGTCTCAAACTAAGGATGTGGTAAGAAAAGAGTGGCTCACGCCTATGTGTGGCAGTACTATAGGTAAGGTAGAAAAATAAAGAGATCATGCCACTAATCGTCCCTATAGACTCTAGGTCATAGGCCTCCACTTCCAATAGTTGTCCACTTCCCAAACCACCTACTCCTGGAGCCTAGCATGGACCACCTGGGGGTGGTGGTGAAAATAGATCAAATCTCAAGCTACCTCCTTTCTTCTCTCCCAAATCATCAACCACATCTACGATCCAAAAAACCTCCCAACTATAGTTGTTTCCTCTACCTTGGAATCCAATCAACTATCTCTGTTTTAGCTTTATGGAAGTTCAAACAATCCAACGTGATATTTCACCCATCATCACAAGAGTAACATTTCCTCTCGCCCATCTGACTAGATAGGTCCTGAGGGATATAAAGTGTGTTCCTTATTTCTTCAGAATATCTCTGAAAATTTCTAGATCTCCAGGATCCCTGAGTTTGATGTCAACCCCCACCTTTTGATGTCTCATCTCAAGGGTTCCTACTACCAGTACTAATTATCGGTGACATATTTTCCAAGAATCTCTATGCCACTAAATCTTACCCAATAACTTTAAAATATAAGAAAATGCAAATACATATCACACTATCCTATATATATATATAGATACCATGTTCAAAATTTCATGATCAGAGGAACACATATCAAACCATTTTTGCAGAGTATCATGATAGGTTAGTGAACCTCTAGGAATACTTTTTCATAGTCATGTTTCCATGTTGAAGCTGTAGAAGTCCTAGATACATACCAATCACAACATAGCCTGGTAGAACTCCTCTATTAAGATATTCTCAAACTATTTCTATGAATGGGTCACCTCTTCATATGTCAGAGCCACCAGACACCACCATCATGCTATGGATCCATGAAGAAGGATCACCACTAGAACCACCATCTGATCTAAAGGTGTCCTAACATGGAAAAAAATCATGTAACTTCCTCAAGCCATTCCTCAACTACTTGGGGATATAGATCAGATTGAAACCTGAGAGTTCTCTGTATTTGAAACTCATGGAGTGTACTCAGCCTATATGAATCCTTTATCTGTACTACCGATGAAACCTACTACTCGACATGTGGTGTCAAGATGGGAAAATCACCCTTAGGTTCCACCTCAAGAACAATTACTAGTATCAAAGCCTTTTCATTTGGTGGATCATTCTCATAATCCTATTATAGAAACCTGGATCAAAATATTTGTTGGGAATCCCAAAATAGAAAAGATATACCACGATAAAAGAGTATATCTTTAGAGCTAACTCAAGAAGGACATGAAAACAACAACTCATTTCTATATGATGCATGTACTAATGTTTTCCTGATAACTAGTTCCTACATGTACCAAGTTAACAAGTAGGTTAATAGAGTCCTGGTGAATGCGTATATCAGTCACTACACCAACACTAGATTCTCTGTTCTCAAAGCTAATCTCGAAACATTATAACATTGTTTACCTAGTTCCCAAACCAAACCTCACATCTAGAAAATCTCTAAAATCCAATCCAATGATGACCTACTCGGATAATACTCTATTATAACCTAAACCACCATAGCTCACGTAGTTGGTGGTAAGCCGAGTGTGACACCCTAAGCCCGCCTACAATAGGCCAAGGGCTGGCGAAAAATACCGAGTAGGTATATCACACACATAAGAAACCTTAGCCTAAGGTACCTGCACAAACACACACACATACACACATCTCCAAATAAAAATAAAATAATGAAAAGTAAAATAAAACTGATACTATAATTCATGAATACATCTATATCCCACATTAGAGTATGATATAATCACTGTAAATCATAAGAGAAAAATATAATCCAACCAAAACTATAAAAGAGTCTAACCTGATATGAAGGTAGGGGATTACTTTCAAATGAAACACACTACTTCAAATAGGGCCTTTAAAAGTGCTAGTAAAACGGCTTTATCAGCACTAGAGAAGTAAAAATAATTAAGTGATGTTAAAGGGTAAAATTTAATAGTGATCATAAAAGGCAATGATAAAATCCCCCCTTTAGCAGTGCTTTTTTATCACTGATAAATGGGGCCTTTATCAGAGATTTTTTTATCACTAATAAAGGGGGCCTTTATTAGTGATTTTTTAGCACTATTAAATTCCACCTTTATCACTTATTTTTTAGCACTATTAAAGACCCCTTTAATAGCACTAAAAAGTGCTGATAAAGGCCCCACTGATGAAGGGTATAACTTTTTTTTCACACCCCCCCCCATATCAGCACTTCTCACCCCCATACCCTTTATCAACTCATCCCACACACCTTTATCAGTGATTTAGCACATACCCATACCTCAAGCGAGTTTTGACCTAGGGACCTCTAGCTTATACACCATCTCCTTTTCCACTCCCCTATACTGTTTTTTTTACATTTTATGATATATTTATATATTTATATATATTTTATTGTATTTTTTATCCATATATATATATATATATGTTTACATATATATATGTTTATATATATATATTAATATATATATATGTTTCAAAATGGATATTAACTCTAAAAATGATTAAAATATATGAAAACATTAAGAAACTCTGAAAACCCAAACCCCCAGAAAACACTAAAATGGCCATAACTTTTGATCTGAGAGTCTATTTCAGCTCCACAACCAATAAAATATAATATAATGAATTGATATTTGATATTATATGTGGTATAGTCTATGTGGATACCCAGATTAGAAGTTATAGCTGTTTAAATTTTAAGGAATTGGGTTCAATGACTAAAAACTCTGTTTCGGAGGCCTTCTAGGAATTTTTGGGGAAAAAAGATGAAAATGATATAAGATCTAGTTCTACTTCTATAAGGCATAGATCTTATCACAATATTTTATTTTATATGTATTAGAGCCCAAACGGACACCTAGATCAAAAGTTATGGTTGTATGAAGTTTGAGTTTGATTTCTGGATTTTTTTAACTGTAATAACTTTTATTCTTTTAGTTTTGATGTGATTTGAATATAATGTGGTTTTAGATCATTTCATAAGATTTTATTTGACTAGTTGTGGAGATGAAATGGACTTTAGGATCAAAATTTATGATTCTTTCAGGGTTTTTATGGTTTTTATGGTTTTTATGGTTTTAGGGTTTTTAGGGGTTTAAAGGGTCTTTCACATTCAGTGGATTTTGAAAAGCCATAACATCTGAACCAAGTGAATTTTTTTGCATCTAACATATATCAAATGAAATATTTTTAGGATATCTATGCCTTAGGAACCCACAAGTACCCTCGATCACCACTATTGAGATCAAAAAAGGTTGAGAAGGCCTTTAAATGACCATAACATCTGCTCCGAGTGTATGTTTTTTGTCTACCACATATATTGTTTTTAATGAAATATTTTTTAAAATATTCCATTTATTTTTTATAGTAAAAAATCACTAATAAAGGGGGACTTTTTCAATGCTTCTAAGAAACACTGATAAATACCACCCCTTTATAAGAACTCTTTTAGAAGTACTGATAAAGACCCCCCCCCCCCATTATCAGAGCTTTTTTAGATGCACTGTTAAAATTCCATTTTATCATTTTTTACTATTATTGATAAAGGGGGAATTTACCAGAAATTTTTTACAAGAACTGATAAAATTCCCCCTTTAACATCACTTTTTTAGCACTCTTAAATACCCCCCTTTAACAGCACTAAAAAAATCATTGTTAAAGACCCCCTTTAACAATGCTTATTCTAGCACTGAGAAAGTGGATTTTTTAACAGCGCTTTTAGCGAGATCTACTAAAACTCTAGTGATAGATAAACCTAGTTTTGTAGTAGTGACACCTAGCATAAAAATGATCTATCTAGATCCACTATGATCTGTCTTCTCCAAGTCCTTCTAGGTCTCTATTAATAGGTCTATCATCTATTTATGACATGAAATGTGTAAGATGAGACCATATAGGGGTGATTACAACATTGCCCAATTTGACACCTCAAAATCACCAAAAATAAATAATCAAAAGAGTTTTTAGTTCAATATAAAAAATGTATGTCAATCGGAAAATAATACATAATAATAATAACCCAGATATAATAAACATAGACACTAAGTCACAAGGTAAAGCTACAACCACACTGCCAACAAAGGATTAATACTTAAGGTTTCAAGGTAATTATCACCTAGGATAACTCACTCCATGAGTCTAATAACACTGATGTCTCACATCTAAGAGCTTGTGCCTATCAGGCCTTACTATGAAGAAGTACATGATAAAACTTAAAAGATATCGATACAAAGATATGAGATTTCACCCAAGTCCTATAGGGTATAACTCACCCTATTTGGAATAACCCACTAAGTAGGGGATTGTACGCCCATGTATGTTGGTCACAATGATTCCTAAAACCCCACCTAGGGAAGAAGATAATGATGAAGGATCACACTCCAAGCCTCATGGTAGGATTTTTTAACTCTATCCAAGTCAAATCCCATATAGGCGATCACATCCAATGCTCAGGATGTGATTCCTCATCATACCCTTATCGGGATGGACCTAGGCAATGTACCCTAAAGAAATTAGTTTATACTAAGTAGAACATGGGCCTCAAATTGCTGTGGAAAATGTACATTTCATGTATTGGGTATAAATGGTATGTCTTCTCTACCCTAGGTCTTCCCATGTCCCCCATTTTATTCTAATGTAATTCGGGTCATTCCCATGTACTCGATTCATGTCATATACCTAGCTATGTCTGGGTACATAGTCATGTCTAAGTACCGGGTCACGCCCATATAATTTGGACTTGCCTATGTACCTATGTTTGTCCATGCCTATGTACCCTAGGGATACATTCCAATTTTACAATCATGGTTTACAGAAACCCATACATATCTTACATGTATATTACATATTTTAAGATGAATATTAATTACACTATGAAAACATATGCCTGAGGACCATAATAGTTCAGTGGCTTTGAAAACCTGGAACATAATATTCTCATCTGGTGAATGATCTTCAATGTTTCCCACAAATATATTCCCATTTAGTACAATTCATAGACAAACCCGACATAAAACATTTCTTTATAACCTGGGGAAAGGAAACATAAGAAAGGGTGAGATTAGATGCTCATTAAGAGTAAATAGAAGATATATCAATCTACGATCATATGAAAGCTTAAGATAATCATAAGGGTATGTAATAATGAATATAATTTATGAATTCCATACCTAACCTATCATATATCATAAACATGGGTCGTGGCATAAAGATTGGAATTTCATAAGACATCAATCATAAGGGAATCAAAGAACATGATCCATTATAGATTAAAATTGGTCTAAGATATAAATTTGTTCCATACACATAATCATATAATATCTTATTTCAAGGATACCTGCTATGAAATTCAAAACATGTTAGGATTGGGATAACCACCTATGTCCTGCTTTAGGCTTGGGATAACCACCCATGTACCCTCCTTTTTTCAAGTTACACCTCCTAGGTAGGACACACCACCATCCCCAATGGCATCCCTTTCCTCATAGTGGAATGGGTTACCTCCCCAAACCAACATGTTATTCAAGATTCACTCCTAAGACCATCATAGTGTACAAAGTCCCATAATATACCGAGGTCACTCCCCATTCTAGTAATGTTTATCTCATGAGATATAAATCTTTATCCAATGCATTGGAGGCGGATATAGACCTCACCTATCATTGGTTATAACATAATAATTTTCCTTGGTTATAATCTAACTATCATCCTAGGTTAAAATGTAACCACCCTCACATAATTAAAATCATACATATGTGTGTCATAAGATCATAAAAATCATCATATCAGAACCCATGCTGTTTTTATGGGTTTCATAAACATTTCATCACAACATAGCCAATAAAAAATAAATAGGTTTCACAATCATGTCATCATTTCATCAAAGTAAAACTCATGTAAAAATATGTGAGTTTCATAAGAATTTTTTCATGGTATAACCCATGGAAGAGAAACGGGTTTCATAAAAATA
The DNA here is from genome assembly GCA_963277665.1 of Viscum album. Classification (NCBI taxonomy): domain Eukaryota; kingdom Viridiplantae; phylum Streptophyta; class Magnoliopsida; order Santalales; family Viscaceae; genus Viscum; species Viscum album. The sequence continues at coordinate 1,794,093,827 of OY728120.1, read as the reverse complement.
TTTTCATCATAAACATAAAGCATTCAGAGAAAGAATAAGAATGGTATCCTTGGATCATATCCATATTAAAGAATAAGTAACCTCAAATAATTTCAAATTTGATGGAAAATAATATTGAAAGACTACTTGGTACATTTTTTGAGGAAAATATATTTTGGATGAAAATAAATTTTTAAAACATAAAACATTATGATAAATCTTTTATTTTAAAATAAACTTTAAAAATTATATAGCAATATTTAAAAAATCATTTAGAACATTTCTTGAGGAATATACCCTTTCTGCTTGGAAAAAATCTTTTTCAAACATAAAACACTTTCAAAATCAGTTTCAATTTTAAATAATTTGTTTAAAATCTAAAAAATTCACAAATATTAAGGAAATAATTTTATTTGAAAATAAATTTGAAAACTTTTAAAGAAAGATTGAAATCATTGAGTTTTCATGATAACAGTAAATACTTGTTATGTCGTGCATGTTAAAAATAAATATTCTTCACATTTATGTTAAAAGATAAATGGTAATTATTCGAAAAATAACATAAAGATCCCTTTGAAAAAAATTGAAAAAATAAAAACATGGATAAAAATATATTTTAAAAATAATAGGATAATAATAAAACAATTTTGAAAATATTTTTAGAAAACGTGGTTTTGGAATAAAATGGATTTCTAATCAAAGAGAGAAATAAAGTTGGATTTTATTAAAAACGTATTCTCAATTATTTTAAGAACCAAAGAGTACAAAAATGATATTATTACTTAAAAATATCCTGAATAACTAGATTAGAATAAAATTCAGGAGTTTTTGGTGATATTTATCAAAATATAAATCATTAGAAGCATAATCATAAACAATCCCTAAAACTATGTGATTATAACATGAAATCATTACAACTTTAGTAACATTGAATCATAATCCCCAAAAAGGAATAATATAAAATGGAACTCAAAATATCATGAGGATAAATAAATTCATGATATTACATGTTAAAGGGGTTGTATATACACCTCATGAGAAATATAGGTGCATATCATAACATACATTTCAAAGAAGGAAAATTAAGACAAAATCCCTTAACAATTTGGTAACTTCTGAATAGTTAACCCCATGAAAGAGAGATCCTAAAATGGATATGTAAATACTAATAATTTTAAGTATAATAATAATAATAATTCATGGTCATTATATAGACCACATAAAAGAAACAAGTGGTGAATATGGCTTGTGTCTCACAGAAAATAAAAGTGAGATGGAAATCACTTACCATAAGTCTTGACTTCTGTTGTACATGTTCAAACCACATGTATAATAAATATAATTTTATTATGAATATATTAAATAAAAATATTTATATATTTCATACCATATCTGATTTTCTTATAAAATTTTATTAAATGTTTATTAACAATTTTGTGTTAAAGGTGTATTTCGGGTGATAACAGCTTAGTTATTCGTATATGTTATGATTTTCTATATTTTTTGCCCTATTAATTTGATCATGTATCCATAATCTATGGAATTTAATAAATGATATAAATATAATATATATTCATTATATATGTATTTATATTAACCATAAAATTTTGTGATAGGAAATGAAATACACCTTTCATGGAGACGATAGGTCATACATACACATAAACATTGTTTCCATTTTCTTATTGGATTGAATTAATGAAAATTAAATAGTATATTATCATTAAATAAATCTTTTTATTTCAAATATATCACATAATTTCATTAAACACGTCCTTAATACATTCCATGTAAAATGTGAATGAATCACATCGCTTCAGAAGGTGATAGTCCTTTGTAAACACAAACGACGTTATCATATTCCCAAAATATGGAGAGTATGAAGGTAGGTGTGATATTATAATTAAGAATTTATAATAAAATAATAAATATCATATATAAGATAGAAATCCATCATTATGTCCAAATTCGTACACACAAATGATGATTTAATAACCCATTTTATAGAAGCATATATAGTTTTAAGTCATGAACATAGTATAAAAATATATAATTATATGGAATATACTAAATTTATTATATAATCATGATATAAAAATAATTTAATGTGTTTAAGAAGAAATAAAACAAAAATACTCATTGATGAACATTACCGCTTCTTCAGGTATCCTCCTTAGGTTTACACCAAAATACTTAATTGGTTAGATTTATATCCAAAATAATTATTCTATGATGATATGAGGTAATTTTTAAAGTGATTTTTTCAATTATTTATTGATAAAAATGGTTTTTGATATTTTTTAATAGTATATGAGATGGGGTGACCTTTTATAAGTGGGGGAGAGGACATACTTTCTATTTTTTAAAAGAAACAAGTTCTCCTATGTTATTAATACGTAAAAAGAGTCCAAATTAGCCCATTATATAACTATATAAAATTAATGGTCGAAAAAATTAAATAAAATAGTTTTTATATAATTTTATAGGTCATTTTTATCCTTATAATTCTAGTTTAACCCCTGGTAAACTCATTTTTACTTTAACCATTGTAATTATTTTTTACTGCATTCACTATTCATTTTGGTCAAAAATTATGTTGAAATAATTAGATAATATAAATTATTTTGATCCAAAATATGGAATCAATTTTTAAAAATTACATTCACACAAGTGTAAAACTTTAATTTAAAATTAATCTCACAGACGTGTTGAGGATGGGGGTTTTTAAAGAGAAAATGTTCAAAATCATACAAAGTTTTTATGTCACGATTTAAAATAAAAATCATTAAAATGAACTAAATTAGATTAATTGATATAAAATTGAGATATTTTTCATTTAAAACCAATTCAAGATATAATTTAACTTTCTAAATAATTTAAAATAAAAGGTATCTTTCAATTAAAATTCAATATTTTCCACTATTCATCCAAAAATAAAACTTTTCAAAAAAATCCCAAAAATTCTCCATAAGATAATTTTGATATGAATATTTCAAAAAAGGATTTCATTTTTTCTAATAAATTTTATAAAATTTCCAAAAAATATGTTTAAATTAAGTGTGCCATAAAAAGGAAACAAAAATACTTTTTAGAAAAAAAATATTTTAAGAGTAAAATTGTATTAATTATTATCTCTTATCTAGAAAACTCATAAGATAAATTTTATATATTTTATTGAATATATAATATATAAATTTCATTAAAATAACTTACCAAAGTTTTTTTCTATTTTATTTAGGTAGATGACATTTTTTTCATAAAAATATTTTTTAGAAAAATCTCTCCTTGATTTTGAAAAAGTTTTTATTTTTATTTAAAATTAATTATTCATGAAATAATTCATTATATATACATTATTAATCCATATTTTATTAATTTATTTAATTCTATTCATATCGTTCATTCCAAGGCTAGGTGATAACTATCATATAAAATAATAATTTTTTAATTGTATGTCACATTTTAATTAGACTCAGGGTTACATGTATCACATGCTAAACTCAAGATTGTGTGTAACACAATAAAAAGATAGTGTTTCATGCAACAAAAGATAAAATAATTATTGTGTGTAACTCAAAATATTGAAAATATTAAATTAATTTAAAAAATATATATTTCATAAAATTTCAGGGTATTATATTATACCCTTAAAATAAATTTCACCCTCAAAATTTGTATTGTTCATCCAAGGTTTGACATTTGAAAATTCCATCATAGAAACCCACATCATATAAATTAATATTAAAAGATACCTTAAAAAGTGAAAGCTGGAAACATAAAGGTTACCTAAAGTAACTCATAACTAGTTTTCCACATATGAGAACATAGATAAGAAGTGAGGATTTAGACATGGATGAAACCCATAAATAATTATAAATAGTGATAATTATCACTGATCACAATAAATTGGGTGATCCAGGTAAGGTTACTAACTATAAAACCATAGACCAAAGAGGCTTGAAAAAGTTCATTTATATCATAAAAAATTGTTATAATAGGGCATAATTTTATTTCAAGATGTTTTTCCTAATTTCAAATAATTTTCATGAGAAGATACGCTTACTTGATTTCAATCCATTTCATAAGTAAAATATCACCCTATGGTTGTTCCTTGATCAATTTCAACTTCATCTCATACTCCAATAAATTATGGTGAATTTTTTATGCATGATGCACTAATGGTTAAAAATATCCATCCACAGAATTATAATTCTTTTTATTAATTTTTATTTATCATAAAAACAAATTTGGTAAAATAGGTTATAAAATATGTATAAATCATCATATAGTTAAGTAATACATTAATATCTAAAACCTAATTCAAATTTCAAAATAAAAAATTTCATAAATGGTTAACCTTATGACCGTTCTGAAAGGTTAAAATCCAAAACTTTATAGATAAGGTCAATAAATTTTTAAAATGAACATATCATTAATCCTTCAAACAGCAATAAATAGTTCTTAATTGTTACATAACAAGCATGTTAATACCTTCATCATGTATTCTCTTGAAACTAAAATTAATATATAACCTCAATGAAAACATGGATGCATTCTCATTACTTTAATGAAAAAATATATTATTTAACATATTCCATGATATCTAATAATGTTGTAAACTCCAATGATAACATAAACCAATTTTTCAAAAAATACTTTATTAATTTTTAGGTTATCAATGCTATCATATTTACTTTATCTATATCAATAACCTCTTTATCTAAAATAAAAACCATTTTCTTAACTTTAGGAACATATTAAGGGTTACCATCCCATGATAAAAATATCACCTTTCCATTGAATCACCCTTCTAGGAAATTAGTGTCATTCAACATATTCTTTCAAATCCTTAACAAAAATCTTATACTAAAAAAAACTTATTTATTTCATGATTCATATAACATAATCATTAAATTCCAATAATTAAATAATTAATTCATCCCACTTAATTATGAAACCAATATCTATGATTCATAATCTTATTCATTAATACCTCTTTCCATTCATATGTCATATTTACTCATACAACCTTGATAATTTTATTCATGAGATTTCCCTTTAAGACATATATTTGAATAATGCCTATAAATTCAACATTTAAATCATTAAATGGTTGATGATATCTTAGGGAGAACAATATTCCCATCGATTTTGTTAACTAAACTTTTCATTTTCCCTTTGTAGTTACTTTCTTTGAGTCCTTCTTTTAAATAGTCAAAACATCTTCTCATTCCTTTGATACATTCACTTAGGTTCTTCTTTACACATTTTTGACATATAGGAAACTAAATATTCTTTATTCCATGGTTACCATCACCCAAACTCCTAGAAAACGCTTTCCTTATCTTCTCTGGTGAGTCTGAGAGTGGGTTAAGGTATACATTTTTAATCATGTTCTATGAAAACTGATTATACATAATCACAACATAATTTACTCCATCCATCATCCCATTTGTATGACCATCATAAAATTTTCTATCACATTAAATGTTATTCTAGTTCCTTCTTGTTCCCCCCATTTACTAATACCATAAACATAGTGTAAGATATGATAATCATAATGGAAAATCACATAGTCTGAAAAATTATTTAGGAGGTCTAAATCAAGACACCCCCTTTTTAATCTATGACACCTTAAGTTTATTTTAGGTCATTCATATTCATCATCTATTTAAATAATTCATAATGGATTATAAAAATTTTGTGAATTTCCAAACATATCCCCCACGAGTTTCAACCAAGTTTCGCAAAAAGTCCCATTATCATTCACCATTTCCTGATCGAGTCTATCTAAATGCAGTGTTTTCAGTGTTTTCACCCCTAGGTACTTCTATTCCAGAGATACATCCACTTATATTATCCAAGAAGGGGTGAATTTTCTTGGAAACCACTCACTTTATCCTTTACCAAAATTCCAGGGCATTTTATTATACTTTAACTCATCCTTAGACTTATCCTTAGAGACATCCCAAAACATATCATTTGAAAAATTCCTAGGGATACCACTAAAGTTTTCACATCCTAGTTTCCAAAGGTAAACTAAACCTTTCCTCTAATACCAACTATAGTGACCCAGGATTCTCATACATGGATATTAAATATTTTTAGATGAATATTCATTAAATTACACAAACACATGCCTGAGTACTCTAGTAGTTTAGTTCTTTTTTAAACATATAACATAATATTTAATTTGGTGAATGATTTTCAATGTTTCCCACAATGATCTTCCCATTTAGTACTCTTCATAGAAATACCCTATATAAAACCTTTATTCAAAATATGGGGAAATTAAATATAAGAAAGGGTGAGTTCAGATACTCAGTAAGGGTAAAAATAAGAGATTTCAATCTATGATCATATAACATCATAAGATAAACATAAGGGTAAGTGATAATGAACATGACTTATGAAGTTTATATAAAAACTATCATATATCATAAACAAGAGTCATGGAATAAATATTGGTAGTTCATAATACATGAATCATAAGGTAATAAAAGAACATAATCCATGAGATCATAACACAGGCACAAGACTTATATTTTTGTCATACACATAAGAATAGAAAATATTATATCAAGGATACCCACCAAGATATTCAAAACTTGTTAGGATTGGGATAACCACCCTTGTATCTTATTTGGGATTAGGATAAAAAAACATATACCATCCTTTTCAGTGGATACACATATTGGTTGGGACACACCACCATCCCTAGTGGAATCCATCTCCTCATAGTGGAATGGATTCACTCCCCAGACCATCATGTTACTAAAGGTTCACTCCCAAAACCATAATAGTGTACAAAGTCCCTTACTGAACTGAGTTCAACCCCCATTACATTCATATATATCGCATGATATATAAATATTTATCTAATGAATTTTAGGTAGATATAGGTCCCACCCATCTTTTGTTATAACATAACCACCATCCATGGTTATAACATAACCATCGTCCTTAGTTATAACGTAACCATCCTCACATAATGAAAATAATACATATGTGTGCAAAAAGATCATAAAAAATTTATAATATTAGATATAATTAAATGAAATGGGTTTCATAAACATTTCATTATAAAATAACCTATGTAAAATAAACAGGTTTCATTATCATTTCATCATTTCATCAAAGCATAACCTGTGGAAAAAGGAGAGGGTTTCAAAATCATTTTATCATGGAATAACTTGTGGAAGAGAAATGGGTTTAATCAACATATTTTAATCATAAACATAAACTATTAATATAAATAATAAGAATTGGATCTTTAGATTATATGACTAGTAAAGTATAAGTAACCTCAAATAATTTCATTTTATAGGGAAAATAATTTTGGAATACTACTTTGGGAATTTCTTGAGGAAAATATCTTTTCATAAAAAATAATTTTTTAAAAAATAAAACATTATAAAAATGATTTTATCTGAAGATAACATTGAAAATTTATAAATTAGTCTTTTAAAAAATAATGTAAAATGTTTCTTGGGGAAAATATCTTTTCTTATTTGAAAAATGCTTTCTAAAACATAAAAAAAATCAAAATCCTTTTCACTTTGAAATCATTTATTTAAAATATAAAAATATTTAAAATATTAAGGAAATAATTTTAATTGAAAATAAATTTTAAAACGTATAAAGTAAGCTTTAAATCCTTGAGAAATCAAGATAGCAAGAAATACTATTCACGGCATGCATGTTAAAAAAAAGTTTCTTTTCACATTTTTGGTAAAAGCCAAACGAGAATTGTTTTTAAAAATATATGAAGAATAATTTTTAAAAAATAATAATTAAAACACATGTAAAAAAATTTAAAAAAAATAGCTAAATAATAAAAAAAATTGAAAACATTTTCAAAAAACATGGTTGTGTAAGAAAACGGATTTCTGGACGAAGAGAGAAATAAAGTCGGATTTATTAAAAACAACTTCTCGGTTATTTTATGAACCAAATATTACAAAAATGGTAATATTACCTTAAAATGTAATTAATAGCCATAGTATAATAAAATTCATTAGATTCTAGAGATATTTATCATAATATTTTATTATCTAAATCCTAATCATAAACAATCCCGATAAATGATGATATTGTAACATGAAACCATTACGACTTTAATAACTTTGGGTAATAAACCCCATTAATAAATAACATAAAATGGAACTAAAACTATCACAAGGATAAATAAATTCATTATATTGCACTTCAAACGGATTTTATACACACCTTTTGAAAGAATATTGGTGCATACCATAACATACATCTCAAAGAAGTAAAATTGAAACAACAATCTATTACTCACTACTGGAAAACTAACCTTTACAAATGGTTTAGAACCATTGGTATAGGCCTCCAAACCGTTGGTATAGCCTATACCAACGGTTTGGATAACCGTAGCCAAGTAAGCCGTTGGGATAGGTCTATACCAACGGTTTTCCAAAAACTGTTGGTATAGACCTATGCCAACGGTTTTGGAAACCATTGGTATAGGTAATATGAAATCTATACCAACGGTAATGGAACTGTTGGTATATAAATTCCAAAAATAAAACATCCACTGGGATTTGATCCCAGGACCCCTCGTTTATAATCGAACGACTTAACCACTAAGCTAACATCACTTTTCTAAACATAATTTCATAAATATATATATGTATTATCATAATTATTTAAAATTTTGATTTATATAATGTTCTCAGTTAGTAGATCTGGAAAAAAATTAAAGAACCTATCCCAACAGTTTTCAAAACCGTTGGGATAGGTTAGGGGTGGGTTGAGTATTTTAGGTCGAACGTTGGATTTTTGGGTGTTTTTTCCCAATGGTTTTGGTGAACCGTTGGGAAAGGTTACTCTTTCCCAACGGTTTTGGTGAACCATTGGGAAAGAGGCTCAAAACACACCCTTTCCCAATGGTTTTGGTGAACCATTGGGAAAGGTCACTCTTTCCCAACGGTTTTGGATAACCGTTGGGAAAGAGGCTCAAAACACACCCTTTCCCAACGGTTTAGCATAAACCATTGGGAAAAAGTGACCCTTTCCCAACGGTTTTCCAAACCATTGGGAAAGGTGGGGAAATCTATGGCTTTCCCAACAGTTTTGGTGAACCGTTGGGAAATGGTAGCTATACCAACGGTTTTTACAAACCGTTGGTATAGAAGTGTTTGGAAAGATCATCTTTCCAATAGTGACTAATTTGGTAACTTTTGAACTATAAATCCCATGAATGAGATATCCTAAAATATATATGTAAATAAAAACAATTTTATGTATAATTATAATATGATGCATTCATGTTCAGTATATACACCACATAAAAGGAACATGTGGTGAATATGGCTTGTGTCTCACAAAAAATAAAAGTGAGACGGAAATCCCTTACCTTAAGTCATGACTTCCATCATACATGTTAAAACATCATGTATAAAAAAATATAACTTTATTATACATATATTAAATAATAATATTTATATATTTCATTCCATATATGATTTTATTATGACCTTTTATTACCTTTTTGATAACAATTCCAAGTAAAAGTTATATTTCAGGTAATAAACGCATTGTTTTTCGTATATGTTTTGGTTTGTGAAATTTTTTGTCCTATTTCTTGGATCATGGTTACATAATATCCAAAATTTAAACCTTTATATAAATATCATATATATTCAGAATATATTTATTTATATTAATTCATAAATTTTACTGATAGGAAATGAAATACACTATTTATGCAGACAACGGGTCATACGTACGCATAAACATTGTTTCCATTTTCTTATTGAATTGAAAGAAAGATAAGTAAATAATATATTATCATTAAATAGTAATTTTTATGTCAAATTTATAATATATTTTAATTAAAATCATCCTTAATACTTTCCATGTAAAGCGTGAATGAATCACATTACTTCACGAGGCAGTAGTCTGTCGTACACCCAAAGGACGTTATCGTATTCCCACAAAATAGAGAGTATGAAGGTATATGTGATATAATAATTAGGGAAGCATAATAACATAATAAATATCATCAATATTATATATAAATTATAAATATATCATTATTTCTATTCATGAGAGGTGGTAATGGAAAAACAAATTCCATCGGTTCACGAGGCGGTAGTCCACCGTACACGTGAACGATGATTTCATAACCCATTTGATGGATGCAGAGATTTTTGTAGTCCATTATGTTAACATAAAAATATCTCAGTATATGGGATATATTGATGTTATTATATAATCTTTATATAAAAATAATTAAAGGGGTTTAAGGAAGAAATAAAACAAAAAATCGCATTGATGAATGTTAACTCTTCTTCAGGTATCCTCCATAGGTTTTCATTAAAATACTTCCTTGGTTGGATTTATATAAAATATAATGCATATATGATTATAGTAAGGAATTTTAAAAGTGATTTGGTCTATTTTTTCCAATAAAATGTCTTGAGATGTGTGAAGGGAAGAGGATAGGGGGAGGCATTTTATAAGTGGGGAGAGGACACACTTGGTATTTTTTAAAATAAATAAGTGCTCCCATGTTTTCAATATGTCCCAAGGGTAAAAATTAGTCCATTATAGAACCTTATAGGTTTTAGGTTTTAAATAAGTCCTGATAATATTTTTTATACAAGTTTATTGGTCATTTTACCCTTATCTTTTTAGTTTAACCCATGGTAAACTCATTTTTTACCTTAATTGAGATAATTAATTTGTACTGAATTCGCTATTCATTTTGGTAAAAATTTAAGTTTAACATATTAGATAGTATAAATTATCATAATTTTAAAATATATAATCTATTTTTACAAATTACATTCACATAATTGAAATTTTTTAATTTAAAATTAATCTTGTAGATGCAACGAGAAAGCAGGTTTTTAAAAGTAGTTTGTTTATTTTATTGAGGTGGAACACATCTTTTCATCAAAAAAAATAGTTTTTCAAAAAATATTTCTTTTATCTTGAAATAGTTTTTTCCCTTTATAATTAATTTTTCACCAAATAATTAATTATATGTACATGTGAAAACTATATTTTCCCAATTTTTTTAATCATATTCTTACACTCCATTCCAATTTTTAAGTGATAACTATCACACTAAATAATAATATTTTAATTTTATTTCACCTTTCATTTAAACTTAGTTTTTCATGTATCTCAAGATAAACTCATGATTGTGTGTAACACCAGAAAAACTTAGTGTTTCCTATATTGTAAGATAAAATTAGTGTTGTTTGTAACTCAAAATATTAAAAATATTAAATTAATTTGAAAAAATATAATTCATAAAATCTCGGGGTGTTACATGGGTCACAGGGGGTGTAGGGGGTGCCTCACAGTGGGTGATATTATATTTTATTTTTTGAAAACCTAGTTATCATATCCAATGTACTACATGGTGTGGGTTCTTAGGACTAGTCACTATGTAGTTGGGTTTTTTCCAGAACCCACTATTTTTTCATAGGGTTCTACTCATTCTTCCACTACCACTGGATCTACCTCTAGTTGTTCCCATGAAATGTGGATTTAATTTAATCAAACTCTGATCCTCTTTAGTAGCTGGATTTGGGGCTTTTATTTTCACACAAATTGATCCTAATTTTACCATGTCATCTAAATTCCAAACCCAAAACAACATGGTCCTTTGATTTGATCCCAAAGCTTCATTTTCATCACACACCACAACCATTCCCTTGATTCCAAACCTAAAACCCTAGTATCAATCTCTTACACTAAATAAAAAAAATCTGAAATGATTGATTATCAAGTATTTATCAAACCATCAGAAAAAAGAAATACCAATTATGAATCTGTGAATAACAGTTGGAAAAATGAAAAAAACAAAAAACATGAGGAACAATCCTTATCCATTATTTAGATTTTCCTCAATCTATTTCCATTAGAATGATAAAAAAGAAGAAAAAACCAATAAACATAAATTCTGAATTCCTGGAAGATAAATCATCAACTTTAGTCCCATGATCAACCCATGAATTAATTTTTTTGGAAATTAATTAGTGTTAAACATGGGTACAAAAAATAAAAGATTAATCCAACATAAATAAATACCTTTCCTTGATTTTGTATTATCATTGATGATGAAATTTTAAGGGACATTTTCATTGATGAGATCCATGAATTTCATTAGAGAAGATGACCCCTTGGAAAATTTAACTTCTATCCTTGATTCTATTTTAATCTGTCAAGATCTTCTCCCTGACCCTCCCAATAATGCTAGGGTTATATAGATAACCCCAGGGATTGGATATAAAAGGGGTTTTATAGAAGGCGTTAAGTTTAGATTAATTATTAATAGTTAAATAAATTTAATAATTTGATTTAATTCTTATTCCACCCATGATGATGCTCGAGACAAATAAATGACACAAAAAAAGTTTATATCACACCTATGGTAAAACCCATATTTCATATTTAATATAAACCTCAAATTTCCCATATGAGACTCAATTTGGGATGTATTCCATTATTTCAAGAAAACCATGTAGGGGTGATGTAATATATTTAATATTTTTATAATATCAATATCAGGCCTCCTCGGACCACATAATATCATGCTAACTCAATGCCTAGCCTTGACTGTATTCTTTTTAAAAACTAAAATGTTTTATAAGGAAAAAATAGAGTCATTACATAGTGGGAGACTAATACAATAATTAAAATTATTTCACCTTTTTTATTTTTATAATAGATATAAAGTACTTAAATTTTTATTATTTTGTTATTGAAAAATTGAAATGTCAACCTCGATATCCCTATTATATATACTGAATAATTACAACCTCCATAATATAAATAACTTCTAGCAATGGTTCTGGTTCTTGAACATTGTATTAATCCTGGAATTAAGCTTTAATTCCTAGGGTACCCAGTTCCCAATCTTCCGGCTAAGGATTCAAGTGTTGAAGAGATCTCTGTCTATGAGAAGCACTTGGATAATGCAGTAGATTTCCAGTGTTGTATGTTATCATCCATGTATAGTGAACTTCATAAGTCACATGAAAACATGGATTCATATATTATACTCACCAATATCTATTATCTTTATTAAGAGAGACTATGATAAGATAAATATGAGATTTTCAAGGCACCCTTCTCATGAAAACTTTGATAGGGTGTGGTGGTTTGGACTCATTTAATAAAAATGATTGGCTATATTGAGCATTTAAATTTTCATAGGTTTAATTTTCAAGAATAATTATGCACATGTCTCATACTTACATCACTTCCTCCATGATTATCTAGTTTTTGTTTAATTTTAACATGATCAAAATTGAGAAGTATCTCCCAAATATCCTTGCTCTAATTCTCTAGGTAGATAAGAAATGGATCATGAAAAATTTTATATACTTATGGTAAATAAGAGGATTGGCAAGGTGAAAGTTACCAAGACTAACTCTAAGTCTACGGACCCTCTTCAATTCCCATATAAGGTAAGTTAGAATAAGGGAAATGTAAGGGAATTTGATTTTTTCTATTTTTCAGAAGTTAAGAAGGTCCATTGGAAGAAGAACTAAGTGATGAAAAATAAGAAAGGGTAAGATTTATGTGCATATTTTATCAAGTTAAATCTATATATTTACACAAATTGGGTATTAGATATATTTTTGGCCCTCACATTTGAATGAAATTATAGGAACCAAGTATATTTAGGATAGGTTCCATGGAGAGCTTGATATATGTGTTGGTAACAGAGATAGACTTGTTGTAGTGACTATTAGAAGATACCACCTCTAATTTACCATAATATTGATATTGGTTTTAATGAACTACTATAATCTTCCAAGAAATACTAAAATATTATTTAAATATTTATTTTTGATATAGATTGTTTTATTTTTTAATTTCGGAATAAAAATTGCTACTTTTATAAATATATCAATAGTTATGGTCTAGAACATCTAAATAATGGTCATATGTGTTGGAATACAAAACTAAATGTTTTAAATTGATAACGAATCATGTTTTCATGAATCATATCACACCCAATTGTGGCATCATTGGCCAGTTCATGTAAAAAAATTCACTTGAAAAAATTATATCAAGATGAGTATTTAGATTATTTTAAAATAAAACCACTTGGTATATGTCATGTTTCTTTACATGAAAAATGACCAAAGATCAATTTAGTTAGAAGGGTGGAAGGTCTATAATGATTCTTGATTTAGTTCATAAAGATATGTGTAGACCATTTCCAATTGAAGTAATGGATGGATTTTTTATACTTTATAACTTTTACTAATGACTTTTTAGATATTGATATTTTAACTTGATGTGGTATATGTCAGAATCCTTCAAGAAACTCAAGGAATAAAAGAATTAAGTTGAGAATAATCTTGGTAAGAAGATAAATAAACATCACTCAGACCATAGTGCATAATATCTTTAGTAAGAGTTCATTGATTTTCTATAAGAGTTTGGGATCTTATCTCAACTTACTCCTTTTACACCATAATGGAATCATATAATTGAAAGGAGGAAATTCCCCTTGTAGGACATAGTGAGATCAATGATTTCTCATGAAATTCATCCATTATGCAATTGGGGATACACATTATAGATAGTGGAACACATACTAAAATGAGTGCCAACTAATGTAGAAAATGGTATTCCATATGATCTCTCACATTTAAATGTATGGGGTTGTGAATCATTTAATTTTTCTATCTATGGAAATAAACATACACCCCTAAGGAACTATGTATATATTTATATAATATCCTAAGGTAACTAAAGGATATTACCTATATTATTCCTCATAAAAATGAATTTTTTTAATAGATATCCTGTTTTTCTTAAGAGGGATAACATCCCCAAAATAGAATGTGGGGGCTAGATATACTCTAATGAAATTGAGACGCAAGATATACAAGAATTAGAAAATTAATATATTCTACATACCCTCATGGAAAAGGATTCTCTAGAGATAAATGTTTTTTTAGGAGAATTAGAGATGTTGGAGAACTAAGGAGATATGGTTTTCTAGTTATTGAGAATGATGGCCCATTATTAGTTCATAATAATGAACCTATGAACTACAAATAAGTAGTGAGTGGAATAGAAGCAGTCAGATGGAAAGAAGCCATGAATTTTGAGATGGATTCCATATACCAATCAAAGTATGTATTTTGGTAGATCCTCTAGTGTATGTAAATAATATTTATTTCAAATGGGAGTTCAAGAATAAACCAGTCATGGAAGGTAGATTCAGTACCTATAAGGTTAGACTGGTTGTAAAAGGGTTTAAAAACACTAAGGCATTGACTATAAGGAAACATTTTCTCTAGTTTATATAATTAAATCTATTATAATTATACTTTCTATATAATCTTAACATGACTATGATATGTGGTAAATAGATATTAAAAATATCCTTCCTTAATAGGAACCATTATGAAGGTAACTATATGGCACAACCAAAAGGGTGTGTGATTCCAAAAAGATTCCAATAAGGTATAAAAGTTACAGAGATCCATTTATGGATTAAATCATGTATCCAGGTCAGAAAACATGCACTTTTATGAAGACATAAGAGAATTACGTTTCATAAAGTATGAATGTGAGCCTTGTGTCTATAAGCAGTTTGGTGGGAGTGTGATAGTGTTCCTAAAAGAATATGCTGATGACATATTACAAATTTGAAATTATATACTAGTTTTGTAGTCTATTAAGATGTTTCCAAACACATGATTCTCAATAAATAATTTATGTGAATCAGTATACATTCATGGGATCAAGATCCTTCATAATAAATCCAAGAGGCTATTTAGACTAATTCAAGGTATATACATTGAAAAGGTACTAAAGAGATTCAGTATGGAAAAATAAAAGAGTGGATTATTGACAATATCACATGGAATACATCTCTCCATGAAAAAATATCCTTAAAAATAAAAGGATAGATATAGGATGACAAGGATACCATGTGTATTAGTTATAGGGTAAATCGTGTATTATATGCTATATACCATACTTAATGTTTCAAATACCTTAAGTGTGATAGGTAGATATCAAATGGACATAAGAGACTACCATTTTATAGAACTTAAGACTATCCTAAATTATATTAGGAATACTAAGGATATGTTTCTATTTTATGGAGAATATGAGCATCTAGTCATTAGGGTATATACATATGAACAATTTTAAAAAATAGGATAATATTAAATCTTAATCTAGATATCTCTTCACCCTCAATGGAGGACATGTGAGCTGGGAGATCACAGATCACACAATGTTCGTCAATTCAATAGTAGAGTATAAGAATATTGTGGATTTTGATGTAGTTATTAAAGTAGTATATATGTGTCTCTTTATCTATGATCTTGATGTTGTCCCTATAATTAGAGATATGATCACACTTTATTGTAATAATATTGTACAAGGAACCAAGGTTTCATTAAAGATAAAAAAAATACTTCGGAATTATCAAGTCTTGAAGGATTTTTCTCATAGAGGAGAGGTTATGGTAAGAAGATTTTCCATAGAGGAAAACATAGTGGAAACACTGACTAAAGATTTATCTTAGAAGAAGCATAAATATCATATGATATCTGGTATACTAAAAGTTATTATTAGTTGTCTCTTTTCCAAGTAGTATTTTGTTGGAGTTGGCCCCTAGAACCAACTACAATGTACTTTAGGTTATTAGTACATTCAAATACTTGAATAATAATAAATATATTATCATATATTTATTTTTATTCTATGTAAAGATAATGTTATAATTTTCTAGAGTATCTATGGAATTGAATAGTCATAATAGTCCCACGATATCGTGAGAACCTCCAAGTGATATGATTATATTCTTAAACTTATGTCCTGTAGTCAAGATAACATTCTATAATGTGACACATTGTATGTTGACTATCAAGTTTGTGATACTCCTAATCAGATGAGACTTTATCTCATTAAGTTCACACTTGGTAATCTCTGAGGTGATAGATTATAATTAAAAAGTTGACAGTAGGAATTCAACTTGTTTCTATATCATTGGATATTCTTATATGTGAACATGATTAATTATCCTTAAACTTGATATTATTAATAATGCATATAATTAGTTTCATACATTGACGTATTTTCAAAATCTATGAATTCATATGTTCATGGTGGAGTATGATATATTGGATTCATCACAAATGATATGACATTATTGAATAAGTCAAGAAAGTATTTGTCCCTTTAAAAACTAAAAGATGATATCTCCACCCTTTGATTGAAATGGAACTATGAAACTAAAATCTGTGGCTATAGTGATTGATGGGTACATTTCCATAATTAAATCGAAAATATATTGATCTTATAGGTTGATAACATGAGTGTGCAAACTACTGGATGAGACATTAAGATAAAGGGATTATATTTCACAGTGAGTGCTCACATGTAGTAGTCATTATAAAGGTGTGATAAATGTCAAGGAACAAAGTTAGGTTGACTCAAGTTCCTGGTGATGAGAATGATATGATCACTATGACCTCACTTGCTTTTGTTCCAGCTCCATTGGACCCTCCATTCTGTATGGTGGTTGGTCTGCATGGTTTTCAATCACTGGTGTCGGAATAAGGCAGGGTCATAGTCTTCTACCTGGGTCAATATGAGGTCGCAGAGGGTGACCTCAGGAACGCTCGGGGATTGAGGAGTTCCCTCGCCAATTCTCCCCTACTTCATCATCATCTATACCTTTGGGGTTCTGGTTTTGCTTTTCAGGGTCTGTTTCCACCATTATTTGATTCTACTATTCCCTTTTCCCCTTACCCATCATGCATGCCCCCATTATGGACTGGTTCGAAGGTTTATTTGGAAAATTGGGATGGTGTTGGTGGATCCAATGATGGAGGTTCTAATCTTGGAGGTTGTTGGGTATGTTTTTTGGTTGTCCTTTTGTCATGACTTAATCCATTTTTCTCTTCATTTTTGAAGTTTTTTAGTCCTATTTCATCCTAGGTTTCAGTTTAGAATTGTGGAGGTGCTCAATGGTGTGTCGGTGCAGTGGTGCTGGGCCCCGGTGGCAATCCACAGTGGTGGTGGATTCTTCAGGTCGGTGAAGGGATGGGTCTTTGGTGGTCAGTGATGATGTGAGTACTCAAGGGTGGTGTTGGTGTGATAGGTCCATGGCTCGAGTTTGGTGGCTTTGAGGTGATCCATCTCAACATGCAGGTTGATGGGTGACACTGGTTCATGTGGGACTAGGTGGTTCCCAACGCATCCCTCTACTTTTTCCTTCTTTTAGAGTGGGTTTGGTCTAGGATTGGGATTCTTAAAATTCCTTCATTTTATTTGTTTTATTTGGTGTTTTTTCGGTTCTCACTATAAACCAAAAATGATTTTTATGAAAAATAAAAAAAAATTATTTATGTGGTCATACAAGGTAATAAGTACCTCCAAACTAGTACCTGGAGATCTATTGGAGACATTTTAATGCCAAGGATCACATGAGGATCACCACTATAGGGATTATACTTTGGATCCTCTTAATGAAATGATGGTACAAAATAAAAATCATTAAAAAAATATACATATACATTAAATAAATATCACAAGACCGTGGAAATTATTATTATTAAATTAATTGTAAATTTAATATGAAAAATCCTCTCTTTGTTATGGGATTTCATTCATCTTGGTTTTTTTGTTATATTTATTTTTTATAATAATTATTCATCATGTTCCTATGGATTATCCAATAAATATAATGAAGTTTGATCAATGGTCATAGGCTCAACCATCTTCTATTGTGATTGGAAACCTAAAGAGTGAAAACAACCCAACCAGGTCATAAATAGTGATGGGAACCTAGCTGGGGTTAGGGATTCAAACATGTTTCCCATGCTGATGTTAGGGATACTTTGGAGATTGAGGTTTCCCTCATACTTTGAGTTGGCAGTGCTAATATATACTCCTTTTCAAGAGTTAATAGGTAGTGGAAGGACAGTATGGGATTAATCCCCTAAGGCATTTATGGTGAAATATGGTGTTATTTTTTATGTTCTTGAAGGAAGAGTTTGTGAGGATATTTTCTCTATATGATAGTATTCCAAGTTTCTTATTAAAATTTAAGGATAATGACACTCTCTTAAGGTACTTTTTTATTGAACTATTTCCATATAATATTTTTAGTTCTTTGTTACTATTTATTCCATGGAAATGAATATACGATAGATGGGAAAGGTTTTTTGTGATAAACATCCTAATGAATACATTCAAAGGAGGATGTGATAATCGTATTGTTTGTGTCTTCATACCATATGTATTTCAAGCCTCGAGATTCATATGAGAACATGGAAAGGTACATCATCCTTTTCTATGATGTTGGTTTAATATCCCTAGTATTTTTTTCAAGGATGACCAGTGATGTGTCCTTTATTTCATGTGTTTTTTCACATCATTTTTGTATTTAAATTATAAATTTAATGTTAAAATATCCCTTAAATTTGGTAATTTATTTTTTTGGTTAATTTTCAATTAATTAGATAAATCAATGAAAAATATATTAATTTTATTATTTTATGTTAAAATTGTAATATGTTACGAGTGATGTATATATTATTTAATTTCAGAAATTATTTTAAAATTTAAATATTTAATTTCTTTAATTTTGTTTTTAATTAATTAAATAGTTATATGTAGTTTAATTTAATTTATAACTTAACAATTTTAATTATTTAATAATTTTTTACATTAATTTCAATTTAATTATTTATTAATTTTAATATAAGTTTTTTTGATTATTTATTTATTTATTTTATATAACTTAAATTTATTCAAGTTTAATTTTTATTTTTAAAATTAATTATTTTTGAGAATTAGTGTATCTATCTATATATTTATTTATTTATTTATTTATTTATTTATTCTAATGGTTTTATTTTTATTTTAATACAGGAGTTTATTTTTCAACAAGTTATCAGTGGCCATATAGGGGAATTTTTCAAAAATTACCCACATAGCCAAATTGAAAAAAGGTCACCTACACAGCTATATTTCAAATGAGGCTTTACATATCCATTTTTTTGTAACCCACCTAAGGGAATGATTCATAGCTCATGTATCCATTTAATCGGGTACGTGAATACCACGTACCTAATTTTTTAGTGTAATTATTTCATGAACCAAAAGAATGTTTGATGATGGAATTCCAGACTGAGTAGAGGAAGAAAAATGCAAGGATGATCTGTCTAACATATTGCTCGAACCTATCCATAAATTTTGATCTGATATTCATAAGGGGGAGTTAATTTGATGTTTCCATATTATTTTAGGATCTTGATTAGCCACAAAATGAGGATAATATTCATTGTTAATATATATATTATTCATGTTCATTATTATTCATAAACTCTATTTTAGTTCATTTTACACTTTAAACATCATTTCACATTATGATTGTAATACCTTCTTAAAATGCACTATTATGTGGTAAATTTTTGAACATCATTTGAAGTACCCAATTATTCATCTGATTTTAAGGAATCTAATTATAAATATTTTAATTTGATATTTTTTTAAATTGATATACACTTCAATATGAACATGTTTTATTCAGGGATCAATGGAGAATTCATGGAAGAAGGTGAGGATATTTTGTGATGAAAGGAAACAATTCTAGAGAAGTCAGATTGGACACCATCTCACTTATGAGATAGTGGGGCCCAACATACAAGCCCAATGAATCCCACATTTCTTGGGATTCTAGAATACATGTATAGTAACAAATAACTCTTCATTATCCAATTCTAATTCGGCTTCCATGGTGTCCATTTAGGTGGCCAAAGTTAGAGATAAAATTCTAGGCCAGATTATGCGGCCCAGCAAAACAGTCCACCAATATAATTATATATCCTAATAAACAACTCTAAATGGGCCCAAATTTTAGATGAGGGTCTTATAAATCCAGGGTTACATTTTATTCTTCTATGTACCACTCTGATCAGGCCATCTAGAAGGACGTACAAGCACGTCTGTTCGGTGGAAGCAATTTGGCTGCCACCTCGGGTCAAGGGTGAAAAAGTCTCATCTCCCTAACTTTCCACCACCCTAGGCCTACCATACTCATGTGGGATCTTTTGTACTGTTTGAGGATCGACCCAAGGCTCCCAAAATTCCTATTTAAGGCAGTGGTGGTGAAGGAGTTTTTCATCTTTGAGCTTTGTTTTCATCTTAATGTTCTGCTGCCAATTTCTTTTTGTAACGTTCTTCCTTCACATGTAAGTTGTTTTAATTCATCCTAGTTTCTTAACAAAAGTTCTTCTTTTAATCTTCTTATGTTGTTCTACATATCATGTTGATAATTTTGGTTCCTGGTGTGAATTTATTCACACCATACTTTGTGATATTTATCACACAACGGTGGAGTGATCGATTTTTTGTTTTTGTTTTTTTACTTCTTCAATTCCACCCTCGTAAGTCTACTTCCCGCTTCCGTTAAAGACATGTCATCAATGGAGGGCTAACTCTTTTATGGGTTGATCCAAGAGAGTATCAAGTGGCTGGATTGGATGTTATTTCTCACTCCTTTAATGGATAATCACTTCTTTTAAATGAGATTTATATTTGATGATTTTAAAACATCTTCATCCTTATTGAATTTAAGGTCACACATTTCAAGTTCTAATACTAACCTTTACCTAGGAGTGCTCAATGCTTTGATCCTTTAATTTTATGGGTGATAAGTATTAGGTTGTTTAGGAATTAAACCAGTAAGTGATGACTATGTTTGATCTTCTTAAATGAACCCATCTCAATTATAATAAATTGAAATCATTAAAAAAAGAAATTTATCCAATCCACCGCAAGAGATAACCTAGGATCAACTCATTACCTTAATTTGAATTAACTTAAAACTATTAGTGATAACTTAAACCCATCTAAAATCAACCCAAGTTGGCCACTTCATAGCCAAAAACAAGACATAGAATGTATGTGTCTGTAGGTACTTCTTAGGTCTCTAAGGATTCGATAGCCCAAGCTAAACTACAAGGACCATTCTACCTTCATCTCTTTGGTAAATTTGAGAGAGAATCAAATTTTGGAACCGTTTCCGGGGATCTAAGTAAATAATATAAACACCCATTCTATTCTCCCCCATTTCTTATTTTCTCATCCAATTTTTCTTATCATTTCCCTTTCTTGTTTTTTTGTTTTAGCGCATGTCCTCCTACACCCGCGATCAATAAAACCATATAGTTAGGGTGGATAGTCCTGGGGTTGGGGAGTCAAGTACACCAAGGGAACTATTTCCATTAGATCCTAATCTTCCTAATAGTCTAGAGTCTGAAATTGAGCCTATTTCAATGGAAGGTCTTCAAAGAAACCAACTCATAAACCCGGGTGGGAACCAAAATGGAAACCCAAATGAGGCAGCCCCAAACTTGGGGAATGCAATTCATCAAACCATGAATGACTACCTCACACCTTCCTAGACCAATGCCCCCTCATGCATTAGAAATAACTCCCTATGAGATTCTAACTAAATCTTTAAACCTGATTTCCTAAACCATCTTCCCACATTCCATAGAATGGAGTCTGAGATGCCCTACCTTCACATTAAGGAGTTAAATGACATTGTAGAAACCATGTGTCCCCCACATCAACTAGAATCATCTAAGATGAGGCTATTTCCTTTTTCTTTAAAGGATCGAGCTAAAAATTGGCTAAAAAATTTGAGACCATCATCCATAAACTCTTGGGACCAACTACAAATAGAATTCTATAAGAAATACTTTCCCCACCACAAAAAATTGCACTTAAAAAGAGTATCCAAAACGTTTTTGAAAAAGAGGGAGAGTCATTCTATGAAACATGGGAGAGGTTCAAAGACACTCTAAACATAGTTCCACACCATGGTTTTTCTACACTTGAACAAGTGAGAATTTTCTTTGAAGGGTTGGGTCCGGGTAACAAACAATTCATTGACATGATGTGTAATGGAACCTTTAAAAACAAAGCCCCAATTGATACTTACGAGTATCTAGAAAGCCTTTCTGAACAAAACCAAACATGGGGAACTTCACCTTATTCTAAAAAGCCACAAATAAATACTGGAATTCATACACTTATAGAAGAGTAAATCCTTAGGGTTAAACTCGCAGCACTCTCTAGGAAGGTTGAAGAGATAGACCTTAGGAAAGTCCATGAAATCCAAACTGTTGACCCTGTTTTCACAATTTGTGAAAAACAAATGATCATAAGATAGATAACTGTCCAACCATTCCATCCATCAAGGATGTAATTTTAGGAGGACCCCTAGTAGATGTAAATTCTTTAAACTTTCAAAAGCCTCAATACCAAAAAAACTTCAACCCAAGGTATAATGACCACCCAGGCTTCCGCTGGAAAGATAAACAACAACCTAGCCAACCACAGGGACAAAATCAATACCCCCATCAGAACTACCAATCCCATAACCAGTTCCAAACCCAACCTATCAAATACCAACATCCACCATTCCATTTTCAACAAACCATCCCACCTCCAAAATATCCCCCTGGAATAAACCAATCTTCTCAAGCACCAATCCAAACTATTCAACAAAGCCTACTAGAACAACTATGCAAACAAATGGAGAGGATAAACTCGGAAGTCTCTTCCCTAAAACAAGAACTTCAAACCATCAAAACTGGAAAGGAACCCATTCCTACTCAGGCGGTGCCATCCTCAACTTCAAGGGGAGAGTCTAGTTGTAATCAAAAAACTCATGAACAACTAAAGGTTGTGATTGTTTTAAGAAATGGGAAATCAATTGAGAAACCAGAACAACTAATTCAGAACCCACCTGGAGATTCAAACTTGTATGAAAATTCAAATGAACTAAATGATCAAACTAGGGAGAATGATAACAATGTCAAAGAAACAACTCTTCAAAAAACAACCCCACAACCTGCACCATTACCTCAACACATGAGGGGGAAAACCAAGCCTGAATTGAGTGAAACATTGAGGGAAATATTCTTACAAGTCAAGTTGAACATTCCTCTTCTCGATGCAATACAAACCATACCTTCCTACTCAAAGAACCTTAAGGACCTATGCACTTTTAAAAGAAAATTTTCACATAAAAACCAAGTCCTTTTGGCTACTAATGTGAGTACCACCATTCAAGGGATCATTCCTCCTATGTTGAAAGACCCAAGTTTCCCTTACATCAATGTTGAACTAGGAGAGAGAAAAGTTGTCAAGGCCTTATGTGACCTAGGTGCTAGTTTCAATCTCATTCCCAATGCTGTGTACTTCCAGTTAGGCCTAGAAGATCTCCAACCCACATCTGTCACACTTCAACTTGCTGATCGTAGCATTAGGGTTCCAAAGGGTATTTTAAAGGACGTTCTGGTAAAGGTTGAAAACTTCATCTACCCTTCTGACTTCATTTTCCTTGATAACCATCCAAACTTAGGAAATAAGGAACAAACCCCAATCATCCTTGGCCATCCCTTCCTTGCAACAATCAACATTGTTATCCGAGTCCGAAATGGGAACATGACCATCACCTTTGGAAACATGAGTCTAGACTTGAACATCTATAATGAAACCTCACAAATAGGGGATGATGAGAACATTCATGAAGTAAACATGATAGGAAGCATTGATAATGAATCCATAGAACATCAAGGAATATTTGGTGACTGTTTAAGTCAGGATGAGATTGATTTCCTTTTTTTATATGAAGGAAGTTTATCTCTTTGTCTTGAATCATTTTCAAATTTCTCTTATGATGAAGTCTTAGTTCCAAAAATCAGTGAAACCTTTCAGGAAACCACTTTCATGGAGACCACTCCAACTTCCTTCCCTAAATCTGATCAGGACAATCTAGTAGCTGAAACTTCTATATGTGAGGAATCAATCCTATCTAAAACTCTAGGAAACAAAATTGTACTTGATCCAATGTTCCAATATTCTGCTGAAATTCTGAACCAACCGGATCTTGAATTGAAGGAACTTCCTACTTCACTCAAGTATGCCTTCCTAGGGGACAATCAAACAAATCCTATTGTCATTTATTATTCTCTTGAATCCAATCATGAGAGGATGCTTCTAGATGTCCTTAGGAAACATTAGAAAGCCATTGGTTGGACCCTATCTGATATTCCTGGGATTATCCCACTTGTTGGGACTCATAGGATTGTTCTGGAATCTGATTCAAAGCCATGTCGCCAACCTCAATGGAGACTCAATCCTAATATCATGGAGGTAGTAAGGAAGGAACTTCTAAAATTTTTAAAATCTGGTATCATATATCCCATAGCTGAGAGTGAATGGGTGAGCCCAATTCAAGTGGTTGCAAAAAAGGCTAGAATCACAGTGATAACCAATGAGGATGGAGATATTCTTCCAACTAGGGTGAGTAGTGGATAGAGGGTCTGCATTAACTATAGGAAGCTAAACTAATTCACCAAGAAGGACCATTTCCCCCAACCATTCATTGACCAAGTCCTTGAGAGAGTGGCAGGTCATGCCTTCTACTATTTCTTAGATGGGTACTCGGGGTACAATCAGATTGAGGTATCCCTAGAGGATCAAGGGAAGACTACATTCACATGTCCATTTGGAACCTTTTCTTTCAAACGCATTCCCTTCGGGTTATGCAATGCCCCGAGAACCTTCCAGTGGTGTATGATGGGAATCTTCTCACACATGGTAGGGTATTTTCTTGAGGACTTCATAGATTAATTCTCTGTGTTTGGGGATACATTTGAGGGATGTCCGCAGAATGTGGAGATAGTCTTGTCAAGATGTGAAGAAAAAAATCTGTTCCTAAACTGGGAAAAATTCCATTTCATGGTTAAAGAGGGACTAGTTCTAGGCCATCTAGTCTCAGGTAGGGGGATTGAAGTTGATAAAGCCAAGGTTGACATCATTCGTCACCTTCCATCACCCAAAACTGTCAAGGAAGTGAGGTCTTTCTTAGGACATGCTGGTTTCTATAGAAGATTCATCAAGGACTTTAGTTCAATCTCCCTTCCCCTTTGTGCTCTCCGAGTAAAGGATGCTCCATTTGCTTGGACAAAAAGCTGTGAGGGTTCATTCTCAACCATCAAATCCTCTCTCACGACTCCTCCCATTATGAAATATCCAAATTGGAACCTTCTTTTTGAACTTATGTGTGATTCCAGTGAATTTTCTGTAGGAGCTGTGTTAGGACAACGTTGTGATAAAACTCCTTATGTCATTCCTTATGAAAGAAAATCCTTAAATGATGCCCAAATCAACTACACCACTACTAAAAAGGAGTTACTTTATATTGTGTTTGCTTTAGAGAAGTTTAGGTCCTACCTCTTAGGATCCTCCATCACTGTGTTCACTGACCATTCCGCACTATTACCTCTTCCAAAAACAAGATGCTAAGGCTAGACTGATTAGGTGGGTCCTTCTCTTACAAGAATTTGACCTCAAAATCAAGGATAAAACGGGAATTGAAAATTTTGTAGCTGATCACCACTCTATGATGGAATTTAAAGACAACTCAAATCACCTTTCTGTGTCTGATTCATTTCCTTATGAACACCTATACTCTGTGAGTGACTGCCCTTGGTATGCTGAAATAGCGAATTTTTTAGTTATAAGAGTCATTACATAATTCTTAGGGACTCAATCTCGAAGGAAATTCCTTTCTGATGTTAGACACTATGTGTTTGATGATCCATACCTCTATAAGCTCTGCCCTGACCAAGTGATTAGGAGGTGTGTCCCAAAATCTGAACAAGAGTTCATCCCTAAATTCTGTCATAGTGAGGCATGTGGAGGTCACTTTTTTCCTCTAAGAAAACATCTTCTAAGATTCTTCAATGTGGTCTCTTCTAGCCCACCCTCTCAAGGGACTCCTACACATTTTGTCAATGTTGTCCTAGGTGTCAACTAGTAGGGTACATCACAAAAAGGAATCAAATGCCACTCACTCCCATCTTAGTGGTTGAAATATTTGACTGTTGGGGAATTGATTTCATGGGTCCCTTCCCAAACTCTAGGGGATACCTCTACATAATCTTAGCTATTGATTATGTCTCAAACTGGGTTGAGGCCATTCCCACTAAGTCCAATGATCATCAAGTTGTGATTCGATTTCTAAAAGATAACTTATTTTCTCAATTTGGAATTCCTAGGGCTATAATCAGTGATCGAGGAACCCATTTCTGCAACCGCTCATTCTCTTCACTCATGTCTAAGTATAGTATTTATCATAAAGTATCCACTTCATACCATCCTCAAACCAATGGTCAAGCTGAGTTAGCCAATCGTGAAATTAAAAAAAAAATCTTGAGAAAATTGTCAATCCTTCTAGGAAAGATTGGTCTGAGAAACTCTTGTATGCTCTTTGGTCATATCGTACAGCATTAAAAACCATCCTAGGAATGTCACCATATAGGTTGGTTTATGGAAAATCATGACATTTACCTGTTGAAATTGAGCATAAGGCCTTTTGGGAAATTAAGAAAATGGATTGTGACCTCTCATTGGCCGGAACAGAAAGGAAATTAGATCTCAATGAACTGGAGGAATTAAGGATGGAGGCTTATGAAAATTCAAGGATCAATAAATCTAGAGTTCAAGCCTACCAATCTAGGAATATCAAAGTCAAACATTTTGAACTGGGAAAACTTGTTCTCTTGTATAGTTCAGAAATTCATTAACACCCGGGAAAGTTAAGGTCTATATGGTCAGGTCCTTTCATAGTGCATAAGGTGTACACCCATGGGGCTGTAGAAATTCAAGATCCCACCAATGGTCAAACCTTTAAAGTTAATGTCCATAGAGTCAAACCATTCATTGAACCATTTCAAAAACAGGAAGTTATTGAATACTTGTGTGAACCAACCTTAGATGAGGAAAATACTTAAACTATTAGGTTTCCATGTCGGGCTAACGACATTAAACAAAGTGTTGCATGGGAGGCAACCCATGGTTTTCAAGTTTCCTATCATTTTGTAGTTTTAAACAACTTTATATTTTAAATAGGATTAATTAATCATTTTTATATTTAAAAAAATAGATTGTTGACCTATTCTTCTATTATGAGTATGGATGGGTATGAAAGGGGAGCACCATATTCATCTGTGTCACGTGGTGTGATCCCTGAGTAATGCCTTAACCGGAAAATTAAAAAGAAGACAATGTATCATCAGTTTGTTTTTTTTAATGTGTTTGTAGATTAAAATAAAAATACAAAAAGAATATAATAAAAATAATAAAAAGGGACATGTCATGGGTCATGGGGCAAACCCCGTCACAACCGGCGAAGCCGCGGGGATTCGAACCCGGGACCGAAGGGAGACAGGGGCGCGCGCTTACCACTGACCTACGGCTTTTTTTGCTTCCTTATTCTATAATTTTTATATATATACTTATATTTTACTTTCTTTATTATATAAATATATATATATATATATGGTTTTGTTTTTTTTTTCTTTTTCTACTAGGGAACTCTATAAGTGACATGGATATCAAAGGATTAAAAGGGAGCAGCAAGAATTTCAACTTCAACCAACAGGTGACTTCATTCCATGATCCTAATTTTCAATTTCCTTTTTGAACTTTCATTCTCTACCTCTACCCTCTTCTAAATTTTATTTTCTTTAAATACTGGGGATGGTTTTGATTTAAGTTGGTGGGGAGATAAAATAAAAAAAATTCTTTTGTGTCAAAAAAAATGAATGATTTGAAAAAAAAAGTTTAAATAGAAGGAAAACTTCCTTTCACTTTGATCATGGTAATACACATTGCACACTTTGAAACTAAATATCAAATAATTTAGCATGCCTTGATTTTTATTTTAATCCTTGTATAATTTCATGAGCATAGATTTTGGAAAGTGT
Source organism: Viscum album (assembly GCA_963277665.1). Classification (NCBI taxonomy): domain Eukaryota; kingdom Viridiplantae; phylum Streptophyta; class Magnoliopsida; order Santalales; family Viscaceae; genus Viscum; species Viscum album. Next base: position 1,794,065,022 of record OY728120.1, on the reverse strand, counting down.
GGCTGTCCAATGTGATATTTCATCGTTTATATTTTCATCCAAATAAAAAAAGATCACAATGCGCGTACTTTGGAAAGTGGGGTATTAGTTTGAGTTCATGGGGTCCCCCAAACAAATAGAATAGGTTTGGTGATCATTTTAGTTTAATTTGAGTACTCAAAATAAATTGTGCAGAGAGCAATGAAATGACCTAATGTGTGGCTTTCGGCACTTGGGGATCGTGACTCTATAGTTTTCTGGCCCAGAGTTAGTAATTTTATCTCTATTTTTGGTAATTTGATTTTTTTTTGACTGAGTAAACTCGAGATGATTCCCGAGTAGGTGGGCTTCACTTGGTTCCCTAAGGTCTTTGAGCCTAGGAGTCATCGGCAAAGTCTCGCTACAGGGGTTGACTCTTTTGAGTGCAACTTCAATTACCATAGCAAAATTGAAAAAACAAAAAAAACAAAACAAAAAAATACAATAAAAAATTTGGAATACTCATCTTAATAGAGAAATGTGATTCCACCTAGCACTTCCGCCATTTCCCCTGTGAATAAAGATGAACCCCTATGTCTATTGTGATGCACAACACATCCTCATACTTAATTGATATTGGATGAAATATGGAAATGATTTTGAACAAATGAATGGGCTTGGGATTGGGATCTTATTATGAAACTATATTGTATTAAAATATTTTTATGAGTTTCATGATTGTTGGGTATAAGGGTTTCTGGTGATCATTGTGTATTAAAATGTTTTTGGAAAAGGGAATTCGAATTTCATATTGTTGAGATATATTTTGCTCGGGACTAGAAAAACTCAAGTTGGGGGGAGTGATTAACCACTAAATGAGGTTAATATTCATTATTAATATATATAATATTCATGTTATTTATTATTCATAAACACAATTTTAGTGAATTTTACACTTTGGACATCATTTCACATTATGATTGTAATACCTTCTTAAAATGCACTATTATGTGGTACATTTTTTAACATCATTTGAAGTACCCAATGATTCATCTGATTTTAAGGAATCTAATTATACATATTTTAATTTTATATTTTTGAAAATATATCTACACTTAAATATGGACATGTTTTATTTAGGGATCAATGGATAATTCATGGAACAAAATGGGGATATTTTGTGATGAAAGGAAACAATTCTAGAAAAGTCAGATTGGACACTAGCTCACTGATGAGACTATGGGGCCTAACATACATGCCCAATGAATCCCCAATTTCTTTGTATACTATAATATATGTATAGTAACAAATAACTCTTCATGATCCAATGCTAATTCGGCTTCTATGGTGTCCATTTAGGCGTCCCAAGTTAGTGATAAAATTCTGGGCCAGATTCTGCAGCCCAGAAAAATAGTCCACTAATATAATCATATATCCTAATCCACAACTCTAAATGGGTCCAAATTTTACATGCGGGTAAGTTACATCTGGGGATACATGTTATTCTTCTATGACCCACTCTGATTCTGCCTTCTAGAAGGACTTACATGCGCTTCTATTCGGTGGAAGCAGGTTGGCTGCCACCTCGGGTCAAGGGTAGAAAAGTCTCATCTCCCTTACATTCCACCACACTAGGCCTACCATACTCAAGTGGGATCTTTTTTACTATTTTAGGCTCGACACAAGACTCCCAAAATGCCTATTTAAGTCAGTTTTGGTGAAGGAGTTTTTCATCTTTGGGCTTTGTTTTCATCTTAATGTTATGCTGCCAATTTCTCTTTGTAACGTTCTTCCTTCACATGTAAGTTGTTTTAATTCATCATAGTTTCTTAACAAAAGTTATTATTCTAATATTATTCTGTTTTTATAAAAATCACTTTGATACTTTTGGTTCAAGGTGTGAATTTATTCACACCATAATTTGTGATATTCATCACACAACGGTGGAGTGATCGATTTTTGTTGTTGTTTTTTTTACTTCTTCAATTCCACCCTTGTAAGTCTACTTCCCGCTTCCGTTGAAGACATTTCATCAATGGAGGGCTAAATATTTTATGGGTTTATCCAAGGGAGTAGAAAGGTTATGTATTGGATGTTATTTAGCACTCCATTAATGGCTAATCACTTCATTTAAATGATATTTTATTTGATGATTTTAAAACATCTTCATCCTTATTGAATTTAAGGTCACACATTTAAAGTGATAATACTAACCATTACCTTGGAGTTCTCAATGATTTAATCCTTAAAGTGTATGGGTGAGTAGTATTAGGGTGTGTATGCATTAAACCAATAAGTGATGATTATGTTTTATCTTCTTAAATGAACCCATCTCAATTATAATAAATTGAAATCATTAAAAAAAGAAATTCATCCAATCCACCCTGAGCGATAACCTAGGATCAAATCATTACCTTAATTTGAATTAACTTAAAACTATTAGTGATACCTTAAACCCATCTAAAATCAACCCAAGTTTTCCACTTCACAGCCAAAAAAATCCATAGAATATACGTGTCTATAGGTACTTCTTAGGTCTCTAAGGATTCGATAACCCAAGATAAACTAAAAGGACCATTCTACCTTCATCTCTTGGGTAAATTTGAGTGAGAATAAGAACCCCATATTCAATCATGAAAATAAATCGATCCAATACACTACTTTAAGTTTAAGATGACTTACAAATGAATAACTGAGAACCAGAAGATTCCATTGAAGATGATGATATTAAAAGTTATTAAAATTTGTCTCTAATTATGAAATTGAAATTGGGGTGATTTATTCAATTTTAGATGAATTGGGTCTGAGTGAGATCATTGGTTTTATTGAAATACATTTCTATTTTTGAAGGTAGAAGTTCCTATGAACTATAGAAAATGGGTTGAAGCTGGTGAAAGAACTAGAGGGTTTTGACGAATCAATGTTGACTGGGGTTGACAAATTTTTAACAATGCTTGTGAGAAGACTCCTAGAGATTTTTACCAATCTAACATATGAATCAAACAAGAAGAAATTGGGTGGCACTTCTAGATGTGATCAAATTGGTTGAAATAGACTACCCATTTTCATTTTTGGTTGTCAGGGGAGTTCTGAGTAAGTGATGTTGAGTTGGTGATGATGATATTTTGGTTTTTGGTTTTTTACTATGTGTGATTGTAGGTTCGGGCTATTTTCAACTTTGGGAACTCATCGATCTAGTTTTTGTAGTAATGATGACACAGGTGGTTGTGCACTAACTTCTTGACCCATGACTAGGTGAGTCTACAAACTAAAGGTCTGAATTCAATCAAAGGATAAAGTGATGAGTTATTATAGAATTAATTCATGAGTTTGGTCATATTTTCGATATATTTATTACTTATTAGGATGATTTGATTGGTATAATAATTCTTTAATGAAATCTGAAGAGGTGGAAGTTTGGTTGACCGGGAATTTAATGATAAATAAATAATTTAATTTTAATCTGGGTAATCTCTAGATATTTTCTAGAAGGTTATTTTAATTTGGAATTACAAATCTACAAATTTAATTAGAGGTGATTTGAAATGAACATTGGAGAAATGATATTTCCAATGGAAGTTTTATTTATGTCACAAGTGGAAGGGGGTGTTCATGGTGAATCTTCCACATGGATTCTTTTTTTTATCTTTGGTACTCATGTTTTTCAATAAATAGTTCAGGATGATTTTGTATCAAGGGACCAACCACCCCCCCCATCATTCTATTTTCTATTTTCTCTATCTCTTTTATTCTCCTCCTTCTCTCCACTTTAATGTTATCTATTTTGTAAATAAAATTGTTCATGGTTTGTTCTCATACCCCATGTGTGATATCTTAACTCGAGACATGGAGGGATAATCTACAGAGATTATTTTAGAAGGTGATGCTAAAATATACTTGGAGACCTAATTTATTTTTGATCATCACTTTCTTATTCATGTCATTTTTCCTCTTGTGATTTTATTTTTTCCATAAGAATCTTTCAGTGGGTTCAATTTTGATGGAATTTCATCAAAACTTTCATAAGTAAATGATTCTTAGAAGTATCAAGCCACAAGATTAATCATTACATTGGATTAAAATATTTTTTAGGGATATAAATATAATCATTTGAGTGAGTTTTAGTTTATTATATTTAAATATTTTGGTTGGTGATAGGTCATAGAGAGATTAACTTTTCTTCAATTGGTTTTGTTCTTACGGGATTTTCTTATATTCTATTGTTTTTTCCTTTATTTGTTTATGTTTTCTAACATTTTCACTTCTTCATAATCACCTTTTCTCTCCTAGACCCTATTTCATTGTTTCTTCCTTCTACTAAAAGAAATCCAAAAAATATTCTTGAGAAACCAATAGTATAAACACATTGCTTCCTTCAGATCGTCCCCAAGGTTAGACACCATGCTATATCTTGGAAGATTATAAATGTATATTTGATATTTCAAAATATAGACTATCAAAAATTATCACTATTTTTAAGGAGCACGTTCATATTAGTTATTTTTCTCTTTTCTTTTAATTATTATAGATTTCAACTGTGATGGAATTAAAAATTCTTAAATACTTTTCACTGTTAGAATATCCATATGTGTAGGAACTCACACAAGCCATTGAATTCATCTAGAGTTGTACTAATCATACAGTTGTTAGAGTCCCTATAATGAAAGATTTGGTGTCTCTTGAGCAGATGTAGAATTTATAATAAACTTTAAACTTGTTTATGTATGATCAAAAAACATGGAAATAATTAATAAATATGTTTAAAAATGGAGAATCCTATATTTGAGAATGATTTTTTCCAAGATGATAATATAGAAATTTAGAATCCACATTTTGGAACTTTTTTTAGGGCTGGAAGGACAAGAATTGATCCAAATATAAAAAAATAGACATACTTTGGAAGATAATTTTCTTTCTTTTAATCGACATGATGATTTAAATTGATCTCACTTTTCTAATGATTTTTTAATTTTTTATATGAGGTACCAACTTAAGATACCCTCTCTTATGCCATGTAATATACTATATATGAATTATTTTATTTTGAGGAAATTCTAGATAAGGATGAATACCTGACTCCTGACTCAGAAACACCCCTAGGAGAACCAAATATTAATGAAGAAGATAAATCTAACCAAATTCAAGGAGTTTTTCGCTTTATTGAAGAATATTTTCTTTCATTTGATTCAAATTTTAATTTATCTAATTTTGATGATGCTTCTCGCTGCATAGGTTCTAAAAATTTTGTTGAAATTCCTAATTTCCTAGAGGGACTTGAGAAGACTGTTACTACACTCGATGACCAAATTTTTAAACTCCCACTTCAAATTGTCAATCCAAGTTTAGGAGTGGTCAAAGAGTAAGAGGAGGTTTATGTGAAGTGAAATAGTTTATAAGTGGATGTTGATAAGAATGTTTTTTTCAATAATGATTTTATAGAGGATATTGAGTCATAATAAAATTTTCAACTAATACTTGAATCTTTAAAGTCCATTTACATAATTTTCAAGATAAAGAAACATGGATGTGCTTCAACGTTTTTTTTCACTTTCCACCAATCCTTGGAAGTTACAATTCCAAGGAAGGGGAAATAAAGTTAGCTAAAAATGGGTTATTCCATAAGTCATTTAATTTTCAAAGCACTAAAGCTAGAAAGAATCACCTGTGTTTTTTTTATGTAAGAATACACACCCCCTTATTATTGGTGATAAACCACCGGTTTTCCAGGTGTGGAAAGTCTAAATACAACACCCCTTGGGGGGTTAATCCTAATATTTCCTTGTTTATTTATACTTTTAGTTTTTCAGTTGTTTTTAAATTTATTTTATAATTATTTTTGACTATATTTAGGAAGAAAAAAATGAATTACATGTCACCATGTCAAAATATATTTTAGGTAATATCTTTCATTTCCATCAAGCTTCTATGTTATGTCCTTCCACCATAAAATTTTCAAAATTTTAATTTCCAATTACATGATGTAAATCAAATGTGGGGGAGGGGTATATTAAAATTTCATTGATGCACAAGTATTAAGGTTTGAGGGTGTAATATCTTATGAATTTAATTTCAAACATTCTAAATAACTGAATTTTATGAAAATATTTTATGCTTTCCATAAAGTATTAATGCATGTATATTTTAAAGTTTGTTTGTTAAGTATTTTGGGGAGTATAATTTTTTATTATATTGAATCATAAATTCATTTTTTTCAAATATCAAAAGAATCTACTAGTTATAGAAACTTGAATCAAACTACCAAAGCATTAACTCTTGTTTTTTATTATTTTGAACTATAAATTTTGTAATTTAATGCATGTATATTTCAAATTTTTGGAAATATAAATTTTAATACCATGCTGACTTACTCAAGTCAAAAAAAGGTAGGTGTGTCATGCTAAATCTTATGTGTTAAAGCTTCTAACAAGTGGAGTAACAATTCAAATTATGGATCCTTATTCTTCCCATTTTCATGAAGAATCAAAATTTGTTACTTACTATTTATGGTCTAATAAACTATTGAAAATTGATTTTAAAATGGTTAAATGCAATCTGAATTTATCATGATAAATTTTCTGGTTTCTACTACGCTTTTTACTACTTGTGGGGGATTAAAATTTAGTGTGCATGTTTATTTAAACACTTTATTGAAAATAATTGTTGAACATTAGATTTTAACATGAATATACTTTGAAAACCTTGAATTCACGTTGTAGTTTTTTATGTAGTAACCAGTAATAATATGTTGTGCATTTTGTTCTTGTTTTTTTCATGCAAAAATTATTTTTGATCATTCTTGTGACCCTTGAACATTCATATAATTTCTAATTTTTAAAATATTTTAGAACTTACACTATCTTAAATTGTTTCATCCCACTTTTAAATTCAACAATAGAGATATATTTGTGTTTTAAGTGTCAATGATGGGTCTTTAATTGTGCATCAATTATGTTCTAATGTAATCCCATAAAAACTCCATAATTTTTTTCAAAAAATTATGTTTTTAAGCATCACTTAGTAATTTTTACTCAATGAAAGTTTTTCTCAAATTTGAGGGTTGTGATTACACTTTGAGGAGGTTAATCTTTAATATCTCTTAGATTTAATTGATTAAATCATTTTTCTTATCCTCTTGAAAAAAATGGATTTTGGTAAAATATTAGGAGAATGTCGTATGATTATTATTCACTTTAAACTTTTAAATTTGAATTTAACTCATAATACAAGCTTCTAAATGGATTATTAACTGAAAATAATAATCCGATTTGAACTCATACTTTTATTATTTTATTCTTTATTCATCAACTATTGGATGAGTTATTTATTCAACCAATAAATTTTCACTCCACCTCATCCAATGGTCTGTCTATTTATAATGAACTCTTAAAATATGTAAGTCTATTTACCTAGAGGTAAAGAGAAGTTTGGACTTTTAGTTGGATGGAAATATAAATTTGTTAAATTTTCTTTAAAACATTCTATTTAAATTATTTTTGTAAAATAGTAACTAATTTTCATTAAAGTGATTTTATTTGAGAGGGAAATCATTTTTTTGAAATGTAAATAATCCATGAGGTAAAATCTATAGGAAAATATTTTCTTAGAGTGATTTCGGTTTTTCCATTTTGAGGTTTATTTTCTACAACTAAAATGCATAGAGTGGTTGCTTGAGGACTAGAAACATCTTATGTGTGGGGAAATTTTATATGGCCTTTATTTCTTGTGTTTTGACACATCATTTTTGTGTCTAAATTATTCTTTAAATGTTAAAATTTCCCTTAAATTACTTAATTTATTTATTTTTGGTTAATTTTCAATTAATTTAATAATATTATAAAATTTATGTTTATTTTATACTTTTATGTTTAAATTATAATATGTGTAGAGCGATGTGAATATTATTTAATTACTAAATTTAATTTCATTATAAAATATTTAGTTTATTTGTTTTTTTAAATAATTAAATATTTAGATGAAGTTTAATTTAATTTATAATTTAATAATTTTAATGATTTAATAATTTTTAAATTTTTAAAATTTAATTAATTTTTAATATTAATATTTATGTGTTTTTAATTATTTATTTATTTATTTAATGTAACTTAAATTTATTCAAGTTTTATTAATATTGTTAAAAATAATTATTTTGGGAATTAGTGTATATATATATTTATATTTGTTTATTTGGATATTTTTACTTTTATTTTGATATAATAGTGAAATTTTGAAAAAAAAACACTTACATAGCCACATAAGGGTATTTTTCAAAACTCACCCACATAGAAAAATTAAAAAAAGGGAACCTATATATCTATATTTCAAAATGGGTCTTCATGTAGCCACTTTTTATGAAACCCACGTAAGGGAATGATTCAAATATCAAGTAATCATTTAATAGAGTATGTAAATACCATGTACCCGATTTTTCAGTGAAACTATTTCAAGAACCCAAAGATTGTCTAATGAAAAAAATCCACAACCAAGTAGAGGAAGAAAAACACAAGGCTTAGCCATATAATCTATGGTTTTAACCTATCCATCGATTTTGATGTGATGGTTTTAGGAAGAATTTAATTCTATGTTTGTCCAGTTTATCAGTTTTAATGTAGGAGTCTCCAAATGTTTTTTCATTCCCTATGAACTCCTAATGTTCTTGATATTTCCATTAGTTATTACTATAAAACATTATTTTGATGAATAATTATGGATTATTGATTAATTTACTGACTTCTATTTTCTAAAAAATAAATTCTATGTGTATTTTTAAAGGGAAACATTTTTGGGTGCATCGAGTGATCAATGAATTCAATCAATGGAATGATTCGGTTTCAAATAAATCATCAATATAATTTTTTATGGAAATATAACATAGAAATGATGTTTTTTGTAATTGATAACTTATGATAATTTAATTATATATGTTTTACTATTATTTGTACATGGGAGACAATGGGTGATTTGGTAAATCGGGCAGATGCAACGACCAGTACAGATTATTTGTAACAAGCACTACAGGAGGATGAGCAAAGGAGCTTTCACCACAGTAGGGCTAAACAGATTACAAGAATGAGAGGGTATGGAACCTGCCATCGGGACAAGCCTGTACATGCATGTGAATTCCTAGTCGAACAACCATTAAGGAGGTGAAGAGATGATTTCAAAGATGAAGATGCTGGGGAGGAGCAGTTCCAAGTTGTTTGTCTGGGTTGTATGGTATGTTTGTGCCTACGGGCATTGGTTCCTATATGGCCTACGGGCATGTAATAGGGTTCCACCTCATCCCTTGAAAGGTGGATTATCATAATCAATAAAAAATGAAGGCCTTCGGGCCATTAGAGGATACATGTAATCTCCCTCATATTAAATACTTGGTTTATGTATTCCATCTAGTGTTCCTAGTGAAAGTCTTAGTATCCTCATACTAAGAGGTTTTATCATATAATGCATGATTAATGACAACATGTGATGTGATATATTTATTTCCCACTTTACTATTGAATATTGATATTTCCAATGACATCCAACCTTGGTTTTAATTTATTTTACTATTTTTATGTTTTATATTATGTAAATATTGTTTTAAATAATCAGTGATTTTTATGTCATTTTCTCAAACTATAACTAATGGTTTCCATGGTGAAAATATTATTTAGATTCAATGTGTTATCTTATTGGCCTTTTCTTCACACCATACATATTAAAATGGGGTGTATATAGACTTGGTTTTATAGGATACATGAAAAATAAAGGGTTCTATTACATTTGGTGACTCTTATTGACTCGTTTGTTTTATCAGATTAGACAATTATGGTAACATATTAATCAATCAAGTGGTTTTAAAAAGGTAGACTAATTTATAAATTGATTTAAATGGTGGCTTAAGTATAATGTTTTAATAATTGTCTTATAAATGATTTGAAATTATTATCTATATATATATATATAATTGTCCACTTTTTTGTTTTCTAAGTGGTTTTTCCCCTGTTATGGAATGATATTCGATAACAAGTGTTTGGGAAAATTCCTAAATGGATTTTTTTTAAAATAAGTATTTTGGTTTTACAATCAATGTTAATAACTGAATTAATGTTTTAAAAATTATTCTTTTGTGAATTGTATTTCAAACCAAGAATTTAGATGATTTAAAAGTGTTAAAAATGTTTGAAAATGTTGTTTTATTATTAAAGTGATGAGTTAACCCTTGTGATCTATATTTAAAACTACTTTTTTCGCCTTGGTTAATTTTTTTTATCAATGTTTTGGGGTGTTTGATGCTTTTAGTATTTCAAACTGAGATGTGTTGATTCATAAAGGTGTGTTTTCCCATGTGGTTTGGATTTTGAAACTCATTATGTCTTTGAATGTTTTTCAATGGATGTTAAAAGGTAGTGTGAATTCCTATTTTAGTTTAAAGGGTGTTTTGATAAAATTGTTCAGAATAGTAGATTGGGATGACTTTTATAAATGACAAAATTGTTCGGAATTCTGATAATGTTTTAAAAAGATAAGGCCCATTTGAAATTTTATAAAAAATGAATTTTCATAAAAATTTTGATACCCACTTATGCCCCTTTGAAAAGTGTACACAAATGAGAAAATTTAGAATAGTTTTTATTTAAAACACTACGAATGTGTGAGTTTTGAAAATGGGGTTTTAGGACACCATGCCTAGTTTTAGGGAAATGGTTGGTTTTCAAACATGTTTTAGAAAACTTTATGATAGTTGGAAACCTCTTGTAGTTTTGAAATGTTTATATCAAAAATAGGTTTTTATAAAATAGTTTAAATTTAGCTTTTAAAATTTTAATTTGACTAAGACTTAATTAACAAGGGAAAATGTTTTCCAAGTGATTTTTTCATTTAAATAAAATCATAGAAAAAGATTTTTAACACACTTTTATGTGTTACTACTTATTTGGTAAAAATTTATAGAAAATGTTTATTTTTCTAATGTATTTCAAACCATCTTTTTAGGATGTAATAAGAAAGTGATCTCTTAGATTGGGTAGGTTGTGGTGACCTACTGGATATTTAGATCAAAATTATATTTTATAGGTCCAGATTTGTTCTATATTTTTTTACGTCCTTTGGATCTTTTGAGAGGGATATATAGTTGGATGGTGACCCTAGTAGAACATATTTTGTGTATTTATTTTGTTAAATATTAATATTATCGAATAAAATAGGATGGATATGAATAAATAATTGATGGATGTCAATCATTTGACAAAAGAGTATAAAGATGGAGTGAAAGAGTTCATAAAGATTAAAAAATATCATGCATATAACCCTTCTCAAATACTTTTTCCATGTTTATACTATTTTCATTTGTGGCTAATTAGTCTAGAGGAGTTGGAATAACACTTTATCTTCCACGAAATAGATCAAAGTTATAAATGTTGGAATAGAAAAGGGGGAAAGTTAATGTAGCTATTGGTTGGGATAAAACTACATTTTATGGATCATTTGACATGATTACAAGTGTGGACAATGAAGAATACTTTATCTAGGATGTGATTATAGATGTGAATGATGATGAAGATTTTATTGATGGAATGAAAAGCATAGTTAAAGATGAACTTTTTGATTGCGCAAAATTGTTTGAGATGTTAAAGAGTTGTGCAAAGATGCCATTGTATTCTAGTTGCACTAAATATACAACATTTTCAGTCGTACTAAAGCTGTATAATTTAAACCAGTCAATGGATGGAGTGATTCTAATTTTACAGAGATACTTTATATCTTAAATGGAATTATTCCAGAAGATAATGAGATCCCTACTGAACATATGATTCCAAAATAATGCTATTCTCAATAGGTATGATCTTTGATATAATACACTCCTTCTCGAATGATTGTATACTATTTCTCAAGGAATAAAAATCACTTAAAGAATACAAAAAAGTGTGGTGACTCAAGAGACAAAAAATATTAATCTCGTCATAAAAAAGTTGTATGGTACTTTCCAATCATTACAAGGTTTAGGAACCTATATGGAAGTGAGGGTACTGCATGGAAATTGACATGACACGTAGATACAAGAAACATAGATGGAAAACTATGTCACCTCGTAGACTCTCCTTAGTGGAAGAGAATTGATCTTGAGTATCCTGAATTTGTAAATGAGCCAAGAAACCTTCGTCTTGTTTTATCTATAAATGGAGTTAATCCTTTTGGTTTTCAAAGAATCAATCACACTACATGGATGGTTATGTTGGTAAATTATAACTTTCCACCATGGTTATGCATGAAATGAAAATACATCATGTTATTCTGGGATCTAGGTGTTATGTTTTTATGATTATTATAGAAATGAATATTTTACATTGAGATCCATGTTGTACGAGATGATAAATGACTTTCTTTATTATGGAAATTTTTCAGGATATATCATTAAGGGAACTCAATTGGTGTCCCATTTGCGAAAAAGTTACACAGTCAATTAATTTGAAACATTCATTGAAAAATGTGTTTATAGGACATTGCATATTTCTACCCTGATGAAATAAGTACCGATCTTGGAAGACATTATTTAATGGAAGATCAGAAGAAAGTATAACACCATCTCAACTAACAGGTGATCAACTATTTTAGAAAGTAAAATATGTGGACACAAATTTTAGTAAACAATTTTCGAAAACCTTACAAAAACCGGTTGTAAAAAGAGATCAATTTTTTTTTAATTTCTATACTGTAATTTTTTTTAAATAAAACACTTTCTTGATTTTGTCCATGTTGAAAAAAATTCATGTGATAGTTTCATCGTAACATTGATAAATTCACTCAACAAAATAAATTATGGAATTAAGGCAAGGTTATACATGGTTGACATGGGAATATGAGAAGAGTTGGTTCTATTGAAGGGTGAAAAACAAAATTTTATTCCTCTAACTACATAAACTCTTTATAAGAAGGAGGGATTTAGTTTTTAAACTTCTTGAATGATGTAAAGTTTCTTTAGGGGTATTCATTGAATATCAGTAATATTGTGTCAATGATAGATTCAAATTTAAAGGGTCTAAAATCACATGACAGTTGTTTTTTTATACAAGATTTAATTACTATAGATTTACATTTCATTTTTCCAAGGAATGCTTATTATACATTAACCAAGCTCTATTTATTCTTCAATTCTATATGTAGAAAACTTATAGATCCAACAAAATTGTTGACTATGGAAATAGAAATTACCTTCATATTATGTGAAGTGGAAAATTTTCTTCTCGCCAAAATTCTTTAATATAATGGTTCATTTTATGGTTTGATTGGTGAGAGATATTTGACTATGTGGTTGTATACACGATAGATGGATATACCCCATTGAATAGTATATAAATATTTTGAAAGGGTGTGTCAAAAATCAAATTTTTCCAGTGGGTCGTATTTCAGAGCGATATATTGTTGAGGAATCTATTGAATTCTATACCAAATGATTGTCTAGTGTGGAAAACATTGATCTTCTAAAATCTTGTCACACTGGGTATCTTGTGGGTGAAATAATTTCTAGAAAATATTTTTTTACGATCAATATTACATAACAGACATAGGCCCACCTTTACATATTTTATAACTGTTTGGATGTTACCTCGTATGTTGAAACTCACAAATAAATTCTTAGGAATTTGAATCCCTCAAGAGTTGAAAGATGGATATCAAATACACATAATCAATAGTTTATATAATATTTTTAGGACCATATTTTTAAGTATCCAGATGAAAACCTATATTCAATTTCATAATGACTTTTATGGCTGGCCAACAGACCAAGTGTGTATTTTTATCTTAAAATTTTTATGTAATTAATGGTTATAAGTTATATACAAATGAACATGATGAAGGCAGTACCATGAAAAATAGCAGAGTTACAGTTTTGGTTGAATCGATGCATGTTTCTTTTATTAAGGAAAGAAATCCAATTTACATGAATATGTTATACTTTGGCATCATCAAACAAATATGGGAGTTCGATTATACAACATTCCAAGTGCCGATTTTTCAATGCATGTGAGTTTATAACATAAGTTAAGTTAAAATATAAGAATTGAAATTTGTGAAATTTGATTTTAGTAAGTAAGGGTACAAATATAAACCATTTATAATGGCATCATAGGTAGTACAAGTATTTTATGTTCTAGATCTTGCAGACCAAATGTTGTCAATTATTTTGTTATCAACCCAAAACACTAAAGGTTAAGATGAGAATTTAATTGATGATGACCCTTTCATTGGGAAATTGTAATAATTTCATAACGGTCCCAATGTAGATAGTGTTTTTTATATCTAAGGAGACCAAAATTAAGGTATTTGGATAGTCAATAGAAGGGTAAAATACCTTCATCCTTTAAAAAAATTGAGATTTCAAAAATCATGTCATATTTTTTTGTAATATACATTGTGTTTTATCATGTTATTATCTATTATTTTTTTAATTTATGTAATATAAATTAAATTTTAAACCACTTTTGTAGATAATTACTTCTATACATGATGGTGCTCCCAATCCTAAGGAACAACATCTCTCTCAACCTACTTCTGCTCATAGTGCAGAGGAACAAAGACCTTATGTACGTATTGGTGCTCCCAATCCTAAGGAAAAATAGGTTTCTCAACTTGTTTCTCCTCCTAGATCAGAGGTACAATGACCATCTGCACATGCTGATGCGGCCACTATAAAGGAACAACATAATGATGATGTTGAATCCGAGTAAATTGTAGGTGATGAAGGATTGGCGATAAAAAAAAAATAGGACCGACGTAGTTTGATGGTGTCAGAAAAAATAATTAAGGTGAAAATCAAAGGCTTCAAATACAAGGTCAGATGGAATGCATAGGTCCAGCATATTAAACCCAAAAAGGTCATGCTTAGTAGTTACATTGGAATTTTCACTCGACAATGAGTGAAAATTGATGTATATTCGTGGTACCATGTTGTGCCCACACTTAAGACACTAATGTGGGAAGATATTATGGTAATATTATGATATAATTTCTTTATTTTAATAAAATAATAAAATGATAAAAAATTCACTTACTCTTCATCATCCCTTATAGAGTGAATTTATAGTAGATGAATCCCATAAGAAAAATAGATTAATGCATGCTAGAAGGATTTACAGAGGCTTTAGTACAATTATAAAGAGAAATTATCTTAAAGATATTGTATGGAAAATAAACCTACACCCACTACTTAGGTGTACACACCTAATAACCCAAGAAGCATGGGATGTGTTCACTAGACATTATGCGGATATGTCTTTTTAGGTACATTGTGGATAGTAATACATTTTTTGATGATATGTGTATTCATCTCTTTGATTGAAAAAATTTAATTTATGACATTGAAACTGAGTGTTTAAAATAAGGAAGGGAAGAAAAACCAATGTACCCCTACCTTAATGTAAGGATGGGGTACACTTGACTTAAAAAAATTGGTATGTATTTTAAATCTACCATAATACTTTTATGTGACATAAAACAATAGCATAATTATGTTCCTCTATTTATATGAAAATTCATGACTCTAAATCAAAATACACTTCCATCCCATGCCATGTGATATAGAAGGAGTAATGTGTAAATAAATATGGGATACTAATAGATGAAAACACACACAAAAGTGTAGGAAACATGTGTAAGTATGACATAATAAAAAAATTATTTAAATGGCTATTACATAACAATGATTAATTATTTTCCTATATTTTTATCTGAAGTAGTCATGGGAATCAGCAACACCTGTATCAAATGAACACTTACTATCGGTGGCCTTGAAGTGGATAGAACAGCATAGCAGCATCAAAGGTGTGGGTTTTGGGGTGACACCACAAACATATTTTGAGATAAAAAAACAAGAGGAGTATAATGATAAAGAAATGAAACGTATGACAGAAATAATAGCTACCCTTGAAGAACAATTCTAATGGTAGAGAGAGTTTCTAGAAACATTTATGGGGGGAATCAAAAAAGAAGAAAAAAATCAAGAACAACCATTATGTGAAAATCTCTCCCCACCCCCACCAGTTTTTAGTTAAACCATCCCCCTCAAAGAGAAATCTCAGTCATTGTAATCAATATTCTAATAATTGTTTCTATGAAATTTGAATCAAACAAACACTGATACCATTCTTATAATTATATTATACAAGGTGAAAACGACTATGATTTATATCTATAAACACCCACATATCATCGTGTAGCAAGGGAAACAGTGTTCAATATCTAAGATGATAGTTTACACAACAGACCACTTCCAATAGGTCATATGAGAGTGTAAATTAGTGTAGTTCATGAGCCAAGTGTCGAGCTACTTATTCAACTTGATGATGAAGATATTCATATAGCCTACTTATCTATTGGAAAATTCATCACATTGTTGTCAGATCTTGTAAAAACACTTGTCAAAAAGGAGGTATTAATTTCCAATTTATTTTTCAAGCTAAAACTTTAACAATTAATGAAAAAAGGTATGAACCAATGAATGTTATTATATATGGAAAAAGTAATGGGGTGAAATAAAATACTAACTCAAAAATATCTAAAGTATAGATTAGTGGATCAAAAAGATCTAATGAAAGCACCTTCACCCCACCAGTTCCATATACTCATTTACTAACATTGAAGGTTTATATAAGGCCCCGGCCTTAAACATTACTAAACCTTAATATAAGTCAATAATTTGACTTTTCATCACATCAAGGATCTTTTTAGGTTTATAGATTTAGAGAATTATTCCATAACTCATACATAAAAACATAAATATTACAAGTAGACACTTTTACTCACTATCCAATTTTTTCATAAAACAGAAACTTATTTAAAATGAAATATGGTTTGTTTCATTTTTAAATAGAATGACTCTTCCTTGATCCCATACTTGACTCTATTCTTCTTTAAGTCCTCCAAAAACATTTCAAAACTTGTGATGACCATTAAAAGATGGATAAGGTATACATAAAGAATTAAAACTATTAGTCTTGAAAAACATCTAAACCATGAATACTTTATCATAAAGTAATACTTTTCACCATTAATAAGTAGTAAAAACACTTCATTTTATATAATCTCATTTCTTACCCTTTTTGAAACCAAAATATTACCATAAATCCCATAAAAAGAAATATATAACATATAAAAGTAACTTGGGACAAAAACATACTTAAATGGAATAACTATACGGTCAACTTCCACATATATCACTAAATTAAATGGCCATACGACCGACTTCCATACCCAATGCATTGGAGGTTATAATGTAACAACCCGTCCTTGGTTTATCACGGAACCAATCATCTTTGGTTTATGATATAACCACCTGTATTTGGTTTATCACATAACCACCTTTATTTGGTTTATCACATAACCACCCAAGAAATATCAAAGTACAATTACATAATCATAACAGATAAAATATTGCAATTATAAACATTTCACTCATAAAATTACATTTAAAATCACAAGAGATCATTTTAAGATATTGAAATAGTAAATCCACGTTCAAAACCATTTTCAACACCAAAACACCCAAAAAGGGAAGAAGGGATTTCTTTTCCTTTTAAAAACATTAAGTCTTATAGAGGAATCCAAATATCAAATAATGGTTATGAAGGATGAGGATTCATTGTCATTGTACATGTTAAAAACATTCCTTTTTTCATTAAGTAAAATGCTTTGTAGAAACAAAAGATTCCCATTGAATTAAATTAAAAAGTCAAAGGGTTGATTATAGACCATATAAAATAAGGAGGTGAATACTATCAAAATATGCCTCATTTAAAGGAGATTGAGACAAAGTGTAATGACCCAAACTTTTTATCAATATTTGTTTCTTAAATTTGTGTTTTATTTTATTCATACTCAAGAAAACAATATTATTTAATTAATTAAGTGAGTATAATTAAATGAGACTATTGGGTTTCAACTATTATATGACCATTGGTCAATATTACCATTGGAAACTAAACTCTTAACACTACAATTATTGTTTATAAATACAAGTGGTCTTGATTAATTAATAAAGAAAGAAGAGTCGATGGCCTCATCCTATAGACTCAGGTCGTACAAACCCATCTATCAGAGCTTGGGAAGGAGGTAGCATCTCTGGGCTTTGCTTTGAATCAAACCCAAGCTGAGCTTCAACATGTGAAGCTTGAACAAAATCGCCTAAGGGATAATTTCAAGCTGATAAAAATCACCACTCGGGTAATGTTGTTCGAGCTGCCCCAAGATTCTATCACCATAACACACCTTACAATTAGGTCATATGCCGGTGTTATAAGTGGCTATGTAACGTGACCTTAGTTACTTGTGTAAAACTTTTGTATAAATAAAATTTTTATTTCTTATTATGGAAAAGTTGGTGAATTTAAAATATCCAGATAAATGTAGGATGAATTTATAGTTCCATATTACTAATGAATTTTGGAAAAAAGGGTATTTTAAAATATTTATGTAAAATTTAAATAATTAATAATGTAAAATTATTCAAAAAATGGTCTTCCACAGTAGTGACCAGTAAAAAATTAAGAGTCTAATAAGAACAACTTAATTTTTAGTGAATAGTAAAGTATGGATAGTTATATACCCTTATGAATAGTAATGAATAGTAAATTGGCCAAAAAAATAGAAACTTCACCCATGAATGTATAAATACAATTTAGAGATCTTAAAAGTGAACAAATGATCATAGTATAAGTTTTGGTATTTTTGTATGTCATAAATATTTTTTTTACAATTTTATAATTATTTTAATAATTTAAAATGGAAATGTATTTTCAAAAAATGTAATCATAAATTGTTACTTTATTTTATTATGGTTATACGAGAATTTTACGGGACCTTGATTACTTTCTTAAGGTGTTACAAAACGAGTTATAGTTTTAGAGTTGTTTTTTTGAATAAATAATGATTTTATTTAAAAATTAAATTAAAAATATGTATAAAATTATTTTCATAAAATGGAGTTAATTTTTTAATTTAGAGCATCGATATTAGGTTAGGGTAAATTTTTGGGATTTTTCTGAAATAGTTGAATTTTCAGTAAATAGTAAAAATACAGTTTTGAGTTTCGGGTGTTTAATGACATCATTGATGATGTAATCATGATGTAATAAATATGGTAAAATTTTTAATAGTAAAATATGTTATGAGGTGTCCCAAGTGTACAATACCATGGTAAAATACCGTGGGCAAGCCCATGGTTTTGCAAATACCACCGATGAGTGTCCCTTGGAAATTAATTAAATATTCTCTCATTTTTCCTATAAATACCAAGACATTCCCTCATTAATTTCATTCCAAAATCCTCCTAAACTAATTTATAGTCTTTTTAACTCCCAAGGAGTCCTCCCAAGGTTCCCTCAAGCCCCCCAATGTCCCAACCTTCAAGCTTTCGAAGTTACTCTTCACGGTAAAGGAACCTTTCACCCTCCTCTTTTTCGTCACAATTTCATTTATGTTATGTATTCTAGTTTCAATATTCTTATGTTGGGGTATGTTATTATATATTCTTATTACTTTCCATTTCATGTCCAAATGATGATATACCATTTCCTCTCTCATCAATTTATTTTCTGAATTTTTATAGACGTCGTTAGGCTGCCGAATTTTTCGTAAAAGAAATAACATCTTCTCTTTTCTTTCATGTTTCCTTTTCAAGTGCTATGTCATTAAAATATCCATAAAAAGATCTTATTATGTGCCCATACTGTATTATGAATTATTTTTTAGTGGTTGACCCTAGTCCCCTATCTTTTCAATGTTTTTTAAAAAGATATTATGTAGTTGTTATGCTGTAGAATGTTCGTCTCAAAATCTCTCTCTTTTTCACAAGAAATTATCTTGTATTATTTATATGGATACCCAAATGTATTTTCATTTCTAGGGATATTCATAAATACATAAAATTTATCTAATTTATTCTGTAATTTACATACATATAACCCTCACTCCCTTCCCGTGGGTTATAAATGACATAATGATCTTATTTTTTAGTAATTTTTAAACGTCACGATTTTGACATGAAACCCATTTCATTGATTCTATTTAGGTTATTTATGAAATGTTTGATTATGTTCTATGTGGATCACATAAAAATAAATACATATTAAGGTTTCACCCTAATAGCGCTCCAGTGCATTGGGTAAAGAATTTAATCTCTATAGATGACAAGTTTCACAATACCTTGGTGAATAACCTCGGTAATTTTTATAACACATTAGGGATGAACCTTGGTGATATGTTCATGAATGTATAAATTAAATTTTGTAGCCACATATTCATGTCATTGTTCAAGTTATTTTCATCATGAAATTCCTCTACTTACATTTCTCATTTCTTTATCATGTTCTTATTGATATCTCAAGTAAACTTAATCCCTTGCTTTCCTTACTAGGTTTTCTGCTCACCCTTCCTTTGATGTATGTCTCCAGGTTAAGAGATGTAGTAGTTTTTCATAGGATGAACTTTTAAAGAGGCTTTTCAAGGGGATTTAAAATATTATTTTAAGTTTTCATTTGTTTTTTTTTCAATTTACAAGTCACTAGACTTTAAAGGTCCTCTGTTTGTATAATGTAATGAAAAGTTATGTAATAAAAAGGCAAGATGTCATAAGAAGTCCCTTATCATGAGTCTAACTCTTCATGTATAAACATTATGTTCTTAAATAATAAACTTAGGTTAATTTATAGTTGATTAATAAACTTTTTAAAGTTTATTATTCATTTTATATCACTTATTACCATGTTATAAAAATTACATAATTATTTAAGTTCATATCGGATGTTTTGTCGATATTCAGTACTTGAGTTGAAAATGAACTTGTTTTAATGTAAATTTTCCATGTAGTCAAAATTAAATAATCTCCATAATATTATTCATTATTAAAATATAATATATATCTAGTGTATATGTATTTATAACATTCATAATATTTTGAGATAAGAAATTAAATGCAACGTTCATGGAAACGGTAGGTCGTATGTACGCATGAACACTACTTTCATTTCTTCGTCATATTAAAATAATAATAATCAGATGATATAAATATATATTAAAATAACAGTATTATATTAATTTCATGTAAGTATCATTGGTTTAATAAAACCATCCTTTATATGTTCCATGTATAGCGAGAACGAGTGACATCGCTTTGAGGGGGCGGTAGTTCACACTTCCTCAGAAGAAATTATCGCATTTACACGACATGAAAAGTATAGAGGTATGTTATAAATAAAAATTAAAGAAGCTTGGGAAAAATATAAATATAATATATATATATCATATATAAATACACTTCCACCATAATTTCCACCATGAGAGGCGGTAGGAGAAAATTGAACAATCATCATTTCGTTAGGTAGTAGTTCGTCGTACAAAGAAACAGTATGTCCTATATCCATTAGATGGAGGTGTGTGTAAGTGTAGTTATAAACCTTAGAATAAAAAAATACTTGTATATTTAGGATACTGTTTTTTTATAAAATAATGGAATAAGGATAGGTTAGGGGTTTGGAGAAAAAAAATAAATGAAAGGAGCTTGAGAGAAGACGTTTCCCCTAAATCGGGAAACTCCATTTGATTTGAGCCAAAAGGATTCCTTAAGATTCCTTATGCCCAAATTAATAATTTTAGGAGGAATTGAGGGATTTTCGGATCTTATTTAAGTAGAATTTGGATGATACAAGGGGATTTAGAGGTGGGAGTAAGTGGGTAGAGGTGGTGTCCCTTTATAAGAGGGAGGAGGGGCACTTTTGGAAAGTCCTCAAGAATTATTTTATTATAAATTTATTTTTGAATTATAATAGTTCCAAAGTTATATATTTCAAGGATAAGATTATTATGGGTCTAAATACTCTCAAAAAATAGCTTTTAGACAAGTTTATGTAACAAAATTAACCTTATTGTTTATCTTTAAACCTTAGTTAAAAACATTAACTCTTACCATGTCTTCTTGTATTTTCATAATATATGGTTACTATAGTTACTATAAAATTACATGAAAATCAATAGTGGATAATTAATGAAATTTTTAACATTATTTAAGTCATTTTTCCAAAGCTTATACTTTTAGAAATATTATATCATTTAATAAATTAGTTTTTATTTTAAAAACTCATTTATGTCTATTTTCATACTATTTAGTAATTGTTTTTTGTTAAAGTCGTAACAACTAGATTCCTTCGAAACAAATAAATTAACTCATCCCTAACATTTAAATTTCATCCAAAAAAATAATGGCATCAAAATTTTCAAATAAAATTTATTTTAATATTTATAATATCATTTATTTGAATATTTCATTAATAAGGTAATCACTGTATAATCATTGTGTCATAAATAAATTTACTTATTTAATGTATATAAATTATAAATAAAATACCATGAAGTAGAAAATATTTTTAGATTTATAATGAATATTTATAGTTATATATATCAGTTATATAACCTTATATTAAAATTAATTTAGTAAAAAGATACATTTTTTTGTAATATTTCTCTTCACTTTAAATTAATTATTATAACATGTCATTATCATACCCAAGTGGCTCCATGAGGACCTAAAATCGACCCAAGGATACACATGGTTGGACCTATCTAATAAAATAGTATTATTAAACATTTTAGGGTACTTTTATATTATTATAATATTATTTTTTTACTCTAATTTACAAAATTTACCCTTTAACCATTGTAAATAAAAAAATTACTCAAGTTACTATTCATAACGTCCAAAAATAAAAGAAACCCATTTAAATAATTTGGGCCTTATTATTCCAAATATGGAATCAATTTTTAAAAATTCAAAATACATAATTTGAAGAAATTAATTTAAAATTAATTCTCATTTTCAAAACCAGAAAGCGGGTTTTTAAGAAGTAAAAACTATAAAAAGATTGAAATGTTTTATGTCAAATTTCAGTGTGAAATTACTTCCAATGACAAAAATTTCATTAAATTATAAAAAATAATCTAATTCAACTTTATAAAAAATTAAAATAACAATATAACTATATAAATAAATTATATGAAAATGAATTTTTGAATTAAAATGCAGTATTTTTCACTATTCATTAAAATATGGATTTTATCAGCAAAATACTAAAATTTCACCAAAAGTAAATTTTGATGTTCTTATTATAAGGAATAAGTTTATTTTTTAAAATATAACATATAAAAGTTGCAGAAACTAAATTTAAAAACGGTTCTCCATTAAAAGGTGGTAAAATGATCTTTTGAAAATATTAGAGTATTTTATGCTTAAAAATGGATTTATTCTCATTTCAAGCCTCTAAAATTTGTTGGATAAATGTAAAAACATTTATCAAACATGTGTAATAATATTTAAGTTAGTTTGTTTCATTCCCACCAATACAATGGCTAGGCGTTAACTACCATTTAAAATAATAATAATATTATTGTATTATTTTTTAGTATAACTCAATGTCGTGTACAACGTAAGATTTTGAAGAAACCCATTGTTGTGTGTTGAGTATGATTTCAAAAAATGTGTCTCCTTTAATGTAAAATTAATATCTTATTCATAAATATTAATAGATATTGAAATTTAATATTCTATAAATACTTGGGATGTTATATCCTCTCCCTTTTGTAAATTGTTTCCTCGCAATTTTAAAATTTGGATCGGTAAATTCATTGAAAATACCACATCGGAAAAAAGAGTCAATAAGACTACCACTTTAAAAGAATTAAAGATAAGTACAAATGTCTCCTGATATAAAACATGCTAGGATTTCATATAGGAAAACATGGATATGGAGGAAAAAATAACCATCTTATTCTGATGGAGAGTGATGGAAAACATGATGAGGAGAAAGTTAACAATGAGAAAACCACAAACTTAAGATGGGTTAAATGGTCTTTGATTTCGTAGTAGGAAAAGTAAATGGGAAAAGTTTTGTTTTAGGTTACTTTTCATAAAGTTGAGGAATTATTTTACTGCTGAGAATAAGAACATAAGTAAATATACTTATTCGAATGGTAGAGTCCTCTAATCAATTTCCACCACACACTAATCTTTTTCTTCAAATGATGATTATTGAAGATGAATTTCCACACCTGAAGCAATATAATCAACTTATAAAAACTCAAATCATCTAAAAATGGTTAAATATCTATTTCCCCTACCTTTAAACATTAAAAAACCAAAATGGTTATTAGAAGATCAGATAATCCCCCAAAAAGAATAATCCTTTATAAGGAGAAGGACTACTTTTAATCTCCAAAATTCAATAGTAATACCCATTTTCTAAATAGACCATTCAATAAGAAATGTCCTTAAAATTCTTCAAAATAATACAAACTAAGATTAAAACCCAAAATTTAGAAGGATTTGATCACATAGTCTTCAATTATAAATATTAGTATTTATCTCCAAATAACATCGACTACTCTTAAAGTATCATAGTTAAATGCAATCAACATAATCACATATTCTCAATGATAGGTAAATCATTTCCACAAATATCCAAAATTTCTATATGTTCACAAAAAAACATAGATTCTTCCAAAATAACATTCAACCATTACTCCTCAAATGAATCCCATAGTATTCTATTTTTTATAGGCATATAGTGTTCGAGAAAGAGCGAACATCTTCCAAAATAACATTTATCACTTAATCACCAAATAATTTTCCTATAATAAGAATATCCATTTGACAAAACATAATTTCCAAAAATAAACTTATTCTTAATCCAAAAAATCATTTAACTAAAGAGAATAAGTCATACTAACACTACAAAATATTTCAATTTTTCCAACGGGGGCATATTTGTTGGTAAAAGTACATTTTCTGTTGATAAAACATTTTACCAACATATATGTCTCTGTCACTAAACTATCGATAAGAAAATCTATCGCTAAATGTTTTTCCAACAGATAAAATCATTATGTTACAATTACAATAATACCAAATGATAAAATATATGTTGGTTAAAATGTTTAGCAAGAGGTTCAAATGACAAATTTTTCTATTGGTAATAATATTACCCACATAAAATATCTGTTAAATTATAAATTTTTATTTATATTAAAATTCCATATTATATTTATTAATTTATCATATATAATACATTTATTTTAATTAGTGAATAAAAGTTAATTTTCAAACATTTTCAAAATTAGAAATATATATATATTAATAATGGAATTGAATCAATACAAAATCTATCCCCCCAACACGATCCATCACATTCCCAACCAACCTAAAACGCACCCCCCCCATGCTAGTGTCATCCCATCCATGGAACACTAGGGACCAGCAGCCACTAGCAACCCATGACCCGCGAGCTAGCAACAGCTCACAATAGCAGAAAATATATGCCAGTGAGTTAGCAGTAGCTCATCCATGCCAGCAGCAACTCATCCATGTCACACTAGGGAAAAGCGGGCACCAACAACCAAGACCTGTGAACCAGCAGTAACTCATCCATTCTAGAGAGTCAGCTCCATCTCAAATAACTGAAAAATATTTACATGAATTGAAACCAAAATATAAATAGAGGTATGAAAATAATATTTTCATAGTGGGAATTTTTCATCATCCCTGTTGAAATATCATAAATCTGGTAAGAGTTGGTATTCCCATGGCCCACACCCCCTCCCACCATAGCATTTTTTCTATCTCCAACATCAAGTACCCCAAGCTAAACATGCAACAAAAAAATCACAGTCACTCCACCTCTCCAAATGAGTTGAAAAAAAAATATGTTTGATTTTAAAAAATGTTATAACATATAAACACATTGAAAAATACATGAAATGGGAAATGGGAAATGGGCATGAACTGGGGGATGGGAAATGGGAAATGGGTACTGGGCATACTAGGGCAGTGAGTGTGAATTTGGAAACGGGCAATGGGAAATGGAAAATGGGCATATTTAGAGAATGGGAATCAATAGGGAATGGGAAATGGTAAATGGGTATAAACTGGAAAATGGGCATAACAGGGAAATAGGCATAACAATGAAATGGGAAATGGGCATACCTGGGCAATGACAATGGGCATACCTTCTCTTACAAAAAACTGGATCATTAATGAGTGAATTGATGATGGAAATGTGGATGAATTCACAAATCCAAGAATATGTTTTGAATAGTTCACAACTATCAGCATCTATTTACCAAAAACATCATTTATGGGAAATGTGAGAAAAAATTCAATTAAACATAAACCGACAAAAACAAAACTAGTAAAATAAAATTATTTTTTATTCACAAACTATTGATCCATAAAAGTAGTTCAAAAGATTACCAGTCATGGTAAATACCAATAAGGCCACGATCAAAAATACCACCTAATGACCACAAAAAGAGGATTATCTAACCAGTGGAAACAAAAACCATAAGACAAAGAAAAATGAACAAACATGTGATGTATAAATTAGTACATTGATTAAAACAAATATTTAATGAAACAAATATATGTACAAAAAATAAAAATATTTAAACGTCAGTACATTTAGTGAATGGAAGAGATGAAGAAGTATCCATAGCTATGGTGGGTGGAGATCCATAGACATCGAGCAAGCTCTTCTACACTTCAATCCATGCTCATACCCCTGGATGAGAAGGAAAAGGAAATGTTAAGGTTGATAGAGGAATATGCATATTCATTCACACAAATGGCTGAGATGTTCTACAAGAAGCGGCCACAGCTGATCTACATAGTGGAGGACTAACTGGGCACATTGATCTCTAGATGAGTAGTAAGACTATGTCAAATCAGACCTGGGAGTATGATTTAGGGGCTTATGGTCCCTATCTATCATGAAGAAATACATGGCACATTGGGATTTTGTAATATGATATTATATATATACAATAACCCTTGACTGATCTCTATATGATGTGGATGTTGAATTCATACAGTGATATAAACTATCTCAATAGTATCCTAATTGAGAATAGTAGCAACCAATACATGTGTTAGCTCCTACTCAGTAAGGTTCTAGTCCAAAATAACATTGGTGGGTGAGGATGTCAATGATAATTTATTAGAGGGGAAAGTTGGCTCTATATACTAGGCAGTGGGTGACGCTCTGATTGAGAGAGATTACATTTACGTAGAAGCTAGATCAAAAAAAAAGTAACCCTTTCTATCACCATATTAGGGCCGTTTACATTATGGTGGGACTCAAATACATATTCCTAGTGGTCCTCTAGATAATAAAGGATGTTTAGGTCATCAATGAGTTTCTGGATGGCTGGTTAAGTAAGATCTCTTGTAGTGGAAGTAAATGGATTATGCTCTGTAGAAATCTACTGGGTTGGTAACATCTATAGTGGATGAGAAAAGAGGTAAATTGGTGGCTCTATAAATAGAAATCCCTTCTTTTCAAAAATAACCATTTGGTTCTAAATGAAGAATAGAGGGAAACACCAATATGATGAAACCATTTCTCTAAAGTGGTGGAGGGTGGTGATACCTCGTTAAGTCTTGTGGATGCCCTCTACATTAGAATGTGTAGGGGAAATCCCGGTCTCATAGGTAGCCTGAGACTCAGACTCTGGTGCATCAAAATCTTACTCAACATATGTATACTCATCAGAACATTCTTAATGTTTCCCCACTTTTTTCATAATAATATTATTGAAAAGTGGAAGGAAGTCAGTAAACTGCAAACCACCTAAGGATAAGAAGGGAAGCAAAGAATCAAATACCCAATCATAAAGGAGATATATTTTTTGAAGTAATTTATGTTGAATACTATCTTATGATTAATATGGAAACTAATTGTATGTTTAGGAGAGGGAACCATTCTAGAATTTAGGGGGTTCAAGATATGGTTTCAATCCCAAGAGGCAATCTCTCTCTCTCTCTCTGAGAAATTGGGGTTTTTATTCTTCATTTAGTTGAAACAACTACATTTAATTTAATCTAAATGAAAAAACCCACTCTCTCTGTCTCATTTTGTGTTACGAATACATAACCAGAAAAATATTAATTGGTTAAGTGTGAGGCTAAAGAGCTTAATAATCTATATTTTCAAAGTAATTAAATCACTAAATTTGGGGCATACTGAAACCAGAATGATAAATATATATTTATACATGAAATTTTACTTGGTTATTATAATTAATTTATTTGTGATGGGTTATTTAGTGCACATATCCTTCCATGAAATATTTTAATGGAATGGTAGTCACCAGATAACATTGGTGAAGAGGGAATTTTTTCACGTAAATAATTTATGAAATACAAATCATTGAGCACGAGAAATTCCACTAGATGGTTCCATAGAACACTGGGGATGCTGTTTGAAAAAAAAACCTTAACAAAAAATTGGAAGAAATTTGGAAAGGAAATAGAACTGTTAAACCTATAAATTCCAGTTTTTTAGGTGAAGCTAGCCGAATAAATTTATTTCATTTTTTGAACCTAAAAAGAGGAAAACAATAAAAAAGGTAATTTTAGAAAGTATAAATGACTATTTAAAATGAAATGAAAAGTTTCGAATACTATAATATTTAATGATACTAATAAATTGATAGTCAATGCATAAGATAAATATGCATAACAATTCAAACCAAGGGGTATGAATAGTGATGATAATACTAATCATGTAAGCATATTAGAAAGTAAATGGAACATATGAAAAACCAAGGTGTGAAAATCCATACCCTGTGAAATCCTTACCCATCCACCACCATCTTTACAATAATAACATTCCATGATTTCCTTTCTTTATCCAAAACTATTATTTATCTAATGTAATTAGGACTTGATAGGTCAAAGTATCCTTCCATTCAACATAAAAAATGGTTAAGGATTTAAAGTCATAATTTTAGTCATTATCCTTTTAAAGTGTTCCAATTAGAATGATAATAGTTAAAATTTGTTTTGAAAAAATAAAAGTAATGAGGATTGTATAATTCCATGAGCATGGCATGTATAAATAAAGATTAGACTGCCAAGACTCAAATGGAAGTCATGTGAGTTGTTACATGAGCATTTAGTTATATTCAACAAGGAATCTTATAGTCAAATGTAAGTCCTGTGAGTTACCCATGTAAGCTTAGAGTTCAACTTGGGTCATTGTTGTAAACATATAAAACATGTATATGTCAAAAAAACATAATAAAACCCCAATAATATGGACACCCAACTACACATTCTATTATGTGCCACATTATAACTAGTTTAGTCTAATTAAATAACATAAAATTAATTTAAAAACTACATATTAAAATAAGGAAAAATTAGGAAAATAAAGAAATACCTTGTCTCTAGGAAGTATGCACAATTTCGAAATGAAATGAAAACTTGAGGAAACTCAATATGTCATATCAAAGGACTAAAAGACAAAACCAAAGATAATATTAATAATCATTCATAAATCATAAACATGATAAAACAATATCATTTTAATAAGTCATGTGAAAGAAATAAAATAAAATAAATCAAAATACGATGGTATTTTGTCTTAGGTTGAATTTTCAATCCAGATTAATACAAATTTTAAAAATTGGAAATTCATGGTATTTGTAGACTTGTATCTGGGATTAATAACTAGCCTAGAATCAAATAAAAATAATATGAAACTAAAAAAATGTCTATTTTACATCATTAAACAAATATAATACAAAACACTCTCGTCTAGAAAAACATAGGATGTGGATAAGAAATATTCATTTTGACACAAATTATAGAAACTGTTGAATACTTTTTGGAGGGATTACGATGATTAGCATACAAAAATTGCATAAACGGATTTCCTAGAAGTTGTAGCCGTATTGGGTTTTGAAATAAAAGAGGGAGACCAGGTAACCACACCCAAACCATTGTAGCAATAGAGTCCTTCACGAGAAAGGCAAACATCTACCTAAATACATGGAAACATAAGGAGCCCAGAGAATGTGAAGTATGTGACTTGATCCTCTTCGATGAAAAAATGAATAAGAAAAAATTGAGTTAAGTAGGCCCACCAATATGCGATGTTGTTGACCTGAAAAATAATTTACATGATTATTGAATACTTCCACCATAGGCTGATGATGCTCAAAACACGTGATAAATAAAGAATCAATCATAGAAGATGCTTTAGAAAATTCCAATGAGAGAGAAGCATTGATGGCCTTTAATTAAATTTTTTTATTTTCTGAAAAGGAAACTTTTTGGTTCATTGGGATCCATGCCGAACAAAACAACTACTTTATGACATTTATTCTTAATTCTACTTGCAGAACAACAATTCCATTATACCAATAATGGAATTCAAAATGTTTACAAAAGTTAAAACTAGAAGAGTTGTTATTTCCCCTAAAATTTACAGAAAAAACCCCACAATATTACATTATAATGACCAAAGGAACATACCAAAGGAAGCAGAAGCTCCTAAAACCCATGAATTTTATGCCCGCCTGAATCAGGAAGGTGGAAACATTCTTTCTCTGATCGCACTGGATCTGAATAACCTGGCCTATTTTTGGGTCTTGGAAAATAGTATTGTTGTAGAAGAATACCCTCTTAAGATCCTTATGAATCCTATTGTAGCTGAATTATTTCTTCAACCCTTGTAAAATAGTTAGACACTTCCTTTCATTACAGTACTGCACCTGAACATGCATGTACTCCTTCTCCCCTGCACCTAAATCCTCAGTACTTGCATCAGCAAAAGGGTCAAAAGCAGTCGGAGTTTGAAGATCAAGTTCAAACATGAAAATTTGCTGCTGTAAATTGATGGGTAACACCAAACAATGGGTTTTCTTTGATTCTCAAAAGTAATTCTACCAACATCCAGAACCCCCAAAGAAGATAAAGAAATCTCATAATTACGAACCATACTAAGCACAAAAACAATACTAATATAAGGCATTGCAGCACCTCAACAAAAGCTAAAACCAACCAATACAGCATCACTCTGTAGGTTAAGAACCGAACAACATTACACATTTCAATCCACCTGATCACCAACTTCGCAAACCATCCACTATTGCTACAAGATTTTAGGTTTTCCACGTGATAAATCAATTCATGGTAATTACCATATTCTAGTTTAAGTAGCCACTTTGAGAAAACATCAAATCTATTCACTGAATTTATTTCCCACTCAAGAAACTACAAAAGGACTAGAAGCAAACCGACCAAAAATAATCACATATCTTTGAACTCTAATTTGAAAAACTAAACATAAAACCCGTAGAACCACCATCATCATGAATAAAAACTCAAGACCACATGAAATAGTTGTAATGAGAAAACAAACCGATGATCACTAGATAACATCTATTAAATCCACAAAACCAAAACTTTCAGTGCACTAGGATCCATTTTTTCTGGTACCAGAACCACTGTCGAGCAACACCAGGACCCCAAGATGCATCGCTAGGCTTCACCATTGTGAAAATCATCCATCGCAACAACCTGAACAGGAACTCGAAACCACCATAGATGCCACTGAAGCCAAAAAAAAGACTCCTAACAACAAGAACAGAAAAATAACAAGAGGGAAGTAATAGGAGGTCAAACACCAGGAACCACCAATAGATTTCCATCAAATACCCTCGGAACCATAGGGAAATGTTTTATTTTAGGAAGATCCACTGAGAGAGGAGATGAATTGATCCCTTCCAATGTAGATAGGACCTTGGAGATGAAGGAGGGATGCAGCCATCCCCAATCTAGGGATCCATCGTTTCAAGAGACAAAATACCAACATATTAAATTTAAAAAATTAATTTATTAAATTTATTTTTATTATATTTAGTTATTTTTTTCAAATTTAAATACAAAAAAGTTGTTAAATAGAGATAGATTATATAAAAATATATGTAAATATATCAAATATCATAATGATTTAAGTTATTTTCTATAAAAAATATTTAAATGTTTATTAAATGAACAATATTGAAAAATATACCATATTAATATTTAAATAAAATTGAAAATTAAATTCAATTAATTTCATATTTTTAATAAAACCCAAAAAATAGATATTAACTTGGTGTAAAAATAATAATATCAATAAAAAATTTGGTTTCAATTGATTGGATATTGATAAAGTATTTGATGTTATTGAATGGTTTATTATAAAAATTTGTATTTATAGAAAATGAATTATTAGTAAAAGTTATTATTAATAACATATTTATGTGTTAGTAAAAAAATGATGGAATTAGTATATAGATCAACGGATTTTACTATTGGTAAAAGATTTGTTGGTATTGAGAGATCAATATCAACAGATATATCTGTTGGTGAAAACAAGTGTTGGTAATTAAAATTAATACCAATAAAAATTAAAATATGTTGGAATTTCTCATTTTTACCAACAGATATGTTATCTGACAATAAATTTCTGTTGGAATAAGTTATTTTTTTGTAGTGTAACAAGGGACTTCGCGTAGGTCAGTGGTAGGTGATACTCCCTTATCTCCCTTCGGTTGTGGATTCGATTCCCGTAGCCTTACTGGATGTGATGGGTTGTCACCCATCCTGTGGATTTTCCTTTTTATAAAACTGTATAATTATTATAACATAACCAACATGAGATAAAATCATTTAAATAACCATAACACATTTTAATCTCAATTTTATCTCTTGCCTTTCATTTTGCATCCCAAAATAAAATAACTCGTAATTGCCTCAAATTCAAGGATCATATAAAACCTAAAGGTTATTTATAATTATATCCACAAAAGAAAAGATAATTCTTCCTCAATTAACATTTTTACATAACAAACTTAAGGGTTACACATACTAAAAGACTTCCATATTAGTCCCATTATTAATGCATTTCAATATATCATCATCCAAAGATCCAACATAACACTTTAATTAAGTGTAGACATTTTAGTCATCAAACATTATTCATGATCATTTATCCATGTTTTTTCATCTTATTCTTTAATACTTATTTACTAAAAAAACATGCATAATTTCCTAAGATTCAATAATGTCACAAAATGAGATAAGAAATAATTCATACCTTTCATATGTCATTTTCAGTTTCCTCATATTCAATTGGAATAGAATTAGGTATTGGTAAACATATATTTGTAAGGTCTTGTTGATCCCATTCCCTAACCTTCTTCGTAGGACACCTATTTTCATAATTACCATACACACCACATTTAAAACATTCAATTGATCCCTCAGAAAGAACGTCTTTCCATTTCCTAGAGTCAACTAAACACTTCCTTTTTCCATAGAATGTTATTGCTTTATGACCTTCATTACCATATCTATAACACCTTCCCATCCATTTGAAACATTTTCCTAGGTGTTTCTTTCCACATCCTTGACACATAGGTTGTTGAATATACTTACCTTTATGCTTATTACATGAACTTCCATAGAGATTCCTTTCTCTCATATATGATGCCTTATAAAAATCACCAAGGTTCAAGTGGCCAATCATGACTCTAGATAGTTGGTTTAAAATAACAACTAGAGTTCTCATTGTAGCTCCCATTTCATTCGGTTTCTTATTCAGAGAACCACTACAGTTTCTTTCACATCCATTGTTTCTTTGGTTCCTGGTAGACCCAACCATTTACTAAAACCAAAAAGGGGTAGTGTGAGTATACAAATAAAATCATCATGTAATATCCTATGAGGAGGATAAACACTAAGATAAACTTATTCATGTTTTATCAAACTAATTCAATTTATCTAAAATAACTATGAATCTTTCTAATATCCTAGCCATTGTGGTTATATAAAACATGTCACTTATACTTAAATAACACCCTAACCTCTAAAGTTATATAAACTGACCTCTGATATCAACTATAAGGCTCCATCCTCAAACATTGCTTAATATTGAAATAAGTCAATAATTCGGATTTTAATCACATTGAAGATTTTTTCAGGTTTAGAGGTTTATAGAATTAGTTCATAACTTATAAATAACAACTTAAATATTACAAGTAAACACTTCTACTCACTATCTAATTTTTTCATAAAATAGAAACTTTTTATAAAAGAAACATGGTTCATTTCATGTTTAAACAGCATGACTTTTCCTTGATCCAATCCTTGAATCTATTCTACTTTAGGTCCTATGAAAAACATTTAAAAACATGGGATGATAATAAAAATATCATTAAGGGATACATGAAGAATAAAAACTATTATTCTTTCCAAAACATCTAAACCATTAATACATTTTTCAAAAAGTAATACTTTTCACCTTTAAGAATTAGTAAAAACACTTCACTGAATATAAGCTCATTGTTTACACTTTTTATAACCAAAAGATTACCATAAGGCCCCTAAAGAAACATATAACATATAAAGGCAAATTGGGACATAAAATAACTTAAATGGAATAACCATACAGTCGACTTCCACACATATCACTAAAAGGAATAACCATATGGTTGACTTCCATACCTAATGAACTGGAGGTTATAATGTAACCACCCATATTTGGTTTATCACGGAACCATCCATATTTGGTTTATCACGTAACCACCCATATTTGGTTTATCACGTAACCATCCATCTTTGGTATATCACATAACCACCCCTCAAATTTCCAAGTACAATTATATAATCATAACACATAAAATATTGAAATTATCAACATTTCACTCATAAAATTTCATTTGCAATCACAAGAGATCATTTCAAGATATTAAAATAGTAAATCCACTTTCTACAAAATTCTCAATACCAAAACATCCAAAAATGGAATAAGGTATTTCTTTTCCTTTTCAAAACATTAAGGCTTAAATAGGGATCCAAATATCAAATAATAGTAATGGCGATGGAGGACTCATTGTTGCTGTATATGTAAAAAACATTCATTTTTTCATTTAGTAAAATTATTTGTAGAAAAAAAGATTCCATTTAAATTAAATTAAAAATTCAAAGGGTTTATTATACACCATTTAAAATAATGAGGTGTATATTATCAAAATACGCCTCACTGAAAGGAGATTGAGATGAAGTCCCTTACCTTGAGTCTGACTCGTCACGTATAATAATTATGTTCTTGGATAATTAAATTAGGATAATTTCTACTTGATTGAGAAAATTTTTCAAGTTTATTATTCCTTTTATATCACTTATTACCATGTTATAAAAATTACATAATTACTTAAGTTTATATCAGATGTTTTGTCGATATCCGGTACTTGAGTCGAAAATGAACTTGTTTTGAAGTAAATTGTCCATGTAGTCAAAATTACATCATCTTAATAATATTATTAATGATTTAAATATTATATATATCCAGTATATATGTATTTATAATATCCATAATTTTTTTAGATAAGAAATGAAATTCACTATTCAGGGAGACGGTAGGTCATACGTATGCATGAACATTACTTTAATTTAGTTGTCATATTAAAAGAATAATAATAAAATGATTTAAATGTACATTATAATACCATTATTATATTAATTTCTTGTATGTATCATTGGTTTACTAAACCATCCTTTATATATTCCATGTATAGCGGGAATGAGTCACGTCGCTTTGAGAGGGCGGTAGTCCACACTTCCTCAAATGAAATTATCGTATTTAAACATCATGGAAAGCATAAATTTGTATTATAAATAAAAACTAAAAAATCATAAGGATAATATAAATAATATATATATATCATATATAAATATAGTTTCATCATAATCTCCACCATGAGAGGTTGTAGGATAAAATTGAACAATCATCGTTTCTTGAGGCAGTAGTTCATCGTACAAAGAAACAGTATGTTCTATATCTATTAGATGGAGGTGTGTATAAGTGTATTTCAAACCCTTAGAATAAAAACATCCTAGTATATTTATGATACTGGTGTTTTTATAAAATAATGTAATAAGGAGAGGTTATGGGGTTGCAGAATGAAAATAAATGAAAAGAGCTTGAGAGAAGATGTTACCTCTAAATCGGGTAACTCCTTTTGATTTGAGCTAAAAGGATTCCTTGAGTTGACTTCTACCCAAGGTAACACTTTTATAATGAATTTAGTTATTTTTGGAGTATATTTGAGCTTAATTTTGTGGAGAAAAGGGGCTTGAGAGGTGTGAGTATGTGGGTAGAGGTGATGGCCTTTTATAAGAGGGAGGAGGGGCCCTTTAGGAAAGTTGTAAAATATTATTTTATTATAAATTAAATTTTGAATTATAATAATTCCAAAGATATATCTTTTAAGGATAATATGAGTTTGGGTATAAATCCTCTCAATAAATAGGTTTTATACAAGTTTAGGTCGAAAACTTTACCTTATTATTTAGCTTTAACCCTTAGTTAAAAACATTAACTCTTACCTTGTCTTATTTTATTTTCATAATATATGGTTACTATAGTTTCTATAAAATGCCAAGAGTACCAAAAGTGGATAATTAATGAAATTTTTAACATTATCTAAGTACTTTTACGAAATCTTATATTTTTAGGAATATTATATAATTTAATAAATTAGTTTTTGTTTTAAAAACTCATTTATGTCAATTTTGACATTATTTAGTAATTTTGTTGTTAGTCGTAACAACTTGATTGCTTCAAAAAAATGCATTTAATCATCCCTAACATGTCAATTTCATCCAAAAAATAGTTTATGGCCTCAAAATGTTAAAATTACATTTATTTTAATATTTTTAATATCATTTATTTGAATATTTTATTAATAAGGGAATAACTGCATCATCCTTGTGTCATAAATAAATTTATTTATTTAATGTCTAAAAATTATAAATAAAATACCTTCCTATATGAAATATTTTTATATTTATAATTATTATTTATAGACATATATATCATTTATATAACTCTATATTAAAATTGTTTTAGTAAAAAGATACATGTTTTTGTTATATTTCTCTTTACTTTAAATTAATTATCATAACTTGTCATTATCACACCCAAGTGGCTCCATGGGGTCCTAAAATCGACCTAAGGGTGATCATGGTGAGAAATATCTCATCCAATTGGATTAGGACATGTTATAGGGTATATTTATATTATTATAATATTATTTTTTTTCCATATTTACAAAGATTTACCCTTTAACCATTGTAAATAAAAATAATTACTTAAGTTAGTATTCGTAATATCCAAAAATAAAATAAACCTATTTACATAATTTGAGAATTCTGATTATAAATATGTAATTTATTTTTCAAAATTCAAAACACATAATTTACCGATATTAATTTTAAATTAATTCCCATTATCAAAACCAGAAAGCGGGTTTTTAAGAAGTAAAGACTATCAAAAGATTGAAAAGTTTTTATATCAAATTTCAATGTGAAATTACTTACAATCACCAAAATTGTATTAACTTTTAAAAACATAATCCAATTATACTTTATAACTAATTAAAATAACAATCTATCTATATAAATAAATTAGATGAAAAGGTAGTTTTGAAATAAAATGCAGTATTTTCACTATTCATTAAAATATGGATTTTATCTAAAAAATACTAAAATTTCAACCAAAGTAAATTTTGATATCCCACATATAAATAAGAAGTTTATTTTTTCAAATATAACATATAAAAGTGAAAAAAACTATATTTAAAAATGGTTCACCATCAAAAGACGGTAAAATGACCGTGTAAAAATATTAGAGTATTTTATGCTTAAAAATGGATTAATTCTCATTTTAATCCTATAAAATTTATTGGATAAATGTAAAACCATTTTATAAACACGTGTAATCATATTTTAGTTAGTTATATTCATTACCTATAGTAAAATTTCTAGGTGTTAACTACCATTTAAAATAATAATATTATTATTGTATTCTTTTTCGGTATAACTCAACGTTGTGTGCAACGTAAGATTTCGAAGAAACTAGTTGTTGTGTGTTGAGTAAGTTATCAGAAAAAGAATCCCCTTTAACATAAAATTAATATATTAATAATAAATATTAATATATATGGGAATTTATTATTCTATAAATACTTGGGATGTTACATCCTCCCTCTTTTGGAAATTTCTTCCTCGTAATTTTAAAAATAGGATCGGTAACTTCATTGAAAATCCCACATCAGAAAAAAGAGTCAATAAAACTACCACTTTAAAAAATGAAAGATAAGTACAAAGTTCACCCAAGATAATACATACTAGGATTCCATGTAGGAAAACATGGATATGGAAGAAAAAATCATCTTGTTTTGATGGAGAGTGATAGAAAACATGATCAGAAGAAATTTCACTATGAGAAAACCACAAACTTATGATGGGTTAAATAGTCTTTGATTTGGAAGTAGGAAAAGTCAATGGAAAATGTTTTTGTTTTAAGGTCCTTTTTATAAAATTGAGGAATTATTTTTCTACTTAGAATAAGAATATAAGGAAATATACTTATTTGAATGGTATAGTCCTTTAATCAATTTCCAACACACACTCATCTTTTTCTTCAAACGTTGAGTATTCAAGATGAATTTTCACACCTGAATCACTATAATCAACTTATAAAAACTCATATCATCCAAAAAATGGTTAACTGTCTATTTCTCCTACCTTTAAACATTAAACAAAACCAAAATGGTTAATAAAAGATTAGATAATCCCCTAAAAAGAATAATCCTTTATAAGGAGAAGGACTACTTTTAATCTCCAAAATTCAACAGTAATACCCATGTTCTACATAGACCATTCAATAAAAAAATGTCTTTAAAACTCCTCAAAATAATACAAACTAATATTGAAATCGAAAATTCAGAATGATCTGATCGCATAGACCTCCATGATAAATCTTAAAATTTATCTCCAAATAACATCAACTAGTCTTAAAGTCTCATTATTAAAAGTAATTAACCTAATCACATATTCTCCATGATTGGTTAATCATTTCCATAAATAACCAAAATCTCCATATGTAAACAATAAAAACATATATTCTTACAAAATAAAATCCAACCATTACTCCTCAATTAAAATCCCATAGTATTCTATTTTCCTTAGGCATATAGTGTTCCCAAAAGAGAAAACATCTTCCTAAATAACAATTATCACTTAATCACTAAATCATTTTCCTATAATAAAGATATACATTTTATGAAACATAAGTTCCCAAAATCAACTTATTCTTAATCCATAAAATCATTTAACTAATGATAATAAGTCATACTAATCAAGGACTTCCTATATGCCAGTGGTAGGTGATGCACCCTTATCGCCCTTCGGTTGTGGGTTCGATTCCCGCAGCCTTGCCGGATGCGAGGGGTTTTCACCCATCCTATGGGTTGCCCTTTTTTTAAAACTGTATAATTATTATAACATTCCCAACATGAGATAAAATCATAAAAATAACCATCACATTTTAATCTCAAGTTTATCTCATGCCTTTCATTTCTCATCCCAAAATGTAATACCCTGTAATTGCCTCAAATTCAAGGATCATATAAACCCTAAAGGTTATTTATAATTATATACACAAAAGAAAAGATAATTATTCCTCAATTAACATCTTTACGTAACAAACTTAAGGGTTAAACATACTATAAGTCTTCCAAATTAATCCCATCATTAATAAATTTAGATATATCATCATCCATAGATCCAACATAACACTTCAATTCCTAAAATGTAGACATATTAATCATCGAACATTCTTAATGATATTTTATCCATGTTTTTTCATCCTATTCTTTAATTATTCTTTCCTACAAACAAAATCATGCATAATGTCATAATATTCAATAATATAAAAACATGAGCTAAAAAATAATCCATACCTTTCATAGGTCATTTTCAGTTTCCTCGTCTTCAATTGGAATGGCATTAGGTATTGGTAAACATATATTTTTATAGTCCTATTGATCCCATTCCCTAACCTTCTTTATAGGAAATATATTTTCATAATTACCATGCACACTACATTTAAAACATTCAATTGATCTCTTGGAAAGAACATCATTCCCTTTCCTGGAGTCAACTGAATGCTTCCTTTTTCCATGTAAGGTTATTGCTTTATTACCTTCATTACCAAATCTATAACATCTTCCCATACCTTTGAAGTATTTTCTTAGGTGTTTCTTTCCACATCCTTGACACATTGATTGTTGAATATACTTACCTTTATGATTATTCCCTAAACTTCCATAGAGATTAGTTTCTTGCATATATGATGCCTTAGAAAAATAACTAAGGTTCAAGTGGTTAATCGCAACTCCATATAGTTGGTTTAGAATAACCAAAAGAGTTCACATTGTAGCTCCCATTTCATTTGGTTTCTTATTCATAAAACCACCATAGTTTCCTTTACAGAAATTGTTACTTTTGTGCCTACTAGATCTATCCATTTTCTAAAACCAAAAAGGGTTAGTGTGAGTATATCAATAAAATCATCATATACTATCATATGAGGAGAAACACTTAGATATACTTATTCATGTTATTTAAAACTCATTCAATTTATCAAAAATAACTATGACTCTTTCTGATATGCTAACCATTGTGGTTATATAAAACATGTCGCTTATGTTTAAATAACACCCTAACCTCTAAAATTATCTAAACCAACCTATGATACCAACTATAAGGCCCCAGCCTTAAACATTACTTAATCTTGAGATAAGTCAATAATTTGACTTTTAATCACATCGAGGATCTTTTAAGGTTTAGATAATTAGAGAATTAGGTCATAACTCATACATAAAAACTTAAATATTACAAGTAGGAACTTCTACTAACTGTCAAATTTTTTCATAAAACAGAAACTTTTATAAAGAGAAAAATGGTCTGTTTCATGTTTAAACATAGTGAAATTTCCTTGATCCCATCCTTGACTCTATTCTTCTTTAAGTCCTATGAAAAAACATTTCAAAACTTGGGATGAGCATAAAAATCTTAGTAAGGGATACATAAATAATGAAAAATGTTAGTATTTTAAAAACATGTAAACCAGGAATATTTTATCATAAATTAATAATTTTTACCTTTAAGAAGTAGTAAAAAAAACTTCACCGAATATATGATCATTTCTTACCATTTTTCTAACAAAATATTACCATAAATCCCATAAAAACAACATAAAACATATACAGGTAACTTGGAACATAAACATACTTAAATGGAATAACCATATGATCGACTTCCACACATATCACTAAATGGAATAGATATATGGATGACTTCCATACCCAATATATTGGAGGTTATAACATAACCACCCATCCTTAATTTATCAGGGAACCACCCATATTTGGTTTATCACATAACCACCCATATTTTTTATCAAGTAACCATTCATATTTGGTTTTTCACGTAACCACCCTTCAAATGTCCAAGTACCATTATATGATCATAACACAAAAAATATTTCAATTATCAACATTTCCCTCATAAAATTTCATTACCTATCACAAGAGATCATTCCATGATATTGAAATAGTAAATCCACATTCAAAACCATTTTCAATACCAAAACACCCAAAAATGGAATAAGGTATTTATTTTACATTTAAAACATTAAAGCTTATAGAGGAATCCAAATATCAAATAATGGTTACGGTGGTAGAGGATTAATTGTCACAATATAAGTTAAAAACATTCCTTTTTTCATTTAGTAAAATGATTCATAGAAAAAAAATCCCTTTGAATGAAATTAAAAGCCAAAGGTTTTATTATTAATCGTATAAAAGAAGGTGTATATTATCAAAATATGCCTTAATGAAAGGAGATTGAAATGAAGTCCCTTGCCTTGAGTCTAACTCATCATGTACAGTCATTATGTTCCTGAATAATAAACATAGGTTAATTTTTACTTTCTTGAGAACATTTTTCAAGTTTATTATTCCTTTTATATCACTTATTACCATGTTATAAAAATTACATAATTATTTTAGGTCGTATTAGATGTTTTGTTGATATTCGGTACATGATTTGAAAATGAACTTGTTTTGATTTAAATTTTCCATATGGTCAAAAGTACATCATGTATATAATATTATCCATTATTTAAATATAATGTATATCTAGTATATATGTATTTATAATATCTATAATATTTGGAGATAATAAATGAAATGCACCGTTCATGGAGATGGTAGGGCATACGTACGCATGAACGCTACTTTAATTTCTTTGTTATATTAAAATAATAATAATCAAATGATACAAATTTACATTAAAATACCAATATTATATTAATTTCATTTATGTCTCATTGGTTTACTAAAACCATCCTTTATGCATTCCATGAATAGCGGGAATGTGTCGCATCGCTTTGAGGGGAAGGTATAAAGGTATGTTCAATATAAAAATTACTGAATCTTAGGGAAAATA
The DNA here is from genome assembly GCA_963277665.1 of Viscum album. Lineage (NCBI taxonomy): Eukaryota > Viridiplantae > Streptophyta > Magnoliopsida > Santalales > Viscaceae > Viscum > Viscum album. The sequence continues at coordinate 1,794,022,856 of OY728120.1, read as the reverse complement.
TAAATATCATATATAAATATAGTTACATCATAATATCCACTATGAGAGTTGGTATGAGAAAAGTGAACAATCACCGTTTCATGAGGCTGTAGTTCGTCGTACACATAAACAGTATGTTCTATATTAATTAGATGGAGGTGTGTGTAAGTGTACGTTAAACCCTTATCATAATAAAATCCTAGTATATTTAGGATATTTTTGTTATAAAATAATGGAATAAATATAGGTTATGGGGTTGGATAAATAAAATAAAAGAAATGATCTTGAGAGAAGACATTACCTCTAAATCGGGTAACTCCTTTTGATTTGAGCCAAAAGGCTTCCTGGAGTTGCCTTATGCCCAAGGTAATGATTATAAAAGGAAGGAAGGGATTTTTGGAGATTATTTTAGCATAATTTGGATGATCCTAGGGGCTTGAGAGGTTTGAGTAAGTGGGTATAGGTGGTGTCCTTTTATAAGAGGGAAGAGGGGCACTTTAGGAAAGTCCTGAAATATTATTTTATTATAAATTTATTTTAGAATTATAATAGTTACAAAAGTGATATATTTAGAGTATAATATGAGTATGGGTAAAAATAATCTCAAACAATGGGTTTTATTCATGTTTAGGTCACAAAATTAACCTTATCTTTTAGCTTTAACCCTTAGTTAAAAACATTAACTTTTACCTTGTCTTCTTGTATTTTCATAATATAGGGTTGCTATAGTTACTATAAAATGACAAGAGAACAAAAGGTGGATAATTAATGACATTTTTAACATTATATAATTTGTTTGGCCGAATCTTATATTTTTAGGACTATTATATCATTTAATAAAATAGTTTTTGTTTTAAAAACTCATTTATGTCAATTTTGACACTATTTAGTAATTGATATTTGTAAAATTAATACAACTTGATTCCTTTGAACCAAATGTATTAACTCATACCTCACATGTCAATTTAATCCAAAAAAAATTATTGCATCAAAATGTTCGAATTACATTTATTTTAAAATTTATAATATCATTTATTTTAATATTTCATTAATAAGGTAATCACTGCATCATCATTGTGTCATAAATAAATTTATTTATTTAATGTCTAAAAATTACAAATAAAATACCATGATATAGGATATATTTTTATATTTATAATTAATATTTATATTCATAGAGATCAGTTATATGAATATATATTAAAATTGTTTTAGTAAAAAGATATATGTTTATGTTATATTTATCTTTACTTTAAATTAATTATTATAGCATGTCATTATCACACTCAAGTGGATCCATGGGGTCCTAAAATCGACCCAAATATTCTCATGGTCATACGTATCTCATCCAATAGGATTATTACACATTTTAGATGAAAAAATAATCCAATTACACTTTAAAGCCAATTAAAAAACAATCTAACTTAATAAAAATATTAGATAAAAATATAGTTTTGAACTAAAATGTAGTATTTTTCACTATTCATTAAAATATGGATTTTATCAAAAAAATACTAAAATTTAAACCAAAGTAAATTTTTATGTCCTACCTATAAATAAGAATTTTATTTTGTCAAATAGAACATATTAATGTGAAAACACTATATTTAAAAGGTTTTCGCCATCAAAAGGCAGTAAAACAACCTTTTAAAAATATTTGTGTATTCTATGCTCAATAATGGATTCATTCTCATTTGAAGCCTCTATAATTTAATGGATAAATGTAAAAACATTTAAAAACATTTGTAATAATCTTTTTGTAAGTTCTGTTCATTTCCGCCAATACAATGGCTAGGCATTTACTACCATTTAAAATAATATTATTATTATTGTATTATTTTCAGTATAACTCAACGTTGTGTGCAATGTATGATATTAGAGAAACTCATTGTTGCGTGTCAAGTATGATATCAGAAAAAGAATCCTTTTAATGTAAAATTAATATCTTATTCATAAATATTAATAGATATGGAAATTTATTATTCAATAAAAACTTGGGATGTTACAGTTCATGTGGATACAAAGTTAAAAAATGTTAGTAGTCACGTAGTTGATTCTGAAGAAAATATATACGGAGAGGAAGTTGAATACTAAATTAGTGTTGATAATGTAAATAAAATCCTCAACAATTATTGGATATGCACCTTAGTTGAAAATGTATACATGAGGTATGTTTTCATGATTTTATTTTCCAAAAACTGATATACTATGTTAATTATGACTAAATACATTTTATATTTTTGAGAAACGTATATATCAAAAAAAAATTATTGATTTCCCCATGAAAAAAATGGACTCATTGGTCCTCACACCACCTCTATAGAACAAACAAAAATAGAATCCAAAAAAATGATGAAATAGTGGTAGGCCTTGTCAAATTAATTGAAAGAAAACTTTCAGATGATATACTATTATTAATACCAACATTTTAGGGGTAAAACTCCAAAATTTAATTATATGAAATATATTTTCACTTATTTCCTTACTTATTCCTTTTTTTATTTTTTGGGAAACATTTGATGCTCATTGTGGTCAATTTAGGTACTCTAAAGATTTATTTTTTGGATTCACTGCAAGGATACCCAACAAATCATCAACACGTATTGGCATTTTTAAATTTTTAATACACTACATAAAATGTTTTAGAACTGAAAATAAAGTTATATAATATATATTATCTTTTAATGATGATTCTTTTATAATAGAGAGGTGCATAAATATCATGAAAAATAAGGAATGAGTCCAGGGGCTAAGCAAAAGGACTCCGACAAGTTCTATAACTAGACAAGTATTAAGGTATATATAATAATATTTCACTATCCAAACACATATAAAAACAAGTTATTTATTCTCCTCAATGTTTCTTAATTGTCTAAAACAAAGAAATGGAAAATATTGTGGTTATTATGTTTGTAAATTTATGAGAGAGATCATACTCCCTGAACAAACTATAATCCTCATAGAGGTATTTTCAAAGTTAATCACTATTTAATTTAAAATATTTATTAATCCTTTGTGTATTTATATTTTTCAAATACTACTATGACTATCTAAAAGACTCATATTCACAAGATTATGTACATTTTATTATAAATTAATGGGTAGAATACCTGATGGAAGAATGTACAAAAATAACATGAAGATGTGACTTCTATAGAAGTAGTGTATTTTTACACATTTATTTTTAATTTACTTCTTTTTATTATTACTCACATAATAATTTTTTTTCTTATATAGGTGTATTCATTTCTTATTTATTGTTCAAGAATGTATACAAACATCATAAAAAGGTGAATTCCTACTACTTTTTAATTAATTTTGTTATCCTTTTATCTACTATTTTTAAGTTATTTTCCATATCATATTTATTTAATGATTATTTAGTTGTTTCCACGTATATTTTAATAAGAGATAACATGTTAATTTCTATAAATATTACTATGATTTCCATTGATTTTCTTTTTCTAACTACCAATCCTATAGAATGATTTGATGTTCTTAGCCAAAAAACCTTTCTTGATTCAATATGCAGTGTTGGTAGTTTGATAGACAAAGAAACAAGTAATTGTGGTAACATTAAAAGTTATAATTAATTTGATACTTTGGGACGTGTAGGAATCAGCATCACCTCAATCTGACACACAGTGTGATTGATATGACTCGAGGTGTGTCTTTTTATTTAAAATTGACATTAATTTTAGTAAAATAGATAACTAAGATACTCAAAACCAAAAAAATGCATTCATATTATTTTGAAACTTTAATAAAATTATCCATAAGTCATTTATGATGTATAGGAATCATATTCACTTTAAATCAGTGCATTATGTGACTAGTATGAATCAAAGTGTTTGTTATGAGTTTAAAATTGACATTTTATTTCAAAATTTATCACTCAATGAAACCCAAGAAAACATGATCAGATTGTCTTGATAATTTAGGACATCTATTCATAAATCATTTTTGATGTTTAAGAATTTTCCTCATGTAAAACTGATACATGATGTCACCAGTATGAGTCAATGTGGGTGTTTTTAGTTTAAAATAAAATTTTTGTAAAAAAATAAGTGACGTACTGAAAACTAATCAAAACTATTCATATTGTTTTTATACTTTAGTAAAATGATCCATTATTTACTCAGAATATATAGGAATTAGTCGTACCTCAATAAAATGAAAGATGTGATTGGTATGACTCCAAGTGTGTCTTTTTATTTAAAATTGAAATCAATTTAAGTAAAAAGGGAACAATTGACATACTGAAAAATGAGAAAACACGTTCAGATTGTTTTTATAATTTATGGAAATAATCCGTGAGTCATTTGAGATGTATAGGAATCATCCTCACCTCAATCTAAGTCATGGTGTGACTAGTATGACTCCAAGTACATCTTTTTTATTTCAAATTTACATCAATTTTAGTAATAAGGACAATTTACCTACTCAAAACTGAGTAAACGCATTCATATTGTTTTGAGGATTTATTAAAATGATCCATGAGTAATTTGAGACATTTAGGAATCAACTGCACCTCAATCGAATACATTTTGTGACCGGTATGTCTTCAAGTGTGTCTTTTTATTTAAAAATAACCTCAATTTTAGCAAAAGAATCAAGTGAACTACTAAATACTGTAAAAATTCTTTCGTATTGGTTTGATACTTTAGTTTAACAATCCATGAGTCACTTTGTATGTGTAGGAATTAGTTTCACCTCAATCTGAGGCATAGTGTGACCAGTATGACTCCAAGTGCACCTATTTTATTTAAATTTGACATCAATTTTAGTAAAAAAGGGAAACTAAGCTACTAAAAACTGAACAAATGCATTCAGATTGTTTTAATGCTTTAGTTTAGTGATCTATAAGTCATTTTTTATGTGTAGGAATCAATTATACCTCAATCCGGCACGTGGTATGACTGGTATGACTCCAAGTGTGTCTTTTTATTTAAATTGATATTAATTTTACAAAAAAGAACAAGCGTCATAATGAAAATTGTTAAAATGAATTTTAATTGTTTTGATACTTTAGGAAAATGATCCATGAGTCATTAGAGATGTGTAGGAATAAACTGTATAGAAATCTGTTGCATGGTGTGATCGGTATGACTCCAAGTGCATCTTTTTATTTAAAATTGACATCAATTTTAGTAAAAAGGACAAATGAATTACTCAACACTGATCAAACACATTCATATTGTTTTGATACATTAGGATAATGATCCATCAGTCATTTGTGATGTGTAGGAATTAGCCACACCTCAATCGAATTCATGGTGTGATCGGTATGACTCAAAGTGTGTCTTTTTATTTAAAATTGACATCAATAATAGTAAAAAAGAAAATTGTCCTACTCAAAACTAAGAAAAGGAATTATGATGGTTTAAATACTTTAGTAAAATGATCCATAAGTAATTTTTTATGTGTAGGAATCAACATTACTTTAATTCAATGCATGGGGTGAGAGCTATTACTCCAAGTGCATCTTTTTATTTTAAATTAACATTAATTTTATCTAAAGGAACAAGTGACATACTAAAAACCAACAAAACACATTCATATTATTTTTATTATTTATGTAAATATTCCATGAGACATTATTGATGTATATGAATCATTCTCACCACAATCTGATTCACGGTGTAACGGGTATGACCCAAAGTGACCTTTATAAGTTTAAAATTGACATTTTAGTTCAAAACATGTGTCACTCACTAAAAATCAAGAAAATGTGATATGATTATATTGATAATTTATAAATGAAATTCATAAGTCATTTTTGACATGTAGGAAGCAGTATCACATCAAACTGACAGACGATGTGATTCGTATGACTCAAAGTGTGTGTTTCCAATTTGAAATGACATTTTAGTGGAAAACACAAATGACATACTAAAAACAAAGAAAATGCATTTGGATTGTTTTGATACTTTAGCAAAATTATCCTTATGTAATTTATGGCATATAGAAATTATATTCACCTCAATCCCACCCATGGTGTGACCAGTATAACTCTAAATGTGTCTTTATTTAAATTTAACATTAATTTCATAAAAAGAACAATTTACATACTCAAAACTGATAAAATGAATTCAAATTATTTTTATACTTTTGGAAAATGATTCATACCTCATTTTTGACATGTATGAATCAACTTCACCTCAATTCAACACATGGTGTGATCGGTATTACAATAAGTGTCTTTTTATTTAAAGTTGACATTTTTTAATGTATTTGTTCATATTAATGTTTCATTTATTTATATATAATATTACTAAGATAAGATCTATTTTCTTATATAGGTGGATTATTTTTCTAAAGTTGAGGTGATTTGTTTAGAAATAGATACCATGGGAAGACCTTTTTGAGAAGGGATTATAGGTGCCAAAGACAAACATTAATGTATTAAATTCTTTGTGGATAGTAATTGTAAATGTAATTATACAAAAAATTGTTTGAAATGTATATAGTAGTTTTTTTTTATATTCATGATATAAAATTTATTTCAATTAAATTATATATTTTTTGTATAGGAGGTTGAGGTGTGCTATTTTTGTGTATAGGAGGTTGATGTAGTGTGTTGTTAAAAAATAGCACAATTTAGTAGATGGGGCCTTTATCAGTGCTATTTCTAGTGTTGATAAAGGTTGCCATTTATCAACACTGTTGAAAGAACTAATAAAGTGGGACTTTTAGCAGTGCTTTAAATAGTGATGTTAAAGATTGGCCATTATCATTACATATTTATCATTGATAAAGGACCCCCTTTATCAGCTCTTTTTTAACACTAATAAATCCCCATACCCCTTTAACAACTCTGTGATTAACAATGCTTTTTTAGCACTATTAAAATACTTTTTTCATGCTATTAAAGGGAATATATATAGTAGTGAGATGATCCAGATACTTAGGTTGAAGATAACCTAAAAATGAATAACTGAAAACCAATCGATCCCATTGAAGATGACGATCTTAAAATTTCTTAAATCTGATCTCTAATGATAAGCTTTGAAATTGAGGAGACTTCCTGGGGAGGACTTAAGCTCAGATGAACAAGGTCTGAGTGAGATCTTTGGTTTCAATGAAATCCATATTCATTTTTGAATATTTAATTTCCTCCAGACTTCCAACACTAGGTGGAATCTGGTGAAAGAACCAAATGGGTTTGATGAAGAAATGGTGACTAGGGATGAGAAATTTCAATCGATTCTCGTGAGAAGACTCTTGGATATTTTCGCCAATATGACAATAGATTTGAAGATGAATAAATCATGTGTCACTTCTGAATATGATGAAAATGGTTGAAATCGATTTCCCCTTTGCATTTTTTGTTTTCATGGGAGTTCCAAGTAGACAATTCCAAGTTAGTGATAATGAGATTTTATTTTCTAGTTTTTTACTATGTGTGATTATAGGTTTGGGAAATTTTTTACTTTGGGATCTCATTTATATGATTGTTTTATTCATGATAGAACATGTTGTTGCACACTAAATGCTTAATCTAATGAATAAGTGAGTCTATAAATTGAAGGGTTGAGTAGGATGAAGTGTTGAGTTATGAAAGAAGTTAGTCAATATTTTGGTCATCTTTTCAACCAATTTATGACTTGTTAAGAAGATCTGGTAGGAAGTGACATTCATTAATTAAATATGGGCATGTGTAAGATTGGTTGACAAGGCATTTAATGAAAAAATAATAATTTCATTTTAATATGGGTAATTTATAGATATTTTTTATATGGTTGTTTGAATTTGGAATTAAAACTAGAAAATTTTACTTGGATTTGATTTATGATTCACATGGGATAAATTATATTTCTGGTGGAAGTTTTACTTGAATCACATGAGGAAGGAAGTTTTCATAATGAAGTTTTCATGTGAATATGTTCTTCTTGTTTATTTTCTCTGATACATATTTTCTTTTAAATAAATAGGTCAATAATCATCAATATCAAGCCCCCCCCCCCCACCATCATTCGATTTTCTATTTTCTCTCCATCTTTTATTCTCCTCCTTATCTCTTCTGTAATTTTCTCTATTTTTAAATAAAATTATTTGATGTTCATTCTCATTCCTTATGTATGATATCTTACCTCAATACATGGAGGGATAATTTGTAGAGCTTGTTTAAAGAGATGAATCTTGAAGCTTCCTAGAGACCAAATTTAATTTTGATCTTCACATTCTTCCCCACATCATTTTTCTTCCTTAAATTTTATTTTTAAAGTCTAAATTTATTAGAAGGTTCAATTCTTATAGAATTTCATCAAACTTTTCATGATAAAATAAATCTTAGAAGTGGAGAGATATTATATTAATCATTCTATTGAACTAAAATTTTGGAAAGAGATAATAATATAATCATTTTATTGAGGTTGAGTGTTTTTTCTTTAAACATTATGGTCAGTGATAGGAAGTATAGAGATTAACTTTTCTAGAATTGGTTTTTTTATCACTAGATTTTCTTCTTTTATGTTATTTCCATTCCCCTTATTTGTTAATGTTAATTATCATTTTCACTTCTTCTTCTTTGTCACTTTTTATCTCCTTGACTCTATTTCATTGTTTCTTTCCTGCTTCCAAATAAACAAAAATCCAAAAATATTTCTGAGAAATCAGAAGGATAAATACACTACTTCTTTGAGACGGACCCAAAGGTTGGCCACTGTGTAATATCATAGAAGATCATAAATGTATCTTTGATAGTTAAAATAGAAGGATATAAAAATGTTTAAAGCTAGGGGAAATGTAGTGAAAAAAGTTTTTTGAGGCTATAAATTTACTCATTTTTGAGTTATAGATACCATAAAACCCAATGTAAAGTATATAGGAGATGTTGTATGTGGAGGAGATCAAAGTCTCTAATTAGAGGATAAATAAAGATATATCATGGATAGTTTGTGAGAAAACCTTGAAGTTTTAGTGAATCACCATGAGGTAGGAATTTATTGATTTTATATCCCTCTTCATTGTTTTATGAAACTTATGGATATTTTTCTTGGGGTTTTTTATGGTTTTTGGAGGATTATCAATCGAAAATAGTGTAGTTCATGATGGATATGATAGGTACGGTTGGTTTGAAGGGATACTAGTTTTGGAATTTCTAATCACATAGCATGTGGTAGTTGAAACACATGTCATTTATATCATTGATGTTTCTAGTATTTACATGGTGGAATTAAATATCACATAGTGTTTAGTTCACATACACATTTCATATATGGTAATAGGGTACATGGCCTGAGGTGTAGCAGTGTATATGCATACCCGCCCCATTTGATATACATGGTGTGTAATTGAAATAAAATTAAATGTTCATTTACAAGACATGGAATAGATTTAGATACATGCCCAGGGAATCCCTAGGGAACTACACACTATGTGGCTAAGGGAACTTTCCATGTAGTTTGGTATCCCGTGACATGGGGTCTCAACAGTACACATTGATCAAGCCTCTAACTTCACACGTCATGTTTGAATAGTTGACATGACATGAATTTTTTAGATATCATGGACCAAGATGATAGATTTAAGACCTAATAAATACTCAAGTCCCACAAATTATGTAACCCTTCCAAACACACCATGTAGGTTGACTTCACACAACAAGACTGCAAAAGTTCATGTCCAGCTACTACTGAGTCCCACAAATCATGTACAATGGAGTACATGTCATGTATTATGGGTACTTTAGTTTATAAATATATATATATTCACATGGTTGTTATAATTGTGTCAACAAGGAGTCCATTCTAAGTTTTTTTTCATGTAGAACATTATTGTGCATACCTTTTCATCATTGAGTGTAGTTTCTCAGGTGTTCATACCATATATAGATACTTAGTCTAATTGAATCAAATCAAATTAAGGCCCAAATGTTTAGAGCAGACACAGTGTTAGTAACCCCCCCCCATGAGACATTAAAATGATATGGAATGAGTCTCTAATATGTATTTTGGAGTTTGGTACTCACTTGTTATAATGTCCTGAGATTTTGGACCATTCAAAATAATATTATCTTTAAAAGATTGTGTCACATACAACACCAAACTAAATCAATACCCAACTACAATGAACCATGACATATTAAAATTACATGAATAATATAATCATTAGTAGATAAAAATATAAAAACCAATTAAAATAATTATATATTATTATTCTCTTTGATTAATATTATAAAAAGGATGTCTATCGGGGAACCACTTAAAAATGGTAGAGTATATTACCAAAATAAATTAAATTGATCACATTTAAAATTTTATTATACTAGGTAACATTTATATTTTTAAACTATTATTTCAATATTCAATTATTTATAAATTTATATTAAATAATATTAAAGACACATGAATTTTAAAGTCATTTTTTCAATAAAAACAATTTATATATATATTTTTTATTTTCATTTAAATAACTAAATATATAAATTTTATAATTTTAATTTTGTAAAAAAATATTTACTTTTTATTTTTAATGTACAAATTATCTTAGGTTTAATTTATGGTATTTTTCTAAAAATGTGATTTCAGTGAATAGTGAAAATTCCATTTTTATAAATAACATGACTTTTATGCCATCATTAAAATATAATTATGAATTTTAAATTCATGAAACCTTTTTCTAAAGAAAATATTTATTTTATAAGTGAATTAATAATTTTGAAAATATTTTTTGAATTTAAAAATCCATACTTTACATTTTATAACTTAGGTTATATTTTTTTAAAAATAGTTTCCAATACATTATACATTTAGTATTTTAAAATGAATTTTTATAAATTTTAAAAATTAAGTAAAATAAAATTTATTTTAAATTTTATATAATTATTTATAAATTATATAATACTGACCATTTTATTTTCTATCATAAATTCTAAATTATATAGGTAAAAACTCGTTACCGTAGTGAAAACCAAAATGGTTAAAATAAGTAACTGAAGAGGTAAAGGCTCAAACATCTTAAACACATGGTTTTAATTGAGTTTTTGAGGTTTTTAAAGACATTATATCTTCTAAAATCTATTATTTCTCAATTTTCAAGCCACTTTACTTGATAGTGACTTCTCATTGTTGAGATTTTTTTGGGTATTTACAAAAATGACATCATTTTTTACTTATAAAAAGGGTACTCCTCCCCTCACTTCCCCTCACACCACATCCCCCTATTTTTATCCCAAAAATTGTCCAAAACTCTCTTCAAAATTTATATATACCTTAAAGAGGTTATATTATTCTAAAAAGAGAACCCCTCAAAGGCTTAACCCCCTTCGAAAATGATGTAATCAAATAAGTGAGGTATAATTTCAAAACCTCTCTTTCTCATTTATATTTCTTTTTGTGCACTATGTCTTATTAAAATTTAACTACACCATCTTAAATATAAAAAACTAGTATCCTTTTTATAATTATATGTTAGTTAAATTATGGTACAACCATTTTCTCTTAAGAAAAATGAAAATGTAAAATGTGTGTATGTGTGGACTACCGCCTCCATGAATAAATGAGTTCTTTCTCCTTCACCACCAAACCTCACTCATCCAAAAAATTATTTTAACATTTAATTAATTAATTTATAAAATATTTATTATTTTATAACACTAAACCATATTACTTCATTATCTCACTCCTTGAAAAATGAAATCATCATCCATGCATATGTACAGACTACAACCTGCATGGTATGATGCATCCCATTGTTCATTATCTCACTCCATGCATATGTTCTATGAATGGTTTTATTGGATAAATATTATTTTTATTATATGAATAAGTTTCTATAAATAAAAAATGAATATCTTATTAATGATATTAATGATATTAATGATATTAATGATAAACAATCAACAATCTTAAATAAGTCAACTAAGATAGAAAAACAATTTATTCATACTATGAAATTGTTTCAAACCCATCACTTTGTCTCCAATTTATTTATAATTATGATATATAACACTAATTAACACTATTTAGGATCATTACACTATTTTTATAACTATATTTCAACTATAACATCTTATAATCACATATTAATCATGGTATATTCATGTTTGGGTCGGTTTAACCACGAACTTGAATAGTGCTCAGAATTTGTATAATGGATGACAATGGGAACTTAATAAATGGTATAATAATATATAAATATGAAAATAATTAATTATTTATTTTTCTCGAATGGTTATATCAATATTTAACTCATTAATTAATAAAACACCCTTCATTGGTTTAGAATCCCCAAAATATGCTTGTAATTGAATTCATGTTCAATGATAAAGAATGAAACACTCATGAAAGGAAATTATAAAATTCATAAATCTTTATAATTAACCACTAATATTAAACTTAATTATATTTTAATGATGAAATTTTTTACAAGAAATAATACTAATACTTCTCTTGCAAAACTAGTTTAAAATGATCATGATTACTTACACCAGATATTGAAAATAGGTTAAAATGAACTATATATATGTATAGAATGAATATATATATGAGGATATTAAATGGTTAGAGTTTTGAATAATGTTCTTATTTATGTATTTAATAATCTTTATTTAATTATTCATGAGTGTTTTTAAGTGAAGAATGAATCGGGGCCAAGTTAAGGGTTTTCATCTCAAATTCCCCTCTTTGAGACATGTTTTGGATTATGAACCTATTTTATTTTATTTGTTGTATATTCTTCCTAATTGAGTTATTATATAATTAAATATATTTTATTAAGGGTGATTTATGTTCAATTTAAATATTTTACTTTCTTGAGTTTTTTATTTAAATGTTCCTTAAGTTGTAAGGGTTTTTGTTAAATTAATTCTCATTCATTGAGTTATAATTGATCTTCTTGAACATATTACATATAAGTAAATAAATTATACCATGTGATTTTATTATATGGTATTATCTATTTAATTTTTTGGATTTAATTTTTTTACCACATAAACCCCTTTTTTCAAACTTTTCTTACTTCATGAACTATGTTATCTGTAATTGACTGTGGTAACTCAAATTTCTTTCTTTGAGTTATATAGTTTTTTTAGAACCCAGAACTTCTATATTATAATATTAATTGATTTACTGTTTTATATTATGTTATATTTTATATTTATATGGATAATTTCTACTTTTATTCAAATCTTTGTACTTTATGGTTCTCTCACCTAAAAGTATAATGTTGTCGGGAATGAACCTCTATCTCCTATTGGATCTTTATTTCAAGTCCATATTCTCCTTCACTACAATATTCTCCTACTTTCTTTGAAATCTTATATATATTATTTTCTATTATTATCATAATTCTCTTTACCCCTTTTCAAAAAAAATTAATATTCTTTGTGTGATGTGGGTTTTAAAATAAAGGGATTTCAAAATATTTTTTAAAAAGGTTTTCCATCCTTTAAAAATAAAATTTTTTACCTTCAACTTAAATTATTTTATAACCTTTATGTATTTTTAATGATATTTTATTTTTAAAAATTTATAATAATTTTATTTAAATCCTTCTCTTTCCCTTCAAAAAAAATTTTGAAAGTAATTTTTTACATCTTCTATAACAATATTTTAAAAGGTTCTATGAAAAATTTTATATTTTATCTTCTATATACCCTCCATGATTTATCTTTCATAGTGTGATGTTTTTATAACTATCTATATGTTTTTATTATATGATTACTTTTTAAAAATGATATTTTTAATGTCCTATAATTTCTAAATTTCATGTTATTGGGTGTTTTTGAATGTTTTACGAACCCCATTCTTTTTTCATGTATTATTTATGATATGATGAATGTTTGTTTTAAAGTGGTATGCATATGTATATATGGTTTATGAGTAGGATCCTACATATCCCTATGATGAATTGGTTAAGGATTTATATCTCCAAATATAATGATGCTAAATGTGGAAAAAAATTATTCACAACATTAACAGTGAACATTTTTTTTGTTCATAATATAAAGTGTGGGAATTTTTTTATTCATGATATGAAAAATTAATATTTTATTTGTTAAAAATATGAATCATAGGAATTTTTTTGTTCAAAACTAGAAGTGTGGGAATTTTTTTTATTCACAACATAAATCATAGGAATTTTTTTGTTCATAACATGAAACATGGATACTGTTTATTCTCAATTTTAGAATTTCCCTATTCTTATGTTTATTTCAAAGTTCTTTGTTATTCTAGGTTTCAAGGTAATGATAAATTTTTATTCCAGATGCCTATGATTATGATCTCATGGATCATGTTTAATAACTCATGATTCCACTCTCCTTTTATTCTTGTATTATGATATTTCAATGCTTATGCCATTATTTATGATCCATGATTTTCTGGGTATAAGTTTATTATGTATCCTGATTATACCCATTTTCTCATCTTATGATCACTTATTATATATGATTTCTAATGAAAATATTTACCCTTATTTAAAACCTGATATCACCCCTTTCTTATTTTTCTATCCCCTGAGTTATGAATATATGAAAATTAATTAATATCTAGAGGATTTTATTATGTGTATAATTTGTGGGAGGTGTTGAAGACTCATTATGGATTTTTAATTTTCTATCATAGTGTAAAGAAATTCCATTATTTAAAAGGCAATGAGTTTTTGAGTTAATTTTTTAACCTAATTCACTAAAATTATAAATCTAAAAGGTATTGTGAATTTATTGTAATCAAACATTTTCTTTAAGTCTTGTAATTACTAAACAGTTAGCTCTCAGCTATCATATTTATTATCATAATAGTGTTTAGATAACTTTGGAGATTAAGATATTGTTGGTTGAGGGAAATTTAATTTTTAAAACTTTTATAAAAGTTTGATAAGTTATGGTTTATCATTATTTAAAAAGTATAGATAACCCTTTAGTTTTTTTAATGTAAAATTGAATATATAGGGGAATAAGATAAGATTAATTTAGTGAAAATCCTAGGGATAAGTTTAAGTATGGTATGGTATCTCAATTTTTTTTAAGTAGGGTTTGTGTGGTTATCATAGAAATTGAATCCCTTATTAGATACTAGAAATTGGATGTGGTTTTGGTATAGATTCACCTAAGGTTAATCACCCTGAAAAAGGTTGGTTGAGTATTGAATCAATATTCACTCTAGTGCATGATGAGTGGTCCTAAGACTACACACCTAGATAGACATTATCAGGGGGATATGATTTGGAAAGTAAAATTGAATTTATGAACCATTATTAATTATTTATTTAACAATTAATTTAAGGTATTAAGTTAAGAAGTATGAGACAAAACAAATTAAAGTAACTTAGGTAGAATCAATAGAGTTATAGGATGAACCAAGTGTGATATAGTTAAAATGAAATTATTATAGGTTGAAATGAATGTGTCATTAGAGAAGATATATTAGGATTTATATTTCATATTCATTTAAAAATTTACTCTAATTTTATTAGATATTATCATAATCATTTTGGTTTTAGTAATTGGTTGAAAGAAGATCCTAAAAATAAAGCTAATAAAGTTACGTATCCAAAAACCACTATGTCATATAAATGAATAAGGGATCATGTTTAAATAGTTTATAATTTTAGTATACGCTTATTATGATGAAAAAAAGGTGATTTTCCTTGTCTTACCTAATTTAGTGGGGTTTATATATTAATACAAATTAAATATTGATATTCTTAACTATTTTCATTAGTCATTGATGTTTATCAATGATATTCTGGTATATTCTAAAATTTGTGAGGATTATGTGAAACATCTATGTATTGGTATTATGTAGTTTTACATTAATGGAATGGAAACATATATTAAATGGTATCAATAACTTTAAAAAGTTATTTTATGAAAATGTTATTTTTTTGGGACAACATTTGGACAATACGTGATTGAGGTATGGATAACTCCAAGGTTTAATATATGCTTAATAATTTGGTACTAAAGGGATGTTATATTTTGATAAGAGTGATTTAGATAGTATTTATAAACTTGGAATTGATTATTTATTTAATTAAAAAGTGATCCATAATATTTTTAGTGAATTTTAGCTCATTTTTGGGATCATGACATATATAGACTAGTTTGTGACTTTATGAACTAGTGGTTGAAGATTATTGTTAATTTTTGAAGAAAAAAATTATTGTTTTTTAGTTTAATGACTTATAGATTTCAATGATTTTGGGAAAGGTATGTAATGTAGAATATATGATTAAGGTATATATATACTGGGGTATATTATTGATTGAATGATTAATGTTGATTGAGTAAAGAAAAGTAACTTGATATATCCTATGAAAGTAAGGTATATTTCATGTTAGAAGTTATATATTTAATGATGAATATGCTATGAATACTCTCACCTAACTATATATATATATGTATAGAATATACTACATTTATTAAACTTAGGTTATCTAATGTACATTTTTCTTACCCACGTGCATTTTTTTCCTCTATATTTTTTCACCGTTCTTCCACTCCTCCCATCCTGACATTCTTCTCCCACATCTCTTTCTTCTTTGGTCCTTACCTCGTCATCTCCTCCCATTCCCTAGACTCACCACCTCCACCTCCTGGCCTCTAACTCCTTGGATTCCCAAATTCCTATATTCTCCTCCATAGTAGGGTTTCATTCCCAGTCCTTTCTCTTTTATCCCTTCTTCTCCCTCCCATTGTACTCTTCTCATTTCCCCAATCTACATCCTAGGGTTTCCTACATGGTCTATCCTCCATTGGTTCCTTCCTTTCTTTCTCACTCATACGTTCATCTATAACCTTGAAACTAGATGACACCTCACATAAATTACCTAGGGTACGTTTTACTATTAACAATTTCTCCTCCATCACTAAATCTTAAAAACTTTTTGTCATTTTTTTATTCAATTTCAGGTGAAAGGAATAATAGGTTAGTTTATCTTTATTTTTTCACTTTCACTAATTTCCTTGAATCATTAAATTTCTTTACCTCCATTATCAAATTTCATAGCTCTGTTCTAAACCAGTTTCCCATTTCATCACTTGTGTTATGGTGATAAACATGTATTAAAAAAATATTACTTCTTAATGAATTTCATTTATCATTTTCAGACAACAGTTAATCAAGATTAGATAATCGTTGTAATTCTATAAATAGGTTTGTTTTAATTTTTATTAAATTTTAATTTATTGTTTAATTTGTTTAAGTTTTTTCCCATTATAATATTTTTATTATAATGATTCAATTATCATGTGGAGTTTTCATTTGTATTTAATTCTCAAATATATATATAATATATTTCAATTTCTATAAACATACTTCTTAAATCTTGTCTTCAATTCGAGGGGATTATTCATATTTCAAAAAACCATACCATTTACAAGTTCAATAATCCTCCACTAATAATGACTTGGTTAATAGTGACATGTTTAATCAAAAGTCTATAATCATTATCTATAATTCGTAACTTTCAAAAAATAGACTGCAATAATGATCTATTATTCTTTACATGTTTTCAATAAAAAAAATTCAAGTTAATCTCATTACATTATATAATGACTTGTTTAACATAACAAATCAATCATTATTATTTTAATTTTCATATTTTTAATTTTTTTACCCAATTTCAATATGTTTTCTTATAATCATTCAATTATTACCAACCTTTTATGAAATTACATGAATAGTCACTACAAAATGTCAATGATACTGCATTTAACTATGTATTTTCACTATTATTGTACAATAAATTTCAATATGTTTTCAATATACCTATATTTGAATAACATGCACTGAAAAATATTATTGTAAAAGGGATTTATTGTCCTTTTTAAAGTTTTCAGTAATACTATGTACTCTCAATCTGCATTCTTATATATAATTTTTATACCTCTCCTAATCATTAATATTGTTTCCCTTAATTAGTCATATTATTTATAACACCCTAATATTTTATGGTATGTATCTTTTACATAAATTTAATCTCTTTGATGGCTTGTGGAGTACATAACACTAATCTTAAACGAACTACGATATATTAGTAGTATTATTATTTTAACATAACTGTTATAAACTAGTAGTTAAATTGGAGGGTGTGAATAGAAATAAATATATTGTGAAAAATATATGAGGTTAATATTATATAAAAATTTATTTATTAATTCTTATTAAATTAACATATTTTTTAGTATATTTTTTTAATTATTTAAATAAATTTTTTCTTTAAAAATGGTTTTTATTTCTTTTTATGAATGAATATTATAATTAATTTATGGAAGTTTTATAAAATTTATTTTATAAAACTAATTTAATTTTTGAAATTTTAATATAAAAATTATTCTATGGATAAATTTTGATAATTTTATGAAAAAGTTAATTTTTTATTGAATAATAAAAAATACATTTTTTATAAAATACGGTATCTTTCGTGATATATTCAAGAAATAATTATGATATAAAAATTTATTAAACTTGTACAATTGCTAAAAAATGATATTATATTATAAATATTGAACAAAAATAATTCATAACTTGTAAATTATACTTTATTTTATGACAAATATGAAAATCATTTTTAGTGACGACGTAGAGCATGAACAATGTTGGAAAAGTAAAATTTCATGCCTTATAGATAACAATTTTTCACGACCCGCCCTCGGGGTCCGTGTCGTGACTACCCCAAGCCCGCAATCCATAGGCCAGGGGCTGGCGACTAGCACCAAGGCGTAAATCCCGGTAAAAGGGAAGGCATTGCCTTTGTAAAGTAAACAAACACCACAGAGTAAGCAAGCATAAAGTAAACACTAAGCAAAAGCAGAGTACAACTGAAAGTGCGGAAAAGTAAATGGGCCAGTATACAAACCCAAACTGAAAGTAAAGTACAACTCGAAAGAGAAAACATCAACTGAAAAGTAAAAGCCGCTACACCGAGCTGTCCACTGGAAATCCCACCTGAAGGGTGGGTACAGATAGCTCCACTGCTCCACGGGTCCCGCCGTCTGCTCCGAGCACGTCCCACCTAGTGGTCCACCTCCACGTACCGTCCTGCTCTGCAAGCCTCAGCTAAGATCAACGTTGTCCGTCGTCTGCAACCAACACAACGTAGTGCGGGAAAAGCCCATGCAGGGGTGAGTATAAGCTACTCAGTAGGGACCCCGAGACTCCTGAAGGTCTCTCAAATGCACAAAGGATAAACCACGAAGAAAGGTACAATCACGAAGTAACAACCGACACTGCTTAGGTATATGCCCATACATATACCTAAGTCATCAATTCAAATACGCTCCAACCTCCGAGACCAAGTATAACTCAATCCACACAGGAAAGTAAACGTATTCCACATAGGAAATCAAAACGTAATCCACACAGGATAGCACAACACAATCCACACAGGAAAGTAACAGGATTCAGCTCACACAGGATTTTCATTATCAAAAGCGTAACTACTGAAGAGCCCCATCTCTGAAGTGTACAGTGTCCTGTCACGTCTCTGAGATACTGCTCACTAACCTAAGACTGCTGAGGTACTCCTCCTGTCGAGTACCGCGGGTCTGCCGCCAACTACCGGGCGCTCCGTCCGCTGAGGGTCTGCTGCCAAATACCGGGCGCTCACCCAAATTGCCTACAGAGGTACTCCTCCAGTCGAGTACCGCGGGTCTGCTGCCAACTACCAGGCGCTCCGTCCGCCGTGGGTCTGCCGCCAAATACTGGGCGCTCCGTCCACTGGGCTAATCGACTCACTCCAAGTCGAGTCGGTCGAGTAGTCTTCAGGTCTCAGCCGGCTACACGGTCTCCGTACTCCGTACGCTCGTTTCCAGTATCGCGGGTCTGCCGCTACAACCAAGCGAACCACCTATATCGAGTAAAACAGAAGATTCAGCTCACACAGGTAAACTTCTTCGGATGACGATAAGGATGATCACTGAACCATCTAAGTCGTCGGACCCATGAAGGATCGATAGGTACTAACCCCCGCAGTGACCTACACAGGATCGGACCCACACAGGATCGGTAGCACCGATCCACGTAGGATCACTGAGTGCAGTAGTCGTCGTCGTCGTATCCACACATGATCTCTGTACTGTCGTCGTCGCAATCACAGTAGCAGTAGCAGTAGCAGTAGCAGTCGCAGCCAGCACTAGCAGTCGCAGTAACAGTCGCAGCCAGCACTAGGGTTCCCGCACACAGCAAGCTCGTTCGGAGGGTCCGCTCCACGAGCCGAGAGGCTGATACATCAACTGTCACAAAATCCAGAGTTGATGTATCCAAAAGTTCCGTATCGTCAACAGGAACTCAACGCAACAGACGGCGCGTCGATCGGACGCCCGGTCTGAGAGTTATTGGCATTTTCGTCCCCGGGGCCCGGTTGGTTTTTAAGGCAAAACCAACCCGACCGTACTCCACCTGCATCCAAACCTCAGGCGGAGTATTCCAAAAGAACCGTCTCACTAAGAGGAACACAACAAAACTGACATCACGTCAATCGGACGTCCGTAGCTCAAGATATGAGCGTTTCCGCTCCGAGGTCCCGGTTGGTTTCGTGAACGAACCAACCCGGCCGAACTCAAAGTATTCTGAAACCCTGAGTGCGATATACCGAAACGACCGTCTCGATCCGAGGATCACGTTGCCGCAGACGGTTCGTCATTCGGAGGTCCGTGGCTCATGTTATGGCCAAAAGACCGAAACTGTCTCGAAAACGGGGGGTCCGGGTCCGGGCCGACCCGGCCCGACCCCCCCTGGTCTGACCCGAACCGGGTCGACCCGTTCCGGGCCGAACCGACCCGGTCCGCTGGAACCGGCCCGGCCGGTGGCGGCGCGGCTAGGGAGCCGCGCATGTGCCGCACGCGGGGGGTGTAACTCCCCCTTTTTTTCGGATCTCGGCCGGCCTAAGGCCGACCGTTTCTTTCCTCACGCGGGACCCGCGGGTCCCGCCTCCTATCTAAACTGGCGGCCGGCGCAGCCGGCCGCCTTTCTCTTCACCGCCGCGGCCGTAGCCACGGCTCCTCTTCTCCGCCGCGGCTGTAGGGCCGCGGCCTTCCTGATCTCCGGCGCCGGCGAGGCCGGCGCCCCTAGCTGCTCCGCCGCGGCCGTCCGGCCGCGGTTCTTCCTCTTCCGCCGACGACCGGTTTTCCGGGCGCCCCTTCTTGCTCGGCCCTTGAATGATTGGCGCGGCGTAATGGCGGCACGCCCCTCCGCCGCGGCCCGACTCCGGCCGCGGTCTCATCCGATTTCAAAGGCGCGGCATTAAAGCGCCGCGTTTCTTCATCGAGACACAAACCGGCCTTAAATTCTTTTGTTCCTGCGCGGTGCGACGACACCGCGCTATCTCCGCTAAAACATCACGAAAGTTTAGAAGGGGGAGGAGAATCGGCCGTGTTCGTGCTGTCCGGTCTCCTCCCGTTAAAACGATATCAATTGGCCAATTGTAATAACACAACAAAGAACGTTTCACAATTTTTTTAATAAAATTTGGAACTACGCCCAACGGATTATCCTTTCATGTTCGAGGGAATGATACACGTAATTTAAAAAGAAAAAACCCCTACCTTGGTTCTGGAAAGAAGTTCGATGATAGATAACGATTCGCGGAAGTTGAGCGTCGTGGAAGAAGAACGTCGATGTCGCGGTTATGTCGTCACGGAAGACGGTTCCTGAGAACGTGGAGTTCTTCGTCAAAGTTCAAAGGTTCTTCGTGTTCTTCGTCAGAGTTGAAGAAGAAGGAGGAGGAGCTCTCAAAAATCCTCACAAGTTGGCTAAACAATTCTAACCAAAAAAAAGAATAAGCTAAGGGTTATTTTATTAACTCAACCAAACCATTTGAATTTCAAAGGTTTGAATTAAGACAACTCAAGCCATTAATTAACCCAACTTGCCAACTTAATTTAAAAGGGGAGTTTAAGGGAGAAGATGAAAGGTTTTAGGTTCGTGTGGGTCCCACCACACTTAATCCTCTCATGGGAGGTTAAGTGGGTGTGGGTCCCACCCCTAACCCCCTTTGAGAGAAGAAAACCAACAAAAGTAAAATAAAAAGAATTCCACATTTTTTATTCATGTTTTATAAATCTCCCAAAACTAACCCT
The DNA here is from genome assembly GCA_963277665.1 of Viscum album. NCBI lineage: Eukaryota > Viridiplantae > Streptophyta > Magnoliopsida > Santalales > Viscaceae > Viscum > Viscum album. The sequence goes on along the minus strand of OY728120.1, from coordinate 1,794,000,850 downwards.
CAACCCGAAATAAACGCAACCTCGGAAAAGGTCTCCTTAAGCGAATATCGGTGCTGCGAGTTCATCGGTTCCCTCAGATTTCAATTCCGAGCACCGGATCAAAAGTTTGAAATTCCCGCTCGTTCGTTCACTGAACATACCCGAGCCAAACTTCGGAAATTGATTCCAGGCACTCCGGGCCTCGGAATCAGGTGCTGTCAGAAACAGCGTTCTTGTAAAATTCCAAAGAAAATTAAGAAAAAATTTCCCTTGAATTTTATGGGTCTTTACATTACTTCCACCTCAGGGCTTTACGTCCCCGTAAAGATACATCAAAAACTAGGGAAACAAATGAGAGTACTGAGCACGCATCTGAGCCTCCCGCTCCCATGTGCTCTCCTGGAGATTCCAGTGCTTCCATCTGATGCGCACAAGAGGAATCGATCTCCCACGCAGGACCTGATCCTGTCGATCCTCTATCTCCACCAGGACCTCCGTAAAAGTCGCTCCATTGTCAACGTCAAGCTCCCCATGGTCAATGATGTGCGTAGGGTCGTGCACGTATCTCCTCAGCTGAGATACGTGGAAGACGTCGTGCACCCGGTGCAACTGAGGTGGCAGAGCCAGGCGATAAGCCACCTCGCCAACCCTGCTGAGGACCTGAAAGGGTCCGATGAAGCGCGGAGATAACTTGCTGCCTTGGCCAAATGTCCGAATACCACGTCGAGGTGAGACCCGCAAGAAGACGTGGTCGCCATCCTCGAACTCTAGTGGCCTCCGCCACCTGTCAGCGTAAGGCTTCTGCCGGCTCTGAGCTGTACTCATCCGCCCCTGGATGACCTGAACCATCTCAGGTCCCACAAGAGCTGCATGATTTCTTCTTTTCCGATAAGAGAAATCTGGTCTCATCCCCTAAATGAACCACATTCTTTTCCTAAAACAGTCAATCCTAACATGGATGATACTAATCCATACCAAGGATGACGTCGTAAGGCCTCGACGCTACTACTAAGAGATTCAACCGTTACTCTCGCCTCCAAGGGTTGAGTCACACTGTCGGCATCAGTGTGTGGTAACTGGGTTTCCTCCAGTAGGTCCCTCAGAAGTGAGGGTCAAGTCAACAGCCAAAACTGGAACCTCTTAGTAACATCACGAAAGAGGACAGGAACGAAAATATCACAAAGGTATGTGTCTTTTATTATTGCAGCTCATAATACAAGACGCTACACAAATGCAACAAGGAACCAGAAGTACAAAGGACGTATCCACTAGTTCTGCTCCTGTCCATCGGCTCCCAGAGCTCCATGATCGAAGGCCTCGGCTGCCTGAAGCTGAGCTCTCGCATGTTCACCTACTCCCTGTGGTCGGGGTGGACCTCCTGGTGGTGGTGGTGGAAGAGCCTCAAAGCGTCGCCCACCTCCTGCTGCTCGGCCAGCTCCTCTGCCTCGTCCGCCTCCTTCCTGCGGACCGCCATGGTCAAACCTCTACCTCTGTCTGGGAGGTTCTTTACTTAACTGCTCATCATCAGCATGGCGGGTCGGACAGTCACGAGCCATGTGACCAATCCCGCCACAGGAGTAACACAGCCCACTCTCGGCACGCCTGGCTCTGACTCCACCCCGGCTTCCCCGCACAACTGAGCCTGAGTCGTGCAGTCGGCCACTGGTAGGTCTGGTCTTCCTGGAACCCTGAGTCATCCGTCGGCTACCTGTTGCCGAAGACTCCACTATCTGCCGCCCTGCGGTAGGTCTTGCTGTGGACTCAGCCAGGAAACTCTCGATCAGGAGGGATCGCTCTAGCACTCCTTCCTGGGTCGGGATGCTGAGGGAGATTAGTGATGCCCTGATCTCGTGTCTCAATCCCTGCTCGAAGTTCCGGGCCCGGAAGAAGGGGTCCCGTACCATGTCTGTCGAGTAGCGCGAGAGATCGGTAAATCTCGCCGAGTACTGAGCGACCGTCATGCTGCCCTGCCGCAGCTGAAGAAGCTCCTGGATACGCACCGCACGAAGGGTGGCTGGGACGAACTCCGAGCGGAAGATGCTCTCAAAGTCCATCCAAAGCAGAGATGCCTCATCGTGCACCTGGAGCATCAAGCTCCACCATCGTCCTGCTGCTGCGTGTAGTAGGCACGCAGCGAGGATCACCATGAGGTCTGCTGGTGTCCTCACTAGCCTAAACACTCGTACCACTGCCTCCAGCCAGTCCTTGGTTGCCTGGGGATCCGTCTCCCCGCAAAACCTGGGCGGTCACTGGCGCTGAAACTCATGCAGTGCGCTGAGGCGACGTGCATCGTCAGCGGCTGGTGCTGGAAGCATCGGGGGCTCGGTGGGTAGAGCTACCGCCGGTGCCACTGCTGACAAAGGGCCCTGCACCGAGGCCTCATCGCTCAGTGGGCTGTCGTCACGCTCGACTCTCAGAACCCTAGCTGGATGCCGTCGTGGGGCCATCCTTGAAAAGGAAACAGGTGTGCCACGGTCAGAACAGTATACCTGGTGAGCTGATATAAGTAATCACAAAGAAAACATTGAAACACACACGCAATCAATGTTTTCGTGCATTAAGTCGGAAATCAGAAGTCAGGGTCCTGGTGTACGGATACGTCGGCCGCCGCACCAACACTGGACTCCCTGGACTGATAACCACACTCAATACGCTAAACATTATTGCTTCACATAGAAAAGACCAGAGTTCGCGGTAGAACCGAATCCCTCTGATACCAATTTGTCACGACCCGCCCTCGGGGTCCGTGCCGTGACTACCCCAAGCCCGCCTTCCATAGGCCAGGGGCTGGCGACTAGCACCAAGGCGTAAATCCCGGTAAAAGGGAAGGCATTGCCTTTGTAAAGTAAACAAACACCACAGAGTAAGCAAGCAGAAAGTAAACACTAAGCAAAAGTAGAGTACAACTGAAAGTGCGGAAAAGTAAATGGGCCAGTATACAAACCCAAACTGAAAGTAAAGTACAACTCGAAAGAGAAAACAGCAACAGAAAAGTAAAAGCCGCTACACCGAGCTGTCCACTGGAAATCCCACCTGAAGGGTGGGTACAGATAGCTCCACTGCTCCACGGGTCCCGCCGTCCGCTCCGAGCACGTCCCACCCAGTGGTCCACCTCCAGGTACCGTCCTGCTCTGCAAGCCTCAGCTAAGATCAACGTTGTCCGTCGTCTGCAACCAACACAACGTAGTGCGGGAAAAGCCCGTGCAGGGGTGAGTATAAGCTACTCAGTAGGGACCCCGAGACCCCTGAAGGTCTCTCAAATCCACAAAGGATAAACCACGACGAAAGGTACAATCACGAAGTAACAACCGACACTGCTTAGGTATATGCCCATACATATACCTAAGTCATCAATTGAAATACGCTCCAACCTCCGAGCCCAAAGATAACTCAGTCCACACAGGAAAGTAAACGTATTCCACACAGGAAAGCAAAACGTAATCCACACAGGATAGAACAACACAATCCACACAGGAAAGTAACAGGACTCAGGTCACACAGGATTTTCATTATCAAAAGCGTAACTACTGAAGAGCCCCATCTCTGAAGTGTACAGTGTCCTGTCACGTCTCTGAGATACTGCTCACTAACCTAAGACTGCTGAGGTACTCCTCCTGTCGAGTACCGCGGGTCTGCCGCCAACTATCGGGCGCTCCGTCCGCTGAGGGTCTGCTGCCAAATACCGGGCGCTCACCCAAATTGCCTACAGAGGTACTCCTCCAGTCGTGTACTGCGGGTCTGCTGCCAACTACCAGGCGCTCCGTCCGCCGTGGGTCTGCCGCCAAATAACGGGCGCTCCGTCCACTGGGCTAATCGACTCACTCCAAGTCGAGTCGGTCGAGCAGTCTTCAGGTCTCAGCCGGCTACACGGTCTCCATACTCCGTACGCTCGTTTCCAGTATCGCGGGTCTGCCGCTACAACCAAGTGCACCACCTCTATCGAGTAAAACAGAAGATTTAGCTCACACAGGTAAACTTCTTCGGATGACGATAAGGATGATCACTGAACCATCTAAGTCGTCGGACCCACGAAGGATCGATAGGTACTAACCCCCGCAGTGACCTACACAGGATCGGTAGCACCGATCCACGTAGGATCACTGAGTGCAGTATTCGTCGTCGTCGTATCCACACAGGATCTCTGTACTGTCGTCGTCGCAGTCACAGTAGCAGTAACAGTAGCAGTAGCAGTCGCAGCCAGCACTAGCAGTCGCAGTAACAGTCGCAGCCAGCACTAGGGTTCCCGCACACAGCAAGCTCGTTCGGAGGGTCCGATCCACGAGCCGAGAGGCTGATACATCAACTGTCAGAAAGTCCAGAGTTGATGTATCCAAAAGTTTCGTATCGTCAACAGGAACTCAACGCAATAGACGGCGCGTCGATCGGACGCCCGGTCTGAGAGTTATTGGCATTTTCGTCCCAGGGGCCCGGTTGGTTTTTAAGGCAAAACCAACCCGACCGTACTCCACCTGCATCCAAACCTCGGGCAGAGTATGCCAAAAGAACCGTCTCACTAAGAGGAACACAACAAAGCTGACAGCACGTCAATCGGACGTCCGTAGCTCAAGATATGAGCGTTTCCGCTCCGAGGGCCCGGTTGGTTTCGTGAACGAACCAACCCGGCCGAACTCAAAGTATTCCGAAACCTTGAGTGCGATATACCGAAACGACCGTCTCGATCCGAGGATCGCGTTGCCACAGACGGTTCGTCATTCGGAGGTCCGTGGCTCAAGTTATGGCCAAAAGACCGAAATTGTCTCGAAAACGGGGGGTCCGGGTCCGGGCCGACCCGGCCCGACCCCCCCTGGGCTGACCCGAACCGGGTCGACCCGTTCCAGGTCTACCCGACCCGGATCCGACCCGGTCCGCTGGAACCGGCCCGGCCGGTGGCGGCGCGGCCAGGGAGCCGCGCATGTGCCGCACGCGGGGGGTGTAACCCCCCCTTTTTTTCGGATCTCGGCCGGCCTAAGGCCGGCCGTTTCTTTCCTCACGCGGGACCCGCGGGTCCTGCCTCCTATCTAAACCGGCGGTCGGCGCAGCCGGCCGCCTTTCTCTTCACCGCCGCGGCCGTAGCCACGGCTCTTCTCCGATCTCCGGCGGCCGGCGAGGCCGGCCGCCCCTGGCTGCTCCGCCGCGGCCGTCCGGCCACGGTTCTTCCTCTTCCGCCGGCGGCCGGTTTTCCGGCCGCCCCTTCTTGCTCGTCCCTTGAATGATTGGCGCGGCGTAATGGCGTCACGCCCCTCCGCCGCGGCCCGACTCCGGCCGCGGTCTCATCCGATTTCAAAGGCGCGGCATTAAAGCGCCGCGTTTCTTCGTCGAGACCCAAACCGGCCTTAAATTCTTTTGTTCCTGCGCGGTGCGACGACACCGCGCTGTCTCCGCTAAAACATCCCGAAAGATTAGAAGGGGGAGGAGAATCGGCCGTGTTCGTGCGGTCCGGTCTCCTCCCGTTAAAACGATATCAATTGGCCAATCGTAATAACACAACAAAGAACGTTTCACAATTTTTTTAATAAAATTTGGAACTACGCCCAGCGGATTATCCTTTCATGTTCGAGGGAATGATACACGTAATTTAAAAAGAACAAACCCCTACCTTGGTTCTGGAACGAAGTTCGATGATAGATAACGATTCGCGGAAGTTGAGCGTCGTGGAAGAAGAATGTCGATGTCGCGGTTATGTCGTCACGGAAGACGGTTCCCGAGAACGTGGAGTTCTTCGTCGAAGTTCAAAGGTTCTTCGTGTTCTTCGTCAGAGTTGAAGAAGAAGGAGGAGGAGCTCTCAAAAATCCTCACAAGTTGGCTAAAAAATTCTAACCAAAAAAAAGAATAAGCTAAGGGTTATTTTATTAACTCAACCAAACCATTTGAATTTCAAAGGTTTGAATTAAGACAACTCAAGCCATTAATTAACCCAACTTGCGAACTTAATTTAAAAGGGGAGTTTAAGGGAGAAAATGAAAGGTTTTAGGTTCGTGTGGGTCCCACCACACTTAATCCTCTCAAGGGAGGTTAAGTGGGTGTGGGTCCCACCCCTAACCCCCTTTGAGAGAAGAAAACCAACAAAAGTAAAATAAAAAGAATTCCACATTTTTTTATTCAACTTTTATAAATCTCCCAAAAACTAACCCTCAACCCGAAATAAACGCAACCTCGGAAAAGGTCTCCTTAAGCGAATATCGGTGCTGCGAGTTCATCGGTGCCCTCGGATTTCAATTCCGAGCACCGGATCAGAATTTAGAAATTCCCGCTCGTTCGTTCACTGAACATACCCGAGCCAAACTTCGGAAATTGATTCCAGGCACTCCGGGCCTCGGAATCAGGTGCCGTCAGAAACCGCGTTCTTGTAAAATTCCAAAGAAAATTAAGAAAAAATTTCCCTTGAATTTTACGGGTCTTTACACAATTGAGAACTAAAAAGTATTTTAATGAATTTATTATTAAATATTATGTATTAATGATGATTTTTACTGATATTTTTGAATTTTTTACTTATATAACATGAATCTTATCTGAATTCTTGTGCAATGCTTGCACAAAGCTATCAAAGTCAAATTAACAAATTAAAATAAGTTATCTTGACACTGATATGAGTAAATATACACAATTAATGGATAAAAAAGATTATATTGAGCCTAATTTATTTATTTTTATTATATAAATTTATTTTTAACATGTATATATGAAATAATTAACTTTAATAATTATGGAACACCGATGCGGTGTTTGTGAAAGAAAAACAAAAATCAATAAAATAATTTTAATTAAAATTATAAAAACTATTAAATGACCAAAAAATTTGACTAACCATTTTCAATGAGTAATATCTTACCATAATCATAATTGGGTAGAATTTAGTACCTTTTGGAACTACTTGGCTTACATTAAGTCTCTTGTAGTGTTTTATTTGAAATAAAGTCAAATTGTTCACACTATGGTTTCTAATTAGTATAAAATTTTTAATATATGGTTTTCCAAAAGTTAAATTTGACCATAAATATTAATTGGAAATATAAAATACTTATATTCAACATGGAAATTTATTTTTAATTTTTAGGGAATAAAAAATTACCTTAAATTCTTTCATAACGACGATGAAGTAATTATTAAATTAATGAAAAATCAAATAAATAATATTAAAAATATTAAAATAAATATAATTTGAGATAATTAAGATGATACTTGTATTATATAGAATACCATGATATTTATAGGATATAATAAAATATTTGGTTCTGATTTTACTCTTTATTTTGATGTTTTTAAAGTCATGGTAATGAATAGTATTAAATTTGACAATAATGATATTTAATTAATATAATATTTTATTAAATAATTATAAAATCATAAAATATTAAATAAAGACATAGGGGATAATAAATGGTCTAAAATTTCATCTATTATTCATTTAAGTGATATTTTTATTTATTTGTCTCTAGAACAATCTTATTGTATTTTAATATTTTGTGAAATTCCTAAACTGCCCCTCACCACAATTATAAAAGGGAACTTCATCCCTCAATTCTTCACACCACCATGATCCTTATAGCTCGAAAAAACCATTCCTATTTCTTTTCATAACATACTTATTTACATTCTTGAGGTTCTGGTTCTTCCAAAAGACCAACCTTAGTGTCCCAAAGAGGTGATCTAAAGGAAGTTCATCGAAGAAAATGAAATCATCTTTACCGACTCTTTAAAGTATATTTATTCTTATAATTCCTATTATTGTATTTTTTCCATTATAAAGTAATAAATACATTATGATATATATTCTGAGATGTTATTATTATTATGGTACAACCATATTTCACCTTTTATTCATCCTATGAAAAATGAAAGCATCGCGCGTGCGTACGTACGACTTACCATCTCCACGGAGTAGTGTAATTTATCTTTTATCACCAATTTACCTGGATGGGTATAAGGATATAAATAATGGATATATATGATAATTATTACATTATATTGATTTTTTTAAAATTAATATACTACCCACTTCCTTTCCCTTTCACCATTATGGGAATGATATCGTCGCTCGGGTGTACGTACAACCTACCATCTCCATAGTGTGATGTGTTTCATTTTCCATGTTCAAAATTAAAGAATGATTATAAAAATAAATATAATAAATAAATATGATATCTATGACATTAATATAATTCTTGATATTATGGAATAATATTATATTCACAAGACCCGGGACTTTCATGAAAAATCATGCATAGGAAAATGAAATAGTTAACACTCGAAACAAGGGTGATAACAAAATATTATTAAAAAAAGGGTGATAAGATGATATAAGAGAATTATATATGATATAATAAATATAAAAATTGTCCTTGTATAAATTAGTAACATTCTTTAAACCATTATACATCAGTTGAAATCACATTCAACTAAAGGAAAGTGCGTGATAAGGAATTTTCATCTCACTTTTGTTTCTATGGGATATATATCATATTCACCACTCATTTTTTTTGTGTAATGTATGTACTTACCCTTTTTTATATTATATTATGTATCTTATTTATTTTCACAATATTTAAATTTTTTTAAATTATTATTCATTCATTGGGCATTAGATTCGACTGATTACAAAGTGGTAAGGGATTTCTTAACTCAATTTTCATACATTGAGTTAAACTTCTACTTCGTTGATTATGCCATGATAATATTATGTGTGAAATGAATTTTTTTATTTTATGTTTTATTTCCAATTTTTTTCTTTGAATTTAATTTTGATTCACATAATCAGTTTATTTTATTATTTTCTAAACCATACATCATTTTTACATGAGGTGTTTACTTTAAGTTATTTGAATAATTGGGGGAATAATGTTTAATCTGTATTTTTTAATCAATATGTATATTTTTTGACAAGGCATATTGATTCATGAATTAAATTTATTATTCAATATATTAGGAATTCTTTGGACATGAAATAATTGGTGGGGACCCTATATAGAAAATATACTTGATGCATCGGTAGTCTCATGAGATGATTAAATTAAAAAAATTAAATGGGTTTTTTACCCATAAATATTAAACTGTCTTGTGAAAGGTATTGATAGTAAAGGTATCATGTGCTTGGGAAACATGATTTCTAATAGTTAAGAATTTACATCGTTAAGAATTCCATTATTTTTTATCCATGACATTTTCACTTTGATATTATTTTTTGATTCATATTATTCAAAATTTATTGATTAAATGGCATCTGTGTTCAATTTTTTTATATTTCTATAGTGATTATGAATTATTGATTCATGATAACTTCCATTGTATGTAACTTTTACTGGGCATCTAATCACATTTTTATGTGTTTTATTTTTCCTAGGTTATGAAGATGAAATGTTTGAATGAGTTCAAGGATGAAAATTACCTTCCTTTGTTATGTTTTATTTTTTTACCAATGTAACAATAGAACCATGTATGTATCTAGTTATTAAAGACTACTAAACCAATTGGTCCTTTAGGATGTGATTCCTTATATATTATTCTATTGTAATAAATAAACCACCGAATCGGGGCTACTAGGGTCAAGGTTGTTATAGTTTGTATTAGAGGAAGTTTAGTCGAAAACTTGGGAGATAAATTTTAAAATAAACATAACCAATATGAGAACTATAATAATTCATTATAGAATTTTATAACTTTTACCATTAGGGGAATTTTTATTTTGTTGCTTTATACACATGATGATTAGGATATAACTCACTGTTTGTAATTATTTAGGGATGTATCCTAATAGAAGGAAGGGAATCAATACCCACTGAAAATGTAGGGATTTCCCAACTGATCAAGCCAACGCAGTTCATGTTGGAGCAGGGTAGATCACAACCATATTAGGATAGCTTTCTCAGGCTATGATGAATAACCTTGCTACACCTATTTTGGATTGTTTCATGTTATAGAGTCCCCCATATTTTTATGGGACTACTAACCCAGTGGTAGTTGAGGAATGGATAAAATCTCATGAAAAGATATTTATATCATTGGCATGTGATGTAAATGAAAAGGTAGTACTGGCGGTATATTGTCTCAAGGGAGATTATGATCAATGGTGGTCATTGATCAAGAATACTGTGGAGGAAGATGAAATAGAACACATGAAATGAAGAGCTTTTAAATAAACATTCTTCAATAAATATTTCACTCATTATCAATGAATTAAAATGGAGATAAAATTAATTAGATTAAATCAAAAGGAAGAAGATATAGTTCTAGAATATGGGGTTGTTTCTTTAAGACTAGCAAGGTATAATACATATTGCATATTTAATTCATAAATCAAGATTGATCATTTCTTTGAACATCTTAAGACAAGCCTCTAAAGGTCATTGTCTTCTCAAATATTTTCATCATATGATGAAATAGTGTTATGTGTCATTAAAATGAAGATTGAATTCACTAGATCCGAAATACTCCAAGGAAATCAAGAGAATAATAGGTCAGCTAAGAACCAATAAAAATTTAAAGCACTAAAGAAGAATAAGGGTCATAAAAAATTCAATCTTGTGAAAATTATGGGAAGAAATATCTATGTAAATTCCTAAAGGGAACACAAGTGTGTTATAAGTGCCAAGAAAAGGGTCATATATCTCATGGATGCAAGGGGAAGAAACAAACCAATGATATTCAGTATTTCAACTGTAAATAAATGGGTAATTATTCAAATCAATGTACTAAGCACCAGGGGACTATACCACAAAATAGGCCAAGGGGAGATATCCAAATTTATACGATCACTACAACTGAGCAAGACGTACCCAATGACATTGTGGGTGGTACATTGATCATATATTTAAATTTATCTAATGATTTATTTGATTCCATATCATCACACTCTTTTATATCTATCTATTTTACAAGAAAATTATACATTTCCATTTTGATTTAATAATGAAGTTTTCAGTCAAAATCTTAAGGGAAGTCTCATTGAAATAAATATGTGTTGGGAAGTATCCATTATAACATATAAAAATGATTTATTTTCTAACGTTATCATCATACTTATGGTTTACTTTGATATAATCTTCAATATGGACTGGATTTCAAAATATGATGCTAACATTTATTGCAATAATATGGAAATTACTATTTATGGGGAATAAATAGAATTCCTTATATTTAGATCAAAAACATAATTATTTGACTCTTATCTAGATCTACCCCTAGTAGATCTACTGAATAAAAATATTCAGGTGGAAGAGTAAATAACAGATGAATAATTTAATCTTAAAATTAAGGATATACCTATTATACAAGAATACATTGATTTATTTTATGAGTAATTACCTAGACACCCCCATAGCATGAAATTGAGTTTTCTATTGATTTAATCCCAAATGCAAGGAAAATATAAAATACTCTCTATAGAATTTCTTCTGTGTAATTAGTGGAGATAAAAAACAACTAGAGGATTTGAATAAAAAGGGATTATTTTCCCTAGTGTTTCTCCATGGGAAGTCCCTAATATCTTTGTTAAGAAGAAAGATGGATCCATGAGGCTATGCATTGATTTTAGAGAAATCAAGGCTATTATGATAAAGAAAAATTATACTCTACCTCACATTGATGATTATTTGATCAACTTCACGGAGCTCAATATTTTTTGAAGATTGAAATTTTTTCTAGGTATCATCAATTGTGAGTAAATAAGGAAGAAATTCTGAAGACAGCTTTTTGGATGAGGTATGGGTATTGTGAGTTTATAGAAATTCTATTTGGTTTGGTTAATGCACCATTGATTTTTATAGATCTAATGAATATAGTATTCAAAGAATATCTTGATGGTTTTTTTGTATTCATTGAAGATATTTTAGAGTATTATAAAAGATATAAAGACCATGAGAATCACTTGTAGATCATTATTAAGACTCTTATAAGGAAAAATTTATATGGTAAATTTAGAAAGTGTGAATTTTGGCTTTAGGAAATTTCCTTTTTTAGCAATATTGTCTCTAAGGATGGAATATCAGTTGAACATATAAAGATAGAGTTATTCCAAAAATATCATACACTAATAAACATAACTAGGGTATATAATTTCATTTGTTTAGCAGGGTATTATCAGTGTTTTGTTTTTAATTTTTCAGTATTGGCTAACCCATTAATCAGGATCACACATAAAGGGGTTAAATTCATATAGACAAAAATATATATATAATGTTTTTAAGAATTGAAGATAATATTGTTCAATGCTCTGATTTTGACTTCACCATCATGAAATGATGGGTTTATGATATACATTTATGCATTGAAGAAAGGAATGGGTTGTTTTCTTATGAAAAATGACTACGTTATTTCATATACATCAAGGTAGTTGAAAAATCATGAACAAAATTATCCAACTCATGATCAAGAGTTATCATCCATAATCTTTTCTTTGAAGATATAGAGAAACTATCTCTATGGGGAAAAATATGAGATATATATGGATAATAAGATTTTAAAATAAATATTTACATAGAAATAACTCAACGTGAGGAAAATGTGATGGCTTGAGTTTCTGAAATATTATTGTTTCTCAATACACTGCCACACAAGAAAATAAAATAAGGTAGCATATGCATTAAGTATGAAAGATCAATGAATTTTGAACCAAATGAGGATTAAGGGAGATCCTATGTTCCTAGATTTAGTAAATATGGATATGGGAATTATTAATGAAGGGGAGGAACCAATCCCTTTTCAAATGATTTCAAAACCATCTTTATTCTAAAAGATAAAAATCTATCAATTTGATTATGAGGATTTTCGTAATAAAATTAAAGTTGTGAATGATAGATAATTGGAAGGATTTGTTTTTTAAGGTGGTTCTCTAAAATTTGGAAATATGTTATGTGTTCCATAAATATCTGAGCTAAAAAGGGAACTATTGGATGATGCTCATAGCTCAAATTTCACTATACATCCAGGTAGTACCAAGATGTATAGGGATCTGAAGGAACATTTTTTGTGGGATAATATGAAGTTGGAAATTGATGACTATGTGTCAAGACGCATAGTTTTTCAATGAGTGAAATATGATATAAATCATCCTATTGGAGTCATGTAACATCTACCTATTACTATGTGTAAGTGGAATGAAATTATTATGGACTTCATTACTGGACCACCAAAGATACCCAAAAAATTGATGTGCTATTAGTTATTGTAGATCACCTTACAAAATCGGTGCATTTTATTGATATTAGATAAGATTTACCTCTTGAGTTTCTAGAAAGACTCTATATTAATGAAGTTCTAAGAATTTATGTTTCACCTCTATCGAGTGTGTCTAATCGAGATCCCAATTTTACATCATAATTCTGGAAGATTCTTCAAAAGGATTTAGATACTGAGCTTCATTTGAGCATCACCAACCATCCTCAAATAGATAGATAGTCTAAAAATACCATTCAAACATTATAATATATATTGATATCATTATCACTTGACTTTCAAGGTATGTGGGATCAGTATTTACCTTTGGTAGAGTTGTCTTACAATAATAGTTTCCATTCAAGTATTCAAATGGAATCGTATGAAGCATTATATGGAAAGAGATGTTGTACTCCAACTTGTTAGAATAAAGTTATTGAAAGAAAGATTATAGGCCTATAACTTGTTTAAGATACAATGATAAAGGTAAATAAAATTTAGGCTCATATTAAATCATCTCAATGTAGGAAAAAGAGTTATGATGACAATCAGAGAAAGGAATTGTAATTTAAAGTATCATGTCATATCTTTCTAAAATTTTCTCTACGGAAGGGTGTCACAAGGTTTTATAAGAAGGGGAAAATGAGGCCCAGGTATATTAGACAATTTTAAAATCTAGAAATAATTGGATATATAGCTTACTAATTAGAAATTCTACCAAGCCTCTCCAAATTTTATGGTGTGTTCCACATATTATTGTCAAGAAAGTACATGCTAGAACCATAGCATGTACTCACCTATGAAGAATTAGAATTGTAACATGATATGTATTAATGTGAAGAGCCTATAAATATTCTTGAAACTAGAGATCAAGTTTTGAGGAACTTGATGACTCGACTGGTAAAAGTTCTTCGAAGAAACTATAAAATGGAAGAAGCAATGTGGGAACCTAAGGATTTTATAAAGAAGAACCACCCTCATCTATTTAGAAGGTAATATTCCTGACCACTTCATGAAATAAATTATTTTTAACTATGGAAGAATATAGCACACCAAGTTTTTATAGTATTTATCTTTCTAAATAAATATAATCACCTTGATATATTTCAGTGAACACTACACCGATCTTAAATGGATTGTGATATACTAGTAATATTATTATTTTAACATGACCATTATAAACTAGCCATTAAATTGGAGGGTGTGAATATGAATAGATAAATTATTAAAAATATATTAATTTCAAATTCCATACAAATTTATTTATTAATTCTTAGTAAATAAACATATTTTTTATAGTAAATACTTTTAATTCGTCAAAAATATGTTTTCTACAAAATAATTTTTTTTGGTTTTTATGAATGAATATTATAATTAATTTCTGGATGTTTTAGAACATTTATTTGATAAAACGAATATAATTATTTAAATCATCATATCAAAATTATTCTAAGATTAAATTTTTATAATTTTCTACAAAAATTAAATTTTTAGTGAATAGTAAAAAATATAGTTTTTTATAAAATACAGTACCTTTTGTGATATCATCAAGACATAAATATGATATAAAAATTTATCAAACTTATTTAATGACTAAATAATTATATTATAATATCAATATTGTATTAAAATAATTTATAACTTGTAAATTATAATTTATTTCATGAAAAATATGAAAATCACTTTTAGTACTGATGTAGTGCCTACACAGTGTTGGAAAAGTTGAATTTGGTGACTTATAGATAAAAATTGAGTGCTAAAAGTTATTTTCAAGACTTTTTTATTAAATATCATTTATTAATGATGATTTTTACTAGTATTTTCCAATTATAAAATTAAATAAGTTTTCTTGACATGGATGTGAGTAAATATACACAATGAATGAATATAAATAATTATATTGAGCCTAATTAATTTAGTTTTAATATAGTAATTTATTTTTAATTTTTATATATGAAATAATTAACTTTAACTCTTAAAATTTTGAAGGAGTCTTTGTTCAAGTAGAAGAAAAATCCATAAAATGATTTTAATTAAAATTATAAGAACCATTAAATGGACCAAAAAATTGACTAAACCATATTTGATGAGTAATTTTCAACCATAATCATACTCGGGTATAATTCAGTACCTCTTGGATCCAATTGGTAAACATTAAGTCCCTAATTGTATTTTATTTGAAAGAAAGTCAAACTATTCACACTATGGATTCTAATTTGAATAAAAATTTTAATATATAATTTTTTAGAAGATATATTCAACCATAAATATTCATTTGAAATATAAATTATTTATCATCCACATGGAAAATTATTTTTAATTTTTAGAGAATAAATAAAGGCCTTAAATTCTCCCATGATGATGATCTAGTAATTATTAAATTAATGGAAAAATCAAATAAATGACGTTGAAATTATTAAAATAAATATAATTTGAGATAATTAAGCTGATATATGAATTCTATAAATTACCATGAAATTTATAATATATAATAAAATATTTGGTTCAAATTTTACTCTTTGTTTTGATTTTTTTAGATTCATAGTAATTAATAGTATTAGATTTGACAATAATGATATTTCATTAATATATTATTTTATTAAATTATTAAGAAATCTTAACAATATTAAACAATTCCATAGGGGATAATATAAGGTATAAAATTTTATCTAATGTGAATTTAAGTTCTATTTGGATTTACTTGGCTCTATATTGGTCTTATTGTAATTTAATATTTTGAGAAATTTCTAAATTGCCTCTCACCAAAATTATAAAAGGGCACTTCCACCCTCACTTCTTCACACCACCTTGTTCCTTATAGCTTCACCAAACCCTAAAAATTTCTCTTATAATAATATTTAGTTAATTTATTCAGTTTTTATTTCTTCCAAATACCAGCCTTAGTGTCCCTATGAGGATCTCTAAAAGAAGTTCGCCAAAAAAAGGTAATCATCTTTACTGACTCTTTCAAGTATATTTCTTATTCTACTTCATATTCATGTGTTTTTCAATTATAAAGAAATAAATATAGTATCATATATATGATAAGATATTATTATGATTATTTTACAACCATATTCCACCATTTATCCATCCAATAAAAAATGAAAGCATTGTGCATACGTCCGTACGGCTTGTCGTCTCCATGCCATGGTGTAATTTATTTTTCATCACCACTTTACTTAGTTGGGTATAAGGATGGAAATAATAGATATATATGATCATTATGATATGATATTATTTCTATAAAGATTAATACAACATCCACCTCATTAATCTTTCACCATTAAGGGAATGATATCATCACTTGTGCGTGCGTATGACCTACCGCCACCACGACATGATGCGATTCATTTTCCATGTTCAGAATTAAATAATGATTATAAAAATTTATATAATGAATAAATATTATATCTATGACCTTAATATCATTCTGGATATGATGTAACTATATTCTATTCACAAGAACCAAGAATTACATGAAAAAACATGCAGAGGAAAAATGAAGTAGTTAACACCCGAAACAAGGGTGACAACGAAATGTTATTAACAAAAAGGTGATAAGATGAAATAAAAGGATCATATATGATGTCATAAATATGAAAATGGTTCTGGTAAAAATTAATAAAATTAATTAAACCATTTTATAGGAGGTTAAAGTATGTTTAACTAAAAGAAAAAACAAGGTAATGGATTTTCATCTCACTTTTATTTTTGTAGGATATGTTCCATATTCACCACTTATTTATTTTTTGTGACATATGTACTACTACTTTGTTATATTATATCATTAATATATTTATTTTCATGGTATTTAAAGTTTTTATAATTTTTATTATTTCATGGGGCATATGATTTCACTGCTTACTAAGTGGTTAGGATTTCTTAACTCAATTTCCATTCATTGGGTTAAACTTATACTTCACTGATTATGTCATGATAAAATTATATGTGAAATTACTTTTGATTATATTATGTTGTATTTCAATTTTTTTTCATTTATAGTTGATACATATAATCTATTCATTTTATTATTTCATGAACCATATACGATTTTTACATGTGGTGTTTACTTTGAAAGTTATTTGAATAACTAGGAAAATAATGTTTAATCTATATATTTGACTCAGTATGAATATTTTTTTAAAAGGTATATTTATTCATGAGTTAAATTGATTATATGATATATGAGGAATTCTTATAACATGCAATAATAGTTGGGACTGTATATATAAAATCCCCTCGATGCATCAGTAGTCTCATGAGATGAATAAATTAGAAAAATTAAATGGGTTTTACCCATAAATAATAAACTAACTTATGAATGGTATTAAAGATAAAGGTATCATGTGACTGGAAAACATGATTTCCAAAAGTTAATAATTTCCCACAATAATAATTCCATTTTTTTTAGCTGTGATATTTTCACTATGATATTATCGATGGATTCATATTGTGAAAAAGTTATTGATTAAATGGAATGTTTGTTTAATTTTTTACCTTACCATAATGATTCTGATTTATTGATTCAAGATAGCTTATGATGTATATAACTCTAACTGGGCATCTGATCTCACCCTTTATTTGTTCTCTTTTCCCTGGGTTATGAAGATGAAATGTTTGAATGAGTTCAAGGATGTAAATTACTTTCCTTTGTTATGTTTTATTTTTTTACCAATGTAATAATCAAACCGTGTATGTATCTAATTATTTAAGACTAATAATATAATCAGTACTTAGGGATGTGATTCCTTGTATATTATTCCAATGTAATAAAGAAACCACCGACTTCGGCCTAATAGGGTTGGGGTTGTGGCATGATTCCCCTAAATTTCCATCTATATATTTTACTACTACCAATTCTGATACTTTAAATCATTTCACCCATTCCATATTTGATTTTAGTATTCTCCTTGTAGTGAATTCATTGTTGTTTTAGATCTGAAATTTTAGTTTACATTTAATCTTACATTTACATTTAAATATAAATTTATATTTCATTTTATATTGATGTATTATTGCATTAACATGTTCTAGAATTATAATTCAATTTATGTTTAAAAAATATTTTATAATACACAACACCTTTTAGTGTTCTGTCTTACTAAGTTTATTTTTCTATCATATCAAAATTCTCTTTGATTCATTTATTATTTCTTTTTTTTAATACATTTCCAAAAAAATTAATTTATGAAATCTTAAAATTTCAAGTGTAATTATTAAAATTATTAATTTATACACATTTTAATTTAATTTAAAAAAATTATTACATTGTTATCATGTATTTTGTTTCATGTAACTTTTCATTTTTATATATAATACTAATATATTCTCTGGATTACTTACTTTTTACTTACTTATTTTATTAATCACAAAGGTGAATAGTCTGTTGCAACGCATAGGTGGATTACTAGTGATTATAAATAAGGGTTATAAATTGTTATAGTTATTAATAAGGTTATTTTGTATCTATTTAATAAACATAATGTAATTATTCAAGATTTTTGGTGCAAGTGCATAATGAATCAAAAGCAAGGTAAGGGTTTTTTTCACAAATTCCACCCTTTGTGACATATTGTGTATTATGACCATAATTTATTTTAGGTAGTGTATATTATGACTAATTGAGTTATTATATCATAAAATACCTTTTATTCTTGGTTATTTAATTTTGATTTAATTATCTCTCTTTCAAGAGGTTTTGATTTAAATTCTTCTCAAGTTGAAAGGGTTTTTGTTAACTTAATTACCATTCATTGAGTTATAATTGTTCTTCTAGAACATATATCATATATGTGGGAAATATTTTCCCTATTATTTTATTATGTATTATTATCTATTGAATTTTGGGTATTTATATTTTTTAACAAATAAACCCCTATTTTCAAAAGTTCGTTTCTTTATGAACTATGTTGTCTGTAAGGGAATTTAGTAACTCAAATCTCTTTCTTTGATTTATATGGTTTATTTTGAATGTAAACCTTTAATATTCTCTTTATTAATTGATTTACCATTTTATATGATGTTTTCATACATATTTATGGGTATAATTTCTATTTTCATTCAAATATTCCTACTTGATTGTTCTCCAACCTAAAATAATAATGTTATCAAGAACAAACCTCCATCTCTTAATTCACTCTATATTTCATGTTCATATTTTTCTTTCCAATTATTTTTTTCATATCAATTTGGGAAATATAATATGTATTATGTTGTATGATTATCATAATTCTATTTACCCTTTATCAAATGAAAAAAATAATACTATTTTTATGTTGTGGTTTTTCAAAATAAGTATTTCAAAATATAAAAAATGGGTTTATATCCTTTCAAAATCTAATCTTTTCTCTTCTAATCCACATTTTTTTATACAATTTATGTATTTTAAAGGATATTTTATTTTTAACTCTTTACAATAAGGTTTTTAAAATTCTTCTCTTTCCCTTCAAAGATTTTTTTAAATAATTTATACTTTATATTTTATAATAATTATTTAAAAGGTTTTGGGAAAAAGTTTGTATTTTCACTTCTATCTACCCTATAAGGTTTATCGTTTATAAAGTGATGCATTAATCACCCTGTGTATGTTATTATGATATGATTCCTTTTGTAAAATGAGATTTTATATATTCAGTAATTTCTCAAGTTCAAGTTATTTGAATATTTTGAAAGGATTAAGAAACCCATTCTTTTTTCATGGGTTCTTTATGATATGATGAATTTTTGTTTTCAAGTAGCAGAAATATGTGTATATAATTTATAGGTGGGGTCCTATATAGACCTCCAATTAATTGGTTAAGGATTTATATCTAATTAGATAATTATATTAAGAATCAAAATTTTGTTTTTTTACAACATGAAGCATGAACATTTTTATTTCTCACAATACAAAGCATGGGCCTTTTTTATCTACAACATGAAGTGTAAATATATTTTTTGTTCACAATATGAACCATGGGAATTTTTTGTTCACAACAAGAAGTGTAGGCATATTGTTTGTTCAAAAAATTATTCATTAGAATTTTTTTGTTCACAACATGAAGCGTGGACATTTTGTTTATTTGTAATGTTTTAATTTACCTATTCTGAGGTTTGTTCCAAATTTGTTTGTTATTATTAGTTTGTAGGTAATTATACTTTTCCAAGCCATATGTCTATTATTATTCTCTCATGGATCATGTTTATTGACTCATGTTTCCAATAAATTTTGATTCATGTATTATAATATGAAAATCCTTATTCCATGATTTATGATCCCTCCTTTTTTGTGTATAAGTTTTTATGTATCCTAATTATACCCATATGATCATCTTATTCCCATATATGATATTTAATTACTAACACTAATGGTTAACCTTACCGAGCATCTGATCTCACCCCTTTCTTATGTTCTCATCCCCCAGGTTATGAATATAAGAAAATTGTGTAAAATTTATAATATTTGGTTATGTGGAGAATTTGTGGGAGATGTTGAAGACTCATTATGGATTAAACAGTTTCTGTCATTGTGGAAAAAAATTCCATTAATTAAAAGGGAATGAGTTTTGTTAATTAATTTGTTGGCCTAATTCTCTAAAACACTAAACCTAAAAGGTATTGGGAATGTGTTTTAATGACACATTTACTTTAATTTATGTAATTACTAGATTTTTATGTATGAGATATCATACTTATGGATTCATAGCACAAGTCCTCCATTTGGGAATATGGTCAGTACTCCCTCAGTCCCAACTAGGAATGAGTCCCCCATTATATAGTTGATGTTGGTACTACCCTGTTTGATGGATCATGGGTCCTACAACTATAAAGGATAGTGTTTTCCCCTAAATGAGGTGTGGGTCCTCTATATGTTTTGATACTCTCTTGGATGTCATTCATCTTCTTAGTGAGTCATGGGTCCCCCACTAAAATTATAAAGATATGATGTATGGGTTAAGAAAACAAAGTAGATTGAGTTTGGGTACTCCTCCATGTATTGAGGCATAGTCCTCTATCCATAGGGTTTCAATACTCCCACATTAAATATATTTTTTCTTGATGAGGTGTATTCCCCTACTACTAATAAAAAGGGGTGGTGTAGAGGTTTATGGAATCTATGGTTTAGGAAACCCTTGTTCGATTAAATTATACCATAACGAGGCAAGATCCCACACCACTGTTGTAGATGGGTGGATTGGGGGTTATATAATTTATATGGTTTTTGTGTTATAGAACTTGAGACATATCAAAAATTATTAGTTTCCTTTAACATACAATGTATAACTAAGCTATTAATTTTGGACTTTAAAGGTATTTTGGTGGATCTATTTTTTTACGAGTTTTAATCCTTTATGGAGCTGAGATATTATAACCTAGACTCCCCTATGTCCCAGGTTTTTCTATATGTAAATCATATATGGGTTCTATTTTGGTGATTCTCTATTTATTCCTCGGTCTTAGGTAATATATTGTCTTATTTTTTTATCTTATTTTTTTTTATTTTGGGGGTATACTACTAGGTATTGTTATACTCACCCCTATATAGGATTAATTCCCACATATGTTATGCCTATTCAGAAGAATAAAGGCTCATAGGTGTATATAATAAATCTAGATCCAGGGGAACTTGAAATTGGTGGTGAAAACTGAAGTTAGGTGGCACTAGATATTGGTGGTTGATGTCAGTTCTTGTGCCAAGAGTTGTTCTAGTGAGGATATATTTTCCTCCATCATGGGTATTGTACTATGGGATATTGGTATCTTGTATTTTTCTTTATCATTAGATTTTGGCATTTTAGGTATTAAAATTGATATTTGTTGTCTCTTATATGATTTTTTTATGGTTTTGTTATTCATATATCCTATCTAGATGTTGTTTTTGTGTAATTTGGTGTTTCATTTTTTCTTAGGGGTGATATAATTCAAGTCCTCCCATGTATGGTATACCTTCTTTGTGTAGGGATTCATCCACTAGACTATTGGAGGAGAGATTCGGGTGGTAAAATTATTATACCATCAAACTAAGTGGGGTTTAATTGGGTTGGGTCATGTCACCATTGTTACAGTTACTTCTCTAAAACCAACTATTTGTACTTTAAATTATATGCATATTTGAATAAGTTAATATAAATAAAATATTTCATTATATATCATTCATTGTTCTTGTAATTTCATGGCTTTTTTAGAGAGGTATGTATTATTTTAAATTTAGTCAAACCCTCATTAAGTTGTCTTTTGGATTAGACTAGGTAATTGTACCTTTAGGCTTGTCTGTTTCCTTTGGGAAATAAAGGAGGTAGGGGGGCTGCATCTTGGAAACATAACTAATTCAAGATGTGAAATGATTTGGACATACCCCAGGAGTTTTTACAGGGTGTTAATTCAATAAATTTTGTGAACTCGATGCATTCCAAGAATTATCCTTTACAGACCCCATACATGATGTAAATTGGTTTTTCCTTGAAGGAGAAAAATATGAGTATTTCATGATGTGAAAAATATCCACATCGTGAATATTTCATGGGTTTTTGTAGGGGCATAACCCCTTTATTTTTTATCACCACTCTATTTCCACAAAGTAGTAGTCATGTATGGGAGAGATTTATTTTATCCTCCAACCTAGGATTTCATCTTTCTCTATCATCCAGACTCTGATCGAGCCATTTTTCATCATGTTTGTTAGCCACTGGTAAGAGATATGATATTCTATATTATTTTCTTGTTTTATTCTTTTATCTTTGGTGCTATTTTAGTGAAATATAATATTACCTATTTTCAATGAATTTTGTTGATTCTTCCATTTTCTTCCAATTGAGTCCAAAATAATGACTGATACTAGATGAGTGGTCATCTACCAGTCTAAGGAAGGTGGTGTAGTTCTCTTCCCTAAAGGAGTCATTAATTTACCATGTGATGTTTTGTTCTTCACCTAACTCTTTTGGTGATTCCTCTTAAATCTCTAGAAAATTAAATTAAATGATAACCCATATTTGATATAGTCTTATCAAATCTCAAATTAACATCGTGGGGTGACCACCCCCTAAGTGATCCACCCTAAAAGGAGTGCCTTCCTTAAAGGCTTAAGATCCTCAGACCATGAATTGACTTAAATCACCTATAAAGGTGTGTAAAATTACCTTGTAGTGATTACACTAATTTTCTTAAATGTTATGAGTTTTCATGATAGCTAAAACCATACCCTTACATTAGGTTGAGGGAGATACAAGGGTATCGACTTAAGGAAAACATGGATAGGCTTGTCAAGATTTTTACATTAAAATTGGTAAATTAATATCAATACACTGGGATATATACTTGGTTTCTTCTATAGAATACCTTGGACAGGCACACTGGGTGGATGCCTTACGTACTTGTGAGTGATACATGGTTTACTAGTAGATACCTTGGACGGTCTCAGAGGGAATTGTTTTTATACCATTCCATGAGTGATATTTGGTTCCCTGTGTAGAATACCATGGTCAGGCTCATTGTTTCATGCCTTCAGACCATATTGACAGTGATACTTGGGTCCCATATACGGATCACCTTGAATAGACTCTTATAGTGATGGATATTAGTAGTTCTCCCGGAGAGATACTTTGGTTCCTCCTTATAAATCTCCTTGTATGGGATCAGGATGCCTATCTATATATCTTCTAAAGTTGGAATTTCTCTGCTAACGTGTCACTTTTACCTTCTTCCACATCGCCGCCTTTTCTTCCTAAGAATTATTTTCCCTATTGCCCTCAGCCTCCCGCTCGGGCTTTCCGTCCAACCAGTTCCTCCTCCTGCTCGGGCTTTCCCTCCTCGTGCCTAGGGTTTCAGCTCCACAGAGAATTTTACCTCACGTCCACATAGAAATTGGCCTCACGCCTCCACCTCCACCTCCAGAAACTCGCCTCACGTCGACACCTCCACCTTCTCCGCTTCTCCCTGCTCCTCCATCTCCGCCTTATCTTCTTTCTCCGCTTCTCCGCTTCTCCCTGTTTCGTTGTCTCCACCGCATCTCCCTACTCCGCATCTAGCTCCTTCGACACCTCCGCCTTCTCTGCTTCTCTCTGCTATAGGGTATCTATTTGGCTACCTCCCTGCTCTAGGGTTCTGCGTCTGGCTCCTTCTCCCTTCTCCGCGTCTGGATCCTTCGACACATCCACCATCTACGCTTTCTCCGCCTTCTCCACTTATCCTTAAAGGTGTTTCCTTTCTATCAAGGTACAACCATCTCTGAATTATTTTCCAATGACTTTCTAATCCTCTCACTCGCTCCTACGTTGTTGAGTCCTGCTATCGAAACAAATCAACTAAGCCGCCACCATGAATTGAAGAAAATGTTGTTGCCGCTGTTGACTTCTCAACAAGCGACATAACCAGATCTCTAACGCAGTACCACCACTCACTTCTTCAAGAGTTTGTGAATGTTGGAGACAAACCAGGTGAACCACTACTGTTGAGGGATGCAACATAAAAATCTTTAACCTATTTCATCGTTGATGCGAGGATGATGATGAGCCAGATCCCTAACTGAGATGTCGGTGGATATTCCCCTTGCTAAGATCCTAGACCGCCTTTGCAAGGAAGAACCACCTCCAATATCGCTACTAGTATGTGAAGCCGATATTTGGATTGGTTATATTTTTTAAGTCGAGGCAATTAACCATGTTAGGGCTTGAGTCAAGGTTTGGAAAATGTGAATTTCATTGTTGTCGTTGTCGATGATGAAGGACCTCCGTTTTTGAAAAACAGAGCTTCTGGATAAATGAGAGATGGATATGTTATTCCTAGAAGATTGTTTCAAAATGAAGAAATGCAAGGAAATTTTATCTGAGGATGAGCATGCATGACCATGATTTCACCAAGCATTGCTTTGGGGAAAAACCGTTGATTTGGTTTCTGATTGTTTTCTTGCAGAATATTGATTTTGATGGCGATAAAGATGATTGATTATAATGTCAAGGATAATGATGGTATGAAAATAATGTAAACCATTGCTGTTATACTTTTTGTAAATGAACTACAATAACTGTTCACTAGATGATGTTGATCTTTAGTTATTGCAGATGAGTTGTTCTATGATTGATCGTACCCACCTTTGTTCTGTTCATTGGATGATGCTGATCGTTTTTTATTCTACCACAGAGGTTTGTTTTCGCTGTTTATCCATACATTGTTAGTTTTTGTTTGATTGGGTGTGATTTTTGATTGTTGAAGTTGTATTAATTAAAACATAACAAGATTTCTATTTTTAGTTTGTCTTTTCAATTGAAAATATCATTTTAATTTTTATCAATAGTTCTATTTTTCTATATTAATGAAGTTCTTTATAGATAAGAGAACATGTGTTTATTGTAGTTTGTTTAGTTGACATAAAAAAACAGATATTATGGTACCATAAATTATCAAGGAAGTGATGATGTAATTGTTTTTTATAATGTAAAACGGTGCCATATCAATATACTTGATTATATAATTACAAGGAGTTCATTAATATGTTTTAACTGTTATCTTATTTTTCTTGGTTCAAGTTACTAATTCAAATTGGGTAGGGGAACAGTGGTGAAGGACTGAAGGAAAATAAGTAAGGTGCAAATGAGGATGGAGAGGATGAGATCCCGGATGAGAATGAAGAGCACAGTGACGATGATGATTACAATCAGGTTTTCACTTAATACCAATCATGATTTCACCAAGCTTTGCTATGGGGAAAAAACCTTTGATTTGGTTTCTGATTATTTTCTTGCAGAATATTGATTTTGATGATGATGAAGATGATTGATTATAATGTTGAGGAGAATGATGGTATGAAAATAATGTATACCATTTGTGTTACAGTTTTTGTAAATGAATTCCAATAACAACTATTCATTTGATGATGTTGATCTTTAGTTATTGCAGATGAGTAGTTCTATGATTTTGAGTTCTAACATTGTGATATTATTTTTTAAATGATGGAATTTGTGAAGTGTTTTGGATAGTTATATTCAATTGAGGAAAATAATGGAGGATTTTGGGAAAAAGGTAAGGCATTTTACAATTAAGTCTATTTTCATTTGTAACCATATCACCCCTTACACATAAGAACACACCTAGAGATTTCTATTAAACGACATGAGTTAAAAATTTCAATTCTCTTTGCGATATCAAAATTAAAATTACATGAAAACATTAATTTTATTTATATAATCTATTATATTTATATTCTTATCTATTTTATTATTACAAAATAAAAAAGTATTTAAAACCGTGCCTTCGTTGCCTCTCTGGGCTTCAAAACAACCAGTGTATACCATGGTGGAGGTATGTAAGTACTTTTGGAATGGTAAGTTTGATTTTTTATCGATTCAAATTTTTTGTCACATATCTATTTTATTGTTACAAAAGTATTAAAGTATTCATAATCATGATTCTATTGACTCTATGGGCTTCAAAACACCCATGGATCCCATGGTGGAAGTGTCTAAGTGCTGCTAGAATGTTTTAGCAATTTACTTAGTTTTTAATTTGACCAGTGAATTTTTTTCAGATCATCATGAAATTTTTTATATGTGGTCATTGGATATCTGTAGCGTAGAACACACTTTATTTCTATACTATTATTATTCTTTGTTGCCATTTCTTCCCCACTCAACAGAGTTGGATTTATGTTACTGCATTTGGTTATACTTCTATTGTAATCTCAAGAAAGGTTAATTAGATTTTCCCTTATATATTATCATACATATATCAATTACAGTCGTCTCTAATATATCGCACCAGATGGACCATTTTATTCAAATTATATGAACTGAGACAAGGTACATTATTCATCAAACGATGAAGTATTCATGTTTATTCCATATGCTTGTGTTCTTATTTATCATTTTTCTGAAATGGAAAATATTCCCAGACACATAATACCAGAAAGACCAAGAAATGTCAAGTACAAAAGGCTTTAACAATCAGCACTAGCTGGGATTCATGTACGGACCTCCAGGAATCTGCATGCTACGGTGTACTACTCAACCATGGTCTCTCCTAAGTTAGTATGGATTCCAATTTACTTCCCGCCAAGTTTAAGCAATGCATACTTGATCCTTTGTTTCCATTATAAGAAAATGGGTGATTTTTTACTGTAGTCTATAGTCGTAAATTGGTATATTTATTTTCAGTTAGTCTGTTTTTTTAGCATCACTCTATTTTCTGTTTTCTTTGAAAGCAATACTATTAAGAAGGGGGGTATTATTTCAGCAGATTCATCAAGATGGAGAAGCAATTAGGTCTAGACATTCACCTTAGAATAGGGCCTTCTGTCTGTTCCCAACAACATTAGGGGTAATTTTTAGGGTTTTTAGTATGTACAATATATTAATGAGTTTACATTCAAAAACATTGATAGTTTTTTATTTCTTTACAAAGTGTAGGGGTTTCCATATTTGGATGATATATGTTCCACAATCAGTTTTAGAACCGTTAATGGTCCATTCAAGGTACGTTCTTATGTAATGTACTACATTACATTTTTATTGGATCATTGTATGGTTTATATGAATGACATTACACAACACATGATTATTAGACTAAAAAAATCATGTGAGGTTATTGGTGATATTCTCTTATGCATATCTGAAATTTGAAAAAATGTATTGCAGTGTGTTATTGTTATTAAAAGGTAACAACTTATAAACTGTTATGTACTCTGCTACATTTAATTAAGAACATGTATTTATGACCTTGCAGGACTAATACCACTTAGCGAGGCCTTAGGGATTTGATTTGGGTCTGTTTTCTGCTTTGTTTCAGTTTAATTCATGCGGTGAGTCTGTATTTTGTTCTATTTCAGTACAGTTCCCAAGTTGGGTGCATTATTTCTTATGATTCAGTTTAATATAAAATTTTCTATTTAAATCCACCATTTTATTCTTCTCATTATGTTCTGTTAAAATTATGCTTGGGGAAGATGTTGTCCAGGGGGAGGGGAGGGGAGGGGGGAGGGGAAGGGAGGATGAGGGGAGGGATGGGGATAATGAGGAAATGGGGGAGGACGTTGGGCAGTCTAGAGGGGAGGGGAGGGGGACTGCTTGGGGAATAGTTTTGGCAGGGGGGAGGGTAGGTTAAAATGCTGCTTTGGGAAGATGTTTCCTAGGGGGGAGGGTAGGGGAGGGGAGTTCTGGGGATAATGAGGACAGGGGGGAGGGCGCTGGGCAGTCTGGAGGGGAGGGGGGCTTCTTGGGGAATAGGTTTTCCAGGGGGAGGGGAGGGTAGGGGAGGGGACAACTTGGGTAAGATGTTGCCAATGGGGGAGAGGAGGGGAGGGGAGGGGAGGGGAGGCCTGGGGATAATGAGGGAAGGGGGTTGGGCAGCTTGGAGGGGAGGGGAGGATGAGGGTAGGGGGGTGGGCAGGTTCGGGGGGAGGGGAGAGAGGAGGGGGCTACTAGGGAAATAGGTTCGGTAGAGGTTGGAGTGGTTGGGGGAGGGGGCTGGGCAGAGGGGGGCCTGATGTGGTATAACCGATTTTCAATTAGATTTAAAAAATTTCAGTGACACAGGTTCATTTATGCCTTAATGTTCAATTGGTATGTTTTACCTCTTTTGATTTGTACATTGTTTCTGCTTTAAGGTTACTCCATTGAAACTGTTCAGATTTTTAAAATTTTTAATCATAATAAAAATAATGACTATACTTATTTTTCGGAAGCGTTGTAAACCTTTATTTTATTTTGAATAATGTTTTTCTGCAGGAAAAATACAGATATCAACATTAGGGCGTGAAAAAAATGATTATGGCATTCATAATGGTGTTGATGGAGGAAGGTCTACCATTCCAGCTTCAACTGTACGGCATGAAAAATACAGAGATCAACTTTTTATGTGGGAGTAAGGTATACCATTCCATCTTCAAGACGAAGGCGAGTGTATGAGGGCATTCATAACACCCAAAAGAAGTGAATGGGAGAAGGTGGTGCCACTATGTGATCTATAATGATGTTGATGGAGGTTCCAATATGGTTCAATGTCATGGGAAGTTAGGAGTTGACCCCGATACTCACAGCTGAAGGGTTACCGAAACCAGATTGCTTGTATAGTGGAGCCCAGCTACTGAGAACACTCATGCGGGGAAATCATTGGGCAGGTATTATTATATAATTTTAAAAAACACATCTATAGAGGTCAGTTCATCTAAAATATTGCATCTATGACATTTAATCAATAACAGTGATTAAGTTCTTCCTTAACCCGTTGAGGGTATCTGTACTCTAAATATTTTATTTGACTTAAATATAAATATCATTTCAAGCTCGAATGGTTCATATTATGAGGGGATAAGATAATAAACCTTCTTTCATGAGTTCTATGATTTAAATTTTTCATTCAGATCAAAGTATATGATATTATCAATTTATAATGAGTGTTACTATGTTCCATTTATGTATGAACTTTGTTGAGCTTCTTAAAAATATTTAGGCAACCGATTATTTTCATATGAATGTTTTTATTCATAAAAAAATTCCCATTACATGAAGCCCGGATAAATTGATTTATATTTTTACATATTCTAAAATATTTTAATCATCAAATGCTTCAATGTTATTAATTTTGTTCCAAGAATCATATTATTCTAAAATTTAGGTTAGTGAATACTCATAAGAAATGCAGTGATCGACTCATATATAATTATCAAGGTACTGAGGCCGAGAAGTGATGTTTTCATTTGAAGTTGGATATTTTTATAGTTTGACATAGTTTCTCAGTGACATTAATACTTAGTGACATTAATACTTATGTTGTATGTTTTGAAATTCAAATTTCCATTTGAATGTTCTTTTCATTCATGTCCATTTGAATATTATGTTGTTTATACTAATGTTGTATAATAATTCTTTCGTGTTCTTTTCATAATATCTCAGTGACATTAATATTTATGTTATTTCATTCATGTTCATTGTAAAATTGACTTTTCTTATTACTCTCCATTTTTTCTTTTTATTCATGTATTTGATGTTGGATACTTATGTTGTTCTCTACATCGTGACCTATTTTATTTTTCTAATTCTTTTATGTTTTCATTCACATTCATTTCAATTTTTTTTAAATGGTATTTTTATTTTCAATTGAATGTTTATCTACTATATTAAATTTTCAATTTGAATGTATGTTTTCTTTTCCTTATATATTCTTCTATAATTTTTCTATGTTTTCGAATAATTTAATTTTCCATCTATATTCCTCTATATGATTTCCTTATATTCTTTATCATGCATTTTTATGGTTTATTTTGTACAATGATGGTATACTTATGTTTTCTATATATATTCTCTTATATTCTCCAATATGTTTTAAATGGTCTACATATTCTCCTATGTTATTTTCTTTTTCTTATTTTCCAATGTTTTCAATTTTCTATATTTTGTCTGATTATAGTTCAATACTAAGTATCACTATTTTTTTCAATATATTCAATATTCATGTTCTTTATTAACATTTAAATATAGTTTTCCATCTTGAAAATAAGCATTTAACGTATTGCTGTGCGAATGCACAGGTAAGTACTAGTTTATTTAGAACTAAGGATATCTTTTTGTTAAGAATGGAGGATGAATCTACTTAGACAAATAACATGATTGGGTTCAGTCCATGTTTACACTTGGCTCTTTGAAATCCCAGTTATGTATCCATATATGTATTCCTGGAGAATTACAATGAATCTATATATATATATATATATATTATTTTTACAGGTTAACCTTGGTGCAGATATATCTGGCTTAGGCTGAAGTTGGTAGTATCGATTGGGGATCCCATGAGGAACCTGGACTGATGAGATTTATTTATTTATTTCTTGACTATTATCTTTACCTACACACTACTCATTTTATATGAACAAAATAGATAGTTTTAGGCACTATTGATGGTGGACTACTGAGTATATCTCACACCTAGTTTGGGAAGTCCATGGTATCCAAATAGAATTCACGACTGTAGGTGTGGACAAAGGGAAGATCCCAACTTATGATGCTTGATTATAAGTAAGAAGATTAAGTATGAGAGCAGAGTATTAAGCCTATTCTCATGATACTAGTGGAGAAATATTTTGGTATTTTTGGTCTTTTTTTGAATGTTATATAAACTTGTGCCGCTATATCCTATGTACTTCCCTTGGATAGCATCATGGAACGATCATCATTTTTGTATCTGGTGTTGATTTAGTTTTGAACTGTTTATTATCTAGATGATTTATTATTCCTCTATGGATTTTTTATTACTATTTACACTACTTACCATTATTATTTACTATTCTTTATTACTCTGAACATAAGGTTATAGTCTTCCCACTTTACCATTTCAGACCCTTACTGTTAATCGGCAAACTTTGGTATATGGGGAGGCATGCATGAGGTCATGTGACCAACTAGCTCAGGGATTACTTATTGGATTCCTAGTTGGGACTCTACAAAGTGGTATTAGAAGTTTCTTTTTCCTTTTGTCTTACTATTTGGGTATTAGACAGGAGAGTTGGAAAGTATCAAAATTTGGAAATGATTTTGCACCTAAGAGAAGTTTACTAATGTATAGGGAAACCCCAAATTAACTATAATGGGATATTACTATTTTTATTTTCTCCAATTATAGTTTTACTCATTTAAAAATTTGGGGACGTACATGTCTTCTAACATTATTATTGTTGATATTATGATTATGGACTCATTTCCCTCAACCTAGTTCAAGAATGATGTATCATATCATGAATCATTATAGGAACTTGAGGATACACATTTCATGCATTATTCCATGACATATATATATATATATATATATATATATATTTCATTACTTTCATTTTCTTTATTTCCTATGATAGTTTCAAGTGATTTGATTATTATATATGAAATGTGTTGATGCTTCTTGTAGGGATAAAATAATTGGATTAATTGAATTTCCTAAATCAATATAAATGTGTTTTTCCTATATAGATTGATGATGACACCTTAATTAGCCAATTATACCTTGTTTGAGCCACGAGCCATTGGTTCTATGTGTTGAAACATTAGTTGATTTTCTTACATAAATTCCAATTGAAATTTATGAAGCATGTACTTCTATAAATTGGAAATGGTGATTAATTTAATCAAATAATTTCACATGACATGTTGCATCCTAATACTAGATTTTAGTCTTAAGTCATAGTTTCTTGACATACGAATTTAATTTTATAAATATTATAGGGAAATTTTTAATTTGGAATGGTGATGCATATAACTGGATTGTGATACTTATATTCACATAAATGAGTATTAGTTAAAATAAATTAAAAAATTTAAATGAAATGGTTACTGTTAAATAGGGATTATAATTGCAAATTAAGGGGTGTTTTTCTCTATACCTATCAATTGAAACTCCATATACTAGAACCCATGTGGTGTTATATGAGGCTTTGACCCTGACCTAGCCTTAGTAGTAGGCAGTAGGCAGTGTCTCTTGTGACTTTTGTAATCTTTCTTATCACCTAGACCTAGATTTAGGACTAGGTAGAGAGGTGTGACTCATTTATAGGAAGGTTTTATACCTATACTTTTTCCTTTTATCTTGGTTCTATATATTGTTAAATATTATCTTATGCATGTGTATGCTGAGTTTAGAGTTATCACAATATGACGTACTTGATTCATGCACCGATAGGGTGGAAATGACTATGCTCTGGAGGTGGTGGGCCTTGATCCACTAGTAATACCTCCTACACTTCCACTAGAGGCACCTCATGTTATTCCTCCACTAGTCATTGATGCTCAGTTTTGAGATAGCTTCTTGTGCTTCATAAAATCTATACAAGGAGCTCCATAACCTACCCCTACTATGGTAGAGTTTACATGAGAATTTCAGCAGCAACATCCTCCCACCTTCTTAGGGATGGTGGTCCTCAAGATAATGAGTCATGGATAGAGTCCCTATTATCAATATTTGAGCATTTAGAGATGCCTATAGAGTTGAGGTTCAATGTCACCACCTATACGATTCATGACTTTGCTAAAAGTTGGTGGGATGTCATCTCTCAAACTGATCGCCATCAAGATATGGTCTGGAAATACTTTTATAAATCCTTCTATGACTAATTATTTATGAATATGATAAGAGTGAACCACACTAGAGATTTTATAGACCTACAGAAGGGTTCCATGTCTATGATGAATTATTCTTATTGTTTTATAAATCTTCAACATCATGCACCGACACTGACCAGTGATGAGTTGATAACTGTGATATGGTTTGAGGATGGGCTTCTGTACACCATTAAATCACGGGTGAATGGCTTAAATTTGACCACCATATTAGAGATAGTGAACCGAGCCATCATCATAGAGAATAACCTAAGTGAATCTGGCGGTGTGATCTAGATAAGTTAATCTTTGAGACCGGTATACATTTTGTCTAGTGGCAAGAAACGTCATTTTGAGTCTTCTTATAGGTATTGTTCCAGTCATATGGAATGCACCGACTGTTATGTGGTGTTCCACTAGTGTGTTAGAGTATTCCATAAGAATCCCCAGTGTGTGAGGGGCCCAATTGAGTGCTGATATTTTAGCAGGATGGGTTACCTTCGGTGTTTCTTCCAAACATTCCCTCTTGTTCCTAGTGATGATGGATATTTACCAACACCGCATTTAGGTACAAGATCAGTAACTCCATGCCAGGAAAGTATCTAGAGTACTACTGGTCGATTAGGCTGAGGAGGTGTTTGTGGAAGAGGTAGTCAGGATTCAAACCCTCAGTGCTAGTAGAGCAGACTAGCTCAGGGTAGTTAGGTTGTATCTCAAGGACACTAATCTGGCCATATCTATACAGAGTATCCTGCTACCAAGGATTAGAGTGTTAGTCCTTATATAGTTATAGGTACTATTCTAGTATCCTCTACTTTATTTTTTACCTTATTTGATACACAATATCCCCACCCCTTTTTATTTTTTGTAGTTGTAAAGATCCTTGGGTATAAATATAGTACTTTTATGGTGTTATGACCATAGATACTCCTCTTGGAGCATGATCAGAGAGTATACACCAATTCATGGATTTCCCTCTTGAGTTGGGCATATATCTCTTCCACTATAATATTTTTTTCCTTAAGATGATAAGCTTTGATTTCATTCTTTGTAAGGACTATTTGGTTACATACCATGCCCATGTTGATTATTATCATTTGATGGTGTATTGTACATCACCTGAGGTAAGTACCTATGTTCATAAGGTAGAATGGGATGTCCTAGAAATTTGATATACACTGGAGCATGATGGAATGGTCGGAGTGAAATCCTAGATATATAGTCTCTTTATTATTGATCTGGGAATATGACATACAAAATTACCTCCTATGATAGATCATTTCAGGGATGTTTTCTATGATGAATTCTCTAGATTACCTCCTATAAGAGAGGTGTAGTGCACTAT
The DNA here is from genome assembly GCA_963277665.1 of Viscum album. Taxonomy (NCBI): domain Eukaryota; kingdom Viridiplantae; phylum Streptophyta; class Magnoliopsida; order Santalales; family Viscaceae; genus Viscum; species Viscum album. The sequence goes on along the minus strand of OY728120.1, from coordinate 1,793,966,329 downwards.
AAAGCTAGTTCTAGGGGTGGAATAGGTGTCCATTCCTCCTTATAGGATGTCACTACATAGCTCCATGAACTCCAAAAGTAGTTAGAATAATTGGAAGCTAAGGGCTTTATATGACACATTACTTATCCATGGGGTTCTCTGATGCTATTTTCCAAGAAGGTAGTTGGGAAACTCAGGTTGTACATGGATTAACATTTTTTGAAGCATTTTATAGTTAAGAATCGGTATCCACTACCATGTATAAAGGATCTCTTCAACCAGCTCTAAGGAGTGAAGTTTTTATCCAAGATCTATTTGAGGTTAGGATACCATCAGGCATGTCTGAGACAATCATACATACCACATAAATCATTATAGAGTAGATAATTATTATACAAGTATCTGGTTATGTTTTTCATCTATAAAAATAAGTCTACAATTTTCATGGGCCTGATAAATTGGTTTTTCCACATATATCTAGATTCTATTGTAGTAGTTTTCATGGATGATATCTTGGTGTATTCTTGCACTTGACATGACCATTAAAAACATATTGAGATCATATTGAATACACTGAGAGAACACCATCTCTATGATAATCCCAATAAATGAATCTTTTGTGTTGATATGTTTCACTTCTTAGGTCACATCATTTTAGAGGCAGAACTTTCTGTCGATCCAAAAAAGGTGAGAGTTTTAGTTTCCTGGGAGTAAACCAAGAATTTATTTTTAAAACCTAGTTTCTTGGGGATAGAAGGATATTATAGGAATTTCATTCAAGACTTCTCACACCTAGCAGTTCCTCTCATGGACTTGGCCAAAAATTGTGTTAATGATTTATGTTATGAAGCCTATGAGGAAACCATTAAGGATGTGAAAGGAAGACAGACTTCAACGCTAATAATGATTCCTCTAGATATGGGAAGAATCTATATAGTTTATTGTGATGCATCAATAATTGTTCTTGGAGTATTTTTATGTAGGGAGATCAAGTTATAGTGTATGAGTCCTACGAACTAAGACATCGTGAGAGGAATTAAACTATGCAAGACCTTGAGCCAGTAGTTGTGGTTCATGATTTATACTATTGGAGGAATTTTCTATTGGGAGAATGGTTAATCATTTAAATGGACCATAAAAGTATCAAGTACATTCCCAAACAACATGACTTGAATCTCAGGCAGCATAGGTGGGCTAAGTAACTTCAGTTGTTCAAATTCATGTTGGCTTATACACCTAGGAAGGTAAATGTTATGGATGATGCTCTGAGCTGGAAAACTTAGAAATAGGATGTCCAAGAGGCCAGTAGTGAGTGGAAGTTGATGGATCTATTTTCTAAGATATACTTGAAGGTTTAGTAATATCATGGGAATCCTATTTTGGAAGCTTTGGTAGTGACATACTCCTTTATGGATTGGGTAATAATGAGGTAGATTTAAGGGTGTAATTTCAGCCCGGCCTGAACATCCCCATGAGGCGGCCTGAGCCCGGCCTCAGGTTGGCCCAAACCATTGGTTCGGGTTGGGCTTTTTCGGGCCAGTCCGGGCTTTTTCGAGTCAGGCCATAGTGGGATTTTATTATTTTCAAAATAATTTTTTGTTTTAAAACATGTTTTAAACGTTTTTATTTAAACATTTTTTTAACATTTATTTAAAAAAATTGCATTTAATTTTAAACAGATGTTTTTTATAAAAATGTTTATTTTATATTTTATTAACATTTTACAGTGGGTGGATATGTTTTTTTGTCTAAATATATTTATATATTGTGAATCCATATATATTATTTTCAAATTGTAAAAAAATTAATGAGGGGTTTTTGGGGGTGTGCAGCTGTGGGTGATTTTAAAGTCTTGTTATTTAAATGTTTTTTAACAGTTATTTAAAACATTTTTTTTACATCTAATTTTTTTAACTTATTTATAATTTTTTAAGCGTTTGTTAAATTTTTTTATTTAAAAGTTTTTATTTATACTATTTTTTAACATCTGTTTAAAAAGTTTTTTTTACATTTTTTTAATGATTAATTTAAAAAAAAAAAAAATTTTTAAATGCTTACTGGTTACAAGTATTTTTTTATAACATTTAACATTTTTCATATTTTAATGTAAAAATTATTTTTTAAATGTTTTTTTAAAAAAAATTAATTTAAGTTTTTGTTTTAAAAACTTTTTTTAAACATTTGTTTAAAACATTTTTATTTAAAACTTTTTTTAAACTATTTTTTAACACTTGTTTAAAAAAATTTACATTTATTTTTAGACATTTAATTTAAAACTCTTTTTTGAACACATGTTTTTTACATGTATTTTTTAAAACATTTAACATGTTTTATGTAACAACGTTTTTTTATTAACAATTTACAGTGGGTGGATTTGTTATTTTTTCTAAATAGATTTATATATGTCTATGAATTTATATATATTATGTGCAAATTGAAGAAATATATATTAATTAGGGATTGGGGGATGCGCAGTAGTGGGTAGTGGGTTTAAAGTGTTGTTTTTTAAACGTTTTTTTATCATTTATTTAAAATGTTTTTCTAAATTTATTTTTTTAACTTATTTATGAAAATTACTTTTAAGTGTTTGTTTAATTTAAAACATTTTTTAAATGATTTTTAATTTTTGTTTGCAGGGTAGGCCCAGCCTGGCCGATCCAATTCTGGCTGGGCCAAAATTACAGCCTTAGGGGGTGCGCAGTAGTGGGTGAGTTAATTTTTTTCTAAATAGATTTATATATGTATATATAATATATATAATATATACAAGTTTCATCATATTTTAAAAAAAATTAATGAGGTTGGGGGTGTTCGAACATCATTGGGTGAGTAGTTATTTTTTGTTAATATATAATAAGTTATTATATATATATATATATAATATGAGAAAATTGTAAAAAAATAATTAGGGGTTGGGGTGCGCCGCAGTGGGTGGGTTAATTTTTTTTCTAAACAGATTTATACATAATATATGCAAGTTGTAACATATTTACAAAAATTAATAAGGTTGGAGGATGTGCACGAACATCATTAGGTGAGTGTGTTATTTTTTGTTAATATAAAATAAGTTATTATATATATAATATTAATTCATTGATACACACACACACACACACACACAGATATATATATATATATATATATTATTAATGGATTTTTAAAAGCCACACTTAATTGATATATATTATTAATAGCTTTATATATATATATATATTATTAATGGATTTGTTTATATATATATATATATATATTATCATATCATTGATATATATATATTATTAATGGATTTTTTATATATATATAATATGCAAGTTTCATCATATTTAGAAACATTAATGAGGTTGGGGGGTGGGTGCGAACATCATTGGGTGAGTGTGTTATTTTTTTGTTAATATATAATAAGTTATTATATATATATATATATAATGTTAAATGATTGATATATATATATGTGTGTGTGTGTGTGTAATATGAGAAAATTGTAAAAATAATAATTAGGGGTTGGGGGTACACTGTAGTGGGTGGGTTAATTTTTTTTTTCTAAATATATTTATAAATGTATAATATATATAATATATACAAGTTGCAACATACTTAAAAAAAGTAATGAGGTTGTTGGATGTGCACGAACATCATTAGGTGAGTGTGTTATTTTTTATTAATATACAACAAGTTATTATATATATATATAATATTAAATCATTGATATATATATATATTAATAGCTTTATTTTTATATATATATTATATTAAATCATTTATATATATATATATATATATATTATTAGTGGATTTTCAAAATCCGTACTTAATTGATATATATTATTAATGGATTTGTTTATATATATACATTATTATATATATATATATATATATAATTATATATCATTGTATATATATATACACACACACATTATAATTATATATAATAATAATTATGTGCATATATATACACATTATTAAATATATAATATATATTATATATATTATATATTATTTTTTGTTAATATATAATGATATATATATATATAAATTCTAGTGATAATATAACAGGCGCACTGCCTGGACCAGTTGGTCCAGGCACAGCCTTGGAAGCTTGAGGTAGGGGGATCGAATCTCCCTACCAGCAGTTTCCCGTTATATTTTTCTTACAAAAGGTGGGCTTCGCACGGGCCCATGAGTTGGGCTTCACACGGGCCAGCTCGGCCTGGCCCCTGGGCCTTCTTGGATAGGCTCAGACCTGACCCGATGAACCTATGGCCCAAGCCCGTCCTGGCCCGACGCGGGCTTTGTCGAGTCGGGCCGCTCGGGCTTCCGGGCTAGGCCTTTCGGGCTTTCGAGCCGTCGGGCCAAAATTACACCCTTCAGTAGATTTATAGTTCCAAGGGCCTAGTCTAGGGGAAGTGTCTCCAAAGAGGAACCCCCACATGGTTGAGTCATCGATGAACATGAGATTTTACATTTCCATGGATGTATTTGGGTTCTTTTAGAAATAATGGAGGAATTGATGGAGGAATCTCACACCTCTATTTGGGAAGTACACCTTGGGCTTACCAAGATGTACTGAGACATGCATCATTAGTACTGGTGGCTGAGTATAAAGAGTCATATTGAAGGTTTTATTACATGGTGTTCCACCTATAAATAGGTGAAGGCAAAGCACCAGTGGCCTACTTGACTTTTACAGCCTCTATCCATTCTAGAGTGGAAATGGGATGACACCACCATGGATTTCATTATGGGTTTTCCAAGATCCCCTTAAGGCACTAATGTTGTATAGGTTATTTTTGATAGGTTGACCATGGTTGAAAACTTTTTACCTATCTAGAATACCTTCTGATATGACAGGATTGTGTGGCTTTATAATCATAAGATTGTGAACCTTCATGGTGTTCCCCATTCTATCATATCAAAAAAAAATGCTCAATTTACATAACAATTCTGGAAAGGGTTGAAAAAGGCACAAGGTTCATAGGTTCTCCTAAGTACAATATATCAACCGCATAATGATAGCTAGTCCAAGCATATGATATGGGCGTTAGTGGAAATGATTCAGGAATGTGTCCTTTATGTTGGAGGTTCATGGGAGAAACACTTACATCTAGTTGAATTTCCCTGTAATAATATCTTCCATAGTAATATTCATATGGATCCTTACGAGGCCCTATATGGTAGACCATGTTATTTATCCCTGTGATGGTTATTTAAGAGTGAGTAAATGCTACTAGGACCTCATCTCATTCTGGAGACATTAGAGAAGTTACAGATGATTCAGAATTGTATGGATATAGCTCAGTTTAGGTGGAAATCATATACTAATCATTGCCCCCAACCTATGGAGTTTGATGTGGGCCATCATTTATTTCTGTGAGTTTATCCTAGACTAGTTCATAAACATATTCAAATATTGGGAAAGCTATCACCTAATTACATCGGTCCTTTAGAGATCTTGGAAAAAGGCATGCCTGTAGCCTATGAGTTGGCTATACCATATAGGTATTGGGCTATGGACAACATCTTTCATGTATTGCATCTTTGTCCTTATTACTCTGAATTGTCCCATTTTTTTGATCTTGAGGATATTGAGCTCGATGTAGATGCATCCTTTGATGAGTATCTGATAAGTATCATTGATCAGAGCATGAAGGTTCTATGATGTGGGTCAGTTCCTCCGGTATGGATGTTATGGTAGTACGACTGTGTGCAGGACAAGACCTAGGAGAGTGAAGTCGATGTAAGTTCTTAGTGGCTAAAACTTTTCTATGATAACTTTTACCATCCTTGGAAGGGGAACTTGGGGATGAGTTGTTTTAAAGAGAGGATGTTGTAACATCTCCACCTTTTCATAGAGGTATGGATTCTTTAAAATTATTTCAAACCCTCATTAAGTTGCATTTTTTCTTATACAATGTAATCATTCATTTAGGCCAGCTTGTTTCCTTTGGTAAATAAATGAGGAAGGGGTTTTCATCTTTCTTATAAAAATAACATGATGTCAATTTATTCAACCAAATCCCATGAGTTTTTACAGGCTGTGAACTCAACACACGTCATGAACTCAATACACACTGTGAATTCAATTCATGATGTAAATTGTCCTGGATAGACCCCTTACATGATGTGAATTGGTTTTCCCCTTAATGGAAAAACCCTATCATTTCATGAGGTGAAAAATATTCACATAGTGAATATTTTGTGGGTTTTGGGAAGAAACCCTTTATTTTTTTTCACCCCTCTCTCTCCGTATAGCATAAGTCGTGAATGGGAGAGATTCCTTTTCTCCTCCAACATAGGATTTCATATTTCTCCCTCATCAATAATCTAATCAATCCACCATTCTTCACATTTTTTAACCTAAATTAAGAACAATTATCCACTGTATTATTTTCTTGGTTTATTTGGCCATATTAGGTGTTATTTCAATGTAAGATAATATGCGCTATTTTTAGGGCATTTATCTATTCTTCCATTTTTTTATGATTCAGACCAAAATAAGGGATGATAATATATGAGTGTTCATCTACCAACCTAATGTAGGTGGTCTAGTTCTTTTCACTAAAAATATCATGTATTAATCATGTTTTGTTGTGCCACATTCCTGACTCCTCTGGTGACACATCTTAAATCTCTAATAAATTAAATTAAATGATAACTCATGTTTGATGTAGTCTGATAAAATCTTAAATTAATTTCATGGGGTTACCACCCCAACGAAAGCCACCCCAAATGGTGTTCCTTACTTAAAGGCCTAATATCCTCATACATTGAATTAAATTAAATCACCAATAGATGTGTATGGTATTCCCTTGTAATGATTACACTGTTTTTCTTAAATGGTATGATTTTTTGAGCTAGCTAAACCCATACACTTACATTAGGATGAGGGAAATACAAAAGTTATGACTTAAGGAAACTTTTTAAGATCTTTTTTATATTTATAAATTAAAATTTCTAAAATAATCTAAACACTCTTGGAATGATACTTGCTTTATTTTATAGAATACCTTGGATGGGCTCATCGGATGAATGACTTATGTACTTTACCCATGAGAAATAATTGGTTTCTTCTTATGGATCACCTTGTATGGGCTAAGGTTCCTCCTTATGGATCACCTTGGATGGGCTTAGGATACCTTTTTATTTAGAACTAAGGATTAATTTTTTTGAGAATAAAGGATGTGTCCTCCAATCCAAAGAATGCACCTGTAAGGGGCTCCTCCGCAGCACAAGGGTTCCCCATCACCGACATCTCACCTTGGTTAGCTGCGGCTTCATCCTCAGCTCTCAGAAGCTTTAGGCATGCTCCCCTTGCTGTGGCGACATCCTAGATCTCGATTTTTCCTCATCATCAAGGTGCGGGTTATTGTTCCGAGGGTTTTCGGGTTCTCTAGTGGCATCGTGGGTGGTAGCCACCATCAGGCTTCTACGGCGTCGAAGTTTTGTGACCATTGGTTGAATCGGCTTCTACATGACGGCGTGATGTGGTCAATTTCTGGTCTGGTGTGGTCTGAGGGTGCAGTCGTGTGTCGGTTGTGTTATTTGGTTGGATCTATGGTCTCTTCGAGCGATGGTGGTGACGGTTTTATCTTGGTTCCTTGCAGTAAAGATTCTTCCAGAATCCAGCTAGGGTGACCAGATTTTTTGTGATGGTTTATGGATCTTTATTTCTTGCCTTTTTTTTCGATTTTGGTTTCTCCTTGTGTGTTGTTCATTTATATGGTTCATGATCTATTTTGCGTGTTCTTCGGTTGGTTTTGTGTGTTCTACTGATTTGGTTTTGACGCTAGTATATTTGAAATATTTCATGGTGAAGGAGGTGGGTTGGATTTATTGGTTGTGATTGTTTGGGCAGTTTTGTGAAGGATCGAGGTCTAGTGTTCTGGTGATCTATTTGGTTTGGGCTGATTGTGGTGAATTGGGACATGAAAATATCCCTTGGAAGTTTTCAGAATGTTGTTATGTATCAGCTGGTTTGTTTTCTGTATGGTGTTTCTTGTCTGAGACATTCTGCAAGGATTACTTCAGACGAGGATTTAGAGAAGGTTTCCTTCATCGTGCATGACTATTCATATTCGGATTATTGAGAGGGTATGGCACATCCATCGGTACTAGGCCCATTCATTTCTACATGGGAGAACTTGATGAGCAGTCATACAAGGTGGAGGCATGCCATATTGATGTCGATGCTGGGGAGGAGTTTTTTCGCGTAGTCTTATCTTGGGATGATTATGACTCTTTTTATTTTCAGATTGTGTTAATGTCTCTAATTCATGGAGTCTTGTGAGGTTTCCCCCCTTTTCCCTTAAAATGGGGTTTATCCAAAAACATAATAAAAAATTAGGCCTTCTGGCCATTCACTCCTCCAATCCAAAGAACATGCTTGAGTTTAGTCCATGTTTACACTTGGAAATTTTACGACCCACTTATGTATCCATACATGTATGCCTGGAGAATTGAAATGTATCTATACATATATATATACATATATATATACATATATATTATATCTATATAGGTTGACCTTGGTGCATATATATTCAACTTAAGCTAAAGTAGGTAGTAACGATATGGTATCCCATGAAGAACCCAGACAATGTGTTTTATTTATTTATTTCTTTACCCTTAGATTTACTTGTACATGGATCATTTTATATGCATAGACAGGATAGTTCTAGACACTGTTGGTGGTGGCCTATTGAGTATATCTCATGCCCTGTTCAGGATTCCCATGGTACCCGAATAGACTTCACAACTGCAAGTGTGGAAAAAGGGATGCAGCTAGCTTTGGATGCTTGATTTTTAGTACTAGGATAGATTACGGGAGTAGAGGATTGATCTTTTTCTCATGATGCTAGTGGAGGAATATTTTGGCCATTTTGTTCTTTTTGTTTAGTATGTTTCATATGTTTGTACCCTTGTGTCCTGTATACTTCCTTTGTACAGAATCATGGCATCATCATTTTTGTATATGATATTTATTTAGATTCTACATGTTTATTATTTGGATGATATATTATTCTGATACTAATTGTTTATTACTATTTCCACTACTTACCATTATTATTTACCACTATGGATTAATCTAAACATTAGGGTATAGTCTCCCCACTATACCATCACAAACCCTCATAGCTAGCCGACAGCCTCTGGCATACGGGGAGGTGTGCTTGAGGTTATGTGGCCAATCGGCCCAGGGCACCTTTTAGTGGCTTCCGAGTCGGGATGCTACAGTTCTATATGACATTAACGTAATAATTTCCTAGGGTATCAATCACACTGAAAAATATCATAATAGTTCCCTACTATGATGAGAACCTTTAAATGATATGACAATATTATTAAATACTATTATATGGTCAGATGAAATTATATGATGGGACATGTAGTATGTTAACTGTGATGTGAGAGTACTCAAATAGAGGATGAGACTTCATCTCATGAACTTAACACTTTGTAATCTCTAAGATTGGATATTATGAGAATAGACCCATTGGTTATAATTCCACATGTCTGTGTGTCATCAGATATTCTTATATATGAACATGTGTAATGATCCTTATACTTTAAGATTATTAGTAATGCATTAAATAACACATGTACTTAGACACATTTATATAAACTATTATGACATATGTTCATAAAAAATTTCGGCATTCTGAGTGCATCATAAATGATATTTTATTAATGAATAATTCATGAAAGGAGTTTTCGCTTTTATCTTTAGGAATGTTGATATCTCATCCATTTTATTGAAGTAGAACTATTACATTTAATTACACAATCATGGTGTATTGATGATTTTATTTTAGATAGTAAAAGAAATATGTATCAATTATATAGGTTGATGACATGGGTGTGCAACCTACTTATTGAGATATCACATCAAAGGTATTATGTTATACAATGAGGATTCATATGTGGTTATTTCCATTGTGGTATATCTTTTTCCTCTATGGGTTCTTTAGACCATTTCTAGATAGTGATCTTGGAATTTAGGCAATCCCACCTAATTCCACTAAGGAAGAGGCCTAAAAGGACACAAACAAAGTGTTTCCATTTATATTAGTTAGAAATTATTTATTTAATAATTATAAGAAAAGAAATATTCTTCAGTCTCAAATGTAATATTTATTCAATATTTATTAATCGATTGAAAAAAATAAAATAAATATTTATTCAAAATGTAATTGTTAATTGGATGAATATATAATATTTATTTATCTCTTTTCATTCATAAGGTAATGAACAATTTATTTAATTACATGAATATTAATAAAATATTTATTTTCCGGACTATGAATAAAGTATTTATCAATTTATTGAATGAATGAATAATATATATTAAAATATTTGTTCAAGAATTCAATAAGTGTATATGAGGATAAAAAAACTACATTTTATCTCTTGAAAAACATTTATTTACCAAATTGAAAAATAAATATTTATCAATGCATGGATTAGCATACACCATAAAATAAAATAATAATATTTTTTTAATATATGGAATGGGGTTCATTTTGGGTTTAATATATTATTGAGGTCCTTTATGAAATTAATTAAATATTTAACCCTAACCCTAGGACTATAAATAAAATTATATCTCATTTCATATTTGGTTAATCATTTAGCACAAAATTCATCTCATTCTCTTCCTCCTAATCTATTTATCTCAATACTAAGAAGAATAAGATATATTCCTTCAATCCTAAAGGAATGTTAAGTAATTGATAAAAATGAAGTAATACAATCACCCTAGAACCTAGTGTTTCATCGATGTTATTCAAAGATCAATGGAGTGCATGTGGATCGCTACAATAGGGGATCTACTATAGGTCCTCATAATGCAACAATGATAAATCAATTGGGTTATAAAAATCAACACCATCAACAAAGAAATATATCAAGGATGAGTTAAAAAAATTATTTTGTTTTAAATTTATTATAAATTAACATGAAAATATCCACTCTCTTGGTTCTAGTAAAATCATTTGTCAATATTCCTCAAAAAAATTAATTGGTCATGGAATTTGAATCAGGTAAATAATGTGTGATCCATTGAATCCAACAAAATATGAGTTACCTATAGGCCTTATAGGAACTTTTTCAGTGTATGAAACCGACAAGTGGAATCAAAGTGATTGTGTTGAATTTATAATTATTTAATTATTTTTTATTGTTATATGTATTTAGAGTTAGTTTTCATTTCATGTAATTTGTTCATGAATCTTATCATCAAAATATCTTATTCCTCCCACTATTTCTCACTCATATAATCCCAATCTGATTAAATATTAATGAAGAAAATCTAAAAACCCCATTAAAAGGTTCTAAGAAGTATGGATAGACAACATGATATTACATGTTCTGAAGGTGGAGTGCACATCATGCATCCCAATTCATTACATCGGGATGTGGTGAGAATTAATTCATTACATCATGTAATGAAGGAAATGTGATGCATTAAATGATCTTTATGTTGAATAAGATATTATATCACACAACATATGGGGCTACATATCATGTAATTGGGTTACATGTCGTGTTGTCTCTATGTTTTTGTGGTGGAAAAAACATAGTAAAATATGTTTCGATTATTAATTACATGATGTATAAGGACTGATAGCCATACAACAAGGAGGTTACATGGAATGTTCCATTTATATATGGTGTCTACCCCACACATGTTTTCATGGAAATACACACCCAGTCCCTAGGTATTTATCATAGATATATGGTGAGAAGGATACGCGGTATGTATTTAGATTCACATGCCTTGTACACAACCAGTTTATCTAGAAAATTAAAATTAATGTATTTCTCCATAAACCTCATCATTATGTGTGTTTTGTGCCATTTATTTGACTCATACATTCCATATGATATTTTTTATATGATATTAAATGATTACTTAATTTCTGTATAAAAATATAAACCATGTAATATGTATTTTCGTAATTCATTGACTACTTTATGTGCATTGAATACATTACAAACTATATTAATTAACATGTGCTTAATGTTTCATTTATTGACTTGTACATGATATATAATTAAGTGATAAAACATGTATTCCATATTCCACATGATTGGACTATATATGGCCTCAAAAAATTCCAAGTGGTTTAACCAGGTATTGTAGTAGGTACTAGAGCAGTCTGGATACTGTAGTAGTGCTATTCACTAAAGGGGCCTTTGGGACAAAAAAATGGGATTTCGGGCCTTGAATTAGGTCAAATCCCTAGGGACTTTGAGTTATAAAATTTGTAAATGGTTGGGTGGGTGGGTTATCTCTGGGGGAGGGTGGTCTATAACCTATCCTCCATAACCCATGGGTGTGGGGGTCTGTGTGTTTCATTGTATTATACCCCCAATAAATAATATATATTACATGGTTTTTACAATTATTTTTATTCAATAAAATTTATGGATCATGATTCATCCCATTCTCCTTATTATGAATGGACTTTCATTCCCATGATTTCTTTTATGTAAACACCATCTTCTAGTTCTCTTCACCTGCATGTGAAGTAAATGCATTCTAGGGAAGGATCTCCCAAGTGTATGGAGTTGGTTCGAGTGAGAGTCAATGAGAAATCAAACCTAGGAGATACATGGGATAGAGGATAAATTATACAACTAAATCCTAGACCAACTAAAAGAGTTTTTTCCCTAGGGTCAATGGTTTTCTTATTGTTTTCTCGATTAACAAACCACTAGTTAAAGCTCATGATAATTAAACATTTAATTTATTTCATTTCTATTTGATTTATGATTTATTTAATATATTCAAGGTTGTGATAACATTAATAAATGTATTAATATATAGAGTTGTAATGAAAATAAAAAGGATTATACAAAAATATTTTATCATCACATGGTTAATCACTAAAGTAAAATATACTTAATATTAACATGACAAGAAAATAGATAAAACAATAAATATTATGAATAATAAACAAAATCTCACAAGTTAATATTAATTCATTACACCTTTAATTATTTTGAGATAATATGGACTCATAGTTAAAGTGTTGGTATAAACCTTTATCACATGCACTTTTAATTATCAAGAAATCTAAACAATGATGGTGAGTCGACTTAACCAAAATTGTATTTAGTTTAATGTCCTTTTCAATTCAATAAAAATTTTGAGGAGTTTTGAGAAAATTTGAGTTGAAAATTTAGCATTGAGGGGTCCATTCAATGGAAAAATAAACTACAAGATTGTAGTTGGAAAGACCAAAAACCTAAATACCTTTTTATAATTTTCATAGGATTTTTATGAATTATAAAAAGGGAAATAGGGATACTCGCCACTATAATTCCCTTATGATAAGACATTTTGAGTTAAATGGTGAGGGTCGTTGAGGATTAATAAATTAGTGGGAGACTTAATAAAATTAAAATTATTATGTATCATGTAATATGCAATCAGGTGAAGTACTAATAAACTGCTTTTATATTTTTGTAGAATAATGAAAAAAAATCAACCAAATTATCCCTATGATTAATTATATAGAAATAACATTTTTTAACTTTTAATACATTCTAATAATGGTTATGATTCTTACATGTTGACTTATTCCATTAATGGAAGTCTTACATGCTTGAATCCTCAATCCTTGATCTTTCTGTTGAGGTGGTGAATGCTGAGGAGTTTTTTCTCTAGGAAAAACACTTGAATGATATTATAAATGTTTTGAGTTTGATGTTATCATCCATGTATAGAGAACAGATGAATTCTCATGAGAACATGAATGCCTATATCATGCTCTAGAAACTCTGTGATATTTATCAAGAGAGATAAATATGGTGATAGTAAGAGCTATTTAAGGAAATATTCATGAGTAAGCTTGGAGAATTTATGTTGGATAGGCCTCAGAAAGTCAAACTTTTTGGATGCATTAAAAACTTAGAGGTTCTAGGGTTTATGATATCTGATTAATTGTGTACTAATATCATTATTTCAGCATTCCCTCATCGATTCTCTAAGGTTTTTGTTAATTTAAACTAAAAACATAGATAAGTATCTCCCAAATATTTTCACTCTACTTCACCAAAATAATAAGTATATAAAGCGTGAAAACCTTTCAGTCCTTATGGTGGATAAAAGGAAATTTCAGGTGAAGAACTCTAAGACTAACTCCAAGTATAAATATTATTCATAAGGCCCTTCCATGGAGAGTAGAATCAAGGGGTGATAAAGGGGAAAAGAAACTATCAATTTTTCATGTGGAAATAAGGTTCACTAGAAAAAAAACTACACCTAAGAAAATAAGCTAGGGGGATATTCAATAGAAATTTTTATCAATTGAAATATATATATTTCTAAAAATTTGTTATTAAATATAGCATGTGGTACTTATATATCTATTCAAATATAAGAATTGAGTAGATTCTAGGATATTGCATGAGGTGTGGTATATCTATGAGTATCTAATGGTTCCAGACCTTTTTTTGTGGCTATTAGGGACTACCACCTTGCATTTCCAACAATAATGATCTTGGTTTTGAAATATTGGTATTATGTTCTTTCAGACACTAAAAATACAATCCTTATGTCCAAAATTTATAAAAAATAATTTATTTTAAAATTTTGGAATAAATGTTTCTTATTTTATAAATACATCATTTTTTATAGTAAGGAAGATTTAAATAATGGACTTTGTGTGTTGGATTACACAAACCAAGTAATATAAATTGATAACAAAAATATTTCACATGACTCATACCACACCCAACTATAGAATCCTCATCTAGGTCATGTAAATGAAAATAATTTGACCAAATTAAACCAAGATGTATATTTGGATTCATTTGAACTAAAATCACTTATTGTATATTATGCATGTTCAATGAGAAAAATGAACAAACCCCAATTTAGTGAAAAAGGTGGAAAGGACAAGGAGCTTCTTGATTTGATTCATATTGATGTGTGTGAACCATTTCCAATTGAAGTAAGTGATGGGTACTCATGCTTAATAACTTTTTTGATGATTTTTTTAGATATATATATATACCTAATTCAGTATAAGTTACATTCATTAAAAAAATTTAAAGAATATAAGAATGAAGTTAAGAACCTGCTTTTCATGAACCATCTCAAGTTGTACCTACCACGGATACCTGGTTTGGCCTACTACATCCCCAAGGTGAATTTTGGAACTCCCCAAAGTTGTGTCAAGCAACAAGGAATCCAAGTAAATCCATAGGGAATAAATTTACTTAAATAATCATTATTTAAGAAACAGAAGAAAAATTGGCATGACCACTCTGTATGTTTAAGGTTCATGTAATATCATAAAAGAAAAAAAATAGAATAATATAAAGAAGTACAACAATTTAAACACATTATAAAAAAGAAATAAAAAAATACCTCTTCTCACCCCATTAACCCTCCATGGTAATAAGAAATAAATTCATCTCCAAAATGACTTTTCTCTAGCCACTAGAAGTTATAGTGCACCACAATTTTAATATAAAGGGTTGGTATAATAAAGAAAATTAAAACAAACAGAACATCCACCCTACCTCCATGTGAAAATACAAGTCGCAATCCGCTAATAATACATCAATTCCATATGGGTAGAAATGAAATATTAAAAACCTAAAACCCAATATATATAGATAATCATGGGTATAAATATCTTTAGGAATTACAAGGGAAACCACACCCTATGTTTAATTATTAAATAAAATATCATATTATGCTAGTTTGAAATACATAAATAAAAATTGGTTGTATTTCATTACACATAAAACCCAATATAAGGATTTTCTATTATTTATAAACATTCCATTTATTTTATTTTAAATAAAAAATATATCTTTGGAAAACATTTATTAGACCCAAGAATCTTTTAAATAAAACACCCATTTAAAACCACTTTTGAAATGAGCTTCTCATTACACATTAAAAAACAATTTAAAATAAATAAATAAAGATCAAGAAATAATAAGAAATATAGAAATCATGGGTAGTAAAAAATAACATAATAATTAGAGGAACTCATATAGAAAATAATTTAAAATGCACATAATGAGAAAAACACCCTAAGGGTCACTATGGGCTTGGAGAAACCTAGAGAATAATTTTCTTTATTTTAGTGGAAAGGATAACAACACGTTACTAGCTATTGGAAAAATACACAAACTTCACTAGTATAGCTATTAAGAATAGAGATAATCCTATCTATATTCACTTACCTAAGCACCTGAGGTTCCCATGAGGATTGAATAATAATGAAAAACACAAAACAAGTAATCATAATATCAACAGAAAATTCCAAAAATTACCATAATAATATAAAATCAATAAACAACTAAGGGAATATTTAGAACACAAATCTAAACCCCTATTTTGAGTGAGAAATATAGAGAACCAACTTTTTCTTACCTGAATATTACATTATTTTTTAGATAAATGATATAATAATAATAAAATCTAGGATATCGACATTTAGTATCTTGGTAAAATTAGTGTAATATATTACTTATATGTTGTAAAACCTAAACATTATTTAAATACATATTTTTTATCCAACAAAAATATCTCATGTTTTACTTATTACATGTAATAACCTGAGGATATATGTCAAGAAAAGGGTGATATAAATTTTTGATAAGGGGATGGATGACATAGAAGTAAAAAGAGACACGAATCAATTATACATAGGTGAGAAAAGGCATCATCATAATATCATAAGTATAGGATCGTAATCATAAGGATGAGGGAATTATTAGAATAAGGCATGGAATTTTGTGTGGGAATAATAATTAAACATTATAACATAGTGGTAAAATACCACACGTAGTTATGAGAAAATCTATCATCATGTTCACATATACCATATGTCCATAATTAATAACATATGTCCATAATTCATGACATAATAATTTTGAACAAATATAGCATCCAATTAACATGTAATAAACATAATATTATGAGATATATAACATTACCCAATGAATTAGAGGTATATATAATTATAATGACATGTTTCACATAATAAAATGATCATAATCATGCATGAAACATGGGAAGGGGTCGTATAACAATCATCATAGTGAAATAAACCCATGGAAATGAATGGGTTTAAAAAATGTTTCACAAATAATAACTTAATTATTAGACTTTTTGGTTCATAAATGAATAAGATAAGTCAAAAAATTTCATAAAACATCATCATTATTGAGTATAGAAGAAAAAAATCAAGGGGATTCAATGTGGTTTTTTGGAAAATAAAGTATCTATGGAAAAAAAATTATTTGGATTATAAATAATTTTGACAATGTAAAAACATATATAAATGCAAAAATAAATGGGAAATAATAGAGAAAAAAAATTTCAGAAAATATAGAAACATAAATATTAAGAATAATGGGAAAGAGGAGATAACCCAAAAAAGAAGGATTTGGGTTTGAGATTATTCTTAACTTAAATCTTGTTATGTTTCACCTCATTTATAGATCTTATACAATAAACTTAGGTTTATTGACACATAAAACAATAATTTAATGTTATTTATTTATGTAAAAATTAATCCATTATAATAATTGGATTCTATTTTATAACACTCCTTATTAAATATGAATTGTTTTGATGTTAAGTTTTCCTTAAATTATCCCTTCATGTTTCAATTTTTCTATTTTTGTTCAAGGTCACATATATGTAAGTAAAATTAATCCCAAAATATTCAAATAAATTAAATTAAATATTTATATATTATATATAATTCATAATATACATCTACAAAAGTGGTTATAAGTATATAGTTGGTAATGTCTTCATAGATAGTTAACCGACCATTGATGATACATTTTAAAAAGAGAAGGAAGAGAAGTATAAAATAAAATATGTCATAAATATAATCATTATTATAGATTAAATTAATTAATATAACAATAACATAAAACTCGATTAATCTTAGAAAATTTATTTTTTCAAGTAATAGAGAAAAAGATGAAGAGAATAGAAAAATGATAGAAAGAATTGATGAAAACATACCCTCTTCTCGATGTTTCTTCTTTTATATGGCACAGAACTCCTTCAATTATTGGATTTAGTTACTCAATAAAATCCATAAGGGTGATAAGGGGACTTAGATTAGGGATTTGGGAAGATCTCTGTCTTTGGTAAGTGAATGTGGAGTGGTTTTACAAGTGGAGGGAGATGTAGTATTTATACTAGAGGAGAGGGGTATTTTTAGGATAAAATATTAAATATAATATAATTTCCAAGGTAAACCATGTCATAGTGAAATTTTTTAAAATTGTAAATATATTTAAATAAAATAACATTATTTTAGTAATTTCAAACAATTTATAATCAGAATTTATTTTTTTAATCAATAGTAAAGCAGAAAATGAAAAAATGTTTATTTAAAAGGGACGCTTTAGACTTTAAGATGTTGGAAAATACTTTTTAGGTATGGAATTTCAATTTCATGGATTATTAAACTATTAAATATGTTTTTTTATCCTAAAATTATAGAATTTATTAGTTCACTATTACATCATGAATGATTTCATTTAAAACATATTGGTTATGAAAAAACTTTATTTTATAATTTGCCTAAAAATTGAAGTATTTAAGAAAATTACCAAAAAATAACCCTTAGAAAATTATGATGTGATAATTCAAAAAATGAAATAAAGTTTTTCAAATTATATTTCTAAAATAGGTCATTTTTATTTTTTTATATAAAAATTATGATTTTTATGAAATATCTTAAAATTAAATTTGTTAAAAAAATTGATTATAATTTCATTGAGTTTTTAGTCTTAAAAATAATTTTATGGAATTAAAATATTAATATTTTATTAAATTTCTCAAGATAAATATTATTTATATTAAATTTTATTAATTTTGGTCAAATTATTATTCTAACAGGTAGGTTACTATTCCCAATAGTCAGGTTAATATACTTAACCATTGGGTTACTATTCCATTGATCACATTACTATTACAACAATCATATTACCCCCTATAAATACCTATTAATTTATTTATACATAATTCACTACAATTCCTCCCAATTTTATATATTTTCCATTACTAAAGTATTTTTTTAGTTTATTAATATTCTATTTTTTTCATTGTATTTTTTGTGGGGGAAATGATTCTAGTGGATCGGAATGATCCAAAAAATTTATTCTACTTTTCTTATTTTCTATTTTTTCCCATTATAATATTTGTAATTTTCATGGTTTTATTTTTTCACTAATGTAACAATATCCATTAATGAAATAATGTGTTGTTGGTTTTTCTATGTGTTGTATGTGTATAAAACTATACAATAATATAACACATGTTTATTTAATAAATTAGTATTGTTTATAAAGTCAGGTTCAATAAAAGAATTCCAAATTACATCCAAGGACTTCTATTGAAAATTAATCAAGTGATTAAACATTTATTTCAAAGGTTCTAGTCGAGTCTTCAAATTTATTTAAAGAATAACTTAAAACCCCTTTTGAAAATCACATTTGAGTACCGCATTAAAACAGCAATATTTCTTCCATCGTTAGGATGAATCACACTCACACACATATATATATATCTCATTAAAAAACTTCAAATACTCTCATATGAATTTATATATATATATACATGTATGTATGGATAACACCAATATGGAAAGAGATATTTTAAAAACATGCAACCTTTATATGTCCTTTGAAAACAAGTGAAAACTCTAATTTTAATGCCAAAACATCTTTTAGAACATTAAGAATTATTATTAAATTTCAGTCAACACTTTACAAAACATATGGTGTGAAAAATAAATTAATGCATATTTTTACCAAACTTCTAATTAGAGTAAAACCTTTCAATTGAAGTGGAAATTGAATGAAACTTGATTTACACTAAAAATACACTTTTAACATAATTATTATTATCATTTTATGTCTAACAAAATTATTAAAAATGAAAACAAGTGACATTATACAATTTAAAGACCAAAAACAAGGGGCAACCTACCTTAAACTTGTCTCCTTTGGTAACAGTGATGATATCCCACCTCAATGAGGTCAAAGATGTTCTAAAAGAAAAATAGGAACCCAAAAATAAATAAATACCCAATTAAATTTTAACCAAGGATAAGAAATAGATAAAACCCTACCTGAAAATGAATAAGAACTCTTCACCTTCAATATTCATGACTAGGGTTGGTATTAATGTGCCTCACAAACCCTAGACACTATGATTCAAAAAAAATAAACACCAAAAATTGGGTTATATTTTTGTTAGGTTGTGCACACAATGAGGGGATAATAGAAAAAAATAAAAACAAGAGGAGAAGTGAGGAGGATACCTTACCAAGAGGAATAAAATGCTAATCGCACAAAACCCCCTAAGAAATCATGATAGGGGGGATTGAAGAGGAGGAGGGAAGACATGTTTTATCACCCTTAGTAATATATTATGTACAAGAGACAAATGGGGAGGGGTGTAGCTCTATCTAAGGGAAAATATGGGATAGTAAACAGTGTAAAAAAGTTATTTTTTTAATAATTTTTCACTACGCATGGTTTGGCTGCATGGTTGGAAAACCATCTTCCTTATACTGGAGGGTCTAGGAACCTCACATGCGAAGGGTGAATGGTTTTATAAATAATGTATTTAAAATAAATTTATAATTTTTTAAATTACAGATACATTAACACAGTCTATGTATAGTTTCAATTAACCGTTCACCAACCCTGTGCATGGAAAAAAATTCTAAAATTTCAAAAATTAAAATGGGTTCAGCCCAAAATTCAAGAATAATATTAAATAAAATTAATTAAATAAAATAAAAAATAAGTAATTATGATCGGGTTGTGAAAAACTTCCCACCATAACACTTTATGCCCCTATAAAGCTTCAACTGATTCAGATAGTCAAAGGAAAAGACATGATCATGCCTCCTTAATATACCCCAAGTCTCTAAAAACCAAATAACACCATGACCAAAATGATCTAATACCTATGAAACTAATTGAAATTAAGTGTAATGATCTATCAAACTAAATTCATCTCTCAAATAACATCTAGGACCACAACCCATTATTGATCACTCACTGAACAAACATCCATGGGGGGGTCTAAATTGAATCCTCAAAAGAAACAAGATCAAAATATTATAGTGATATACACACTATTTTAGAACTCATATAAATAGTCATCCTCAACTATACCCCAAGTCATGATATCCAATTTGATCTAAACACGTCTCCAAGACGAAAAACATCCTAATTTTCAAATAATATTTGAAACCAAACACAAAATCCAAAACTCTTTTTAGGATGATCAGAAGAGGGTTGATACTAATACCCAATCACCCCCAATAAAAACTCCACTATCCCGAAAGCTTTAATGGAACCATGGAACACCATAGGGGGAGCACTGAAACCAACAGAGGCTCTAAAAAAAGGTCCCAACTGGAACACTAAATTAAGGAAAAATCCATAATTTTTATCAACCCAAACATCTAGTTCTCTAAAATATCGATACTAACATCACCTAAAATAAGGAAATATAGGTGAGGAAAATGTCATAAGATAATGAATGACTAAAAATACATTAAAAAATTTCTTGAACAAGAACAACCATTAATATCCTAAGAATGGTGGTGGAATAGGAAGAAACCTAGGGAATCTTACCTAAAACACAACTTAGTGAGACCATCCAAATAAACAAGGCACTATCTAGGGTACAAACTATGCTAGGGGTATCATCCATCCTGACTACCCATGTATGTATCAAAAGATTTATCTTTACCAACTCCTTGAAACAATATCAAAAAAAATACTAGCATCCCTATGGGATAAAGGAAACCACTAATCACCAAAGTAATAACATCTCCAAGATGGTCAATATTTCACAGAGAGAACAAAAGGAAAACCCAAAAAAGAAAAACCAACCAAGGAATCTCAAGATGGTATCAACTCACAAGGAGGGGTTCGGTGTTACCAATCATCCTAAGTTTTGTTAAAGGTCATCAACCAAAATAACCACACTTTTCAACCAGAGGAGACACAACTTAAAGGCATCCAAAATACAGACTCCCCAAAACCCACTAAAACTGTCTTGGGGGAAACCAATAAGTACACAAAAATGCAAAATTTTAATCAAGATACACCATAATATCAACTTATCTTAAACAAAATAAACAATAGGAAAAAATAAACCGCGGGGTAAAAAAGCACAATGATCATCCAGATAATAAAAACTTAAATAAAAATTAGTTCCTGACTAAAATACCAAAATAAAATTTTAAAGGTTCTTTTATAATCCCCCAAAAACCAAAAAGTTTTTCCCCTTTAAAATCTTTTATATCAATTAGAAAAAACCATACAAATCATTTAAATTTTACTTTATTAAATCCCTTTATAGTTCTCAAACATCAATACCCAACATTTAAAAAATATTATTTCTTTCATAGTTTCAATTTTTTTTTAAAATCAACTACATATCAAAAATCTCTTTTATAAATATAAAATTCCATAAAAAATCAATTTACATTTCTATAAATAACTTTTTAAAATCACCCCAAAATCTCAAACATTTATTTTAAAAATTGATTTTTCATCATAAAATCCCTTATATCATTTTTCAAAAAAATAATTTTTATTTTTAGATACGCCACATGAAAATAATAATACAATTAATAACATTATAAAACACTAAAAATATATAAGAGGGGATAGTGTTTGTGCATGAACTTCCCACAGGGTTTATCATACCATGCTCCATGCATGAAACTGCCACTAAAAGTCCCATTGAAGCATGTAATTGGGAGGAAATGGGTTGTTATGTCTTTTAAGATCACCGTATGACACTGGTTCACTCTCATTATCATCTCTATAATAACAAAAATCTTTTAATCATACTATAAATACATAAATAAATCTCAAAACCAAGACACACAACCCAACATCCCTTGAAACTCGAGGTTCATAATGAGTAAGATCTCACATCACTCATCCCAATCCTAACTCATGAGACACGATGGTATTATATCCATCTACCAGAGAAACATAAATAAAAAAACATAGCTATAATACCATTTTTTCACAAACAAATCTGAGTCATCTCTCAATCAGGTGCTTGAGTCGACCTGTAAAATCCTTGAGGTGTTTTCCTCGTCAACTAGGGGTGGCCTCAAGTGACTAGTCATAAATGTAAATCAAAAGGGAATGGATTTTAAAAAATAATCATAGTTTAATAAATATCAAAAACTGGGAATGACCACTTTGTATTTTTGAGGTTTAGGTTCTATAAGAAAAGAAATAAAACTATATAATATAAAGTAGTAAAATAATTTAAACACATAATCAAAAATAAAACAAACAATCTCATCACTCACCCTAGTCACACTCCCCTATAATAAGATATCGACACCTCCAAAATGACTTTTATTCATCCATTAGTAGTTATTGTGAACTAAAAATTCAAAATAAAGGGTTGTTTTTGTTGGTGTCATAAAGAAAAATAAAATAAATCAAACAACCAACATTCATGCATGTGACTATACAAGTCACTATCCACTATTAATACATCAATTACCCATGTTTTTACATGAAATATACAAAAACTAAAACTAAAATGATATATATAGGATTAATAATAATGTCTAATAGGAATTCCAAGTAAAACTATACCCCAAGTTCAGCCTTTAAGTAAAAGATCATTTTATTCTCATTTGAAATATATAACTAAAAATAGGTTTTTATTTCATTACTCATAAAATCCAACATAAGGGTTTTCTATCATTTAAAAACATTCCTTTTATTTTCTTTAAATGAAAACAATCACTTTGGAAAACATTTATCATCTCCAAGACTATTTTCACTAAAATACCCATTTAAACCACTTTTAAAATTAGATTTTTGTAACACTTTAAAACACCATTTTTTTAAAAAGTAATAAGGCTCAAGAAAGATTAAGAAAACTATAAATCATAGGTAGTGTAAAACTATTCAAGAACAATAGGAATGAATATAAGAAAAAATTTAAAATGTTCTTCATGAGGAAAACACCATAAGGGTCACTATGATCTAGGGGAAACCTAGAACATACTTGGCTAGCATCTAATAAAAAGGATAGTAACATGTCACTAGCCAGTGTAAGAATACAAAAACTTCACTATAATATATATTTGGAAGGAATTCCATCTCATCTATATTCACTTACCTAAGAAATCAAGTATCCCATGAGTTTTGAATAATAATTAAAACAATGGAACAAGTAATCACATCATCTACAGGCAATTTCAAAAATTACCATAATCATACCAAATCAATAAAAAACCAAGGGTGTATTTGGAATATATATATAAACCACCCTTTTGAGTGATAATTACTAATAAAATGCGGTATTTTTATTGAAAATCAATTATGGTGTTAAAATTTTATTTTAAAGGTTCTAATCAGGCCTTCTAGTTTATTTTAGGAATCACTTAAAACCCCTTTTATCCTGAATGGACTGAAGGCCTTCTTTTTTATTTTATTATAGATAATCCCCCTTTTAAAGGTTGAAAGGGAACCCGTACATGACTCGTAGTCCCAAGGCATAAGGCCCGACATGACCCGTAATACATGACCTGAAGGCCCAGAGGCATACCATGTCCAATACTTGACCCGTAGGCCCAACCCACAAGAGTTTCCCCTCCCCTTCTTATGCATCATTGATTTCCTTTAGCTCCCCGCCTGCATTGCTGATCGGCTAGCATTTCCCCGTACAAAGCTGCACAGTGTCTGGTCCCGATGGTGGTTGTCATACCCTCTCATTCTTCCAATCTGGTTAGCTCTGCTTCTAGTGACTGCTACTGGTGCTCTGATCCTCATCTAGGGCCTACTCTGTGTGAACTGGGCTACTTCATTGTCTTCAATTTCCCTAAGGCCCTATGGCCCGAAGGCCTTTGATGGTCCGAAGTCCCTAAGACCCGTAGGCCCAAACCGGTGGCCCGAAAGACCAAATCAGGTGAATATTTTGGCTGATACAGTACCGAACAGTGCCCGCTACAGTGCCTGCTACAGTACTGCTATAGTAACCCAGAAATTCTCCTCCACATGGTTTTGAACCTAGGTCTCTTGGATGCCAAGCAGAAGCCCTTACCACTCGGGTACGGGCTTGTTGGCTTAAAACCCCTTTTAAAATCACATTTTAGTACCACAATAAAACCCCAATATTTTCTCCATCATTTTGACAATATACACTCACACACACACACACACACACACATATATATATATCATTTCACAAATTCATATATTCTCATGTGAATTTTTACATAATTATATGTGTGTGTGTGTGTGTGTGTTTACCAATATATATGTGGATAACACCAACATAAAAAGTGATGTTTTAAAAATGAAAAAAAATTATAATTCCTTTGAAAACAATATAAACTACACTTTTAAATTAAAAACATATTTTATAACATAGAAAATATTAATAAAATCCATTAGGAATTTTATAAAATATCAAGTTTGAAAAATCAATCAAATCTGAATTTTACCAAACTATAAATTAGGGGAAACATTTGAATTACAGTGGAAACCAACTGAAACATGATTTCTACTAAAAATTATCTTTAAAAATAATTATTATTATAATTTTCTATCTAAATGAGGGGTTAAAAATTCAATAAAGCAAGGTTATGGAATTTAGTGACCTAAAACAAGCGGAAACTTTCCTAAAACTCATTTCCATTGATAATGGTGGAATTATCCCACCTATATGAGGTCAAAGACACCCTAGAGGACAAATAAGAACCCAAAAATAATTAAATCTCTAATTAAATTGAAGTCAAATAGAATAAACAGACCAAACCCTACCTATAATCTTATAAGAACTCATCACCTTCAATGATTGTGGCTAGAGTTGGCCTTAATCGGACTCAAGAAGCCTAGAAACCAAGATTCAACAAAAGAAACACCCAAAATTGGTTATGGGTTTGGTTTTGTTATGTACACCATGAGGGGATAAGATAAAAAAAATAAAAATAAGAGGATAAAGGAGGATGAGACCTTACCAAGAGGAATGGGACTCAAATCACACCAAACCCCTAAGAAATCATGATGGGAGGGAGTGGATAGGAGGAGGGTGCATGGAAAATCCCCTTGGGGTACATGAAAAATAACACAAAAAGGGGGGATGTGTGGGGTGAATCATAAAGGAAAAATATGGGAGGGGAAAATTGTAAAAGGATATTTTTCAAAGATATGGAATTATACATAATTTGGGCACATGGTTAGAAAAATATGCACTAACCTTGTGCCTCCTACAGGAGTTTATGGACACCTTTAATGGGTAAGGTACATGGTTTTATAAACCATGCACTGACCATGATTTTTTCCTTTGTTAAATTATAGACACATTTACATGGTCTGGGATTGGTTTCAAATAACTCTGAACCAACCATACACTTGTGAAAAAACTCCAAAATTTCAAAAATTAAAAAGGGTATGGCCTATAATTTGAGGATGAAATTAAATATAATTAATTAAATAAAATAATAATTAATTAATTATGGTTGGGATGTGATACAACTTGGTAATAAGATTAAGAAACTCCACACATATTATGGTATATAATATCTTAATCAAGACTTTATTGATTATGTATGGGATTTTGGGATTCTATCCCAACTCAATCCTCCATATACACCATAGTGTAATGGTGCACCCTGTTAGACATGATAAGATCAATGATGAGTAATCTGAGTCTTCTATTATACTTTTTAGGATACACATTATAGATATAAGAACACATACTAAACCAAGTTCCAGCTAAAGAGGAAAAAGTAATTCCATATAAACTTTAGTGGGGAAAGAAATCCTCATTTTCAAATTTATGAGTGTGGGGTTGTGAAGAATTTTTTAAGGATATTTATATAATAAAACATTCACCTTGAGGAACTAAGTGCTTATTTATATGATATCCTAAGTAAACTAGTGGGTATTACATATAAAATCCTTTAGATAAGAATGTTGTGGTTAATAGATATCCTATCTTTCTTGAAAGGGATTACATATCTAAAGGATATAGTGGGAGTGAGATAGAATTAGATAAAGTATATTCTCAGGATACATAAGAGTTTTAATGGGAAAATATTCTATAAATACCTATGTAATAGGAGGTTCTATAGACCTATATACTTTGTAAGAGTATAATAGAGTATAGAAGACTATAATTATATGGTTTTCTAGTCACCAAAGATGGTGACTCATTATTAGTTGATAATAATGATCTTGTAACCTAAAAAGAAGCAGTAAGTAGTAAAAAATATAATAAATGGAAAGAATATATGAATTCTAAAATGGATTCCATATACCAAAACCAAGTATGTATTTTGGTAGATCATCCTATGAATGCAAAGCTCGTTATTTGAAAATGGGCGTTCAAGAAGATGTTGGACATGGATGGCCAAGTAAAAACATATAAATCTAGACTAGTTGCAAAATGATTTAAACAAAATCAATGTGTTTACTATGAAAAAACATTTTCCCAATTTTTATGCTTAAATCAATTATAGTTCTACTCGCCATAGTGGTATTCCATGAATATGACATTAGGAATGTGGATATCAAAACTACCTTCCTTAAGGGGAATCTTATGGAAGATGCCTATATGAAACAATAGGAATATTTTTTGATGCAAAAGGACGATGATAAATATTTAAGTTTTAGATATCCATTTATGTATTAAATAAATCATCTAGGTCATGGAATATTCAATTTGATGAAACCAAAATAGAATTTGTTTTCATAAAGAATGAATATGATCCTTATGTCTATAAAAGGTTTATTGGGAGTGTGGTTGTTTTCTAAATAGTGTATGTAGATCATATACTATATATTGGAAAAAAATACTAGCCTTATAGTCCATAAAATCCTGGTTGAACACATGCTTCTCTATGAAGGACGTAGGTTAAGCAATATATATTCTTGGGATCAAGATCCATCATGATAGATCCAAGATGTTGATTATACTAAGAAAAAGTGAATACAGTGATAAGATTCTAATGAGATTTAGTATGGAATAATCCAAGATGGGGTTATTTCCAAAGTCATGTGGCATTCATCTTTCCATGGAAATGTGACCCCAAACACATAAGGAGAGATAGAGGATGGCAAGGATTATATATACATTAGAAATTAGGTCATTAATTTATGTTATGATACGTACATTTATATATGTCACCTAATAATTAATCATGGTAGGAAGATATAAATCTAACCCAATTTACTATCATAATATGGTAGTCAATATTATCCTTATATATTTGAGGTGTGCTAAGGATATGTTCTTGGTCTATGGAGAAGATGGGGAACTAGTCACTAGAGGATATAATAATGAATGTTTTCAAATAGATTATTGTGATTTGAATTTTCATTCACGATACATCTTCACTCTTAATATAGGTGTTTAGACCTATAAAATCATAAAAAATTTATGGTAGTTCATTCTGTAGTGAAGTCTGGGTACATTACGGCTTTTGATGTAGCAAAAGAATAAAATTGGATACACAAATTCATCCAAGAGCTTGAGTGGTCCATATTAGTAAAGAACTTATAACTGTAACACCTCAATATTTTAGAATATATATCTATTTTAATAAATTTTTCTTCTTTGATATCTTGTGTCACAAGCAATATCGAGTTTAAATGAACTCCGATATACTATTAAAATATTATTATTTAATGTGATAGTTATCGTATAGTTGTTAAATCGGCGACTATGAATAGGAAAAACTAAATAATGAAAATTATATGGTTTAAACATGTATAAAATCATTTTTTATAAATTTATTAAAAATAAAAATAAAAAACATTTGAAAGTAAAAGAAATATTTTTCTGAAAAATTGTTTTTATGCGTACAATGTATTTTAATATAAATAAATTAAATTAACCACTATTAGTGAGTAATTTTAATTAAATATATATATTATATATTAAATTTAATTTTTACTATTCATCTAATATTTTTTCTATTCATGAGATAAGAATAAATCCATTTTTATGCTTAAAACAGTATTTTCTAAAAAGCAATTTCATCGTGTTTTCCACAACTATTTTAAAATTAATTTTTTTCAATTTTATAAAATCTATATGAAAAATAAATTAATTAATTTTTAAAATAAAAATGTTAAAATTTTCTTAGAATGAATTTCTGAGAATTTTCCGAAAATATTATTTTTTTTATGAATAGTGAAAAAATAATGATTTTTATTAAAAACTGCATTTTCATTCAAAGAATTTATAAAGATGAATTTTGTTTTAATTTTTTTTTTAAAATTAAAATTTGTTAAAATATATTATAATTAATCTAATTTATTTCAATTTAATCAATTTATTTCTGAATTTTGATATATAAACTTTTTATACTTATGAAAACCTTTCTTTGGAGAACCATTTTTTCATCGTGTTTGTGGGGTTGGTTTTAAATTAAAATCTAAAAATTCTGAAAATTTAATTTGGAAAATTAATTCTATATTTTTAATCATAATAATTAATATCATTTAACAATTTCAATTTAATTTTTAGTTTTAATTAATAGTAAAAATAGAAAAAAAAATTGTCATGGTTAAGGTTAAAATCGATTTATCAGGAGTTAAACTAACAATATAAGGGTTAAAGTGACCTAAAAACTTATCTAATTTCTATTAGATGATAATATTTTACCTTATACCATAAATTTTTATATAATGACACATTTTGGATTCTTTTTTCATACTTAAAACGTGGTTATATATTTTCTTTTCAAAAATTCCAAGTGCATCCTCTCCCCCACTCATAAAAGGGAAGCTCATATCCTCTCCTACACACACACTTCAAGATACATTTTTTAATAAAATTCCTAAAACAATCCCTTAATTACTTCCCTAAACATTTCTTAGAGGATTTATTTTCACTATTAAATCCTCCTAATAAGGATTTTGGTGCAAACATAAAGAGGTTGTCCGAAGAATATATATCCATCTTAACCGAGCATTTTTGTTTTATTTCTCCATATTCCACCATAAAATTTAATTACAATATGATGATGTAATAAAATAATAGTCTCTAATTTAATGATATGTTATTAGGTTAATTTAATAACCTATTTCCATCTTCTCTTTCATCAAATGGGAAATGAAATTGTCGATCATGTGTACGGCGGACTACCACCTTGTGAACCGATGTATTTTGTTTTCCATCACCACCTCTCACAGATAGAAATAATGATGGATTTAATGTATATATATTATATTTATTAAATAATTAAACTTATTTAATTATAATATCACATCTACCTTCTTACCTTCCAATCCTCTGAAGAACAATAACGTCGTTCGAGCGTACATGTGAATTACTGCCTCCATGAAGCGATGTGATTCGTTTTTCATTTTATTTTAACATGGATGGTAATAATAATGGATTTTATGAACATATTTGATTTATATGATATAATAATTATTCTTTAATTTCGAATTATTATTTATATTTCCTTTATTCCATCAGTTAAAAAATAAAAAACAGCGTTCATGCGTACGCACGGTCTATCATCTCCATGAACGGTGTAACTCATTTTTCTATATATAACTTTTATAGACTATTATAAACATTTATATAATTAATATATATTATATTTATACAATTTTTAACATTATTTATATTATTTAACCATGATCCATGTATAATTACTGAAATTACCAAACCAAAACATACATGAAAAACAATGCAATTATCACCAGGAATGGTGTTTTTAAAAAAAATTGTTAATAAACAGGTGATAAAAAGCTATAAGTAAACCATATATGGTATGATATATATTATTATTCTTAATTAATAGATTTATAATCAATATATATTTATTATATAGGATATTCAAACACGTACAAAGGAAATCGTACCTGATATAAGGTATTTTGTCTCAATTTCTTTTCATTCAGCCTTATTTTAATGTTATAAACCAATTTATTTTATATGTTGTATGTAATGAACCTTTTACATGTTATATAATTAATCATTAATAATTCAGGATATTTTAATTTTTAATTTAAATTATTTTATCCAAATAGATTTTAATTTAATGCTACCAAGTGGTAATTGGTTTCATAACTCAATTTCTTTTCATTGGGTTATATTACTTATTTATTGTCTTTGACAATATTAGATTATGTGTATGATGAATTTTGATAATCTTATATTTTATTTACACTTTTTTATTTGTATTTAAATTTTATACACAAAATCAATTTATTGATTACTTCTCACTTCAACATTATGATCATTGTAAGGGGTTCTCATCTCACTTTTACTTATATGAGACATATGCCATATTCAAATAATGTTTCTTTTGTGTGGTGTATATACTACCACTTTGATATGTTATATCATGAATCTATTTATCTTAATGTAATTTAAAGTTTAATTTTTATTTATGGAGGATTTTATTCAAAAATTACCAAAGTGGTAATGGTTTAGTTCATAATCACAACATTATTTGAAATTGTTTCTATTAAAGTATCCACTGGGGGAATTGGTTGATCTTTATATCTTAAACCCAATATATTTTATTATATGATAGTTATTTATGGAAAATACAAATTTTCTATAATTTTACACACTTTAATCACTCAAGATATTGAAACCATGTTTTTAAGGAAAACCAATTTTATTTTTCTACTCGGTTAAAAACCATTTTTCTTCCCAATCCATGTTTTTCAAATGTTTTCGACAATATTTTTAATATTATTCTATGATTGTTAGAAGTCACTTTTACCCATGGTCATATTTTTAAAAAATGTTTTAAAAGGAATCTTCCTGTCATTTTCTAAACAAGGTTCCTTTTTACTTTTCTTACAAAAGTGTGAAAGGATTGTTTTTTTAATTATATGAAATTAATAGTATTTCCCATCATCATGAACACTTATTTTTTAAAATAATCCTTTAATATTTTCCATGATTATCTAAAAGAAAATTTTTCCCTAATTTTATGGAATTTTTTTTTGGAAGTGATTTTCAATGTGAAAAGGGTATTTTCCTCAAGAATGTTTTTAATGAAATTTTCATGGTATTTATATTCATCGATGACAATAACCATTATTTTAATTATACTTAACTAGGGATATATTGTAATAATACAATCCTTATTATTTAACTGAATTTTTAATGATTAGTTTGATAGGGGATGTACTATTTTGATACCATTCTCTATATTACTCTGGATGGTTTGTGATTATGTTTATTGATTAGTGAATGTATTAACATTTATATTATAGTTATATGAAATGAATGCTTATATTGATTATGTTTATTGATTGGGTAAATTATTAACATTCCATATTCTTGTTTTTTAATAAAAAAATTTATATTAAGGAATGAATTTGAATTTATAAGTGGTGGGATGGGCCCACTATAGCCCCTTGATGGATTGGTAGGTCTCATGAGACAAAATATCTTGGGTATTTGGACAATGCATTACCCATTTTTGTAAGATGTTGGCATGAGGCCTTGATTTTATGTTTATAAGGTCTTCTATTATAAATTCCCTCATTATGAGATTAGTTATTTGTGCCCATGTGATTATTTAATTTGTCATGATATCCATGGATAAGTTTCAAGATCATGTGATTATTAATATAGAATTATTTTATCATTATTTTTGTGTACCATATTATTCATCTTGATCAATTATTGATTAAATGGAATGTGTTTTCAGTTATTTACCTTTCCATATTGATTATTCCTTATGTATTCATGATAGATTCCACTATACTCATACCCTTACCGAGCATCTAATATCACCCCTTTATTATTTTTCCTTTTCCTGATATGCTATAAATTGTATTATGATTGATATTTAGGGATATTCTAAAGGGAATAGTTGTGTTCTCTAAGAAAATATTATGTTGTATTTTATGTTTTCAATCGTGATGTAAAATTAAAGTATGTATCTAGTTTTCCAATACTAATAAACTATTTGGTCATTTAGGGTGTGATTTCTTGTATCTAGAACCAATATAATAAATTAACCACTGACTTTGGGATACTAGGGTCAAGTTCTTTATAGTTAGTATCATATCTAGTTTTATTAGAAAATTGGGTAAATAGATTTTGGAATACATAGATTAGAGTTCATAACCCTAAGAATGATATAGAGGATAATTCTAAGTGTAGGAGAACATACTAAAGTTTTGGAAAGGTGGAGATAATGTTTCTATTCACGAAATACATTTCTTTCTGGATACTATAAGTAGATGTGGTTATGGAATAGCTGTACATTGGGGTAATAACTCCAAAAATGATGTATTGATATTTGACTCGGTCGTTACCTTGTGAACGATAATGGGTCTTGCTATATACCCAGTTTGACACTCCTGAGGTATATTCTTGTATTAATTCACATTTTATTTATGAACAATAATGAAGTATTTGAATAGATAATGACAATTAATGACCTTGGTTAAACCTAATATGTCTTAGATTTAAAATAATTTTTCATGATTTGGACATCCAATAAATGATTATATGGTTTTTCACTATGATTATTGTTGCTCACACTATTATTTTTTGTCTTAGTCAATGGTTGAAAACTAAAGGAATCATGTTAACATTAAATATGATAGATAATATAGTGATTATGAGAAATAAAATGATAATATGACTGAAGTAAAATATATTGGATTCATGTATAATCATTTATCACTATATATAATTAACAACCTATGCCATATACAACTCTTGGACTCACAAAGGAAGTGAAGAAATGAGTTCATTGAGAGCTTAGGTGGTGTATACCATGGATGAAAGAAGGATCAATCCCCATTATGTTATAAATGTGAAAAGTGATACCTATAAGAATGAATCAAAGGGATAGGAAATTGTTTTATGTATAGAAAATAATGGAATATAGTAATAAATTGTAAAGGGAAAGTGAGGAGTTCAATAGAGAGAAATAAATTTCATCTTAGAGATCCATTTATAGTTTATTGTATTAAATGTGGGGAACGTGATAATTATCTAATTTCATTCCCTATTCTAAAGGTTAATGATGCACACATATTTTTATGCATAATTTTGAACATTTTATATGGATTTTTATTTGTTTTAAATGAATATTCCCATAAAATACATTGTTTGATTAAAATAAAGGAATTTGTAATTGAGGAATTAAAATAGAATTGAATGGATTAAAATGATGAATTTTAAGGTTTAATTTTATAATGAATTATTTTTGGATTTTAATTGAGAATATTTATGTTTTTTATAGGTAAGAATATGTCCAATCATGATCTAGACCTTAACCATAACCCACAAGCCACTTAGCTAGCCCCTTTTAGGGGCCATCAGGTAAGTAGGCCATGGGAGATCCAGCTCATAGCGGAAAAGGATAAAAATCTAGTGTGGAGTAGCTTATGTGCATAGGTGGGCCGAAGCCTACATGGGCCACATGAGGTCGGTGTATCCCATATATGTGTGTGAGTGTATTGTGGGAGCTTTTCCCCACTATAAGTGTCTAATATGTCATTTTCACACCTTGATACTTATACAAGTGCATCACACAATATCATTTTCAATGTGGGATAGAAACTTTGACACTAATATTCATCACATCTAAAATGGTGATGTTGCACCACGTCTGTACACTCCCCCTCCTTTTACACAACCTTCCACTACCAAATATCATTGTTGTCACTTGATGTCAGCCCTACCCCATTTTTAAGCACTAAAAATCACCATGGAAACCACTGACAAAGCTCGATCTCGATCTTCCTGCCACTTCCAACTCCCAAGATCTTGAGGGATAATCTTATTTTCCACAAAAAAAACACCATGGGGACCATTTGGAAGCATCTATCCACTATGAAGGTTGGATGACTCAAAGGAGGTTTCTTTTGTTGCTTTTGTTCCCACCAAAGTGATTCCATGTTTCCATATCACCGTGAAACATTCATGCTTACCATGAATAAGGTTTTTATAAATCCACACCATCGTGCACACATGTAACAATGTTTTTTAACACCTAATATCTTTGGGTGTTTCCAAAATAATCACTCTGAGTCTCAAAGATTATAATTCTTACAAAAATAAAAATATATTCCACTGGGGAGGAAGATATAGAAAATTCACGACAATCCTAAGAGATAAAATGATCTATACCTCAATAAATAAATATATATTTCCACTATTGATAAGGGGGAGATAAATAGAGGGGGGTTGGGCCAAATTTGTGGCTTACTATTTTAATTTTCCTTATACATGATTTTTTTAGTTTCTTTTATTTTAATTATTACCCATGCATCTTATTTTAAATAAAATGTTCACCCAAATTGTTCTTCTTCCTCTTTTCTCAATCTATTATTTATTTTATTTCTTCTCTATATTTCTTTTTATTCTCATTATTCTTAATTGATTTTTATTGTATTATCTTATTATATTTTTTCCACTAACTAATCTCTTACTTTTGAAAATGGGAGACTAACCAGAGGATTGGCCTCAGGTGAGGTTAGGTTTTCCCAAATTCAAATTTTAATTTATACATAATTTGAATCTTTTTGTAATGGATAAAAGTGAAGTAAAAGAGTGTGACGATTGTCCACTATGGAATGGAACTCATCTTCACTTCTATAAATTTTTTTATAGATTTCCCCTCCCTATCATTTAACAAATGCTCATCATATGGTGGATTTTATCTATTCTATGGATGAAACAGAATACAGTGGAGCCAGGTCTTGGAAGGTACTACACACTCAATTGAGGTGTGTCGTCAACCTTGATTATAGGAGGAGTTGTAATTTAGTTTGTTTTGGAATTATATATTTCAAAACCAATAAATAAAGGAATTGTAGTTAAAGAATGAGGTTTCATAATTAAACTATCAAAATAAATTTTAAATATTAATAATGAATATTGAAGGAACCCGAAACCAAACCCTTTTCTAAGACCTTTCTCCCTAATCATGTTTTTTTTCATCTTCATGTTAGGATAGTTTAAAATTTCATTCATCGTTACTTTCCAAAAACCCAAAAATATCATTATATTCATAAAATAATAAAAACAAAAAAATAGGTAGTTTTAGGTGAATTTGAATAATTAAGTGAATAACGTTGAATTTACTCAAGTGATATAACCACAGTCAGCCATTATACTATACTAGGAAAAATAGAAATTTTCTTTTTCCACACCCCATGAAAGGTACGCATGAAAATAGATGTCATTGTTAAGGATTCAATCATGTGTTTTCTTTCTACTTCTATTTTCACATTGTAGATATTTTTTGATTATTTTCTTTATAAAAAATCGTGTACCATGATGTTTTCAAATGATTATTTCTTTAATTCATTTAACAATTACCCATAGGTGTAGAAACAATAACAAGTGGTTAAAGTTATCTAGAAGGACATATAATGAAGGATTAATGAATTCATTGATCTAGAAAACCATATGTTAAGTGGGCATAAAATAAGTATCTCAATTTGAGAACTAGTGTTCTCGCTCAATCTAGTCAATGATTATATTCAAAGACTGAAGGATAGTGAGGAAGCACTACTGGATTTTCATGATTTTTTTGAAGATATCTAAGGGTTTAAGGCCTCACTTGAAGACCATCCACAACCCAACCATTTGGAGATCTAGATTCAAGAATACCATGAAGAGATAGAGAGTGAAGATGAATAGTTTCATGTTGATAAGAATATGAAAAAAGATTAGGATCAATTTTTAAGTGAATGGGAATAGAAAAAAATACAATGAGATCTCCCTATCTAAAAAATATAAGAATAAGCACTTGAATACCTATTGCTAGCCATGGAAGAAGAGGAAGCCGCCCAAGTGGAGAAATTCAAAGAAATACTAGAGGATCCTAACTACTTGCCTCGATCTAGTGAAGATCAAATCTAAGAGGCACTTTCAACTAAATATGATATCCAATACAAACCAAATTAGGGAATTGACCCCTTCTTGAACTCAATTTCATTTAATTTCATTGAAACTAAATTAATTATAACTCTCTACTATTTTGATTTTATAGATTTGGTAAACACTTATTCATCCCTGAAGGAAGATGAAGAAGATAAAAATGTATATATTGAGTAACACTTGGATATTCCTAAAGACATTGAACATTTACTAACGGGAGAACAAGAAGATATCCCAGTGTCTCTATCAGACAAAACCAAGACACAAGTTTCTTATATTAAAAGGGAAGAATATGATATTGAATTTTCAAATTTAAAATTTATGGAAATAAAATTACACTTTCACTCTCCCTTTCACATCAAAAAACACTAATATTATAAGGGGTTATTTTTTACATTAGAGGGGGTTATAACCCATTCTAAATATATTATCAATGGTTATTAAAACCATTGAAAATATGGTCACCTACATGTCATTTGAATCGGTTTATGGTCAGTGCTGGTATAATGACATTTAGTAGTGGTTGTATTAGAGGGGGTTAAAACCCACTCTAATATAAAAATTTAAATATTGAAAAAATTATAATGGGTTAAAACCACCTATAATATAAAATAAAATAAAATTAAAATAAAAATATAGACAGTTTTAACCCCCTCTCATCAAAAAAATAGATGGTATTACAACCCCTTCTAATCTAAAAAAATCAAAATTATATGAAAAATTATAGGTGGATTTAACCCCCTCTAATAGAAAAAAAATAGAGGGGGTTATAACCGTATCAAATCTTAAAGAAATTAAAATTACAAATAAAAGTAGTGGTATTTTTAACCCCTTATTTTCTAAAAAAATTAAAAAAATAGAGGGGATTAAAACCTCCTCTAATATAAAAATAAATAAATTTTGGGAAAAATTAGAGGTAGTTTTAATCATCTCTATTCTAATAAGAAAATTTAATATATATATATATATATTATAGCTATATCCATGCTCCAAATAATTTCCACCCTAAAAACCCCACCCACCTAACCACCAAAAATCCAAAAAATATAATATTAATAAATAAATATTTATAGAATATTTAAAATTAAAATAAAAAAATATTATTGATAAAACTCAATTAAATAAATCATGAAAATCTAAATTTCAGGTATGCTACAGAGATTTTATTAAAAAAAACACAAATCACATCATTATACAGCTTATACAAAAACAACCATCATGACCCGTCCCCCGGGGCCCATATCGTGACTACCCCAATCCCTCCTTCCATAGGTCAGGGGTTTGCGACTAGCACCAGAAAGGTGTATCCCTAAAACAAGAAGGCATTGCCTTTAATCATATACAAACACACAATCCAAGAACACAACAAGATGAAAACACAAAGTAAAACTGAAGTAGTAAAGTTGTGTACTGAAAGTAAAGGGGCAGGAATACAATCCCAATTGAAAGGTACAACTACAACTAAAAAACAGAAAACAACTCCTGGA
This sequence comes from Viscum album, assembly GCA_963277665.1. Classification (NCBI taxonomy): domain Eukaryota; kingdom Viridiplantae; phylum Streptophyta; class Magnoliopsida; order Santalales; family Viscaceae; genus Viscum; species Viscum album. The sequence continues at coordinate 1,793,927,965 of OY728120.1, read as the reverse complement.
ATTCTCCATTGAGGATCCTACCTGAACGGTATCCACGTCATCCAATCTCCTCCGTGTACCACCTAGTCTTGGCTCCCTCAAGTCTCAGCCAAGCTGCCCGTCGTCTGCACAAGACACAACAAGGTGTCGGTGAAGCCCATGTAGGGGTGAGTATAACAATACCCAATAGGGACCCCAAGACCCCTGAAGGTCTAACAGAATTCCACAAAGGAAAAAATCAAAAAGACTGATCTCAATCAAAAAGTAAAAAATCAATAGACACAGATGAAACCAGGTGTAATAAAAGAATAGAAGTACAGATGATTAGTCGAGAATCTAGATCATCTTATTCTGTCAAGAAGCACTACTACTGACCATACGAACTATGACCCATACAGTATCGATAGGTACTAACCCCTGCTAACCCACACAGGATCCGACCTACCTTGGATTGATAGTTAATAACCCTTGCTGACCCACACAGGATCTAACCCACACAGGATCAATATGCGTTGATCCACACAAGATCGTTGAGCGATGACCCATAAAGGATCGGTATGCACTGACCCACACAGGATCACTGAGCATTGACCCACCCAGGATTTGACCCACATAGGATCGATAGTTGCTAAACCACACTGGATCTCTCGGTACTAACCTTCATATGATCGGTCTCCAACCTCCACCTCACTGCCAGCCACTGGATTCTCGCTCATAGTACGCTTGATTCTGGGAGAACTAATCCTCAATCCATCGGTCATAATTCAACCATCATGAAGTCCCATGAAGAAGTAACTCGATGATCTGTCACTTCATAAGGGTTCCAACGCAACAGACAGCACTTCAACCGGATGCCCGGTCTGTAAGTTATTGGCATTTTAGTGCCGAGGGCCCAGTTGGATTCGGAGTCTATCCAACTCGATCGTACTCCAACTTTCTGAAAAACTCGTGTGGAGTATCTCAAAAGGAACGTCTCTCTCCAAATATCTTAGTGTCACAGAAAGTTCATCAAACGGATATCCAGTTCACAAGATACGGTCACTTAAGTGTAATTGGGCCTAAATGGGTATGGGTCCGGTCCGACCTGGTCGGACTGATCCGGCCCGCCTGGCCTAGGCTGACCCGACCCAGTTCAGGCCGACCTTACCCGGTTTGGGCTGACCCGACCCAGTTAGGGTCGGTCTGACCTGATTCGGTTCTAACCTAGACCGGCCCGAACCATCCTGGGTCAGGCCGGTTGGGCTGGGTCACAGCGGGCTCGGCCCACTGGACCGCGGACCGGCCTTGCCCACCGGGCGGTCCGGCCCACTGGCTAGTGCGATCCATGCGAGGTCACGCATTTTTCTACTCCCAAACGGCTCAAAGGATCCGTTCGGCTCCTTTATTGGCGGCGCCAGGTGATGTTCCCTCGTCACCCACAGGACCTATAGGGACAGGGTCCCTTAAATTGTCGTGGCTTCGAGTCATGGCTCCCTTCAGCACGGTGCAGGATGGCACACTGCCTCCTCCTCTATGGTCGGTGTAACACCCCGACCCTAGTTACCCAGAGTCGGTGCATTATTACATAACATTGGCATGATCACAAGAAAGATCAAGTCTTGAAAGACCGATTAGGTTAGTAGCCTTGGAATAACTAGATACATTAATAAAGATTAAATTACATCATAAAATGAAAACTACAACAATATAGTGTCCATAGTCCACACTCTTATCCCCTCATACTATCCCTGCAGGTCATTCATAAATTACTTCTTCACATCCTGGGAAAAATAAAACATATAAAAGGGGTGAGATCAAATGCCCAGTAAGGATAACAATATAGCAGAAACTTTCATAAATAAGAATAAACATTTAAGGAAATGTATAACTAAAACAAAAGCCTTTTAAACTTGAACTTCAACATAGTATGGAAAAACTAAAATGAAATAATGGCATTTACTTATTCACATGGATATTCTACTAATCGAATAATCACATGCAATATCAATAACCACTTTCATAATGATAGAATTCATAATGCCAGACTATCATAACCACATAGCCAAGGCCTCGTGCCAAGACTAAAAATAAGATTTTGTCAAGGTCTTGTGCCAAGACACTAGTTTGTCTCATGATACCTACCGATGCATCCAGGATCTATAGCGGGCTCCACTCATCACATATTAAGTCCAATGCATTCCCATATGAAAAGGTTTAAACAAAACATAAACATTCGTATTAAAAATAGCATACGAAATGTAAATACTTCATCCATAAACCATGAATCGTATAAAAATAACACATCCACAGTCAAACATATCACAAAACCTTCAATACAATATATAAGTTTTGTATCATAATAAATCAACTTCAAATAAGGGTAAAATCCATCAAAGGATGTTGATATAGATGAAATCAAAACTCTTTTTAGAGAAATATCTCTTTCTATTTGGAAATCATTTAAGAGTAATATATTTATAAAATAAAACATTTTCTTTGAAAATATTATTATAATATTGTAAGGGAAGCTTCGACGATTTTATAACGGCGTAAAATAGCCGCACCCGCCGTATAAGTTAAAAAAACATTCTTACCTTAATTCTGTCGAAAAGGTTAAAAAGGACCTTGTTTGGAAAACGACAGAAAGATTCCTTTATAAACTTACTATAAAAAGTCAACAAGGGTATAAATGAATTTATACCATAGTATTTAAAATATTAATAATGATTTGAAATACATTTTTAAGAAACATGTATGTGGATGATAAAGAGGTCCAAGTAGAAAATCACGTATAAACAACCTTGGATAATGAATAGATTGTGAAATAACCCTTAACTTGTACTTTTCCTTGGTTGGGGTAGGTTAAACTCCTCTATAATGGTGAAATAATTTTTATTAAATTATACAAGAATCATATATATTAACATGATATCATATATGATCTTTTAACATTGCTTTGTTAATAATATTTTAGAATTATCGTCGTTTCGGGTGTTAACTTACTCATTTTCTTTTATATGTTTTGTTATGTAAGCCATGTTTGTTATGGATAGTTTGTATCTTATTCATATCCATAATGATATCAAGTCCTGAAACATTATTTTTAAATCATCAAATGATAATTATACTTGAATGGATACGATGGAGAATGAATTTCATCGCGTTCGTGGAGATGGTAGTCTGTACGTACGCACGAGCGACAATATCATTCTTTTGATATTAAAATAATATATAATTGGATGGTATATCATATATAAAGAATCATTATCAGGTTATATTTATTATTTACATGAATTACAAATCATTATTATACCCATCCAAATAATAATATATTGAATAACAATTACACCACGACGTGGAGACGGTAAGCCGTACGTACGCACGTATGGTGACATGTCATTCAAAGGATGGATAGAATACTGAATATGGTTGTACAATATTTATAATAATATTTCAGTATATAGGAGATACTGGATTCATTATTTTAGAATGGGAATAACAAATAAAGAAGAAGTTGAAGAATAAAGGAACTTGAAAGAGGGTGGTGAAAACATTACCTCTTCTTCGGGTTCTTCCTTTTGATTTGATCAAAAGGGATCCTTAGGTTGGCTTTCTGATCAAACTAATGCCTCTAGGTTTAAGTGAGGGAAGTTGAGAGAGTATTTGTACAGGGGTTGGCCGATCCAAAAGGCTTTGAATGTTTAATTAGTGAGAATGGGGAGTGCCCTTTTATAAGAGGGGTGAGGGGAACCTTAGGAAAAGCTAGAAATATTATTTTATAATAAATTCATATTCGGTTTCTAATGGCTCCAAAGTGGGTTATTTAAAGTCTACGGTGGGGATGCGTCTAAAACCACTCAACCAATATAATTTAGACTAGTTTGGGTCATTATATTAACCTTATCGTTTAGTTTTAACTCTTAGTTAATTAGTTTGACACTTACCATGTCACTTTGTATTTTTATATTATATAGTTAAAAAACATACTATATACCTCCAAGAGACCCCCAAGTGGTCCATTAATGATACACATATCATTATATAAGTCTCGTGGCCGAACCTTAGATTTTTAGGAATTGAATATCAATTAATAATATAATATTTTTTCTAAAAACTATTTTATGTCAATTTTGACACTATTTGGAAAATTGATTTTTTGTGAAAATCATAACAGAATGATTAATTATAAAAAAGTTAATTAAATCATTCCTAACATGTCATATTAACCTATAAAATTAGTTTAATTTATAAAAAGTCTCAAATTATATTTATTTGGGTATTTATAATATCAATTATTTTAATTTTTCACTATTATGGTAATTACTACATCATCATTGTGTCAAAAATAAATTAAATTATTTAATGTCTAAAAATTATAAATAAAATATCATTATGTAGGAAATATATTTAGATTTCTAATGAATATTTATAATCAAATTTATCTTATGTGTAACCATATATTAAAAAAAATTAGTAAATAAACTTTGATTTTAACTCTTTTAACTCTTCTTTGAATTAAATAATAATAAATGTCCTAATCTAATCCAAGTGGACCTAAATGATAATATTTTATTCCTAAGGTTTTTTTTGGTCTAGATACACTTGTCCAATAGAATTATTACATGTTTTAGGTTAATATTAATTTCATTTTGACCCTTAATTACCCTATTTACTTTTAACCGTGGTAAATAAAAGTAAAAATTTACTATTCACCAAAAATTATTTTCATCTCATTGAACCACATTTTACTCCTTGATATTAACCGTGTCTCTCGGATTTTCGAAATTCCACTCACAGAAGTGGTAAAATTAAGTTTTATGAAAAGTTCAGTTTTTTTAACTACCACTTAGTGGTTTCACTATTCATCAAAAAATGAAGTTTTTCAAAAAAATACCAAAAAATCACCCTAGGATAATTTCGGTATTCCAAATCCAAAAATGAAGTCCATTTTGAAAACTAAAATTTATAAATTTCAAAAATTGGGTATTACTATTCATAACTGCTAGTTTGATTGGTTGTGGTGTGTTAGAACTCGATGTTGCGTACAACACACGCTATTGCATTATTCAAAGAGAAGCGTACCGTAGAAGCTTGGGGTGTTACATTCTCCCCTCCTTCAAATAATTTCTTCCTCGAAATTTCTAGAATACTACCGCATGAAAAGACTCGGGTGGTTCTTAATCATAAGTTCCTCGGGTTCCCACGTTGCCTCTTCCAACTTATGGTTTCTCCACAAGACTTTTACCAGACGAGTCGTCCGGTTTCTCATTACTTGTTCTCTCGTATCAAGAATCTTGACGGGCTCTTCACAAAAAGACAGATCAGGTTCTAGTTCTAATTCCTCATAGGTGAGTACATGCATTGGTTCAGGCATGTATTTCCTTAACAGAGATATGTGGAACACATCGTGAACTTTGGAGAGACGTGGCGGCATTTCCAATCGGTAAGCTACAGCCCCAATTCATTCAAGAATTTCAAAAGGTCTGATGTACTTGGGACTCAATTTACCTTTCTTAAGAAAATGTATGACTCACTTCCATGGAGATACCTTCAGGAAAACATGATCACTAACTTGAAATTCCAAATCCTTCCTTCAATTATCAGCATAGCTCTTCTGCCCACTTTGAGCGGCTTTGATATGGTTTTGGATTACTTTCACCTTTTCCATCATTTCCTCCACCAGTTCTGGGCCTAGAAGTTTTCTTTCACCAACGTCATCCCAACAGGTTGGTGTACGACATCTCTTTCCATATAACTCTTCATATGGTTCCATCTGAATACTCGAATGGAAGCTATTGTTATAGGAAAATTATACCATAGGTAAATATTGATCCCACATACCCTGAAAGTCAAGTGAGTAGGATCTCAACATGTCTTCTAAGGTTTTAATAGTTCATTCTGATTGTCCATCTGTTTGAGGGTGGTAGGCAGTGCTCAAATGAAGTTCAGTATCCAAGGCTTTCTGAAGACTTTTTCATAATTTTGAAGTAAAACGGGGATCACGATCAGAAACAATCGATAGGGGTACTCCATGAAGTCTCACAACTTCATAAATATATAGTCTTTCTGGACGTTTTAGTGGTAGATATTCTCTTATAGCAAGAAAATGTGCTGACTTGGTAAGACGGTCAACAATAACCCATATTTCATCGTTCCTTCTAGGAGTCTTTGGTAGTCCCATGACAAAGTCCATCGTGATATTATCCCATTTCCACTCAGGCATGGGAAGAGTTTGCAATACTCCACCAGGTTGTTGCCTTCCAGCTTTCACTTGTTGACAAACCATACATCTTGACACAAAATCAGCAATCTCCCTCTTCATGTTTTCCCACCAAAAATGTTCCTTCAAATATCTATACATTTTGGTGCTCCGAGGGTGTATAGAGAAATTGGAACTATGAGCATCATCCAGCAATTCCCTTTTTAGATCAGGTATATCGGGAACACAAAGTCTCTTCCCGAATTTCAAAATTCCTTCTTCATAAACAAAGTCTCTCAATCTCCCATCATTCACAGCTTTAATCTTCTTTTGAAATTATTCATCATCGGTCTGAGAACTCTTAATCCTTTCTAGTAAATATGGTTTGGCAACCATTTGAAAACGCATTGATGTTTCACCTTCCCTGGTTATTCCCATGTTCATCTTCACTAGATCCATGAAAATTGGATCCCTTTCAATTCTCATATTGTTCAAAACTCCATGGTCTTTTCTGCTCAAATCATCTTCTACCTTGTTTGCTTTCCCTGGGTGGTATTGTATCGTACAATCATAATCCTTGAGTAATTCAATCCATCTCCTTTGCCTCATGTTGAGTTCTTTTTGTGAGAAAATATACTTCAAACTCTTTTGATCAGTATAAATCTCACATTTTTCACCATAGAGGTAGTGCCTCCATATCTTCAAAGCAAATATCACAGCTGCTAACTCGAGATCATGAGTAGGATAGTTTTGTTCATGAATTTTCAACTATCGTTATCCATAGGCAATAACCCTATCATTCTGCGTAAGGACACAACCAAGTCCATTCTTCGATGCATCACTATAAATAACGAACTCATCATTCCCCGATGGTAGGGTCAATATAGGATCATTGACTAATCTTCTGTTCAGTTCTTTGAAACATTCTTCACACTATTTTGTCCAAACAAATTTAACCACTTTACGTGTGAGCTTTGTTAATGGGTTATCCAACCGGGAAAAATTCTGGACGAAACGTCGATAATAACCTGCTAAACCAATAAAACTATGTACCTCAGTTATACTTGTCGGTGCAGGCCATTCTTGAATTGCCTTGGTCTTAGAAGGATCAACAGATATTCCATCTTTAGAGACAATATGGCCAAGAAAAGAAATCTCCTGAAGCCAGAATTCACACTTGCTAAACTTCCCATATAATTCATGTCTTCTCAGAGTCTTCAGGATAATGCACAAGTGATTTTCATGATCTTCATAGCTTTTGGAGTATACCAATATATCATCAATAAATACCACCACAAATTCATCGAGATATTCCTTGAAAACACTATTCATCAGATCCACGAATACAGAGGGTGCATTAGTCAATCCAAAACGCATTACTGTAAACTTGTAATGCCCGTACCTGGTTCGAAATGTTGTCTTCAGAATGTCTTCCTTCTTCACACACAACTGATGGTATCCAGATTGAAGGTCAATCTTTGAAAAGTATTGATCTCCATGCAGTTGGTCAGATAAATCATCAATGCGAGGTAAGGGATACTTTTTCTTTATTGTTATAGCATTGATCTCCCTGTAGTCGATCTATAACCTCATAGATCCATCTTTATTTTTAACAAAAAGAACAGGGGATCCCCTTGGAGAAACACTAGGGTGAATAAATCCCTTATTACTCAATTTCTATAGTTGTTTCTTTAGTTCAACTAATTCTACAGTCGACATTCTATAAGGGTTCTTCGATATAGACCTTGATCCAGGAATTAAATCAATGGAAAACTAAACTTCTTGTTTTGGAGGATGTCCAGGTAAATCTTCCGGAAACACATCTACATATTCTTTCATAATAGGTACATCCTCTATTTGAACATTCCTTTCCTCACCCACTATAATTTCATCCTCTTCCTCCCCAATAATTGAATTTAGTTGAGTTACTGGGGGTGGATCTAGATAAGAATTAGGTGGTGACGATTTTTCTCTAAAAATAAGGTGTTCCTTATCATCATCATAAAAAATCATAACCTCCTTCTTCTTATAATAAATCTTCACATCATGGTCCAAAAGCCAATCCATACTGAGGATTATATCAAACTCAATCATAGGTATGATGATGAGATCAGTGGATAAAGAACATTTATGTGCTCTAATGGGGACTGATTCACAAAACTTTGTTGCAATGATACTTCTCTAAGGAGTTTTAACTGACAACTCCCTTGTTAAATCAAATTGGAAATATCTAATTTTATTAGCAAACTGGGAAGATATGAAACAATGCGATGATCCAGAATCAAATAATGCATTTTCTAAACTTGAGGAAACCATTAAATTACCTGCCACCACGACTTTTGGAGCTTCTACCTTAGCAGCAGTGATATCATAAGCTTGGCCTTGATCCCTTGGCCTTTTTTGAGGTAAGTTCCCCTGAAGCTTAGGACATTCATTTGCATAATTTTCCATCTCCCTGCAATTTTAGCACTAAACATCGGTATCTTCCTTCTTCCCTTTGAAATCACGAGCTTGGTGGCCTTTTTCACCACACTTGTAACAGACACCCATTCCCTTAAAGAAAGTACCAAGGTGTTTCTTTCCACATTTACCACAGGATGGATATTCAAATTTTCTCTTCTTCCCCTTATTTCCATTCCCAGATTGATCAGAAGATCTCTTCTTCTCTTGCTCTACTTTAAAGTCATAAGACTTAGATAATTCCTTTTCTATCTTGATAGCACATGAGAAAATGTCTTTGTATGATGAGAAGGATTGTGAGACTAATGCACAATGGAGAAATGGTTTTAACCCATAAAAGAAATGATCAATCTTACTTCTTGGGTTACGTATATAATCTATAGCATACTTTTCTAACCTTGTAAAGTTAGCCTCATACTTTGTGACATTCTCATCCTCCTTTTGCTCAGACTCAGATTGCCTTTCGATATCTGCTTGATGGTCACGAGGAAAGTATTTTTCTAAAAACATATCTCTGAAATCCCTTAATTCCATATTTTATACTTCATCATCTTCCTTCGTGTTTTGAATCAATGAACACCATTGATCAGCATCTACAGTGAGGTGGAAAACTGACATGATAACTTTTTCCCTTTCACTACTTCCCAAAGCCTAAAATATTTTTTCTAGGGAACTTATCCATTGCTCAGCTGCCAATGGATTTTTACTCCCATTTAATTTTGGTGGTTGTTGCCTCATGAAGTGATCTAACATTGATCCTCCACGTTGTGGATCAGGGTGCTCCATACGGGTAAGGTTATTATTCATAACCTGAGTGATTTGTCCCAGTATGGTGATTAGTTGATCAGCACCAGTTGCATTTCCAGCTCCACTATAATTATCTTGAGCAGGAGGGAAATCCCTACATGGAGTGTGTGCATTGATACGGTTTCCATTTTTTCCACTAGGCGCCATTTCTAAATAATGGCATAAACTAGATCAGTTTATGAATAAAAATACATAATTCCATACTTATAAAACACTTAACATAAATTGAACTATTTATGGATATAATCCATAATCATAAAAATGTTTTCTTTGAGGAAGTATATACTCATAAACCCTTCATAATTATTTGTAAATAAAATGAGATTTATCCTAAGCGTATCCCCTAGGAGTGTCGTAACCAAGAGTGCAACAAGCCCCGTTGTCGTGCGCCAATTCCCGTTCGAGTCCAGCTCAAAGCGGTGTTTTCGGGTTTTTCCCCTAGGTACATCTGTGCCAAAGCTGCCTCTACCTGCTTGTATCCAGACAGGGATGTATTGCTCGGAAAACTCACAAAATCTTTACCATACCAAAATTCTAGGAAGTTCTTATATACTAATCCTAAAAGTCCATCTTAGGTCTATATGATCTAATCAGAGTTTATCTAAATCTAGATTCCAAGGTTTGTACTAAACCTCCTCTGATACCAACTGTAATGTCCCGACCCCAGTTACCTAGAGTCAGTGCATTATTACATAACATTGGCATGATCACAAAAAATATCAAGTCTCGAAAGACCAATTAGTTTATTAGCCTTGTAATAACTAGATACATTAATAAAGTTTACATTACATCATAAAATGAAAACTACAACAATATAGTCTCCATAGTCCACACTCTTATCCCCTCATACTATCCCTGCAGGTCATTCATAAATTACTTCTTCACATCCTGGGAAAAATAAAACATAGAAAAGGGGTGAGCTCAAATGCCCAGTAAGGATAACAATATAATGGAAACTTTCATAAATAAGAATAAATATTTAAGGAAATGTATAACTAAAACAAAATCCTTTTAAACTTGAACTTCAACATAGTATGGAAAAACTAAAATGAAATAATTCCATTTACTTATTCACATGGATATTCTACTAATCAAATAATCACATGCAATATCAATAACCACTTTCATAATGATGGAATGCATAATGTCAGACTATCATAACCACATAGCCAAGGCCTCATGCCAAGACTACAAATAAGATTTTGTCAAGGCCTTGTTCCAAGACACTAGTTTGTCTCATAAGACCTACCGATGCATCGAGGAGCTATAGCGGGCTCAACCCGTCACATATTAAGTCCAATGCATTCCCATATGAAAAGTTTTAAACATAACATAAACATTCGTATTAAAACTAGCATACGAAATGTAAATACTTTATCTATAAACCATGAATGGTATAAAAATAACACATCCACATTCAAACATATCACAAAACCTTCAATACAATATAGAAGTTTTGTATCATAATAAATCAACTTCAAATAAGCATAAAATCCATCAAAGGATGTTCACATAGATGAAATCAAAACTCTTTTTAGAGAAATATATCTTTCTATTTTGAAATCATTTAAGAGTCATATATTTATAAAATAAAACATTTTATTTGAAAATATTATTATAAGCTTGTAAGGGAAGCTTCGACGATTTTATAATGGTGGAAAATAGCTGCACCCACCGTATAAGTTAAAAAAACATTCTTACCTTAATTCTGTCGAAAAGGTTAAAAAGGACCTTGTTTGGAAAATGATAGAAAGATTACTTTATAAACTTATTATAAAAAGTCAACAAGAGTATAAATGAATTTATACCATTGTCTTTAAAATATTAATAATGATTTGAAATACATTTTTAAGAAACATGGATGGGGATGATAAAGAGGTCCCAGTAGATAATCACGTATAAACAACCTCGGATAATGAAGAGATTGTGAAATAACCCTTACCTTGTACTTTTCCTTGGTTTGGGTAGATTAACCTCCAGTATAATAGTGAAATATTTTTTATTAAATTATACAAGAATAATATATATTAATATGATATCATATATTATCTTTTAACATTTCTTTGTTAATAATATTTTAGAATTATCATCGTTTCGGGTGTTAACTTACTCATTTTATTTTATATGTTTTGTTATGTAAGCCATGTTTTTTATGTATGGGTTGTATCTTATTCATATCCATAATGATATCAAGTCCTTAAACATTATTTTTAAATCATCAAATGATAATTATACTTGAATGGATACGATGGAGAATGAATCTCATCGCGTTCATGGAGATGGTAGTCCGTACGTACGCATGAGTGAAAATATCATTATTTTGAAATTAAAATAATATATAATTGGATGGTATATCATATATAAAGAATCATTATCATGTTATATTTATTATTTACATTAATTAAAAATCATTATTATACCCATCCAAATAAAAATATATTGAATAACAATTACACCACGACGTGGAGACGGTAAGCCGTACGTACGCACGTATGGTGACATGTCATTCAAAAGATGGATAGAATACTGAATATGGTTGTACCATATTTATAATAATATTACAGTATATATGAGATACTAGATACATTATTTTAGAATGGTAATAACAAAGAAAGAAGAAGTTGAAGAAGAAAGGAACTTGAAAGAGGGTGGTGAAAACATTACTTCTTCTTCAGGTTCTTCCTTTTGATTTGATCAAAAGGGATCCTTAGGATGGCTTTCTGATCAAACTAATGCCTCTAGGTTGAAGTGAGGGAAGTTGAGAGAGTATATGGTCAGGGTTTGGCCGACCCAAAAGGCTTTGAATGTGTGAATTAGTGAGAAGGGTGAGTGCCCTTTTATAAGAGGGGTGAGGGGCACCTTTGGAAAAGCTGGAAATATTATTTTATAATAAATTCATATTCAGTTTCTAATGGCTCCAAAGTGGATTATTTAATGGTTAAGGTGGGTATGGGTCGAAAACCACTCAACCAATATAATTTAGACAGGTTTGGGTCATTATATTAACCTTATCTTTTATTTTTAACTCTTAGTTAATTAGTTTGACACTTACCATGTCACTTTGTATTTTTATATTATATAGTTAATAAACTTACTATATACCTCCAAGCGACCCCCAAGTGGTCCATTAAGGATACACCTATCATGAAATAAGTCTCTTGGACGAAAGTTAGATTTTTAGGAATTGAATATAAACTAATAATATAATATTTTTTTTAAAAACTCTTTTATGTCAATTTTGACACTATTTGGAAAATTGATTTTTGTGAAGATCATAACAGAATTATTACTTCGAAAAAAGTTTATTAAATCATTCCTAACATGTCATATTAACTTATAAAATTAGTGTAATTTATAAAGAGTCTCAAATTATATTTATTTGGGTATTTATAATATCAATTATTTTAATTGTTCACTATTATGGTAATTACTGCATCATCATTGTGTCATAAATAAATTAAATTATTTAATGTCTAAAAATTATAAATATAATATAATTATGTAAGAAATATTTTTATCTTTCTAATGAATATTTGTAATTGAATTTATCTTATGTGTAACCCTATATTAAAAATGTTTTAGTAAATAAACTTTGATTTTAACTCTTTTAACTCTTCTTTGAATTAAATAATAATAAATGTCCTAATCTAATCCATGTGGACCTAAATGATAATATTTTTATTCCTAATGTTGTTTTTGGTCGAGATACACTTGTCCAATAGAATTAGGACATGTGTTAGGGTAATATTAATATCATTTTTACCCTTAATTACCCTATTAACTTTTAACCGTGGTAAATAAAAGTGAAAAGTTACTATTCACCAAAAATTATTTTCAGCTCATTGAACCACATTTTACTCCTTGATATTAACCGTGTCTCTCGGAATTTTGAAATTCCACTCACAGAAGCGGTAAAATTACGTTTTATGAAAAATTCAGTTTTTTTAACTACCACTTAGTGGTTTCACTATTCATCAAAAAATGAACTTTTTCAGAAAAATACCAAAAAATCACCCTAGGCTAATTTCGGTATTCCGAATCCTAAAATGAAGTCCATTTTGAAAAATAAAATTTATAAATTTCAAAAAGTGGGTATTACTATTCATAACGGCTAGTTTGATTGGTTGTGGTGTGTTAGAACTCGATGTTGCGTACAACACACGCCATTGCATTATTCAAAGAGAAGCATACCATAGAAGCTTGGGGTGTTACAGTCGGCCGCTCCCAGCCACCTATCCGACCACCACGGCGCCAAGCGGCGCCTCTCTTCCACCACGGTCGGTGGTTGTCGACTGCCGCTCGCATCTTCCGGCACCGGTCGCTGACACCGCCGCGCCAGCGCTTCTTTTGTAGGCCAACAAGTGAGCTCTGGTAGTCTGTTATTCCTTTTGGACACACCTATGGTCCTCTTGGTATGCCTTCATCATTGCGTGCCTCTTAGTTTCAAGGTTCTTTCAAGTTGGAACAACCCATCTCCAAAGAACGCAATGAAAAACAAGTGGGAGAGGGTCCAAGCCTTGGTCATTTGGCCCATGCCCTCCGCGTTAGCATTACAACAAGGGAGTGATTTATACATAATATTAAAATAATGATAAACCCCATTAAAATACCCCAAAAACAACCTCCTGCAAATTCAAGAATGAGGATTAGAATCGAGGGAATTTCTTAAATTAATAAACAACCCCAACCTCGTGAACCGTCAAAGGTATCACAGTCGTTGGCGGAAGGAGAGTCTCCATCAGAGTGAGTTCATTGGCATTCGTTGATCCTAGATCGTTGCTGACCAAACTTCCATCCTTATTTAGTGGAAGATGTCGCGTCACTTCACCAGAGGTTCCTTGCTTGGTGAATCCATGTCAAAACTCCACCCCGAGCCTCACTTAAATAGAGCGGGAAAATGTGAGTAACACACCGAGGAATTAATGAGGTTCATTTAATGAATGAACCTCTTAATTCCCCAATAGTACGGTTACAAAAAAAGGAGAGTCAAGCCATTAATTTTCTTGAAAATTCATCAGTCCCCACCACCACGGCTCATCCACTGGAGAAAAAGAAGTAAAATAACTTGTTAAGTTATTTTATTATTTTTCTATAAAGTCCAAAATTTATCTTTTTCTCCCAGCCTACAGTGATTAAAGTGAAGCTTCCCATAAACAAATCTCAGCACTGTGGATTCAATGGTGCCCTCAGATTTTTAATCTGAGCATCGATTCAAATGATAGAAAATTTCGCTCGCGCGTTTACTGAACGTACCTTAAAAAAGTTTAGAAATTCATTCCGGGCGCATCGGGCCTCGGAATCACACGCCATCAATTTTCGTAGACTTGTAATAATCCCAAATAATTTAAAAAAATACATGGAATTTTCAGGTCTTTACATTCTTCCCACATTAGGGATTTTCATCCCTAAAAGATACAACAAAACTAGGGGATCAAATGGGGGTACTTAGCACGCATCTAAGCCTCCCACACACATGTTCTCTCCTGCAGATTCTTGTGCTGCCAACAAACTTGCACTGGAGTAATTGACCACCCACGAAGGACCCACTCTTGTTAATCCACTATCTCCACTGAGAACTCCGCAAACATCACCCCATCATCAATGTCTAGATCACCCCAGTCAATAACGTGTGATGTATCATGCATGTATTTCCTCATCTGTGACACATGGAATACATTATACACCTAGTGCATCTGCGGGGGAAGTGCTAGACGGTATGCCACCTCGCCTACTCTATTGAGGATCTAGAAAGGTCCGACGAACCTCGGAGATAGATTTCCACCTTTTCCAAACCATTGTAATCCACATCAGGGTGAGACCTATAGGAAGACATAGTCTCCCTACTCAAACTCCAAGGGTCTCCGTCTCCTATCGGCATAAGACTTCTACCGGCTCTATACAGTCTTCATCCACTCCTGGATGATCTTCACCTTCTTTGTGGTAGCCTATACCAACTTTGGACCCATAAGTGCTGACTCCCCGGGGTCTGTCCAGTAAAGAGGTGATCTGCAGGTGCGTGGCATGATCCTCCCCCAACACCGAGTATATCAAGATGTCATCAATTAAGACCACTATAAAGCAATCGAGGTATGGTTGGAAGATTCTATTCATGAGCCCCGTAAACACTACTAGAGTGTTGGTCATTCCAAAATTCATCACTAAGAACTCGTAATGGCCATACCAACATCTGAAGGCTGTCTTCAGTATGTCCTCATCCCATACCCTGAGCTGATGATAGCCTTATTTGATTTTTATCTTAAAAAACCAACGATCTCCCTTCATCTGGTCGAAGAGATCATCAATCCTCGGTAAAGGATACTTGTTCTTCACGGTCACCTGGTTCAGGTACCGATAGTCCAGGCAAAGCCTCAAGCTCCCATCCACCTTCTTGGCAAACAAGATTGGGGATACCCATGGAGAAACACTAGGCCTTATGAACCCATTTCCCTACAAGAACTCCAGCTGTACCTGCAACTCCCAAAGCTCCATGGGAGCCATCTGATATACTGGTGTAGATATCGGTTCTATCTCGGGGAACATGTCGATATATAAGTCTACCTCTCTGCATGGAGGTAGTTCTAGAACATCATCAGGAAAGACATCAGCATACTGGTCCACCACTATAGGATAACTCGAACTCCTCACGTCAACTGCTCTGAGGGTGAGGCTAGCCAACTGATGAGTAATCGGTTACACCCTCCTCTGAGATAGTCCATCCTATGCTAAAAAGTTTTCCTTCTCACTGATGAAGGTAAACCTGATCTCATCCTCATAAACACACCGTACTTTACGCCTAAAACAGTCGATATGGGAATATACTATGGATAGCCAGTCCATACCCAAGATGATATCGTAAGGCCTAGATGCTGCTACTAGGAGATCCCATAAAAAACTCTCACCTCCTAGAGTAATCTCGCATTGTCGGCACCAATGTGTAATCATCAAATCCCCTCCCTTATGAGTCCCTATCGTAAGGATTGAGCCAATAGACCCATCGGAATCTCCGAGCTCTGAACGAGTGTCATGGCAATGAAAGGGTGACTGGCACTTGTGTCTATAAGTACTGCAGCTAAGGTAGAATAAACATAGATTATACCTCTAATAATCTTCGAAGAACCGTAGTCATAGGCCTCTACTGCCTATAGTTGTGCTATCCCCTATTCACCTGCTCCCTATGGTCGAGGTGGACCTCCTAATGGTGGTGGTGGTAGAACCTCAAATCACCACCCACCGCCTGTTACACGGCCTACTCCTCTGCCTCGTCTGCCACCCTGAAGACCTCCTCACTCAAATCTCTACCTCTAACTTGGTGGTCCCTCGACCATTCACCAATCTTCGGTACAGTGGGTCAGGCAGTCGCGAACCATGTGGACCTACCCACCACACGTGAAGCGTAGTCTTCCTCTTAGCTAACTTTCTATGCCTCGCGAGCTCCGTACCTCCAACCCTGCGTTCTGGGGTTATCCACCGGTGGGTCTGGCTTGCTTGGACCTATGCGTCATCTTTCTACTGCCTCCTACAGATGACTCGGCTACCTTCCATCTGGTGGTGGCTCTCACCGTCGGTTCCTGCTCATCTATTAAGCTCTCCACCAACAGTGCTTACTCAAGCACTCCATCTTGTGTCGGGATATTCAGCGATATCATCGACGCTCTGATCTCTCACTGGAGACCCTGCTCAAAGGTCTAGGCCCTGAAGAATGGGTCGCGTACCATGTCGGTGGAGTAGCTTGAGAGTTCATTGAATCTTGTCGAGTACTGGGCCACTGATAAGCTGACTTTCTATAAGTGTAGAAGCTCCTGGATATGCATTGAGCATAGTGTCGCTGGAACAAACTCCACCCTGAAGAGGCTCTCAAAGTCTATCCAGGTGAGGGTCGCCTCATCATTTGACTGGAGCGTCAGGTTCCATTATCTCCCTATTGTGCCCTAGAAAAGGCTAGCGACTGGGATAACCATATTCTCTGCTGGTGTCTCAATAAAGAAAAAAACTCCAGCCATAGCCTCTAGCCAGTCCTCAGCTGCCTGGGGATCTGTCTCGCCTCAAAACCTCAGAGGCCTTTGTCTCTAGAATTTGTACAATTTTCTCATTCGGTGTGCATGGTCTGGTGGTGGGGCTGGTAGAATCTTCTTCCCAACAGGTGGTGGTTCTACTGGTGTACCACCCGAAGGTGCTACCATATTAAGAGGGCCCTACACCAAAGCCTCATCACTCGGTGGTCCGTCATCGTGTACTCTCTCGGGAATCTTGGCTGGTTGTCCATATGCCGGAATCCTAAAAAGAAACAGGTGCACCACGGTCAATACGTTATACCTAGTGAGATGACTCAAAAGAGATCAAAGTAAAAAACATTTACAAAACACACACAATCAGTGTTTTTGTGCACTGAGTCAGAAATCAGAATTAAGAATCTTAGTGTATGGATACGTCAGCCTCCACACTAACACTGGACTCCTTGAACTAAAAAACATACTCAAAACACTTAACACTATTGCTCCATTAAAAATATTTGAGTCCTAGTTCTTCGGTATAACTAACTCCTCTGATACCACTTTGTCATGACCCATCCCCCGGGGCTCATGTCGTGACTACCCCAAGCCTTTCTTCCATAGTCCAGGGGTTGGCGACTAGCAGCGGACAGGCATATCCCTAAAACGGGAAGGCATTTCCTTTAATCCGGTACAAACACACAATCCAAGAACACAACAAGATGCAACCACGAAGTAAAACTAAAGTAGTAAAGGTGTGTACTAAAAGTAAAGGGGTCGGAATACAAGCCTAACTGAAAGGTATAACTACAACTGAAAAACAGAAAATAGATCCTAGAATCATCCACTGAGGATCCTACCTGAAGGGTAGGTACAGTTCATCTCCACTACTCTCCACATTATCCAATCTTATCTGTGTACCACCTGGTCCTGGCTCCCTCAAGCCTCAGCCAAACTACTCATCGTCTGCATAAGACACAACAAGGTGCAGGCAAAGCTCATGCAGGGGTGAGTATAACAATACCCACTAGGGACCCCGAGACCCTAGAAGGTATCACAGAATTCTAAAAAGGAAAACCCACAAATCATGATCTCCATCACAAAGAAAAAATTAATAGACAGATCTCAAACCAGGTATAAGTAAAGCACAGAAGTACATATGACTAGTCGAGAATCTAGATCATCTTATTCTGTCGAGAGGCACTGCTGCTGACCATACGGAGTCTGACCCACATAGTATCGATAAGTACTAACCCCAGCTGACCCAAACGGGATCTGAACCGCCTAGGATCAATAGGTAATAACCCCCACTGACCCACATAGGATCCAAATCACCCAGGATCTATAGGTAATAACCTTCACTGACCCACATAGGATCTGACCCACATAGGATCGGCATGCGCTGACCTACACAGGATCGCTGAGCACTGACAAACATAGGATTTGGCCCACACAGGATTGGTATGTGCTGACCCACATAGGATCGTCAAGCGTTGACCCACACAAGATCTGACCCACATAGGATCGATAGGTTCTGACCCACACAAGATCACTCAGTAATAACCTCCATATGATCTGTCTCCAACCTCCACCTCACTACTAGCCACTGGATTTCCGCTCATAGTACGCTTGAATCTGGGAGAACTATTCCTCAAGCCATCATCTGTAATTAAATCAACACTAAGTCCCATGAAGAATTAACCTGATGATTTGTCACGTCATAAGGGTTCCAAGGAAAAAGACTGCATGTTAACCAGATGCCCAGTATGTAAGTTATTGGCATTTTAGTGTCGAGAGCCTGGTTGAATTCGGAGTCGATCCAACCCGGTAGTACTCCAACATTATCCAAAACTCTTATGGAGTATCTCAAAAGGATTGTCTTGCTCCAAGTATCCCAGTTCCATAGACGGTTCGTCAAACAAACAACTGGTTCTCAAGATATTTTCACTTAAGCGTAACTGGGCCTGAATGGGTCTGGGTTCGGTCTGACCCGGTCAAACTGATCCGGCCCGACCCCGACCTAGACCGACCTGACCCGATTCAGGTCCAACACGGTCGGGCCCAAAATGGCCTGGGCCATCCCATTAGGGATTGGCCATGGCAGCTCAGCCCATTGGCCCACAAACCGGCCTAGCCGAACTGGCCTGGGGCGGCCCGGTTGGACAGGGCCGCAGTGGGCTCGGCCCGCTGGGCCACAGACCGGCCCGAACCACTGGCTGGGTGCGGCCGCTAGGTGGTATGACCCATTATTTGTCACGACCAGTGTAGGTTCATGCCATCCACTTCTCCCGAATGGCTCAAGGGATCCATTTAACTCCTTTATTGGTGGCGCCAGATGGCGCCGCCACGTCACCCACGGGACCCATAGGAAGCGGGTCCCTTGCATCGTCACGGCTCACTTCAGCGCAACACACGATGGTGCATCTCATCCTCCTCTGTGGTTGGCCACTTCCAGCCTCATTTTCGACCATCACGGGGCTGCTATTCCACCACAGCCGACGGTTGTCGACCACCGCCCTTGTCTGCTAGCGCCGGTGCCGCACGGGTGCTTCTTCTACGGGCCACCGGGTGAGCTCAGCTGGTCTGTTCTTCCTTCCAGGTGCGCCTATGGTCCTCTCGGGATGTATCCATCATTGCACGCCTCTCTTTTTCAAGGTTCCATAAATTTAGAACAATCCTCCTCTAAAGAACGCAATTAAAAACAAGCGGCGGAGGGTATGGGCCTTGTTCGTTTTTCCCGCGCCCTCTTTGTTAGCGTTACAACAAGGGAGTAATTTATACATCATATTAAAATAATGATAAACCCCCATTCAAATCATCCACAACAAACTCCTGCAAATTCAAGAACTAGGATCAGAATCGACGGAATTTCTTGAATTAATAAACAACCCCTACCTCGTGAATCATCAGAGGTATCGCGGTCGTTGGTGGAATGAGAGTCCCCATCGAAGTGAGCTTGTCAGCGTTCATCGATCCCAGATCATCACCACCCAGAATTCTATCCTCCATCGGTGGAAGACATTACATCACTTCGATAGAGTTTCTATGCTTGGTGAAGTCATGTCAAAACTACACCCTGAGCCTCACTTAAATAGAGGGGGGAAAGGTGAGTAACGCACCACGGAATTAATAAGGTTTATTTAATGGATGAAACTATTATTTCCCCAATGGTCCAGTTACAAATAAAGGAGATTCAATCCATTATTTGTCTTGACAAGTCACTGGTCCCCACCACCACCGCTCATCCACTGGAGAAAAAGAAATAAAATAACTCATTAAGTTATTTTATTATTTTTCTGTAAAGTCCAAAATTTAACTTTTTTCCTAACCTACTGTAATTGAAGTGAAGCTTCCATTAAGTGAATCTCGGTGCTGCAGATTCAACAGTACCCTAGGATTTTTAATCCTAGAACCGGTTTAAGAGATAGAAAACTCCACTTGCACATTTACTAAACGTGCCATAAAAAAAGTTCAGAAATTCATTATGGGCACACCGGGCCTCAGAATCATGCGCTGTTAATTTTTGCAGACTCGTAATAATCCCAAATAATTTAAAATAATTACATGGAATTTTTTGGTCTTTAAAATAACCATAAAATCATAATTCATTAAATAGTGGTGACATCAAATTATTTTACCAAAATACAACTTTTTCATAAAAGAAACATCAAAGCCTTCACCAAAAAATCATCAAGGTTTTCACTAGATGAAAATTAGAACCCTTGACACCAGATGAAAATCATTACCCTCGCCACCAGATAAAAAACATCACTCTCACCACTAGATGAAAATTGACCCCCTTTTCACCAAAAACATAGCAGCGGTAAGAAGTAATATCCCTCTAGAAAAAAAATACAATAGTAGAATAAAAAATTTAATAGTACAAACAAATATATCAATAAGATAGGAAATCAAACTAGCATTCATGAGAATGTTAAGATTTATAAATACACTAATATATTTATAGTGATATGAATACTAATAATTTAATATAATAAATCATTGTATGATGACACCATTAGAAGATTAGTGAACTAACTTGGGTAGAGTTTACCTAATTCAGTCAATGATGAAAGTATATTAGAATGTTAGTTATAAAATATTATATCCCAACACATAGATCAATTACTAACCCTTCCAAACAAAAATCATTATCATACATTTTCCAAAATCATTAAATAGCCAAACCATTTCTATAATCCTCCATTTACGAAAATCATGGCAGATCCAAACCCTTTGTTAATATTAACATAGCCTAATACATGGAATATCTCACATTATAACCAATATTGTGGTCATATCTCAGTCTTACTCAAGGATTTCCTTGAAAAAAATAAACATATATAATTTCAAAATAATATCATTTATAAATTCATTATTTATTTACCCAAAATCAGGTTTGAATCATCTCATCGCATATCAAAATCAATATATTATTACCAACATACATCACGAATCCCATCATGGAGATACTATTTGGGTTAATGGATTGTTTGTGTAGAATGGCAGTGGGGGAGAGGGTGGAAGTACGGAGGATGCCATATTGGGTGTCTATCTACCCCCCCCCCCTACTCTCTACCTTCCTTTATAGTTGGTTGACAGAGGAAAGGTGGAAGGGAATCCTGGGGTCACCACCCACACCAAAGGAAGCAGCACCTCCTCATGCTTAAGGATATGTGTGGTGGATGGTTGTGTTGTGTTTGGTTTTTTATGTTTCAATAAATAGTGGTGTCTTCTCTTGTATCTTATTGTTTCTAAAACATCAGGACAGGGTTCTATTCTGTTGGTTTGTTTCTGAATATGTTTAGGGTTCTTTTGTGTTGGTTTGTTTCTCTTTCAATAAACAGTGGTTCATCCTGTTGTGTCTCCTCTTAATATATATATATTTATATATATATTCTAATAGTTACTGGAGATAATTTAATCCAATTACAACATATAAATGTATGTTAACATCCCCATTCCTTCAAAAGACTATTTCCTAGATATAAAATCCTTTAAACTTGTTTTAAAAATTACTAATAGACTATATAAATATTTCAATAAAGTTGTGATGGATAGAAAATATAAAAAATATTACTAAAATCTTTCTAACTTGTTTCAAAAATTATTAAAGGGTTATATAATTATTTCAATAAATTTGTTTTGGATAAAAAAATTAAAACTTTACTAATTTAAAATTAAATTTTTGTAAAAAATATTTTTTAATGGATTTAAGAACAAACTATTTCCAAGATATAAAATCCTTCTAAATTGTTTCAAAAAATACTTATGGGATTCATGTTGAATATATATTCAATTTCAACTGATGTGGGAATTATTTTAATTCTTATGGACTACATTTTTTGTTATGTCATCATACAATACATTCATTAATTCCTAATCTATTTTCATGAGGTGAAATAATTTATGTTATATCATCATATAATTTCTATAATTTGATTCCATCTAAAAACACTTCTTATCCATTATCATGAAGTTATCACAAATTTTAGTTAAATATACAATTATGAAGGCACATTAATTGTTATTACATGTGCAATATAGTGAAAAACATTGGAAAATATTAAACATTAATTAGTAATATTGATGCTTCCTATGATCTATATATATATATATATATATTAGGTTCTTGGGAGTACAATTACATTCAAACACACACACACCACACACACAAGCTGGAAAGGAAGGTCATATCCCCCTAAAGGGGATAGCCCACCCATCAAACCTTATTTATTTAATTCATGGACAATAGGCCCGGTGGGCCTGAAGTCCATTAGATGGCCCAAAAGCTTATTGCAGTGTCATTTCTGCATCATCCTGCCTACATCACCCGATATGTATCATGTCTGCATCACTGCTTTCCTACATCATAATTTAGGTCATCACCTGCATAGTATTGTAATAGTACCAACGCCCAACAGGGCTTGAACCCATGACCTCCTCTGATCTAACACATAAAACATTGTAAAACATCATTTTTTCATAAAATAACACATGTAACACCCTTGGTCAGTTTGTATATAGATATTTAACACGACCAATGATTAAAAAAATCTATTTAGAGTTCAAAACAATATATCATTCCTTGATATATGGAAAGAAACAAAACAAGTAGCATAGTTAATTAAAAAAATGTTTATTTAAAACATAACATTTTCTCTTCCAACGATTTTAAGAACAAAATTCAAATCATTGGTTTCCCATGACATAAAAAACAATTAATACCAGCAACATAAATGTGCTTATAGCTAAAATGAATAGAGAATAAATATTTTTTTCTAGAAAAAGTCAAAAAAATTCCAAAAATTCAGAAAAAACAGAAGAAAGTATTTATTCCAAATTATTTTAATCTTCCTCCAAATTCGTAAATAAAACATCATCTCATTCCTCTTATCTTAACAGTTGAATATTTTCACTTTCATTGTAGAAATGTTTACTCAGATTTTGTTCTTAAAAATTTGTGTTGTCACATATATCCTCATCATAAACACCCATTTCATGCAAATCTCTAGGATTAAGATGAACCACAACACTCTATTCAAGAGACACCTCAACATAATAAGCCATTTGATCTTGAGATTCATAAATTAAAGGTTCATGATCTTCACATTCTCCAGTGTAAACCAATTTATTAAATTGAAAACATTAAAACCCTAATCATCCTTTCTAAAACAAGTATCTATTTTTTTATCTACCCATATACAATTAAAAATATTCATAGATTTTCCATAGTAACTAATATCGATAATATATTTCAACTTCCCATAATATGAAAGATCGGTATCAATTCCATTTTCATCATGGATACTTGAAACACATCTAGTTCTAGAAGTCATGAAAACTCTAGAATTTTGTTTTTTTAATCATTTTTCATGATCCATTATATGAAACTTGAATTTATTAATATTGAATATAGAAAACCTTTTAGAATTCAGATGAGGTACTTGCGCTGGATGTTTCAAATCATTTGATTGAGTACCAACCCCATATTACAAAAGTACCTAAAAAATAATCTTTAAGAAAATAATTATCAAATCATATTGAATTATCAATAATTCCTTTCACTTACCCATCTATAAAACCAATCGGCAAAGTATTTACTTACAATATTTTTCACTACAAAAGATGATCTTGTCTGACTCCTCATTTTTCTCTTCACATGTAATGTGTATTCCCTACAAGTAATGATTGTTGACATAATAAATAATATGCTTAAATTATTGAATATAAAAACATAAATTGATTCCTAATTTATGAATATATCCACCTCTTTTCAATTGAATAGCACATGTTGGTGTGCCTATTTTGACTCAAAGGAAATTAAGAAAAAATTAGTACCACTCCCAACTCGTCTTCCAATATTTGAAATTATAATATAGATTCATCATTTTCAACATCAATTCCCTCATCATTAACATGACTTGACCTATTGAATTTGGTCTTAATCCCTTCAAAATATCTTTAAAAAAATTCCAAAAATTATTATAATATATATCTCTCACTAATAAAACCTTTTGGTTGAGCCTTATTATAAACATAAGACTTTAAATGACCCAAATATCTATATAAAATACAAAACAAATATTATGGTGTGAAATAATATATGTATAAAATTTTAAATTACCTTTCAATAGGATACCTCCATCGATATTTTATCAGCCCACCCAATCATAGTTCATTGAATAGATGCACTCACAAGTGAATCATGATAATAAAAAATGATGGGGGGAAATAACATCTCCAAATGAAAAAGTGTGAGAATAATTTGATGTTGGATATTCTCAATATCAACAGGATTGATAAACTTACCACATATTTTTTGAAATAATTCACATTAACTCTATCAATACTGCAGATACATTGTTCGAGAACACATTACATATTGAAATGTAAAGTAATTGATCCATAACGACATGAAAGTCATGACTTTTTAAGCCAAATGTTTTGCGGTCTTTCATATTAATACATCTAGAAAGGTCACTCAAATAACCACCAGGCAACTTCATATTCACTAGACATTTCAAAAATGCATCTTTCATTCTATTTTTTATTGTAAAAATACATGGGTGATATTTCCCCTTATCATTAGGCCACAAATCCCTTCTTATACCCTTTGTTTGATGATATTTTTAGGCCTTAATATGATATTTTGTCCTTTAAAATATATTCAACAAAGTATAAATGACATTATCAAGTAAATATTTCTCAATATGCAAGATATCAAGATTGTGATGTAACATGTTCATCTCCCAATATGGAAATTCAAAAAATATAGAATTTTTTTATTTTTTGAATTTATCCTCGTTGTTATTCCCTCGAGATCGCTTTCCTTTACCATACTATGTTATTCTCTTTCCAAATGAGACATTAATGTTTTATACCTTTTTAAAAATATCCATGTTAGACAATGCACATGGAGGTTTTAAAAAATCCTAATTTCCAACAAAACGTAATCTCATTGATCGAAATTTGTGACTATCACCAATAAATCAACAATGCCCCCAAAAATAACACTTTCTACTATAAGGTAAATTCAATAAACTTGTGTCAAAGTTACAAGTCAGACAAGCTAATCCAATATAAGTATTCCATCCAGATAAGGAACTGAGTCTGATAAATTCATTGATTTTCCACAGTAATGTTGCTCACATTTTAATCTTTTTAGACATGGATACATCATAGGTATCAACTATATCCACCCACAACTCTTTCAACTCCTTCAAATAAGGTCTCAAATAGACATCTATTTCACTTCCCGACATTCATTTCTTAGGAATGATCATTGAAATATTTGTAAAGGACTATTTTATAAACGTCCTTGGTGGCATACTATATAGTATCGATATTATAGGCCAAATACAATAACTTGAACTCATGCTACCAAAAGGATTAAAACCATTATCTGCAAGTCCCAAATGAACATTTATCGGATATAAATAAAATTAGGTATATGTGACATTAAATTTATTCCATGCTTCAAAATCTCTAGTATGCCTCACCAATTCATCATTACATTTTTCACTTTCATGTCAATGAATATGCATGGTAGTTTTACAATACATAAGCAACCATTACAACCTTTGTTTAAGTTGGAAATACCAGAAAACTTTTTTTGATTGTTTCTTTTTTCCAAAAAAAATCATTCCATATAGATTTTTCACATTTATTACATATTTCTTTATCATCATCATCCCCCCAATACAATATGCAATCATTCGGACAAGCATGTATCTTAGTATAATTAATCCCATGTTTATTGATGATTTTCTTATCCCCATAAAAAGAGTTGGGGATTTTGGAATGTTCAAAAGAATCTATTAATAAACCCATAATCATTTTCATTTCCATATCGATCATTCCACATAAACACCTGATTTGATATATTTTTATTATAAAAGACAATTTGGAGTACTTTTTATAGCCTTTATATAATTATATATTCCCATAATTAAATAACTCATAAAAATATGTAGAAGTTTCCACCATGTTTACACCAAGAGATGAGTCTAATTTATTTTCACCAAGCATATTACCAATCCCAAATGAATCAGTTACCATTTACTTTATAGGATCTAAAGTAAAAATATTATGGTGATAAGTCTCATTCTATTGTGATCTACTATATGGTAGTTCAACTTAATTAAATTATACATTCCATGCCCACTTAGTGTATTAAATCAGAAATTATTTTTGACTCAAATGGGAATATACTTCAACTATGGTCAACCATTTCTTAAATTTTAAATTATGACAAGGACATATCATTCTTCCCTTGATGGATTGATGATAAAATGAAAAATCAAGAAATTTATTTAATCCTTCCTTATACTCTTCAATTTTTCTTGACCATAAAATCCATGATTTATCCATTTCTACTACATTAATTGAAATAGAATATATCTATTAAATATGTTCAAATAAATATAGTAAAAAAATAAATATCTAAATAAATTTTATATAATAAAAAATATAAATAAATTTTCTTCATAAAACACTTTCATTAAAAAATATAAAATGTAAATTAATTTTCTATTTACAACATTTTCAAACTATTTTTTTAAAAAGTATAGTTTTTCTATTAAAAAACAAAAAAAAAAATTTCCTTTCAAACAATTATAGAAAAGAACATAGGAAGTGTGTTAAAAAAAATGCATGCATCAGAATCATTTGGAGTTTCTTATTGAAAACTTATCATATCCTTTATCAGTTATGAAAAGGAGTTGAAAAAATAAACAATGGTTGTCCAGTTTCTAGAAAAACAATGTACTTTCATTTCAGAATAAAACCAAAGAAATAATTGGCACATATTATAACTAATATTTCCTATAAACAACCAAATACTAGATAATTAAAATTCAAATAAAATTTATGGCAAAATTTATGCATGGGTATCAGAGTGAATTGACATATTTTCATAAATAAGTAGTGATTCCAGATATTATAATCAATATATTTATATCAAAGTTGAAATTCTAGGAAACAAAATTTATCATTAATTTTATAAATCAATCTAAATAAACCCAAGATCAAAATTGAGAAGTCCATTTAACTCATTGACTATAACTTAGGTATAGAATTAGTATCCTTGAGGTCCAATGTATCCTTTTTAGAAAAAATATTAAAAAAATCATTTATTGCGGTTTTTCTTGAGGGTTTAAAAAAATAGGAAATGGATAATAATCTCTAAAACCCGAATGTTCAGGTGAGGAATCCCATTGGGTGAGGGTTTCAAAAGGGATACCACAAGGGACTATCTTATGCAAGGGGGTTTCTATGATGTGTACAAGGTTTCAATGAGGAGAAGTACCGGATTTTTTTGGAGTGTCATGGAGACCTACACAGGAGGAGTAGAAGACTCGGTCTGAGGGGTCATCTCAATCTAAGAGAGAGGCGGTGACCACACAAGAAGGGAGAGGTGGCACCATCACACTTTGGATAGGGATGTAGTAACGATATCTGAGAGTGGGGCATTATCGTGATGGGAGGCAAGGGAAGTTTTTGGGCATGGAAGGGAGAGTAGTTTCGTCATGATGGTAGATAAGGGAATCCATTCACCATGTAAGTGAGAGGATCCCTATCATGATGGGAGGTAGGGGAAGCCATCAGCCATGGAAGGGAGGGGAGAACTGAGAGGCAAGTTAATCCACTAACTAGGGTAGGGTGTGGGGTGATAGAAGTTGACATGGGAGAGGGGGTCACTGGTAAGGTTCATGGTAGAGGGGAAATAGGGTTATTGGGGGTGGGGTGGGGCGATAGTAGGGGAGGGGAGTGCTAGGAGGGTTGAATAGGGTTATCAAGGGTGGGGTAACAATTAGGGGTGGTTTTTCACCAAAACCACATCTAATCATAAGGGATTATTATTAACCCTTTAAAATTTTTATTTAGAGGGGGTATATAATAGCCCCTTCTAAATTTTTTCCACTAAATACCATTTTTTACTATTTATATATTCTTTTAATGTATAACATCTCGAGAAACCACTGGATAATGAAGTAGAGGTTTTAAAAGTAGCAACCAAGGAGTATGATCCATACTTCATCCTAAACCCACCATGAAAGCTATATCTTATTGTGAAGGGGCTGGATTTGGTGTACTCTATCCATGGACTCCTCAATGGGAAAAATGAATTGCAAACCGAGAAAAATATCATGTGGTGGTTTAAATCCAAGAATCTCCACCCACTGAATAATTATGTATAACAGATGGTACTACCCTTTTGGAGGCATTAAAAAACTTATGCCCCAATTGTAGTATTAAACCAATATTTATCTTTAGTTTCTTTCTTGAAATTTTATATTTCATTTCTTAGAATTATTTTACCATGCTGCCTCAATCCCTCATTCTTTTGATATTTATTGACATGATCCTTATGTTTAATTGATTAAATTTTATTTTATAGGTTCATGATGGAACAAGGTAGCCCCAAAATAGTGGAGGAAGAAGACTAAATATTCATGAGAAAATAGAGTTCACTTTTAATGTTTATCTTTTAAACTTCCTATATTTTTTTTATAAAACCTGTTTTGAGCTTTAAACTTGAATTTGCATGCCCATGCTTTGAATTTATGATTTACTTGACTTATCTAGGAGACAAGAGTTTCTTAGAAACCCTATGATACCTTGTTTTAAATTTCAATGATAATGAGATTGAATGAGTAAGGTTGAGAATTGAATTATTAGATTGAATCATGGATATTGAAATTATGACTCGTGATTTGAGGGAATTGGTCAATTCATGTAAATGAAATCTCCCTACCACTTTTCAGGCTTTGAATTTCTGAAATTTATATGAATTGATTTTTTATTATTAGTGTCACGACCCGTCCCCTGGGGTCCATGTTGTGACTACCCCAAGCCCGCCTTCCATAGGTCGGGGGCTGGAGACAAGCACCGAAAGGCATATTCCCTAAAACGAGAAGGTGGTGCCTTTATAAACTGTAAACTCACACAAACCAAGCACACAGGTAGATACAAGCACAAAGTAAACTATATAGTAAACAGGGTGTGTATAGAAAGTAAAGGGGCTAGAATACAAGCCCAACTGGAGAGTACAAGAAAAACTGGAAAGTACAAGTAAAACTGAGTACATCTCTTGTGAACACCTACCAAGGATCCTAACTGAAGGGTAGATACATCTCTCAAATGATCATCTCTACGGATCACCTCGTCAAAAGTCCACCTCTGAGTAGTCTCCAGTCCAGGTACCCTCGTCCTCAGTCAACGTTGTCCTTTGTCTGCACCAGACACAACTAGGTTTGGGTGTAGCTTGTATAGGGGTGAGTATAACAATACTCAGTAGGGACCCTGAGACCCTCGAAGGTCTCTCAAATCCACAAATGATAAACCATAAAACATAGAAACAACAGTAAACCCTACTTAGGTATATGCCCATACATATACCTAAGTTATCAGAATATACCCACCTCACACAGGAGGGAATAATACTACACAGGTAATACCACGAAGGTAGGAGTACCACACAGGTATCACCACAAAGATAAAGTACCACATAGTTACACCGTGAATATAAAAGACTCAGCTCAAAATAGGTATACAACTCTGAGAAACAGGTTTATGATGTTGGCCCACATAGGATCGCTATGAAAGTTGGTAGCCAGCCACAGGATTCTCTAAGGATAATAACAAGTAACATCCCTAGTCACAACGTTGAACACCTTAGATGCTGGAGAACTCCTCCTCTATGGAGTATAGTGGGTCTACCGCGTCACACAGAGGTGCTTCCCACTAACATTGGACTGCTAAGGTACTCCTCCTATTGAGTATCATGGGTATGTCGTGTTACACATTTTACGCCCCAACCCCAGTTACCCAGAGTCGGTGAATTATCACATAACATTGCCATGATACAAGGAATCATATCTAGAAAGACTGATCAGTTTAGTAGCCTTTGAAGTACTAGATACATTCATAAGTTTTACATTACATCATGAAAAAAAACATCAACAACATTTTTTCCCCTTTTGAACACACTTATATCCTTATCCTATCCCTAAAGGTCAACCATAAAATACTTCTTCACATCATGGGAAAAATAAAACATAGAAAGGAGTGATCTCAGATGCTCAGTAAGGATAACAATATAGCGAAAACTTTCATAAATAAGCATAAACATTTAAGGCAATGTATTAGACTAAAACAAAAGCTTTTTAAGCTTAAAATTTAGTATAATATGGAAAATATAGAATCAAATAATTTCATTTACTTATTCTCATAGATATTATACTATTTCAATAATCACATGCAATATCAATACCCACTTTCATAATGATGGAATGCATAATGTCAGAATTCATAACCACATATTCAAGGCCTTGTGCCAAGACTACAAATAAGATTTTGTCAAGGCCTTGTGCCAAGACACTAGTTTGTTTCATGAGACCTACCGATGCATCAAGGAGCTATATTGGGCTCCACCCATCACTTACTAAGTCCAATGTATTACTCATATGAAAAGGTTTAAACATAGCATAAACATTTATATTAAAAGTAACATATGAAATGTCAATACTTTATCCATAAACCATGAATGGTGTAAAAATAACACATCCACAGTCAAACATATCACAAAACCTTCAATAAAATATGGAATACTTGTATCATAACAAATCAACATCAAAAAATCTTAAAATCCATCAAAGGATGTTGACATAGATGA
Organism: Viscum album; assembly: GCA_963277665.1. Classification (NCBI taxonomy): domain Eukaryota; kingdom Viridiplantae; phylum Streptophyta; class Magnoliopsida; order Santalales; family Viscaceae; genus Viscum; species Viscum album. The sequence goes on along the minus strand of OY728120.1, from coordinate 1,793,896,374 downwards.
AATCAAAACATTTTGTAGAGAAATGTCTCTTTCTATTTTGAAATCATTTAAAAGTCATATAATTATAAAAAAACATTTATTTTGAAAATATTCTTATAAGATTGTATGGTAAGTTTTGATGATGATATAATGGTGGAAAATAGCCACACCCACCGTATAAGTTAAAAAAGACATTCTTACCTTAATTTTGTCGAAAAGGTCATAAAGTACCTTGTTTGGAAAATGACTGAAAGATTACTTTCAAAACATATATGGTAAAATAATGGTATGAATGAATTTAAACCATATTATAGTAAATAGTATAAAAATTGAGTTATATTTTTAAGAAAACACGGATGAGGATGATAAAGAGGTCTCAGTAGATACTTACGTAAAAACAACCTCGGATAATAAAGAGATTGTGAAATTAACCATTACCTTGTACTTTTACTTAGTTGATGGTATTTTAACCTACTGTATAATAGTTAAAACATTTTTATTAAATTATAAAATAACTCTATACATAAATATGATATCATATATGATCCTATAATATTGCTTTGTTAAAAATATTTCAGTAGTATCATCATTTTGGGTGTTAACTGATTCGTTTTCCATTATATGGTTGGTTACGTAAGCCATGTTTGTTATGTATAGGATGTATTTGATTCATATAAAGAATGATATTATGTTCACAAACATTATATTTAATCATAAAATGAAAATTATTCTTGAATTATTATGATGGGGAATGAATCTCATCGCGTTTTCGGAGACGGTAATCCGTACGTACGCACGAGCGACAATATCATTATATTGATGGTGAAATCGTATGAAATTGGATGGTATATCATATATAAAGAATCATTAACATGTTATATTTATTATTTACATCATTTATTATCATTATTATACCCGTCCAAAAAATGAAGTGTTTGAATAACAAATTACACCACGACGTGGAGACGGTAAGTCGTACGTACGCACGTATGGTGACTTTGTCATTCATGTGATGGATAGAATGATGAATATGGTTGTACCATTTTTATAATTAAATCACATTATATATAAAATACTAGAGTTATTATTTTAGAATGGAAACAACAAAGAAATAAGAAGTGGAAGAAGAAAATAACTTGAAAGAGGTGATGAAATATTTACCTCTTCTTCGGGTTCTTCCTTTTGATTTGATCAAAAGGGCTCCTTAGGTTGGATTTATGATCAAAGTAAGTCCTCTAGGTTTAATTGAGGATAGTTTAGAGGATATTTTGGCAGGTTTTGTCCGAGACAAAAGTTTTTGGAGGTGTGATATTAAGAGAAGGGTAAGTGGCCTTCTATAAGAGAGGTGAGGGACACTTTAGGAAAAGCGTGAAATATTATTTTATAATAAAATAATTTCTGGTTTCTAATGGCTCCAAAATGAATTATTTAAAGGATAAGGTTGGTATGGGTAAAAAACCTCTCAACCAATAGGTTTTAGACAGGTTTAGGTCATCATATAAACCTTATCTTTTAGATTTAACTCTTAGTTAAATAGTTTTTCATTTACCATGTCTCTTTGTATTTTTATATTATATGGTTATTAAACTTACTATAACATGCCAAGAGAACACCATGTGGTTAATTATTAATATATATAACCTTATCTAAGTCCTTTGTTCTAACCTTATATTTTTAGGAATATTATATCATTTAATAATATAATATTTGTTTTAAAAACTCAATTATGTCAATTTTGACACTATTTAGCATTTGATTTTTTTGAAAGCCATAGAAACTTTATAACTTCTAATAACATTTATTTAACCAACCCTAAAATGTAATATTATCCTATAAAATTATTTTAATTCATCATAAGTCTCAATTTACATTTATTTGGATATTTATAATATCAATTATTTTAATATTTCATTAATAAGGTAATTACTACATCATCATTGTGTCATAAATAATTTAAATTATTTAATGTCTAAAAATTGTAAATAAAATATCATTATGTAGTAAGTATTTTTATCTTTCTAATGAATATTTATAGTCGAATTTATATCGTGTATAACCCTATATTAAAAATGGTTTAGTTATTAAACTTTTAATTTAACTCTTTTAACTCTTCTTTAAATAAAATAATAATAAATGTCCTAATCTAATACAAGTGGACCAAAGGGGATCATATTTTATTCCTAAGGTTTTTTTGGTCGAATTACACTTATCCAATAGAATTAGGACATGTGTTAGAGTAATTATAATATCATTTTTACCCTTAATTACCCTATTTAATTTTAACCGTGGTAAATAAACATAAAAAGTTACTATTCACCAAAAAATATTTTCATCTTATTGAACCACATTTTACTTACTTATGTCAACCGTGTCTCTCAGATTTTTGAAATTCAACTCACAAAAGTAGTAAAATTAAGTTTTATGCAAATTTTCAAATGCTCCTAAGTGGTGGGTAAAAGACGGTAAAATGTTCAATAAAATTTTTATATATCTAAACTTATTATAAAATGACTCCAATGAATTACATTGAACTTATATAGGTATTATGTATCTATTTTGACCTAAAATAAATTTATATAAAATAAATAATTATTTAAATAAAAGGTCAGTTTAAAACAATAACTCAGTGTTTTCACTATTCATCAAAAATTGAAAGCTTTTAGAAAAATTCCAAAAATTCACCCTAAGCTAATTTCGATATTCCAAATCACAAAATGAAGTTCATTTTGAAAGATTAAATTTGTAAGATTTTAAAAAGGGGATATTACTATTCATAACAGCTAGTTGGATTGGTTGTGGTGTGTTTGAACTCCAAGTTGCGTATAACACAAGTTATTGTATTATTCAAAGGGAAATGTATCGCGGAAGCTTGGGGTGTTACAACAAAAAGGTACTCCCCACCGTGGGTCTACCACACCACACAGAGGCGCTCCCCCTCATGGGCTGCTGAGGTACTTCTCTTGTCGAGTACCATGGGTCTGCCGCATCACACGAAGGTGCTCCCCACTATGGGTCTGCCGCATCACACAGAGGCGCTCCCCTTTGGGCCTATCAAGTTTAAGTCGAAACGGTCAGCAGTCATCAAGTCTCAGCCAGTAGAAGGGTTCCGTTCGTAGTGTGCTTGGAAGAACCCCTCCCCAAGTCATCGTTCATACCTCAACCTCCCTAAATTCCCATGAAGAAGTATCCCAAATTTCTGTCACGTCATAAGGGACTCAACGTAACAGATGGCGCGTCAATCGGACGCCCGATCTCTAAGTTATTAGCATTTCCGCTCTGAGGGCCCGGTTGGATTCGGGGTCCGATCCAACCTGGTCATACTCCAACCTTATCCAAAACTCAAGTGGAGTACATAAAAAGGACCGTCTCGATCCAAGGATTTCGGTGCTGCAAACGGTTCGTCAAATGGATGTCCGGTTCTCAAGTTACGACCAAAAAGGTGAAACTAGGTCCAGCTAGGCCCAGGTCCAGTCTGACCTAGCCGGACCGACCTGGCCCATTGGGTCGTGGTCTGACCAGGCCCGCGTAGGGGGAGGGCCGGCCCAGCCCGATGGCGTGGCCCGGTGGCGCGGCCCGGTGGCGCGACCCATTGGGGAGGCTCGGGGGCGCGGTCCGCCCGAGCAAGCGCCGAAGGGGGAGCGGACCCCCTTCCATTCAGATTACCAAAAGGCAGCACCTTAGGTGCTATCATGAGACCTGCGGGACCCGAGCGGGTCCCACCATCCCACAACGGCCGATCGGTGTTCCGGCCGGTCCTCCTCCTAGTGGTGCCGTCGTGCGTCGCTGCTCCATCGCGGCCAGTCGGGTGTCGGCCACTCTTCGGCCTCCGCTATGGCCAAAAGGTCGTGGTCTCATGCTCATCCAGTGGCGCAGACACGCACCGCCCTACCTTCATGCGACTGGCTGGTGTGTCAGCCCTCCTCCTCTTCTGCGGTCACTACATCTCTGTTCTTAGCCCAAAAAATTAAATGATCGCATATTCGCGATCCTTGGGTTGGGGGCTCCGCGTCCATATGTCACACTCAACAAAATATTGTTTTTCCAGCGTCATTAAATATTTGGCATTGAAGAACGTATGAAGAATGCGTGGAGAATAAAAAGTTAAGAGGCAAGGTATATGTGTGGGGAAATGGCTAGGTTAGTTTTTCCATCATCGTTGTGAAACCAGAATATGAAGATTTGATAAATAAATTCAATCATATATAAATCCCCTACCTTGATTTTATGATGGAGGTGGCGCGAGGAAGAAGACAAAGTCATTGAAGATTGATGTCGGCATTTTTCACTCTCGCAAGATGCTCCAAGGCCGGTTCCTCGTTCTTCGATTTCGGAAGTCGTTCTTTGTTGGAGGATCTCCTTTGTTGGAGAAAGATCTTTCCAACTCTCCAAAGCTCTCCCCTCCTTTTCCAATCCCTTTTCCCACGAGAGGTGAGGTGCCAAATTATATAATCTTAAGCAATAATTTAATTAAAGATTGTACATTAATTAAATTAAGTTGGCACATTTAATTTGGAGGAAGCCAAGAGTTTAAAGTTGATTCATTAATTCCGAATTAATGAATCCTATTAATTAAGGTGGAATGTGGTTACACATTTTGTGTAACTGGGAATTTAATGCCCAGTATTAAATGCCCAACCACCCTCATGTGGTCCCCACCTTCATGTTTCAAATGGGAGGTTTAAATTTCAAAAATAAAATAAAGCATGTTTATTTTATTTTCTCCCACGAAAATTCTGAAAACTAACTTTCACCGTCGACCTACTGCGGTCAAGGTGAAGGTCTCCTTAAGTGAATATCGACGATGGGAGTTCAACGGTGTCCTGAGATTTCAATTCCAAGAACCGGTTGAAAAGTTACAAAATGACGCTCACAGGTTTACTGAACATACCCCAAAAACTGTTGAACAATAAATCAAAAAAATACATGGAAAAATATGGGTCTTTACATTCTCCCCACCTCAGGGATTTGCATCCCCGAAAGCCACAAAAAAAACTTGGGAAACAAGTGGAGGTACTGAGCACGAATCTCAGCCTCCCGCTCTCATGTGCTCTCCTGGAGGTTCCCATGCTACTAATGAATGCACACAAGAGGTATTGACCGCCCAAGAAGGACTTTCTCATGTTGATCCTCAATCTCCACTGGAACCTCTGAAAATGTCTCCCCATCATCAATGTCCAGCTCTCCCCAGTCGATGATGTACGAAGGATCATGTACATATCTCCTCAGCTGGGATAGGTGAAAAATGTCATGCAACCGATGCAAATGAGGTGGAATAGTTAAGTGGTAAGCCACCTCTCCAACTCTGCTGAGGACCTGAAAGGGTCCGATGAACCTCGGAGATAACCTGCTGCCCCAGACAAACCTCTGAAAACCTCATCGAGGTGATACCCATAGAAAGACATGGTTACTATCCTCAAAATCAATAGTTCTATGTCTCCTATTATCATAGGACTTCTACCTACTCTATCCAGTCTTCATCTGCTCCTGGATGATCTACACCTTCTCCGTGGTAGCTCGTACCATCTCTCGTCCCATGAGTGCTGACTCCCCTGGGTCAGTCCAGCATAGTGGTAATTTGCAAAGTCGCTCGTACAACACCTTGAATGGTGCCATACCGATAGCCTGAATGGCCCGAAGGCCTTCATTTTTATTAATTTTGATAACCCCCCTTTCAAGGGATGAAGGGGAACCCTTACAATGCCCATAGGCTCAGAGATTACATGGACCATAGGCTTAGGAGATACATGACCCAAAGGTCTTAGGGAATTCAACCAAACTATCTACAAGGAACTTCCCCTCCCCAGCATCTCCATCCTGATAGTAGCTCTCCACCTTTGCATGACCGTCTGGCTAGGCTTCCCGTGCAAGCACAGGCTGGTACCAATGGCATAGTCATACCGTCTCATTCTGACAATCTATTTGGCTCTGCTCTGGTGATTTCACCTGCTCTGAATCCTCTTCTAGGGCTACTCCTTTTTTTTAGTGTTTCTGGGGCCTGCATTCATGTGGCCCGAAGGCATTGGGGTGTCCCTAAGTCCTTAAGGTGGCCCGAAGTCCTTGAGAATCAACTAGAATGAAGGCCTTGGGTGGCCCGAAAGCCTTGCAGGACCTGAGGACCAAACCGGTGGCCCGAAGGCCTAGATGGATGAATAGTTCTGGCTGCTACAGTACCGAACAGTGCCTGCTACAGTACTTCTATAGTACTGCTACAGTAACCTGAAAATATGCCTCCACCTAGATTTGATCTCGGGTCTCTTGGATGCACCTTGCGAATCCACACTAACTGGGCTGAGGCTCATGTGCAAAGATAGTTACGGGTATCAGAGGGAGGGTTCCATACCGATAGCGGAGTGATAGTTGTTCTTGTACGTGAACTCCACCAAAGGCAAGTGATCCTCCCAACTGTGGCCAAAATCAAGGATGCAAGCATGTAGCATGTCTTCGAGGGTCTAAATAGTCCACTCTTTCTGACCATCCATCTCAGGATGGAAGCCAGTGCTCAACTGAAGTTGTGTCCCGAATGCCTCTTGCAACCCCTTATATAGTCGGGAAGTAAAACGTGCATCATGATCAGAGAAAATCATAGATGGCACTCCATGAAGCCGTAAAATCTCATGTATGTAGAGGTGTCCCAAGCTCTCTACTGATCTCTGCTCTCTGATAGGTAGGAAGTGGGCCGACTTTGTGAGTCGGTCAATGATCAACCAGATAGAATCATGACTTCTAGATGTGCGTGGAAGTCAAGTCACAAAGTCCATAGAAATTCCATCCCACTTACACTCTGGAACCTCTAGTGGCTGAATTAAGCCCGCTGGAACCTGATGCTCTACCTTCACTTGCTGACAAGTGAGGCACCTAGAGACAAACTCTACTATAGATTTCTTCATTCTTGGCCACCAGTGCTAATGCTGAAGGTCCTGGTACATGTTCGCCACTCCTGGATGTACTGTTAGAGGGGATGTATGGAACTCCATCAACACTTCCTCTTGTAGCGCCATCAGTACCATAGTACATCCTCTAAAGAGGATGACATGCTCCCGGCCATCAGAAAATCCATCAAGTGCCTTTCCTGAGGATATCTAAGCACGTTGAGCCTCGCAGTCAGTGTCCCCAAGCTGTGCCTCCCAAAATCACTGAAGGAGTGGTGGAGTAACTGTCAGAGACTGAAGATAAGCTACTCCATCTCGATCCACATAGGATGTCCACAAAATGGCTAGCTGCTTTGTCACCTCACTCAGTAACTGTATACCAGATATCCTGCTGAGTGCATATACTACTATGTTCCCCTTCCTAAGATTATAGACTATCTCGAAGTCATAGTCCTGAAGGGACTCAAGCCAATGCCGCTTTCTTAGGTTCAGGTCCTTCTGAGAGAAGGTATACCTGAGACTCTTGTGATCATATTAGACTGTAAAACGTTCACCCATCGAGTAATATCGCCAAATCTTCAAGGTGAAGACCACTGCTGCTAACTCCAGGTCATAGGTAGTGTAGTTCTTCTCATGTTGTCTCAGATGTTGAGAACCATACATGATCACTACTCACTCCTGAATCAGGACACATCCAAGCTCGCTCCCGGATGTGTCGCAGTAGACTATGTACCCAACGCCCTCCTCCAGTAGCCTTAATATGGGGGCACTCGTTAGTCTCTACCTCAACTCTTGGAAACTCTGCTGGCATCTCTCTGACCACATGAAGGGTTTCCCCTTCTTTTTCAATGCTAATAAGGGTTCTGAAACTCTGGAAAAGTCAGCACAAACCTCCGGTAGTAACTGTCCAAACCCAGAAAACTCTGCACCTCCATCACACTCCTAGGTGGATCCCAAGAAATCATAGCCTCAATCCTCGCTGGATCCACTAAAACTCTAGCCTCTGATATAATGTGTCCCAGAAAGTGGACCTCTCGTATCTAGAACTGGCACTTCGAGAACTTACCATAAAGCTGGTGCTCTTGGAGTGTGTCCAGAACTATCTGTAGATGATAGGCATGCTCCTCCTCCATCGCTTATTATATCAGGACGTCGTCAATGAAGACTACCACAAAGCGATCGAGGTATGGCTGGAGGATCCTGTTCAAGAGTCTCATGAACACTGTTGAGGCATTGGTCATCCCGAATGGCATAACCAAGAACTCATAGTGTCCATACTGATATCTGAAGGTCATCTTTTTCACATCCTCATCTTTTACCATGAGCTGGTGATAGCCTGATCTGAGGTCTATCTTCAAAAACCATCGTGCTCCCTTTAGCTGATCAAATATATTGTCAATCCTTGGTAGTGGGTACTTGTTCTTCACGGTCACCTGGTTCAGGTGTGGATAGTCCACACAGAGTCTCAAACTCCCATCGTCCTTCTTGGCGAACAAAATCGGGGTTGCCCAAGGGAAAACACTGGGCCTAATGAACCCCTTGATCTACAAGTCCTCTAGCTATACCTACAACTCTTGAAGATCCGTAGGAGACATCCGATATGCTGGTATAGATATCAGTGTTGTCCTGGGGTACAAGTAGATTTAAAATTCCACCTCTCTATGAGGACGTAGACTCGGAACATCATTAATAAAAACATCAGCATACTAGTCCACCACTATAGGATAGCTCATACTCTCAACATCAACTGCTCTAAGGGTAAGGTTATCCAACTGATGTGTTATCGGTTGTACCCTCCTCCGGGTAAGTCCATCCAGCGCTGCAAAGGTTCCCTTCTCTCCGATAAATGAAAACCTGGTCCCATCCGTGCGGACACACAGCACTTTGCGCCTAATATAGTCAATCTGAGGATGGACTGTGGATAACCATTCCATACCCAAGATGATGTCGTAAGGCCTCGATGCTGCTACTAGATGATCTCAGCCGAAGCTCTCGCCTCCTAGAGTAAGCTCACACTATCGGCACCAGTGCGTAATCGTCAAATTTGCTCTCGTATGAGTCTCTATCCGTAAGGATCGAGCCAAAAGCTCCACTGAAATATTTGAGCTCCGAACGAGGGTCGTGACAATAAAAGAGTGACTGGAACATGTGTCTATAAGTACTATAGCTAGGGTGTAGTAGACACATATCATACCTCATATCATCTCCGGAGCACCATGGTCATAGGCCTCAGCTGCCTGGAGCTGAGATCATCCCTCTCCACCTCCTTCCTATGGTCGGGGTGGTCCTCCTGGTTCTGGTGATGGTAGAATCTCAAATTGCCGCCCACCACCCACTGCACGGCCTTCTCCTCTGCCACATCTACCTCCTAAATGCGTACCTCCTTGATCAAATCTTTGCCTCTACCCAGGCGGTCCTTTGACCATCTGCTGGTCGTCTGTACGGCGGGTTGGGCAGTCGCAAGCCATGTGACCCTGCCCACCACACGAGTAACACTGCATGATCCCCGCTTATCCTGCTCTACTTCGAGAGCCCCACACCACTGACCCTGTATCCTGCAGGCATCCACCTGTAGGTCTGGTCCTCTTGGACCTGTACGTCATCTGTCTACTACCAACTGCCGATGACTCTGCTACGTGTCATCTGGTGGTGGGTTTCTTTGCCAGTGGCTACTCAGAATGGAAATTCTCCACTAAGAGTGCTCACTCTAACACTCCTACCTACATAGGGATGCTGAGAGAAACCATAGAAGCTCTAATCTCCCATCTGAGCCCTTGTTCGAAGGTCCGGACCCTGAATAAAAGGTTCCACACCATATTAGTGGAGTAGCATGAGAGTTCGGTGAACCTCACTGAATACTGATCCATGGTCATGCTACCCTGCGGTAAGTGGAGAAGCTCCTATATACGCATTGATCGTAAGGTTTCTGGGATGAACTATGGCATCCCGCCTTTTTATCACATAAACTTTCATTTCATTTTACAAACAGAAGATCTTTAAGGTTTAGTGTCTTGTAAACCAGGAACTTAATACATGAAAACATAAAACATTCTTCTTAAACACTTGAAAGGATTCTCCTTATGTTCATCCTAGGTTCATTATCGCATCTCATAACCTGGGGACATACATCAAAAGAAAGGGTGATGAGAATGCCCAGTAAGGGAAACAAGGGGAAACATTTAACATGTGAACTTGAGATACACCAATAAAGTCATGAAAAAGAACTTTAAGGTACGAGAAAGAAATCATGAGGCATATCATAATAAAAATAATGTATTTCATAACTTGAAGATGTGGATACAAAATTTAACATATACAATCATTTCCGTTTCACCAAGGTCCATCCCCAAGGTGTCATTAAAAATTACCAAGGGTATTCACCAAGGTATCATTAAAATGGTTATCTTTAGAGATTAAGTCTTTACCCAATGCATTGGAGCGCTATCAGGGCGCACCCTTAAATTTTCCTTTATTATCATGTGATCCACATATATAATCATCAATAATTTCATAAACAACCCATATAGCATAAAATAAATTGGTTTCATCTCATAGTCATCACATTTTAAAAACTGCTTCAAAGACATGATCTTTATGTCACTTTAAACCCACAGAAAAAGGAAAATGGGTTTTATGTATGTAAGTCCCAGAATTAAAATATAACATTATGATATATATGTGAATAACCATATAGAATAAAGATCTTTGAGTATTCACTTAATAAAATAAAATAATTTGAGATAAAGAGAGAGACATTTTGAGAAGAAAGTTCTGCAACATAACGGCTATGTTATAGGGTTTTAGAAAATACTAAAAAGAGAGGGGACATGGGTCACCCACTCATAAATGATCCATAAAATAGTATGGAGACAGAATATAAATGATATAAGAACATGGTAATGAAATTTTAAGAACATACCGTATGAAATTAAAAACTTGAAAGTAAGACAAAAATAAGATTTCTCTTATGAAAAATTCAGCAGCCTAACGGTGTCACTTAAAACTTCAAAAAAAAGAATTGATGAGATTAAATAGGGTCGCTCATCAGGAGAACATAAAAGGACAGTATCATGAATATCGATATAATACCCCAACATGGAAAAAAGGAACTTGAAGGACTGGACATGAAAGCAGAACTTTGAAAATGGGAAGAGTGAAAGAATCCCTTACATTGAAGAGTAACTTCGAAATCTTGAGGTTTGGGACCTTGGGAGGCTTGAGGTCACCTTGAGAGGACTCCTTGGGAGGTAAGGAGACCATAACTTCATTGAGGAGGATTTTTTAATGGAAAGGATGAGATAATGTCTTGGTATTTATAGGGAAAGTGAGGGGACAAGGCATTAATGGCCAAGAGACACCTCATTGGTGGTATTGGAAAAACCATTGGCATTTCCATGGTATTTTCCCATGGTATTAGCCACTTGGAACACCTCATACCTTATCTTACTATTCATAATTCGACCAGAATTATTACATAATTATTACATCCTTAATGATGTCATTAAACACCCGAAACTCTAAACTGAAAATTCACTATTCACCGAAAATTCAAATTTTTCAGAAAAAATCCCAAAAATTCACCTTAACATAATATCGATGCTCTGAATTCAAAAATGAACTCCATTTTATAAAAATAATTTTTTAAATATTTTTAATTTAATTTTTAAATAAAAATCACTATTCACCCGAAAAAAAACTAATACTTAACTAATAATTTCGGAAACAGTTATCTACCTATTTTATTGAATCACATTACTTAATAAAGGTGATTAAATAGTGTTAATACTTTCTTTAAGTGAGATTACTAATCCATTTGGTCACATTACTAATCCTAAGCATAAAATCACTATTCATAATTTACTATTCACCAACAATTATGTTGATCTTATTGGACTCTAAATTTCTTATTGAACACATTTGCAGAAGACCATTTTTTGAAAATCCTTACACATCATTAATTATTTAAGGTTTACATAAATATTTTAAAATATCCCTTTTTCACAAATTCATCCATAAGATACATCCTATTTTTATCTGGACATCTGAAAATTCACAAACTTCACCATAGGAAGAAATCGAAATTTTATTTATCTTAAAGGATTACATAAAGTAGCTAAAGTCTCATTACATAGACCCTTATAACACCAGCATATTACCTAAGTGTAAGGTGTGCTAAGGTGAGAGAATCTGAGGGAGGCTCGAATAACATTGCTCTAGTAGTAATCTCTACTAACTTGAAATTCTCCTGTAGGCGATTCTGTTCAAGCTTGACACATTGGAGTTCGGCTTGGGCTTGGTCCAAAATGAAGCCCAAAGATGCCACCTCTTTCCCAAGCTCTGATAAGTGGGCTTCATAAGGTTTGAGTCTACTGGATGAAGCCATCGACTTTTCTTTCTGCATTAACCATTAACGTCTCTATTAAATCATTAAGAGTAAATTAATATACTGTTCAAAAATCTTGGGTCATTACATTCTTCCCCCCTTAAGAAATTTTGTCCCCGAAATTTTAAACCAAAGTCCTGGTAAAAAAGTTGAGGGTACTTTTGCTTCATTGTTTCCTCAGGCTCGCACATCGCTTCTTCATACTTATGATTCCTCCACAACACTTTCACAAGGTGAGTACTCTTGTTGCGTAGAACCTTGTCTCTACGGTCTAAGATCTCCACTGGCTGATCCTCATATGAGAGGTCATGTTCTGGTTGTACCACATTTGGGTTTAGTACATGCGAAGGGTCAGGTATGTACTTCCTCAAGATAGATACATGAAATACATCGTGAACTTGATCTAGGTTCAGTGGAAGTGCAAGACGATAGGCCAATGCTCCTATGTGATCAAGGATTTCATAGGGGCCAATGTTTCTAGGGATGAGCTCCCCTTTCTTCCCAAACCGCATGACTCTCTTCCATGGAGAAATTCAAAGGAAGACTTTGTCGCCAACACCAAACTCTAAGTCCCTTCGACGGTTGTCAGTATAGATTTTCTGCCGACTCTGAGCAGCCTTTATGTGTTGTTGGATGGCATGAACCTTTTCTGTCATCTCTTGCACAAGATCAGGCCCAATAAGATTTCTCTCACCAACTTCATCCCAACAAGTAGGAGTTCTACATCGCTTTCCATACAGAGCTTCATAGGGTGCCATCTGAATAATCGAATGGAAGCTGTTTTTGTATGAGAATTCAATGAATGGTAGGTGTTAATCCCATCCACCTTTAAAGTCCATTGAGCATAATCTCAGCATGTCCTCAAGTTTCTGAATAGTCCTTTCAGATTGGCCATCAGTTTGAGAATGATATGCCGTACTAAAATTTAATTCATTATTCAGAGCATGTTGAAGACTTCTCCATAATTTTGATGTGAATCTTGGATCACAATCAAATATGATGGATAGTGGTACCCCATGCAGCCTTACCACTTCCTTTATATATATCTTGTCAAGTTGATCCAGAGAGAAATCTTCCCAAATAGAGATAAAATGGGCGGTCTTGGTGAGATGGTCCACTATAACCCATATCGCATTGTTCCCTTTGGATGTTTTCGGGAGACCAGTGACAAAGTCTATAGTGATATTATCCCACTTACATACTGGTATGGGTAGCGGTTGTAATACCCCCTTAGGAAGTTTTCGTTCTACCTTTACTTGTTGACACACCAGGAACCTTGTAGTGTAATCAGCAATCTCCCTGTTCATGTTATCCCACCAATAATGATCACGAAGGTCTCTATACATTTTAGTGCTTCCCAAATGTATAGAGAAAGTAGAGCTATGATCTTCATCCATCAGTTCTTTCTTTATCTATGGAATATATGGAACACATAGTCTTGTATGAAATATCAATACACATTCTTGATCGATATTAAAATCAAGAAACTTCCCATCCTTCATAGCCTCAAACTTCTCCTACAACAAAAGATCTTATTTTTTAGCCTTCTTGATCTTCTCTAGTAATGAAGGTTGAGAAATCATTTGGGATAGGGTTGATGATGTCCCTTCCCTTACAATTCCCATGACCAATTTTACTAGATCCTTAATCAAGGGATCTCCTAGGATCCTCATTATTTCTAGAACAATAAGGTCTTTCCTGCTTAATGAATCTGCGACTTTGTTTTCTCTTTCAGGGTGATAATGAATTGAACAATCATAGTCTTTAATAAGCTCCAACCATCTTCTTTGTCTCATGTTCAATTTTTCTGTGTGAAAATATACTTTAAACTTCGGTGGTCGGTGTATATATAACATTTCTCCCCATAAATATAGTACCTCCATATCTTTAGAGCAAAAACAACTGCCGCCAACTCTAGATCATGAGTAGGATAATTCTGCTCATGTTTCTTCAGCTGACAAGATGCATAAGCAATTACCTTTTCATTTTTCATGAGGACGCACCCAAGACCTTTCAGAGATGCATCGCTAAAAATAACGAATCCTTCTCCGATAGAGGGTAGTGTTAACACAGGTGCAGTAACCAATCTCTTCTTCAACTCTTGGAAACTTTCCTCACATTCCTTTTTCCAGGTGAACTTAACCCGTTTTCGAGTCAACTTGGTTAGTGGATTATAAAGCCATGAAAAGTTTTTCACAAACCTCCTATAATATCCTGCTAAACCAAGGAAACTATGAATCTCAGTTACTATTTTGGGTTGAGGCCACTCCTCCATAACCATTGTCTTTGCAGGGTCAACCAAAATTCCTTCATTGGTTACGATGTGCCCCAAGAAAGCCACTTATTGTAACCAAAACTCACACTTGCTGAACTTTCCAAAGAGCCTCTCCTTCCACAGAGTTTGCAAAATGACCTTCATATGATCTTCATGCTCCTCATGACTTTTTGAATATATCAAAATATCATCAATAAAAACTACCACAAAGTTATCAAGGTATTCCTTAAAGACTCTATTCATCAAATCCATGAAAATAACAGGCACATTAGTCAAGCCGAAGGGCATAATAGTAAACTCATAATGCCCATATCTTGATCGAAAGGTAGTCTTTGGAATATATTAATTATTCACCCTCAGTTGATGATAACCAGATCGAAGATCAATCTTGGAGAAGAATTGAGCCCCAGGAAGTTGGTCAAATAAATCATCAATTCTTGGAAGAGGGTATTTGTTCTTCACTATGATCTCATTCAGTTCTCTATAATCAATGCATATCCGCATTGATCCATCCTTATTCTTCACAAAGAGAACTGGTGCTCCCCAAGGAGACACACTCGGTCAGATAAACCCCTCTCCAACAAGTCTTGGAGTTGTTTCTTTAACTCCTCTAGCTCTACATTTTCCATTCTATATGGGGTCTTTGTTATCGGTTGAGATCCAGGTATGAGATCAATGGAGAAATCTACCTCTCTTTCTGAGGGAGGTCCAGGTAATTACTCAGGAAATACATCCATGTATTCCTGAACGACCGGAACATGTTCTATTTGTATACTCCCTTTTACTTCTTCATACTCACCGATTAACTCCATAAATAAGGCTATAAGAGGTGCCTCTAGACAAAGATCAGGTCGGGATATCTCTCTTTGGAAGATAATTGTAGGTCATTCATTCAAGACTACTAAGATTTCCTTACTTTTGTATTTGATCTTAGCATTATACTTTGAGAGCCAGTCCATCCCTAGTATAACGTCAAATTCCATCATGGGAAAGACTAATAGATTTGAGATAAGATTGTGATCACTAAAGTAAACACTAGTGTCTCTAAACACTGTTGATGCATGGATAATCACACTTGGAGTCTTGACGAACAACTCTACCTCTAAAAGTTTGGGGATTGATTCTATATTCTTTGCAAACTTGGAGGAAATAAAGGAATGTGTAGAACTGGAATCAAAAAAAGTACTTGCTAGTTTTGAGAGGATAACAAGAGTACCTGCTACCACGTCATTTGGAGCTTCAACTTTAGTTGTTGTGATAGAAAAAGCATGACCTTGCTCCCTTGGCCTTTGCTGAGGTTGATGGTGATTCCCCTCCACTGCCCTCAGATTTGTACAGTGATTAACAAGCTTCCCACACTTGAAGCATTTGACTTTGGGTAGTTCCAGAACCATATTTCCTTTGTCGTTAGTGTTGTGAAGTTGAGGCTTCACCTCACTATGACAATTACGAGCAATATGGCCTTCTCTTCCACACTTGTAGCACTTTCCAATTCCGATCAAGCAGTGCCCCAAATGCTTCTTCCCACATTTATTGCATGTGTAAAGTTGCATTTTCTTTCCACCTCTTTCCTAATCAAAGATTCTTCCCAGGCTTGGTTCTAGAGCTCTCTTCTTCTCATTATATTTGTGAGACCACTATGTCTTACCAAACATCAGTTCGACTTTCATAGCACTTCAAACTATTTCTTCATAGCTATCATAGTCTATGTTGGCTAGATTCTTCTGTAGATGAGGTCGTAGTCCACCAAAGAATCTATCAACCTTCCCATTAGGTTCCATGACAAGGCTTCAGGTATAATGGGAATCCTTGTGAATTTAATATCGTAGAATCCAATAGATTCATTCTCCTTCTGTTTCAACTCGAGAAATTCTTTCTCCATTCTCGTTCTCATCGAACGAGGGAAATACTTATTGAAGAATATTCCCCAGAACTCTTCCCACTCCATATCTTCCATATCTCCTCTTGGATTCGTGTTTTTGATCAGTGACCACCACTGATCATCTTCTCCCTCTAGGTGGTAAACAGCAAGGGTGACTTTTTCTTATTCCGAACAATGAAGTACAGAAAAGATCTTTTCAATGGAGCTTATCCACTGTTCTGAAACCAATGGGTCGGTAGATCCACTGAATGTTGGTGGTCGTTGATGCATGAAGTACTCAATATAATGTTGTTACCTTTGTGGTGAGATCGTTCTCTCAGCTAGATTCAAGTTATTACTCATAACTTGAGTCAGTTGGTTCATCATTCGCATGAATGTTTCCATTCCGGCTTCCATTAGAGGGTCGTCAGCGCATGGTCCACTGTGGTCACCATTTGCACGGTTCCTCCTATTGCCTGCCATTTTCTAAAACAATAAAATCTTAGTGAGAAACTTGTTTCAGTTACAAATCTTTTAACTATAAATGATTCTATATCTTAAAACATCATGCTTAAACAACTATATTTCTCTATAATTCCTTCATAATGATTCATAAAAAGCTTACGATTAACCAAACATATCCCCTAGGAGTGTCGTAACCAAGAGTCCAGTAAGGCCCGTTGTCATGCACCAGTTCCCATTCAAGTCTATCTCAAAGCAGTGTGTTCGGGTTTTACCCCTATGTACATCTGTGCCAGAGCCGCCTCTACCTGCTTGTATCCAGACAAGGATGTATTTTTTTGATAAACCACTTACTCAACACTCACCAAAATACCAGGAATTTTTCCATATATTTAAACTTTTCTATAGGGTTCTTCCTAAAGTTTTCATAGACTAATTTCCATATATAACTAAACCATACTTTTATACCAACTATGGCATCCCACCTTTTTATCACATAAACTTTTATTACATTTTACAAATAGAGGATCTTTAAGGTTTAGTGTCTTGGAAACCAGGAACTTAATACATGAAAACATAAAACATTATTCTTAAACACTTGAAAGGCTTATCCTTATGTTCATCCTAGGTTCATTACTGCATCTCATAACTTGGGGACATACATCAAAAGAAAGGGTGAGCAGAAGGCCCAATAAGGGAAACAAGGGGAAACATTTAACATGTGAACTTGAGATACATCAATAAAGTCATGAAAAAGAAATTTAAGGTATGAGAAAGAAATCATGAGGCATATCATAATAAAAATAATGTATTTCATAAATTGAAGATGTGGCTACAACATTTAACATAGACAGTCATTTTCGGTTCACTAAGGTCCATCACCAAGGTGTCATTAAAAATTACCAAGGTTATTCACCAAGGTATTGTTAAAATGGGAATCTCTAGAGATTAAGTCTTTACCCAATGCATTGGAGTTCTATCAGGGTGCACCCTTAAATTTTCCTTTATTATAATGTGATCCACATATATCATCATAAATAATTTCATAAAGAACCCATATAGCATAAAAGAAATGGGTTTCATTTCATATAATCACATTTTAAAAACTGCTTTAAAGACGTGATCTTTATGTCACTTTAAACCTGTGGAAAAAAGGAAAATGAGTTTTATGTATGTAAGTACCAGAATTAAAATAGAAAATTTTGATATATATGTGAATACCCCTATAGAAAAAATAAATTTGAGTATTCACATAATAAAACAAAATAATTTGAGATAAAGAGAGAGACATTTTGAGATGAAAGTTCTGCAGCATAACGGCTATGTTATAGGGTTTTAGAAAATATTTAAAAGAGAGGGGACATAGTTCACCCACTCATAAATGATCCATAAAATATTAGGGGGACAGAATATAAAGGATATAAGAAAATGGTAATGAAATTTTAAGGACATACCATATGAAATGAAGAACTTTAAAGGAAGACAAAAATAAGATTTCTCTTATGAAAAATTCAGCAACCTAACGGCGTCACTTAAAACTTCAAAAAAATGAATTGATGAGATTAAATAGGGTCTCTAATAATTTGAACATAAAATTACAGTATGATGAATATAGATATCATACCTCAACATGGAAAAAAAGGAACTTGAAAGACTTGATATGAAAGTAGAACTTTGAAAATGGGAAGAGTGAAAGAATCCCTTACCTTGAAGAGTAACTTCGAAATCTTGATGTTTGGGACCTTGGGAGGATTAAGGGCACCTTTAGAGGACTCCTTGGGAGGTAAGTAGATAAGAACTTCGTTGAAGAGGATTTTGGAATGGAAAGGATGAGATAATGTCTTGGTATTTATAGGGGAAGTGAGGGGACAAGGCATTAATGCCCAAGGGACACCTCATTGGTGGTATTGGAAAAACCAGGGGATTTCACATGGTATTTTCCCATGGTATTGGCCACTTGGGACACCTCATACCTTATCTTACTATTCATAAGTCGACCAGAATTATTACATAATTATTACATCCTTAATGATGTCATTAAACACACGAAACTCTAAACTGAAAATTCACTATTCACCGAAAATTCAAATTTTTCAGAAAAATCCCAAAAATTCACCTTAACATAATATCGATGATCTGAATTAAAAAATGAACTCCATTTTATAAAAATAATTTTCTAAATATTTTTAATTTAATTTTTAAATAAAAAACACTATTCACTCGAAAAAAACTAATACTTAACTAATAATTTCTGAAACAGTTATCTACCTATTTTATTGAATCACATTACTTAATCAAGGTGCCTAAATAGTATTAATACTTTCTTTAAGTGAGATTACTAATCCATTTGGTCACATTACTAATCCTAAGCGTAAAATCACTTTTCATAATTTACTATTCACCAACAATTAAGTTGATCTTATTGGACTCTAAATTTCTTACTAAACACATTTGCAGAAGACCATTTTTTGAAAATCCTTACACATCATTAATTATTTAAGGTTTAAATAAATATTTTAAAATATCCCTTTTTTCAAAAATTCATCCATAAGATACCTCCTATTTTTATCTGGACATCTGAAAATTCACAAACTTCACCATATGAAGAAATCACAATTTTATTTATATGAAAGGATTATACAAAGTAGCTACAGTCTCGTTACATAGCCCCTTATAACACCAGAATATGACCTAAGTGTAAGGTGTGCTAAGGTGAGAGAATCTGAGGGAGGATCGGATAACATTGCCCTAATAGTAATCTCCACTAACTTGAACTTCTCTCGTAGGTGATTCTGTTCAAGCTTGACACGCTGGAGTTCAGCTTGGGATTAGTCCAAAGAAAAGCCCAAAGATGCCACCTCCTTCCCAAGCTCTGATAAGTGGGCTTCATAAGGTTCGAGACTACTGGATGAATCCATCAACGCTTCTTTCTACATTTACCATTAACATCTTTATTAAATCGTTAAGAGTAAATTAATATGCTATTCAAAAAGATTGGGTCGTTACATGAACTCTACCCTAAAAAGGCTCTAGAAGTCCGCCCAGATGAGTGTCACCTCGTCATGAACCTGGAGCATCAAGCTCCACCATCTTCCCACTACTGCCTGAAGAAGGCTGGCAGCAAGGATCACCAGGAGATCAGCTGGTGTCCCTACCAGTTGAAAAACTCTAACCACGGCCTCCAGCCAGTCCTCAGCCACCTGTGGATCTGTCTCACCCCGGAACCTCAGTGGACTCTTGTGTTGGAACTCGTACAACGCGCTCAAGCGACGTGCACCCTCTACTGTCGGGGATGGAGGCATCAGATACCCTACGGGTATTGGTGTTTCTGGTATACCACCCGATGGTACAAAAACTGTAAGATATCCCTACACCGAAGCCTCATCGCTCGGTGGGTTGTCATCACGTACTCTAACTGGAATCCGGGTTGGTTGTCTGCATGGAGGCATCCTGAAAAGAAACAGGTATTCCATGGTCATTAAGTTTATACCTGGTGAGCTGACTCAAAGAGATCACAAAGAAAACTTTTTAAAAACACATATGCAATTAGTGTTTTCATGCACTGAGTTGAAAATCAGAAGTTAGGATCCTAGTGTATGGATACGTCGGTCACCGCACCAACACTGGACTCCCCAAACTGAAAACCATACTCGTAACATTTTACACTATTTCTTCATAGAAATCCAAGTTCTTCGATAGAACCAAACTCCTCTGATACCAATTTTTCATGACCCTTTTCCCGGGGTCTTTTCTGTGACTACCCCAAGCCCGCCTTCCATAGGCCAGGGGCTGGAGACAAGCACCAAAAGGCGTATTCACTAAAATGGGAAGGCGTTGCCTTTATAAACTGTAAACTCACAAAAACCAAGCACACAACCAGATACAAGCATAAAGTAAATTATATAGTAAATAGGGTGTTTACAAAAAGTAAAGGGGCCAGAATAGAAGCCCAACTAGAAAGTATAAAAAAACTGGAAAGTACAAGTAAAATTGAGTACATCTCCTGTGAACACCCACCAAGGATCCTACCTGATGGGTATGTACAGCTCTTGAACAATCATCTCTGCGTATCACCTCGTCAAAGATCCACCTCTGAGTAATCTTCAGTCCAGGTACCCTCATCCTCAATCAGCGATGTCCATCGTCTGCACCAGACACAACAAGGTGCAGGAGTAGCCTGTGCAGGGGTGAGTATAAAAATACTCAGTAGGGACCCTGAGACCCTTGAAGGTCTCTAAAATCCATAAAGTATAAACAAAAAAACAT
Source organism: Viscum album (assembly GCA_963277665.1). Classification (NCBI taxonomy): domain Eukaryota; kingdom Viridiplantae; phylum Streptophyta; class Magnoliopsida; order Santalales; family Viscaceae; genus Viscum; species Viscum album. The sequence goes on along the minus strand of OY728120.1, from coordinate 1,793,875,279 downwards.
AGAAACAACTGTCAATCCTACTTAAGTATATGCCCATACATATACATAAGTTATCAGAATATACCCACCTCACACAGCAGGGAATAATACCACACAGGTAATACCATGAAGGTAGGAGTACCACACAGTTTTCACCACGAAGATAAAGTACCACACAGGTACACCATGAAGATATAAGACTCAGCTCAAACCAGGTATACAACTCTGAGAAATAGGTTTATAATGCTGACCCTCACAGGATCACTATGAAAGATGATATCCATCCACAGGATTCTCTAGGAATAATAATAAGTAATATCCTTAGTCACAACGTCCAACACCTCAGCTGTTGGAGAACTCCTCCTATATGGAGTACAGTGGGCCTGTCGTGTCACACAGAGGCGCTTCCCACTATCCTTGAACTGCTAAGGTACTCCTCCTATCGAGTACCATGGGTCTGTCATATCACACAAAGGCTCTCCCCACCATGGGTCTACCGCATCACACAGAGGTGCTCCCCACCATGGGTATGCCGCATCACACAGAGGCTCTCCCCACTGGGCCTATCGAGTCACTCCGAGTCAAAACGGTCATCAGTCGTCAAGTCTCAGCCAGTCTCAGGGTTTTGTACGTAGCACGCTTGGGAGAACCGCTCCCTAAGACATCGTTCATACATAAACCACCCCGAATTCCCACGAAGAAGTATCCCAAAGGTCTTTCACATCATAAGGTACCCAACACAACAGACGACGCATCAATCGAACGCCCAGTTTGTAAGTTATTAGTGTTTCCGCTCTAGGGGCCCGGTTAGATTCGGGGTCCGATCCAACTTGGTCATACTCTAACCTTATCCAAAAATCAAGATAAGTATACCAAAAGGACTGTTTCGATCCAAGTATTCTGGTGTCATAGACAGTTCATCAAACGGACACCTGATTCTCAAGTTACGGCCAAAAGGCAAAATTGGGTCCGGATGGCCTGGGCCTTGGCAGGCCTGGCCCGTTAGGCCGTGGTTCGGCCTGGCCCAGCCCGCTGGCGTGGAATGGTGGCGCGGTCCACCCGAGCTCGTGCCGAAGGGGGAGCGGACCCCCATCCGTTTGGATTACCAAAGGGCAGCGCCTTAGGGGCTACCATGACACCTGCAGGACCCGAGAAGGTCTCGTCGTCCCACAACGGCCAGACGGTGTTCTAGCCGGTCCTCCTCCAAGCGGTGTGGTCGCGCGCCGCTGCTCCACCACGGTCGGTCGGGTGTCGGCTGCTCTTCATCCTCCGCTGTGGTCAATCGGTCGCAGTCTCTTTCTCATCCGTTGGATCGGACGCGCACTGCCCTACCTTCATGCGGCCGGCCAGTGTGTCGTCCCTCCTCCTCTTCCACGGATCACTACATCTCTGTTCTTAGCCTGAAAAATAAAACAATTGCATATTCGTGATCCTTGGGTCGAGGGATCCGCGTCCATATGTCACGGTCAACAAAATATTGTGTTTCCAGCGTCATTAAATATTTGACGTTGAATAACGCACAAAGAATGCACAGAGAATCAAAAGTTAAGAGGCAGGGTATATGTGTGGGACGATGGCCATGTTAGTTTGGCCATCATCATTTTGAAACCATAATATAAAGATTTGATAAATAAATTCAATCATATATAAATCCCCTACATCGATTTTCCAATGGAGGTGGCGCGAGGAAGAAGGAAAAGTCGTTGAAGATTGACGTCGGCATTCGTCACTCCTATAAGACGCTCCAAGGTTGGTTCCTCGTTCTTTGATTCCGAAAGTCATTCTTTGTTAGAGGATATCCTTTTTTGGAGAAAGATCCTTCCAACTCTGCAAAGCTATCCCCTCCTTTGACAATCCCTTTCCTGTGAGTGGTGAGGTGCCAAATTATATAAGCTTAAGCAATAATTTAATTAAAGTTTGTACATTAATTAAATTAAGTTGGCACATTTCATTTTTAGAAATCCAAGAGTTTAAAGTTGGTTCATTAATTCTAAATTAATGAATCCTATTAATTAAGGTGGAATGTGGTTACACATTTTGTGTAACCGGGCATTTAATGTCTATCATTAAATGCCTGACCACCCTCGTGTGGTCCCCACGTTCATGATTCAAATGGGAGGTTTAAATTTCAAAAATAAAATACAGCATATTTATTTTATTTTCTCCCACAAAAAGTCTGAAAACTAACTTTCACCCTCGACCTACTGTGGTCGAGGTGAAGGTCTCCTTAAACGAATATCAGCGATGTGAGTTCAACGGTGTCCTTGGATTTTAATTCTGAGCACCGTTTCAAAATTTACAAAATTCCGCTCATGCATTTACTGAACGTACCCCAAAAAAAAGTTCAGAAATTCATTCTGGGCACACCAGGGTTCGGAGTTACACGCCGTCAATTTTCGCAGACTCGTAAAAATTCCATATAATTTAAAAATATATATGGAAAAATATGGGTCTTTACAATTAGCCATGTCATGACTGATTTTCCCAAATCATATGTCTCATTCCTGAGAGGATTTATAGATAAAGCACTTCTTATTTTATCTTGAGCATATTTCTTGAGTGATCTTGGGGCATGCCACATACTATAACTTATATTGAAACTTTTCAAAGTTAATGACTATGGAAAAACGCATTTAAAACAATTGAGGCATATTTTTATAAGACCTTTTCCTTCAGAACACCTTATACATTTATCCTTTTTTAGATCATAGAGATCATGAATGGCTTTGTTTGGGATGATCCATATTTTAAGCCATTTTTATCCATTCCTACCCTTATTATTTTTTATGATATTTTAAAGTTAAAGTGTGGGGGTGAGAGAAGTGATGGTGAAAGGGATTAACTAAATTATAGGAAAAAAGTGTGGGGTGCTTAATTTTGTATATTGAAAAGGGTTGTTGATTCATACAGTTTACTTTCACTGCTCTCCTTTATTGAAATAAATATATAAAAAAATGAAAAATTTAGGAATGGGTTGTAACTTGGAAGAATCAAAAATCACCATTACTATACCAATTATTTTTATCATATATGGATTGATGATGGATATGAGGTTTATTCCAAGCATTATTTTTGAAAAAGTAAAAAAAACTGAAAATTTTGTTTGAAAAAAATGGAAAAAAATATATAAATCGAAAAATATTCAAGAAGGATAAATTCATTCATTATGTTTTATTAGATCATAACCTTTACTTTGATCTTGGTAAGTGGGATTTTTTATTTTTAAGGGAATAATTTCATTAAAATTTTATTTTTTATATCATTGTTTATGATTTAAGAGACAAACCTAGTCTTTGAACCTCAATGTTTTTCACATCAATTTCTACCAACATTAAGACTTAGGGTCATTTGAACCTTTATTGTAAAGTATTTTTGATTTTATGTGACTTTTTTCTTTACAAAGTGGATAAAGTAGTTACTTTGCAAGCCTATGGGTAAGGAGCATGTTCTCATGATATGAGAATAACTCTACTTTAATTTTTATCATGAGTGGTGAGTGAAAAGATGTAAAGGTGGGGGTAAATCATTATATGGAATGTTTAATTATAATTAATTAAGGAAATTTAATGAATGAAAGTATAAGTTCCATCATTTTAAATGGGAAAAAATAAAACACTAGAATTAATTTTTTCTTTGAAAAGTGTGAAATTGAATTGATATTTTATGCAGAATCAAAAAAAATGATTTTACATTGATAATAATTTTGTTTTATTACTTTCAAATTTAAATATTAGTAATATTTTTGACCTCTTGAATTCATTTTTGAGATTTTATGCTTGAGGAAAAGAATAGTTTAAGTGTGGGGGTATTTTATGCACACATATTTTCATGAAAATTTTAAACATTTTATAAGGATTTTTAATTGTTTTAAATGAATATTCCCATAAAATACATTATTTTATTAAAAATGGTAATTTTTAATTAAGGAATTAAAATAGATTTGAATGGATTAAAATGATTAATTTTAATGTTTAATTTTATAATGAATTATTTTAAGATTTTAATTGAAGATATTTATGTTTTATGTAGTAGGTAAAAATATGGTGAATCAAGTTCTAGCCCTCTACCATAACCCACAATCCACATCGCCAGCCCCTTTCAGGGGTCGTACAACCAAGCATGCTAAGGGACAGCCTTCCCATAGTGACAGAGGAGACCAAGTCCATAGGGAGTATCCCACGTGCATAGGAGGGACAAATCCCACATGAGATACGTGGGGTCATCATGACCTATATGTGTGTGTGACTGTGTTTTCATAGCTTTTCCCTACAGCAAACATCTAATCCATCATTTCTGCACCTTGATACTTATACAAGCACATCATGTGGTCTCATTTCAGATGTGGGATAGAAACTTTGGTGGTACTATTCATTATAACTAAAACAATGTCGTTGCACCTCTGCTGTGTGCTCCTCCACCTCGGACACAACCTTCCACAGCCCTCCATTGTTATTTCTACTTGACACCGGCCTACCCATCCATTGGAAATTTCCATAGTAGCCACTTATGATGCTCGATCTTGATCCTCCTACCACTTCCAATGCCCAAGATCATTGATTATCATCTTCTCCACTATGGACGATCACCATGGGGAACATCTCAAAGCATCCAACCACTGTGAAGGATAGATAGATTTGAGGATGTTTCCTTTGCCACTTTCATACCCACCGAAGCAATTCCACACTGACACGTCACCATGAAACATCCATTCATCCCATGAAGTAGGTTTCACCGCATTAATTCACGCCATCGTGCATGTAAACATCAATATTTTTGAACACGTGATATCTTTTGGTGTTTCCAAAATAATCACCCTGAATCTTGGGGATGATAAATCTTAAAAATAGTAAAGAGATATTCCAATGGAGAGGAAGATATGGAAAATTCACACCAAACCCAAGAGATACTATAATCACTCCCTCTATTAATAAAGGGACCTTACCACTATCAAGAGGGGGGAGATCTATAGAGGGAGTATAGGTCGAAGCTACTATTTCATGTTTTAATTTTCCTTTTTAATGTTTATTTTATTTTATTTTTCATTTATTTTATTTTAATTATAACCCATGAATATTCTTTTAAATCAAGTGTTCACCTTAATTCTTCTCCCTCCTCATTTCTCATTCTCTTATTTTATTTTATTTCTTCTTCTTTCTCTTTATTTATATTCTTCTCATTCTTCTTATTTTATTTTTATTGTCTTATCTTCGTATCTTATTTCCACTAAGTGATCTCTTACCCCCAATAATTGGAGACTGGACTAAGGTTTGGCATTGAGGGGTAGGTGTTTCTGAATTCTACTTTTAATTTATAAATTATTTGAATCTGTTTGTGGTGGATGAAAGTGAAGTGCATGAGTGCGGAGGTTTTCCACTATATCTTGTAAATCGACTTCACTTCTATTATTTTGTTTACATCTTTTCCCTCTATTCCATTAAACAAAAGATCCTCATATTGTGTATTTGATCCATTCAGTGGATAAAATGGAATATGATGGAGCCAGGTCCTGGAAGGTACCACACTCGCGGTTGAGGTGTTTCATCAATCTTGATTATAGTACAGGGTGATATTTAGTTTGTTTTGGCATTCAGGATTTCACAACCCATAAATAAAGTAATAGTAGTTTAAGAATGAGGTTTCATAATTAAACTGTCAAACTGAATTTTAAATAACAATGAATAGTGAAGGAATCCAAAACCAAACCCTTGTCTAAGGATTTTCTCCCTTATCTCATTTTGTTTTCACATGTTAGGATAATTGAAATTTTCATTATGAACTACTTTCCAAAAACAAAAAAAAAATATCTTCATTTTCATAAAATAATAAAAATAGAAAAAGAGGTAGTTTTTAGTGAATTTAAGTAAGTGAATAAATTTGATGATCCTCAAGTGATATTATCATGTTCATCCATTGTGTTTCATAAGAAAAAATAGAAAATTTCTTTTTCCACACCCCGTAACAAGTGTGTGTCGGTAGACTCATATACCAAGGCAGGGTTTATGTTATGAAAATCTTTGAAGTGGAATGATTAAACTATCTATGTTTTTATATTTAATAATTATGTAAAAGTGTTGTTCTAGTGATAATTTGGTTATAAGAATCATGAAACATCTAAGGATTGTGTTAATTTTTGAAAGAATGTATGTTTTCATCTAAGATAAACTTCATAATTATGGATACCATTATGGGTTTATGATTTTAAGGTGGATCATAAGTTCAAAGTTGTATACACCCCTTTTGAGGTTTTAAGTGATAGAATTCCAATATGATTAAGAGTATTTTAGGAGAAATTATGGTAATATAACCCTTTGTAATAGTATGGGTTTTAGATAAAAAATTATTTGAGGAAAAATGCTTTTACATTCTGTGGACATAAGTTTAAAGGTATTAATAACCTTTTGGGTTAATATGATCATTGATGTTAAGGTAATAATAGTCAATTGAGATTATTTGATTTTTTGTAATAAATAAGTTGTATAGAAATCCTTAGTGGTTAAAAAGTAAATTTATGACTATTGTTATTTTTTAGGATGTCCGTTGTATTTTTGGAAATATTATAAGAATTATATTAATATTGTTTCATAAAAAGTACAACCTGCATGCTGAGTTACAACCCGTCACATCCGGAAAGGCCACAGGGGGCTTGAACCCACAATTAAAGAGAGACAGGGGTGCATCCCCTACCACTAGCCTATGTGATGTACTGAATTATATGACATTGTTTTTATGGAAACAATTTGATTGATAAATATTAGGTTGTTTTTTATAAACATATTATAGGATCAAATATTTTTTATTTTTAGGTGATTAATAATATTTATAGATATGTTTTATTGGGTTGAAGTATATATAACCATTAGTTTTAATGTAAAGGATTACTTGGGTAGAATGCTATTACATTTTTGGGGATGTAAGTTAAAAGTTATGAGATCACTTTTTAGGAGAAAACGTTTATTAATGTTGATAATATTGAGGTTAATTGGGATGTAGGGTTATTTATTTGTGGAATAATCTAAGTTGAAAATTTAGCGGAAATTTTGAAGTAAAATGTATTATTTCTTCGTATGAAGGTTTATTCATTTATGGTATTTTCATACATTGTCCTAACCATTTTAGTTTTAGTAAATATAGGAGGAATAGATTGTTATTATTTTTTGGATTATGTTTTCCATTAAAACTTAATTCTAAGGCTTTGGGCATTAAAAATTCATCTTGGATATTCATTTCTTGGAGTATAAAATGAAGTGGAAATTGATCTAAGAATAACCAAAGAATGAAATTGTGCATATGAAATAAAGATATATTAAGTAATATATTTTCTAGTGTTCTCTATAATGACATTAAAAGATTCAATCAACTTTAGGAAAAGGATCTTGAAAAAAGGGTTATACATTTACGTTCATTTTCGATGAATCAAGGGTCTTTTTCACACCTCATCAAATTATAGTTGTGTGTTCGTTAACATTCTCATAATCATTCACTTTATTAAGATTAAAGGTCTCTATCACTCTTCATAATTATTTACACTTTTCTTCCATGTCCATATTTTCACTTCTCACTATTTTTTTCCTACTTAGAAACCTTGTTATGTGTTATTCAAGATAACCATTGTACTATTTCTCTCTCTTATTAAGAGGAAGTTTTATTAACCCTTTTTTATGATGTGGGATTTCAAAAAATGTATTTTCAAATGTCAAACCCTTGATTTCCAAGCGCAAGATCAAATTGTGAGGATAAAATTTATTGATGGTGTGGAGAATGAAACACTCTGGGATTTTATAATATATTTCTCATTAAATAAATTTTATTTCATTGATAGATTGAGTTACATGCAACACCAAGTTTAAACAAACCACGATATAATATTAAAATATTATTATTTAATGTGACAGTCATCGTCTAATTGTTAAACTGATAGGGTATAAATAGGAATAACTAAAGTATGAAAAGTATATGGTTTACAAATTTATAAAATAAAATCATTTTTTATTAATTTATTATAAATAAAATTAAAAATCATTTGAGAGTAAAATAAATATTTTTATGAAAATTATTTTTGTGCACACAATGTGTTTTTATCTTAATAAATTAAATTAATTAATATTAAGGAATTATTTTATTGAAATATATATATTAGATATTCAATCAAGTTTATTATCATTCATCTAAGATTTTTTATAAGTATGAGGTAAGAATATATCTAATTTTATGCTTAAAACTATATTTTTCTTAAAACAGTTTTGTCGCATTTTACACACTTATTTTAAAATTATTTTTTAAAACTTTTATAAAATTTATTTTAAAAAATTAAATTTATTTTCTGAATCATCATATTAAAATTATCCTAGAATTAATTTTTGATAATTTTCTGAAAAAATTATTTTTTGATTAATAGTGAAAAAATGCTAACTTCTATTGAAAACTGCCTCTTCATTTAAAGAATTTACAATATTAAATTTTGTTTTAAATTTGTTTTAAAACCCCATTAGTTCAAATATATTTTAATTAATCCAATTTAGGTCATTTGAATTAATTTCAGGTTGATTTTTTATATAAAAACTTTTTATACCTATGAAAATTTTTCTTTGGAAAACAATTTTTCCATCACATCTATGGGGTTAATTCTAAATTAAATTATACCAATTAGGTGAATTTTATTTGAAAAATATATTCCATATTTTTAATAATAATTAATATTATTTAATAATATCAACTTAATTTTTATAAGTAAAAACAGTAAAAATTAATTATTGCGATTAAAGTTAAAACGGGTTTACCGGGGGTTAAACTAAAAAGGTAAGGGTTAAAATGACTTAAAAACTTTTCTAACTTCTATTTTCTAGCCATATTTTGACCTTATATCATACATGGTTCAATTTAGACATTTTGGAGCCTTGTTTCATGTGTAAAATGTGGGTATGTCATTTTATTTTCAAAAATTACAAGTGTGTCCTCTCCCCCACATATAAATGGGCACCCACTCTCCCCTCCTCTCCACACTTCAAAATCCATTTGGTTCATCCAATACCTATAAAAATACATTAATTACTTCCCTCTCCACATCCTATAGTCCTTATTTTTATTAGTAAACCCCCCTAAGAATTATTTTGGTGCAAACCTAAAGAGGTTGTCCGAAAAAGAGGTATCATTCTTAAACGAGTGTTTTTGTTTCATTTATTATTACACCTCCTTAAAATATTCTCAAAATATGATGATATAATAAAATAATTATATATAATATACTGATATTTTATTATGTAAATTTAATAACCTATATTCATCTCCTCTTCCATAAAATGGGAAATGAAACCATTGATCGTGTGTACGGCGGACTAACACCTCACGAACCGATGTAATTCGTTTTACAAAATCACCTCTCATGGATTGATATAATTATGGATTTAATGTATACACGTGATATTTATGAAATAATTATACTTATATAATTATAATCTTACATTTATGTTTTTACCTTCCAATCCTTTGAAAAACGATAACATTGCTCATGCGTACGTGTGGATCACCGTCTCCACGAAGCGATATGATCTGGTTTTCATTTTATTTTGGAATGGATGCTAACAAGGATATATTTAATGAAAATATATGATATAATAATGATTCTTTAAGAGTAAATTATTATTTACCTTTCATTCCATCCGTTAAAAAAATGAAAATAGGGTTCATGCATACGTATGGTCTATCATCACCATGAATGATGTAACACATTTTTCTATCACTAAATTTTATGGACTATTATAAACACTTATATAATAAATATATATTATATTTATATCATTTTTAACATTATTTATATTATGGAATCATGACACATGCACAAGGACTAAAACTACCAAACCAAAACATATATGGAAAACAAAGTAGTTATCACCCAGAATAGTGTTTTAACAAAGAATTATTAATAAAAATGTGATAAAAATTTATAAGTAAATATGATATGGTATGATATATATGATTTTGTTTTTTTAATAGATTTATAATAAATATATATTTTATACAGGTTATTTGAACATGTATGAAGAAAACTGAACCTAAGATAAGGTATTCTGTCTCAATTTCCTTTCATTGAGATGTATTTTAATATTATGAACCAATTTCTTTTATATGGTGTATTTACTTACCATTTTACATTTTATATCAATAATACTTAATAATTCATGGTATTTTAAGTTTCAATTCAAATTATTTCATACAAGGGTATTTGAATTGAATGTTACCAAATGGTAAGTGGCATCATAATTCAATTTCTCTTCATTGGGTTACATTGATTCTTCATTATCCTTGATATTATAAGATTATATGTGTAATGAATTTTAATTGTATTATATTGTATTTACACTTGACTTATTTGGAATTAAATTTGATGCTCAAAATCAATTCATTGATTAATTCTCACTTCAATGTTATGATCATTGTAAGGGTTTCTTGTCTCACTTTTATTTCTGTGAAAAATATTTCATATTCACCACTTATTTATTTTTTGTGGTGTATATACTAACCCTTTGATAATTTATTTAATGAATCTTAACGTTATTTAAAGTTTAATTTTTAGTTATGGGTGATATTATTCAAAATTTTCCAAAGCGGTGTGGGTTTAGTTCGCAATCTCATCATTATTCGAGATTATTTCTGTTAAAGTCTCCACTAAGGAAATTAGATGATATTACTATATTAAACCCAATATATTTTCTTATAATTTGGTTATTTATGTGAAATGAAAGTTTTACTTCATTTTCCACTCTTTAAGTACTCAAGATACCAAAAACATGTTTTTAAGGAAAACCAACTTTATTTTTCTACTATGTCAGAAACCATTTTTCTTCAATATCCATATTTTTTTTAAATGTTTTAAAAAATATTTTTAATATTATCCTATTATTGTTAAAATTTATTTGTAATAATGATTGTATTTTTACAAAAAAAAAATTAAAATGAATCTTCCTATTGTTTTCTAAACAAGGTACTTTTTGACTTTTCTTATAAAAGTGTGTAAGGAATGTTTTTTAACTTATAAAACATGAACAGAATTTCCCAATCATGAGAAGTCATTGATTTTAATATTCCTTTACAATTTTACATGATTATTTTCAAAGAAAATTTTTTCCCAAATATTTTGTAAATTTTTAGTTTTTAAAAGTTATTTTCAAAGTGAAAATGTATTTTTCATGAAGAATGATTTTAATGACATTTTCATGGTATTTCTATTCATCAATGAAAAAAACATTTATTTTACTTATGATTAACTCAAGATATATTGTCATGATACCATCCTTATTATTTATCTGAATGGTTTATGGTCAGTTTGACTGGGGATGTACTATTTTAATATCATTCACCATACTACTATGGATAGTTTATGATTATGTTTATTGATTAGGGAATGTATTAACATTCGTATACTAGTCTTCAAATATGAATGTTTATATTTATTATGTTTATTGATTAGAGAAATTATTAACATTTCATATTCTATTTTTTTCAATACGAATGTTTTTGTTGATAATGTTTCTCCCCTTTCATATGAGGAATGAATTAGACTTAGTAAGTAATAGGTGGAGCCTGTTATATCCCATAAATACATCGGTGGGTCTCATGAGACAAATTAGCTGTATTATTTAGGTGAGACCTTACCCATTTATGTAAGATTTCATAGCATGAGGCCTTGATGGTATTTTTATAATGTACAGAATTATGCATTCCCTCATTATGAGATTAGTTATTAATGTCCATGTGATTATTTGATTAGTCATGATATACATGGATAAGTTTCACAGTCATCAGATTATTTATATGAAATTATTTGATCATCATTTATTCCTTTCATATTATTCATCATGATTAATTTAATGATTAAATGAAATGTGTTTTCAGTTATTTATCTTTCCATATTGGTTATGTCTTATGTATTCATGATAGCTTCCTCTATGCACATACTCTTACTAAGCATCTGATCTCAACCATTTCTTATGTTTCCTTTCCCTAGGATGCTAGAAAATTTATTATGATTGATATTTAGGGATATGCTAAAGGTAATAGGGGTGTTCTCATAGAAAATACTATGGTGTATTTTAAGTTTTCAATCGTAATGTTAAATTCAAGTATGTATCTAGTTTTTCAATGATACTAAACTATTCGGTCCTTTAGAATGTGATCACTTGTATCTAGAACCAATGTAATAAAGTTACCAACATTGGCCTACTAGGGTCAAGGTATTTATAATCACACTCTATTGCGGTGATACTATAGTGATGGATCTTACAAAGGTGACAAGATCATATCAGTGCATAAAGCACATACTCTATGAATATCATCTCTTGAGGGATTTGTCTCAGAGTAGTTATATTATAGTGAGAAAAATATCCATGAAAGAAAACATATTGTACCCCTTAATTAATGGATTAACACAGAAAAAACATGATCATCATGTGATATCTAGTGGATAAAAGTCGTTAGTAGTTAGATCTAATCCAATTGAGAGTCTATTAGAGTTGGTTTTGTAAAACCAACTATTTGTACTTTCCATCCAACATTGATATATTTTATTTCAATGAAAGGGTCAAGGCCAGAAAATAGCTCAAGGAGGTCAAAATTAGTGTATCCAAGGGCGTCATCTTTAAATAGACTAACACATTCAAGGGTAATGGAGCCTGTGCAGGTAAAGATAATGTGTGGGTTACCTGGAGAGGCATGGAAGTAAGGAAGTCTACTACTTTATTACCCTCATCGCTAAGTGTGAGAGAAATCCATGTGACTGTTTAAAAGACTCTTGCATCTACGGGCGATGTAAATGATAACCAAGGAATTTCAATAGCCTTATGGATATATCTAATCATACTATGGGAGTTGGTCTCAACCTGATTCAAAATAATACCATGAGAGAGACATAAATCCAACTCATAAGCATAGTCAGACCATCATCAACAAGAAAATCACCTTGACCAAGATAGATTGGGTTACCTTGACTTAGGCCTCTGACGGCTTGAAGAACCCATAATTTTTCCCCATGAAGTAAACAGAAAATCAAAGAAAGAAAAAGCAACTGAATAAGAGTTCCACCACCCATTCATGAAATCCCATACAACCCATGATTCTGACAATAAAACCCTACTCCACCATGTCATAGGCCTTATCCATATTGAACTTAACTACAATGTTGGCCCGCTAGTCTTCTTATTAATGTCTTGGATCATCTCATGGGCAATAGAAATGGACAATTAGGTAGATCTTACTTGAATAAATGTGTTTTTTTGTCAAAAATCCATCTGGGAAGATAAGATGAAATCCCTCTATTAATAATAGTAGCTAGAAATTTGTATGGGAAGCTTCATAGACTGATAGGCCTATACTATTTGATAGAGGATGGATGTTTATAGAGATAATATTTTAATATTTTTTCATATTTTTTTCAATGATTTATCCCCTTCCAATTAATCAATTTTAGATTATTTGTATCATTTTAGTATTTTGGTGAATTATGGGCTTAATTGTGGAAATTGGTTAATTCTGGAAATTTAGCAGTTTTGTGGAGCTTCTGTATTTCGGGAATATCTTTTATATTTTTTATCAAAATTGTATGATTCCATTTTTTTAGGATTTATATGCTCTTGGGATTCATTTTATCCTTCTGGACCCAAAGCTCAATCCATCATTTGGAAGCTCAAATTCAGCTCACAAGTCAGGCCTCGAAAACTGTGTACAGAAATGCATAATTTTATTGTGTGGCACATATCTCATTAATGTTATAACCATTGGAGCTGAAATTTTACATGGATCTATAGAAACTCCATTGTACCAACTTTCATTAAGATTTAAGCATCTGATTCTTTCATTTTCAAGGTAATTAATGCGTTGGAACTTGGTGTTTTGGAATACGAAGAGTCACCCTGGCAGAATTAAATATCTGGAGTAGTGTGGCCATATCTCCTTCATAAGTGGACCCATATGGCTCAAATTTTGTCGGTCGACAGTAGAGATGTAGGGGAACAACTTTCAAGAAGGACCAATCCCAAAAATAGGTCCTTTACTATTCCAACCGGACTCAGACTTTCGGGGGAGTAATTTTAGAGGGAAATTTTCTACTCCCCAAGCCTATAAATAAAAGTATTCACTTCCATTCAAAGGGGTTGAAGAAGGTGAAAGAATGTCTGTGATAGAGGATTGAGTTCTTTATTTTATTTGTATTTTCTATTTTCTTTTTACTTAGTTTCATCATTCTCTCTTCTTCCCCTTTCAACTCTAATACCCTTCACATGGAGGGGTAAAACCTTTGAGTGATCGGGGAAGGGGGAGTTTATCTTTTGTAATGTCGGAGTTTTGTGCTTAAATGTATAACCTTATCTTTCTTTTGAATGACATATATTCTCAGTGTTTCCCAATTATCTTAATGATATAGTGTTTTGAGTTTGGTTTATTCATTTTTAATAGCTTTGGTTAAATACTTTTAATCTCCCTCTACCTAGTGCAATTTGTCTCGATCGAGCAGATTGTGTTAGGTGGTGAGTGTCTAACGATCGTTGGCACGTGTGTGGAACAAGTATACTTTTTCTAGAGTTCTAAGTATCAACAATTCCCAATCAGGACCTTCCTTATTTGTTTAGGAATTGTTTATTAACTTCCATGCACATAGGAGTGAGTTCTATTTTCTTCTTTAACCAAGGGTGATAGATGACTCGATCGAGGAGTCTTTCATTTTTCATTCAAAAGGAAGAGATGTAAGATGATATTTGTGACTATGATTACATTAAAAAGGTGATCCTACCCTTACCCCGTCACTCGCTTCATCCATTAGTGTTCAACCTTTCTTTTAAATTACTTTCTTTATTTTTCAACTTAAACAACTGTCAAAAAGAACCTCTTCTTCTTTCTTTAATTTAAGTGAAAAACTTAATTGTTGTGCACTCCTCTATGGAGACAACTTAGGTTACCTACTTTACTGCATTTTAACTTAGGTTTTATTTGTTTTTTTCACACCCCATGATAGGCACGTGTCCAAACATGGCGCCGTTTCCAGGGAGGTTGTGCCAACAATCTAATTCTAACATTTTGTAAATATTTTAATTTATTTTATTTAAAAAAATCTAAAAAAATTCAGGATGTATTCCAACTGCAATTATTCTTATTGAATTGATTACTTACAGTTTCAGGGACAAATGATTCATAATGACGAGGATTCCCTCTTTCAAAAGCTTGATGAACTCACTATTTTGGCCAAGAAAATGATGAATGGCCATGTCACAGGTATCTTGCTTCATGAACTGATGGACATGGTGAATCAAGTCAACATTGATTATCAAAGATTTAAGTCCATAGAGAAGGTTACATTGGATCAAGAACCTCAACCTGAACCTAAACCTGAGCTATTAGTGGAAGTGTATTCCCCTCTTATACTTAATGTTGAAGAACCTATGGAGACCATGATGGAATTAAACAAAGATCCATTTGGCTCTTCTCAACCATTGCTGAAGAAGATTGATGAAGAAGACGTGCCTTATAAAGTAAGTTCGAGATATCAACAAGATCTGGATGAGTTATGGAAGGAGTGTGAGGAACTAATTGATCCCCCTATTCCCCATAATGTAGAAGATCCATCATAATTGAAGGAAGAAACCACTAACAAGGTGGAATTTGGAGAGAATATTGAGGTGTTTGACTACTTACATCAAGATGGTGAAATTCAACTCCAAGAGGCACTTCCCATTTAAGAAGAAAATGAAGTTGAGAAACCTCAGGGAGATGATCTTTTCTTGAACTCATTATATTCAAATTTTATTGAATCCGAATTGAGTATCACCTCACCTTGCTTGAAATTTTCAGATTCGGACAACTCATCTATTGTGTTGGTTGACAAGGAAGAAAAGGAAGATGCATTTAAAGAGGAATGGTTGGAGCTCCCCAAAAATGTTGATCATTTATTAGAGGGAGTAAATGAGATGATTCAAGTGGCATTTCCTAAGGAAAAAGAGACGCAAGATGGGTACTTTGAAAGGGAGGAATTTGAAATTTATTCTTTATGCATTAAATTTTTTCAAATAAAACAATACATTGAATTTCCCTTTGATTTTTCCAATGATGCAGAATACCTTCAAAAATTACTGGAGAATGAAGAGGAGGCTATGAAATTGGAAACCGAGAAAAATGAGGACTCATTCTTTGTCCTACCCCCACCAAGAAAGTTGTATCTTATTGTCCTAGGGGTGTATTTGGTGTACTATACACATGGTGTCCTCATCAAAAAGGATGAAGCACATGATGTGAAGAAGAAGTTTTGTTGGTTCATCACAAAGAAACTCAACCCACCATTATATTGGGGATAACCAACTGAAACTGCCCATCTGGAGGCAGTCAAAACCCAAGGCTCACTTGGGGGATTAAACCAAGATCTATCCTTCTTTTCTTATCCTATTTCTATTTTCATTTATTTCAATAAATGTCTTATGTTTTCTTTTATTATTTTTCTTGTAGGTTTTTATTGAGCAACACTTATGATATTAACTCAATATTGCACTATTAATAAGTCAGGTTGTACCTCTCCTTTACACTTGCTTGCTGCTGTGTTTCATTTTAAAAGTTGTTTACATGTTATATACACTTGAATTAATTGAGTATACTTCATTATTTAAGTGTGGGGTAGGGAACCTTTTTAGTTTAGTATATTCATTTTGTGTTTGTTTTTCAAAAAAAATTATTTGTTTTCAAATTTTTGTGTGTTTATTTTTGAATTTTTGGTGTGTTTTTGAAAATTTTGAGCAGAAATGATTATCATTGCTATTTTTGAAACCCATGTCATTGAGTGAACCAATTTATTCCATCAAACTGAGCTTAAATGAATGCTGAAAATGATTTTGTTTCAAGTTCAATTCTTTGGGAATTTCATGAAAAGTACTCTGTTTTTTGAATCCCATGCCACATCTCACTGTCATTATCTTTGAAATCACTTTCCTGTGAGGATTCTGAACCATTATTGTGTATTCTTTTCATTCACCTCACTTCCTGAGAGAACCAGACCATGCTTGTCTTAACCATAATTTGATTCATTCCTTTCGAAACTTGAGGGTTTGGGGTACATGTGTTTTAAATGATTGAGGCATTTCTTTGGTTTGAAATCCCCCTTTTCAAGATAATCCCTTTCATTCTGGACTACCTGGTAAATTAATCCTTGTAGCCCATAGAAGCCATGAACAGCCTATTAGGTTAGCCACATTACAAGCCAATTTTCCCTTTCCAACCTTCTCTTGAAGTGAAATTGCATGATCTAGTTGAACTTAAGTGTTGGGGAAGATGTCATGTGTTGTGCTACCTCATTTTGGTGAAACTTTGGGTGGAAATTAAAATGCTAAAGAGATGTGTGTGCTGATGAAAAAACATTATGTTGAAAGATGTGCCTTTTCTGGAGCTTTCATGATAAAAGAAGTTGTGCCATTTTGGAGCTTCTAATGGAGGAAGAAAGTTGTGCCTTTTCTGGAGCTTTCAAGAAAATCACGCTTAAGAAGATTGAAATTTTTTCTGCCGAAATGCTGAGATATTTGAACATTTCTTGATATTTCATGATGATGGATCTGAATTTCTACTAAGTGGAGTGAGGAGGATACCATACTTGAGTGAAAATTAGAATTCTGCAATTTTGCTTCAAAAAGAGCCAAGCCTTCCTCATTCAGCCTCAGAATTTTTTACATAAAACTCATACCAACCAAAATCCACAGATCAACCTTGCAAAGTCATCATGATAAAAAAATGTCCTTGACTCACATTGGGTGGAGAAGTAGGAGTTTTTCAAACCTATGGTGACCCTTGTATTGGTTTGTATGAGAAAAACTTTGATGAAAATTGATATTTGTGAGATGAGAGAAAATTCATGTGAGGTAGGTGTCTTGTGTGCATGGGAGGAAAAATGAAGAGGAAAAATATTGAATGATCTGATTTGAGAACTTGGAATAATTTTTTTGGATGAGGCATGATATCTTTTACTTCTTGGTGTGGAATTGGTGGATCTCAATGGCATGTGTTTCGAATTTGTTTTGATTTGATTTTGATTTTGACTTGTTCGGGAGTACAAGTGCTAAGTGTGGGGGAATTGATAGATATAATATTTTAATAATTTTTTATATGTGTTTCAATGATTTAACCCCTTACAATTAATCAATTTGATCTTATTTGTATCATTTTAGTATTTTGTTGAATTATGGGCTTAATTGTGGAAATTGGTTAATTCTGGAAATTTAGCAGTTTTGTGGAGCTTCTGTATTTCGGGAATATCTTTTATATTTTTTATCCAAATTATATGATTCATTTTTTTTAGGATTTCTATGCTCGTGGGATTCATTTTATCCTTCTGGACCCAAATCTCAATCCATCATTTGGAAGCTCAAATTTAGCTCACAAGTCAGGCCTCGAAAACTGTGTATAGAACTACATAATTTTATTTTGGGGACCATATCTCATTAATGGTCGAACCATTGGAGCTGAAATTTTACATGGATATATATAAAATCCATAGTAACAACTTTCATTAATATGTCCACGTATTATTATTTAATTTTCAAGGTCCTTAATGCGTTGTAACGTGGTGTTTTGGAATACGAAGAGTCACCCGGACAAAATTAAATATCCGAAGTAGTGTGGCCATATCTACTTAATACGTGGACCAATAAGGCTCAAATTTTGTGGGTAGACAGAAGAGATGGAGGGAAACAACTTTCAAGAAGGACTAATTCCCAAAACCTGTCATTTACTATGAGAACCGGACTCAAACTTTCAGGGGATTAATTTTGGAGGGAAATTTTCTACTCCCCAAGCCTATAAATAAGAGTATTCACTTCCATTCAAAGGGGTTGAAGAAGGTGCAAGAAGAGATGTGCTGGAGGATTGAGTTATTTATGTTCTTTGTATTTTCTATTTTCTTTTTTCTTAGTTTCATCATTATCTCTTCTTCCCCTTTCAACTCTAATACCCTTCACATGGAGGGGTAAAACCTTTGAGTGATCGGGGAAGGGGGAGTTTATCTTTTGTAATGTCGGAGTTTTGTGCTTAAATGTATAACCTTATATTTCTTTTGAATGACATATATTCTTAGTGTTTCCCAATTCTCTTAATGCGATCTTTTTTGAGTTTGGTGTATTCATTTTTAATAGCTTTGGTTAAAAACTTTTAATCTCCCTCTACCTAGTGCAATTTGTCTCGATCGAGCAGATTGTGTTAGGTGGTGAGTGTCTAATGATCATTGGAACGTGTGTGGAACTAGTAGACTTTTTCTAGAGTTATAAGGAGCAAAAATTCATGATCCAGACTTGCCTTATTTTTTTAGGAATTGTTTATGAACTTTCATGCACATGGGAGTGAGTTCTATTTTCTTCTTTAACCAAGGGTGATAGATGACTCGATCGAGGAGTATTTCATTTTTCATTCAAAAGGAAGAGAGGTAAGATGATCATTGTGACTATGATGACATTACAAAAGGTGATCCTACCCTGACCCCATCACTCTCTTCATCCATTAGTGTTCAACCTTTCTTTTAAATTGCTTGCTTTATTTTTCAACTTAAACAACTGTCAAAAAGAACCTCTTCTTCTTTCTTTAATTTAAGTGACAAACGTAATTGTTGTTCACTCCTCTCTAGAGATAACTTAGGTTACCTACATTACTTCATTTTAACTTAGGTTTTATTTGTTTTTGTCACACCCAATGACAGGTACGTATCAGATGTAAAGACCTGGAATTTTCTATGTAAATTTTTTTTAAATTATATGGAAATATTACGAGTCCGTGAAAATTAACGATGCGTGATTCCGAGACCCGGTGTGCCCGGAATGAATTTCTGAACTTTTTTTAGGTACGTTTAGTGAACGCGTGAATGACGTTTTGTAGCTTTTGAACCGGTTCTCGGAATTGAAATCTGAGGAAACTGTTGAACTCGCAGCACCGATATTCGCTTAAGGAGACTTTCACCTCGACCGCAGTAGGTCGAGGGTGGAAGTTAGTTTTTCATTTTTTTTCATGGGAGAAGAAAAATAAAATAAATTACTTTTTATTTTTCTTTCTTGAAACCCCCATTTTGAATCTTGGTGTTGGGGACCACCCGAACTACCCTTTAATGTGAGGAAACCCTTGGTTTTCCCCCAATTTAATGAGCCAAAATTAATTGATTTAATTTACTTAACTTAATTAATATTGGATCCTCACCTCTCATTGGGGAGATCATTGGCGAAAGGGAGAGGAGGATTTTGGGGGAGAATTCTTGAAGGAAGAACATTCTCCAACGAAGAACATTCTCCGGATCAAGAATGAGGAAGATGCTCGAGCTCGGATCAGGAGCGTGTTGCGGGAGCAAAGAACATCGGCGTCTTTATCTTATTCCTCACGCCAACTCCAACGAACGAACGAGGTAGGGAAGTGTTCATTATGTTCTTTGTGGTTTTACGTTGATTCAAATCCTCTTGAACCACATGATATCAATTTAACGCAGAGGGTGCAGGCCAAACAAACACGGCCCAATCCCTCCGCTCCCTCTATGTTGACGTGTTCTTCACGGGAAAACTCTGAGATGAGCAGAAGCCCACCGGCGCCACATCGCCGGCAGGCCACAAGGCGGCGGTCGGCACTCCGACCGGCCGCGATGGTGGTGGTTGCGCAACTGCGCCACCGGATAAGGTTGCGGCCCATCGGCCATGGTGGAGGAGGACGGCGGTCGGTACATCGGCCGGCCACGTGGAATTGGGGCAGCACATGTCCACGCCGCCGATAGTGGAGGAGGTCACGGCCCATCGGCCGAGACAGAGAAGGGGAGCGGTCGGTCGCGTGAAGGTAGGGCGGCGCGCATCCGCACAGCCGGCTGAGGAGGAGGCCGTGACTGCTTAGCCGTTGTGGTGCACTCTAAGGGCGGCTGACATTAGGCCAGCCGCGAGAGGAAAATGGCGTCGTCGCGCCGCTGGAAGGGGGAAGCTGGCTGGAACCGCAAGTCGGTTGCGTCATGCCGAGCGGGACCGCTCTGACGGGTCCCGCGAGCCAGCAGGCGGTGCCACATGGCACCGCCGAGTTGGCCAAGTCAAACGGTCCAATGGACCATTCGGAATATTGGGGGGCGCCTCCCCCCGGTGCGGCTAGGTCGGGCCCCGCCTCGGCGGACCGCACCCAGTCGGGCGGGCCGCGCCCAACTGAGCGGGCCACACCCAGCGGGCCTCTCCGAGCAGGCTCTACCCAGCGGGCCACTCCGAGTGGGCCGGGCCACCCCCTTTGCAGGTTATGTCAGATCCAGGTCGGGTCGGGTTGACCCGAACCTGGCCAGGTCGGTCCGACTGGGTCAGACCGAACCCGGGCCCATATGGGCCCCGATACGCCTTTTTGGCCATAACTTGAGAACCGAGTGTCTGTTTGATGAACCGTCAGTGGAACTAGATTCCTTGTATCAAGATGGTACTTTTGGTATACTCCACTTGAGTTTTGGATAAAGATGGAGTATGTCCGGGTTGGATCGAACTCAAATCCAACCAGTCCCTCGAAACAAAAACGCTAATAACTTACAGACCAGGCGTCTGATTGGCACGTCGTCTGTTGCGTTGGGACCCTTATGATGTTGCGGTCCTTTGAGATACTTATTTGTGTAACTTAATGATATTTAAAGTATCGACTGATGACTTGAGGATTGGATCCTCCCAGAATAAAGCGCGCTTAGTGCGGGAACCCTGTGGCTGGCAGTACTTGAGGAGTCTACAGATCCTGTGTGGGTCATCTTAGGATCTCATGTGGGTCAGAATCTCCAGATCCTATGTGGTTCATCCCCAGATATTGTGTGGGTCATCTCCAGATCCTGTGTGGGTCATCTTCATATCCTGTGTGGTTTATCTTTGATCATGTGTAGGTCAACAGAAAAGCTTCTCAAAAAAGTAAAATGATCTATCAATACAGTTAATCATCTATACGTTTGTACTTAAGTTATACCTGGTGTGAGCTGAGTCTTTACCTTTGTGGTATTCTTCTGTGTGGTGATACCTTTGTGGTAATCTTTTGTGTGGTGTTACCTTTGTGGTACTTACCTTCGTGGTGATACCTATGTTGTATTCTTCTGTGTGGTGTTACCTTTGTGGTACTTACCTTTGTGGTGTTACCTTCGTGGTATTCTTCCCTTCGTGGGATAGTTGAACTTTTGGCTAAAGAGTTGGGCATTGTGTTTCCTCATGAATGAGATGGGTATACTTGATAACTTAAGTATATGTATGGTCATATACCTAAGTAGGGTTGACTGTTGTTTCGTGCTTTGTGATTACGGTTTTGCTTTGTGGCTTATCCTTGGTGGATTCTGAGAGACCTTAGTGGTCTCGGGGCCCCTACTGAGTATCGTTATACTCACCTCTGCACGGGCTATGCCTGCACCTTGTTGTGTCTTGTGCAGAAAATAGACAGTGTTGATTGAGGATGAGGGTACCTGGGTTAGAGGCTGCTCGGGGTGGACCTTAGACAAGGCGTATAACAGAGACGACCGTTTGAGAGTTGTACCTACCTGTCAGGTAGGGTCCTTGGCAGGTGTTCACAGAAGCTGTTTTCAGTTTTACTTGTACTTTCCAATTGGTCTTGTATTCTGACCCCCTTTACTTACTGTACACACCATGTTTACTATATAATTTACTTTATGATTGTATCTTGTTGTGTGATTGGTTTGTGTGAGTTTACAAGTTTAAAGTCAATGTCTTCCCAGTTTTAGAGATGTCTTTCTGGTGCTAGTCGCCAGCCACTAGCCTATGGAAGGCGGGCTTGGGGTATTCACAGCACGGGCCTCAAGGGACGATTCGTGACAATGGATATTTGACTTTTGGGATGAGAATCAATTAAGTGGCACATTCCACTCTAGGAAATCTTCCTCCCCAAAAATAATCTTGAATAATATCCACCAAATCATTCTTAATTAGATCCCATAAAGCTATATAAAAATATCTTAGGAACCCTTCAGAAATAAGGTCACTTTTAGATTTGAGAGAAGTGACTGCCCTCCAAACCTCATCTTCAACAGGAATCTTCTTGAAAAAACAATTGTCATTCGGAGACACGACAAGGGGGGAAACTATCAAATATAGTAGCATGACCACTAAGGTGGCCACCCTACATGCAAGGATTCACATCAGCAAGAAAAGAATGGAAATGGGATGTTTTCATCCCTCTCACTGTTTGAGGATCATTGGTGAATGAACCATCATCAAGAAGGATATTCGGAACATGGGCATGTTTCTTCTCCCGAATGAAAGCATGAAAGAAAGTTGTATTCTTGTCACCCTCTTTCAGCCAAGTTACCCTAGAACTTTTCCGAGCTGATATTTACTATTCAAGAAGAAGATCATCCAAGTGATTGTTCAATCTAACTAGGTTACTAAAACAATCATCGTCCTATTGAGATTCTTGCTCGAGTTCAGCTTTCTTGATGTATTCCTTAAGATGGTATAACACCACAAAGCGAGAGGAATTGTGGGACTCCCACACACAAAGGTCCTCTTTCAAACGATGGATTTTATTATGAAAACCCACCCAAGAATCACCATCCATGTGCTGCTCCCATGAGGCAGGTGCCACTAAATGATAATCAGGATCCCTCACCCACTGGCTAGAAAAGAAGAACCACTCACTAGAATAATCACCATCAACCAGGCGGATGAGAAAAAGAGAATGGTCAGAAAGAGAATGGATCAGATGCTCAACTTTGGGATCTGTAAAAGAGGATAAATCATGGATATTAGAAAAGCACTGGTCAAAACAACACCATGTAAGATGTTTACCACTTTGGTTGTAACACCAAGTGAATTTTTCCCCCAAGAAACCCATGTCAATAATCCCATTCCTGGCAACAAAATTAGAAAAAAAACATGGATATCCTTTCAAGCATAGGTCATACCTCCTTTTTTCAACAAGGAATCTAATATGGAATTAAAATACCCCCTGAACAGCCAAGCTGCATCCCATAGATCATTCCAAAGAGACTCCCTCTCCCTTGCGTCACATTTGGAGTAGATGAAGGACATGAAGCAGCTATAGTTTTCCAAACTGTTCTTAGTAGATATATGATGATTAGAGACAGTTATTTTTTCAATAAAAAGGGAACCATTCCAAAAAAAATCCATATGTGTTGGTTAATTATCTCACCATGCATGCAATTACGAAGACTGGTCTTCTTATAAAAGTCATGAATTTTAGGAGGTTATTGTTTGTGTTCAAGAATGGCCATAAGAGAAACCTTATTATGGAAGAGCTCAGATGCCAGGAAATCCAATTTTACACGAGCACCTAGACCTCGATCCTTCCGCAGAATGTAAGAAATCACTGACATGGGGGATTCCCGGCTTTGGTTCCCATCATCAACAAGCTCTTGACTTGTTAAGAGTAGAAGGAAAGCTCACGCTTATAGCACAACCTCTAGTGCGGGCACCGCTGAGGGGTAGAAAACCCAAATTCGTCCATACCAGAATTCATATGCAATAATGCACTATAGCTATTTTCAAAAGAAACGGGAGAAGAAAAAGAGGATCTAGGATCACTAGGATGAGAAGCCGGAAGATCCAGGACCTTTTTTAGTCGAGGCACAATGTCCGAATTCACAAGACTGGAGACTAGCTACCCAAAGGAAAAAGACTGAGGCTGATTTGATGAAACACCTTGCAAAGATCCAGGAGCATTCGGGGGAGAAAAGGGTGGACATAAAAGCATGATAACCATACAGGATTTACCTTTGGTACCAGAAATGTATTGGAGATATGGTTTGGGGGTCTATATAAGAGGATGAGGTAGCATGTTTTGGAATGTGGGATGGAAAAGATGTAGATGCCCAAAGAGAATGGCAAAGGGGTTTCCGCGTTTGTGGTAACTGGAGTGAAGCGGAGATGGTGATCACGACAACGATCGTGTATCAGCGGCGATGATTGTTGACGATGGTGATGACGACGGTGCCAGGTATCGAAAGTCCTCTTGGTTACGGAGATCAAGTGGTGTGTCCCAATTGTGTTGATCGACGGTATGGACAAAAATGGTATGTTCATGGGTGTCGTGTGTCGAGTGAAAAATCCTTCGGGTGCATTGTAAAAATCCTTTGGGTGTGATTTTAAAAATCCTTTGGGTGATGCGTAAAATTCCTTTGGGTGATAAAAATCATTTGGGTGAAATCTTCTCCTCTTGTATGTGTTTCTACATCGATGAATTCTGCTACGGCATCGGGCTCTGCGCCCCAAAAAAATGTATCCCCAATCCAGGACGGACGGGCCGGGTGGGGATGGGTTCGGGTACCCTTTCCACTGGGGAGTCACCAACAACCGAATAAGATACCATGAAGAAAATCCAATTATGAAAAGGAAGGGGAGGACCTGGGAGGTTGAACCAAACCACCGCCTGAGGGGAGTCACGCCCAAAATCGGCTTCCATCAACCATATGAAGAGGTTGAAGCACCATTTGCCGATGGATTGAGGGATTTAGGACCAATCCTTCTCAAAATATTCCTCGGAGTCAAGAAACACACAAAAAGCCTTAGGATTAAGGATTAAAACCCGCACCAGATGATATAAACCCTTGGAAGAAACAAAATGCTGGAAAGATGGAAGGGGGGTTTGTCGGCCCCAAACCGAGCCACCAAGGTCCACCGATGCAGATCCATAGCCACCTCTAATGATTCCATCGAAAAATCGATCACTGGAGAACCATCCACGAAGGAGGATCTGAAGTTACCAAGCTGGATCTTAGAGGTTGGAGGAAGACGAGCCGACTGAGGTGGGGTTGGCGAAGGAGAATTTCCTTCAAAGAGGGGCCAGCTGAAATCACTGAAGGAAACTAAGGGGGTTCAGGAGCTGAAGGTGTGGGAGGAGGGAGACAGCTAGGAGGAGGAAGGTAAGGGTCGATCTTCGGTAGAGGTGGAGCCAAAGAAGAAGATGGAGGGGGTGGAGGAAGTAGAATGGGCGGGGAAGTTTGAAATTTGGGAGTCTAATTTTGTAATTCCTGTAACTAATTTTTACTGATAATTTTTATTTATGGGTTTTAAAAATATATATATAAAAAATGGATAGGGTTTGAAAAATTTTAAAAAATGGGTCTCCAGATACGTGAACCTCGTTCATGCATCTTTAGCGCAGAGAGATGCATGAACAGGGTTCACACATCCTGCGCAAATTTGATAAAGGATGCGTGAACCTCGTTCATGCCTCTACCATCGCTAAGATGCGTAAACGGACTTCACGCATCCTTTATGAAGTTTCTAAAGGATGTGTGAACCCCATTCATGCATCCTATAGAAAGGTTTAAAAAATCATCATTTTTTTAGAAGCAATTTGTTTTTATGTATTTGATTAATTCAATTACAACCCCTTTCTATTCAGTATTTTTTTTGTTAACAAAGAGAGATATTTAGAAAAATATTTATCTTTCAATAACATGATCTTCCTAAATGTTCTACAGTAATTAGATTTGATTCTAATTGATATAATAATTCTGGCAGTAATTTTATATTTCTTCATTTACCTCCCCTTAAAGAGAAACACTTATAAACATCAGTTTTGAAAGCTTATATAACTTTTTCAAGGATGGTCTTCTTCATAATGTTTAAAATTTTATCACATGATGGATGTATTTAAATAGTAAAATCCCCCGGTGAAGATTGTGTACCAGTAGAACATGTGTCATTTTATAAAGTTTGAATATGTGTTTTCTCAAAATTGGCCAAATGAACTTCTAATTCCATACATCTCATATTGTGTTTTTTTATCTTCAATAATAATAATCTACTCTTCACAATTATTCATTATTCATTGAAATTATTCTTCATGCAATTTAATTTTTTTTTAAAAATAATCATCTTCCATGATTTTTGGATTCAAATCATTGAGATCAATAATATTTGTCAAGATTTATTGACGTTCACAGATCTTTTCATCCAGAGTATTAATATTTATTAATGAATACCAAATAGAAATTATTAATTTTGGAAGATAATTTGATGACAGTAAGACGCTTATTAAAAAAATTATAACTCTATAAATGATAATAGTAATGTATATACATCATGTATCGTAAATCAAAAATCAACCTAATCTATGCCTCTAGCGTGGATACTCCTCTGTCCCACATCCAGGTGTATACTGGATGAGTCCACGGCAGGTCTGTCTCTGTTTGTGCTTTGGCATATGCTGCACATCATCCTCAGCAGCCACCTCCACATCCTCCTATCTGACAGGTGGTGGATGTACACTCTCATCGTTTGTACCCTGTCCTGCATCTAATGATAGTGGAGGCTGGCTGGAACTCTCACCAACATGGAAAGAAGATGGATATTGTGATGTGGATGTCTGTAATAAAAAATCCATCTCAACCTAGTCAACATTTTTATCTACCTGTGGCTGAGCCTGAGAAGCTGAAGGAGCATATGACTGATCATGCTAAACACCCTCCTCCTATAGAAGACTAACATCTAACTAATCAAGTTGAACATCCTCCTCATGTGGAACATCAATATCCATAATAGGGTCGTCATCCCCTGATACTTCTATATGAGCCTCAGCAGGCTCCACATCCTCCTCATCATGTGGTGGATCAAAGAAAATATCATGATAAATCTCATTCATCGAAGGAAGCAACTGTGTGACAAGGTTGTGAAAATATATTGGGTCAAATATGGTGCTTTCTACTGGATCAAACACATGAGGTAGATGACAGTTACGAGCATCATGAAAAAACAAATTTCGTTGTTAAGTAATATGAATAAAAATTCTACTGAATAGTGGAAGGAACTATGTATACTAGCTCATGAAAGCCTCATCTCTGTCGTGTTAGAAATTTGACCGAGGACCTATAGTACCAAGATGCATAATATGTCTGATCCACCAAATGAAAACATACTGTCTTCGCCCATCACAACTTTAACTCCCATCGTCTGTCCCATAAATCAATATATCCGGCATGGTATCTCCTCCAATAAAAATCTCTCTTCCCTAACATCTTCAGGGAATGCAGTGAATCTAACTGACCGAGAGGGTCAGGAACAGACTAAAAGAATCTGAACTGCCTCATAAATCTGTCAGTCTGATGTCACTCGACTATATGAAAATGAATCAATGGAACCCTGCAGGAGCCGATAGCAATCATCGTCGTAAAATACAGTGGAAGACTCTGGATAATAGCATTTTTACATGACATCCATAAAATCTAAAAGAAAAAATAAATAATCAATTAATAAATGAATACATGTATAGTAAATAATAAAGATTTAATAATATAAATAATAATCACTTACATCGTGTGGTCGAATGTTGTCCAACATAAGTCTGTAGGCGTGGACGTTATGTCTGGGGGAATCTAAATGTTGATGAGTTTGACTCCACCTGTAGACAATATTGTTATATTTACATTTCATAACAAAAATTTATACAATTAAGTTAGATAGTATAAGGAAGTAATAACATACCAACATCCATGCGGAGCCTCTGTTACAATATTTGCTGACAATGACACACGAGCATATGGAGCTAAATGAGGGATGTGCTCCCATACCCACATATATAGAAGAACCATACACCATGTGATCTTCATCTTATTGATGCGGCATGCACTGCATATCGCCCTGTATGTATATTTTAGACAAGCATACCCCCAGCTATACCAGCCCACCTCGTCCAAATCCTCCAAAAAAGATAAATACATCAAATATACAAAATTAGTGGAGTGATCAACAAAAATCATGTCACCGATCAACCTCAAAATATATGCACATGCAAATTGCAGCATGGTGATCTCATCAGCATCCTTTTCTAACTGTGTGAAGTGTTGGTCTAACCTAGGCATGTGTAATCTACCACCAAAGATGGTCCTGCCATCATCAGGGACCTCTATGCCCAGTAGTCTATGAACAAGCTCCGACAAATCTCCTCCAACTCGGCCTATCAGAGCTGCACCATCGATGGGGAGGCCCAACATAATGGCCACATCCTATAGGGTAATATTCATCTCCCCTATCTAAAATGGAATGTATGTGACTCTGTCCTCCATCTCTCTACAAGCGCAGCAATGAGCTGATGATCAAGAAAGGTGAAGTCACACATCGCTACGCTATAGAATTCAGCACGACAAACATGATGGATGATAGTGGGAGGTGGTGCGGTATGATAGAAATGGTGAGATCTGTGTACACTCAACAGAGGCATTATATGTCCCTCTAAAAGAAGTTGTGATACATGAGTAGTCTGAGATGTGAGCAATGGAAAATCTATCATCTGCACAAATGATATCATTGTTACTTTATTATAGTGAATTCAATAAAAATTTCCAACTGCTATTTAAATAAATCTAGAACAATCAAATGAAAAATGATTGTGTTAATATTTTAGATTTATACTTGATTTGTTGTGTGTGGATCAGTATCTTTGTTACATGTGGAAGCATGATATATTCATTTTTGTTCTATGTTGTTTTTTTGAATAGTTTGAGTATCAAAAAATTCTTTATTAGAGAATCAAAAAACAAGACCAACCAAAATTGAAACATGTTAGAAATGGAGCAAGTCAGAAATAAAAGGATTCAATACAAAAACTTCCACATACAAAACAAAATATACATATTCGGGATAAAATTTACAAACTCAATCATGGATGATGAGATGTGGAGCTCTGTTCTTCCACTGGGGGACATCTCTTACGAGTATGTCCTTCTGTGTGACAAATAATGCATCGTATTGTCCCTCCTCATTGCTGAGGCCAATCCATTTCATTTTTGATTTGACTTGATTTTGGTCTTCCTCGGGGTCGTAACCTAGTAGTATAAAGCCAATAATTTAAAAAATGGCAGACATTTAAAAAATCATAAACAAAAACAAAACCAAATTATGAAACCTAGAAATATCAGGGACAATGGTTGGTTGATCAACATGTGATGAGATAGAATGAAAGTCACCAACATGCATCCAAGTTGCACTATAACAGTTAACCAAAGTGCTCAAGTGATACACCATGTCAACATTTGGCTCCCATGATATATTTACTGAAGAAAAAGTTGCGATAACATGTGCACATGGATATCTAAATGCCTGAAAGTTTCTGCAATCACAGTATCTGTTATCTAATATCACAAAAAACACTCAACCATTAGTGCATGTAGCCCAATCGTAGAACAGTCTTACCTGAAAGCTTATCTTTTCCCTATCAAAGGCTAGAACAGCCCATTTTGAAGCCTCATTCAGTATCTGATCAATATCACTTTGGAAATGCTGCATAAAACGCATTATGTTTTCCATCCTCTGATAAGAATTTTGGGACTGGTAAACAAAGTAGTGAACGCATCTATAAAATGTATCTTGCACTAACCCTGTGATTGGGAGTTTGCGCACACCCTTGAGAACCCCATTTATGCACTCCACTATATTAGTGGTCATATGACCATATCTTTTACCACCATCACATACTAATAACCATTTTTCCTTCGAAATCTGCATCATATATTCATATACATCTTTATTAGCAGTTCAGATCTCTTCAAGACATCGATAAAACCTTTCTTGTTGAGGATCATATGCTAAAACTATAATAGAATAATGTATTAAAATGGAGAATAAATTTTGTTTAAAAAAAGTAAGTTTAGAAAAACATACCTAACTTGAGGATCGTCTTCTTTATGACATCATCTCTGAAATTCTTATGCACATTACTTGTAATATGTCTAATGAAATAACGATGATAAGTATTCAGATTAGTCCATGAAACCCCATCACTAACCATGACCTCTATAATTGCTCAATGGTGATCAGATATCAGACACACGCCATGGTTTTGTGTAACATGAACACGTACACATGCCAAAAACTAGCTCTAACATTCAAAATTATCCTTTTTAGTAATAGAAAAAGCAAGTGTCAGAAGAGCACGATTAACATCATGTGTGGCAGCAATGAGTAGAACACCTTTATACTTTCCATACAGGAAAGTTCCATCGACCAAAATAAATTGTTTACAATAGGGAAAGGCAGAAATGCATGGCCTGAATTCCTAAAAAACCTATTGAACTTCACCTTTGTTCGATCAACTCAGTGATTTGGGGATACATACTCAACAGTGTCCAACTGATAAACTATCTGATTGTTGAGAGACAATAATTCCATAAGTTATGGCAACATAGCATAAGATTCATCCTAATCATCATACAATTTTACAATTGCCTTCTTTTTTTCATTCCATGCTTTGGTATATTATATCTTATAGTTATACAACTATTGATTTTTTTCCTAAACAGGGGCAACGAGAACATCCTGACAAGTTCGTATCATCTCACAAATTGTTGAAATAGTGAGTTCCCTAGACCCAACTATTCAATGCTTTTTATTACCATGTCATGTATACAATAAGCTATGCATGATGTCATCTTACCATTATAGTGTAGACTTTCCTACATCCACTTTTGAAATGGTAATGTCCAAAGATTAATTGTCATATCAAAAGGTTATAGTAGTTCCCATGCTATAATGAGAACCTCTAGATACTATGACATTAATCTTAAATATGTGTTCTATGGTCTAGATACATCTTAATGATTGGACACAGTAGATGTCTGACCATCAGGTGATGGGGGCTCATAAGCATTGAGACTTCTTCTCATGAATTTTGCACTTGGTGATCTCTAGTAGTGAGATCATGAGGACTGACTCACCAATAGGAACACCACATGTTTTAGTTATCATTGGATATTCCTATCTATGATCATGTGTAATGGTCTCCTAACTTGAGATCATTACCAATGTATGTCATTTGATTGCATACTTTGATGCAAGACGAAAACCATGGCAATGAAGTCGTGGCAAGGTATTTTGTGTTGGGTGCGTCATTGGTGGCATGACATTGGTTGAATGGTCAAGAAAGGATTTGTCGCTTCCAGGTTATAGAAGTAATATATCTCGGGCCATGTTGATATGGATGGAAGTACCTTTATAAGACCATGGCCATGACAGTCAAGGGTAAATCCGTCCAGTTAAATCAACAAACTATAAAGCAAGAAAAGGGAGATAACACATGAGTGCATCCTACTTTATGAGATATTAAAAAACAATATTATATTACACAGTGTGTGTTCATAGGTTGGTTGGCATTGCTGTGACAATCCTTATTTCTTCAGGGTCTATGATGGGTTGCTAGATCCCGCTCTTGTTCTGTGAATACTATTCACGACTATCGAAATAAGGGCCTAGAGGGTCACACACAATAGCATATTCAAGAATCTGACCTATTCAGTTGAATAGGAGTATTGGACATGGTGGGCCCCGCCACAGGGGTTTGGGATTTGTCCAAAGCTAAACGATCACCAATGCAATAAATAAATTCATATTATTCGAGTTTAGAATAATGAGTATTGAATTTATTTATTAAATGTAGTTATGAGTTTTAAGTAAATACATGAAAAATATTAATTGACGAATATTAAATTATTCAAGGTTCAATTAATATTTATGGGAGCGACGATTCAAGTTAATGACTTAATTATTATCATGTAATATATTTTAATGTATTATAGGTAAGTGATAATAATATTTATGACTCAGACAAGTAGTCGTAAAATGTCGTTGATAGTGCATTAAGTATTCAGGGCCACCGAGGTAATATCGGGTATTTTAATTGAGCACTATAAATAAAAGAGGAGGGGCTTTTGCCAAAGACTATTCATAGGGATTCTCTCTCCTCTTCTCTCTCCCATGATCTAGAGAGAGATGCTCTCGATCCAAGGATCTCAGATGGAGCTCTCTCTCGGGCATCGCTAGAAAAGAGATGCAGTGGTCATTGGAGCGTCGAAGGCATCATTGAAAATCCTCGCTAGCAACCATATTACGATGAACGGTGCTCCCATGGATTCTTTGAAGCGCATGTGGACAATCTAGAGGAATTCGACTTCAAATTCTTTGAGCAGCGATCACCAATGATGAGCAGACGTCGTGTGTGGATTTGGATATAATCCAAGTATTTTACAGTTTATGTTTGTGCTTAAAATCCCTCATGCGTGGTCCTCGGCTAAGACCGGGCTGGTTTTCACCAACGTCAACAAGTATACGTCGATCGTCAGTGGAAATTTTTTAAAAACCCACCTATTTGGGGATTCCGCTGCATGCCCGGTTCCAACACAAATAACATTTGATATAAACTCTAAATCAAGGAAGAGTGATCATGAGACAATCTTGGACACATACAAGTGTGTGGACCTTCTAATTTGGTTATCCTCTAAGAGGAGAAAATTTATCAAATACTGCTCTTAATCAAAATTTACCTCCTGTCCCATATTTTTCACAAAGAATGATATATTTTGTCTTTTTTGACTCATCAACCACAAATATGAAATGTTTCTCAATGTGGTATTGCTTTATTACATTTTTCATAGCCAATTTACTTTCAAACTCCTTCCTGACATAGATGGAGTTATCATTTGATGCATACCTATTCCCTATAATGACATGGAATTCAGAAGCCAGTGTAATGAAATCCCAATCAAAATGATGTGCACGATACATTACTTTAACTAAGGAACTCAATACTGAAGGATGATTACCACTAACTGGTGGATGTCATGGATGTTTGTCTCTCAAAGGAACCGCATAAGGTTCATTTCCCACATCACCATCACCAACATATCTCAAAGGAACCTCAGATGGTTCATTCCCCACATCACCCTCACCCACATCGTCTCCTGATGGCTCCCCAGATTCTTCTTCCTTAGATAAAATTTCATTCACTATATCAACACACAAAGGGATGTCATCTACATTTCCTTCCAAATTTTGATCATCTTATTCATAATTTGCTTCCATTACTGGATTCATATGAGAAGGAGTCAATTCGAAATACTGATGTGAAGGACCAACTTATACAGAGCTCACAAAACATGGTTCTGTAGTAGTCAGTTGCACCACATCTATATCATAAATCACCACATACAACTCCATCAAACCATTAGCACACTACTATCTAAATAAGGAAGATGCATCTATCCAATCATTATCATCGACCAAAGGGTACTCTGTGTGCCCAAAACGTTCACGATGTTGTAGATGTTGATATGTGATTGAAGAAATGGATTGATCAACCCTCAATTTTAACTGATTATAAATATTATTCCAAACTACATCCAATGTCATATAATCATGAAGATTTACCACTCTAACAGGTGGCACACTATATCTAAATCATTGCTTCATATAAATGGTCTCACCATTGCAATATATTTGTGCAGAAATTAATACCTATAAAAAATCATTAATAAAATATTATATACTACATCAATATTTTATATTATTTAAATTGTTTTTGAATAATTGACTTTATCTAGAGACTTTTTATGTATTGATTTTTCACTATTGAGGTATAGTGATGACAGAATTATTACCGAAGTAAATTTAATGTAGTGTTATATATTTTAATTACTTATAAATAAATAATCATGACTTAATCTTGAGACTTATGATTAGTTTATCATTATTTGATAAACTAACCAAAACCTATGGGTAGACTCATGGAGTCTCTATTATAAAATATTTTAGCAACCATCGGTCTCCTTTTAAACAGAAATTCCTCATGTCGAAGGCTTGTTCTCGAAGGCCTCTTCGAGGACACCTCTCTGGGGATGCCTCTTCGGGGACGCCTCTTATTGATTGCCTTTTAATTAAAAATTTACTCAAATTCATGTGAGGGGGTCTAGGGGTATGAAATACAAAACTTTTTTTAAGAGGAAACTCAGGTCCTTACATACTTAGTCAGAGATGACTCGCATGTCATCATTATAGAAAAATAAATGCAATTATTATGAAATTTCAATTACGCATCGGTCAGTCATCTCAAGATCAGTCATCACAAAACATACCATGTTTTTTAGTATACTTATTATATCTATTACTAGATTAAATATATATTAAATATATACATCTATTTTATATTTAATAAATTTAATTATAACTAATATAATTTAAAAATTGTATTTATAAAAAACTGTTTTTATACCATTAACAAAAAACGTTTTCTATGTTTTTTAATAAATTTAAATATGATACATATAAATAATATATTATTCACAAATTATATTACAAGTGTATAAAATATTATAATTTAAATTAATATTACTTTCAAAATAACATTTTTTATAACATATTTAATTTTCATAAACATTAAATATGAATTCATACAACATTTTAGACATGACATAATCAATTTTCCTAAACATTCAATACGAATTCATAAAACAAACACATCATTCAAAAATTAAATCATACAAAAGACACTAATTTACACATCAATAGATATGAAATAAATAAACCATAAACACAAACACTAATTTCTATATATAAAAAATCAAATAAATAAATCATACAAATGAAATAAATAAACACAATTAAACAATTGAAAATTTAAATAGAAATTTTACCTTCTTAAAAGCCACAAAATTTTGTTGAGAATGAAATTCTGCAGGGCTTCGTAGCAAAATCCAGAGGAGAAGAATCAATTTGGGGGTGGGAGACCCCCTTTTATAGATTTTATCGATTGGATGCATGAATGGGGTTTATACATCCTTCATCTCATCTTCCAAGGATGTGTGAACCCCGTTCACACATCTCTTCATGCCGAAGATGCGTGAATGGGGTTCACACATCTAGAGACCCATTTTTAAAAAAAAAATCAAACTGTATCCCTTTACTATAAAAAAAATTAAATCCCATAAATAAAAAAACCATTTTTTACTTTAGATTTCATGTCTATTATAAGTGAATATATATAAAATATATTATTACATATCATTAATTATTCTTACTGATTTTAATCTAATAATTTTCTAGATTATTTATTAAATTGAAAAAGGTCATATCAGTTCTATGTTGTAATGAGAATCCTGAAATACTATGATGATGTTCCTAAATATTTTTCCATGGCCACATAACATTCTATTATGGGATACATAATATATTGACTATCCAATACGATTAATCAAAAAAGGATGATTCTTTATCTCATGAAGTTCGCACTTGGTAATCGTTAATATTGGAGATTATGAGAACAAACTCATCAGTAGGAATTCCACATGTTTGCATATCATTAGATATTCATATCTGCAAGTGTGTGTAATGATTCTTAGACTTTAAAATTATTATTAATTCATGTCATGAATCATGCATTTAGATGTATTATAATAAATTATAATGACATATATTTATGGTGAAGTTGAGTACATTGGGTGTGTCACAGATGATATGTTATTAGTGAATAATTCAAGAGATGTTTTTTCCCTTCTATATTTATGGAATTTGATATTTCAACCCTTTGATTGAAATGGAACTGTCACAATAAATTCCATGTACATGGTGTAGTTATGAGTTCATTTCAGAGAGTAAAAAAATATGTATCAAGCATATAGGTTGATGACATGGGTTTTTATCCTACTTGATGAGATATCACAATAAAGGGATTATATTACACAATGAACATTTGTATGTTGTTGTTCTTGTCGTGATATATCTTCTTCCTCTATGGGTGTCATAACCTATTAATGGGTATTAATCTTAGACTTTAGGCAAACCCTCTTAATTCCACTGAGGAAGAGGCCTAGTGGGTTACAAGAAAAGTTTTTTCCTTTGATCTCGGTTAAATTTTATTTATTTGGAAATTGTAATAAATATTATTTTATGAATCAAGAAGTATTATTTATTCAATATTTATTAATAGATCAAAAAATTAAATAAATATTTATTCACAAGGTAATTGTTTATTACGTAAATATATAATATTTATTTATCTCATGTTATTCACAAGGTAATAAATAATTTATTTAATTATGTGAATATTAAATAAATATTTATCCACCAAACTTTGAATAGAATATTTATTTATTTATTGAATTAATAATATTTATTTAAATATTTATTTGAGAATTCGATAAATGTTGAGGAGGATGAACAGATAAGATTGTGTTCAGAGATAAATATTTATATTCTAGATTATAAAATAAATATTTATCATTGCACAGGTTAGAACACACCATGAAATAAAATTATAATGTTATTTTATAACATGGAATGGGGTTACATTTGAGTTTAATATATTATTAATGGACTTTATGCAATTAATAAAATATTAAACCCCAAACTCGAGTCTATAATGTTAGATTTAGTTGACTAAAACAAACCTATGTGTACTTTATAAATAATTTTATTCATTTTTTTTAATATTAATAAACTTCTTACCACATCATGATTTTTTATGCATGACATAGTATGTGATAATGTCTTAAGAGTAACTATCACACTGAATGGTCATAGTAAGAGGTCAAAGAAAAAACATCAAGCATATAGGTTGATGATACCAGCATGCAACATGCTTGATTAGAGATATTGAGATCAAGAGATTATATTATACAATAAGAATTTGTGTGAGGTTTTATGTATTATCGACATTTAATTCCTTCTCTATGGTTGTGTTAGCGTGTTGCTAGATTCTAACCTTATACTTTGGTCAGCTCCGCATAATTCCAATTATAAAGAGGCCTAAAAGGTCGCACACTAAGTGTATCTTGAACCTCAATTAAATATTAGTATTTAACATGTTTAATAAATGTTAGTCTCATATGTGGTTTGATAATTATTCATTTTTTCTTGATCACGCGTATTCAGTCAGTAGTTATTCAAGGGAATATTTGTGAGAAGAATATTTAATAAATATTTATTTTCCATTTAGTAAATGTAGTGTCTATTTATTTATTTGAAATAAATAAAGTTATTTTTATTTATTAAATAAATATTTATTATTCAATGATCGATAAATATCATGGTGAAATGATTTTAATAGGTCCAAGGAGAAATGATATATATTAAATATTATTTGAATAAATTTTAAACAATTTATTCAAGATATAATATTTAATTAATCTGTGAGTTTGTGCATGTCAATAAAAATATTATTAATATTAATATTAATATCAATATTATTGGATATAGAGTTTTCTAGGGATTGAGAAATTAATAAGGGCCCATGTGTGATTATTTTCTTTCTAACCCTAACACTATTTAAACCCAATTATATTATTTCCAACCCTAACACTAACCATTTTTTTGGTTGTGTACAACAATATCTAAAGAATTATCTTCAGCCCTAGAGAGCTCCTATCTAAGAAAGCTCTCAAGAATGGAGAGTGATCCTCCTCCACCACACCTCTCGATTCTAGAGAGAACAATGAGAGTCATTTGAATTGATTTTTATGGTGATCAAATATGAATGACGCAAGCGTTTTGATCTTATATACTATCACTTGGATATTCCTATGGTATTACTCAGAGGTTAGTGGTGAACATATCAATCACTATTATAGAGAATCTATACTTGATTCATGTGATGTGATGATGGTATAATTTAGATACCTTGTAAAATTCAACAATAAAGAAATAATTCATCTCAAGGTAATTCTTTAACTACTTAAATTAATTATAAATCATTATGTGATGATCTTTTGTTTTGGTTTTGGGGTTCTTTCATCAATTAATCCTTGAAATAATTATTTTGGTCACAATGTTCTATGACTTGTACATATCAGAATAATCAAAAATCATGAAAAAAAGTTGAGTTGGGCATGCCCTACCATTGCTTCCACTATTCTCTGGTTCCTTCAAGTGGTATCATAGGTGTCTCATAATAATTTATAATTATTTAAATATTTTTGATTGATTTATGAATTAATCATTTGTTATCAATTTAGATTTAATCGATATCTAAATCCAAATCATGAGATATCCTATTCTTCCTCTCTGTTCTTGAAAATATAATCAAAATGGATTAATTGTGAATTAATAACATTTAAAGAACTCATTCATAGGTGCCAAGTACTCTTGCCAGATTTCACAACAATACACAACGTGTAACCCATAGGTACATGTCGTGTACCCGTGTTTAATGCCTCATGATGACTCACAAATTAATTCACATCATCGTACATTTATTTCATATAATGTGTAATTAATACACACTGTGTATTGACTGGTCCAGCCTGGTGCATGGTTTATCGGACTACATAATATGTGACTTGTGTACACAATGTGTAGTCCATTGGTAAAAGATGATCCACGTGTTTATTACACAGTGCATGTGACTAGTAACTATGTAACTCAGAGACAACATGACATATATCCCAGGTTCATACCTTATACTCCATTAATGTACATGATAGGCCAACATGCTCAGACCTTAGGCATGTGTTATGGATATACATCAAAGAACTATATATGATGTGTAGTTGGATAGTATATTCCATGTATATTACCTATTTATGCAGAATTTAAAATTAATTTATTATACTATTTAAACCTTATCAACATGTATTTCATAACTCAAACACACCATGTGATGGGTTTTATATATATTAAATGTATAATTAATTTCTGTATAATATTCATAACTACATATCATGGATAAGTCGTAATGCACTGATTACTCTACATGCATTAAAAGAAAAACATGTGACTTTATTTCATTTATTTGACAGTAAACATCATGAAATTACTTGATAAGACTTGTATGTTACATATTGTATGAGTAAATAGTATATAACCATCATACACGCTGGGTAGTTCATAAAAGTACTCAATGTATTTCCTATAAAGGTACATTTTTTATACATAATCAATTTTAAAATTTTTTTTAAATTAATGATGGATGAGAACTAAGATAAAAGAATTGATTAATTAAATAATAAAATTAATTTATTTGAGTGTGATTTGTCTTAAGTAATAATGATTTGGGTTGAATGTTAATTTATTAAATGTGTAATTAATTTCATGTATATGTATGATCATGAGCATAAACCAAACCTTTGTATCTGATTGGTTTAATTTTAATTTTATTATTATTAAATTAAATTGATGTTGTGCATGTCGTCCCTTGTCTCATTATGAAAGGGATTGTATGCCCATAGTTTCCTTTTATGTAAGGCCCCTAAACCAAACCTTTGGTTACCCTCTCCTATGTGTGAGTAAAATCTTATGTAATGGATAGAGTTCCAAAGTTAGTGGTGGTGATTCATGTTTGGATCCAACATGAAACCAATATAAGAGTTACTTGGGGGGACAGATGGAAAGCTGCAACATAAACCAAGTTATGGTTCAACGTATTTTTCCCCAAGGTAGAGGGTTAGTTAATCATCCACTAGATAAAATAACCATTAAGAAAGGATAATGATCATACCACTTTTAATTATTACTTTTCAAGTTTCTTGGTTAATTTCATTATGTATGTTATGTTGCGATCACATCTATTTATGAATTAACAAGTATACAAGATAGAACTAAAATACATTGGATTATGTGTTAAAATTATCAAAGACATGGTTAATAACTTAATTAAATCCAATTAATATTAATAATAATTTAATAAAGATAATAATGCTATATTTAAGTATAAAAATAAAAAACCCTCAATTATATATATTTATTCAGTATAGCTTTCCATAACGTAAGTTAAAATCAAACCATAGTTCATAATGATTTATCAGAAAAGTCAGGGTGATTTCAATTATTGGGGAATTATAACTTGAGTTT
Source organism: Viscum album (assembly GCA_963277665.1). Taxonomy (NCBI): domain Eukaryota; kingdom Viridiplantae; phylum Streptophyta; class Magnoliopsida; order Santalales; family Viscaceae; genus Viscum; species Viscum album. The sequence continues at coordinate 1,793,834,747 of OY728120.1, read as the reverse complement.
TGGGTCAACATAATGTAGTTTATATCAAGGGTTGAATACCAAAGTAGGACTTACTGTAAACAAGAGTTAAGGGTTGAGGAAATCCAAATCAAGGATTTCAGGATTGTGGAATCCATACAATAGATCAAGGAACTATAAGTTAATGTAGTTGGAAAAATCTTGCCTACCTAAAACCCTTCAGATAACATGTCGGGACAATTTCTAGATTATGAGAAGGGAAATATGGGTCCTTTTCCACTAGAATATCCACACAACAAGATATTCTAAAACCAGTGGTGAGGGATATTGATTTTTAATAAAATAGTGGGAGATTGATAAATTTAATATTTATTATATATTTTTATAAATTAGATAATGTACTATAATTAAAATCTTATTAATTATATAAATGATAACACACATGACTTTAACTATATCACTAAGATCCATATTTGATAAGGATAGGCTTCTCACTAGCACTCATTTTTAAGAATGGAAAAGGAGATTGTGTATTATTCTATGATATGAAAGGAAATTATATGTGCAAGAAAACCCCATTCCTAAAGTGCCCATCCAAGAGGATAGTGAAGAAGAATTTTTCTCTCTACATGAATCGTTTGTATGATACCATAGATGTCCAAAGTTTCATGCTATCATTTATGTACCATGGTCTTCTAAAGAAACATGAGGGTATGGATTCATATAGCATGATGTCTCACACATATCATTCTATCCTTACTTCATAAATAATTCTCCAGTTTTATTATTAATCACAACATCAGAAATAGTGAAAATTAATATTTACAACTTATTACTCTCATTCAATAAGTTGACAAGTACATTAGGCATGAAAAACCTGCAATCCTTATGGTGAAAAAGAAAACAAAGAATAAGGAAAATGGGACCAAGATTCATACTAAGTATAAATATACCAAGAATATTCCCTCCAAGAAGAAGAATATATGAAGGTTGGAGAAGGATAAATATGTAATATGTTTTTCATGTATAAATCCTGGCCACTAGAAGGATAAATACACCTAAAAGCAAGGGTAAGTTAAAGGTGTGTTTGTTATCAAGTGTAATATTTCTATATCAATACATTTGGTATTATATAAGACTTTTGGTGATCACATTTATATCAAAATACATGACCAAATTTGATTTTGAAAGATTCATAGAATAGATGTTGGTATTCAAGAAGCCAATGGAGCACAAATTTCTACTTTTTCTATAGGATACTACTACCTTACATTGCCAACTGGAATGGTTTTAATTTTAAAGAATTGTTGTTTTTTCCAGTGTTACTAAGAACAACATATTTGTTTACTACATTTACATGGATGGATTTATTTTTGAATTTGGAAATAAAGAATTCCTCTTTTACAAAGACAAAAATTTTATAGTCTAGCACAATTAAATAATGGTCTTTATGTATAAAATTATGAAAACTGAGTACTGGAAATTGATAAAAAATCATGTTTGAACAAATCATATAACACCCAGTTGTGGAATCACCATATGGTCATATAAATCAGAAGCTTATCACAAAGTTCTATCAAGATAGTTATTTAAACTATTTTGAGCTAAAACCACTTGAACTATGTCATGTTTGTTTACAAGGCAAAATGGCCAAACCACCATTTGATGGATAGGGTAAAAGATCCATGGATATTCTAGGATTGTTACACACTGATGTGTGTGGACCTTTTCCAATATAACATAGAGGTGGATATTATTCCTTCATAACTTTTAATAATGACTTGATTAGATATGGATATGTATACTTGATTAGGTATAAATTCAAGACCTTTGAGAAATTCAAAGAGTTCAATAACGAAGTAGAAAATAAACTTGGTAAGAGGATAATGAAGCTTTAATCTAATCAATGTGGTGAATATCTCAACCAAGAGTTTATATAATTTCTATGGGATTTTAGTATTCTATCTCGACTCACTCTCCCTTATACACCATTGTGGAATGGTGTTAATGAAAGGAGGAATTTTACCTTGCTAGACATGGTAAGGTCAATGATGAGTCATGTGGATATTCCATTATCCTTTTGGGGATATTCATTAAACATTGTAGAATACACACTGAAATGAGTACCAAATAAAGTAAAAAATGGAATTCTTAGTGAAAAGAAACTCGTTTTGTCACATACACATGTATAAGGATGTAATAAATTTTTTAAGGATGCATTTGGAAAAAAACTAGCACCCTAAGGCATGAAATATATATTTATAGGATATCCTAAGGAAACTAAGCGATATTATCTATATAAACCCGTAGATAAGAAAGTTATTGTCATAATACAAACCAAATTTCTTGAGATAAATCACATCCTCAAGAAGGATAGTGGGAGAAATATTGATTTTGATGAAGTTTATTCTCAAGATGCAAAAGAGATAGTGCAAGAACAGATTCCATAGGTCCTCATGGAAGAAGTTGTCCCCAAAACACAAGTAATATGTGGGAGAACCAAATAGTTAAGATAATAAGAAAGATATGGTTTTATAGTCATCAAATATGGTGTCTCAGTATTGATTGAAAATAATGAACCTATCTCCAAAAAAATGCAATGGAGATCAAAAAATTTGCAAGATAGAAAAAGAACATAAATTATGAGATGGATTCCATGTATCCAAAACAAGTTTGGGGTTTGGTTGATCTTCCAGTTGATGTAAATCATGTTGGATGTAAATGGGTATTCAAGAGAAAAATGAGTATGGAAGGTAAAGTAAATACATAAATAGCACGGATAATGTATAAAGTGTTTAAATAGTATCAAGGCTTTGACTATGATGAAACCTTTTCTATAGTTTCCATATTTAAATCCGTAAGAATTCTAATTTCTATAGCATCTGACCATGAATATGAAATTTGGTAGATGGATGTCAAAAAAAGTTTCCCTAATGGGAATCTTTAGAATTATATCTATATGACACAACCAGAAGGTTTTGTGACTCCAAGTAATGCCAAAATGGTTTAAAAGTTGTAGAGATCTATTTATGGATTGAATCAAGCATCCTAGTCATGGAACATTCAGTATAATAAATCTATAAAATAATTTTCATTCATTAAAAATGAATGTGAGCCATATTTTTACAAGTAGTTCAATGTGAGTATAGTTTTTATCCTAGTAGTATATTTTTATGACATATTACTTATTGTAAATTACATACAATTCTTATAGTCAGTTAAGGACTAGTTAAACTAGTACTTCTCTATGAAAGAATTAGGTGAATTAGCCTACATTCTAATGATCAAGATCATTTGTGATAGATCTAGGAGGTTTTTTGGTCTTATTCAAGGTACATACATTGACTAGATATTAAAAATATTTAGTATGGAATAATCTAAGAGAGTATTGGTTCCAGTATCACATGGTATAAATATTTACAAGAAGATTTTCCCTTAGAAACAACTGGAAAGAGATATAATGAGTAATATCTCATACACTTCTATGATAGGATATATCATATATTCCATGTTATGTACTAGACTTAATGTTTCCTATTCATTGAGCATGGTAGGTTCATATCAAGTTGACCTATGTGGGATATCATTGTTCTATTATTAAAGATATCCTTAAGTATCTAAGTCATATTGAGGATATGTTCCTAGTGCATAGTGGTGATGAGGAGCTAGTCATAAGGGTTTATACTGATTTTATCTTTCAAATATATCATAATGATATGAAGTCACAGTTAGGATATGCCTTTAGTCTCTACGGAGTAGTTGTGAGCTGGAAGAGTTAAGAGAAGCTAGTTGTAGATGATTCTACAGTGGAGTCCAAGTATATAGTGACTTCTAATGTAGTCAAAGAAGTTGTTTGGATACAAAACATAATCCAAGATCTTTATGTGGTTCCTAAAAGTAATGAACCTATAACATTATATTGGCATAATATCGTAGTGGTGGATCATGCGAAGGATTCGAGGACACACTAACGAACAAAGAACTTACTCCGAAAGTATATAATCTTGAGGGATCTTTCTCACAGGGGTGAATTTTATGTGATTAGATTTTCCATAAAAGAGAAAATGGTGGACCCCTTTACTAAAGTATTATCTCAACAAAATCATGAGTATCATGTGAGATTTAGTGGAATGAAGGTTGTTAGTAGTCGGCCTTAGTGAAATTGGGACTCTATTAGAGTTTGTTCTATAGAACAAACTTTTGTGTAATTTATGATTACATGTATTCATTGTTTTGAGTATTAATAAACTTCTTAACACATCATGATCATTCTTCTATGTGACATAGTACGTGATAATGTTCTAAGAGTAATGGTCACACTGAAAGGTTATAGAGGTTCCCTGCAATGATGAGAACCTAAAATTTAAATGAAAGTATTCTTAAAATATATATTCTATATTCAGATGATATCATTTGAAAAGATACAAATGGTACAGGCTATCAGGGGTGGAGACTCGTAAACGTTGATTAACTTTCTCATGGTGTAAACCCTTGGTAATTTCCAGTGCAAGAGATTTTGAGAACATGACCTTCCAGAAGGACATACACAATTATATGTGTAATTGGATGTTATGCTCTATGCACATGTGTATTGATACTTATACTTTGAGATTATTATTAATGGATATTATTATTCACATACTTTTTTGTATTTATAAAAACTGTGATGACACATGTTCATGAAATAGTAGGATATGTTGGGTGTGTCATGAGTGATATTGCATTAATGAATAATGTGAGAAAGGATTTATCTCTTCTATTACTTAATGAAGCTTGATATATTAGGTCCTTTGATGATAATTTTAAAACCTAAATAAATCCATGTCCATGGTGTTCTGTGGGTAGGTTCATTTTCAGTAAGTTGTAGAAAGAAAATTTAAGAACATAGGTTGATGACACCAGCATGCAACCTTCATGGTTAGAGATATCGAGATTAAGAGATTAAATTACATAATAAGAATTCATATGAGGTTTTATGTCATTGTGATAATAAATTTTTTTTCTCTATGGGTGTTTTACGGTGTTTCTAGTTTTTAACCTTGGAATTTAGGTGCCTCCACCTAATGCCACTAAGAAAGAGGCCTAGAGGATCACACACTAAGTGTATCCAAAACCTCGATTAAATATTATTATTTAAAATTTTGAATAAATATTATTTTTATATGTGGTTTTATAATTATTCGTATTTTCTTGATCACATATATTATGTAAATTTTCATTCTAGGGAATATTTGTGAGGAGAATATTTAATAAATATGTATTTTTATTTTATTAAATATAATATTTATTTATTTATTAATGATTAATGTTGTGATATTTATTTATTAAATAAATTGTCATTATCCAAGGACTGATAAATATTATGAAGAAATGGTGGACTTAGTTTAATAGGCCTGGGGTGAAATAATATATATTAAATATTATTTGAATAAATTTTAAACAATTTTTTAATAAATAATATTTAATTAATCAGTGAGTTTTATGCATTTCAAGTAAAATAATATTATTATTATTATTATTATTTGTACATGGGGTTCACTGAGTATTGAGAAAATAATAAGGTCCAACTGAGATAATTTTAGTTTTAACTCTATATCTATTTAAACACAATTATATTTTTTCTAACCATAACACTAGCCATTTGTTTGGTTGTGCATAAAAATATTTGGAGAATCCTATCAAGCCTTAGATATCTCCTCTACAATAATTATCTCTATAATACAGATAAATCTTCCACTATCAACTCTCTTGATTCTAGATAGAACTAGGAGATTCCTTCTTTGAAGGGATTCTCATAGAGATCAAAGATGAATGGTGCAAGCATTAGGATCTTTCCTACTAGCACCCAAAGATTCAAATGGCATCACTTGGAGGTTTGGGAGGTGTATGTGGATCACCTCTTGAGGTAATATACACTTTATTCCTTCGACGAAATTATGGTATTATGTTGAGACGTTGTAAGATTCATCAATGAAAAAAATAATTCATCAAAAATTAATTCTTTAACTATTTAAATTAATTATAAATTGTTATGTGATGATCCTTTATTTTGGTTTGGGGGTTATTTTTTCAATTAATCATTGAATTAATTATGTTGTTCATGGTGTTTTACATCACGTACATCTCATATTAATCATAAATTCTAAAAAAAATCATGTTGGGCATGCCCTAATGGTGCTTCCACTATTCCCCAATTTCTTTATATAAATAGATTGTTATTTTATTTTGAAAGAGGTTAATCATTATACACAACATTCCTATTAGTGTCTTCATCCCCCTATATTCCTCTCACGACCAAGAAGAACAAGAGAGATTCCTTTAAGTTTGAAGGAATGTGAAGTGATCAAGGTGAACAACGCAAGATAATCAATCGGTCGTGCTAACACCTGGTGTTTCATCAGCATTGTTCGAAGATCAAAGGAACGTGTGTGGATCATCATTATAATGGATATGCTTTGGGTCCTCGTGATGCAATGAGGATTCACCAATTGAGTTAGAATGATCAACACCATCAATGAAGAAATATATCAATACCAAGGTAATCTTTCTTCTAATGTTTTAAATTTATTATAAATTAATGTGAACAAATATTCTCTCTTAGTTCCAGAAAAACATTTGTTAATATTCTTCAGAAAAAAAATTTATTGTTCATGGAATCACATTATTTATATTATGGATGATTTGTTGAATATGATAAAATCCGAGTTGGATATAGGCCCAATAGGCACTTTAGCTACACCCAGAACCAGCAATTGTTACATCGTTCCTTTTCTAATTTAGGTACAACCAAATAGACATTTCCTTTTGGTCAAGTAGAAAAAATAAATAGAGATACATTCCTTTTCAATGGAGGTATGGTCGATACATATCTTACTTTTGTAAGCAAAATCATAAACCAATTACAATGATTTAGTATGGAAGAATAAATGAAATAATTACAGTTCAAAAAAAATAGAACCATATTAAAATGATGAATCCTAAAAGGCTGAGTAACATGATCTCACTAACAATGTTTCATAGTATAAAAATGAAATTAGTATCATGAAAGTAGTCATATGATCTTAGTAACCAGTATTCATTTAGTTCCCTTTCTTCCCCTTTTATAAACATGATCATGGAAGTATTATTTGGATTTGATTCATGGTGAGTTGATGTTCACGTTTTGTGAAGTTCTAATGTAGCTTTTTTTCACTTCATTATTGTCTTAGAGTCCAATGGATAGTGTGTTCTAACCTAGTTTAAATTACAATTCCAAAATTCTAAATGAAAATAAACTCAAATAAAAACAATTATCAACATGAAAAATAATAGGTTGGTCTGCCTAAGTCAAAGTACATATATTGAAAAGATACTAAATAGATTTAGTATCAAACAATCTAAGAGGGGATTGTTTCCATTGTCAGGTGACATTCATCTTTCTAGGAAAATGTGTCCTTAGACACATGAGGAAATAAATGGAATGGAAAGGATTCCATATGAATCAGTGATTAGTTCAATCATGAATGTTATTCTATATAATATTTTAGATGTATCCTACACATTAAATGCAGTCGAAAGATATCAAGTTATTCCAAGTGACCACCATTGGATGGAAGTCAAGACTATCCTTAAGTATTTGAGGCATACTAAGGATATGTTCCTAGTTTTTAGAGGATATGAGGAACTAGTCATTAGAGGATATGCAAATAATAGTTTACAAACTGATCAATATGACATGAAGTCATAAATGGGATACATATTCATTTTGAATAGAGTTTTTGTGAGCTGGAAGAGCTCAAATTAGGTTGTAGTCATAAATTCTATAGTAGAGTCTGAGTATATTCCAACTTCTGAGGTAGATAAAGAAGTAATATAGATGCACAAATTCATCCAAAATCTTGAAATTATACATATCACTAAAGATCTTATCACACTCTATTGTGATAATACTATAGCAGTGGCTCTCGCAAAAGAGTCAAGGCCACATCAGTGGATAAAGCACATACTTTAAAAGTATCATCTCTTGAGGGATTTTCTCATAGTGGTGAGGTTGTAGTGAGTAGTATTTCCATGGAAGAAAATTTGGAAGTCCCCTTGAACAAATCCTCAAATCATTTGAATCATGATTATCATGTGAGGTCTAGACGACTGAGAGTGATAGGAAGTTGGCTCCAGTCCAAGTGGGAGTTTTTTGTAGTTGGTGTCTTAGGATCAACTATTTGTACTTTGATTATATGTATATTTGATATATTGAATATTAATAAAAGATATTATTACATATTATTTATTTTTCATTATGACTCTAATGTAAAATGTCTAAGAGTATATGTCACATTGATAAGGTCATAGCATTTCACTGCTATGATGAGAACCTTAAAGTGCTATGAAAATATTATTAAATAATATCTTGTGATTTGATAACATGCTATGATGGGACACATAAAACATAGATTGATAGGGGTGAGTACTCATAATCATATGAGGCTTCTTCTCATGAAGTTCACACTTGGTAATCTCCAAGATGAGAGATTATGAGAATAGACCCACCAATTGGAATTATGCATGTTTTGGTGTTATCAAATATTCCTATCTGTGAGTGTGTGTAATGGTCCTTAGAATTTAATATTATCAATTATTCATGTCATGAATCACATACTTATATTTACTGAGAAAAACCGTCACAAAATATATTGGAGGTAAGTAGGGTATGTTGAGTGCACCGCAATTGACATGTCATTGATGGATAAGTCAAGGAAGGATTTGTCCCTTCCATATTTATGTAATATGATATCTCATAATTTGGATTTGAATAGAACTTATGAACTAAATTCCATGGTCATGGTGTAATGATGTATTTATTTTAGATAGTCAAAGAAATATGTATGGATCATATAGGTTGGGGACATAGATGTGAAACCTTCTTTATGAGATATTAAGACAAAGGGATTATATTACACAGTAAGCATTCATATATAGATATTGTCATTGTGATATCAAGTTCTTTATCTTGGGTTCCTTGACCCATGTCTAGATAATAATCTGGGACTTTAGACAAGCCTGCCTAATGCCAATGAGAAATAATCCTAGAGTGTCACATACTAAGTGCTTTTGATGATAAAAATTAAATTCTATTTGAATTTAATTATTTGAATAAATATTATTCTCAAGGCTGGGGAATAATTTTATTCAAGTTTTATTTATCTCTAATATTCACAAGGTAATAAATAATTCAATCAAACTTCACTTTTGTATTATCTTATAAATGCATAACATGAGTCATGAGGGACCAAAATGGTGGAGACCAATAGAATATCCATGAACAATTATATTACAATTTTAGGGGATAGAACCAATATAATGAAAAATAATAATGCTCTCACTATAACTCTCATGACTGGCCAAGGCATCTACTGTGAAATTCCCTTCTCTTAATGTGTGTCAGACCTCAATGCCTTGATCTAGGATTATTTTTCACTCCCTGATAACATAAGAAATATTAAAAGGAGTGTAATTATTATTTCACATAAACCAAACTAGAACAGAAGATTCCAACTCAACCACTGAAATATTAATTTTAAGCTCACAAAGCATAATACCACTATGCATGGACCTCACTTATACCCTGATGGAGTTCCTTGGACCATAAAAAATACTAAAGCCAAGTAGCATGGATCCTCTGTCATCATGCACCAGAACACCCCCTCACATAACCCCTTTCTCTCAAGATCCATCCACATTCAACTTTATCCCCAAACTTTTCTGACCCCATTTGAACCATCTTCCCCAACCTGAACTACCTATACCTAGTGAAGGGTAGAAAATTTTCAGCAAGATCCCCCATAATGAGAATGATAACTCACCAGATTTGATGAGAACTTTGCGGTCCACCACTAGGTACATTAAAAAATCTTTATACCTAGATGTGAGGGTCATTTTCCATCCCTAGTAGAGTTTATTTTTTCCTATATAATCCAACAAACCGCTCTAAGAACCACAAAACATATTTTAATATCAACATCAGAATGTATGGAGCCCTAAAACTAGTAAGAAATAAACTTTTTAAGGGTCTCCACTTGATAGATATCCCTATGAACTTCTTGATAAGGTTACATGAAAAAAACCCACACACTTCTAAGGAAAAGGTGCTAGAAAATTTTGGAGCTAGGAGCGACACAACATCAAAAACACAAAGCGAGCTAGAATCCATTTTTTGAATGTTATCATCTATAGGGAGAGCCTAATTTATAAAATCCCAGAATAGAAAATTGATTTTCATAGGGATCTTTTTTAACCACATCTTTAATTACAAATAATCTATAGCATTGTTTTCATGCAACCACTCATGATAGGCCATACTACAAAAATGCTTAGACAACAAGTTAGAAAAAACACACATGTCAAGTTCGTTAACCATGAAAATACTTGTATAAAGTGTTATCGGATCCATATCAAGCATCATGTTAATGAATACAACAAACTGGAATGCTTCTCTAGAAGATATATTAGGCACTGGGAAACCCGGTAAGAAAATAGGGTCATCACATGCCCATTTATCCTTCAAAAAACTAAGGTCAGTGGTACCCACTACCGATCACACCTTCACCTTTAGATTTTCCATTTGTTCCATCTATTAGATTTTGTGTCCTAGAACAAACTATTTATACTTTGATTACATGAATATTTGATGTATTAAATATCAAATTAAACATATTACTACATATTGTTTATTGTTCTGTATGACTTTAATGTAATAATTTCCTAGAGTATTTGTCACATTGATAAGGTCATAGTAGTTCACCACTATGATGAGAACCTTGAAGTGCTATGACAATATTCTTCATATAGTTCTATAATTGGATAACAAACTATGATGAGACACTTAGTATATAGACCGTCAGGTGAAATTACTCATAAGTAGACGATACTTCTTCTCATGAAGTTCAAACTTGGTAATCTTCAAGAAGGGAGATTATGATAATAGACCCACCAGTAGGAATTTTGTATGTTTTGGTGTCATCGAATATTCCTATCTAAGAGCATGTGTAATGGTCCTTAGACTTTAAGTTTATCATTAATGTATATCATGACTCACAAACTTAGATTTTCTGATGAAAACCATCATGTCATATATTGGCGGAAAGTAGGGTATATTGGGTGCATCAAGAATGAAATGTTATTAATGGATAATTCAAGGAAGTATTTTTCACTTCCATATTTATGGAAGCTAATATATCATACCTTTAATTGAAATAGAACTATCACCCTAAATTCCATGGTCAGGGTGTGATGACAAGTTTATTTCAGATAGTCAAATAATGACGTATCAAGCATATAGGTTGATGACATAGCCATGCAACCTGCTTGGTGAGATATAGTGAAAAATGGGTTATATTACACATTGAGCATTCATATTTCTTCATCATCATTGTGACTTTAAGTTCTTTCTCCTGAGTGCCTTGACCCATTGTTAGATAATAATATTGGACTTTAGGCAAGTCCAGCTAATTCCAACCAGAAAGAATCCTAGAGGGTCACACACTAAGTGTTTCTATTGGTCTTGATTAAATTCTATTTGAATTTAATTAATAGAATAAATATTATTCTCAAGACCTAGGAACAATTTTATTCAAGTTATATTGATCGCATAAAATAAATAAATATTTATTCACCAAATTGTGAATAAAATATATTTATTTATTTTATTGAATATTTAATAAATATTTATTTACTAGTTTGTGAATAAAATATTTATTTAAGAGAATAAAATATTTATTCATGTGTTTAATAAATGAAAGAGGAGTTTGAATATACCAAGACCGTGTTAAGTGATAAGATAATTATTTACGAGCTAGTAAATATTATTTATTCATTTTTCACAAGTTGGTGCACTAAAATAATAATAATAATAATAATAATAATAATAATAATATGTGGCATTAGATTTAATTAATGGTTATAATTATATTTAATGGTTGTTATGAAATTAAATTTTGTAACCAAAATCCCAGCTCTATAAATAGACGGTTATGTCCATTGTGTAAAGCATTCAAAACCAATTACAAGTTTGGGAATAGATAATTGTTGTGCACAACAAATTCTATCTCAATTCCTACTCTCTCCCTCTCAAGAATGAGAAACCCAAAAGATAATTTCTTCAATAATAAAGAACGAGTGATCAAGAATGAACAACACAAGACATTCGATTCACTGCGCTAACACCTAGAGAATGAGTGGCATTTCTCAGAGACCATTGGAGTATGTTTGGATCACCGCTATAGGGATTCTACCCTTGGATCCTTACAAGTGAAATAAAGGAAATCCATAAGGGCCATTTTGGATGATCAACAATCATCAATGAAGAAATTTACTTATCCCAAGTACTTATTTCTTTAGATATTAAATAAATTAATTATAAATTTTATGTGAAAGATCCTCTCTCTTGGTTTTGGGAAATTATTATTAAAATATATTTTAATATATAGCCTTCCACTATAATGCTTTTTCTACTCCCAGAACCAAAAAGTGGTATCAAAGTGGTCACATTTAAATTTATAATTATTTATTTGATTTTTTATCTATGAGAAATTGTGGTTAGATTTTCATTTCATGTTATTATTTCTTTAATCTGATTTGAATTAACATGTTATCAACTTATTAATCATGTTCGTTCAATGTTTCATTTTATTAGATATTTAATAACAAATGAAGAATGAGCAAAGATGCCATCGAGAAGTGCCAAATCTTTGGCTGGTAAAGCTGGGTTACACGGTGTGCGGCCAGAGCACAAGTCGTATACCCATATGCATTGTATCTAGATGTGCTAAGAAATTAAATACACATGGTGCTTTTATTGCACATCACGTGTTGACCAGGACAACCTAGAACACAGAAAGTGTATACAGGGTATATAACTGGAATGTACACACCATGTAGTTTGGCTAAGTTAACACGCTGAATCCCCAGTCATGTGACTTGAATATACGAAAAGCGAGGTACATGGAGTGTAGCTGGATGTACATGCCATGTAGTATCCCATTGATGGATAAAATTAAAATTACATTACGTTTGAAAAATTACATCATTAAAACCTTATTTTATTGATTGGAACACCATTGTGTGTTTAACAATTTAATAATTATTTTAAAGAATTTTAAATGCTCAGTTAATTTACTATAATAAATATGTCATTAATGGTTTTGCCATTTATTTTCCATAAATTCCAAATTAATGGGTATCTCCAATTAAGTTTGGATAATCTTTAAGATGAAAGGGAATTAATTAATTTATTAATTAATTAATATAAGTGTGTGTAGATTTCAGGCGTAGTGGAATCATGGGAGGGACAATGCCCAACTTTTATTTTTTTCCATTATTGATGAACAATCTAGGATCTAGTGATGGTGAATGTTGTGATCCACATAATTGAATAAAATAAATTAGACAAAGGAATATAACTCATAACTGAGAAGAGAGGATTAATATATTTTGTTTATAATTAATTTAATTTAATAAGAATCACCTCCAAGGTTTATTATTTATTCATTGATGCGTCCAACAATAGATATACAAGTGTATCATCATTGCATTAGAGATATAAAGTGTATATCTCCTATAGCGGTGACCACACATGTTCTACGTATCTCCAGAGATCACTGAAGGAGTCTCCGAGTGTTAGCACATAAGATCCTTGAACTTGTGATGTCTGCCTTTGATTCCTTGAGAGCTGCTTCCAAAATGTTCTCCTTGATCTGGTGGAGGAGGATCTCTCTTGTTATTGAGAGTGTTCTTGGATAGGGATGAACTCTCTAGGCTTGAGAGATTTTATCCAATTCATTGTGCACAACACAATAGGCGTCATATAACATTCCCTTGGCTAATGAGAGAATAATATAATCGGGAATTTATTTCATTAGGGTAATAATAAATAATTTCCATAAGTGCCTCAATTATTTTATTAATCCTAGAGAAACCCCCATGTCAAATAATAATAGAAAAATTATTATTTCTTGACATGTGCTTATCTTGCAAATTATAATTAAATATTATTTAATCAAATAATATTCAATATTATTATTTCTCACTGGACCATTAACTTGGTCCGCAAATCCTCCACCATATTCATTGAAACTTAAATAATGAATATTTATTTATTAAATAAATATCACTATATTATTCACCAATAAATATATAAATATTATATTCACTAAATAGAAAATAAATATTTATTAATTATTATTCTTAAAATATATTCTCTCGAATAACTAGTGTCGAAATAAATGCGATTAGGAATCCATGAATAATTATTAAAAAAAACCGGAATAATATTTATTCAACTTGTTAAATAATAAATAATATATTATTTAACTAAGATACAGGATACACTTAGTGGGTGACCTTCTAGGCCTCTTTATCAATGGAATTAGGCAGAGAAGACTAAATTCCAAGGTTAACATCTAGCAACATTCCAAGGAACTCATAGAGAAAGAAGTTAACACTGCAACAACATTTCACTTTATACGAATTCTTACCATTTAATACAATTACTTTGTCTCGATATCTCTAATCAAGCAGGTTGTATGGAAGTGCCATTAACCCATGTGATTGATTCCTTATCCTTTGACTTCCCTAAAATTGAACTCACCTATAGAACACCATGTCCATGGATTTATTTAGGCTATATCATTTCCATCAAAGGTATTGAGATATCAACTTCTGTTATGGAATATAAGGAACAAATCCTTTCTCATATTTTTCATTAATGTAGTATTAATCATGTCGCACCCAACATTTTCTACCTCACTGTGAACATACATCATCATGGTTTTCACCAATACATCTAAGTGCATGAGTCATAACACCCATTAATAATAATCTTAAATTCTAAAGACCAATACATACGTCCAAATATAGGAACATCCAATGATACTTATAAATGTGGATTTCCTACCGGAAGGTATCATTCTCATAATATCCTCCTGGACATTACCAAGGTCATGCACCATGAGAATATGACTCAAATTCCTATGAGTCTCCACCCCAGATAGCCTATATCATTTGTGTCCCTTCAAATGATATCATCCAGATATAGAACCTATATTCAATAATAGTGTCATGGAACTTCTGGGTTCTCATCATAGTAGGGATCCGCTATGATATTTTAGTGTGACAGTTACTCTTAGGACATTATCACATACAATGTCATGTAGAAGAAAAATCATGATGTAATAAGAAGTTTATTAATATTCATCCAATGAATACATGTTTATCATAAAGTACAAAGAATTTAGTTCTAGGGCACCAACTCAAACATAATCTCACATGCACTAGAGTAAACTGCTAACAATATTCAGTCTTCTAGCTCTCACATGATATTCATGATTCTGTTGAGATAGGCCTTTAGTTAAGGGGTCCTCAACATTCTCTTCCATGGATACTATACTCACTATAACTTCACCCCTTTAATAGAAATCCCTTAATAGGTTATGCTTCCAGAGTATGTGCTTTGTCTGTTGATATGACCTTGGTCCTTTTTCAAGATCCAAAATTGTAGTATTATCACAATACAATGTGATAGGGTATTTATTGCAAGGTACCACATCAAGCTCTTAGAAAAAGTTCTAAATCCATATGGCTTCCTTAGCTACATCATAAGTCTCTATATATTCAGACTCTGATATATAATCAGCGACAACTAGATGCTTTGAACTCTTCTATCTCATAGCTCCTCCGTTGAGACATAAAACATATCCCAATTTTGACTTTAGATCATTTTGATCTATCTAAAAACCAACACCAGTATACCCTCTGATGATAAGCTCCTTGTCTCCTCCATACACCAAGAACATATCCTTAGTTCTTCTCAGATACTTAAGGATAGTCTTAATAGTAGTCCAATGTTGTTCTCATAGATCTACATGATATATTCATACCATTATCAGTGTATAGGAAACATAAAGTCTAGTACATAACATGTCATGCATTATAGATCCTATCGATGAAGCATATGGGGTCTTACTCATTCTATCTTTATCCTGTTGTGTATGGGGACATATTTTCTTAGAAATATGTAAACCATATGACACTGGAACTAATCCCATCTTGGATTGTTACATAAAAAATCTCTTTAGTATCTGGTAAATATATGTACTTCGACTTAGTCTAAGAAGCATCTTGAATCTATCACAAATGATATTGATCCCTAGAAAGTAGGCTACTTCGCCTAAGTCCTTCACAGAGAAGCACTTGTTCAACCAGTCCTTAACAGATTGTAAGACTGGTATGTCATTTCCAGTAAATAATATGTTGTCAATATATACTACTAGGATAATGACCGCATTCCCACTAAACCTTTTATAAACACAAAGATCACATTTTTTCTTAATGAAATCAAATTATTTTATGGATTCATCAAATTGAATGCTCCATGACCTAGATTCTTTCTTCAATCCATAAATCGGTATATGCAACTTGCAAATACTTTTGGCATCACCTGGTGTCACAAACCCTTCTGGTTGTATCATATAGACATCTTCCTGAAGGTTCTCATTAAGGAATGTAGTTTTGACATCCATTTTCCAAATATCATAGTCATGATAAAATGGGTTTCTTTACCCTTCATAGCTCAAAGGTAATTCCATTTTCTTCTTTAGTTGGTACTCGGTTTAATGTGTAGGTTGTAGTTTGTAATGCATATACCAAAAGGATAATGGAATATTTGCATGACTCATCATCGACCTTACCATGTCTAACAAGCTAGGGTTCCTCCTTTCACTAGAACCATTCCACTGTGGTGTATAAGGTGGAGTGAGTTGATATAGAATCCCAAAATCCAATTGAAATTCGATGAACTCTTGGTTATGATATTCTCTACCTTGATCTGATTGAAGCTTCTTTATCTTCTTACCAAGTTGATTCTCTACTTAATTATTGAATTCCTTGAATTTCTCAAAGGAATCAAGACTTATACCTCATCAAGTAAATATATCCATATCTACTCAAGTCATCAGTAAAATTTATGAAGTAAGAATATCCACCTCTAGCTTTTACTAGAAATGGTCCACACACATCAGTGTGTACCAATCCTAGAATATTTGCGTCCCTTTCAACCTGTCCACTAGATGGTGGTTTGAACATTTTCCCTTGTAAACAAGTGTGACATCTATCAAGTGGTTTTAGCTCAGAAGAGTCTAAATAACCATCTTGATAGAGAATTTTCAAATTCTTCTGATTTAAATGAACAAGATGGTGATGCCACAACTGGGTGTTAAATGATTCATGTAAACTTGATTCTTTATCAATTTCCAACACTTGGTTTTCTTAATTTAATACATAAATACCATTATTTAAATGTGCAATACCATAACATATTTTGTCCAAATTTTATTTCTAAAATTGAAAATAAACCCTTCTATATCCAAACTTGATATAGAAATTATGTTTTTGGTAACACTAGGTACACAATAACAACCATGTAAAACCAAAATCATTCATGTTGGCAATGTGAGGTTGTAGTCACCAATGACAAGATCATCCAGCCTTGCACCATTAGCAGCTCAAAGATCCACCTCTCCTCTATCAATTTTACAAAATATACTTGGTTCCTACATTTGAATACATGTTTGATCACCAAAAAATATATCTAATACCCAATATGTATAAATGGAAATATTTCACTTGATAATGAACCCACCTTTGGATTCCCCTTACCTCTAAGTGCAGTGCCTCTTCTAGTGGCCTGACTTGCCACATGCAAAGCATATTGACTCCTTTTCCATTCCCTACCTTTGGGTCTTATTCTTCTTGGTCAGATGGTACTAAGGGGTTTTATACTATTTATAAGTCTTAGGCCCCTTTTCCTTGTCCTTCCTATTACTATTCACCTTAAGGACTACGGGTTTTTCACACCCCATGTCCTTATCCACTTGGCGAATTAAAGTAAGAAGTTTCGATATACTCTTCACATTATTTCTAATATTATAATTCATAGTAAAACTAGATAAGGTCTTGGGAAATGATGATAGTATGAGATCTGTATGCAAATCATCCTGGAATTTAATCCCTAAGATGTCTAGACACTCAATGTAGCCAATAAGCTTGACTACATGTGGCCTAACTAGTGTAAACTCTCCAAGCTTAGTGGTGAAAAAATCATTGGTGATATCATACCTCTCTTGTCTCTCCTTATCTTTATAGAGATCACTAAGGTGATAAATCGTGCTATAAGGATCTATTTCCTCATTTTACTTCAAGAGCTCATTGATCATGGATGATAGCATGAGGCACTGAACATATGTAGCATCATTCAGATGCTTCTCTTACATAGAGAGCTCCTCACCACTCACCTCATTTCAAAGAACAACTGGTAAAGGTTCTTCTAGCACATATATTTTCCTTTCATGGTGAAGGATGACCTGAAGGTGCCTTTGAAACTCCTAGAAATTAGTTCTGGTGAGAAGGTTTTTCTTCTCGAGTATGGATCACAATGATATGTTTGATGTTATTTTTAATGTTATTTCTAAAAATAAGATGAATAAATTTTTAGCACTTTATCTGATAAAATTAAGATAAATATATAAATAAATATTCATTAGTCTCCCACTATTTTATCCACACCCAATAACCCTCACTATTGGCTTCAGAATATCTTGTTTCTTGGAAATTCTAGTGTCAAAGATCCATATTTCCCTTCACATTACCCCAACTTTGGTTGGTCAAGAAATTTGAAAGGATTTAGTTAGGCATTCCAAATTCCAACTGGATTAACTCTCCGCTCCTTGATCTATTGAGTGGACTCCCCAATCTCGAAAGCCTTAATTTTAGATTTCCTCAAACTTTGCCTCTCAATTACACCAAGTCCTACTTTGACAGTCAACCCTTGATGTAAAATAGGTCAAATCAACCCAAAACCTCAAATTAAAATTCCCCAATAATTGAAATCACCCCAACTTTTGTTGGTCAAGCACTTTGAACTATAATTTGATTATAATCGAAGTAATGGAAGGCTATACCGACTTAATATTTTATTGAGGGATTTTTTCCTTTATGCATAAATTACCATTTATTATCTGTTCACATGCTTGTTAATATTAAGTGGGATAAGCTTAAGTGATTAATCGTGTATTAGATAATATTTACACATAAGACGGTTTATTTTAGTTACATCTTTCATGATTGTTAATTCATTAATTATGTGATCATGACAAAACATCCATAATGAATAACCATACAACTGATAAAAATAAAATAAAGGGTATGATCATGAGATTATTCCAATGGTTATTTTATCTAATAGTTGATAAACTAACCACTGACCTAGGGGAGAAACACCTTCAACCAATTAGATTCGTGTTTATAGCTTTCCACCAATCCACCTTTATATCTCCTTGGCTTGGTTTCACCTTGGCTCCTAACTTGAAATGTCTCCACTATATTGGGAGCTTCATCCATTACATATGATTTTACTTACACATGGGTCAGGGGTAAAAGGGGATTTATATAAAAGAAACCATGGGCATGAAGGCCCTATATATTAATGAGGAGAGAAGGCACACGTGCCTAAAATTTAATTTAATAAATGAAAAGGAAACCAATAACATACAAAAGGTCAGGTCTAGTTCATGATCATACACATACATGCAATTAATTTACACATTTAATAAAACAAGCATTCAATTCTTTAATAATTCTTATTTAAGATAAATCGTGATTGAATCAATTAATTGTTATCTTTAATTAATCAATCCTTTTATCTTAATCCTTTTATGAATTTCCTTGAGATTCCCATCCATTATGGTTTTAAACAAATTAGAATTCATTTAAAATTAACCTTGTACATAACTTGTACCTTGGGGGTAACCCGATGAATACCCATCCAAACCTACCCAACATGTATTATGCTCGTATACTGCTTTACTCTTATGACATATGGAATACATGAATTATCATGTACTTTCATGACATGTACTTAACGGATGATTACATGAATTACATAACTTTTTGGATATGTGTTATGCTTCAATGCACTTAGAGTAACAACCTTTAATATGAATTATACATGAAATGAAAATTTGAAAACTATGAAAATATTAAAGTTTTAATTTTTCATACTTTTGTAAAGTACACGAAATGTAGATCCGATCTACACGGTGTGTACTACCTACATCATCTATCTGAAGTACATGCCTAGGGACTCAACATGTGAGGTGTACTTTGGAAATTTATAAGTACACGTCGTGTCTAATGGGCCACACATTATGTTGACTCTGAATTACACAATCACCAGTTGACTAAGCCATGTAGGGGATACACAGCCCGACCCTAACTTGAAAGGGAATACACTCCATGTCTAGTGGGCCACACTGTAGGTAGTCTGGATAACTGTGTTCTGGTATATCCCAGTCAACATGCAGTGTAAGAATTAATTACACCGCGTGTCATTAATGCACATGGGTTGAGTAATTGCTGAACTACTCTTGATGCATTGAACAAAACTACATAGTGAGTAGATCCTACAACCCGGTGTGTACTTCTATGCTACCTGGACAGAACCCTTGAAACCTCTAGATGAGTTCCTTGATTTAATTTTATTAAAAAAATCAATTTTTTCTATTATATCTGTGAGAAACGATCAAGTAAGAACATATCTCATAATTAAGATTAAAAGAAATGATTAAACTTGAATAAAAAAAACTAAATTATTAAACAAAAAATCATCAATGAATTATTTAAATAATTATAAATAATAATAACCTCTCTTTGATACTGGTTGTAGGTTCTGGGTGTAGTGGAAGTGCGAGAGGGATGGTGCCCAACTTTTAGTTTTACCCTTATCGATGAACAATTTGAGATCTAGCGACGGTGAAAATGGTGATCCACATAATTGAATCAAAGAAATAAGAAAAAGGAATAGAACCTAGAACCAAAAAGATAGGATCAACATATTTTGTTTATAATTAATTTAATTAAATAAGAATTACCTCCAAGGTTTATTCTTTCTTCATTGATGTGTTTGGTCATAGATCTGCAGGTTTACCGTCATTGCGTTGTAGAGATCAAGGGTAGATATCCTCTAGTGGTGATCCAAATGTGTTCCACATATATTCAGACATCGCCAAAGTAGTCTCTGGGTGATAACAAGGAAGATTGTTATGCTTGTGATGTCTGCCTTCGATCATCTTAGTAACCTCTTCCAAAGCATTCTACTTGATCTGGTGGAGGAGGATCTCTCTTGTTCTTGAGAGAGTTCTTGGAGAGAGATGAACTCTCTAGGCTTGAGATATTTTCTTCAATTTGTTGTGCACAACCCAATAGGCATGTCATAGATTTCCCTTGGCTAATGAGAGAATAATATAACCAGGCATTTATTTCACTAGGGTAGTAATAAATAATTTTCACAAGTTCCTTAATTATTTTATTAATCCTAGTAAAAACCCCATGTCAAATAATATCAGAAACATTATTATTTCTTAACATGCACTTATCTTGCGAGTTATAATTAAATATTATTTAATCAAATAATATTCAATATTATTATTTCTCACAGGACCATTAACTCAATCTACCAATCCTCCTCCATATTTATTGAACCTTGAATAATGACTATTTATTTATTAAATAAATATCACAACATTATTCTCCAATAAATAAATAAATATTATATTCACTAAATAGAAAATAAATATTTATTAATTATTCTACCCACAATATATTCTCTCAAATAACTAGTGTAGAAATGAATGCGATCAGGCATCCATGAATAATTATTAAACCAAAACCAGGAATAATCTTTATTTAACTTGTTAAATAATAAATAATATATTATTTAACTGAGATACTGGATACACTTATTGTGTGACCCTCTAGGCCCCTTTCTCAGCGGAATTAGGTGGAGTAGCCTAAATTCCAAGGTTAGCATCTAGAAACATTCCAAGGCACCCATAGAGAAAGAATTTAACGCCTCAATGACATGTCACCTTATACAAATTCTTACCATGTAATATAATCCCTTTGTATTGATATCTCCAATCAAGTGGGTTGCATGCAAGTGCCATCAACCCATGTGCTCGATTTCTCATTCTTTGACTTCCTTAAAATTGAGCTTACCTATAGAACACCATGGCTATGGATTTATTTAGGATATATCATTTACATCAAAAGGCCTGAGATATCAACTTCCATTATGTAACAGAAGGGAAAAATCCTTTCTTTCATTATTCAATAATGCAGTATTACTCATGATACACCCAACATATCCTACCTCACCTCGAACATATGTCATCATGGTTTTCACCAATATATCTAAGTGTGTAAGTAATAATACCCATTAATAATAATATTAAAGTCTAAGTACCAATACACACATCTGCAGATAGAAACATCCAATGAAACTTATTAATTTGGATTTCCTACCAGTGGGTATCGTTCTTATAATATCCTCCTAGAAATTACCAAGGGTGTACACCATGAGAAGGTGCCTCAAAGTACTATGAGTCTCCACCCCTGATAGACTATATCATTTTTGTCCCTTAAAATGATATCATATGGCTATAGAACATATATTCAAGAATAGTGTCATGGCACTTCCAGGTTCTCATCATAGTAGGGATCCTCTACGACCTTTTAGTACGACAACTACTCTTAGGAAATTATCACATACAGTTTCATGCAGAAGAAAAATCATGATATGATAAGGAGTTTATTAATATCCATCAAATTAATACATGTTTATCATAAAGTACAAAGAATTTGGTTCTAGGACACCAGCTCCAACAATGCATTCATCTTAATAATAAAGAAATGAATGCTATCTAGTTACTTTTTGTGTATTCATTGTATATATGACCAATCATGAGATTGAACAAGACCTATGTATGTATTTACATTTATTTAATTAATTTTATTGCATGGTTTTTCAATTATTTAATATTAAATTAAAAGATGGTCTATGAGTCATCCCTCCCTCCATTATTATGTAGGACTTGTGTGTCCAAGGATATTTATGTAATTCCCTTTAAATAATCCTTTGGTTCCCCTCATATATGTGTGAGTAATAAATATTTTTAATTAATGGAGCATCCCAAGGAGTGTGGAGATGGTTCAATATGGAACCATAATGACACCAACTAGGTGACACATGGGTGGACATGTGGAATACTGTAGCTCATGCCAAGTCCATCATAAGGAGTTATTCCCCCTAAGACATAGGTTGATTTAATGTCCTCTCATTAAATCATCCATTACCTAATCTCATGATTAGGTCATTTAATTATTTATATATTTTCTTTCTAATGCATTAAAATTATATTTATTGATTCAAGACTATGATCACATCAATGAATTAATATGAAAATATGGAATTTAAATAAAATTGATGGTGCGTAAATGTTTTATCCAAACATGGTTAATTAATTATGTAAACATCCACTTAACTATTAAAAAGACATGTAAAGGATAAAATAATATAAAAATTTATGCATAATAAAATAAAATCCCTCAATCTAATATTAAGTCAGACTAAACCTTTCGTTACTTGATTAGGAACAAAACTCAATAGAACTATGTATTTGACCAACCCTTGTTAGGAAACTTACTTTTATAAGGGCAGTTATTATGAAGGTTTTGGGTTGAATTAACCATTTTACATCAAGAGTAGTATACCATTATAGAATTAGTGTAATTTGAAGGAAAGTTTTGAGAAAATCAAAGGCAGTATTTTTGGATTAGGGAGTCCACTTAATGGATCAAGGAGCTCCAAGCCCATAGTTAGCAAAGACTTGCCTACCTAAATACCTTAAAAATAGGTTTACCAACCCTTGTTAGGGTTATGCTAAGGGGAATATGGATCCTTTCCACAATAATTTTATAAAAACTAGACATTACAAGTTCAATGGTGGGGCTACTGGGACTTGATAAAATAATGGGAGATTTAATAAAATCTATTAATTTTTTATTTCTCACAAAATTTATAATAAAGAAAATTACTAATAATCAGGTCTTTTAATTGTAGAATAAAATGAAAAACTCTCCATCCATATTATCCCTATGATCAATATTGGATAAAGATAATATCCTCACTGGAAGTAACTTCTAGGAGTGTTTTAGACGCCTTCAGGTTGTTCTATGCCATGAACAGAAATCTTACATGTTAGAATCCTTGATGCCTGATCTACTTGCTCAAGAGGTGAGTGATAAATAGTTCATAGTCTACGAAAAACATATAAATGAAGAATTCTATGTTCAATATTTTATGCTTTCATCTATGTCTAGTGAACTCATGAGGTCTCATGAAAACATGGGTGTGTATAAAATACTTGAGCACCTCTGTGGTCTTTACTAGGAGAGAGTTAAACAGGAAGGGTTTGAGATTTCCTAGTCACTCTTTCAGATTAATCATGGAGAGGGTTCCCTAGATAGGCCTCATGTAGTTAATATCATTGGATACATTGAGTGTCTATAGGTTCTAGGGTTTAAACTCCCAAAAGAACTGGGAACTGATCTCATTCTGTAATCAATCCCTCCAAGCTTATCCAGTTTTTTTGTGAATTTTAATATGAACAACATTGAGAAATATCTTCCAGATCTTTTTATACTCCTTATCCAAGTAGATAAATATATTAATCAAAAAAAATCTTTATATCCTTATGGTGAAAAAATATAAAGGGAAATCAGAGAGATTTAATCCCAATGCTTCTTCATTTCCTTCCAAGAATAAGAAGATCAAAGAGGAAGCAAGGGAACATGATTATACCTATTTCACATGTAGAAATAAGGTACATTGGAAGAAAAAATGTACCCAAATAAAGAATAAAGGGGAAGGTTTATGTGAATTTTTTATCAAGTGAAATTTATCTATTTCTCCAAATTGGGTATTATATATAGCTTGTAGTGATCACATATAAATTCAAATATAGGAACCAAGGAGATTTAGAAAAATAAACCAAGGGAAGGTAGATCTAAAAGCATCGAATGGATCTAAACTTGCTATTGTAGCTATCAGGGACTACCACCTCACATTTCTGATCAGAATGATCTTGGTTTTAAAAGGGTTTTTATTATGTTTCTTTAGATACTAAAAACATTATTTCTACATCCATGCTAGATAATGATGGATTCATTTTCAAATTTGGAAATAAATGTTTCTTCTTTTATAAATATATAATTTTTTATAGTAAATAACATTTACATAACTACCTTTATGTGTTGGATTACATGAACCAATTAATGAAAATCGATAACGAAGTTACTTCACATGACTCATACCACGCCCAACTTTGGCATCACTGGCTAGGTTATGTAAATGAAAAATAGTTGAAAAAATTACATTAAGATGGATATTTAGATTCTTTAAATATAAAACCAATTGGTGTATGTCACCCATGTTTATAAGGAAAAATGACCAAATCCCCATTTAGTGGGAAAGGTGAAAGGGATAAAGAGCTTCTTGAATTAGTTCATACTGATGTGTGTGAACCATTTCCTATTGAAGCAAGGGGTGGGTACTCATACTTCATAACTTTTACTGATTATTTTAGTAGATATGGATATATTTACTTAATGAGGTATAAGTAGGATTATTTTGATAAATTCAATGAATACAATAATGAAGTTTAAAACTAGCTTGGAAGGAAGATTAAGAAACTCTGCTCAGACCATGGTGGAGAATATCTTAATCAAGATGCCATTGAATAATTATGGGAGTTTGGGATCCTATCCAAACTCACTCCTCCTTACACACCTCAGTGGAATAGTGTAAGAAAAAGGAGGAACCACACCTTGTTGGACATGGTGAGATAAATGATGAGTCATGCAAGTCTTTCATTATCCTTTTGGAGATATGTGTTACAAACAACAACACACATACTAAACCAAGTACCAACTAAATTGATAAATGGTATTCTATATGAATTTTGGAGTGGAATAAAAACCATTTTATCAAATTTTCATGTGCAGGGAAGTGAAGTGTTCGTTAAGTCCTCTTCAGGTAACAAACTTTCACCTCGAGGCACAAAGTGTACCTTTATAGGATACCCCAATGAAATAAGGGGATATTACCTATATAAACCCTTGGAAAAAAGGCTATAGTGAAAGATACACCATATTCCTTGAGAGGGATTACATCTCTAAAAGAGATATTGGGAGAGAGATAAAATTCGATGAAGTTGAGGATCAAGGCACACAAAATTTGGTATAGGATCAGATTCCATAAAGCCCCATGGAAGAAGAAACTATTCAAGAGGCACAAGTACTGTGTAGGAGTAAAAGAGAGCTAGAGAACTAGAATGGTATGGTTTTCTAGTTACTGAGGATGGTGGATCATTATTAGTAGATAATAATGATTATCTAACCTGTAAGGAAGCAGTAAGTGGAACAAATATTTACAAATGGAAAGAATCCATGAATTCTGAAATGGATTCCATGTAACAAAACCAAGTCTGGATTTTAGTAGATCCTATAGTGAATGTAAAGCCTATTGGTTTCAAATGGGTATTCAAGAAGAAACTAGACATGGAAGGACAAGTCAGTACCTATAATGTGTGATTGTTTGCAAAAGAGTATAAATAACATCAAGGCATTGACTATGACAAAACCTTTTCACTAGTTGCAATGTTGAAATCCATCAGAATTATACTTTCCACTGCGTCTTACCATGACTATGAGATTTTTAAAATGGATGTCAAAATAGCCTTATTGAATGGGAACCTTTAGGAAGATTTCTACATGACACATCCTGAAGGGTTTGTGACTCCAAAGGATGCCAATAAGATATACAAGTTGCAAAAATCCATTTATGGATTAAAGAAATCATCCAGGTCATGGAACATTCATTTTGATGAATCCATAACAAAATTTTATTTTATAAATAATGAATGTGAGCCTTGTGTTTATAAATAGTTTAGTGGGAGTGTAGTCATTTTCTTAATAGTATATTTTGATGACATATTACTAATTGGAAATTAAATACCAGTCTTACAATATATTAAGGAATGGTTGAATAAATGATTTTCCATGAAAAACTTGGGTGATCCATCATATATTCTTAGGACTAAGATCCATCGTGATAGATCCAAGAGGTTGCTCAGACTTATTAAAAGTACATACATTGAATAGATACAGAAGAGATTCAGTATGAAACAATCCAAGAGGGGATTGTTTCCAGTGTCACATGGAATTCATATTTCCAATAAAATGTGTCCTCAGATCCATGAAGAAAAAAATAGAATGGAAAGGATTCCATACACATCATCAAGCGGGTTAGTCATGTATGTTATGCTATGTACTAGGTTAGATTTCGATTATGCATTAAGTGTGGTAGGCAGATATCAAGCTGATCTAGGTGACCTCCATTGGATAGAAGCCAATAATATCCTTAAGTATCTAAGGTGTACTAAGGATATGTTCTTGGTTTATAGATTAGATAAAGAACTAGTAATTTTAGGGTATGTATATTTTGGTTTCCAAAATGATCAAGATGACATGAAGTCAAAAATGGGATACATATTCACTTTGAATAGAGATTTTGTGAGCTGGAAGAGCTCAAAGTAGGCTATGGTCGCAGATTCTAAAACAGATTTTGTGTATATTGAGGCTTCTGAGGTAGCTAAATAAGTAGTTTGGATGCACAATTTCATATAAGAGCTTTATGTGGTGCCTAGCAGTAAATATCTCATCACACTCTATTGTTATAATACTGTAGCGATGGCTCTCGCAAAAGATTCAAGGTCACTTCAATGGACGAAGAACATACTTCAGAAGTATCACATCTTGAGGGATTTTTCTCAAAGAGGCGAGGATGCAGTGAGCAGTATTTCCATGGAAGACAACATGGCAGACCCCTTGACTAAAGCCTTGACTCAGTAGAAACATGATTATTATGTGAGGTTTAGCATCCCAAAAGTCATAGGTAGTTGGATCTAGCCCAAGTGGGAGTTTGTTAGATTTGGTGTCCTATAACCAACTATTTTTACTTTTATTACATGAATATTTGATGTATTAAATATTAAATTAAACATATTGTTGTATATTTTTCATTTTTCTTTATGACTTTAATGTAATATTGTACTACAATATTTGTCGCATCGATAAGGTAATAGTAGTTCCCTGCTATGATGAGAACCTTGAAGTGCTATGACAATATTATTAATATAGTTCTGTGGTTGGATAACATACTATGATGGGACACATAGTATATAGACCTTCAGGTGAAAGTACTAATAATCATATGAGACTTCTTCTCATGAAGTTCACATGTGGTAATCTCCAAGATGGGATGTTATGAGAACAGATCTGCCAGTAGGAATTCTACATGTTTTGATGTTATTGGATATTTCTATATATGAGTGTGTGTAATGGTCCTTAGACTTTAATATTATCATTAATTCATGTCATGACTCACACACTTAGATTTGATGATGAAAACTGTCACACCATATGTTGAAGGAAGTAGGGTGTGTTGGGTGTGTCATGAATGAGATGTTATTAATGGATAATTCAAGCAAGTATTTGTCCCTTCCATCCTTATGGAAGTTGATATCATATCCCTTTGATTTAAATAGAACCATATCCCTAAATTCCATGGTTATGGTATAATGAAGAGTTTATTTCAGATAGGAAAAGAATGATGTATCGAGCATATAGGTTGATGACACATTCATGCAACCTGCTTGATGAGATATTTTAACAAAAAGATTATATTACACAATGAGTGTTTATAATTGGTTATCATCATTGCAACTTTATGTTCTTTATCTTGGGTGCCTTGACCCATTAATATATAGTATTCTTGGACTTTTGGAAAGTCCACCTAATGCCAATGAGAAATAATCCTAGAGGGTCACACACTAAGTGTTTCTATTGGTATCGATTAAATTTTATTTGAATTTAATTAATGGAATAAATATTATTCTCAAGTATGAGGAATAATTTTTTTCAAGTTATATTGATCGCATAAATTAAATAAATATTTATTCACCAGATTGTGAATAAAATTTATTTATTTATTTTATTGAATATTTAATAAATATATATTTACTAGTTTTTGAATAAAAAAATTATTTAGGAGAATAAAAAATTTATTCGGGTGTTCAATAAATACAAGAGGAGTTCAAATAGACCATGTCTGTGTCCAGTGATAAAATAATTATTTACAAGCTGGTAATATTATTTATCCATTTTGTGAAAGTTGGAAAACCACAAAATAATAATAATAATATTATTATTATTATTATTATTATGTGTCATGGGATTTCATTAATGGTTATAATTATATTTAATTCCTGTTATTCAATTAAAATCTTGTAACCAAAATTCCATCTCTATAAATAGACGGTTATCTCTATTGTGTAAAGCATTTGAAAGTAATTCCAAGTTTGGGAATAGAGAATTGTTGTACACAAAAAATTCTCTCTCGACTCCTCCTCATATCTCCCTCTCAAGAATGAGAAATATAAGAGAGAATTTATTCAAGACTGAAGAAAGAGCAATCAAGATCAAACAATTCAAGACACTTGATTCGTCATTATAGTACCCATAGAATGAGTGGCATTTTTTAGAGACCATTGGAGCGCATGTAGATCACCACTAGAGGGATTCTACCCTTGGATCCTCACAAGTGAAATGAAGGAAATCTGCACTACAATAGAATCTCTATTTAGCTATGGTTTTTTTTTTGTGTTTTGCGGAGGTTTAAACCACCGCAGCATGGTTTGGCGACGGTTTACAGAAACTGCTGCCTAATACGGCGTCACCAATCTATTCGCGGTGGTTTTTCTTGTTTCGCGGTGGTTTAAGGAAAGTGTCGTAGCTGCCTCATCTCAGGGTGGTTTTACTGAATTTCATGGCGGTTTTTACGATCCCTAGATATCAATTTATTCACAGCGGTTATAACCTCCACGAATAAACTCAAATTCAGCGGCAGTAAAACTGTCGTTGAAGTCATAGGAACCGCCACGGAACGAGGCAGCAACGATTCGGCTATGTCACGGTGGTTAAAACCACCGCTAAAGGTAAGAAAAAATTTACACTTAGCAATGGTTTTCACAGTTTAGCGGCAGTTTAAACCTCCGCCCATATAAATGTCACGGCGGTTAAAACCGTCGCTAAAAGCTACCCAGAAAAAAATCTGCTTTTGCTACACCACTGCCCTGAAAAACAAATCAAACCAAAAATATAAACCAACTGAGATACATTATATCCCTCCTACCATGCATAACCCACATCATGTATCATCATCACTAGCCCTCCTCCTTCACTACATCACATTCCCAAAATAACTTCCTCAATATCAAAAATAACAACATGACAATCACATACCAAAACATCACTTTCCACAAAAAATCATTTGGTAAGAAATTATATATTATTCATATTTTATTAAAATGGATTAATTAATTATAACTAATGATAAAATATTATAATTAATTATGTATGATTCCTTAGTATGTTATAGGACCTAAGAAAATGGGTGGTGAAAGATTGGTCCATGGAAAGCTCTGGGGTGAGGTCTGTCCATGAGCTGTTAAGTGGTGTGTCAATGGAAAGGGGCTTCAAAATGAGTTAGGATCTTTAATGTTCTAGACCTATTGTTTTTATTATTATTTTGTGTGGTTTTAGGTGTGTAAGATTTCCATTGGATTCCATTCTCCTTCTATAAACCCAATTATTATTTTTTAATTAAATGGTTAATTGAAATTAAAATGTTAAAGTGATTGAAGACCATGAGAAAACTAAACTATGTGCTAGGGAACAAATAGAAGATTGTGTACTGGCATGATTCCTCGGTCTATAAAGGATGAGTCATTGAACTTAGAGATCTCAAGTGACTTCCTGACCCCTTCATTGGGGGGGACCTTTTGAGATGTCTTTTCCCAAGAGGATGAGCCTTGTATACCTTTTTATGGAGGTGTTTTGTGACATAACATGACCATCCAATGTGGTCTAGCTAAGACCCTTGAGACACCTCCAACAATTAAGTAATGTTTGACTTAGAAACCATGTCCTATCTAGTCTAGAATGTGTCTTGGGTATACCATCAAGTTATGAAATCATAGTAATTGTTTGTATTGACCAAACCCTTTTCCATTAGTTGTGATTTACTCTAGGTGGACGAACATAGGATGGACTAGGATTGGGTTTGCTAAGTGGACCATATAAGTGAAACATTCTAACTAAGATGGTCCATGATCCATATTCCTGGAAAACCTATTATTTGGTTTCCGCATTGAGGCCGAGATATTATTTTATATAGACACTGCTAGAAATTGTGATTTTATCGAATGAAAAGTACTAGATTGAGATGGTGGTCCATGAACAAGGATCTCAAGAGAGATTCCTTTACATACATACAGACCTAGAGGACCCATGTGGGTTCCCAGTAGATAGACCAACCCTGAACAGGTGCATGTGTTTCTTTAGAGATGGTTACAGGTGTCACTATATAACCTGAACCAATGTGGATGCCTGATGGAGCTAAGATGATAATGATGGGAATGGGTGTTCGGTTGACCATGGTTTTATTTATATTTATATTTAGTCTTGATTACTGATATTTAATAAGATTAATTTGAATATCTAATTGGGCATGACACAATTTTCATTACTTAGGACACCTATGAATCACTTGTTGGGTTGGATGAGACCCTTTGATTCTTATTGTGTTTCTAATCTATTATCATGACATATTTGGGGTGGAAACTTAGTATAACTAGCATCAGTCATATATGAAAGATGTATAACTAATGGTGGTACCTTTTTTGCAAAAAAAATCCATCGGGTCCTGTGTGCTAGATATATTCTAGTAATTTATATATCTTCTCACTAGAGTGTTAGTTTGGGACATATGAGTAGTCCATTCTAATAATTTTTATATATAGAACATGATGCTACACATGCATTCATAATCTGGAGTTTATATTGATAACATACAAGTATATGGTGCTTTATAGATTTTTAGGGATTATGATAGGTGTGGGTGGACAATTGGAGCATCCATCAAGTCGATAACCCTCTTGGTAGCATAATGGATCCAAGTAATGAGTCCTCTATTTATTTTTTGGATTACGTAACCCTATCATAGTGAGAGGAAATGGGTCCTCAATTCATAGAGTTGGTAACCCTCTCAGTTGATGCAAACAATGCACATTGAGGCATAGATCATTCATTGTAGCCAGTAACCCTCTTGAATAACAAAGTATTTAGTGTTCAATGAGTCCATTATTACTTCTACTATTGAGGGAGGATGTAGAAGTGATTGATGTGTGATAGTATGGGTGAAAGTTAGGACATGAAAATCTGTGATGGAAACTACCAATTCAAACACAGGCCTAAATGGAATGATGTATACCACACGTGAGAAATCAAGACATAAAAAGAAACATCAGAAATCAATAAAATGCATAAAAAGAAACATCAGAAATCAAGGAAATTTTAGGACATGAAAATGTGTGGTGGAAACTATGTGCCACAAATGTTACATATACAAACCAATTGTTCCCATATTTGTTCAACACATCAGAAATACAACTACTCAGGTTCCGATGATGCATCGTCACCCTCTCCACCTTCATCTCCACTTTCTGTTGTCACTTGTAAGAACATTATATTGAAAATTAAATATGGTTGCATATTTATATTAAAAATTAAAACCAATGAAAGTTATAAAACTAAATGAATTTGATTTTTTGTGATTTACCTGCATACCACCAGTTGATGCACTACCACCGGGGGAATATCTGCTCATCTGCTGACGTATTTCAGTCAACTCTTTCTGTAAAGCAGATATCTAATCCCCCTGCTAGTGAACTGTGTTTCGTAAAGAAACAATCTATTTCTTAGCATCTTCATGTATGGGCTGAGTAAAGTCAGGAGTAGATGAAGATGCCATCCCCAGTGGCGTGCTAAAAACATCAGATGGTACGGGTCCCAAACCCATCCCATGCACTCTCCCAGGATGATCCTTCCCAAGGACTTTAGCAACCGGGTCGTCCTGGGAGATTGAGTAGGACTGCGCAGGATTGGCATCCCATAGTTCTTTAATTTTTACCTATAAATTAAATATCAATATATATTAACACAGTAAAAACTGATAATAAGTTATTATGATAAAAAATTGACTTCATACCCCAACTTCTTTAGCAGGCTCGTTAACAAAGCTTCCATCTGATTTCTTGTGAACATCTAACCACAGTTCAGTTCTGGATGCTTCATTCCCTAAACTCTGGGACTGCATTAAGCAAAGATAAATAAAAAATTCAATATATTAAACAGATAATATATTCTTATAAATATTTATACTAATTAAAAGATTACCAATGTCGTTCGGCTTCTAGAAAAACTTTTTGAGCCCACAGTGTGCGGGATGACTTGCTTAGCCCAGTTTGATGCATTCTATCTTGAGAGATCCTGAAATAAATAAAATTCAATTTAATACTAATGTATTGAATGTCATTCCCTTTTCATATTACAAGTATAAATGTAAAATGAGGATGATATAATAATATATATTTCAATACCATCCACTTCTGATCACGATGTCTATTAACAAACACTTTCCATTGTTCTTTCGGTACCCCACTGGGTAGCTTCTCATACATTTGTTGTTGTCAACGAAGTATCGTTGACATCACACCACAATCTCCATTTGAAATATTTTCACTTCTTACCTAGATTTTTCAACGTCCACTTCCATGCTATCACATCAGCAACGGTAAAGTGGAAGAACATCTGTATACAGAAATTTATTTTGAACATATTAGTAACATGACATTCAATTAAACCATAATGTAATAAATTTACCTTTATTTGAGAATCATAAACTTCATTTTTCCATCTTGGAGGCATATGTCTCCAATCGTTATATGAAATGGGAAGGGAAACAGGCTCCACTGCCAGTTGGCCTATAATCTGGCCAAGTAACCCCATGGCGTCAGCCATAGGGACCCTATAAGAATCAAATGGAATGACTATATTATCACCAGTCATATTCCAAACATCTAAAAAATTTATTTTTTTCTCCACGGTTGCATTTTTTTCATCTTTAATGAGCAATCAATTAGTATAAACAAAATGAAATAAATTTATTTAATTAAAATTTGTACCTATGACAGTGACACTCCAGTATGCCCGGAATGAACTGGAAGGGGCGTGTCGCTACCCCACTGCTGAGGCTCCTGAAGGGGGAGTCGATGACTCACCCTCTAATGGGAAATCCACAGATGGTGTGAGAGATGGTGCAGGGGGAGATGGTGCAGGGGTGTCGGCAGCTGATGCCTCAGATGTCGTGGGGAGGGAGCCAGATGGATCGCCATCTATCGCAGAACTAGATGAAATAGTGTACCGCTTTCTCCTTGGAATTATTGTCATTTAATCAAATAAAATTAAGTTCAGAATATATATTTCAAAAAAATTATGCAGAAAAAAAAATTAAAAATGATAATATATGCCCAGTACTAACAGACAAAATATATATAACAATGATAATGAATGACTGCAGAAATGAAACAAGTGGTTGCTGAATAAATAAATAATTGTACATACAATCATTTTCCCCTTCAATAATGTCAGTTTCCTGCTCCATTGCTTCATCCACTTCATTCATCCTTGCTAGACTAATATTTTCAATATCATGATGGACAAATAATCCTGCTTCCTGTTGCTGATTAACTTCAATTTCAAAGGTCAAATTTTCCACTTCATCGCCCATATCATACAGATCTCTTTGTATTACGTGAGCAACTACACTCCACCATTCATCGGAAACATCATTCACATAATATACCATTTTTTCTTGCAATTCTAAGATATATGGATCATGCAGTTCATTATCACCAACATCCATCAAGCGAGAGAAGTTCACATAAGTAAATTGCAAGGAATCTCTTTTAGCACCTCTGATAAAATCGACCCATTTACATTTGAATAAAACAACCGAAAAATGTTTGTGGTAGTTTAATTCAATAATATCATGCAGCTTTCCATAGTATTCCACTTCAAAAAATGTGAATATACCACTATTCTGTGTTTTCAAACCCACTTCTCGATCAACTGTATGAAATCTAAAGCCATTCACATTATAAGCGCCGAACATTCTAACTTGTTTTAGAGGACATCTAGCAAGAAAATTCAAATCTTCTGACACCTCTACTCGAGTATTAGTATTCATGATCTAAAAAAAGAAATATACTTTATTAGATTTTCAAAATTTATGTGTCAAACTAATATTCATATTTATTGCAATATTTGTGAACTTACATGTCGTGCAAACCATTCTACAAGCTCTTTATTAACAGCTTTTGTTATATCTTTCTCATTTTCTGTTCGGCCTCTCATTCGTATCTTTGTTTGTATCCTCAACTCTTCAATAAATGGATCTTCAATTTCACTATTCAGCAACACATATCTATGTGCTTGTAATAATTCCAATTCAGTCAATGTCACATTTGAGGTCCTCCCAACTGATCGGCCAATAGCAGGAAATATTTTGGATTTCTGATGTATTTGATATTGAGTCGATGTGTCGTCAACACGTCCAACTCGATTAAATCTTGTCTCAATATCATCCAAGTATTGAGAACAAAAGGTCAGACACTCCTCAGCCAAATAGCCTTCAGCAATAGAGCCTTCTGGTTGAGCTTTATTTCTCACGTATGATTTCAAATTCCCAAGATATCTGTAAAATAAAATAAACATAATTATGCATTTAATTAATTACCAAAAATTGTTTACCTGACTGGAAAACATATAAATAAAGTACCTCTCAATTGGATACATCCATCGATAATGAACGGGGCCTCCTAATTTAGCATCCTCAACCAAATGCATATTTAAATGCATCATTATAGTAAAAAACGACGGAGGAAAGATCATCTCCATTGCACAAAGGGTCAATACAATCCTCTCCTGGAGGTTGTCAAGCTAAAATGGATGTAGATATTTCTCACATAGTTTACTGAAAAATGTGCAGAACTAGAGTACAACAGTAGTAATTTTTTCAGGTAATAATGTACGCAATGCCAATGGTAGTAACTACTGTAACAAAATATGTGAATCGTGACTTTTCAATCCATGAAACTTACGATTCTTCAAGTCAACACACCTCGAGATGTTACTTGAATACCCATCAGATACCTTAACATTCTTTAACATTCGAAGGAATGTATCTTTATCCCTATTTTTCATTGCAAAAATTGCCGGAGGATACTTTTCATTCTCATCTGGACAGAGATCGCATTTTATGTTCATTTATTATAATTCTTTGCGAGCATTGAGATGATCCTTAAACTTTCCATGCTCATTAAGTAATGTGAATATCAAATTTTCACAGACATTCTTCTCAATATGCATCACATCAAGATTATGCCTCAACAAATTAAATTCCCAATACGGAAGTTTGAAGAATATACTTTTTTTCTTCCATTGTTGTGTTCCGGTTTCGCTTGACGATGCACTTCGGACCCATTTTCTGCTCTCATTCAAATGATGAACCTTCCCAAATTCTGTTTCAACATTTTCAAGTTTTGTCAATATTTCAGAACCAGTTAACAACTTTGGAGGTGGTCTACGATCAATGGAACCATTAAATTTTGATCTGTTCAACCGAAATATATGAGATGCATCGAGAAATCTTCGATGACACAAGAAGCACCATTTTCTACTGTGAGGTAGCCGTTTGGGCTCAAAATCAAAGTTACAAATGGGACAAGCCAAACCCGTGTAAGTGTTCCAACCAGATAAATTCCCAAGCCCAGGGAAGTCACTAATGGTCCACATTAAAGCAGCATGCATTGTGAACATTGTTTTAGAAGAAGCATCAAATGTCTCAACACCTTTGCTCCATAACTCCTGCAATTCGTCAATCAAAGGCTGCAAGATTATGATATGTTTTCATTCTGATAGTGGTGTCTTGAAGGGTCGAATTCATCATTTATGAGGTTTTTCATTTCATTTTCCATTGTTGACGAACTTGGGACCTCATTCTGCAGATTAACATCAGTGATCAATCTTTCTGTAACATTCGATTCTCCATGCCAAATCCAACAAAAATATTGACCAGGGAATTTCTTCAGTATTAAATGTTCATAAACCTCATCTCTCTTTAACCATGTTCTAAATTTACATTTAGGACATGGACATTTTATTCTCCCTTCAACGGATCGATTAGAAATTGAAAAATCTAAAAACTCATTCAAACCCTTAACATACTGAGGTTTGTTCCTCGGTAATGTGATCTAGCTTTTATCCATGTATATCACAATGTGCCTACACAATAATAAAAATAATTAAAACACATAGTTATTTACGGCGCATGGCGCACAACGGCGACAAGAGCCCCCGGTGTAAAAGTGCACGGCACGTGGCAATATTAACTTGCGGTGCACAAAAGAGGTGTATACATATATCAACAATAAAAAATAATAAATTATAAAATTTATATATAAAAAACAATGATTTATTTCAATAATTCATATTCCATACATCAAAAAGAAAATGAATTCAACATTGCATATCTAAGTCGCGGTGGTTGAGGGAGCTCGGCTAAGTTGTGGTGGACTGGGTCACGACGGTCGAGGGATCTCAGTTTGGTCATGGCATTCAATGTGGTCCAACACCGGCTGGGTCTCTACGCTTACGGGAAGAGTGTTGCGTAGAGTCGAAAGGGGTGTTCTTTGTTTGACCTCAAAAGAGGTATTTTCAATCGGGGTGTAAGATTTAGCAGGTTAAAAAATACAAAAAAAATCAAAAAGGCTCAATGGCGTGCGCCATTGGCGCAACATGGCGCGTGCCACTGTGAAGAAAATAAGTATTTTAAATCCATTTGTTAAAAATATATATATTCAAAATAAATTATACTGAGAACTATTATAATTTTATTATACTTTTTAAACTAGTTAAAATATTTCCAAAAAAGTCAATATTGTAAGAACTTGTGTCCGTACAGGTTTTGATTTTAAGTAAAAATTTGATTTTTTTTTAATTGGTTGAGGGGCCAGATTTTAAAATGGGTTTCATAATAGAATTCCAATAGATGGGACACCTTAAAAGGATGAATCTGGATGTGTTATAAGTCTCAAAGGTATCTTGAGTATTTTAGGATAGAATCAGAGGAGGCTCATAGTAGTCATGACTGTAGTTGTAGCCACTAACTAGCCGGTGGGCTAGCAAGTCATTCCCCAACATACTTGGATCTACCAGCTAGTTAGTGGGTATTTTAAATGGGAATTATTACCATTATCCCCCTTGGTATTTTAAGAGGGGGATCCCTATTTATCCCCCTTTTTTGGTACATATAAACCCCAAAATTCTTCACCTCCTTACCTATTCAAACCCCTTGAATTTGGGTGGGTTTTAGATTCTTTATTCAATAATGTCTTGTATGAATTCACCTATTAAAATATATATCTAACATATCTTCCCATTATCTATAATTTTCATCTTGGTGATTAAGGAATTGAGTGAAAATTCCACTGGATAATTGTATAATTATCTTATAACAATGGCGATTTCATATGGTTTTCATAGAGGACACCTCATAATGTCATATACATGTGGTTTCCCATTGAATCAGTGGAGGTACATTTTGATGCTGATTTTTCTAAGTTTTTTCATTAAATTTTTGTAATTTAACTATGGAATTAGTTTTGTCTCATAGGTTTTTTCCTAGGTTAGTTCTAGAGTCATGGCAATGACTTCTCATGGATGATTGGTAGTGGTTTTGGTGTAATGGGTCCTCTTTATTAGTATCCAACATTTATACAACTTTGATTTTAATTATATTTTAACAATAAATTGTTAATTAATTATAATATTGAACTGAATTAACTCAATCAGAATGTTTGGGTTGGAGATAGGTACTCAGAATGTGCTATGGGTTTGGTAAAGCCTCGGTGAGCCTAATAAAAGTTGCAATCCTGGAATTAAAATAGAAGATTCATACAAAATAAGTTTTTGGTCCCTTAGAATATCCCTATGGTAATTTTTTTATTTTATTTATTATTTGGAATTTTATTTGTATAGACCTTCCACTATGGGTGACTGGTTGAGTTTTATTTAATAATTGGTTAATTAATTAAACTAAGTGGGTTATATAATTAAAATAAAATGCTTGTAAATGAATTGGATAAGGTGATAAATCCATAAGGGGTCTAGGGGATAACCACGGTTTACATGATGGGTTATAGAGATTGAAACCTATGTTGATCTTATATATATATTTGTGTTTGTGTGTGTATTCATGCTTGATATGGTATATTCCATTTAGAAGTTCTTGATTTGAAATGAAAATACTCATGGAGTGATTATGATACTAAATAAAACTCTCCTTGTAGGGAGGTTAGTGATACTAAATAAAAATCCCCTTTTATAGATATTTGTGATGCTATTGGTGGAGATTCCATGGATTTAGAGTTGGGATTATATTGTTTATGGGAAGAGTATAGGTCCTTCCATGTGCTGTCTATCAAATCTCGTGTGGTATTTGGTGGGTGTGGTTAAGACTCCCACACTGTCGGGCATCATCTTTCAGGAACTATTGTATATTGGGATAGATCATTCGCTGGGTTATTATTCTAGGATAAAGAATTTATTAGATCATTATATGTATACCAGGGTGGATCAATCCCCCAAGTAATTACCTGTATACTGGGGGTGGAATAACCTCAGGTTAATATTATGGTTGGCAAGGTCATCATGATGTGACTAGAGACACTCCATGTCATTCGATACAGGTATAGTCGATCGGGGTCATGTACTTGAGGATCAACATTGTGCTTTTATTTATTTTCTTAGAATATGTCTTTATTCCAAGAATTTAACATGCACATATCACCATATTTTTGGTATCTACAAGACTAAGTAGGTTATTCCCTACTGAGTTTTCTAATCACACTATGCTTAGGCCACCATTGCACTTGGGTACCTAAGAAGGATCTCCCTTAGTTATAGGAATAGGTTGGAAAGAGACTCAAAGTTACAAGGTCGATTAGGATAGTTCGGATTCATGTACTGGAGTTTTTGATGAGGTGAGGCTTGAGGTTTTAGTAGGGCCTCTTATAATTTTATTTATTTATGTATTTTATTTACATGTTTGATTGTTCTAGTGGGTGATCAATTGTGTATGTATGCCTTTATATACCTTTTCATTTTATTATAGAATTCTTAGTTTATTATTGTTTCTATGTACTCTGATGTGTATGATGCTTAGTTATTTTATCATTATTGTGCACTCTAATATGGGTGTATAGTCTCCCTATGATACTACCTTATCCCCCCATTACTATTTAGTAGTCTCTGGTATACAGGAAGGCATTCTTGAGGTCCCATAGTACCATTGGTTAGGTTACTATTCATAGTGAGTCAAGACAAGATGTTACAAATTGATCAATGGTTCTTTTGTTTTACTATTTGGGATATGGTAACCCAATGATATAGGAATGTTTAAAATCCTATAATAGATATAATATTGGTGCATCATGAACACCTTTTCTGGTAGGGATTCTAAGTTCCCAGGGGCTTGGAATTTTTGTTCTTGTTGTTCTTTATTACAGTTATATGATTTTCACTTGGATGAACATGGTGTTGGATATGTGATTTCTGTAGGATTTTGACTCTTAGATAGTAGAGGGAAGAGGCCTATCATGAATCATGTTTAGGCACATAGGATTCACATGACATTTATATGCATGTTAGTGTGATTATTATCATTGATTATAGAGGTTAATCTTTTTAAAGTGTAAAAAATAAATCATATGTCTCTTTCCCATATAAGTTCTTGGTGGAATTATAATCAAATGGACTGACATGCATATGTTTCGTTCTAATGGTAGGTCATGTAGATATACAATTATATACTCGATAATATAGAAACCATCAATATTTTCGACAAAACAGAAAACCCAACTCTTAACATGTGTCAATCATCACTGTCACATCATCATATTAGCTAGAAAATAGGTAATCCCAACTCTCAACCTATATCAATTATCTCATCATCATCACATCAGCATAACAAGAAAGTCCAACTCTCAACCAGTGTTAACCATCCCAACATCCACTAAATTTCCACATCATTACCTCAATGACACATGTTATAACCTCGAGCCATCACAACCAAAAACATGACATAGCCTTAAAGCCATCGCAACCTAGGTAAATGTGTACATGTTAACCTTAATCCATTATAACCCATAATATAAGCATGTATTTTAACCATGAGTCATCACAACCCATGAGTATAGTATCAAACAACCACAAAAAATCAAGCAGATAGAAAAATAATCACTTAAGAATAAAAACTAACAAACACATATAAAAAATCACATGCAATAAGTAGAAAAACATATAATCATAAACTAAAACATCTGCATACAATACAATAAATACAACATTACAATTTATTATAAGAAACAATAATAATAAAGAAATAACTAATATCAAAACAAAAAAAAATTAGAAATCAAACTCTTGGTTCGTATAGGTCATCGGGGAAGCAGGGTCGTCGGGGTCGCGGGGTCGTCGGGGTCATGGGGGGCTGGGGTCACCGAGGTCGCGGGGTCGCCGGGGTCGCGGGGTTGCCGGGGTCGCGGGGTCAACGGGGTCGCAGGGGGTCGGGGTCGTGGGGGAAGCGGGGGGCCGGTGTAATCGCGGTCTCTGGTGAGAAAGAGGAAGTGTCGGGGCTGTTAAAAAAAATGTTTCGCAGTGGTTTATTATAAACCTCCGTGAAACCTTTTTTTTAAAAGGTTTAGCAGTGGTTCTAGGAACTGCCACTAAACGGAGATTTTGTTGTAGTGTCGGAAGGTCCATTTTGGATGATCAACAATCATCAATGAAGAAAGTTCCTAACTCATGTATTTATTTCTTCAGATATTAAATAAATTAATTATAAATTTGATGTGTAAGATCCTCACTCTTGGTTTTGGGAAATGATTGTTAAAAGAAATTTTAATATATCTCCTTTTATCAAAATGCTTCCATTGTTCCCAGAACCAACACCATCATGCATTTTTTCAAATTATACAACCTTATAGTTCCCTCAGACTAGCTTCTCTAATCTGTATCATACCTGTTACGCATGAATTTCACCCATAATGAGTTTCTATTGATAATATTTTATAATAAATCTTGGATTTCATGGCTTGAATGGACCCTGAAACGCTCATAGGTTGATCCCCCCATCCTCTATTAGTTTATCTAGCCTCTTCCATAAAGCCTAATAGAATCTACCACCTTGGTTAGCATCCCAGATAAAGGTCATCATTATTTTCTCTATCTTTTTTATGGTTCCTTTGGGTGGATTATTATTGATAGGATGTGTATCGTTATATAGGTGAGGAAAGGATTAATCAGAGTGATCTACCCTCTAATGTATAGGAATATGTTCTTCCAGTTGAGGATGTGACCTATAATTCTATTAATAATGTCATTGAATAGATCCTTCTGAATTCTTTCATCCGATATGGGGGATCCAAGTTACTCCATTGGAAAGGATTGCTTCATTATTCCAAGCCTTCCCTGTATGATTTTCTCATGCCTCAATGACCATTTTTTGGGAAGAAACACACTACTTTTTTCTTTTATTAATACATTGGCCACTCTACTTGGAATCATAAACCATAATATTATTGAACCCCTCAATTGAACTTTTCCTACCATTAATGAAAAACAACATATCATCAGAAAGCATTAAATGGGAAATCAGTCTGTTTTCACCCCTAAATATGAAAGGAATAATAGTCCCTTTCTATTTATCACAGTGAATGTTCCTATAAAGAACCTCATACATTGAGATAAAGAGGTTGGGTGAAACTGGGTCACCCTAGTTGAGGCCTCTCACGAATTTGAAGAATTATAACACCTTATCCATCATGAAGATAGAGATCCATGGTGAAGCATAGAATCTAAAAAAATCACAATACCAAACCGAGAATCCAAAAAGACTCATAACCTTTAAAATAAATATCCACTCAAGATAATAATAGACCTTATCCATATCAATTTTTATCATGATATTGGATCAAATAGTCCTCATATTAATGTCAATATCCATCTATTTTTATGTACCAATGGAACCTTGAATGCTACGCCCCGAAATGAAACCATGTTTTTTATCAGATATTAGCCTTGGAAGGAGCTTCCTAATTCTTTTATTCAGAAGGCATTCAAGAATTTTATAATTAAATTTACATAGACATATAGGCTTGTACTGGTTGAGCATAGAGGGGTCCTTGACGTCAGGTATGAGGACTATTCTTGAGGCACACACCACCCTGTTAAGATCTCCACATTTAAAAAAATCCTACATTGCTTCAATGACTTTCTCCTTGATAATATCCCATGAAAAAACATAAAAAACACCTGGAAACCCTTTGCGGCCCGAAACACTTTCCTAATTCATATTATACAGGGCCTATTTGATTGATTTCTCATCCAGGATAAAACACAAATTTTCATTCTCCCTATCTTGGACTAAATAATGGATGCAATTCAGAAAATCATCTTCACCAGACACCCAAGATTGTCTCCTATCACTTGGAGATTCCAAACCCTCTATAATATTCTTGAATTACTCCATCGTAAGGATCCCCACCACA
Source organism: Viscum album (assembly GCA_963277665.1). Lineage (NCBI taxonomy): Eukaryota > Viridiplantae > Streptophyta > Magnoliopsida > Santalales > Viscaceae > Viscum > Viscum album. The sequence goes on along the minus strand of OY728120.1, from coordinate 1,793,791,236 downwards.
TTAATATCATTGGTAAATGAACCATCCTTGATCCTAAAGTTGATCCTACTATAAACCTTACTTTCTTTCACACATTCATGGTAATAAGCAAGGAAAACAGATACTTACAAGATACGATGAAAGGTACACCGTCACTTCATCATGAAGTCAACATGGTCCCCCATCCACAACCTAAGGCTTATCCTTGACAACCATGTCATCTATTTCCTCTAAAACCAAACCTAAAATGTTTTCAGACATGATGATATTATCCTCCCAAAAGGTTTCCTTTCAGGAGCTTTGAGGGGCCAGTGGATAAGGATGGAGATAGCCTGAAGCAGGCATAGAAGGGTCCACTAACGCTAAGGGTGGTGGAAACAGAGAAAATAAATTTTAATTTGAATAAAAAATGGGAGGTAGAGGTGATGATACTACTAGCGTGTGAGGAATGTGCTCTATATTTGAAAATACTAAAGGCGGTAAGGGAGAAGAAACCTTTATCGATGATGCATCCCATTTTCCAACCACCAAACCAACACTGAGAGGTTGGGAAGACCCCCCATCCATCACCAAATACTTCTCCTTAGAGACACAAAGACAACACCTACACACCTCTACTGAGTGACCATACAAATGGCATGAAGAACAAAAATGAGGAGGGGTTTGGTAAAAAAATATCTACCACCATGCGAATCCCTCATCGGTCTGAATAAGAACACGTGAAGGTAGCTCCAGTGAAAAATCCATATACATACATATTTAGGGAGAAGAAGCTGAGAAAAAACTCTTAGTATCTGCATCCATGAAATAGAGAGATCCCAAGGAATATAAAATGGACTATAGGATAGAAGGGTTGTGCAGAGGTAGTGGGATACCCGATAGCCTTGCCCACACCACCATCGATTTGGAGTCCTTATCATAGTGAACATCCCATGACAACCAGTATAAAGAGAACCTGAATTTCCCGCAACAATGTGTATAAGATCCTAACCTTATCTAGAGATAACTCAGGATAATTTACATGTACTATTTTACCCTTGTTTTAGTTTATCTTTGTTAGGTTTTACTTTGGGGAGTTTTGGGGTGAAGTTGGAGAATTTTGGAAGGAAGAGGTGCAGTTCACGGTTGGCACACAATTTTCCAAAACCGTGTGTCCAGGCTATAAAATATTGTGAACCAAAACATAGGGGATTCACATGGTTGGTGTATGGTTTGTCAAATCATATACCCTTAAAGTAGTAACCATGTGACCCCCTAGGAGGAGATTCATAGTTAGGCATACATTTAGGGAAAACTGTGTACCTCATACATGAAACCTTTCGTGCAGAAAATTAAACCATCAAAAATTTAAAATAAAATCGCAAACCCCCCAATATTAATCCTTAACCACTCCAATCAGGCCTAAACTGATTCTTATAAATTTTAGAGACTCCCCGAATAGTTTTAAGTAATTCCAACCTTCGTTCTTGATGAATCGAAGATTCGATTGATGGATATGCACCCCTCCCGGTATGTGAACTCTTCACAGTTAGTTTCCTTCCTCTCTTCCATCTTTATTTCATCCTTTTAAGGGGTTTTTTCATCCATTAGAAATGTATATAGATCTAGGTTTTAATATATATAATACATTTGATCTTGGATCTAGGTTTAGGATCTAAATATTGTTCTTCATCGTGATCTTGGTTGTTCCGCTTCAATTAGGGATTTCTGTTGGTGAGCATCCATCAATTATCTTGAGGTAGGTGGTATATTATTCAATTTCTAAAGTCTTTATTTAACTATGTGTATGTAATTGTTCAATTTAAATTTCCATGATTGGGAAATTAAATCTATAATTTAATAAGATTAAATTGAATGTCCATGTGATAATTTAATGTGCTTAATTTGTGGTTATTGTAAATTGGTTGAATTGGATTAATTAATTGGTTAATTAATTAATGGAATGATGTGATTATGGAAATGATGGGATATTGGAATTATGTAATTGTTCAATCAATGGGATTGTGGGATTGATTGATTAATTGAATGATGAATTGATTTATTAATGGTAATTAAAGGATGTTTGAATTAGCCTTAAAGGGATAATGATTTATATGATTAAAGGGTGATAAATGGTTTAATAGTGATTTATTCATATTATTAATTGTAATTTAAGTGACGAATCTTGATTATTTTGATAATTTAAATGGTATACCATGATGTGAAATGTTTAAATGAGAGTAAATGATGATTAACTTTGTGAAATGCAGTATATGTGAAATATATGATTATTTGATAAATGGGTTGTGGTACATGGAATGATGATTCAAATACCCATGGGGTGCTAGAAAATGTGTTCTAAAACCAAAATGAATTCATGTGATAATGATTTTGGGACACATACTGATGCTTCAAAATCCCACTTGTGTGACATATGTGATAATGAGTGTGGGACATTGATTGTTGCTTCAAAATCTCACTTGTGTGATTGATTGATGAATGTTTTGTGGGACATGGATTGGTACTTAAAATACCCATGGGGTCCTAGGCATGGAATTCTGGGGCCAAAATGTTGGCATTGGACTATGGTTCCAATTATTCATGTTATAAATTGAAATTAAATGGATAATGTATTTCCATATGATAATGAATTATAAATCCCTATGTGATATGGTTCAGACTCCAGCATGGGATGAATTAGGTATTGGTGGGTTGGGTGTCATCATGAACCTAGGGAAATAATGTGGTTAATTAAATAATAATGAAATGTGATAAATTTTTACTTTATGCATTGAAATTTATTCTTTTTACAACTAAATACACTATTATTGAATGGATATTTTTTTAGAAACTATTAGTGGTGGCCTACTGAGTTGTACTCACACCCTACTTGGGATGCTTGATCGGTACCCGAATACACTTCATGATTGCAAGAAAGGATAAGGTAAAGCTCCCTTTATTAGATGGTTGAGTCGAGATGAAGCATGGATGAGGGAACTAAACTTGGTGTTGGGGCCCGCTTAGGGGTGTTGTCAGTGTCTTTAATTTTGGGTTTTCATTCTCAAAAATGAAACTTATTTTTCATGAAATATCTACTATTTTAGTTTTAGATATTTTCTTGTGTTCTAATTCATCATGTATTGCTGGTCTATTTTGGTTATTACATTATTATGGCTGTTGGTTATCATCTATTGGTTATTTCTTGGTTATTTCTGTTGTTTGCCCGAATGGACCAAAGGCCTTTTTTTATTATTGATTTTTGATAACCCTCCTTTCAAGGGATGAGGGGGAACCCTTACAAGGCCCATAGGCTTAGAGATTACATGACCCGTAGGTCTTTGGAAATATACAAGCTATACTTGGAACTCCTCCTACCAGCTTCTTCATTCTTGATATCATCTCTCCACCTTCGCATGACTATTCGGCTAGGCTTCCTGTGCAAGCACAGGCTGGTCCCAATGGAAATTTCATACCCTCTCTTTCTGAAAAATCCTCTTAGCTTCTGCTATGGTGAATGTGCCTGCCCTAAATCCCCATTTGGATTCTTCTCCTTATAGAGTTTGTCTGATCATTTAAGCACAATTTAAGGTGGCCTGAAGACCTTGAGGTGGCCCGAAATCCCAAATGGATGAATAATTCTGGCTGCTACAGTACTGAACAATGATTTTTACAGTGCCTGTTATAGTAACTATTGTAGTACTGCTAGTTGGTGGCCTCTTCCATATAGGGAGGTGTGCTTAAGGCCATGTTATTGACCAGTTTGGGGCACCAGTGTGTGTAACCCAGGTTGGTACATTACAAAGTGGTATCAAATGATGTTTTATTTTCTTTTCATTTATCTTACTATTTAGGATAGGTATATAGGATAATAGGATGAGTAGGGCCTTGGTTAATAGCTCATGCATGAGAGTAGCTAACCTATGTGTGGGGTAAAATCCAATTACCCAGGGTGGGATTTTTGTTATTGATGTGTTTTGTTACATTTAGATATTATTTCACATCGAGTGATGCACTTGTTGTGATATGTGATTTATGTTTCTAATATTTTCTGAGTTTTGACTCATGGCCTAGTATGTAATGATAGTTTATTATGCATGAATCATTCTAGGCCCTCAATAATTATTGCGACATGCATCATTTTTAGGCATGCACAGAAAAAGTAAGTTTTGGATAAGTTGTTGAAATTGAAGTGTCTTCACTTTCTTGTGTAATTGAACTAAAAATAGTTCCAATTGTGGAATTAAAATTTGTAAAATGATGCTAAATGTGGAAATTTTAAAGTGATAAATGGGTGTCTAATTAGAAACTTGATATTGTAAAAATGTTTTACCCTTTGTTAACCATGACCTAGATGTAGGGTGGTTAAGGGTAGTGATAGCACCTTAGTATTAACCATGTGGTGGGGTTTAGGGGAATGAATTTTTATAGATTATTGTGAATCCCTCTTACATAAATGTGTTAATGTTGTGTAATGTGTCCTAAGGTTTTTGTTTTTCATTATAGAGGTATTCCTCCATGATGGTTCTTGTTGATAGTATGATAGGAGTATATGGCTAGAAATTATCCTCCAGTAGTGGAACCTGAAGAACCAATAGTGTCGGGTGAAGGAGCCGAAGAGCAGTTCCATGATAACTTTTCTTATTTCATGAATTTTATAGAGAGAGACCTAGAGTGGGTTTTTAAGAGTATGTATGACCTAAATCGGGAGTTCCAGTTGTAGCACTCTCTAACATTTATCGAAGAGGGTGGACCTAAGGTAGCTGAGTTATGGATTGAGTATATCCAGATGATTCTTGACCACTTGGATACTCCTGCTAAGAAAAGAGTCAAACTTTCTACTTATATGTTATGTGGCTAGGTGAAGTGTTAGTGGGACATCCAGACTCGGGATGGATAGCTGGTCAGTATGGAGTGGAAGGACTTTTAGGGGAAGTTATCAGATCACTTTTACCCTGATATGCTCATCTAGGATAGGGAAGTAGAGTTTATGAGGTTGAATCATAGGAGCATTACCATGATAGACTATACTAGATGGTTCATGGATTTCATATGCTTTTCAATATCATTGTAAGGAGATGAGATGATCATGGTGAAATGGTTTCAGGATGGGATTAAATGTTATATTAAGTCCCAAGTGAATATCATTCGGATAAAAATGTTTTCTAAAATGGTGAATCAGGCTCTCATTTCTAAGGGAAACCTAAAAAAGGATTCCAGCGTAGGACAAGTGGTTTCTTCTAGACATCTAGGAGGTACGTATTCTGAGATTAGGAATCATCTATATGAGAATTATATCCAGGGTAATAGAAAGAAAAGTGTCTTGGGGGAAGGGTCAGTCACACAGGACCTTACCCGAGTTAACGGTCACCAATGTAGTAGGCTGAGTCACTTTTGTAGACATTGTACCTGACCACTAGTAGAGTGTCAAGATTGTTATAGGATGGGACATCTACATTGGTTCTAATAGAACCCATGAAAGGTAGGTAATGATGGGAAAACTAGGAAAAAACAGAGTATAGGAAGGGGGTCTTCTACACTGTATTGGTATGGCAATTGGAATTCTACTGATCATGGTGGTAGAGGTAGTGGACATGATGTTTTTGGGAAATATTACATGTATTATTAGGGTGGTTCATCTCAGGGGACTCATACTACATCATAGGGAAGAGGGGTAGGATAGTTGCATGCAGTTTAGCCGACACTTGTAGATAGAGAGGTTGGACCATCGATAGTTAGAGGTATTATTTTATAGATTATACACTTTTTAGTGCCTTATTTGATATTGGTGCCTCTCATTCCTTTATATTTTCACAACTTGTGAATGGTTTAATCCTGGTAGTAGAGTTTTTTATTGGGTTAATGATGACAGATACACCTTGGGAGTATGGTCGAGATAAATTTGTTTGTGTAAGGGGTGTTCTCTCAAGGTTGGTGAGTATCATTTCCTTTGGGATCTTTACATACTGGATATGTCAATATTTAACCTAATTATGGTTATGGAATGTTTAGTGTCATACCAAACCCACATATATTATCATTGTAAGATAGTTAATTTTATGTATCCTAAGGGTGACAATTATATTAACCATGGAGAGTGGGATATCCAAGCGATCCATGCACGACCAGTTCATCAGAAACTAGTGGAGCTCACCGCTCAGGTTTCTAGTTTGTTTTTGGATGATGGGGGTGTAAATAATGATGTCTTTACACCCATACTGGGTAGGTTCTAGGATGTGTTTCTTGAGGACTTCTCGGGGCTACCACCTGAGTGAGATGTGAAATTTATGATTGATCTCATGCTAGGGGTTGAGGGAGTTTCTATTCCACCATAAAAAATGACACCAATAGAGATTCTATAGCTCAATACTTAGATAAAAGGTAAGGATTTTATCCATCTAAGTATTCCACCTTAGGATTATCTAGTCTTTTTTGCAAAGAAGGCTGATTGGAGTGTGTTATTTTGTGTTGATTACCATAAGTTGAACTAGATGACTTTGAAGGACCGGTATGTGAAGGACCGGTATCTTATTTTGTGTATTGATGATCTATTTGATTAGTTGAGGGGATATTTTGTTTTCTCTACTATTTAATTGATATTGAGGTATCATCAGTTGAGAGTCTTACCTTATGACATATCTCAGACTACTTTCAAAAGCAAGTATGGACTTTATGAGTTCATTGTGATATCGTTCAGGGTGATGAATGCTCCTACTATGTTTGTTTCCTTAATAAATATAAAATTTCACCCATACCTAGATTAGTTTGTGGTTATTTTCTGGATTATATCTTTGTGTACTCCAAGCCTCATGATTATCATGTCCAACATCTTGACATCATCCTGAGTACATTGAGAGAGCATCAACTATACACCAAGCTATCTTATTTTCAGTTTTGGATTGATCAGGTACATTTCTTAGGTCACATATTCTCAAAGGAAGGTGTGTCAGTGGACCCGTAGAAGGTAAAGGAAGTGGGTTCTTGGGATCACACCAATAATGTCTTTGATATTTTCATTTTCTAGGGTTAACAGGATATTATCATAAGTTCATCCAAGAATTTTCCCATTTTACATCCCACATTAGGTCTTCGCCAAGAAGGGGATAAAGTTTTAATGGTCTGGAGTATATGAGAATGATTTCTAGGAGTTGAATAAGCATTTGACTATTACACTGATCTTGATCCTACCCGAGCCAGGGGAGGAGTATACAGTGTTCTGTGATGCATATAGGATTGGGATTGTAGTAGTGTTGATGTAGGGGGGTCAAGTGGTGGTGTATGGGTCATGAAATATGAGGCCACATGAATGTAACTACCCTATATATGTACTCAAATTAGCTAAAGTGGTTTATTCTTTGAAGTGTTGGTGGCATTATCTATTGGGTGAAAAGTTTTTTATGTATAACAATCATAAGATCTTAAAGTATTTATTTTCCCAATGTGATTTGAATATTTAGTAGTAGAGGTGGGTGGAGTATATGCAGTCATTTGATTTTGAGCTATCATATATTCTTGATAATGGAAATAATGTTATTGATGCTCTAAACAGGAAAACATAGACTCAAGAAGTTCAGAAGTATAGATCTGAGTGTAAGATGATGTTGTTGTTGTATGAGATGAATATTATGGCTCAAGACGGTTAGGAGAAGATGACTCTTATATCTGTTTTAGTAGATTCTACACTTTTGAGTCAGATTAGGGAGAGATAGTATGAGGATTTTGGAATGTTTGTCCTTAAGAGAAATCCTTGAAGGTGTGGAGTCACCTTCTGATTGGACTATAGATGAGGATGAGATCATTTATGTCTGGGGTTGTGTATTTGTTCCTAAAAGTATGTGAGGGGAGCTAATGTGTGAATTTCATGCCTCAATGTGGGTAGTGCATCCAGGTTTTACCAAAATGTACTATGGCCTATGATGGAAGTATTGGTGGATTGGCATGAAAAATGAGATTGTAGGGTTCATGACATGATTATACACCTTTAAACATGTGAAAGACAAACATCAATGACCCGGGGGTTTACTAAATTTGTTTTCCATTCTATAATGAAAGTGGGACAATGTTACCATGGACTTTGTGGTGGGTCTCCCAAGGACACCTCAAAATAACGATTCTATTTGGGTGATTGTGGACCATTTGAATAAGGTTACTCATTTCTATCCTATATGGGAGACTTTCTTTGTGAATTGGTTGGGAGATATGTATGTTAGAAATATAGTCTGTCTGCATGGGGTTCCACGAAGTATAGTTTCAGACCATGAATCACGCTTTACATCATGCTTCTAGCAGGGATTACAGAAGGCACTTGGTACAAAAGTATTACTGAGTACGGTATACCACCCATAGACAGATGGGATGTCAGAATGTACTATATAGGTGTTTGAGGATATGCTTCAGGCATGTGTCCTAGACTTTGGTGGGTCTTTGGAGAAGCACCTAGTGCTCATTGAGTTCACTTATAAAAATTGTTATCAAGAAACTATACAAAAAGAACTATATGAGGCACTTTATGGTAGGCCATGAATATCACATCTATGTTGGATGGATGTGGGTAAGTCAGAGTTGTTGGGACTGAGTCTCATGCAAGAGACGTCAGAAGAGTTTTAGTTGATTTGGAAGCATATGGCTTATAACAACCATGTTCTTTATTAAACATTAATTCATGATTTATTACATAAAATTACACACAATAAAATCCAAAAGATATATAAGTATATTTTCTTTAGTAATTAGGTACATATAATAACATATTGAACATGTGATACAACAACATTATTTAAAACTTTCTTAACATGCTTCTAAAATTTCTATGGCTTTTAAAACTGCACAGGATAACCTGGGGACAAACATAAGAAAGTGGTGAGCTATAAATCCCAGTAAGAGAATAAACATGGCATAAGGTGATACTTGTTAAATAATAGGCATATCAATGGAGAATAAAAATATTAGGAATCATAAACATGAACAATGAGATATGATATAACATGATAATCATAACATGGGAAATGTGGCAACAACTTAAAATACTACATCATAAACATAGGTCAAGGATAAACTACCAAGACATCATGGTGGAAAAAGTACCATAAAGGAATAAGGAGAATTCATTTTCCCAACCTGATATATCATGATACTAAACATTACCCAATGCATTGGAGAGCTATATAATTTTGGGTTCACCCATCACATTCATTTCATTCTCATGCTTAAGTGTGCCACATAGATCATACAACATGGATTCAATCAACATCATATTTTATTCCATGATAAAGGAGTTTAGAATATATATAAATGTAATTCCCAAGTTAAATAGGTATAAGTTTATAATGTTGAACACCCTTGATAGTATATGGGTATGGTATTCACTACATAATTGTTTTGGCATGAAAAATCACGGTGAAATTTCGGCAGCATAACAACGTTACTTAAAAATTCTTAAAATGGGTTGATGAGAGAAAAAGGGATATATAGTAATTTTAACATAAAATATGAAGTAATAGGGACATGTAAATATATATCCCAATATAATTAATTTTAAATATAAGGCATAAGATAATAAGGAAACTTGAATAAAGAAGAGAAGGTGAGGATCCCTTACTAAATTTCGGCCTGATAACGGGTGTACATAAAGAATCATGGAAGACTTAATGAGATTAAAATGAAGATATCATAATTTATACATAAAATTGAAAGTAAGGGGGATATTTAATAACATATCCCAACATAATAAACAGGAAATTTAGAGGCATAACAAAAGGAAGTGCTTGATAAAAAGAGGAGAGTGGAAGATCCCTTACTTGAGTGTGTGACACAAAATGCTTGTGAGGGGATTATTGAGAGATTGGGGGAGCCTTAGGAGGACTATAGAGAGTGGAGGTTAGAGTATGGATGTTATCTAAGGAGTTTTAATGAAGATAAATTGGAGCTTGAGTGGGTTTATATAGGAAATGAGGGGGATTTCTTTATTATTTAGGGTTTGGACTATATAATAAAATACCTAAAACCCCAAACCATTCCATAGTTTTTGCCCATGTTTTTGGAAAAATGGGGTGGTTATTATTATTTTATAATTCCAATGGCCTATTATAATAAAATAATTCCCTCACTTATATGGAGGTGAGTCATACTCTTAAGGAAATGATTTTAAAACCTTAAAATATATTAAGGGTTTTGGAGGATTCTTAAAGGATCTATAAAATTAAACAAATAAAAATAAAATAAAATTATTTTAAAGGGTAAACATATATTTGTTCATTTATACCCTTTATAGTATTTATTACATCACTTTTGGGTCATTATGATTTCATAATACACCAAGTATATTTATACGGTATTTAATTTTTACCCAAAAATTTGACTGTCTTGGAAAATTATGAAAAATTAACCATTAGATAGTTTTTACATTATAATTAAAATAATAATATTCATTTTATCTAAATAGTTTTATAAATATTTTAATTTTTACTTTTAAAATAAAACCTACATTTATTAAGAAATACTGGGTTTTTTGACAATAACAGTTTTTGAACCCTTATAAAAATTACATTAGACTTCATAAAAATTATACGATCATTTGTATTTAATATTTTTTTAATAATAATATTTTATTAAAATATCATTTATTTAAAAAATCCTTTAATTCATCAAAATAAATTCCTTAATAGAATTTTAATATTACCCAAAAATACATTTTTTTTTGTTTTATTATATCGAAATAAAAAACATTTATAAAGTAACCATAATAGGATGAAAATATATTCATAATTTTATAAAAAATAATGTACATACTCATAATTAATGGGTCTTGATAAATATCCATTTAATATACTAGAAAATACCCTAAGAGTAATGTGCACGATGGTGGAACTTTTATGAGGCGGTTCAGCAAACATGGTTTGGGTTGTGATCTCGATGAGCTTAAACTTATCCCATAAATGATTTTTCTCGTTCTTAAGTTATTATATCTTAGATTGGGGTTGGTCAAGTGAAAAGACCAGTGATGTTATCTCCATTTTATGCTCTGATAAATGGGCTTCATAGGGTACGATCCTACTGGTTGAGACCATCACTTCTTTTGTCTGTGTCCATTGGATTTTTTAAAACCCTATATTTATACTAAACATGTGATCACTGTTCAATGGTTATATTATCAATGTTAATGATAATTAATGTTCATTTAAATCCAATTGGATAAAACAAAATAACTGTATGTGTTTTCTATCACCATATTACATAATAATACATTTACTTAAATAAAAAGGGGAATTTTATTTATAACAATTTGGGTCATTACAATATCCCCCCAATAAATTTCACCCTTGAAATTTTTATTTCCCACACTAAAATATATGAGGTTAACTCTATTTCATCACTTCCTCTAGTTCCCATGTCACTTCTTTAAACTTTTGGTTTCTCCATAGAACTTTAACAAGGTGAATTGTCTTATTTTGTAGAACTTTGTATCTATGAAATAATGTTTTCAATGGATTCTAATCATACAAGATATCATTCTCCAATGGTAACACCTATGGATTGAGTACATGAAATTGGTTTGGTATGTACTTTCTCAAGAGGGATACATGGAATACATCATATACTTGAGACATGTTAGGTGGGAGTGAAAGTCGGTAGGCCACTGCTCTGATGTGATCAAGGATCTCAAAGGGGCTGATGTATCTTGGACTAAGATTTCCTTTCTTCCCAAATCTCATCACTTTCTTCCATGGAGATATGCATAGGAATACCATGTATCCAATATCAAACTCTAGGTCTTGTTGACGATTGTCACCATAGCTCTTTTTTTGACTATGATTAGCCTTGATGTATTATTGAATGGTCTAAACCTTTTACACCATTTCTTCAACCATTTTAGGACCTAGTAGTTTTCATTCCCCAATTTCATCCCAACATGTAGGTGTTCTGAACCTCTTCCCATAAAGTTCTTTATAGGGATCCATTTTTATTCTCGAGTGGAAACTGTTGTTTTATGATAAATCGTCAAGAGGTGGATGTTTATACCATCCTCATTTGAGGTCCATAGAACATGATCACAACATTTATTCTTGTGTCTGAATAGTCAACTCATATTGGCCATCAGTTTGAGTATGATATGCCATAATTAAGTTCAAATTAGTGTTTAGATCATGTTATAGAATTTTCCAGAACTTGGTGGTGAATCTTGGATCTCAATCAGATACAATCGATAGTGGTACTCCATGGAGCCTTACCACTTCTCTGATGTATATACATGAAATTTGATAGAGAGATAAATCCTATTGAATCAAAATAAAGTGAGTTGTCTTTATAAGACAATCCACAACAATCCATATAGCATTATTTCCCTTGGATGTCTTCAGAAGTTCGATGACAAAGTCCATAGAGATGTTCTCCCATTTCCATGTTAGTATGGGTAACGGTTGCATAATCCCTTTATACTTCTTCCTTTCATCCTTAAATTACTATAATACCAGGAACTTTTATGTATATTCAATGATATCCTTCTTCATATTTTCCCACCAATAGTACTCACAGAGATCTTGATACATCTTTGTGATTTCTGGGTGAATGGAGAAAGTTGGACTTTGTGCATCATCCAAAAATTTCTTCTTTAACTTAGGATTTTATGGAACACATAGTCTTGACCCAAACCTCACAATTACTTCTTCATTAACATTTAAATCTGAGGGTTTCCCTTTCCTTATAGTTTTCACTTTCTTATGAATTATCATATCATCCCTTTGAGCATCTTTTAACCACTCCAAAAGGGATGGTTGAGTAATCATTTTTGAAAGGATTTATGATGTTCTTTCCTTTATGATTCCCATATCCATCCTTTCCTGTGACGTCCCAGACCTAGATTCCGCTTAATTGGTGCCTCAAGCCTAATGGGCCACATGGCCTCAAGCACGTCTCCCTAAATTCTAGAGGTTTCCGACTAGTAGTGAGGGAATAAGGTGTGTCTGTGGGGAGACTATGACTTCATTACCAATGTGTAGCACAAAAAATGAATGTACACATGGGTAAATAGTGGAATAAATATAGGTAAAAAGAAGGCTCAATGGAAAATATAGACAATAGTAATAATAACAAAAATAGTTGGAATAACATACAAGTATACAAAAACTGATGATGATATGTCATGTCACTAGAAAATTGGAAAACATGGATACAAGACAGTAGACATAACATGATCCACAAAAGTATAAAGGAAATAAAAATAATATCCCAAGCATCTTGAGTTTTGTCTTGATTATCTTTTATCAAGATCCATCATAAATAGTAATCAATCAAGTGTTTGAAGCATTATGATTTCCTTTTTCAACAACTACAACCATGTAATCTACTATGGGTACCAAACGATGCCTGGAGAGGGTGTGAGATAAATCTCAGTGGGCCACCACTAATGGTGTCTATAACATCTGACCCATGTAATGGAAATGTAACAATGTGCAATCATACATATATAAAGCAAAACAGTACAATGTAGCTAAATAACCAAGTACCTACTTCAGCCCTTGGCTAGCGTCTAAACATGTAACCAATTAATTATTTAATTGTTGCCATTTTATAAATATGTCACGTGTTAATAAATGTGAAGGTTCCAACATGTAACAAGTCAACCTGTAATGATATTTAATAGGGAAGTCCCAAGGTAATAACCAAGGTGATGTAGACATCAAGGGTTTCCAACTCAGTAATAATTGTATCGTAGCATGGGGTAAGAGTGTAATCCAAGGATTATAGTCCAAATAATTCAACAATTAGATGCATACTAAGTTCAAGGAGTTCATCGAAGGTAAAATGGGGATAAGCAATGATTGGGCCTGATGGGATTTAACCATGGCACCCACTTTTCAATTCTGGATCCAAGGAGTGTATCTGAGGCATCCTATGATAATGTGTAAGGGATCCTATGGTGTCATATCGAACATCCAAATAATAGACAAGGACCGGTATCTAGGTGGGTCTCAACCTATGCAAGTCGTATCCTTGAATCAGAATGGGGTTCCTGAGTACTCATGAAATTTTCTGATCAGAATCCAAGGTGAGCTCGAGTCAAGACACTCTTATTTGATATTGAAGTCATGTAATATTTAATTTGGTTCAAGCCTTTCCTTTCATTAGTTTGATAAGTTCAAGTAGAATGCAACCTTTTAATCAAGTCATTTGGTTCAATAATTTCCTTTCATTAGTGTGACAAGGCCAAATAGCATGCAACCATTCATTTAATACTTTTAAAGAATATTCCATATTCAAGGTTAATTATGCTTCCTTCCATTAATGTGGTAAAGGGTTCTACAGATATGAAACCTACTATTCATTTACATTTAAGCCCAAGTCATATACTCATCATACTTTCCCATTCACATTTCACATTTTATTGTCAAATTGAAGCACTTACCTTAGGCGGTTCAAGTGGTGATAATACATGGTACTTTCCATTATGAAATTCTCATTATAAACAAGACATTTAATATATAAATTATTACCCTTAGTAAGGTCAAGGCAAGGCACACCCGAATGGTGGCTCAAATATGTCAAAACACTAAAACAAAAATTATGGCATAACATCTTACATGGGATGAATGGAGTTGTGGGTATAACCACCAACAATTAATCAAATATATGAAAATTTCATATCCATACAGTTCTAACAAGTATAATCATGGAATATAAATTCTATAAATGGCACCCAATGAAATCGGTGGGTCCCACACGTCAATTCCAAAATCAACAAACTTGAGGTATGAGTTATAGAACACCCACATTAGGCTTGTATGAATATCCTCCTCCAGTATTAGCCCTTGATTTATCTTGGATCAGAGTAGATCTAAGAAATGGATAAAAACAATCATACCCCAATAACTATGTCGAGAGCAAGAGAGAAGAGGAAAGGCTTAAATGGACTCGAGTACTTACCATTGTGCATCCAACGTGATGAACGGAAGATCAATCGGATCCTAGATGAATAATATCTTTTAATCCCTAGATGTGGCCTTCAAAAAACTCCAAAATGAGAGCCATGGAGGTAAATCCCACATAAACTCAAAATAAGGAAGAAGGAGGGGGATAATTATATCATTACGGTCAAATTTGACATTTTACCCAGAAAATAGCATGTGCACAATTTTCCCACATGGTTTGACAAACCATGCACAAACCATGCACGATTACCTAGGCAGAAGGGGAACTTACACGATTAGGCCACACAGCCATGTGCTAATCATGCGAGGTGGCTCTATCCAAAAAAACACCATCCGCACGATTAGTAAAATCATGCACCAATCATGTGCCAACCATGCAACTTGGCCAGTTTCCCCAAAAAGATGTGTTTTGGGATTTGAACAAGTTCTAGACACCCCTAAAACCTCCTCTAATCCATTAGGCATTCATATTAGGTCCAAAGTAAAGATTTAGACCAAAATTCAAAGGATCCATACCTGAGTGAAAAATCAGGTTCTTATAGTCTTCCTCCCTTAAAAGAAATCATCCCCAAGTTCACCTTCCAATGGTGTAGAAACATTTTCTAAGAACAAATTTGGTTATTGGGAATGTGCGTCAGCCTCCCTCTCCCAAGTCTCATCTTGTATGCGGCCATGCTTCCATAGCACTCGTACTAGGGGGATAGACCAGCCTCAGAGAACCTTTATGCTCCGGTCAACGATGCGCACTGGATACTCCTCAAAGGTAGCATCAGCATCTAACTCAACTTCCTCAAGATCAAAGGTATGAGATGGGTTGGCATGATACTGGAGAAGCTTTGAAACATGGAAGATGTCATGCATGGCACATTACCTCTGAGGTAGTAGAAACCGATAGGCTACTGGCCCGAATCTCTCTAGAATTTCAAAATTCCCTAAATAATGAGGAGACAACTTTCCCTACTTTCATAACCATTTATTCCTAAGCCTAGGAAATACCCAAATGAAAGAACAATCACCAAACTCAAACTCTAGAGGTCATTGGTGGCGATTGGCATAAGATTTCTGTCTAGACTAAGTAGTAGTCATACACTTTATGGCCATCTAAACCTGTTCTAAAGTCTCCTGAATGAGATGTGGACCTAGTAGGACTACCTCACCTTCCTCTAGATACCATAGGGGTGAATGACATGACCTACCATATAAGTTCTCAAATAGATCTATTTGAATTGTCGCTTGAAATCTGTTATTATAGACGAACTCAAAAAGATGGATATACTTCTCCCATTAATCAGCGAAATCAAGTAAACATGCTCGGAGCATATCCTCTAGAACCTATATTTTCAATTATGATTGTCCATCAGTCTGAGGGTGAAAATATGTGCTTAGAATCACTCGTGTTCCCATAGACTTCTACAATCCCTGCCAGAACTACAATGTGAAATGAGCATCCCTATCTAGAATGATAGTACGTGGAATCCCATTGTTGTATGATCTCACAGATATATAGTCTCCCCATATTATCAACTAAAAAATTCTCCCAAATAGGAATGAAGTCAGACACTTTCACTAGTCTGTCAATAACAACCCATACAGCAATTCTACCTCTAGGTGACCTAGGTAAACCAACTACAAAGTCCATAGCAATATCTTCCCATTTATATTCTGGGACTAGAAGTGGATGTAACAAGCTTGCAGGTCTCTGGTGCTCTGACTTCACCTACTAGTAGGTGGAACACCTAGTGATAAAGCCTGATATATGATGTTTCATCCCAGACCACCAATACTGGTGTCGCATATCTTGATACATATTCGAGATTCCTGGATGAACTGTCCACTGAGAGGTGTGGGAATCTTTCACCAACTCCTCTCTCATATCTGTAGGAACCCAAACATGTCTATGAATACTCAGGATTCCATCTCTATCTACATACCAATCTAGAGGTGATTTATCTCCTTGTATACTATCATGGAGTACCAAGCCTTTAGGATTTGAAAATTGTCTAATCTTCACCTTCTCAAGGAGCACTACTACAAATATGGCTTTTAACAGTGCTAAAAAGGCCTTTAATAGCGCTAAAAAGTGCTATTAATACCGGCAAAGATAAAGGGGGTCCCCTTTATCAACGCTCCAAAAAGTGCTGATAAATACCCCTTTTATCAGCACTTTTTTTAGCACTGATAAAAATAAAAAAAAATAAAAAAAATACGGCCAACGCAGGGGGGATTTTTACAGTGCTTGAACCCCCCTTTATAAGTGCTTTCATGCACCTCCAGCACCCACATGCATTGCCTAAACCCTTCATCAGCACTAGCCCCTCTAAATAACCCTTGTGCGCGCGCCCCTACCTCCACCCGGATTTGATCTCGAGACCTCCCCCCTATGAACCTAAAGCCTTTACCAGTCCCCTATATTGATTTGTTCTCTTATTTATGATATATAAATTTATTTATATATATATATTTAGTTATATTTATTCATTTAGTAATATATATTTATATTAATATATATATTTATATTAATATATATATTTATAGTGATATTAATATATATATATATATAGTTATATTAATATATAAATATATAGTTATAGTAATATATAGTTATATATATATTCATATATTTGTATTTTAAATAAAATGGATATTAGTTATTATTTAGATAAAGCTAATATATTTTATATGTAAATATGTTTAATTATTTATTTAGAAAATTTAATTTTTAGGTGTGAATATATAAAAAATATGTACACATAGTTATATATTTGATTATAAATATAAGTGCATTATAAAAAATGATAAAATTTCAAATACATAATATCAATATGAATGTAATATCTTGGAATAAATTCATTCCCCACCAAAAAAATCCAATAATACCCCCTTAAATGAGGCTGAAAATCCACAAAATGTTAAAAAACCGGGGTACCCCGACTAAAAACTCAATTTTGGAGGCCTTATGGGCCTCTTTTGGCCTCTAAAAAACCTTGATCGGGGTCACCCTAGGTCACAGAAACATAGATCTCATCGCAGACTTTGATTTGATATGTGGTAGAGCTCAAACGGACACCCGGATCAAAAGTTATGGCCGTTTGAAGTTTGAGTTGCGTTTTCAACATATTTTGGATCTTTTTTTAATTTTTTTTATTTTTTTAGTCTTAAAATTGTTATTAAATGACTATTAATCCATAATAATTAGAAAATTATTAATTAAAAAAAATTTAAAATTTGTTTATAAGCCATTTTCACTAAATATCTTATATATTAAGTATAACAAGTGTAAATGTATATTTATACTTTTCTAAAATATATTTAAAAATTATATATTATATTTATATCAATATAAATATATTGATATATTTATATATTGATATATTATTTTTAATTAATTTTTTTTTGAAGTCGAACCCTTTATCAGTGCTTTTAAAAAAACACTGATAAAGGCCCCCCCTTTATCAGTGCTACTAAAAAAAGCGCTGATAAAGGGGTGGCGCTGGCCTTGCCCAGTTTTGTGGTAGTGGAGGGAAGAGGTAACAGTCAAGGATGAGAGGTAATACAACTCGTGAATGTCATGAAATTACAGATGCCACTTAGAAAAGAGTTCCATTAACTTCCATTCATCACTGGATTCTTATACTGCATGTGTTTGAGTTTTTCTACTCAGCACATCTGTAACTAAATTTCTCTTTCCAAGCATATAGGCAAGTTCAAAATCAAAGGATTGTAGATATTCAACCCATCTTCACCGTCTAAGGTTCAAGTCACACTTAGAAAAGATATATTTAATGCTCTTATGTTCTATGTACACCACAAAGTGCTCACCCAATAGATAATGTATCTATAAACATAAGTCATGGACAACTGCTGCTAGATCAAGGTCATGTGTTGGGTAATTTCTCTCAGGAGGACTCAACTATCGAGATCCATATGTAATGATTTTGTCTTCCTGCATCAGTACTGCTCCTAGGACGATGCCTAATTCATCACAGAAGATCATATAACCTACACCTGGCTTTGGAAGTGTCAAAATAGGTGCCAATACAGGACTCACTTTCAGCTCCTAAAAGGATTTATCACATGCTTCTAACCATATAAACTTGACACCCTTCTTTGTAAGACTAGAAAGAAGTGAATCAAGGTGGTAAAAGTCATATATTAAACATCTATAATATCCATCCAGCCCCAAGAAGCTTCATATATCAAACACATTCTTGGGATACTCTCAATAAACTGTAGCACTAACCTTTTCAGGGTCAACGGATACTCTTGATTCTAACATTATATGACCCAAGAAGTGAACTTTGTCAATCCAGAAGTGGCACTTAGCAAGATTGGCATAAATATGGCGCTCTATTAGTGTACTCAGAATGATATCAAGATGTTTGGCATGGTCTCTACGAGTGTGAGAATACACCAAGATGTCATCCACAAAGACCATGACAAAGGAATCCAAATAGGGGTGGAACACCCTATTAATTATATCCATGAAAATGGAATGCATGTTCATAAGACCGAACGACAAAACAAGGTACTCATACACACCATACCTTCTACAGAAAGTTGTACAAGGTATGTCTGATGGCCAGACTCGTACCTAATGATAACCCGATCTCAGGTTGATCTTGGAGAAGACCTTTTATCCTCAGAGTCGGTAGAAGAGATCATCTATTTGAGGCAATGGATATCAGTTATTGACCGTAAGCTGGTTCAACTTTCTACAATACATGGATAGAAGTAAGGTTCTATCTGGCTTCTTGGTTCTATCCTATACAGAGGAATGGACATTGGAGATTCTCCCAGAACAATCTCAATTGTAAAATCTACCTCTCTCTCAAGAGGTAATCCATAAAAATCATCAGGAAAGACATCCCTGAAATGATCCACTACTAGAGGTAAATAAGCCTTATGAAAACCCGAATCCTTTATGAAGAGATTTTAAATATAGGTGGTTACTCCACCTATCCCATGATGCTTTGGTCCATCCCTACCATCCTGGACATCCCACTCACCCATATGTAGATAATTGTTTCCCTATGTTGATGTAAAAGATACTTTGTGGTGATAGTTGTCTACAAAATCATGATATTGAACCAACCAATCCATCTTAAGAATGACATCGAAGCATATCATCTTGAGAATGAAGAGGTTCCACAAGAAAGGTTAACTTCCTACCCCAAGGGGATAGTCCTTACACTAGTGTATACCCTTTTTTTGTACCCCTAACGATGTATCTAGGGTCATTTCACCATAGTAATATTGTATCTCTAGTACTAGATTTTCCACAATAGATACAGCGATAAAAGAGTTTGAAGCACCTATATCAAATAAGGCAGATACTATAGTAAATTACATAAGAATAGTAACTCTTACTATAGATGGTCCCATAGACTGATCCTCGAGTACTGGATAGTGCATGCAAATGACCTGATCCATAGCCCTATGCAACAAATGGACTACCATGATCATAACTGCTCTATTATCACTACTAGTGATCAGGGTTTTGGCTTCCATGACCATGAACACCTCCTCAGCTGGTCCTTCTAGTGCTATTCCAACTCCCTGTATGGTGCGTTGTAAAAGAACTCACTCCTAAAGGTGGAGCTGGTGTGGATCCTTTTCCACTCAAGGCTGGTGGAAAGGTCCTACATAAATGTTGGAGATTCCCTGTATAGTCGCAAGCCTGATACTCCAGTGAGTCTCTATCACACTGAGGCTTTGAATTTCCCCATTGTCCACACTGATGACATACTTTAGAGCTATCAAAATGGACACTCTGGTTGTCACTTCCCTAATAAGAAACATCGAGGGAATTTTCCCGACCACTATAAGAACTATTGTCTTACCGCAACACTGATCCTTTATACCTGGTACTATTTCCATCTCTCAGGTTACACTCAATGATAAGATCTTGATTGACTATCTCAAAAAAAAAGTAGGTAGGAAAAAGACATTCACCTACGCATGGATGGCATACTGGAGCCCATCCTTAAAGCGTCTAGCACGTGAAAGCACATCATTAGCTAAAAGTGGTTCAAAGCACTACAACTTTGTGAAACATGATGAATATTCCATAACTAACATAGAACCCTGCTCGAGATGCATGAAATCTCAGATCTGTCATCTCTCGGTGTCTAAGGAAAGAACTAATCATAGAAGGCAGTTTGGAGATCAACCCATAACATGCCCTGATGACGACCAGCCTAGGAAGTCACATCCCACCAACTCTTGGATGAATCCTAAAAAATATATGTGGCAATCTTGACCCTCCACTTTTGAGGCATCTCCAGATTCTCAAAGATAGATAGGGTGGCTTCTATCCAAGACTTATCAGCCTATGGACCGCCATCCCCTGAAAAGGTAGATGGATGGTGATGCTGGAACTCACGAGTCAGATCATCCATCGTAGGTGCAATCTATGGAGCACCATAAATGGAATTCGTCAGACATAGAAAAATATCATGAACTTGGGCATGAGTTCCCAAATTAGGTATAACAGGTGGTGTCTTGAGTGGCACTCTTAGAGGTAAGAGTGGTTTCTTAGGGCCCACCACATTTGGTGCATGGTTTTCACTACCTTCATGGCGTACGATATGAGGATGTTGTGGTGACATTGGTCTAAAAATTACAAGCACACGCCTCATAAAAATATTAATCATAAATATAGCATCACTAGTGGGAGATGATCATAAGAAAACTCACTACCCAAGGAATACTACCCAAACTACTCGCTTAGATGTCCATGTATCGGTAAGTTCTCAAGTATAAAATTCATTTCATTTTACATTTAATTACCAGGTTCACTCCTTTACCTTTCATAAACATGAAAAGGAGAGATAAGGATGTGCAACCAATTCATTTTATATTTCATGATTCACTTTATAATGGATAGCCATTTTCGATGAATTGGTTCCAAAACACCTATCAATAGAAACAACACCCATTTATTTATAGGACAATAGATCGACTTAGTAAATTACTCATCCCAGCCCATGAGGGCCCATACACCTCATGAATTGAGATGAGTAATCACTCAATCACAACCAAGAGTAATACAAGCATAAGATATCTATCACAACATCACTCAATAATCACAGGCATATCAAGCAATGAAAAGTAGTTAAATACACCTATATGGCATGGAAATATGCATGACATGTGAATTTTAAGTGCCTATAATAATACATGTAACAATGTTTCTTTCCCTCAAATCATTGGGCCAAGGATGAAAGAAAATACTCAAACAGAGTAATAATCAACAACACCACATAGCATGTGCATCACCCAACGGTGAAATAATTTCAACTGTAATTGGAAAAACAGAACAACAATTATAATTTTGGGTAACTTGGATTTTACCCGGAACATGGGTTCGCGACCCCCAAGCACAAATTATGACCAAGTCCCAAGTATTCCTAATATCCAATATATTATCTCCAAATAATAAATCAAGAAAAGAAAGCCACTCTGATACCACTTTGTGACATCTTGGACCCAGATTCCACTTAATGGGTTCCCCAAGCCCGGTGGGCCACATGGTCTCAAGAACATCTCCCTGAATGCCAAAGGCTACTGACTAGAAGTGAGGGCCTAGTGTGTGTCCATGGGGAGACTATTCCCTCATTACCAAAGTATAGTGCAGCAGATGAATGTAAACAAGGGTAAATAGTGGAAGCAATATAGGTAAGCAGAAGGTGAAATGGAAAATAGAGACAACAGTAACAATAACTGAAATAATTGGAATAAAATACAAGTATACAACAACTGATGATGATATTTCATTTCACTAGAAGATTGGAAAACATGGATATAAGATAATAGTAATAACATGTTCCATAATAGTATATAAAAAATCAAAATACTATCCAAAGTATCCTGAGCTCAAGATTGGTCATCTGCTATCAAGATCCATCCTAAACAGTGAGCAATCAAGTGTTCTAAGTTGTACACTTCCCTTTGTCAACACCTGCAACCATGTATACTACTCTGGGTACCAAACAACGCCTGGAGAGGGTGTGAGATAAATCTCAGTGGGCCACCACCAATGGTGTTTATAACATCCAACTCATGTAATGGAAATGTAGCAATGTGCAAGCATGCATATATAAAGTAAAGTAGTACAATGTAATTAAATACCCAAGTACTTTCTTCATCCCTTGGCTGGTATTTGAACATGTAACCAATTCATTATTTGATTTTTAACAGTTTATAAATATGTCAAATGTTAAAAATTGTGAAGGTTCTAATATGTAACAAGTTAACCTATAATGATATTTAATAGTGAAGTCCCAAGGTAATAACCAAGGTGATGTAGACCTCAAGGGTCGCCAACTTAGTAATAAATATAGCATGGCATGGGGTAAGAGTGTAATCTAGGGATAATAGTCCAAATAATTTCACAATGATATGCCTACCGTGTCCAAGGAGTGCATCCAAGGTAAAACGAGGCTAAGCAATGACTAGGCTCGATGGGATTTAGCCATGGAACCTACTTGTCAATGTTGGATCCAATGAGTGTATATGAGGCATGCTATGATAATGTGTAAGGTATCCTATGATGTCATACTGGGCATCCAAAGAATATACAAGGAGTGGGATCAAGGTTGGTATTAACCTATGAAAGTTGTATCCTGGAATCGGAATGGGGTTTCCGAGTGCTCATGGAATTCTCCAATCTGAATCTAAGGTGAGCTCGAGCCAGGACACTCCTATTTGATATTGAAGTCATGTAATATTTCATTTGGTTCAAGCATTGCCTTTAATTAGGGTGATAAGGTCAAGTATCATTCAAAATTTTAATCAAGTCATTTGGTTCAATCCTTTCCTTTCATTAGTGTGATAAGTTCAAGTAGCATGCAACCTTTTAATCAAGTCATTTGGTTCAAGACTTGCCTTTCATTAGTGTGACAAGGACAAGTAGCATGCAACCATTCATTTAATCCTTTTAAAAAATATTCCATATTCAAGGTTCATTATTCTACCTTCCATTAATGTGGTAAGGGGTGCTATATATATGCAACCTACTATTCATTTACATTTAAGGCCAAGTCATATACTTAGTATACTTTCCTTTTCACATTTCACATTTTATTGTCAAATTGAAGAACTTACCTTAGTAGGTTCAAGTGGTGATCATACATGGTACTTTCCATTATGAAATTATCATTATAAACAAGACACTTAATATAGAAACGCTTACCCTTAGGAAATACAGGCCAAGGCACACCCAAACGGTGGATCAAACATGTCAAAACACTAAAATAAAAATATGGCATAACATCCTACACGGGATGAATGGATTTGTTGGTGTAACCACCAAAAATTAATCACATATATGAAAATATCATATCCATATGATTATAACAAGTATAAGTATGGCATATAAATTCTATAAACGACGCCCGATGCAATTGGTGGGACCCACATGACAATTCTAAAATCAACGAACTTGAGGGGTGAGTTATAGACCACACACCTTAGGCTTGTACAACTCTCCTCCTCCAGTATTGGCCCTTGATTTGTATTATATCAGAGTAGATCTAAAAAAAGAAGAAAAATGCTCATACCCCAATAACTAGGTTGAGAGAAAGAGAGAAGAGGATTAAACAGACTCGAGTACTTACTGTTGTGCATCCAACATGATGAATAGAAGCTCGATCAGATCCTGGATAAATTAGATCTTTGAATCCCTAGCATTGTCCTTCAAAAATCACCAAAATGAGAACCATGGAGGTAAATCCCACATAAACTTGGATTAGGGAAGAAGGATGGTGATAATTAGATCATTAAGGGAAAATTTGATATTTTACCCAGAAAATAGCATGTGCATGGTTTGTTTGTATGGTTACCTAAGAAGAAGGGGAACTTTCATGGTTAGGTGACATGGTTGTGATCCAATCGTGAAAGGTGGCTCTATCCAAAAAACACCATTTACACAGTTAGGAAAACCATGCACCAATCGTGCGCCAACTGTGCAACTTGGCCAGTTTCCCCAAAAATATGTGTTCTGAGCTCTGAATAAGCCCCAAACACCCCTAAAACCTATGATAACCCATTAGGAATCCATATTAGGTATAAATTTAATATTTAGGCTGAAATTTAAAGGATATATACCTAAGTGAAAAACTGGGTTCTTACATTTTCAAATCTAAGAAGATCAGATCCCTCTCAATTCTAATCAATGGTAGAATTTATGGATCATTTTTACTTAAAGAATTTTTTACTTTATTTGATTTACCAAGATGGTAGTGGATTGAGCAGTCATAGTCCTTGATCATCTCTAACCATATTCTTTGGTGCATATTCATCTCTCTCTGTGTGAATATATATGTGAGACTTTTTTATCCGTATATATTTCACAATTCTCCCCAAAGAGATAATGAAACCATATTTTCAAAGAGAATATCACTACATCCAACTCCAGATCATGTGTTAGGTATTTATATTCATGAACTTTCATGTGCCTTGAATAATAGGTTATGAATTTTCCATTCTACATTAACACATAGCCCAATCCCTTCTTAGAAGTGTCGTTGAATACTATGAAAATCTCTCTACTTGTGGGTAGTGTGAGCAAAGGTCCAAAGATAAGACTCTTTTCCAGTTCCTTGAAGTACTATTCACATTCATCATTCAAAGAAAACTTGAATACCTTCTAAATTATCTTGGTTAGAGGGTTTGATGATCATGATAAATTCCTCACAAATTGATGATAATACTAAACTAATCTAAGGAAACTACGGATATCTGTCACAAATTTTGGCATTTTCCATCCTTTAATTGCTTCTTTCTTTGAAGGATCCACAGATATCCCTTTTCTTGTGATTATATTCCCCACTAATGAGACTTCCTTCAACCAGAACTCACATTTTCTATACTTGGTGTGAAGCTTCTCCTTTCTCAAGGTATTAATAAAAGTACTCATATGCTCCTCATGTTCCTCCTTAATTTTGGAGTATATTAGAATATCATCTATAAATACTACCTCAAATTTGTCAAGGTAATCTATAAAGACTCTATTCATCAAGTCCATGAATATTTTTGGAGCATTAGTGATTCTAAAGGGAATCACTATGAACTCATAGTGCCCATACCTTGTACAAAAAGTAGTCTTGGGGATATCCTCCTTATTCATCCTAACTTGGTAATATCCCAACCATAGATCCGCCTTAGATAAGTATTATACTCCACATAGCTAATGAAAACAAGTCATAAATTTGTGGTAGAGTTTACTTGTTCTTTATTGTGATCTTGTTGAGCCATTGATAATCAATGAAAAGGCACATTGACCCATCATTTTTCTTAATGAAGAGGACTAGTGCACCCCATAGTAAAGCACTTGGGCATATGAACCCTTTATCCATATTCTACTATATTTGTTCCTTTAGCTCCTAAAGTTACAAAATATCCATTCTATAGAGAGTCTTGGATAATAGATCACCTTGGGTATAATATTGATTGAAAATTCAACCTCTCAGTTAGGAGGAATACTAGGCAATTCCTCATGAAACACATCAGTGTATTCCCTTACAATAGGCATGTATTCAAGGATAATTCTTTCGTTAGACTAAATCATTTGAGATATATATGATTGGTCATAGGGTAATAATATCCACTCTTAAGATATTGGTACTAAAGAAGATCCATCATTCTCCTTTCACTTTTATAGAATCAGAGGATGATTCGCAATATGAAGAGTGATTTCCTTCTCACGGTAATTTATGTTGGATTTATAGAGTGAAAGTCAATCCATAACCAAAATTGCATAAAACTCCACTAAAGGGAGTACTAAAAGGTTCTCTATGAAGTTCATCCCACAAATTCTTATAGGGGAGGAGTTATATACTCGGGATGAAATAATTCCCCTATTTTATATTTTCATCGATAACTCCACTTCCATAATTTTTTGTGGTGTTTGAATAGTTATACTAAAGTTTCATGATATAAAGGAATGTGTAGAACTAGATTCAAAAAGTAAGTTCACTATTATTGAATGAAAAACTAACATACCTATCACCAATTCAATGTCAGGATCGAACTCAGTGGTTGTGATAGAAAATCTCTCCCGTGTTGCCTTGGAGGTTGTTGGTTGTCTTCGAATACCCTTGGCTTAATGAATTAGTTTGCAAAGCTCCCTGGTTCCTTACAGTTGAAGTAATGAACAATGCACTGAGGGTTTACTGGAGCATTTATTTCCTTTGTTGCATTAGTGGGTTTCTTATGTCGGTAATTGTTAGTTATGTGTCCTTCCTTCCCACACCTAAATAATTTCTTCATTCCCTTTAGGAAATTTCTAGAGTGCTTCTTTCCTCACTTTTGGAAAGTGGGATGTTGAAATTTCTTGGCACCATTCGATTTCTCCATCAGACTACCATATTAAACTCTACTTTCTTCTTATTATCCCCATGATACCCTTGAGATTCATTGATCTCCATTTCTACTTTTAGGGCACATCAAACAATTTCCTCATAGTTATCAAAATCTAGGATCTCCAGGGATTTTTGTATACTAGGTTTTATCCTGCCAAAGAAGCGGTCAACCTTGCATTCGGGGATAACAACAAAGACATAGGCATATCATGCAAGTATTGTGAAGTTTTCCTCATATTCCCCAATAGATTCATCTTCTTTTTTCTTGAGGGAGAGGAAATACCTTTCCATTTTAATTTAGAGAGTGTGAGGAAAATATTTATCAAAAAACATTTTCCAAAATTCCTTCCACTCCATTGTTTCGATATCTTCTATGGGATTTGTATTTTTGATCAATTTTCACCATTATTCAGTTTCTCCCTCCATATAATAAACATCCAATAGGACCTTATCTTGTTCAGAACATTGAAAGATGTAGAATATCTTCTCAATGGAGTTGATCCATTATTCCATGATTAAGGGATCAGATAATCCCTTAAAATTAGGAGGTATTTGTCACATGAAGATATCGATTATGGATTATTATCTCTTTGGGGGGTTTGGTCACTCCTCTTGATCTAGTTTTCTATTTAGAACCATAATCAGTTGAGAGATTATCATCATAAAGTTCACGATTTCTTCTCCTATCAGGTTGGGAATCTCATTGGGGCAGTCATCGCATTGCCTGTCGCATTGATTGTTTACCTAATTCCTTCTATTTTCGACCATTGGCTAGAATAAAGGTAAAATTAGGGATGATTATTTTTAAACTATTAAACAAATAAATAGTAATCCAATTAAATTAAAGAGAACTTATAAATTATATGTATTTCCTTAACTTATGAATTTATAGGCTTCAATTTATGTTATCCGTGATTTATTTCCTAATATATACTCTTGTGGGTATTTTTTTGTTCCCTTAATAATGGTTAGTAATGAGCTTATGAATTTACCCAAATCATATCCCCTGGGATTTTCAAACTAGGTGCATAGTAAGGCCCATTATTGTGTATCAGGTTACACCGAGTTAGGCATGACACATCTTATCAGCGTTGTTACCCCTAGGTATATTTGTGCGAAAACCATGTTTACTTGTAGTATCCATATAGGGATATATTTTCTTCATAAAACACTTACTCTATAATTACCAAAATTTTGGGATATTTTATTATACTTAGTCTTATCCCTAAGTATTTTTCTAGAGTTTTATAATCCTAATCCCAAAAATAACTAAAATTTTCCTTTGATTCCAACTATAACAACCCTGTTATTTATTTTACATTAATTCGTGATTTATTACACAAAAGTACACATAATACAACCTAAAAGATCGATAATTATAGTTTCTTTGGGAATTAGGTACATATCATAACATCTTGAACATGGGATACAACAACATTATTGAAAACTCCCTTAACATGCTTCTAAAATTTACATGGATTTTAAAACTGCACAGGATAACCTAGGGACAAACATAAGAAAGAGGTGAGATATAAATCCCAGTAAGGGAATAAACATGGCATAAGGTGATACATGTTAGACGATAGGCATATCAATGGTGCATAAAAAGAGTAGGAATCATAAACACGAACAATGAGACATGATATATCATGATAATCATAACATTGGAAATGTGGCAACAACTTAAAACACTGCATCATAAACATAGGTCAAGGCTAAACCACCAAGACATCAGGGTGGAAAACGTCTCATAAAGGAATTGGGTCCATTCCTTGTCCCAAAATAATGTATCATGATACTAAACAATGCCCATTACCTTAGAGTGATATATAATTCCAAATGCACCCATCACATTCATTTCATTCTCATGCTTAAGTATGCAATATAGATCATACAACATGGATTCAATCATCATAATATTTTATTCCATGATAAATGAGTGTAGAATACATACATGTAAGTCCTAATTAAATGAGGTATAAGTGTATAAAGGTGACCACCATTGATATGAAATGGGTATGATATTTTTAGGTTCTAGGCGCAGCGGAAGCGCAGGATGAGCGTGTACTCAACTTTGATAGTTGTCATAATTGATGATCAATCTGGGATCAATACGATGATGAATGCCAATATCCACAGAATTTGATCAAGGATTTACACAAGAGAGAATCTCGGAATCCAGTAGAGAGGATTAACATATTTTTTTTATAATTAATTTAATTAAATAGAATTACCTCCAAGGTGATTCTTTCTTATTTGATGTGTTTGATCACAGATCTGAGGTGTGTCTTCGTTGTGATGTAGAATCCACGGATATGATTCTTCTAGAGGTGATCCACACATGCTCCACATATCTCTAGACGTTGTCGAAGGATTCTTCAGGTGGTAGCACAGAAGATCCTTGTGCTTTCAATGTCTGCCTTTGATTGTCTTGAGAATCGCTTCCAAAGCATTCTCCTTGATCTGGTGGAGGTGGATCTCTCTCATTCTTGAGAGCGTTCTTGGAGAGTGAAGAGTTCTCTTGGCTTGAGAGCTTTGATCCAAGTATTTTGTGCACAAAATTTTTTTGGAAAGCCGTTGGATTAAATAAGAGAATAATATAACGGAGAATTTAATTCACCATGTAATAATAATTAGCACAAGTTTAATTAATTATTTTATTATTCCATGTGAAACCCTCATGTCAAATAATAACAGCAATGTTATTATTTCCATGACACATGCTTAACTTCCATGTTATATTTAAATATTATTTTAATCAAATAAAATTTAACAATATTTCTCATTGGACTCGTAACTTGGTCCTCCAATCCTCCTATATATTTATCAGGCCTTGAATAATAAATTTGTATTTATTAAATAAATTTAACTACATTATTCGCTGATAAATAAATAAATATTATATTTACTAAAATATCAAATAAATGTTTATTAAATATTTCGTCTGAAATATATTCTCTTGAATAACCAGTGATGAAATAAATGTGATCAGACATACATGAATAATTATTAAATCAAAACTGAGAATAATATTTATTCAACTTGTTAAATAAATAATTTATTATTTAACTGAGATACTAGATGC
Organism: Viscum album; assembly: GCA_963277665.1. Lineage (NCBI taxonomy): Eukaryota > Viridiplantae > Streptophyta > Magnoliopsida > Santalales > Viscaceae > Viscum > Viscum album. The sequence continues at coordinate 1,793,760,910 of OY728120.1, read as the reverse complement.
ACTTAGTGTGTGACCCTCTATGACTTTTTTTCATTAGCATTAGAAGGGGTTTCCTAAAGTCCAAGATTATTGTCTAGCAATGGGTTAAGGAACCCAAGAGAAAGAAGTTTATGTTATGAAGACATGTGATCTCATCCAAATGCTTACCATGTAATATAATCCCTTTGTCTTAATATCTTCAATCAAGCAGGTTGCATGCAATTTTCATTAACCCATGCACTTGATTTCTCATTATTTGACTTCCTGGAATTGAACTTGCCTATTGAACACCATGGCCATGGATTTATTTAGGCTATATCATTTCCATCAAAGGGCATGAGATATCTACTTCTGTTAAGGAAGAGAGGTGACAAATCCTTTCTCGCGTTATTCATTAATGTAGTATTACTCATGATGCACCCAACATATCCTACCTCACCGTGAACATATGTCTTCATGGTTTTCGTTAATACATCTAAGTGCATGAGTCATAATACCCATTAATAATAATCTTAAATTCTAAGGACCAATACACACGTCTATAGATAGGAACATCCAATGACACTTAGGAATGTGGATTTCCTACTGGTGGGTCTCGTTTTCATAATATCCTCCTGGATATTACCAAGGGAATACACCATGAGAAGGTGCCTCAAAGTCCTATGAGTCTCCAACCCTGATGGCCTATATTATTTTTGTCCCTTCAAATGATATCATCCGGCCATAGAACATATATTCAAGAATAGTGTCCTGGCACTTCTAGGTTCTCATCATAGTAGGGATCCGCTATGAACTTTTAGTGTGATAGCTACTCTTATGACATTACCTTATACAATGTCACATAGAAGAAAAATCATGATGTGATAAAAAATTTATTTATATCCATCCAATGAATACATGTTTATCATAAAGTACAAAGAAGTTAGTTTCTAGGGCACCAACTCCAACAGACACCCACTTTCACTAAATCCAACTATTAGCAACCTTTAGTCCGCTAGCTCTCACATGATATTCATGATTCTGTAGAGATAAGCCTTTAGTCAAGGGGTCCACAATGTTCTCTTTCATGGAAACTTTTCTCACTACAACTTCACCCCTTTGATATAAATCCCTTAAGATGTGATACTTTCGGAGTATGTGCTTTGTAATTTGATGTGATCTCAACTCTTTTGAAAGATCCAATGGTGTAGTATTATCACAATACAATGTAATGGGATCCTTACTACTGGGCACCACATCAAGATATTGGACAAAGTTATGAATCCAGACGGCTTCCTTGGCTTCATCAGAAGCCGCTATATATTCAGACTCCGCTGTAGAATCAACGAAAACTGACTACTTTAAACTCTTCTAACTCACAGCTCCTCCATTGAGACATAAAACATATAAAAATTGTGACTTCAGATCATTCTAATCTGTCTGAAAACCAAAATCAGCATACCCTATGATGACAAGCTCCATGTATCCTCCATACACCAGGAACATATCCTTATTTATTCTCAGATACTTAAGGATAGTCTTGATAATAGTCCAATATTGTTCTCTTGGATCTTCTTGATATCTACCTACCATGCTTAGGGAATAGACAACATCAAGTCTAGTACATAACATGACATGAATGATAAATCATATCACTGAAGTGTGTGGAATCTTACTCATTCTATCTTTCTCATGTTGTGTCTGAGACACATTTTCTTATAAAGATGTAAGCCATGTGACACTGGAACCAATCCCCTCTTAGATTGTTCCATACTAAATATCTTTAGTATCTGGTCAATGTTTGTACTTTGATTTATTCCAAGCAGCCTCTTGGATCTATCACAAATGATCACGATCCCTAGAATGTAGGTTTCTTCGCCTAAGTCCTTCATAGAGAAGCACTTGTTCAACCATTCCTTGACTGACTGCAAGACTAGTATGTCATTTCCAATAATCAATATGTCATCAACATAAGCTACTAGGATAACAACCAAATTCCCATTAAATTTCTTGTAAACAAATGGCTCACATTCATTATTAATGAAACAAAATTATATTATGGCTTCATCAAATCGAATGTTTCAGGACTTAGATGCTTTGTTTAATCCATAAATGGATCTCTGCAACTTTTATGCCCTTTTATCATCACCTGGTGTCACAAAACCTTCAGGTTGTGTCATATAGACATCTTCCTAAAGGTTCCCATTAAGGAATATAGTTTTGACATCCATCTTCCAAATCTCATATTCATGGAAAGCTGTTATGGAATGTATGATTCTTATGGATTTAAACATGGAAACTGGAGAAAAGGTTTCATCATAGTCAATTCTTTGACACTATTTAAAACCTTTATCCACTATACTTTCTTTATAGGTACTAACTTAACCTTCCATGTCCAATTTCTTCTTGAATACCCATTTACACCCAACAGGCTTTACATCAACTGGCGCATCAACCAGAATCCATACTTGGTTTTGATACATGGAATCTATCTCATAATTCATAGATTCTATCCATTCCCTATAGGAGAAAGGTTCATCATTTTCCAACAACAATGAGTCGCCATCCTCGGTGATAAGGAAACCATATCTCTCTGGTTCCCTTACCTCTCTTGTACTCCTATGAAGTACTTGTGTTTCAGGAACTACCTCTTCCATGGGGACCTATGAAACTTGTTCCTATACCAACTCCTATGTTTCTTGAGCATCAACTTCGTCAAAGTCAATATTTCTGCCAGTATCCTTTTTGAGGATGTGTTCCCTCTCAAGAAATATGGCCTGTCTGGAAATAATCACTTTCTTGTGTGAGGGGTTATATAGGTAGTATCCCTTTATTTCATTGGTATGTCCTATAAATATACACTTCATGCCCTAGGGTGCTAGTTTTTTGCCTAATAAATCCTTAACAAACACCTCACATCCCCATACATGTGTTTGCGACAAGGTAGGTTTCTTTCCACTCTATATCTCAAAGGGAATCCCATTTTACACCTTAGTTGGTACTTGGTTTAATGTGTATGTCGTAGTTTGTAATGCATATACCCAAAAGGATAATGGAATATCTGCATGACTCTTCATCGATCTTACCATGTCCAACAAGGTATGGTTCCTCCTTTCACTAACACCATTCCACTGTGGTGTATAAGGTGAAGTGAGTTGAGATAGAATCACAAAATCCTATAAAAGGTCGATGAACTCTTGGTTAAGATATTATCCACCTCAATCTGATTGAAGCTTCTTTATCTTCTTACCAAGATGATTCTCTACTTAATTCTTGAACCCCTTTAATTTCTCAAAGGACTCGAACTTATACCTCATTAAGTAGACATAGACATATCTACTCAATTCATCAGTAAAAGTAATGAAGTAATAATATCCACCTCTAGATTCTACTAGAAATGGTCCACACACATTAGTGTGTACCAATATTAGAATCTATGTGGACCTTTCACCGTATCTACCAAATGGTGGTTTGGTCATTTTACCTTGTAAACAAGCATGACATCTATCAAGTGGTTTTAGCTCGGAAGAGTCTAAATAACCATCTTAATATATCTTTGTTAGGTGCTTCTCATTTACATGACTAAGGCGGTGATGCCACAAATGGGTGTTATATGATTCATGTGAAATTGGTTTGTCATCAATTGCCAACACTTGGTTCTCATAATTTAATACATACAGACCGTTATTTAAATTTTCCACACCATAGCATATATTGTCTTTATAAAAGTAACAACATTTATTTCCAAACATGAAAATAAAACCATCTATATCTAAACTTGATATAGAAATTATGTTCTTGGTACCACTAGGTATATAATAACATCCATGTAAAACCAAAATCATTCCTATCAACAATGTGAGGTGGTAGTCACCAATGGAAAGAGTAGCCAGCCTCGCATCATTGGCAGCTCGCAGATCCACCTCTCCTCTGGCAATTTTACAAAATCTACTTGGTTCATGAATTTGAATATAGATGTGATCACCACAAGCTGTATCTAATACCCAATGTGTATAAATGGAAATATTGCACTTGATAATTAATGCACCTTTGGATTCCCCTTGCCTCTGGGTGTAGTTCCTCTTCCAGTGGCCTGACTTTCTACATGAAAAGCATATTGCCTCCTTTTCATTTCCCTATCTCTGGATCTTCTTCTTTTTGGTTGAACGATGATTAGAGGCTTTAGATTTTTTATAAATATTAGTCCCCTTTTCCTTGTCCTCCCTCTTCCTATTCACCATAAGTACTGTGGTGTTTTCACACCCCATGTTCTTATCAACTTGGTGAATCAGGGTAAGAAGATCTCATAGACTCTTATAAGTATTACTCATATTGTAATTCACAATAAAACTAGAGAAGATCTTTGGAAACGATGATAGTATGAGATATGTATGCAACTCATCTTGGAATTTAATCCCTAAGATGTCTAGACACTCAATGTATCCAATAAGATTAACTACATGTGGTCCGGCTAGCGTAGACTCTCTAAGCTTAGTAGTGAACAAAGAATTGGATATCTCATACCTCTCATATCTCACCTTCTCTTGATAGAGATCCCAAAGGCGATACATCATACTATAAGCATCAATTTCCTCATGTTTATTCAAGAGCTCATTGGTCATGGATGATAGCATGAGGAACTGAATATCCATAGCGTCATTCAGATTTTTCTCATACACAAAGAGTTCCTCATCACTCACTTCATTTCCAGGTGCAATTGGTAAAGGCTCTTCTAGAACATAATGTTTCCTCTCATGGAGAAGGATAACCTGAAGGCACCTTTTCCATTCTTAGAAATTAGAGTCAGTGAGAAGGTTTTCCTTATTGAGTATGGATCGCAATGATATGTCTGATGTAATTTTTTGATGATGTTTCTAAAAATAAGATGAATATAGTTTTATTACTTTATCTTGATAAATATAGAAAAATAAATAAATTAATATCTATTAGTCTCCCACTATTTTGACAAAACCCAAAAACCCTCACAATTGGCTTCATAATATCATGTTGCTTGGATATTCTAGTGGAAAGGATTCATATTTCCCTTTACATTACCCCAACTAGGGTTGGTTAAGAAACTTGAAAGGTTTTAGGTAGTATTTCCAAATGCTAAATGCATTAAATCACAACTCCTTGATTTGTTGAGTGGACTCCCCAATCCTGAAATTCTTAATTTTGGATTTCCTCAACCTTTACCTCTCAGTTACACCAAGTCTTACTAGGGAAGTCAACCCTTAATGTAAACTAATTTAAGTCAACCCAAAACATCAGATTTGAATTCTATGATAATTGAAATAACCCCAACTAGGGTTAGTCAAGCACTTTGAACTATGATTCGATTCTAACAAAAGTAATGGAAGGCTATACCGAATTAATATTTAATTGAGGTATTTTATCCTTTATGTGTAAATTTACACTTATTATTTTTCACATGATTGTTAATATTAAGTGGGATATACTTAAGTGATTAACCATGTATAGATAATGTTTACGCATAAGCCATTTTATTTTAGTTTCATCTTGTATTCTTGTTAGTTCATTAATTATGTGATCACGTCAAACATCCATAATGAATAACCATACAAATGAGAGAAATAAATAAAGGGAATGATCATGAGCTTTACTATTGGTTTAGTTTATCTAGTGGTTGATAAACTAACCCTACCCTAGGGTAGAAACACCTTGAACCTTTTAAGATTCATGTTTACAGCTTTCCACCTGTCCACCTTTGTATCTCCTTGAATTGGTTTTTTCTCGGCTCCTAACTTGAACTGCCTGCACTAGCTTGAGAGCTCCATCCATTACATATGCTTTTAACTCACATGAATATGATGGGTAAAGGAGGGTTTACATAAAAGAAACCTTGGGCACGCAGACCCTACATATTAATGAGGAGAAGGCATGCATGCCAACAATTTTTAATCTAATAAATAAATTAAAAGGGAACCAATCACATGAAAAGGTATGGTCTAGCTTATGATCATCCACATACATGCAAAAAATGACACATTTAATAAAACTAGAATTAAATTCGTTAATCATTCTTATTAAGATAAATTATGCTTGAATTGATTAATCGTTATCTTTAATTAATCAATCCTTTTTATCTGAATCATTTTCTGAATTTCCTTGAGATTCTCATCCATAACCTTGTACATAACTTGTACCTTGGAGGAAACACGGTGAATACTCATCCAAAACTACCTAGAATGTATTTATAATTGTATACATTTTATTCTTTGTGACATGTAGCATGCACATAGAATTATAATTGTAATATAACTCATACATGATGTGCAGATCTTTGAACATTACGCAAGTGTTAATTAAACATATATATATATATATATCAAACACCTATCACATGTTGTGTCCCATATTCATTCCCATATGAAGGTACATGTCTCAAGGGTTATATAATATAATAATAAATTTTGAAATCTGTATAATCTGGAAACAGTACGCGGCGTGTAGAACTGACTACATGGTGTGTACCCTCCTCACCATCCATTCAAAGTACATGTCTGGGGAAATTGTGTGTGAGGTGTACTTTGGAAATCTTCAGAGTACATGGCATGTCCAGTGGGTCACACACTGTGTTGACTTTGTATTACATGGTCACCATCTGAGAAAGACGTGTATGGGATACATGACTTGAGCCTGACCCGAAGGGACTACACATTGTGTCCAGTGGTCCACATAGTGTGTAGTCTGGCTGACCATACGCTAGTCTGTCCAAGTCAACACACGGTGTAATAATTAACTACACCGTGTATCATTAATGCACATAGCTTCAGTAATTTTCAAATTACTCCTAATGCATTGTACAAAAATACACGGTGTGTAGATTCAAATACACAGTGTTTACTTGTGTGTTATCTAAAAAAAATCGTCAGTGCCTCCTGATGAGATCCTTGATTTAATTTTAATCATAAAATTATTTGTTTCTATCAGATCTGTGAGAAACAATAAAGGAGGAACAAATTTCAAAATTCAGATTACAAACATGAATTAAAAAAGTAAATTATTAAATTGTAAATCATCAATGGATTATTTAAATAATTATAAACAAAAACATGACCACTCTGATACCACTTGTAGGTTCTGGGCGTAGCAGAAGTGCAGGATGGGCATGTACCCAACTTTGATAATTTCCATAATTGATGATCAATCCGAGATCAATACAACGATGAATACCAGTATCCACAGAATTGGATCAAGGGTTTAGATAAGAAATAGAGAAGCTCGTAATCTAGAAGAGAGGATTTACATATTTTTTTTACAATTAATTTAATTAAATAGAATTACCTCTAAGGTGATTCTTTCTTCGTTGATGTGTTTGACCATAGATCTGAGGTGTATATTCGTTTTGATGTAGAATCCAAGGATAGGATTCCTATAGGGACGATCCACATGTGATCCATGTATCTCTGGACATCACCGAAGGAGTATCTGGGTTCTATCATGAAAGATCTTTGCACTTATGATGTCCGTCTTCGATTGCCTTGAGAATCGCTTCCAAAGCGTTCTCCTTAATCTGGTGAAGGAGGATCTCTCTCATTCTTGAGAGCGTTCTTGGAGAGGGAAGAGTTCTGTTGGCTTGAGAGATTTTCTCCAAGGATGTTGTGCACAAAAAATGTTTGGCAACCCCTTAGCTTAAATAAGAGAATAATATAAAGAGTAATTTAATTCTCCATGTAATAATAATTAGCACAAGTGTCGTTACTTTTTTTATTATTCCATGTGGAACCCCCATGTCAAATAATAACAATAATTCTATTATTTCTATGACATGTTCTTAACTTGCGTGTTATATTTAAATATTACTTTAATCAAACAATATTTAATATTATTTATCACTGGACCCGTAACTTGGTATGTCAATCCTCCTCAATATTTATCGAACCTTGAATAATGACTATTTATTTATTAAATAAATTTAACTGCATTATTCACTAATAAATAAATAAATTTTATATTTACTAAAATTGAAAATAAATATTATTAAATATTTCGTCCGCAATATATTCTCTCGAATAACTAGTGATGAAATAAATGTGATCAGACATACATGAATAATTATTAAACCACAACTGGGAATAATATTTATTCAACTTGTTAAATAAATAATTTATTATTTAACTGAGATACTGGTTACACTTAGTGTGTGACCCTCTAGGCCTCTTTCTCATTGGTATTAGGTGGGCTTGCCTAAAGTCCAAGATTAATATCTAGCAACGGGTCAAGGAACCCAAGAGAAAGAAGTTAATGTCACAAAGACATGTGACCTCATCCAAATTCTTACCGTGTAATATAATCTATTTGTCTTGATATCTCCAATGAAGCGGGTTGCATTCAAGTGTCGTCAACCCATGCACTCGATTTCTCATTCTTTGACATCCCAGAATTGAGCTTGAAAATTGAACACCATGGCCATGGATTTATTTAGGCTATATCATTTCCATAAAAGGACCTGAGATATCTACTTCTGTTAAGAAAAAGAAGTGACAAATCCCTTCTTGTATTATTCATTAATGCAGTATTACTCGTGACGCACCCAACATATCCTACCTCACAACGAACATATGTCGTCACGGTTTTTGTCAATACATCTAAGTGTGCGAGTCATAATACCCATTAATAATAATCTTAAAGTCTAATGACCAATGCACACGTCCACATATAGGAACATCAAATGACACTTAGGAATGTGTATTTCTTACCGACGGGTCTCGTTCTCAAAATATCCTCCCAGATATTACTAAGGGTGTGCACAATGAGAAGGTGCCTCAAAGTCCTATGAGTCTCCACCCCTGATGGACTATATTATTTATTTCCCTTCAAATGATATAATTCTTCCATAGAATATATATTCAAGAATAATGTCGTGGAACTTCTGGATCCTCATCATAATAGAGATCTGCTATGACCTTTTAGTGTGACAGCTACTATTGGGACATTATCTCATAAAATGTCACACAGAAGAACAATCATGATGTGATATGAAGTTTATTTATATACATCCAATGAATACATGTTTATAATAGAGTAAAAATAAGTTGGTTTCTAGGGCACCAAATCCAACATTATTCACTACACAATTATTTTGGCATGAAAAATCACAGTGAAATTTCAGCAGCATAACAACGTTACTTAAAAAATAATAAAATGGGTTGATGAGAGAGAAAGGGGTCTATCATTATTTGAACATAAAATAGGTATTAATAGGGACATTGAAACACATATCCCAACATAAGGAGTTGGAAATAGAAGACATATGATAATAAAGAAACTTGAATAAAGAAGAGAAGGTGAGGATCCCTTACTAAATTTCGCCATGATAACGGGTGTACATAAAGGATCATGGAAGGTTTAATGAGAGTGAAAGAAAGATATAATAATTTATAAATCAAATGGATTGTAAGGGGAATATTTAAGAACATATCCCAACATAAGAAAAAGTAAATTTAGAGACATAACAAAAAAGAAGTGCTTAACAAAAAGAGGAGAGTGGAAGATCCCTTACTTGAGTGTGTGCTTCAAATGCTTGGGAGGGGATTCTTGAGAGTTTGGGGTGCCTTGGGAGGACTCTGGAGAGTGGAGTAAAGATTATGGATGAGATACAAGAGGTTTGAGTGAAGATAAATGGGATCTTGGGTGGGTATATAAGAAATGAGGGGGATTTATTTATTATTTAGGTTTTGGAATCTACATAATAAAATACCCAAAACCTCAAACCATCCCATGGTTTTTCCCATGATTTCTACTAAATGGGAGTAGTTCTCATTATTTTATAAGGAAGAGGTCCGAAATTAATAAAATAATTCCCTTTATTATGTGAAGGTGAGTGGTACTCTTAAAGAAATGATTTTAAAACCTTAAAATATATTAATAGTTTTGGAGGATTCATAAAGGATTTATAAAATTAAAAAAATAAACATAAAATTACATTTTTAAAAAAACAGTAAACATATATTTGGTCATGTATACCCTTTATAGTATTTATTACATCACTTTTGGGTCATTATGATTTCATAATACACAAAGTATATTTATAAGGTATTTAATTTTTACCTGAAAATTTGGTTGTCTCAGAAAATTATGAAAAATTCACCATTGGATAATTTCAAAATTCTAAATCTGAAAATAATATTCATTTTATCTAAATAATTTTCTAAATATTTTAATTTTCACTTTTAAAATTAAATGTACATTTATTAAGAAATGTTGGGCTTTTTGACAATAACAGTTTTTGAACCCTTATAAAAATTACATTGGACTTCATAAAAATTATATGGTAATTTATATTTAAAAAATATATTTAATAATAATATTTTATTAAAATATTATTTATTTCAAAAATCCATTAATTCATCAAAATAAATTCCTTAATTAAATTTGAATATTACCCAAAAATACTATTTGTGTTTTATTATATCAAAATAAAAATCATTTATAAAGTAAACATAATAGGATGAAAATATATTCATCCTTATATATAGAATAATTTATGTACTTATAATTCTATATTCTTGATACATATCCCTTTAATACACCAGCAAACACCCTAAGAGTAAGGTGTGCGACGGTGGGACTTTTATGGGGTGGTTCGGGGAACATGGTTTGGGTCATGATCTCAATGAGCTTGAAATTATCCCGTAAATTTTTTCTATCATGCTTAAGTTGTTGGATATCATCTTGGTATTGGTCAAGAAAAAATCATATTGATTATATCCCCTTGTAAGCTTTGATAAATGGGATTCATAGGATATGATCCTACTGGTTGAGGCCATCACTTCTTTTGTCTATATGAATTGGATTTTTTAAAACCCTATATTTATAATAACCATGTGATTATTGTTCAATGACTATATTATCAATGGTAATGATACTTAACATTCATTTAATTCATATTGGATAAAATAAAATAAGTGTGTTGTAAAGACCCGTAAAATTCAAGGAAAATTTTTTTCTTAATTTTCTTTAGAATTTTACAAGAGCGCGGTTTCAGACGGCACCTGATTCCGAGGCCCGGAGTGCCCGGAATTAATTTCCGAAGTTTGGCTCGGGTACGTTCAGTGAACGAACGAGCGGGTATTCCTAACTTTTGATCCGGTGCTCGGAATTGAAATCCGAGGGCACCGATGAACTCGCAGCGCCGATATTCGCTTAAAGAGACCTTTTCGGGAGTTGCGTTTGTTGCGGGTTGTAAGTTAGTTTTTGGGAGGTTTATAAAAAAGTTGAATAAAAAGTGTAATTCTTTTTATTTTACTTTTTGTAGGTTAACTCCTCTCAAAGGAGGTTGGAAGTGGGACCCACACCCACATAACCTCCCTTGGGAGGATTAAGTGTGGTGGGGCCCACACGAACCCCTAAATCTTTTAGTAACCTCTCAACTTCCCCCTTAAACTCCTCTTTTAATAACATGACAACTTTGTTAAATAATGGAGTTGAATTGTTTGAATTGTTTGAATTTCAAACCTTTGAAATTCAAATTGATAATTGTGTGAATAAAATAAGACTTAGCTTATTTTATTTGGGTTAGAATTCTCTAGCCACCTTGAGAGAATTTGGAGCCTTCATCTTCTTCTTCTTCAAGCTTTGACGAAGAACGCGAAGAACCTTCGAACATCGACGAAAAACGCCACGTTCTCGGGAATCGTCTTTCGCGACGCCATACCCGCGACACCGACGACGTCTTCTTCCGCGTCATCTCTTCCGCGACGATTTCCCGCGACGAAATCGTCGTCAAAGAACTTCGAATCCTCGCTTCACGACATCGACGTCCTTCTTCCGTGACGCCGACCACCGCGACGCGTCTTCCGCGGGTCGTTGACGATCTTCGTTCTTGAAACCAGAGGTAGGGGATGTTAATTATTGATTATTTTTATTCCATTCTTGAATCATGGATTTTAGCATGACTAAATGTGAGGCTTTTGGATATTCTTTAGTTATGTTATTAATTTAACGTGAGGGGGGTCGGACCGCATGAACACGGCCGAACCCCCCCTCCTTAGTTCTCGTTTTATTCATGCGGGTGGAAGCAAGAGGCGTGGTGCCGTCGCACCACGCGGATGAACATGCTTATATTTTTTCCGCAACACCGTCGCGCTTCGCCGAGGAGAGACTTCAAGAACGCGACGCCGTCGCGCCGCGTTGGGAGGATTCATGGCACGGCGAAAGGGGCGCGGTGCCGTCGCACCGCGCCGGACGACGAACACCGCGGCCGGTTCCGGGCCGCGGTGAGACGAGGAGACCGCGGCCGGTTCCGGGCCGCGGCGGAAGGAAAGACCGGCGGCCGGGCCGCCGGCGTCGGAAGTCGAGGGCGGGACCGGAAATTCCGGTCCCGTTGGTAAAAACCGGCCGGCCAGCGGGCCGGCCGGATGTCATAAAACCGGGGAATTAAACCCCCGGCCGGATGGCTTAAAACCGGGGAATTTAATTCCCCGGCCAACCATGAAAACCCCCCTCTTTAAGAGGGGGGGGGGGCGCGTTTTTTTTTAAAGGGAGGGGGCCGGCTGCCCCCTCGGATCCGCTTAAGCAGGCCCCCCTCATGTGAGGGGGGCGGTTTAATTAAATCGGCGCGGCAAAAGCCGCGCCGCCTCCTTGAAGAAGCGGGGGTTTAACCCCCCGCGTGCGCAGCCCGTGCGGCGCACCCCGCCGCCAGCGCGGCCCGCTGCCGCCGCCAGCGCGGCCCGCCGCCGCGGCCGCCGCGGCCCGCCGCGCCGCCGCCCGCCGCCGCCGCGCGCCGCCGCCGGCCACCGCGCCGCCGCCGTCCGCCGCCGCCGGCCGCCGCCGCCGGCCACCGCGCCGCCCAGGGGGGGGTCGGGCCGGGTCGGCCCGGACCCGGACCCCCCCGTTTCGAACCTGTTTTGGTTTTTGGCTCATAACTTGAGCATCGGACCTCCGAATGACGAACCGTCTGCGGCAACGCGATCCTTGGATCGAGACGGTCGTTTCGGTATATCGCACTCAAGGTTTCGGGTAACTTTGAGTCTGGCCGGGTTGGTTCGTTCACGAAACCAACCGGGCCTTCGGAGCGGAAACGCTCATAACTTGAGCTACGAACGTCCGATTGACGTGCCGTCAGTCGCGTTGTGTTCCTCTTAGTGAATCGGATCTTTTGGCATACTCCGCCCGAGGTTCGGACGCAGGTGGAGTACGGTCGGGTTGGTTTTTCCTTAAAAACCAACCGGGCCCCGGAGACGAAAATGCCAATAACTCACAGACCGGGCGTCCGATTGACGCGCCATCTGTTTCGTTGACTTCCTCTTGACGATACGAAACTTTTGGCACCCTCCGCCCGAGTTTTGGATGCAGTTGGATAGTGGCCGGGTTGGATCGCACCGAAATCCAACCGGGCCCCTGGAACGGGAAAAGCTGTTATCTTTCAGACAGGACGTCCGTCTGACGAACCGTCAGCGGCGTTGATGATCACGATGAGAAACGGTCCCTATGAGTATACCCTATGAGAGTTCGGGGTACAGTTGAGATACGGCCGGGTTTGGTTCGCTCACGAAACCAACCGGGCCCCTGGGACGAAAAGGCTAATAACTCACAGACCGGGCGTCCGATAGACGCGCCGTCTGTTGCGTTGAGACCCCTGTGACGAGACGGACTTTTGAGATACTTCTTTGCGGGACTTTGTGATACTTGGAGTATCGACCTGTAGCTCGTGGAGCGGACCCTCCCGGAGACGAGCGTGCAGAGTACGGAGACCGTGTAGCCGGCTGAGACCTGACGACTGCTTGACCGACTCGACTTGGAGTGAGTCGACTAGCCCAGTGGACGGAGCGCCCGGTATTTGGCGGCAGACCCACGGCGGACGGAGAGCCTGGTAGTTGGCAGCAGACCCGCGGTACTCGACAGGAGGAGTACCTCAGTAGGCTATCTGGGTAGCGCCCGGTATTTGGCAGCAGACCCTCAGCGGACGGAGCGCCTGGTAGTTGGCAGCAGACCCGCAGTACTCGACAGGAGGAGTACTTCAGCAGTCTTAGGTTAGTGAGCGGCGGCCTCGGAGTCGTGACAGGACCACTGTACACTTCAGAGACGGGGCTCTTCAGTAGTTACGGTTTCGATAATGAAAATCCTGGTTTGAGCTGAGACTTTTGACCTTGTGTTTACTTCATGATTGAGATGGGTCACTTGCTAACTTTGGTATATGTATGGGCATATACCCGGGTAGTGGTTATCCGTCGATTTCACAATCCTTGTGTTTCCTCATGATTGAGATGGGTTACTTAATAACTTAGGTATACGTATGGGCATATACCTAAGTAGGGTTTATCTGTTGAGATCTTCTTGTGTTTATCCTTGTTGGTTTTAGTGAGACCTTGAGGGTCTCGGGGTCCCTACTGAGTATCGTTATACTCACCCCTGCACGGGCTATGCCCGCACCTCGTTGTGTTGGTTGCAGACGACGGACAGAGCTGACAGAGGCCGAGTGTTCGAGGACTGGACGGTACCTGGAGGTGGACTATACGAAGAGGCGGTACCCAGAGGCAGACCACTAGGCGGGTCATACTTGGAGCAGACGGCGGGACCCGAGGAGCAGAAGAGCTATCTGTACCCACCCTTCAGGTGGGATTACCAGTGGACATCTCAGCGTAGCAGCTTTACTTTTCAGTCGCTGTTTTCCCTTTCGAGTTGTACTTTACAGTTGGGCTTGTATTTCCGGCCCCTTTTACTTTTCAGCTCTTCTTTTTGTACTTAGTGTTTTACTTCCGCTTGTTTACTCTGTGGTGTGTGTTTACTTTTCAAAGGCAATGCCTTCCCTTTTTACGGGATTTACGCCTTGGTGCTAGTCGCCAGCCCCTGGCCTATGGAAGGCGGGCTTGGGGTAGTCACGGCTCGGACCCCGAGGTCGGGTCGTGACAAATTGGTATCAGAGGAGTTCGGTTCTACCGCAGAACTTATAACTCTGATGTTTCTTTCTGTGAAGCAATAGTGTTGAGAGTACCGAGTGTGGTTTTCAGTTCAGGGAGTCCAGTGTTGGTGCGGGCGGCCGACGTATCCATACACCAGGACCCTGACAACTGATTTCCGACTTTGTGCACGAAAACACTGATTGCGTGTGTGTTTTCAAAGGTTTTTCCCCTTAAAACAGCTCAAACCAGGTCAGCTCACCAGGTATGATCGTTTGATCGTGTTACGTTGTTTCTTTCAGGATGGCCCCACGACGACAGCCAGCTAGGGTTCCGAGAATCGAACGTGACGACAGTCTGTCGAGCGACGAGGCTTCGGTACAGGGCCCTCTTGCAGTTGGGCCACCGATGCCACCAGCCCCAGCAGTAGGCGATGCACGACGCTTGAGCGCGCTGCACGAGTTCCAGCGCCAGAGGCCACCCAGGTTCCGGGGAGAGACGGACCCGCAGGCGGCTGAGTTTTGGCTGGAGGCTGTGGTGAGAGTCTTCAGGCTAGTGGGGACGCCGGCAGATTTCATGGTGATCTTTGCTACCAGCCTCCTTCAGGCAGAAGCAGGTAGGTGGTGGAGCCACTTGTTTCAGTTTTGCGATGAGATGGACTTCGCATGGGAAGACTTCGAGACCTTCTTCAGGGTGGAGTTTGTGCCAGTATCTCTACACCCCGAGCGTGTACAGGAGATTCTGCCTTTGCCGCGTGTTTTTCGATCAGAAGCCGAGTCATCTGTGGGCAGTAGACAGATGATGCAGAGGTCCAGGAGGACCAGACGAGCAGTTGGGCGATCTCGGGTTTTAGGACCAGTGGTGCAGGGCACCCGAGGTGGGAACAGAGCTAGCCGTGCAAGGAGCAGGTTGTGTTACTCATGCCGCGAAAAGGGACATCTGGCACGTGACTGTCCGACTCCCGATCCGCAGGCTCTGGGAGAGCCACCGAGATAGAGGCAGCGACAAAAGCTTGAGCAACAGTAAAGCAGGTGGACAGCAGCGGAACTAGTGGATACGTCTCTTGTACTTCTAGTTCCATGTTGATGTTGCTTTTGTGTAGCGTCTTGTAATATGAGCTGCAATAATAAAAGACGCATACTTTTGTGATGTTTTCTTTCCTGTCCTCTTTTGTGATGTTACTAAGAGGTTCCAGTTGACTGTTGACTTGACCCTCACTTGTGAGACATCTACTGGAGGAGACCCTGTTACCACACACTGATGCCGACAGTGTGACTCAACCCTTGGAGGCGAGAGTAACGGTTGGATCTCTTAGTAGTAGCGCCGAGGCCTTACGACGTCATCCTTGATATGGATTAGTATCATGCATGTTAGGATTGACTGTTTTAGGCAAAGAATGTGGTTCATCCAGGGGATGAGACCAGGTTTCTCTTTTCGGCAAAGAAGAAATCTTGCAGCTCATGTGGGACCAGAGATGGTCCGGGCCACGTCAGAGGAGGTCCATATCATCCAGGAGCGGGTCCTACATGGGCGATCGATTCCTCTTGTGCGCAACAGATGGCGGCACGGGAATCTCCAGGAGAGCACATGGGAGCGGGAGGCTCAGATGCGTGCTCAGTAACCTCTTTTGTTTCCCTAGTTTTTGATGTAGCTTTACGGGGACGTAAAGCCCTGAGGTGGGAGTAATGTAAAGACCCGTAAAATTCAAGGAAAATTTTTTTCTTAATTTTCTTTAGAATTTTACAAGAGCGCGGTTTCAGACGGCACCTGATTCCGAGGCCCGGAGTGCCCGGAATTAATTTCCGAAGTTTGGCTCGGGTACGTTCAGTGAACGAACGAGCGGGTATTCCTAACTTTTGATCCGGTGCTCGGAATTGAAATCTGAGGGCACCGATGAACTCGCAGCGCCGATATTCGCTTAAAGAGACCTTTTCGGGAGTTGCGTTTGTTGCGGGTTGTAAGTTAGTTTTTGGGAGGTTTATAAAAAAGTTGAATAAAAAGTGTAATTCTTTTTATTTTACTTTTTGTAGGTTAACTCCTCTCAAAGGAGGTTGGAAGTGGGACCCACACCCACATAACCTCCCTTGGGAGGATTAAGTGTGGTGGGGCCCACACGAACCCCTAAATCTTTTAGTAACCTCTCAACTTCCCCCTTAAACTCCTCTTTTAATAACATGACAACTTTGTTAAATAATGGAGTTGAATTGTTTGAATTGTTTGAATTTCAAACCTTTGAAATTCAAATTGATAATTGTGTGAATAAAATAAGACTTAGCTTATTTTATTTGGGTTAGAATTCTCTAGCCACCTTGAGAGAATTTGGAGCCTTCATCTTCTTCTTCTTCAAGCTTTGACGAAGAACGCGAAGAACCTTCGAACATCGACGAAGAACGCCACGTTCTCGGGAATCGTCTTTCGCGACGCCATACCCGCGACACCGACGACGTCTTCTTCCGCGTCATCTCTTCCGCGACGATTTCCCGCGACGAAATCGTCGTCAAAGAACTTCGAATCCTCGCTTCACGACATCGACGTCCTTCTTCCGTGACGCCGACCACCGCGACGCGTCTTCCGCGGGTCGTTGACGATCTTCGTTCTTGAAACCAGAGGTAGGGGATGTTAATTATTGATTATTTTTATTCCATTCTTGAATCATGGATTTTAGCATGACTAAATGTGAGGCTTTTGGATATTCTTTAGTTATGTTATTAATTTAACGTGAGGGGGGTCGGACCGCATGAACACGGCCGAACCCCCCCTCCTTAGTTCTCGTTTTATTCATGCGGGTGGAAGCAAGAGGCGTGGTGTCGTCGCACCACGCGGATGAACATGCTTATATTTTTTCCGCAACACCGTCGCGCTTCGCCGAGGAGAGACTTCAAGAACGCGACGCCGTCGCGCCGCGTTGGGAGGATTCATGGCACGGCGAAAGGGGCGCGGTGCCGTCGCACCGCGCCGGACGACGAACACCGCGGCCGGTTCCGGGCCGCGGTGAGACGAGGAGACCGCGGCCGGTTCCGGGCCGCGGCGGAAGGAAAGACCGGCGGCCGGGCCGCCGGCGTCGGAAGTCGAGGGCGGGACCGGAAATTCCGGTCCCGTTGGTAAAAACCGGCCGGCCAGCGGGCCGGCCGGATGTCATAAAACCGGGGAATTAAACCCCCGGCCGGATGGCTTAAAACCGGGGAATTTAATTCCCCGGCCAACCATGAAAACCCCCCTCTTTAAGAGGGGGGGGGGGGCGCGTTTTTTTTTAAAGGGAGGGGGCCGGCTGCCCCCTCGGATCCGCTTAAGCAGGCCCCCCTCATGTGAGGGGGGCGGTTTAATTAAATCGGCGCGGCAAAAGCCGCGCCGCCTCCTTGAAGAAGCGGGGGTTTAACCCCCCGCGTGCACAGCCCGTGCGGCGCACCCCGCCGCCAGCGCGGCCCGCTGCCGCCGCCGGCGCGGCCCGCCGCCGCCCGCCGCCGCCGCGCGCCGCCGCCGGCCGCCGCGCCGCCGCCGTCCGCCGCCGCCGGCCACCGCGCCGCCCAGGGGGGGGTCGGGCCGGGTCGGCCCGGACCCGGACCCCCCCGTTTCGAACCTGTTTTGGTTTTTGGCTCATAACTTGAGCATCGGACCTCCGAATGACGAACCGTCTGCGGCAACGCGATCCTTGGATCGAGACGGTCGTTTCGGTATATCGCACTCAAGGTTTCGGGTAACTTTGAGTCTGGCCGGGTTGGTTCGTTCACGAAACCAACCGGGCCTTCGGAGCGGAAACGCTCATAACTTGAGCTACGAACGTCCGATTGACGTGCCGTCAGTCGCGTTGTGTTCCTCTTAGTGAATCGGATCTTTTGGCATACTCCGCCCGAGGTTCGGACGCAGGTGGAGTACGGTCGGGTTGGTTTTTCCTTAAAAACCAACCGGGCCCCGGAGACGAAAATGCCAATAACTCACAGACCGGGCGTCCGATTGACGCGCCATCTGTTTCGTTGACTTCCTCTTGACGATACGAAACTTTTGGCACCCTCCGCCCGAGTTTTGGATGCAGTTGGATAGTGGCCGGGTTGGATCGCACCGAAATCCAACCGGGCCCCTGGAACGGGAAAAACTGTTATCTTTCAGACAGGACGTCCGTCTGACGAACCGTCAGCGGCGTTGATGATCACGATGAGAAACGGTCCCTATGAGTATACCCTATGAGAGTTCGGGGTACAGTTGAGATACGGCCGGGTTTGGTTCGCTCACGAAACCAACCGGGCCCCTGGGACGAAAAGGCTAATAACTCACAGACCGGGCGTCCGATAGACGCGCCGTCTGTTGCGTTGAGACCCCTGTGACGAGACGGACTTTTGAGATACTTCTTTGCGGGACTTTGTGATACTTGGAGTATCGACCTGTAGCTCGTGGAGCGGACCCTCCCGGAGACGAGCGTGCAGAGTACGGAGACCGTGTAGCCGGCTGAGACCTGACGACTGCTTGACCGACTCGACTTGGAGTGAGTCGACTAGCCCAGTGGACGGAGCGCCCGGTATTTGCCGGCAGACCCACGGCGGACGGAGCGCCTGGTAGTTGGCAGCAGACCCGCGGTACTCGACAGGAGGAGTACCTCAGTAGGCTATCTGGGTAGCGCCCGGTATTTGGCAGCAGACCCTCAGCGGACGGAGCGCCTGGTAGTTGGCAGCAGACCCGCAGTACTCGACAGGAGGAGTACTTCAGCAGTCTTAGGTTAGTGAGCGGCGGCCTCGGAGTCGTGACAGGACCACTGTACACTTCAGAGACGGGGCTCTTCAGCAGTTACGGTTTCGATAATGAAAATCCTGGTTTGAGCTGAGACTTTTGACCTTGTGTTTACTTCATGATTGAGATGGGTCACTTGCTAACTTTGGTATATGTATGGGCATATACCCGGGTAGTGGTTATCCGTCGATTTCACAATCCTTGTGTTTCCTCATGATTGAGATGGGTTACTTAATAACTTAGGTATACGTATGGGCATATACCTAAGTAGGGTTTATCTGTTGAGATCTTCTTGTGTTTATCCTTGTTGGTTTTAGTGAGACCTTGAGGGTCTCGGGGTCCCTACTGAGTATCGTTATACTCACCCCTGCACGGGCTATGCCCGCACCTCGTTGTGTTGGTTGCAGACGACGGACAGAGCTGACAGAGGCCGAGTGTTCGAGGACTGGACGGTACCTGGAGGTGGACTATACGACGAGGCGGTACCCAGAGGCAGACCACTGGGCGGGTCATACTTGGAGCAGACGGCGGGACCCGAGGAGCAGAAGAGCTATCTGTACCCACCCTTCAGGTGGGATTACCAGTGGACATCTCAGCGTAGCAGCTTTACTTTTCAGTCGCTGTTTTCCCTTTCGAGTTGTACTTTACAGTTGGGCTTGTATTTCCGGCCCCTTTTACTTTTCAGCTCTTCTTTTTGTACTTAGTGTTTTACTTCCGCTTGTTTACTCTGTGGTGTGTGTTTACTTTTCAAAGGCAATGCCTTCCCTTTTTACGGGATTTACGCCTTGGTGCTAGTCGCCAGCCCCTGGCCTATGGAAGGCGGGCTTGGGGTAGTCACGGCTCGGACCCCGAGGGCGGGTCGTGACATGTGTGCGGTTTCTGTAACCATATTACATAATAAAGCATTTAATAAAATAAAAAGGGGAACTTTATTTATAACATTTTGGGACATTACATGAATATGGATCGAAGTAGAAAGAAGTTGTATGCTGATAGATGTTGATGGCCCCTAGAGTTTACAGTGGGTGATCATGTTTTCCTTCAGGTGTCACCTAGATTGGGTCACTGTAGGATTCAGAGATAGGGCATGTTGGCGCCTAGGTTTGTTGAACTGTTTGAGGTTATGGAGAGAATTGGTTCGGTGGCATACTTATTGGATATTCTATAGAGGTATATTACTATGCATGAAATTTTTCATGTGTTATAACTTAATAGGTATCACCCTAACTCTTCTCATGTGATCGATGTGGATTATGTTGAGTTTGAGATCAATGTGTCCTTTGAGGAGCATCTGATATGTGTCATGGATCACAGTGAGAAAGTGTGTGGGGAAAGACCATATCGATAGTTCGAGTATTGTGGCCACATGGGAGTGTTCAGAAGGAAACATGGGAGAGAGAAGCAGATATGCAGGCTTAGTGGCCCGATCTTTTTTTCTCGGAATCATAGAGATTCTTGGGAGTACAGCTCAAGGACAAGCTATTATAAGGTGGGGAGATTATAAGATCCTAACCTTTTCTGGAGATGTCTCAGGCTCGTTTACATATACTATTTTACCATTTTTTTAGTTTTCCTTTTTTGGGTTTTACTTTGGGGAGTTTTGGGATGAAGTTGGAGAATTTTGGAAGGAAGAGGGGCAGTACACGGTTGACGCACGGTTTTCCAAAATCGTGCACCCAAACCAGAAAACCATGTAAACCCAAACATAGGGGATTTGTATGGTTGGTGCAGAGTTTTTTAAACTGTGCACCCTCTTATTAGTAACTGTGTGACCCCCTATGAGGGGGTGCATGGTTAGGTGCATGGTTATGGAAAATCATGCGCCTTGTACAAGAAATTGTGCATGCAGAAAATTAAACCCCATAAAATTTAAAATAAAATCCTAAACCCCCCAGTATTAATTCTTATTCACCCCCACTCAGATGTAAACTGATTCCTATGAATTTCATAGGCTCCCAGACAAGTTCCAAGGCATTCCAACCTCCATTATTGATGAATCGAATATCTGATTGATGGATCTACACCCCTCCTGGTATGTGATCTCTTCCCGATTAGTTTCCTTCCTCTCTTCCATATTTCTCTCATCCTTTGAAGTGATGTTTTACGCCATTGGAAATTAATCTAGATCTAGTTTTTCATGGATCTAATCTGTTTGATCTTGGATCTAGGTTTTGGATCTAGATCTCATTCTTCGTCTTGATCTTGGTTGTTCCACTTCAATTAGGGATTTCCGTTGGGGAGCGTCCATCAATGATCTTGAGGTAGACGGTCTATTATTCAATTCCCAAAGTCTTGAATTAATTACATGTATGTTATTGTGAAATTTAAATTTCCATGATTGGGGAATTGTATTTGGAATTTAATTAGATTAAATTGAATTTCCATATGATAATATAATGGGTTGAATTTGGGGGTATTCTAAATTAGTTGATTTAGATTAATTAATTGGTAAATTAATTATTGGAATGATGTGATTATGGAAATGATGGGATATTGGAATTATATAATTGGTCAATCGATGGGATTGTGGAATTGATTGATTAATTGAATGATGATTTGATTAATTAATGGTAATTAAGGGATGTTTGGATCATCCTTGAAGGGTTAATGAATTATATGATTAAAGGGTGATAAATGGTTTAATAGTGATTTGTTCATATTATTCCTTGTGATTTAAAGTGATAAATCTTGATTGTTTTGATAATTGAAATGGTATTCCATGATGTGAAATATTGAAAGGAGAGTTAATGATGATTAGCTTTGTCAAATGTAATATATGGGAAATGTGTGATTATTTGATAAACCAGTTGTGGGACACAAACTAATGCTTCAAATACCCATGGGGTTCTAGAGATGTCGTTCTAGACCCAAAGTGCATACATGTGATAATGAGCGTGGGACACAAATTGATGCTTCAAAATCCCACTTGTGTGATGCATGTGATAATGAGTGTGGGACACAGACAGCTACTTCAAAATCCCACTTTTGTGATTGATTGATGAACGGGTTTTGGGACACTAACTGATGCTTCAAATACCAACGTGGTTCTAGTCATGGCATTCTAGTCCCAAAATGTTGGTATTGGACTATGGTTCCAATTACTCGTGTTATGAATTGAAATTAAATGGACAATGTAAGGCCATGTGATAATGAATTATAAATCCCTATGCGATATGGTTCAAACTCCACCATGGGCCGAAGCAGGTATTGGTGGGTTGGGTATCATTAGAAACTTGGGGAAAATATTGTGGTTAATTAAATAATAATAAAATGTGATAACTATTTAATTTAGGCTTTGTACTTTATTATTTTTACAATTGCATGCATTGTTATTGACTGGATATTGTTTTAGACACCGTTGGTGGTGACATACTATGTTGTAATCACATCCTACTCAAGATGATTGGTCGGTACCCGAATAGACTTCATGGTTGTAGTACAAGATAAGGGCAAAGTCCCTTTGTTAGATTGTTGAGTCGGGATGGAGCATGGATGAGGGAACTGAACTTGGTGTCGGGACCCGCTTGGGGATGTTGTCAGTGTCTTTACTTTTGGGTTTACATTTTTGACACTTGACACTTATTTGGCATGACATATCTACTATTTTAGTTTTGGATATTGTCTTGTGTTCTGATTCATCATGTATTAACTGGTCTGCTCTGGTTATTTTATTTATTCTGGTTGATGGTTATCGTCTATTGGTTATTGCTTGGTTATTTCCGTTGTTGTGCTACTTTGATAAAGAGGGTTCAGCCTCCACGTATTGATTTATTTGACCCTTTCTATTGGTCAACAACTTCTGACATACGGGGAGGTGTGCTTGAGGTCATGTTACCGACAAGCTCAGAGCACCGGTGTGTGGCGCCTAGGTCGGGACGTTACAACAGGCCTCCTTGGACCAAGCCTTCATGAAGTCCTCCCTGGAGAAACAATGGATGCAAAAGGAAAACCTCGAAAGGACCAACATAGTCATGGGGTGGGAGAGGCCCCATAAACCAACAAACGACCAGAAAAAAGGCAGTAGTGGCTTGTCCTGCCCAAAGGCTGCTACTAAAGACTAGCGATGAAACCCCACAATAACCTCGAGATCCTCCGACAAGAGATCTGTCGAAGGACAACCGTTCACTCATTCTGTGCAGTGGGGGGCTAGAGTGATAGCTGGGATGAAAGGAAGAAGAAGTGAGTGAGCAGGAGGAGGAGGCCCTGAAAGTTCATCTTTGAAGGAAACCACCCTTGGAATATCAGGACCACAAAGAGGTGGCCCCAAGGAGACCAGAGGCTAGGGACTGGATAACACCGCCGAAGATGGAGGGGTCTTCGGGAAAGTCGTTGAAAGAGGAGGCGAAAGCGGCGGAAAAGGTAAAGTGGGCAGTGCGTGGGGAAAATTCTCTGGAGAGGGATGAGCCATATCATTATTGTGACTCAGGTAATAAAAAATTATTTGTATATTAATAAATAATTTATTTGATTACATGTATATATATAAAATATTAATTTTTTTGATTGTGAATAAAATATTTATTTTATTTATTGAATATTTTAATAAATATTTATTCACTAGATTGTGAATAAAATATTTATTTTGGGTGTTTAATAAATGATAGAGGAGTTCGAACATCTGGTGACAAATATTAATTAATGATATAGTTAAATAATATTTGTTATTGCGTAAGTTGTTGCGCGCCACAAAATAATAATAATGGTATTAGTTTTATATGACATGAGGATTATTAAAGGTTTTAAATGTTATTTAATGGGTGACATGAAATTAAATAATATTTTAACCTAAACTCTATCTTTATAAATAGATGATTATGTCTATTGTATATTTCAATCGAATATAACGAATAGAGAATTGTTGCACACAATGAATTCTCCCTCGACTTCTTCTTTCTCTTTTTCTCTCAACAACAAGAAATGTAAGATAAATTATTTCAAGATTGAAGGAAGAGCAATCAATACGAGTAATGCAAGACAATTGACACACCATGCTAATACCCAAAGATTGATTGGGGTTGCTCAGAGATCAAAAGAGCACGTGTGGATCACCGCTAAATGGATTATATTCTTGAAGTGATCTTTTACAAAAGATCACCATCGTCAATGAAGAAAGATTCATAAGCCAAGGAAATCATTTCTTTCGATATTAAATAAATTAATTATAAATTTGATGCGCAAGATCTCCGCTCTTGGTTTTGGGTCTTTGCGACACAATGACGATGCACTGTTTGAGTTATAATGATCAACACCATCAACAAAGAAAGATCTCAATATCGACGCAATCTTTCTTCTCATGTTTTAAATTTATTATGAATTAATGTGAAAAGATCTTCTCTCTTGGTTCCACCAAAATTATTTTTCAATATTTTTCGAGAAAAATTTTATTGGTCATGGTGTCGCGTTATGTACATTGCGGATGATCTGTTGAATACGACAAAAGGTGAGTAGGCCATAGACCCAATAGCCACTTTCTCTACGTCCGGAACCACCAATCGTTGCATCGTGAATTTTATAATGGAAATACTACCAAATAGACATTGGCTTTTGTTAATGTAGAAAAATTGAATACATAGACATAATTTTTCAGTGGAGGTGTAGCCAATGGGGATCTTACTTTTGCAAGGAAAATCATAAACCGATAACAATGATTTAGTATGGAAAAATAAATGAAATAATTACAGCTCAAAATAAATAGAACCACACCAATAATGCTTTGTAGCAGCAAAATGAAAGTGGTAGAATGACATTAGTCGAATGATCTTAGTAACCAGTAGTCATATAGTTCCCTTCCTACCCCTTTTATAAACATGATAACGACAGCAGTACAGTTCCAAAATGCTGAATGAAAATAAACTAAAACAAAAACAATTCTCAATATGAAAAATAAACAAAATTGTCGTGCTTATCAAAACAAAGTTATTATTAAATCATTGATCCAACATATAACTTTTAATTTAAAATAACTAGTACTCACCCGTGCATATGCACGACATATTGAATTAATGGTTTTTATTTAATAATAGAATTTTGTTTGTAAAAGTTACTTAGATATGGTACTGTTGAATATTTTTTAATAACAATGTATCGGTGCATAAGAATGGAATAGGAGTGGATAAAATATGGACACAACATTAAAATACTTGAAAAAATAAAGGATATATAAAAAGGAATTTATAATTTTGGAGGAAGATTGCGAATCAATTTCAACTGCATTCATGTAATGCATGTTGGCCATAGTGGATCAGCAACCGCGCTCCGCTTCACTACACGCCATCACAGGCTCCAGTCAACTAGAAATGCAAACACGGTCCATAGAAAAACTAATGTGTGTAGTGTAATTTGAATTGAAAGAGAAATAAAATATAAGAGTGGTTGTAATAATATAAAACTTGAAGTGGGTAGATTATTAACTTGAATACATAACGACACAACCCAATAATTAATTGCAGCAAAATTTATGATGTTTATGTTTGTAGAAGTTTTTCAGCTAAATGAAGATGTACAGTCTCCTAGGAACAAAGTGTTGTTGCAATAATTTTTCTGCTTAATATACAGGTGCAATAAAAATTATGTGGATTAATAAATAGTAATGAATGCTTAAATCTGAAAATCCAATCTACCAATGAAAAAAAACATTATAGTACTCATTAAATTGACTATTCTGGAATTTCACAGTATACCGAACATAACATTGCAATAACTTGTGACCTATTTCATCACTGCACAATATAACAAATCATTACCATTCAAACATGGTGTTGCAATAAAGTTGACTATTCTGGTATTGTAAAGTATATTGAACAAATCATTTCAATAACTTGTGACCTATTTCATCATTGCATTTTATAATAAACAGTTACTATTCAAACACAGTAGTTCAATATTTTGTATACTATGGGATTGTATAGTATACAAAAGTAGGAAATGTAAAAATTAGAGGTAGAAAAAAGAAAATGTAAAATTAACAATTATTTGAAAAAAAATATTGCATGTTCCACATACGTATGTACAACACCTTAATAATGTAATTAAAAAATTATATTAAGAAAAAAAGACATGGGATCGCAGATATTAATTGGTACATGTTGTATACAACGAAATAGGTGTATAAATCATATCCAAAACCAAAATAAGGAATAGAAAATATACACTTTCTCCAAGAGAGTGCATGATCCAGTGCTTTAAAAATTGAATCACAAGTCATATTTAACACATGTAAAAGAAATTATTAACTGAAACACAATAAAATGACCAGATCCTTGAAAATATGACCTTGCTCCATTCTTCTGTGATGGTGTATTTTCCCCAAACCATGTGTAACTCCACCCTATCACCATGTATGTAGAATCAAAACCTTGAATTAATATTGATTATATTTAATATATTGAATATATTGAAATCATAAATTAGTGGTACAGAATTTTGTAATAGAAGATGATTATATATGCAGGCAGTTAAAATAATAGAAAACATTAAGGATAATCACATTGTACCTTTGTAATGAATCTTCAAATTCAAGATCTTTGACATATTCAACAATATATGTACATAAAAAATAAAAAATTTGAAATATAATGTGTAAAATATATAATAAATACCAATGCAATTTGAGAAAAACAAATTATGCAAGACAAATGAGATTTTCTCAAAGGGTGCATACCTCCAGAAAGTATGCCATGTTCCATGATTTATTTAGGAGGATTTTAAAATGATAAAAAGAGAAATAATAACCTGGAAGAGGCGGTGGTGTGGTAAGGTTGAATGAGGAAAAGGTGGTGCGATGACTGGGGATCTGTTTGGTCATGATCTTCCCATATGCAGGTTTCCTAAACAGCTCACTGGTCTTCAAGGAGCTTTTCTGTTTCACATTTTGTTGAAGGGTTTCGGTGGATCGTGAGGTCGCCAGTGGTTTTTGTTGCTTGGGGATGATGGCGAAGTTCGCTTCAGCGTGGCTGATTTAGGAGGCTTGTTTTCCAAGGTTTGATTTGCCCAGTTTCTTCCAGTTGTTGCTTTCCCTTGGTTAGAGGTCTTCTTGGTGTGGTGTTTTGTTCTTTGGTGACGGCAATGTTCTGTCAATGGCAATTTGCAGCTGTGGTCAACTTAGGTGAGAATGGGTTGCAGGGTGGTTCATTGATCTTGACTGGATGTTTTCCAAATTTTGAAATTTAAATTTTTGTATATGGCGGATGTCTGGTCTTCGGTATGGGCGGGATTTGCGGGATATGGTGTTTTGTTTGTCTGATGGCATATGGTTGGAGTTGTACTGGGTTCACACTTTTCTATTAAAAGTGTTTTTAAAATACAAAAAAAATATGGATTGTGGATAACCTGGAAGTGAGAAAGGATCATACAGAACATCTAGCACTCTCTCCTCATGGATCAGAGGGACATATTGGTGGTTCTTCTTCTAATACAATTGAGGATGATTTAAGGGTTTTTTTAAACTATAGGCAATGTAACAAAAGTTATAAAAAATCATGGAATAAATTCAATAAAGGGAGAGGGTTTTTCTTTTATAAATTTCAGAACCAATAGTTTATCATCTAAGGAAATAAAAAATTATAATGATAGTCAATTAAGGTTAAAAAGATAAAATGTTCAACATCTCAATCAAAGAATCAATTATTAATTGGTAATGCTTTGAGAAACAGGATTGCAGAATATGTGAGGAAGCCTATAATAAGGTTGGCGTTGGAGTGAATGGTGTTCATGTGTTAAAGGATTTGCAGAAATTGAGCAGTAGTCATGGATTTTATTTTATTGAGTAATAATACCATGCATGTGTTGAATATTCGAGGAAAAAAATACTCAAATCCACTATTCAAGCTTGGAAACAATTGTAATACTGTGAGATGGGATGATCCTAGAAATTCACATTCTTATGTTGCTTCTCAGGTTAAGTCTTTGTATGTGGAAAAGATCCTTGGAATTTTATACTTGCAACCCAGCTGCAAATAACATCATTCAGTCCTAACACCAAACACATTCAAATTCCTTCTATCCGTAGAAAAAACCATA
Source organism: Viscum album (assembly GCA_963277665.1). Classification (NCBI taxonomy): domain Eukaryota; kingdom Viridiplantae; phylum Streptophyta; class Magnoliopsida; order Santalales; family Viscaceae; genus Viscum; species Viscum album. The sequence continues at coordinate 1,793,732,351 of OY728120.1, read as the reverse complement.
TACAATGAAATTTACTAAAAAAATCTTGAATTACTTCAAGTAAAAACAGGGTCTTGAAAAAAATATGAAGTCTACATCCACATAAGAAACACCCCAAACACCCTACAGAACATGTATGTGAAAGTGGGAAAACTACTACAGAGTTGGTGAAACATACCTTTAGGAAAGAAAAGATCCCTGGAAGCCTGTACCTGCAACTCAGCTATAAATAACATCATTCAATCATGACACCAATCACATTCAAAGCTCCAATCATACATGAGCTTAAAAAATTTCCATGGACATAGAGTTTCATTGCCAAAAAACACCAAAAGGAAAAAGAAATCAAGGTTTTTTAAAAATCATCACCTCGAATAATTTTTTACCTCTAAATATTAGTTGTCCATCAAGATCCTCATGCTTCCGGGCGTTGACAAGATCAAATGAATTTCCACAATATTTCAAATTTTCGAAAAAATCCGTGCATTTTTTGCTCAAATGATAAACAAAAGAAATTCCATTAAAGGAGATAAGGATGCATTTTTCTTGTAAGAATGATTTGTTGGTGTTGTTACCATATGGTTTTGTCAATATCATTTCGAAACCAGTGAAGCCTATAATATCAGCAACACTATCTCGACCTTGTACATACACAAAATATATATTAGATAAAATGTTTTGAATCCATATGAAAGTAATTTAAGATAAATCAAGTATGAAATTATGAAATAAATAACCTCAACTTCCACATTGAAAATTTTAATATATAGATTAAGATTTGAGTTATACATTCACCTTTTAGGCCTCAAATGGAACAACACCATAAAATTCCTTTTATCCAGAGAACAAACCATGTATAATGTGAGTCACTAAAAATAGAATAAAGGATAAAAAATGATTGTATTATTTCATGTTCAAACACGATCTTGAAAATAAGATTCAGTCTACGTCCACCTAATAAATACCTAGAACACCCTACAAAACATGTATCTGAAAGTGGGAAAACAACTACAGAGTTAGTGAAACATACTTTCAGGAAAGAAAATATCTCTGGAAGCCCATACCTGCAACCCAGCTGCAAATAGCGTCATTTAGTCATGACACCAAACACATTCAAAGCTCCATTCATACATGATCCCAAAACATTTAAATGAACAAAGAGTTACATGGCCAAAAAATACCAAAAGGAAAGTGAAATCAATGTTGTATAATTCCATATTCACCTTCTGTAAATAGTAGGAAGGGTATTAAGATCCATTTCATATGTTACCTGAAACCCAGTTATAACTAACGTCATTCAGGATAGGGCCTCTTGAAGAGTTGTAGGTGGTATAGAAACCACCACATTATGCATTCAAAAGTTGACGATTCCTCATACTCGATGCTCATATATGTTTCATTCTGAAACATCAAGGGCCAACAGTTGATTATAAGAGGTACTATCATCTATTTGTCAGTATGCATTCTCCAGTTTAGAAGGTCAACCCCATTTCTGACTTTCCCAACAGGAAACAGCCTGTTAATATCATTCAGCCCTAGAATATATTCATTGGTATAAAATTCCTTTTTGATGTTTGGGTGTTCCTTGAATTGGAACGTTGAAATTTTCCAGATTCCACCTGAACTTGGATATGTGCATCCTCCTCGTTAAGGATCTAGACAGAAAAGGTTCCATGAACATAAAAAATACTCACTCCACCAACACACTTTAATTTAACACTAAGTTTCTCAACAACAGTAAAGGTGGCATTATCTGTTGGTGGTGGAGCAACAACCAACCTAGTTAGGCTAGAAGTTGGCTACACATCCTCAATGATGACTTCTGCCTCTGCTTGAAGAGTCTCTAGAAACTGACTGATCATCTAGGATTTCCTGATTTTAATCTCACGCTATTTCATAGGAGCAGTGGTAGATACAGATGGGCGACCTTTATGCTTTCTAGAGAAAGAGTCGATATTAGAGCTTAATCCAAAGACACCAGAACCACTTCCAATGCCACTTTTAAAAAAATCATAAAATATGAAATAGATTCCTAAAATTAAGAAATGTAATACAGAAACTAAAAATGATAATTTTTAAAATACATCTAATTGAGAATGTGCAATTGAAATAACAGAGACCAAATTCACAGAAAAAAACATGGACATTACTTCAGAACTGAAACAAAAAAATAATGACAATGACATATTCAGTTGAATGTAAATCAATAGTATACAAATGTTTCCCTCAAAAGTAATAGGTTTCAAATATATATAACCATTAAAGGACTCCCAAATATATAATTTTTTTATACAATATAAAATAAATAGTAATCATAAGAATTTTTTTTACTTTTTTTGTTGTTCCTTCATAACTTTCCTCCACTGTAACCATGCATCTATAGACTTTGACGGTCGAGGCAGAGGTAAAAAATACTCACTCCACCAACACACTTTAATTTAACATTAAGCTTCTCATCAACAGTAAATGTGGCATTATTCGTTGGTGGTGGAGAAACAACCAGCCTAGTAGATATTTAATTGAAATAAGAGCATTTAAATGATATATATAAAAAAAATATGAAACAATAAGCATTCAAAACATCTACCTGAACAGGTAAATACAAGACTGTGAGATAATGTCGCACAGGCTAGGGAATGTGAGGGTGAGACATGGAGAGAAGGAGAGACTGAGTGGGGAAGACAACCATCATAATTTTAGAAGACAACATGCTTTATTCTCATATGCAACACCAAACCATCCAAAAATATTTAAGAAGATTCAACTAAAACACTTCACAATTAACATGTGTTATTAATAACATACTCAAAAGATAGACACTAATATGTCATCATAGGTCCCATAAATGAAAATGTTTCTAGAGACACAATTGAAACAATGAATTATTGGTCATGAATGCCCCCTATGAAACCAGAAATCACTTCTTAAAAAGGCCCTGAACAATATACAGTGTATCTACATCCTAAAACCTTGCTTTATAGTGATGATCAGTTTCAATTACATAAGTATCCAAAACCATGGCATGAAAATGAAATTTATTGTCAGAATAATAAATTATTTACCCTTGAAACCCGTTGCAGTCATTGCAGCATCAATGCCGCTATCACAAAATTCCCGATGACCAATTCCATCACCCTGGAGCACAACCTCACTATAGTAAATGTATTTAATTGAAATGACATCATTTAAATGATACAAATAAAAGAAATATGAAACAATAAGCATTCAAAACATCTACCTGAAAAGGTAAATACAAGACTGCGAGAAAATGCCTCACAGGCTAGGGAATGTGAGGGTGAGACATGGAGAGAATGAGAGACTGAGTGGGGAAACAACAACCAGTAGAGCAATGGGACGCCGATAAGAGGATGTGATGGCAAGAGAGGGAGAGTAACAGACGCTGATTCGATGCCAAGGATAAAAATGTGTGACAATAACGAATTTACTGTATCCATAGGGAGTATTTCAGGGAACGGTGAAAATGAAGGCAGAATTATGTTGAGTTGAAGCTGTCTCGTAGGATTCTATTGATATCATATGAGATCGACGGTTTCTTAAGCGAATAAAGTAAACTTCAAATAAAGTCAGTGGTAACAAAAAAATAAACATCAATGAATGGACACAAAATCAATCAATAGTTAACAATAAAGTAGGTTTTGGTAAATACAGGGTTACCTTCAATATAGCCGGCACAATTCTTGAGTCGATGCTATCTCGCAATATTCTATTGATATCGTATGATATCGGCAGTTGCTTATGCGAATCATTTTTAGTAGACAGTGCGAGCTCGAATTCAAATGAAAATAGAGTTGGTGGTAATAACACAATGAACATCAATGAATGGAAAATGAATCAATCAACATTTAAGATTTAAGAACATTCGGGTAAATGTAGGGTTACCTCTAATATAGGTGAAACAATTCCCGAGACGAAGTTGTATCGATGTAATCGATTGATATCGTATGAAATCGTCGGATACGAAGATCGCGAGCGGGAATTGGTGGGAATGGGGGAGTCGAACGCCGAGCAAACGGAGGAGGAGAAGGTGGGGATGGAGAAGGTGGAGGAGAGGGTAGTGGATGAGGGACCGAAAGACTGAACGCGGGAGAGAATAAGTGGATTGTCGACCTACGAGCGGGATGAAATGATCGTCGATTAAGAGTGATTCGCAAGGAAGACGATTGAAGAAGGTAACCCTAAACTTGAAGTTGGGTCGCAATAATGCTTAGCTCGGAGTCGATTTGCGAGGGGTATTGCGGGGTTGCGAGTGGGAACATGAGGGTTATTTGGTAAATGGAGAATTGAAAATGGTGACGTGGATTCTTCGGGAGGTGACACGTAAGCATAGAGTAACCCAGGTTTAGTAGATATAGTAGAAAGTAGATTTCATATAATAATATAGATTATATAATTGTATTGTAAACACAATCTTTTTTTTTCTTTTGTAGGATTCAGTCCCACTGTAATGAAAATTTGATAACAATTTGAATTTATTTTTCTGTATTCCAACAATGGTACTTATATCATGATACCCATCCTCTTTGGGAATAACTTTTCTACCGTTCCACGACTTTCCACAGTGCATTGTTCTCGAAATTTATTCGTTTCTTATACTTTCCAACCGCCCCAGGCAATTTAGAAATTTCCTGTCTCCTTCCTCCCAGCCATGGGATTCGAAAGTCACCGTTCTCCCACCAAACATTACCCATTATAATGATTTTATTTATTTACACGATGAAGTAAATGTTTGGGTCATAATTATCACCCATGAATTGACTGGTCAAGTCCAACCGTTTAAACCTGTTTTAATTAAATATTTATATTATATCATAAAAAAATATTGATTTATTTCATACAAAATATATCATTATAATTAGTTTAAAATTTTTCTGAAATAAATATATACTTATAGATCTCCTATATATATAATGGGTGCGCCTCGATCATTTGCTCTGGGCGCAATCTTGGAATTGTCAAGTTTATGGCCCTAACTTGTTTATTTTCATGCAAATCTATCCTATTATAATTTGAAATACCCATTACATGGTTAATTACCGCTTATGACTTTAAAATTTTAAAATCCATTCATAGATAAAAAATGAATGAATATCAAATTAAATAAACATCTTTTATAATTTTATTACCATTTTAAAATATATTGTTAACGAAGTAACAATAATTAATTTAATTTGATTCTAATTTAAATTTCATTAAAAAATTAAATACGAACTAAATTTGAAATAAATAAATAAATTTTATAATTTTACTATTATTTAACAATATTTGATTAATAAATTAATAATAATTAATTTAATCAGTTTCACATATCCCAAAGCTATCCAGATATTTGTGAGAACTTTAATTCACAGTCCTAAACTTATAAAAACTTGATTAATCACTACCCTAGCCCTTTTAAATTGGATCGAACAATGTAAGATACTTGATTAATGACATCTTCAAGAGAGGCGGTCCCCACAAAACTGCCATGACTTCATTGAGTATTTTGGCTTTCAAAATTCGAAATCAAACAACAAATTAATTCACAACTAATAACATACAAAGGTCCACATATCAAGAATAAAATAAAATGAATTTATGATAGTGAATAAAACACAGCCAATAGCAATTACAAAGCACTTATAACGTTGGCAAACTCACCACCGCTAAAAAACTCACAATAAACAGCGGTATTCTTTATCAAATATGGATAAAAGTCATGATAAAAGGTTGTCCTGCACGACATCGTCCCACATCGGACTTCTTGCTTGTTTGGTCCACACTTTATAATCTCAGGCATTCCGTTATCACAATGTGTCATGATTATGTGGGATTGACACCCTCATACACCTTAACACACATGGGTCACATCATCTTGCTCCTCCACGCGCTAACCCACCACCCTCATCGGCATAGTCGGCTCATCTACATGCACGTTGACACATGCCCTTTCTCTCGCAGGTTTTCCTATACATGGTCCACCTTCCTAGCCGACTTGTTGGCCCTATTTTTTATATACTCCAATGGAAGAACAAATAAAATAAATAAAATAGTAAAAATATTTAAAAAATTAGAATAATTAAACAAATAAAAATTAAATTTGAATAAATTACAATAATATTAAAAAAATTATTAACGAGATAATTATTAATAAGAATGAATAAATTTAATATATATATATATATTATAAATAATAATAAATAGTATATATTCAATAAAAATATATAAAATGAATAAAATGTAATAATTAATCAAATAAAAATGAATAAATGAATAAATTACAAAATTATTAAAAACATTATTAGTGAAACAATTCTTAATAAAAATGAATAAATTATATATATATATATATATTATAAATAGTAATAAATAGTATACATTAAATATAAATATAGAAAATGAATAAAATGTAATAATTAAAACTATATTAATCTCTTATTCGTTTTTTTTAATATTTTTTCAATTTATCATTCTTTTAATTGAACTTCACTAATTTTTAACATGCATCCATTTAATATTATTTATTCATTGATAACGTTAAATGTTTGATTACTATTTTTATAATTTGAAAATTTTAAATATTTATTCGTTTAATATTTTTATAATTTATTCATTTTTAATGTTTTTTATACATAATTATTCATTAATATTTTTAATATTTTAAATATATATATATATATATATACATATCCAAATATATATATATATCAACCTGAACCCGAGGGTCAGGTTGGCCACTGGATGACTACCACATCATGTGAGTCCATTTGAACTGTTAAAATATTGGATTTATATAATACAAAATTTGTAGGTTTACATTAAATAAGTCGTATATTTACTGAAAAATAGTTTATAATTAAAAATTAATATTAATTAACATTACTACAAATAAGGCTTTTAACAGCGCTAAAATAGACATTTGCCCGCGCAAAAAAAAACACTGCCAATCGGAGCGTGATTAAAAGTATCAGGATTTTATCAACACTAAAAAAAGTGCTGATAAAGGCAACTTGTATCAACACTTCTTTAAGCGCTGATAAAAGTCACCATTTATCAGTGCTTTTATTTAGCGCGATTAAAAGTATCAGGATTTTATCATCACTAAAAAAAGCGCTGATAAAGACAACATATATCAACACTTCTTTAAGCGCTGATAAAAGTCTTCATTTATCAGTGCTTCTATCTAGCACTCATAAATGAACCCTTTATCAGCGCTCATAAAGGACCCCCTCTAGCGCTGATAGAGGGGCATACGTTAAAATCACAGCACACTACGACACCAAAAACAACAAATACATGAGCAAATATAAGATCAAATAAAGAACTTAATTAAAATAAAATCTACAGTACAAATAAAAAAAACATTATATTATAGATATTTCAAACAATGGGTTGTACAATTACATGAGTAAGTACAAATTCTCACAAACATTCAAAAACATCAATGTTCTTTTGTCTTTGGCCCTCGACCCCGGTCATGCTATTAGTTGCCGAACAAACCACCTCAGGTCAAGCAAAAGAACGCATATAAGAAAACAATTCTTATATTAGTAATACTATAAATAAAAAAATTAAACACAAAGTGCCAATTTTAAACTGAAAACATATACTCTGAGTCACACCAGACACACCATGCATCAGATTGATTTGATGTTTATTCTTACACATCAAACCATTTATTATTGTTCTTAAAAGCAGGTGATCTTGAATTGGCTCTCATTCGTGGTGATAAAAAACTCACTACAAATGAGAGCCAATTCAAGAGGACTTGCTTTTCGAAAAGAAACCTCACACCACTTCTTGTTTGCCTTCAAGCATTATATCTATGAAAAATAACTAAAAACATATAAGATGAAAATTATAAGGAAGTTAATTAAGTAATAAAAGATAAAATGGTGAGAAAATAATCTAAGCTCATTTGATTGGTTTTGAATATTTGATGTGTGTTTTAAACTAAAATGACATTTTTGTATAGAAAACACGCACTTCGAGTCATATCGGCCACATCTTGTGTCAAATGTATGTGCGGTTAATTCCTACATGTGAAAATTGAATTATGGATGGTTGTCCTAAATTTGAAAACAATTCGAACTCATTTTCTCAGTTTTGACTATTTGATGTGTGTTTTAAACTAAAATGTCACTTTCATATTGAAAACACATACTTTGAGTCATATCGACCACATCGCATGTCAGATTGATGGACGATCAATTTCTACATGTGACAGATGAAATATGGATCTTTTTCCTAAAGTTTGAAAATAATCCAAACTTGTTTTCTTAGTTTTAGCTATTTGATGTGTGTTTTAAACTAAAATGACACTTTTGTATTGGAAACACACACTTCATGTTATATCGATCACATCGTGTGTCAGATTGATGTGTGATCACTTCCTACATGTGAAAAATTAATTATGGATCATTTTCCTAAAGTTTGAAAACAATATGAGCTTGTTTCCTTAGATTTGGATATTTGACGTGTATTTTAAATAAAAACAATACTTTTGTATTGAAAACACGTACTTTGAGTCATATCGAACACATCGTGCGTTGGATTTATGTGAGGTCAATTCCTACACATGAAAAATGAAGTATGAATCATTATCCTAAAATTTAAAAACATTTCGAGCTCATTTGTTTTGTTTTGACTATTTGATGTGCGTTTTAAACTAAAATGACACTTTTGTATTGAAAACACGCACTTCGAGTCATATTGACAACATCATGTGTCTGATTGACGTGCAGTCAATTCATACACATGAAAAATGAATTATGTATCATTTTATTAAATTTTAAAAACAATCCATGCTCGTTTTCTCGGTTTTGGCTATTTGATGTATGTTTTAAACTAAAATGACACTTTTATACTAAAAACACGCACTCGAAGTCATATCAACCACATTGTGTGTCGTATTGATGTGTGGTCAATTCCTAAATGTGAAAATTAAATTATGGATCATTTACCTAAAGTTTTAAAATAATTCAAGCTCGTTTTCTTAATTTTAGCTATTTGATGTCTGTTTTAAACTAAAATGACACATTTGAATGGAAAACATGCACTTCGAGTCATATCGACCACACCGTGTGTCAGATTGATATGCAGTCAATTCCTATATGTAAAAAATGAATTATGGATCGTTTTCTTGAAGGTTAAAAACAATCCAAACTCGTTTTCTCAATTTTAGATATTTGATGTGCGTTTTAAACTAAAATAACACCTTTATATTAAAAACACGCACTTCGAGTCATATTGACAACATCATGTGTCAGATTGATGTAAGGTCATTTCCTACACATAAAAAACGAATTATGGATCGATTTACTAAAATTTTAAAACAACCCAATCTTGTTTTCTTAGTTTTGGCTATTTGATGTGTGTTTTAAACTAAAATGACACTTTTATATTAAAAACACATATTTCAGGTCACATCGACCACATCGTGTGTCAGATTGATGTGAGGTCAATTCCTACACGTGAAAAATGAATCATAGATCATTTTCCTAAAGTTTGAAAACAATATGATCTCATTTGCTTGATTTTGGATATTTGATGTGTGTTTTAAACTAAAATGACACTTTTTAATTGAAAACACGCACTTCGAGTCATATCGACCACATCGTGTGTTAGATTGATGTTCGGTCAGTTCCTACACATAAAAAATGAATTATAAACCAGTTTCCTAAATTTTGAAAACAATTTGAGTTTGTTTTCTATGTTTTGGCTATTTGATGTGTGTTTTAAACTAAAATGACACTTTTGTATTGAAAATACGTACTTCGGGTCATATCGACCACATTGTGTGCCAGATTGATGTGATGTCTATTCCTACATTTGAAAAATGAATTATGGATCATTTTACTAAAGTTTGAAAACAATACGATCTCATTTTCTTAGTTTTGGCTATCTGATGTGTATTTTAAACTAAAATGACACTTGTATTGAAAACACACATTTCGAGTCATATCGACCACATCATGTGTCAGATTGATGTGTGGTCAATTCCTACATATTAAAAAATACGTATAGATCATTTTCATAAAGTTTGAAAAACAATACGAGCACATTTCATTGGTTTTGTTTATTTGATATGTGTTTTAAACTAAAATGACACATTTATATTGAAAGCAAACACTTTGAGTCATATCAATCACATCGTTCCAGATTGTTATGTGGTCAATTCGTACACATCACAAAACAATTATGGAACACTATCTTAAAGTTTGAAAACAATCTGAGATTGTTTGCTCAGTTTTGGCTATTTGATGTGTGTTTTAAACTAAAATGACACTTTTGTGTTAAAAACATGCACTTCGAGTCATATCTATCACATCATGCGTCATATTGATGTACGGTTAATTCCTACATGTTAAAAACGAGTTATGGATAGTTTTCCTAAAGTTTGAAAACAATTCGAGCTTATTTACTCTGTTTTGGCTATTTGATGTGTGCTTTAAACTAAAATGACACTTTTGTATTAAAAATATGCACTTCGAGTCATATTGACAACATCATGTGTGGAATTGATGTGTAGTCAATTCCTACACATGAAAAATTAATTATGGATCATTTTCCTAAAGTTTAAAAATAATCCATGCATGTTTTCTCTATTTTGTCTATTTGATGTGTGTTTTAAACTAAAATGACACTTTTGTATTGAAAACATGCACTTCGAGTCATATCAACCACGTCGTGTGTCAGATTGATGTGAGGTCAATTATTAAATATGAAAAATGAATTATAGATCATTTTCCTAAAATTTTAAAATAATACAAACTTTTTTTCTCAATTTTGGATAATTGGTGTGTGTTTTAAACAAAAATGAAACTTTTGTATTGAAAACACGCACTTTAAGTCTTATCAACCACATCGTATTCCGAATTGACATGAGTTCAATTCCTGCACATGAAAAATGAATTATGGATTATTTTTATAATGTTTTTAAAATAATACAATCCCATTTTTTTGATTTTGTCTATTTGATGTGTGTTTTAAACTAAAATGGAACTTTTGTATTGAAACATGCATTTATAGTCATATTAACCACATCACGTGTCATATTGATGTGAAATCAATTACTATATGTGAAAAATAAATTATGGATCACTTTTCTAATGTTTGAAAATAATACAAGCTTGTTTTCTAAGTTTTATCTATTTGATGTGTGTTTTAAACTAAAATGACACCTTTCTATTGAAAACATACACTTTGAGTCATATCAATCACATCATGTCTCAGATTGTTGTGCAGTCAATTTTTACAAATCATAAATGAATTATGGACTATTTTTCTAATGTTTTAAAACAATATAATCTTATTTTTTTTGGTTTTGGTGATGTGACATGCGTTTTAAACTAAAATGTCAACTTCTATTAACAACACACACTTTGAGTCACATCGATCACATCATGTCTCAGATTGATGTGAGGTCAATTCGTATACATCAAAAATGAATTATGGATTTTTTCCCTAAAGTTTGAAAATAATCCAAGTTTGTTTTCTCAATTTTGACTATTTGATGTGTGTTTTAAACTAAAATGAAACTTTTATATTGAAAACACATTCATCAAGACATACCGACCACATTGGGTGTCATATTGACATGCAGTCGATTCCTACACATGATAAATAAATCATGGATTTTTCCTAAAGTTTGAAAACAATCGGAGATAATTTTATTGGTTTTGGATATGTGAAATGTGTTTTAAACTAAAATGACAATTTTATATTGAAAACACATACTTCTGTTCATACCGACCACATCGTGTGTGAGATTGGATTGCGGTGAATTCCTACACATGAAAAATGAAATATGGATCGTTTTTATAATGTTTGAAAATAATATGAGATCGTTTTCTTGGTTTAGGCTATTTGAAACTTGTATCAAACTAAAATGACACTTTTTATTGAAAACACGCACTTTGAGTCATACCAACCACATCGTGTGTTGGATTGATGTGGGGTCAATTACTATATGTCAAAAATGAATTATGGTTTTCTTTCCTAAATCATCAAAACAATATGAATCTTTTTTCTTGGTTTTGAGCATGAGATATGTGTTTTTAACTAATGTGTAAATTTAACAAAACAAGTATCAAATAAAAATCGTAAGTAAATTAACTAAAAAAAGCAGATAAAATGATGATAAAGTTAACTAAATAAGCAGTAGGAAGTCACCTCTTCATGATGTCTGTAAACATTTTGACGCCATGTATTCTTACTATTAATTTCTATACAAATTAATTTACTCCATTATACTTATCCTTGAGAAACATATAAAAAATATTATATAAACATTCTGATACTAACGCTTTACCTCTCAAATATATTTCTAAGGTTATAGCTCATACTATATCACAAACATAGTAGCTAATCACCTAAATTTGATGCCGAAAAACATTTAGACACCATGTACACTGCACACTCATCTATAAACAAATTTAATTTTTCTTTTGAGTACGTAGATTGCTGGAAATCCTATTATTATTGAGAAAATATAGACAAATAAACAGTTAAGAAATATTTTTAATGAAATTGTAATTACCTTAAAAAATTACCTGTTTGGGAATGATATTATTTTGATGGTATATGATATCTTTAATAAATTTTCAAACACAATATCCAAAATCATTGTTGTTATCTTGCTTCGAACACTGTATAAACATTTAGCAAATAAGTATTTTTTTGAAATATGTTTTGATAGTTAAATATTTTTATATGTACTTTAATCTCTTTCCATTTGAAATAATCCATAGGCTTTTTATTTTCAGTCACTGACCTCATACCATGATTTAGCCAATATTTAGTGATCACCATATCATAACATTTTTTTTGTTAAAACACAGACTAAAACATATAATTCAATGTTCATCTAAAAAATGTTGATTTTAGTGCATTAAAAATTCACAATACACATCATATGTGGTCGGTTTGATGGATACACGTGCATTGGATCCAAAAAATAAATATTTTTGGTATCCAGATAGATTGAGATCAACATCCGTGATTCCTAAAAAAACAAATAAGCAATGAAAAAAATAAAAATATATTTTATATGATTAGATTGTAGAGTTTTACGTATGTATTGTAAGAATCAAAAAGTGTATTTCGTCTGTTATTTTCTTCTCAAATGAATCATTTACCTCATCTTTTTTCTTATCAATTTATTTCAACTCCAATGAAATGTCGTTCATAGAAATGATATAGGGATTAATGAATTCAAAACATGATTCGTAGGGTTTTCCCTTTATATAGTAGTAATATAAAAAACTATAGAAAACATGAATAGTTAGTAAATTTAATGAAAAAATTAGATCATTTTTTGGACAGACGTATTATGAAAATGTACCTTATGTATGTATTCACATCTGAGGCTCTTGACTATTCAAACTTGAGAATATCATTTATACTCTTGAGACTAACCACATCTATGATGATAGTTCAAAATATTTATTCTTCATATGGAATGTAGGACACATCTCTATCTTTGAATGTGGTGTCTATATGAAGTTTAAATGATAATATATGTTGTAGTGGAACTGGAGGGGAGATGGTACTCTCAGAAGATCTTTTTTTTTTCTTGGTCGATTCACTGGATTGTCTTAATCTAACCTTCCATTTCCCCATCATCTTATCCGTCTGTAATAGCATACCTAAATTCAGACCTTTTCTCATCAACTATTATAGGTTTTTCATTTGATTTTTTTAAGGACATACCTCATGTATCTTTATAATATTAGAAATCCATTCTATAAAGTTCTAATAGCATCATTGAACATTTTAATATCCATATCATCAAGTGGAATAGGAAACTCAGTGCTCGGATCTTGAGATACCTAAATCCCCACTCTCATTTGAAATTTTGGGAGTTTTTTATTATTATGTAGCATTTCTCCTGGGATGTTATACACCATAACCCTCATAACAAGATGGTGCGTGGGTGTTGATAGATAGAAATCACATACAACTTTACCATGCATAGTTTTAGTAATATAAAGTTATCATAATTTTTCTGATTCACATTTAAGAGAAAGAGTAATGAAAAAATTGATTACTGCATGTAAGGTATGGGGTGAAGGGGAATGACTAACCTCAAAGCTAGCTGGGTCATTTGGTTGTTCATGTGACAATCTTTATTCCACTGCCTATTTTCTTTGATCCTTTTGCATATATTGATTTTCCAAACTAGAACAAACAATAATATCTTACAAAGCATCTATTTGTGCCTATAATCCTTTCATCATCTGATATGTATCTTCTTACAGCTCCGTCTTCTCAAAATATGTTCAAAAAGACAATCTAAAACCTATAACTCTAATGTGACCATATTGTTTTGGCTGCTTCAAATCTACTGAAAGTAGTTTTTCTTCTAGTGCGGTCACTGCCGATTCTCATTACTACAAAAATGAGTTTATCCAGCGTTAGGGCTTTAACAGTGCTAGCTAAAAGCGCTGTTAAATACCCCCTTTGTTAGCTCTAGTAAAAGAGTTGATAAAGGGACCCCTTTAACAGTGTTAAAAAACACTGATAAAGGGGGGGGGGGGCTTTATCAACACTTGTAAAGAAGCACTAATAAAGGGGGGGGGGGGGGGTCTTTATCAGTGCCTTTTTAGATACACAGATAAAGACCCCCCTTTATCAGCGCTTTTTTACTATCAATGATATAGGGTATATTTAATTTTTTTTATTAAAAACAACATATTAATATATAAATATATTTTTATTGATATAAATATAAAATATATTTTTAAAATATGTTTTAAATAAGGTAAATATAAATTTACACCTAATATAAAAGATATTTAGTGAAAATGGATTATAAAATAATTTAAAAAAATATTTTTAATCAATAATTTGATAATTATTATCGATTAATAGTCATTTAATATAAATTGGAAGATAAAAAAATCAAAAAACTATTAAAATATCTAAAATAAGTTAAAAACATAACATGAACTTCAAACGACCATAACTTTTGATCCGGGTGTCTGTTTGGGCTCTACCACATATCAAATCAAATCCTGTAATGAGATTTACACCCTAATGACATAGGTAAACCTCTATCACGTTTTTTGAGGCCCAAAAGGCCCATAAGGCCTCCAAAACTGAGTTTTTAGTCGGGGTGTCCCATTTTTTTAACATTTGATGAAATTTCAGCCACATTTAAGGGGTTTTTTTGCTCATTTTCAGTGGGGAATGAATTTATTTATAGGGATTCCATTCATATTTATATTATGGGTTTGAAATTTTATCATTTTTCACAATGTATTTTTATTTATAATTAAATATATGCATATTTTTTATATTTACTTATAATAAAACACTTGTATAAATTCACATATCAACATATTTACGTAGAAATGTATTTTTAAATATACAAATAAATATTTATTATTCATTTTATTTAAAGTAATAAATTATCCATTTTATTTACCTTATTAAAATTCATTCATATGTTTATATAACTTTTATATATACATATTTGTGTGTATTAATAAACACACACACACACACACATATTCATATTCTAATATATATAAATGAATATTAGTATATAATATATTTAAATAAATATATTTATGTATATATATATATATATCACACATTTCAAAATATATACAAATAAATAGAAATTTCATTAAATATACAAAAAAATACGCATGACATAGTAGTAAAGAGCATTCATTCGCATAAGAGAGGTCCTGGGATTGAATCAAGGCACACACAATTATTCGGTGCATCCTTCTAGTGTTGAGAAAGGGAGGCGGGGTGTGTGATGGAAGATCGGTAGTGGAAATCACTGAGAAAGGGGGCTATAAGTGCCGAGAAAGGGGGTCGGGGGTCCATGAGAAATTAATTAATTTTTCTATATTTTTTAACAGTTATTTTTTTAGCACTGTTAAAAGACACCCTTTAACAATGCTAAAAAAACACTGTTAAAGTCACCCTTTAACAACTCTAAAAAAGTGCTATTAAAGGAACCCCTTTTAACATCACTCACAATATCAACACTTTTTAAGTACTGATAAAACCATTTACAAGCACTGTGAAAGCCTTGATTTGCAGTAGTGTATTGTGTCTAAACCATATAAAAAACATAGGAACATAAATTTATATTTTTATGTAATACTATTGTAAAGCATAAAAAATTACTATTATGTTATACTTACACATGTTTTCCATAATGATTTTTGTGTTTTCATCAACAAGTTTACCCTCCTTATTTATATGGGCCTCCTTTCATAGCACATGACGTGAGATGGAAGTGGCTTAGGATTTTGATTCATCAATCTGTATATAAATAAAGGAACATATTTTTTTTCATACCACATAAAATTTTTATTGTTTATTTAAAATACATACCATTTTATTCTCTAGTGAAGTGTACCCCATCCTTATTTTGGGATTGGGGTACATTGATTTTGATGCATGTTGTTTATTTTCAATACTCCTATAATGTTTCATAAATTAACAATTTTGAATTAAAGTGGATAAACTAAATAATTTCAAATAATATATTATAAACTAAAATGAACCTGAAATGATTTCTCATTATGACGACTGATGAAATAATTCCATGTTTCCTACTTTATAATGTGTTCATAAGTAACTGGTGGATGGGGCTTTACTTTACCCCCAACATCCCTAAGATAAAACTTGTTAAGAAGATTTTGAAAGTCTATATGGGATTTTCCATCATTCATTAATACATATTTCTTACAGAAATCATCTAAAATAAACAAACTCTACAAGGAATAATGAAAATTAAATCAATATTTAATTATATAATTATTTAATAAACTGGAGAAAGTATATCATAAAATTATATTTATATATTCCAAAAGGGTTTTCTTTGTTACAGGTTGTGTAACACCCCACCCCTCCTCATTGGATTAAGAAGGCAAAAGGATATTACTTGGCCTTAAGCAACATACCCAAGGTGTAAAAGGTTGGAAATAAATTCCAAGGGCTTTAATACAATTGGGGGACAATTTTCCCTTTGAGAAATAAAACAACCCAACCCAACCCACCCTAAGGAAATAACCACTAAATTATGCATGATAATAATGAAATATAACTCAAGTAATACCATTGATATCAAAACCAAACTATAATGGAGTACCACAGTGGAAGACCACAACATCAATATACAAAGAGGAAGACAAAAACAACAAATACCAAAGACTCCAAAGACATAACTACACATCTCCAAGCATGCTCCATCCTCCAAATCCACAAAAAAACCGAAGTATCACAAATTACCATTAAATAAATGTGATACTTTCACTTTAACCATGTCTCAATAAATAATATCTACAAAATCACCAAAGTGACAAAGAAGGAGTGAGTAATGAAACTCAGTAGGGTTTCCCCAAATTACTTTCCTACTCACACCACTAGGATAAAAAAAGTTAGCATAATTGTATAAATCAATTTTTATAAAACCATTTTAAATAGTTCAAAAATCTATAATAAATCCAAAAAATTCCATACCAAAATAGTTTCTAAGGAAAGAAAACAAACAATTCTTTAAACCATTTCACATTCCTTTTTGGCATACCCATCCCGTGATTCACATGCACACAGTCACACATGCATGCTTCATTGACAGTTCCATACTCATGAAAGGTTTCTCATCTATCCACTAAGTTCTCACTAAGTGAAAAATCTCATTGTTCTCTAATGACTCACTCCCCTTATCTAGTGTCACGTCCCTTTGTACCCCAATGGCACATGCCCCTTATTTAGGGTCATGTTGAAAGCATGAACTCACACAACCAATGTATGCCCAAACCATTTCAAATCAACCATTTCAAGACATTTCAATAAAACTGTTATTTTATTGAAAACCTTTCAAAAAAACAATTTCCATAAATCCAATAATTCCATATTTTAAAATCAATATTTTAAAATTAAGAAAACAAAGCACTTTGCACAACCAATTTCAAAAATCCACACATCCACAAGCCATCACTAAAGAAGGTTTCTACCATGATTTTCACATCAATTTTACAATAAATTTCATGCAATTTAATCAATTTTAAACTAATCCTTCAATTTCTAATAAGAGGAGTCAGAGTGAAGCCACCTACCTTAGGAATTATGAAAAAAATGAAGAACGACACGAAATATTCAACGAAACTAGATTGAATCTCTAAAAATCTGCCTTAGATATCTCTCCTTAACATCAAAAAAACCATATCTCATCATTATTGGAATCAAAAACCATATATCTATCTACACCAGACTAGATCTAAGAATCCAAGATAAGGAAGAGAAGTAGATATAAGGAAAACTACCAAAAAGGAAGACTTACCAAGGGAATATAGTTTCAACGCACCAAGAAAAGCCTTTGGATCACTTCTAGTTTGGAGGGGAGAGACTCCAAAACCTTTTAGAGGAAGAAAATATGACTCAGGCAAAAAAAATAGCGAAAAAAGAGGATTAGAGGTGAAAATGAGTTCGATCCACTTTTTTTAGGATCTCACTTTTAAATTACGCATGGTTAGGAAAATCATGCACTAATTATGCACCAAACTATGCCTCAAGGAGCACCTCACATGGTTGTCCCACATGGTTAGAAAAATTGTGTTCCAACCATAAAAAATCCCTTTGTCCCACTTTGCATGGTTTCTCCTGGGTGGCCACACGGTTTAGTCAAACCATGCACCTAACTGTGCGCCTACCCATAAGCCCTTGTTTCACCTTGAATGATTTCTTATAGGAGTTTCATGGTTTACACTAACCCTTCTCAAACCACACACATTTATAAAATCCCTCAAAACATTCCAAAAGTATTCCAAACCCTCCCAAACTTCACCCAAATATTTTACATACTTAAAAAGTATAAATAAAGGGTTACTTACTTGAAATTGGGGGTGCTATATTCTCCCCACCATTATACTTTCCATCCCAAAAAAGTAGAAAACCATTATTTCCGTGAAATATTTCTATCCAATGCTCAATATTTTCTTTCTCCCATTCCCAAGTGTCTTCCTGAATCCAACCATATTTCCAAAAAACCCACACTAGACCGATTCCTTTTCCAAGTAAGACTTTCTCTTTCCTATATATATTCCACACTGGCACATGAACCCACAAAGCATCTGGCTCTAGGTCAATGTGATCCCATAGAATCACATGGTCATGATTAGGCTAATACTTTTTAACTGAGATACATGAAACACATTATACACTGTACTAAACCATGGGGGAAAATCCAACCGATATTCCACATCACCAACCCATTCAAGTATCTAAAAAGGTCCTATTTATCAAGGTGATAACTTTCCCTACTTCCCAAAAAATCAATTCCCAAGCCTGGAAGATATTATCAAGAACACATGATCAATCGCCTCAAATGAAAATGACAGTCGATGATGATATGTATATGACTTCTGATGACTCTGATCCATATCCATTCTTTTCCCAACCAGTTGAATCTTCTCAATTATCTCTTGGACAAGGCTTAACACAACCAGTTAAGTCTCACATGTTTCCACTCAAAAAAGTGTAGAATGAAAAAGGATTCCCATACAATACTTCAAAAGGATCCATATGTATCGAGGCCTGATAACTATTGTTATACGAGAACTCCACTAACGGTATATGATCTTCCCATGACCCACCAAAATCCATTATACAAGATAGAATCATGTCTTCCAATGTTTGTATCATAATTTTGGATTTTCAATCCATCTGAGGATGATACACCATACTCGTTTTCAACCGATTTCCAAGGGCATGCTGTAAGGACTTCCATAAACAAGATGTAAACCTTGGATCTCGGTATGATACTATCGAAACTGGTATATCATGCCTCTTTACCACTTCTCAGATATATATTTTAGACAATTCCTTCATTGTATGAGATTTATGAATATGGATGAAATGATCCAAATTTGTGAGCTAATTAACTATCACCCAAATGGAATCAGGTTTATAAACTATTCTTGGGAGACCTATCAAAAAATCCATGTCAATATATTCCCATTTCCAAATAGAAATAGGCAAATATTTCAACATACCTACTAGTTGCTGAAGATCTAATTTAACCTAGTAACATGTTAATCATCTTGAAATAAACTTATCCACCTTTATTTTTATGCCTACCCATAAAAATTATGCTTTCAATGCCTTATACATATTATGTATTCTAGGATAAACAACACATATAAAATGGTGGTATTTGTGAAGAAGTTATTCTTAAAAATCTATAGGTATGACCATTCAATTTCTAAACCACAAAACTAAACTCCCATCTAGCCTCCATACCTCAATGATCTCCCCACTATTGAGTTTTTACCTCATAGAAACACATTCTGAATCAGATTTTTGTGCCTATTTAACCATATTAATCAAATCAGGAACAAATGAAATAAGAAATAAAACCACAACATTACCTCAGTCTTTACATTCTAAGTGCATGTAGGCTATAACTGAAATCAACCTCCACTAATCTGAAGTCTCTTTTTTCAACTGAGCATATGAATTTCCACTTAATTCATCTACCACCTAATTGCCTTTACCTGGTGTATACATCAAGTCAAAGTAAAAAATTTGGAGATACTCCATCCATATTCTTTGTCTCAGGTTCAAATCCCTTTGTAAGAAAATATGTTTCAATCTATTATGATCCATAAACATTATAAATTTCTCACCAAAGAGATAATGACACCATGTTTTTAAAAACATTAACTACAATAACTAACTCCAAATCATGTGTTGGGTAGTTCTTCTCATGAAACTGTAACTACCGTGAGCTATAAGGAACAACATGAAATCCCTGCATGAGAACACATCCCAACCCAGATCCTAAAGCATCACAATATACCATGCACCCTTATCCAAATTATAGAAAAATAAATATTGGTGCTCATGTAAGGAGAACTTTAAGCTATTGAAAATAATTTTAACATTCCTTATTCCATTGGAATGTAAAATTTTCATTATAAAAGATTTCATTGGTGAATCTAGTCATGAGAATTCACAAACAAAGCATCGATAATAACCAGTTAAACCAAGGAAACAATGTATCTTGAAGACATTATTTGAAAGTTTCCAAGAGATAACAACCTCTATATTTTCTAGATCCATAGAAACACCTATTTTAGAGATTACATGGCCAAGGAAATGTACCTCTTGGATCAAAAAACTACACTTTGATAATTTGGAATATAGGAGATGATCTCTCAAGATTACCAACATTGGAGCCAAGTGTTGCTCATGCTTCACCCTTGTCCTTGAATACACCAATATGTCATCTAAAAAAACCACCAAAAAAGAATCCTGATATCTTTGAAATATCTAATTCATCAATTTCATAAAGACTGTCAGTGCATTCATAAGACCAAAAGGGAATACTATGTACTCATAATGTTCATATTACTCCTAAAATATGTCTTTTGGATATCCTATTTCTGAACCCGCAATTGATCATATTCTGATCGCAAGTCAATTTTGTAGAACCACTAGGATCCTATCAATTAATTGAACATATCATCAATGTGTGGAAGTTGATATTTTTTTATCATAACTTGATTAAGCTTATGATAATCCACATGCAGCTAAAGAGTTTTATATGCCTTTTTGATAAAAAAGACTAGTGTTTCCCACAAAGATGTGCTTGGCCGAATGAACCCTTTTCTTTCCAACTCTTCCAACTACACATTAAATTACCTTAATTATACTGGTTACATCTAATATGATGGAAGTTAAATATTATAGGTCCCTTGAAGAAGATCAATTGTAAACCCTGCTTCTCTTATGGGTGGAAACCCTGAGAAATTTTTAGAAAAAACATCCTAAAACTAATAAAAAAACTACTTGAAAACTACTCTTATCAATATATTCCATTGATTCCAAAGTAAACACTATCAACTGGTACAAGATTGTTCCAATTGTTGGTTCCAACAAGTCTATTTCACCCGCCTTTACCTTCTAGTCTCCTCTAAAGAGATTCTCGACACCACTTGCAGTCGTAAAACTGACCCGTCGGGTATAACATGCTATGTGAGCCTTGAACATTGTCAATCAATCCATTCCCAAGAATATATCATAGAAATATATCTCAATCATAAATAAATACCATATCAACTTATCTCCATCAATAGTTATAGAACATGATCTATACACAAAGACTCGATGGTGGGAGGTGAGCGTTACCCAACACACATTTTTCCGCTTCAGTGGTGGCATAGTGGTGGGTGGTCGAGGGCCATAACAACGGTGTTTAGTGAGGTCTGGGGTTCGATTCCTGGTAGCCCACTCTTGGGTGAATTTCCACCTCCCATGTACCACTCGTTTTTCCGGGTCACCCGATGTCTCACCAGGTGGGTAGAAGGGTGCACTTCACCTAGATGATGGATTGCTGTGATGAACCATCGCTGATCGAGGTGTAACCCCGTGGGATGATCTATCATCTCAGCTGAAAACAGCTCCTTCCCTACTAAGGCTTCTTCAGATGTTCTCTTCGTGGGGAGGGGGGGTTCCTGGGTGTGGAGGGTTTGAAAATCCACTCATGGGAATTCCCTTTTTTCATTCATTATATACATAAAGACTCAACATTCTCTTTGACCAAGAGGAGTTTGAAGTTTCAAAAAATAGGGAATCATCTCAACATTTAATCCTAGAAGATCAACAACATGAGAATCAATAAATGAACGAGATGAAATCATATCAAAAAAAGTTTTCGTAAGGTTTTAATTCAAAAGAATCGTACCTCTCACCATCAATGGTCTAGACTGATCATCCATAATAACTTTCTCAGCTCCATATAATTGCTTACTCATTGCACTATGTTCCTTATTTCCCTGTTGATATTTCCCTTACTGGGGAGTCATGGTATTCCTAGAATCACCATGGATAGATCGTTTCTACTAATGAGGATTATTTTTTTCCCTCATCTCATCAAATCATATGATGTCTAAGACACATGATAAGTGTCCAGAACACCCAACCTTGGATCACTACGATAATAGCGATGAATATTCCTAATCTGGTTTCCATTCTGGCATGATCTAGGTGGTTCTGTACACTATTGCTTCATGTGGTTGAAAGAACCACATTAGAAACCTCCATCTTTACTCTTAGGATTTGGAGGAATATTCACCAATCCAGCTGTCTGATTCTGAGCCATCCCACTACCTTGGAAATAAGTGTCCCTATTCCTATTGATCCCATCATTAGAGTTCCCACAATTTCCCACAGGTATCAACATTATTACTCCACTCATAGCTCCTAAGATGTCCCTTTATACCACTATTTATCTATTGACCATATCTGTATAATACATTATAAAAATCATGAAAATCTTTAAGAGAATCTCCTACCTTAGCCCCGATTCAAATATGCATGCCTTCAAGGACGCACAAGCAGCAACTTTGGGTGAAAAGCAGACTAAATTCATGAATTTATCTGCATACTCTATGACTGAGAGGGTCTCCTGCTTCAAGATGATTTTTTTTTTCATTCTTTAAATTCTGAATGTATGAGGATATAATTATTTGTTAAAAAATTATTCAAAATCCTCCCAAACAAGGACTTGGTCTAATTTAGTATGAACTGCTAATTCCCACCATGAGCATGTAAGATCCTCTAGCATATACATTGCCAACTTGATTTTCATCTCTTCTGGTGTGCCAAGGAAATCAAAGATTCAATTCATCCTATTCAGCCACACCTATACCTTCTCTGCTTCCGAATCACCCTGAAATATGGGTGGATTTGACTTCTATAACTAGATAGAATGATCCACTTGGCTCAGTTTAGGCCTTTGGTTCCCTCTATATATAGCCTAAAAAGCTTGGACTATACTATGAACTAGTTCTTGGTTCACCTATGGATCAAGTGCAACCACACTCTCAATAGCCTCTTCCACTTGGTTTCTTCTACACCTACCAGGTTCCATTTTCTATAAATACAACAAATTCCATAATTATCACTCTCTAGCAACTGAAGGCTTAATAATTTTAAATTCTACCTGATCACATATCAAAGCATTGCTTTCAAAAATTCAACCCTTTCCTCATGTAATGATGTTTGAAAATTTCACCATGCTTTTGAAAATAAAACTATCTTTAAAATATCACAATCATTCCCTTTTCAAAATATCACATTTGAAAACAATTTAAACATTTTTTAAAAATTAAAATTTTTTCACCAAATTATAAATCATTACTGCAAATGAAATATGCACTCATAGTGGGAATTAATTTTTATAATTCATGTCATGATCTTATCATTGGCTAAACCCATGAAAATGAGATTCCAAATCCTATAAGTGTATCTAGAACACTCATATACACAACTCCCTAATAACTTGAAGGTAAATGTAAAAATGTTGTCTACATATTTTTATTCTCTAAATTTAAAGTTCTGAAAATCCTACTCCTTTCCACAATCCCAACCCAAGAACCAATCAAGAATGTTTTTCAACTCTAAGACCGAAAGAAATAATGACCATAAATCGAAAAAACTAATTCCTTTTATAATTCAAGGACTGAATAAGCTGAGACCACTTGTCCCCAAAAGATTTAGACTGACTAAGACTGATACCATTTGTAACATACCACCAATACTCATTGTATTGAGAATGTGGAAGGATATTACTAGGCCTTAAGTGACATCCCCAAGGTAAAAAAGGATGGAAATAAATACCAAGGTCTTCAATACAATCGGGGGATGATTTTCCCTTGGAGAAATAAAAAAATCAACCAAACCCACCATAAAAAATAACCACTAAATGATTCATGATAAGAATATAAGAAAAATAAAGTAATACCATTAATAAAAAAACCAAACTACAACATAGTACCATAGTGAAAGACTACAACATCAAGGTACAAAGTGAAAGACAAAACCAAACAAACCCAAAGACTCCAAAGACATAAATCCATATCTCCAAACATGCTCTAGGATCCAACTACAAAAAATAGCCCAATTATAAAGAAGCACCACTAAATAAATTTGATACTTTCCCTTTACTATTGTATCTATAAACGATATTCGTAAAAGCACCAAATTTCCAAAGTAAGGGTGAGTAATGCAACTTAGTTGGATTTCCCAAAATGAATTCCCTACTCACGCCACCAGGATAGAACAAGTTAGCACATTTATATTTTTTTTTTATATAAAACCATTTTAATCAATTCAAAAATCTATAGAAAAGCCAAACAGTTCCATACCAAAATAGTTTATAAGGAAAGCAAACAAACAATTATTTGAACCATTTCACATTCCTTTTTGGCATACCCATTCCATGATTCACACGCACACACCCACACATGCATGCTTCACTAATAGTTCCATACTCATGATTAGTTTCTAACCCATACACTAAGTCATCACTAAGTTTCCAATAATCTTATGCCCCAATGACACATGCACCTTATCCAGGGTTACATCCCTTTGTACCCCAATGGCACACACCCCTTATTTAGGGTCACGTTGAAAGAATGAATTCACACAACCCATGTATACCAAAAAAAATTCAAGACATTTTAATAAAACCATTATTTTATTGAAAAACATTCAAACAAACCATTCCCATAAATTAAAAAATTATATATTTTAAAATAAACATTTTAATATTAAGAAAACAAATCACTTTGCACAACCAATTTCCAAAAATCCACATATCCACAAACCATCACTAAAGAAGGTTTCTACCATGATTTTCACATCAATTTCATAATCAATTTAAAGAAATTAAAACAATTTGAAACTAATACTTCAAGTTCTAATAAGAGGATTTAAGAGTGAATCCACTTACCTTAGGAATTATTATGAAAATGAAGAACAAAATGAAATCTTCAACAAAACCGGGTAGAATATCCAAAAACCCACCTTAGATATATCTCCCTAACATCAACACATCCATATATCATCATGACTGGAATAAAAAATAGTAGATAAATCCAAAACAAACTATATCTAAGAATATGATAGAGGAAAGATAAGTATATCTAAGGGAAACTACCAAAAACGAAGACTTATCAAAGGAATCGAGCTTCAATGCACCAAGAGAAGCCTTTTGGATTGCTTTCGGTTTAGAGGGGAGAGACTCCAAAACCTTTAAGAGGAATAAAACCTAACTTAGGGCCAAGAATAGTAAAAAACATTAGGTTTAGAGGTGAAAAAAGTGACACCCACTTTTATAGGATCTCACTTTTAAACCGTACACAATTAGTCACGTGGTTAGGAAAACTATGTGCTAACCGCGCGCAAGCTTCTGCCTGAAGGAGCACCTCACATGATTGGACCATAGGGATAGACAAACTGTGTACCAACTGTGTAGAATCCCTCTGTCCCACTTTGCATAGTTTCTCTTGGGTGGACGCACAATCTGGTCAAACCGTGCGCCTAACTGTGCACATACCCAGAAGCCCCTATTTCACCTTGCATGATCCACTATAGGAGTTTCATGGTTTCCACTAACCATGATCAAACAATTCACCTTTATAAAAGCCTCATAAACACTAAAAAAATCTTCCAAACCTTCCCAAAATTCACCCCAAAACTTTACATACTTAAAATACATAAATAAAAGGTTACTTACTTGAAACTGAGGGTGCTACAGGTTGGACCTGGTGACATGAATCTACATAAATTGGCACATTCTTCCTCATTGTGACCCGAAAATAAATAATTAACATTTACTTGTTGGGTTCAATAGGTTGGCCTCATTTATTCCATCCAATATCAATTTTTGTACCCTTACTTATATCCTTGATAATTTTAGTCAACACTATGATGTTGTGTCGTTCTTATTTTTTTCATCAACATGGTGTTGATCCCTTAATAATTATGCAGTTTCAGCATCAAATGACTATTATTCCCCAATAATGGTAACATAATAAGGCATAGAAGTGGTTTTCTATATGAGTATTCAAAAATTTAATTTATATTACATAAATATAGTATAGAAAACATAATATTATGATAAAAAACATAGTATATTAAAAAACACTTTAACCTACTCATTGAACTATCTTTATTTTCTATAAAGGTTGAAGGGATTTTTCTCCTATATCAAGAATTCAAATCCCCTCTTTATGACCCACTATAACACAAAATACATTGCATACATTGGGAAAATCATGGAATTATTATGATCTCCCAATGAAAGGGTCATCCTCGATTAGATTTTCATCTGACACTACATTTGTTGTAGTCGCCAGTAGGAAAATTGACCAATTATTGTTTGCTAGATCTGAGTCATAAAATACCTATACTAATTATGATTACATTATAAATAGACCATCCTTTCCCCCTTCCACAATAAAATTCACCGTCAGGAATCCCATTTCATGAACTTTCACAGCACTCCTGTTGTCAACCCATTTGCAATGGAAAACCATCACTTGAAATATTATATAACCCAACTTTTATATCTATTAGATGATGTAGAAACATGACATATTAACATAAATTGGATTTCTATCCGTGGAACCAGATATGTTCATTGTGTCTTCCATAAGAGTAACTCTACTATTTTTCATCATACTATGGTCATCATGTTTAATTGTATATAACATATAACCATTAATTACAAAACTAGTGTAAGATATAAAAATTTTGTTTGGTCCCCCGGATAACCATCAAAGTCATTCATCAATTGAATTCATATTTTTAGATAACACATTATAAATATGATCTCATAACCATCCTATAAATTTTTGATTATGTGTATTTGATATCCATTCTCTAGCCCTTGATGGATTCAAATGTCTAAGAATTTATTTTTGGTTTTCAACGTATGGATCAAAATATTCACTATTATATAAAATCTAAATGTGATCTTGTTTCTGATATATGATGGTAATTGTAACAACATATATTCTGAAAATCCCCTCACTCTTAAGGCATCCACTGTGACAAGACTTTGGGAGACTGATGTTATCAATATCTTATAGTTAATCGGTATAAAATTCAATAGCTTCTTCAACAATATATAATTTTTCAATACAACCTTCTACCCCACTTAGATTTATGATGTATCCATTCAAAATATTCATATACCATTCAATAGATTACATCTATCTATAATGGAAAGGACCACATAGTTGAACCTCTCTAACCAAGTGAACCATCAAGTGGATCATTATATTAATGAATAATGGTGGAAAAAACATCTCTAATTCACATAATATGATTGAAACCTATTTATTAATGATTTAAAACTTCATTGGGTCTATAAATTTACTACATATGGATTTGAAAAAGAAGTATAGTCTGGTTAATGTATGTCATACAATTTTAGGAAGAATGTAATATAAAGAGACATGCACTAAATCTGGCATCAAAACATTGCGGTCATGTGATTTTAGTCCCTGTAACTTAAAATTAGTCATTAAAATGAAATTATTTATATTTTATGAATACCCATATGGAACTTTTACACTATTAATGAAAATTTAAATTGTAATTTTTCTTATCTAGATAGAGTGTAAGCTTCTGAAGGAAGAATAATTTGAATTTTACCCTTCACTGGTGCCAAATCTTCCCTTATCCCCATATCAATCATGCCCAACCCATCATTGATTCTATTTTTATTTTTATAGGAATATTTAGTAACATTCCAATAATATTATCAAATATATTTTTTCTATATGAATGACATCAAGAAAATTTATGATGTACACACAATTGTAGTATAGTAATTCAATGAAAATTTATCTCTTTTTCTAACCTGAATTCAAAAGGTTTTTCAAAAATGGTTTATCAAAAATAGTGTCAATATATTTTACTTTATCAAATATTTGATCACCCATTAGTGGAGATGGTGTTATACCATATTCGGTATTCCCATCAAACACTATCATTTAGGACCAGTATTTATGTCACTAAGGTAAAAATTTCCAATGTCCTAAAAACACTGTCTTCAAGTAATGTTTAAATTGAGTTGAGTGTGTGAATTATTTATAAATAGGACACCTCAACATTCCTTTAATTCTATAGCCAAAAAATTTCTATAAGTAGGAAATTCATTTATCTTCCTATACAACATGGCCCTCAATGTGAATTCTTCACTTCCATGAGCATCATACAATGTAACACATGTATCCCACATTAATTTCAAATATTCGATCGATGGATCAAAATAGACATAAATATCATTAATAGGTTGTTTCAGTACATATATAAGAAGAGACAACATAATGTATTTTTTACTTCATGCATAACCATGCCAGAAAGTTATAATTTAACAACCTAACTGGATATGCATTGCGAGTATTACTATGTACACCAAAAGGATTTATTCCATCTATAGATAATGCAATATAGAAGTTTCTCAACTCATTTCCAAATTATGGATACTCATAATAAATTTTATTCCATTAAGGAGAGTTTGTTGGATGACATAGTTTCCCATATTTAATTCTTGTATCTACATTCCATGTCAACTATCTCATGGTTTCCTAATATCCATATATTATTCTAAATCATTTAATGATAGGAAATTACCATAAAACATTAGAAAGATTTGATTCACATTTCTTGTATCAATTCATGCCACACTTGGGTCATTTTATTAGTGATTCATAGTCCTTGATAAACAATATGAAATCATTTGGAAAAAGCATGTATTTTTTAGAGATCCTGTCCATTTAATATAGAATTCGTTTACCATCATATGTTCAATAAAAAAGTTCAATTTATTATGGTAGCATATCATTCAAGAGACTAAGTAGTTCTATAAAGCTTGTGTTGCTCCATCTATTGTCAGCTTTCAAATTATATAACTTCAATATAACTAAAAATGTTGTGTATTTAGTACAACTGGTATACAATGGTATCTTAGAATAGCTATTTAACTTCTCAAAAAACTTTTGATAATCATGAAGGTCATCTTCAATTTACATTTTCATTTCTTACATATGCTCTCCATCATCATTTATACTGGTATTCATATCAAATGATCCATAAATTGCAATTTTATTCCAATTGGCGTGAACATTCAGTTTTTCACCATGTTTAGTCCAAAATTTATAGCTATGATCTATTCCATAAAAAAATAAATGTTATTAAAACTCTTCTAGAGTAATTTTTCTTGAACAAAAACAATATAAACATTGAAAAAAGATTTTAGAAGGGTCATATTCATGCTCTATTACAAACTTTAAAAAATCTTTAACTCCATATTCATACTCTTTTTTTCCATACGATTAGTGTGCATCCATTTTTTATTCATATTCATCCTATTAGGCTCATAAAATATTCATTTTTTAAAATAAATAAATAAATACACATAATATATTCATAATCAAAGGATAAATTTATATATAATTCTAACAAGGGAAACCCAACATTTGAATTTTTCTAATCATAATACCTAATAAGTTATCATTTTACACAAGGGTGACAAAAAAAGAAAAAAACCAGGATAAAAATGTGGCTGTTGGTTTAGGTTCTCAATTTGTTGTTGTGTGGGACAAAAAGGTGGTAATAAATATATTGGTAAAAAAATTATTTATTATTATATGAAAAAATTATCTTGTAAATTATTATTCTTTATTTTCCTTTAATTATGATATGGATTTTTAAATTTGTTTAAAAATATATTTCCTTAGAACATACAAGGTCATGTAATCACCAGATTTTTATGCAAGGTTAAGGAGCTTGGAATTTCATAAAATGAATGTATGGAACTATTACTGACGAAAGAAGTGAATTTGGATTCCATGTTACCCTCTTTTTCTATAGATTATTCTAGACCATGTATTATAGGAATACCAACAAATATATTTATACTATAACCCACAGAAAACCCCATATTTCAAAAATAGTAGAGTTATCAATCTTAGGTATATTTCACATATCCTAAAATATCCAAAATGTAATGGCCCAGACCTATTTGGTCCATTCCTCAGCAGAAATCTAGTGTTTGAGGTGTTTTGGTGGTTAAGGTGACTTATCACGAAAATTTCCAATCCGGTGAACAGTTCCAACGGTAGCCTTATGAACAGTTCCAATGGTAGACTGCTGTGAACAATTCCAATGGTATCTTTGTGAATAGTTCCAATAGTAGACCGTTGTGAACAGTTCTAATGGTAGCCTTGTGAATAGTCCCAATGGTAGACCACTGTGGACATTGCAACGATAACCTTATGTGAACAGTGCAACAGTAGCCTTATGTGAACAGTGTTATCGGTAAGCTTATGTGAACAATGCAATGGTATCCTTATGTGAATAGTGAAATAGTAACTTTGGGTGAACAGTGCAATGGTAACCTTATGTGAACAGTGTCATCAGTAAGCTTATGTGAAAAGTACAATGATAACCTTATGTGAACAGTGAAATGGTAGCCTTATGTGAATCGTGTCACCGGTAGGCTTATGTGAATAGTGCAATGGTAACCTTATGTGAACATTGCAACGGTAGCCTTATGTGAACAATGCAATGATAACCTCAGGTGAACAGTGCAACGATAACCCTATGTGAATAGTGGCATCGGTAGACTTATGTGAACAGTACAATGCTAAACTTATGTGAACAGTGTCATCGGTAACCTTATGTGAACAGTGTCATCGGTAGGTTTATGTGAACAGTGCAACAGTAACCTTATGTGAACAATGTCATTGGTAACCTTATGTGAACAGTGTTTCCAGAACGGTGAGGTTCAACGATAGCCTCTATTTCCTTTGCCAAATTTTGAGTTCATGAACAATGTTTCCAGAATGGTGAGGTCCAACAGTGGCCTCTATTTCCTTTTCCAAATTTTGAGTTCATGAACAGTGTTTCCAGAATGGTGAGGTCCAACGGTAGCCTCTATTTCCTTTTCCAAATTTTGAGTTCACGAACAGTGTTTCCAGAATGGTGAGGTCCAATGGTAGCCTCTATTTACTTTGCCAAATTTTGAGTTCATGAAAGGTATTTCTAGAATGGTGAGGTCCAATGGTAGCCTCAATTCCCTTTTGCCAAATTTTGTGTTCATGAATAGTGTTTCCAGCTTCCTACAGTTTCTACCCTTTGATGTTTCCTTTGACATAAAATGCATTTAAAGCCTCGTTTTAAGAAATCTAAGGCCGATTCAAAGGCCATAACTCCTATATCAATTTTTCCTAAAGCTCAGGATGCTTTTACTTTGTCAAACCGCGTGGTTTAATGTGATCCTCTTTTAATGGAAAATCCAGCTTATCTTAAACCACTGCTCCATTAGATATTCTAAAGGGACGAGATATCTTCCTCCCTAGTTCTTCCTCCTTGTTCTTAGGTGTGAGACTCTCAAACCTTCCATTCCTTCCTGTAGGAACTGTGCGATCAAAATTTCCCCCTTGGATTGGTTCCCCTCTATTTTTGATGCAACCAAGTAGTATCGATCAATCTTCGATATAAGGTATGATCTATCTTCATTCTTTTGGGTTCATCTCCTTATGTTTCTCCTTTATATTTTATAGAATGCTATCTCCATGTTCCTAATGGGATTTTCTTGGGTGTTGACTGGTGTGGTGGTGTCTCTGCATCCTCAGGTGAATATAGTTGTCACGGGGGGAGGAGATCATAACTCGTTGTGTGGCTCATTATCATATAAAGAACACCAAGAACCATTTGAGGTAGAGGATTCGTTTCTTCTTTTTTCTTTTACGTGAAACTGTAAAGTTAACATGTTTTATCCCACTGGATCACAAATGTAATTGACATAATAAATATTTGAACCAGATAAATAAATTGATAGCAGTCATATGTTATTTCCTCTTGTTTTGATAGATAGTGTTATATCTATTCTTTTTTTGTTTATCTTTTTGTTCTTGATGGAAATTGGTAAAGAATGTAAAGAATGAATTAATTGATAATTGTTTGGATAAAGATAAGGAGGCATGTGAATGAATCCGATTGTTGTTGTAATTTGATTCTAATCAAATTGATGCAGTAAGCATGTTCAATCAATTTGTGATAGCTTATGTTTTAGGTTTCCTGTAGTTGGAATATGTGAATAATAAATCGGTTAAATTCAAGATTGATTAAATAACTGATTGTTTGATAAAAGATAATTCCTTGTAGGTTTTTGAGTTACCCTCTTTCTTGTTTAAGGTCCAAGAGCCCAAATTGATATGATTTTTATTTTCTTGTTGCTTGTATTGTGATATGAGCCTGGAAGACTGTTGTGATATATGGGGGCATGGAGGCCTATTGGTTATGGAATAATTTGACGCCTAGAGTGGGGAGATTCATCGGTTTATGCATGTGGGTGTCGGGGAGGACACGAAAGATGATAGAATAGGTTGAATGTGAATGTTTGGATGCTTACTGTTTCATATTGGTTATTTATCTTCTTTATTTTCCCTACTTCTCAAGGCATCTAGTTTGCTTACCCTCCTTCCAAAATGGGCAAAGACATACAGGGTATGCCACATGCTTTCCGTGTTTAGCTTCCTGGGAGAGGATGGGTCTACACTCTTTCTATAGGTGGCAAAGACTCGATGGGTAGTTCATCTACTCACTGTATTGAGCCCCCTTGTGTTTAGTAGCTTATAATGTTTTTCTAGAATGCTTGGGAATATGGGAAAGTAATAATGTTGTTAATAAATTATTGAATAAATGATATTAACCCGTGGGGTTGGAGCTTGTTGGGATGCAATACTGAGGTTGCAATTTAAAGGAAAAGTGAACTTTGGGTGCGATGCTAATGAAATATAATATGGAAATTATTAATGGTTATTTAATGTTTAAGGAAATAATTAATGTAAAGTGAAACTAATAAAAAGGGAATGAAGTAATGTATTAAATATCTTTAAATGGTTGTGTAGTTATAGGATACCTTGTCTTAGAAGTGGAAGCCGAGAGTCCGAGAGACATTAGATGCAGTTGATTCTAATAGTAGGTTATTCCCATAGTGTGGTTGTGAGCTATAGTATATTCTATACTTTTTGTATTTCTATATGCTACTCCACCCCGTCAGTTATGGAAACTGACACCCTGGGGATTTTGAGCCATAGGGGGGTGTTTTCCCCAACATTCCAATGGGAGGATGGATGGATGACTACCCCCTTTGGCCCCACTCTCTTCTCTTGGTAGTTACTTGTGCTGGTAGAAAAAATGGTTAGTTTTTCCCATATTGTGTTTAGAGGGATTTAATGGCTTGTGATTAGTCGCGCACATATATTCTAGATATAGTTTCCTATGGAATACTATAGGTATGATGTGTATAGGCTATAATGGCTTGAGGATCCTTACTCAGTGTATGGGCTGTAATGGTTTGAGGTATAATGCCCGACATATGATACACGTTATGCGAGCTGTGGTGGCTCATGAAAACTACCTGGTTACTTTATTGTGTGGATGTGGTGGTTTTGTTACCCGAGGTTCATGTTGCGGTGCTTCGCCCACGTGTCTGCAGGAAAGACTTTTTGGAGAGAGATGCTTAGGACGTGTGACATTGGGGCAAAGCGGCAAACCAGTGGGAAATTATTAGTGGGGTACCCTTGATATTATTTATTATATTATATACCATTGTATGTGATACTTGGTGAGAGTAGCCATGGTGAGTCTAGGAACTTAGTATACCTATTTAGGTGATGAGTTAGTTTCACTTGTTGTTTACTATGCTTTAGCATGCTTTCTTTACTTTTGCATGAGAGGATTCTGGGAGGATCCTACTGAGTATACTGTTGTACTCACCCTATTTATATATAAACTATTTTCATGTCACTTGGATCAGGTTTATGACAACCCTGCTTTTTATTAAAACTTAAACATGATTTATTACATAAAAATTCACTTGATAAAACAAATAATATAGAGAGGTTTAGTGTCTTTGGGGTTTAGGATCATTACATAAAAACTTAAAACATGAATACACCATCTTTATTGAAAACTTCCTTTACATGACCACTACATTCCTTCATACTTATCTTTGCATGGGATAACCTGAGGAAATGCATAAGAAAAGGGTGAGCTATAAAGCCTAGTAAGGGAGTACACATGGAATAACATGAGGAGTACAATAAATGTTAGACAATAGGCATATCAATAGAGCATAAGAAAAACATGAACATAAAGTCATGATAAAGCATGATAATCATAACATGGAAATGTGGCAACAACACTTAACACAGAATAAGCATGAGCCAAGGCTCATTGTACATGGAGCATGAGTAAATCCTCATTGCACATAAAACACGAGTAAAACCTCATTTCAATTGAATTAGAATGAGTCAACACTCATTGCAAATGACGTATCATGATACTATACTTTACCCAATGCATTGGAGCGCTATAAGGGTGCACCCTTCTTAAACATTTCATTTCATGCATAAGTGTGCCACATGGATCATAAAACATGGATTCATAAAACATAATCATTTATTCCACAATAAAGGAATGTGGAATTCATACATGAAAATTTAAAATCAATAAGTAAATGTGCATAAAGGCAAATACCCCTGATGGCGAAATGGGCATGGTATTCACTACACAATGACATTGGCTTAGAAAATCGATGCGATTTCGGCAGTGTAATGACGTGACATAAAAATTCATAAAAATAGTTGATGAGAGATAAAGGGGTTACTAATCATATTTACATGTAATGGAAAGTAAGGATTTCATATAGATACATGTACCAACAATTGTAATGGAATTTAGATTCATGATACAAAAGTATTGCTTGAATGTAAAAGAGGAGAGAGAAGTTCCTTTCGGAATTTCGGCATAGTAACGGGTGTAAATGGGAGACATTTAATGAGAGAGAAAGGGGTCTCCCATCATTAAAAAATAAAGAGGTCAGTATGAGGGAGGTGAGAAAACATACCCCAACATTCATAATTGAAATTAAAATGGCAAAACAACTTAAATAAAATTGGACAAAAATGAGAAAGGAAGAAAAAACCCTTACATGGAAGTGTGCTTCCAAAGGCTAGAGAGAGGCTTATGAGTGGCTTCTTGGGAGATTGGGGCACCTTGGGAGGATTATAGAGAGAGTTGGGCAGAGTTTGGACGAACTCCAAAGGCTTTGAGTGAGGAGGAAGTGGGAGCTTGGGTGGGTTTATATAGGAAATGTGAGGGAATTCTTTATTATTTAGGTTTGGGACCCCTTATATTAAATTAATCCAAACCACAAACCATACCATGTTTTTTTCCCATGGTTTTTGGAAAAGTGAAGAGGAAAAAAATATTTTATAAGGCCAAAGTCCGAACTTCTTAAAATAATAAGGTTTCTTATGTAGAGGTGAGTCACACTCCCATGGAAATTAATTTTAAAAGGCAAGGTGTTGAATAAGTCTTGATGGGTCCATTAATGATTTGAAAAGTAAGTCAAACAAACCCAAAATAACATTATTTTAATTTTAAAACATATATTGTCCGAACATAAAGATTATAGTATTTTATTACATCACTATTGGGTCATTATGATGTCCTAAAACACATTATATATTTAAACGGTATTTAATTTTTACCCAAAAATTTGACTGTCTCAGAAAATTATGAAAAATTCACCGTTGGATAATTTAAATGTCCTGATTCCATAAATAACATTTATTTTATCTAAATAATTTTCTAAATATTTTAATTTTCACTTTTAAATAAAAACCGACATTTATCGAAAATTCACTGGTTTTGACATAAATGAATTTCAAACCTTAATAAAAATTATAATTGCATTCATAAAATTATAAGATCATTTATATTTAATAAAAATTAATTTAATAATAAAAATAATATTTTATTAAAATAATATTTAATTCAAAAATCCATTAATTTAATAAAATAGATTTCTTAATTAAATAATAATTAAAAACACTATTTGTACTTTAAAAACTATTTACAATGTATCAAAAATGACTAGAAATTATATTCATTAATATATACAAAAATAATGTATATGAACATAGTACTACTTATTTGTTACATAACCCCTTAAAAAAACCACATAAGACCTAAGGGTAAGGTGTGCGATGGTGACAGACTCTTGGGGTGGCTCGGATAACATCGCTCGAGTGGTAATTTCAATCAACTTCCACTTTTCCCGTAGACGGTCACGTTTGAGATTGACATGATGAAGCTCAGCTTGGGCTTGGTCAAGGGAGAAGCCCAAAGACACCACCTCTTTTCTGAGCTCTGACAAATGGGCTTCGTATGGGGTAATTATACTGGATGAGGCCATCACTTCCTTTGTTTGAGTACATTGGATTTGTTAAAGTCCTATATTTATACTAATCATGTGATCATTGTTCAACGAATATATTAGAAACGGTCAAAATTCTTAACATAAAACCAAAGAAGTTGACATTTTATAAAAACATTTTATATAAAGAGACATTTAATAAGATCAAGATGAATTTTCCATTAATGAAACTTTGGGTCGTTACAATATTCCCCCTTAAGAAATTTCGCCCTCAAAATTTTCCTTTTCCCACACTAAAACAAATGTGGGTAACTCAGCTTCATCATATCCTCTGATTCCCAGGTCGCTTCTTCAAACTTTTGGTTTCTCCACAACACCTTTATGAGGGGCATTGTCTTATTTCGTAGAACTTTTTCTCTATGATCT
This sequence comes from Viscum album, assembly GCA_963277665.1. Classification (NCBI taxonomy): domain Eukaryota; kingdom Viridiplantae; phylum Streptophyta; class Magnoliopsida; order Santalales; family Viscaceae; genus Viscum; species Viscum album. Next base: position 1,793,694,886 of record OY728120.1, on the reverse strand, counting down.
AAGATCTTCACTGGTTTATCCTCATAAGAAAGATCATATTCCAATTGTACCACCTCAGAATAGAGTACATATGAAGGGTCCGGTATGTACTTTCTTAAGAGGGATACATGAAAGACATCATGTACTTTGACCATGGCAGGTGGAAGTGCTAGTCGATAGGCCACAGCCCCGACACGATCAAGAATCTCGAAGGGGCTGATGTACCTTGGACTTAACTTCCCTTTCCTTCCAAATATCATGACCTTCTTCCATGGAGATATGCGTAGAAACACCATGTCTCCAACTTTAAACTCAAGGTCTTGACGACGATTATCTGCATAACTCTTCTGTCGACTCTGAGCTGCCTTGATATGCTGCTGAATGGTTTTCACCTTCTACACCATTTCCTCGGATATTTTTGGTCCAAGCAGCTTATGTTCACCAACCTCATCCCAACATGCCGGTGTTCTGCACCTTTTCCCATATAGGGCTTCATATGGGGCCATTTGGATGATCGAGTGGAAACTGTTATTATAAGAGAACTCAAATAGAGGAAAATGTTGATCCCATCCTCCTTTAAATTCTATTGAGCATGCTCTCAACATGTCCTCAAGTGTTTGGATAATCCGCTCGGATTGGCCATCAGTTTGGGGATGATAGGCCGTACTGAAGTTCAATTCAGTATTCAGAGCATGTTGAAGACTCTTCCAAAACTTAGAGGTGAATCTTGGATCTCTGTCAGACACAATAGATAGTGGTACTCCATGCAACCTTACCACTTCCCTGATATATATCCGTTCCAGTTGATCCAAAGAGAAATCCTCCCGAATAGCAATGAAGTGTGCAGTCTTCGTAAGACGATCCACAACAACCCAGATTGCATTGTTGCCTTTGGATGTCCTCGGAAGTCCGGTGACAAAGTCCATGGTGATGTTCTCCCATTTCCATTCTGGTATAGGAAATGGTTGCATCATCCCCTTAGACTTCTGCATCTCTACCTTCACTTGCTGACACACCAGACACTTTGATATATATTCAGCGATCTCCTTCTTCATATTATCCCACCAAAAGTTTTCTTGGAGATCTCGATACATCTTTTTGCTCCCTGGGTGAATAGAGAAATTTGAACTATGTGCGTCATCCAAAAGATCCTTCTTCAGCTCCGGACTTAATGGAACACATAGTCTTTCCCCAAACCGCAAAATTCCTTCTTCATTAACATTAAACTCCGAGGATTTCCCCTTTTTGATAGCTTCCACTTTTTCTTGAATTCCCACATCATCCTTTTGAGCATCCTTTAACCTTTCCAAAAGAGAAAGTTGAGCAATCATTTGTGAAAGGATTGATGACGTTCCCTTCTCTATGATTCCCATGTCCATCTTCATCAAGTCTAAGAAGATTGGATCCTTCTCAATTATCATCATTGATAGAGTCGCTGGATCCTTTCTACTTAGGGCATCTGCCACCTTGTTCGCTTTCCCAGGGTGGTAATGTATTGAATAGTCATAATCCTTGATGAGCTCTATACATCTTCTCTGGCGCATATTAAGCTATTTCTGTGTGAATATATATTTAAGACTCTTATGGTCAGTATATATCTCACATTTCTCTCCATAGAGATAATGCCGCCAGATTTTCAAGGCAAAGATCACAACCGCGAACTCCAGATCATGTGTTGGATAGTTTAGCTCATGGATTTTCAACTGGCTTGAGGCATAGGATATCAATTTATCATTCTGCATCAGTACACAACCTAAGCCCTTCTTCGAAGCATCGCTGAAAACCACAAAAGGTTCCCCACTTGTGGGTAAAGTGAGCACGGGCATAGTGATAAGCCTCCTTTTCAACTCCTTTAAGCTTTCTTCACATTCATCACTCCAAGAAAACTTTACTCCCTTCCGAGTTAGCTTGGTAAGAGGGTTGTAAAATCGTGAGAAATTCCTCACAAATCATCGATAATATCCAGCTAACCCCAAGAAGCTACGAATATCCGTTACCGATGTTGGCCTCGACCAACCCTCAATTGCATCTGTTTTGGAGGGATCCATAGATATCTCATTGCTTGTGATGATATGGCCCAAGAATGAGACCTCCTTCAACCAGAACTCACACTTACTGTACTTTGCGTAGAGCTTCTCCTTGCGCAAAGTCTCTAGTACAGTTCTTAAATGCTCCTCATGATCCTCCTTGGTTTTGGAGTATATTAGAATTTCATCTATAAAGACTACCACAAATTTGTCAAGGTAATATCTAAAGACTCTATTCATAAAGTCCATTAATATTGCTGGAGCATTAGTGAGTCCGAAAGGCATTACTATGAATTCATAGTGCCCGTATCTTGTACTAAAAGTAGTCTTGGGGACATCTTCCTTCTTCACCCTTACTTGATAATATCCCGACCACAAATCTACCTTGGAGAAGTATTGTGCTCCATGAAGCTAATCAAACAAGTCATCAATTCGTGGGAGAGTATACTTTTTCTTTATCGTGATTTTGTTAAGTTCACGATAATTGATGCAAAGCCGCATTGACCCATCCTTCTTCTTGATGAAGAGGACTGGTGCACCCCATGGTGAAGCACTTGGGCATATAAACCCTTTATCCAGATTCTCCTGTAGTTGTTTCTTCATCTCTTCAAGCTCAACAAAAACCATTCTATATGGAGTCTTGGATATTGGTAGTGCCCCAAGTATAAGTTCAATTGAAAACTCAACATCTCTTCTAGGAGGAAGACCATGCAGTTCTTCGGGAAACACTTCAGCGAATTCCCTCACAATAGGCATTTCTTCAAGGATGGTTTCTTCCTTGGACTCAATCATTTGAGCCAGATACACGTGCTCATAAGGTAGTAATATCCATGCTTGAGATGATGGAGCTAAAGGAGATTCATCTTCCTCCTTACACTTGTAAAGAATCGGGGGTCGATTCTCCAAATGGAGTGTGATTTCTCTCTCCAGACAATTTATGTTGGATCTATATAAGGAAAGCCAATCCATGCAAAGAATTGCATCAAATTACACTAGAGGGTATATGACGAGGTTCTCCGGGAAATTCAATCCACAGATTATAACAGGGGAGGACTTATATTTATAGGATGCAATGATTTCCCCATTTTCCGTACTCACCGTCATCTTGACTTCCATGATTTGTGGGGGTGCTGGGATTATTCTACTAAACTTTCGAGATATAAAATAATGAGTAGAACCTGAATCAAAAAGTATGTTCGCTATTATTGAATGAATAATAAGCGTACCTATCACAACTTCATTTTCGGGGTTCACTTTGGTAGAAGTGATGGCAAAAGCTCTTCCTTGCTACCTTGGAGGTTGTTGGTTGTCTCTGAAAACCCTTGGATTAGGGCACTGATTTGAAAAATGACCCGGTTCTTTGCATTTGTAGCATTGAACAACGTGTTGAGGTTTGAACGGAGCGTTTCTCTCCTCAATCGCAGCCGTGGGTCGTTCTTGCCGACAATTAACAGCTAGGTGCCCTTCTCTTCCACACCTGAAGCATTTACTTGTCCCCTTAAGGAAATTTCTAGGGTGCTTCTTCCTGCACTTTTGGTAAGTGGGGTGCTGGATCTTCTTAGCACCGTTGGATTTATCCATCGGACCGCTAGCATTGAAGTCCACCTTATGATTATTGTCCCCATGATACCCCTGTGATTCCCCGATCTCCATTTCGACCTTGAGGGCACATCGGAAAATTTCCTCATAGATGTCGAAGTCACAGATCACTAATGCTTTCCGCAAGCTAGGCTTCAACCCACCAAAGAAGCGGTCAACTTTGCATTCGGGGGTAACGACAAAGCCGAAAGCATATAATGCAAGCATTGTGAAGTTTGACTCGTACGCTCCAACAGATTCTTCATCTTTTTGCTTGAGGGAAAGGAAGTACCTTTCCATCTTAAGCCAGAGGGTGCGCGGAAAATATTTATCGAAAAACATCTTCCAGAAATCCTTTCATTCCAATGCCTCGATCTCCTCCTCAGGCTTCGTATTTTTGATCAACGCCCACCATTGATCATATTCACCCTCCATACAATAAGCAGCAAGGAGAACCTTCTCTTGTTCAGAACATTGAAGGATGGAGAAGATCTTTTCAATGGAGTTGATCCATTGTTCAGCGATCGTGGGATCGGATGATCCACTAAAAGTAGGAGGCATTTGTCTCATGAAGCTCTCTATAGCGACTTGTTCTTTCTTAGGGGGGGTTGAACGTTCCTCTTGACCCGTGTTTCTATTCAAAACTTGAGTTAGCTGAGAGAGAAGCGTGACAAAGTTCACGATTCCCGCTCCCATTGGATTGTGCATCTCATTAGTATAGTCATCACACTGATCTTCACAACGGTTGTTAGCCCAAGTCCTCCTATTACCGGAAATTGGCTGGAATAAAAGGAAAGTTAGGGGTAACACATAAAGGGTAATCCAAAGACAAAATTTGATGACTTATAAATAAACTTTTATTTACTTAACTCATGAGTCTATAGGATTCAATCTAGGCTTTTCATGATCTACCTTCTAACATATATTCTTAGGGGCATTTTTTTAATTCCCTTAATAAGGGTTCATACTAAGCTTGTGAATTTATCAAAACATATCCCCCGGGAGTGTCGTAACCAAGAGTGCAGAAAGTCCCATTGTCCTGCACCAGTTACCGTTCGAGTCTAACTCAAAGTGGTGTTTTTGGGTTTTACCCCTAGGATACATCTGTTCCAGAGCCGCCTCTACCTGCTTGTATCCAGACAGGGATGTATTTGTTTGATAAACCACTTACTCAGTACTTACAAAAACTTAGGGATGTTTTTATTATACTTAGTCTTGTATATAAGGCTTTACTAGGGTTTCCTAATCCCAAAAAATAACTAAACCTATCCTCTTATACCAACTATGACAACCCTGCTTTTTATTACAACTTAAACATGATTTATTACATAAAACATCACTTGATACAACAAAGAATATCGAGAGGTTTAGTGTCTTTGGGGCTTATTATCATTACATAAAAACTTAAAACATGAAATACAACATCTTTATTGAAAACTTCATTTACATGACCACTACATTACTTCGTACTTAGCTTTGCATGAGATAACCTGAGGACATGCATAAGAAAATGTTGAGCTATAAAGCCCAGTAAGGGAGTACACATGGAATAACATGAGGAGTACAATACATGTTAGAGAATAGTCATATAAATAGATCATAAGAAAAACATGAACATAAAGGCATGATAAAGCATGATAATCATAAAATGGAAATGTGGCAACAACACTTAACACAAAATTAGCATGAGCCAAGGCTCATTGCACATGGAGCATGAGTAAATCCTCATTGCACATAAAGCATGAGTAAACCCTCGTTGCACTTGAATTATCATGAGTAAACACTAATTTCACATGACTTATCATGATACTATACTTTACCCAATGCATTGGAGCGCTATAAGGGCACACCCTTCTTAAACATTTCATTTCATGCATAAGTGTGCCACATGGATCATAAAACATGGATTCATAAAACATAATCATTTATTCCACGATAAAGGAATGTGGAATTCATACATGAAACTTTACAATCAGTAAGTAAATGTGCATAAAGGTGAATACCCTTGATGGAGAAATGGGCATGGTATTCACTACACAATGACATTGGCTTAGAAAATCGGTGCGATTTCGGCAGTGTAACGGCGTGACATAAGAATTCATAAAAATGGTTGATGAGAGAGAAAGGGGTTCCTCATCATATTTACATGTAATGGAAAGTAAGGAGGTCATATAGATACATGTACAAACAATTGTAATGGAATTTAGATTCATGATACAAAAGTATTGCTTGAATGTAAAAGAGGAGAGAGAAGTTCCTTTCGGAATTTCGGCATAGTAACAGGTGTACATGGGAGGCATTTAATGAGAGAGAAAGGGGTATCCCATAATTCAAACATAAATAGGGCAGTATGAGGGAGGTTAAAAACCATACCCCAACATTCATAATTGAAATTAAAAGGGCAAAACAACTTAAAGAAAATTGGACAAAAATGAGAAAGGAAGAAAAAACCCTTACTTGGAAGTGTGCTTCCAAAGGCTAGAGAGAGGCTTGTGAGAGGCTTCTTGGGAGCTTGGGGCACCTTGGGAGGATTATAGAGAGAGTTGGGAAGAGGTTTGACGAACTCCAAAGGCTTTGAGTGAGGATGAAGTGGGATCTTGGGTGGGTTTATATAGGAAAGGTGAGGGAATTCTTTATTATTTAGGTTTGGGACCCCTTATATTAAATTAATCCAAACCACAAACCATCCCATGGTTTTTTCCCATGGTTTTTGGAAAAGGGAAGAGAAAAAAAATATTTTATAAGGTCAAAGTCCGAACTTATTAAAATAATAAGGTTGCTTATGTGGAGGTGAGTCACACTCCCATAGAAATTAATTTAAAAAGGCAAGGTGTTGAATAAGTCTGGAGGGGTCCATTAATGCTTTGAAAAGTAAGTAAAACAAACCCAAAATCACATTATTTTAATGGTAAAACATATATTGGCCTAACATAAAGATTATAGTATTTTATTACATCACTATTCGGTCATTATGATGTCATAAAACGCATTATATATTTAAACGATATTTAATTTTTACCCAACAATTTGACTGTCTTAGAAAATTATGAAAAATTCACCATTGGATAATTTCAACGTTCTGATTCCAGATATAACATTTATTTTATCTAAATAATTTTCTAAATATGTTAATTTTCACTTTTAAAATAAAAACCGACATTTATCGAAAATTCACGGGTTTTGACAGAAATGGATTTCAAACCTTAATAAAAATTATAATTGCATTCATAAAATTATAAGATCATTTATATTTAATAAAAATTAATTTAATAATAAAAATAATATTTTATTAAAATAATATTTAATTCAAAAATCCATTAATTTAATAAAATATATTTCTTAATTAAATAATAATTAATAACACTATTTGTACTTTAAAAACTATTTACAATGTATCAAAAATGACTAGAAATTATATTAATTAATATATACAAAAATAATGTACATGAACATAGTACTAATTATTTGTTACATAACCCCTTAAAACAACCGCATAAGACCTAAGGGTAAGGTGTGCGATGGTGACAGACTCTTGGGGTGGCTCGGATAACATCGCTCGAGTGGTAATTTCAATCAACTTCCACTTTTCCCGTAGACGGTCATGTTCGAGCTTGACATGATGAAGCTCAGCTTGGGCTTGGTCAAGGGTGAAGCCCAAAGACGCCACCTCTTTTCTGAGCTCTAACAAATGGGCTTCATATGGGGCAATTCTACTGGATGAGGCCATCACTTCCTTTGTCTGAGTACATTGGATTTGTTAAAGTCCTATATTTATAATAATCATGTGATCACTGTTCAACGACTATATTAGCAATGGTCAAAATTCTTAACATAAAACCAAAGAATTTTACATTTTATAAAAACATTTTATATAAATAGACATTTAATAAGATCAAGAGGAATTTTCCATTAATGAAACTTTGGGTCGTTACAAGGTTGGTGATCCAGCTGGTTTCTACTAGCTTGGGGTTGTAGGAGCTATTCGGGCTTGTGGTTGCTGTTGTTTTTACTTTCCTTTGGTACTTGCAGTTTTCCCCTTTCAGTTGTAGTAGTTTTTCATGACATTACATATGTGTATTTTGGATTTATTTTATATTTTAGTCTAATTTGGAGTTGGTTGGTTTCTATATTATCTCTCTATTTCGCATGTTTTCTCTTAGAGGGTAATGCCTCCCATTTGTGTGTTTACTATACCCTCAGTGCTAGTCGCCAACCTGGGGCCTACTGAAGGTGGGACTCAGGGGTCATTATCTCTATTCTCACATTTCTAGACCAGGAGGGGTACATCTTATGGGGAGGGGGTCATGAGAGAGTGGTATCAAAGGTTTGGTTGAGAGATGGGATGGATTTTGGTGTTAGGTATAGGTGAGGTTGCATGGGTTGGTAGGGAAACAATGTCGGTCAAGTTTAGGAAGTGATGTAAACACTGGAGGCCGACTGAGACATATGCGTTTAGGGAACCCTATGATCTGATGTATGAACCTTTAAGTTTACAATGGATACTAAATGATCTGATACTATTTTCAGGGTAGATACCTAGGAAATGATAATGCATCATTCTTCTTTGTTCCTGTGTTTGAATGGGTAAACCTTGGGATAGGTTAAACTAGAATGAATAAAAGAAAAAAATTAATTAATTAATGTTGATTATTCCATATTCTAGGTCTAGGAGCTCTAACTATTTGTTATTTTAAAGGTATGGATCTAGGTCAACATCCTCACTAGGATATCATAAAATATGTCTAACAGGCTATGCCAGCAGATCACCACAGGGTAGAGGTTGACGACGACGACACTTGGAGGAGGACACTCTGAGAGTTTCAGTGCCAGAGTCTACAGAAGTATGAGGGTTCCATTTCAGATGTAGTCACAAAAGACTTTTTGGAGGAGATCGAGATAGGCTTTAGTTTGATCTGTTATCAGAAGGATCACTGGGTATCCTTGGTTGTGACAATGCTATGTAGAGTAGTGAGGTAGTGGTGGTTCTTGTTCCTTGGGGATTGTGAGGAGTCGACGATCTCATGGGAGGAGTTTCGAGACAAGTTTAGAGTCGGGTTTCTTTCTTCAACCGCAAAGGCATCCACTCGTCAGGAGATTATTACCCTTAAACAGGGGAGCTCTAGTGTGTGAGAGTTTGGAATTTGTTTCAGGAACCTTTTACGATATGTTTTGGACCTATTTCCAGATGAGGAGGCGAGGGTGAGGCATTTCAAGGAGGCTTTGCGTCCAGAGATCCAGCGCCATGTCACCCTATTTATTCTAAATACATATCTTGAGGTACTGGAAAGGGAAAAGGTCATCTAGAGGACATTGGATAGAACTGGATCATCATGAGAGGGGATTCATCATGATTCCTCATGAAGTAAAGCTGTGGTCTGGGGTTCCCAGTTTTCAGGGAAGAAGAGTTTCCATTCAGCCCGGGGTAGGTCCCAGCCCTTAGCATCTCATTTCTTTGGGGGAAGAGGCTATCAGGACTATGACAAGGTATAAAGCGATTTTTTTATTGTGGTGGTCGAGGTCATCGGTAATGAGAGTGCCTGACCTTTCAGAGTAGTCATTGTGCACCAGGTGTTCCACTCCAGGTTCCTCCGTTGAGACAGTTCCAACCGAGGTAGTAGCAGCAGGTTGCACCAGCTTTGGATCAGCAGAGGGTAGATGAGGCAGGTAGAGGACAACCCTGTGATGCTCCCCATTCTCATAGAGCAGAGTGCGGTCGTGGTGGTGGTTGTCATCAGGGTCAGAGAGTCTGTGGAGGAGGTCATGGTCAGCGTCATGCTTTAGCGTTACCAGCGCCAAGCGATCCCGATGTCGTTTGAGGTACCCTTTTTTCATTTTCTACCTTGGTGTATGCCCTGTTTGATTCAGTAGCGACACACTCCTTCATATCACCTACCCTTGTCCATGCTTTGGGACTTGAGGTAGAGAGGATTCCAGTTCCCTTGGTGTTGACTATGCTAGTTGGAGGCCGAGATGACTTGTTTGAAGTATGTAGAGACTGTGAGATAGTGTTGGGGCAACACCACCCTTGGGGATATTTCATATGTTTAGGAATAAAACCATATGATTTCATAATTGGCATGTATTGGTTGTATTTAGTGTAGGCTATAGTGGATTGCTTCAGGAGTCTGGTTGTGTTCTTTGATGCAGATAGAGAGCCAGTGGTGTTCATTGATGAGCAAGACCCTCAGATGGGTCTGAGGCGTGTTCCGTCCTTATCATCCATGATGGCTAAGCTGATACTGAGTTCTTCAGAGGTTCATCAGTTAGAATTTCCTAGGATTATATAAGAGTACCCTAATGTCTTTCCAGAAGTGGTTTTAGCATTACCCCCTCGATGAGAGATCGAGTTTGGGATCGAGCTACAACCACAACCATCTCTTATCTCTATGTCTCCATATAGGATGGCCCCTTATGAGTTACGAGAGCTACATATACAGCTTGATGTTCTGTTACAGTGCAATTTTTTTTGGCCCAATGTTTCATTGTGGGGCGCACCGGTTTTGTTCGTGAAGAAGGATGAGAGAATTTTGAGGTTGTGTATCGATTATTATCACCCGAACAAATTGAAAATACAGAATTTCTATCCTCTTCCATGGATTGATGACTTATTCGATCAACTGATGGGTGTATGTTGGTTCTCAAAGATCGACTTGCGGTCAGGATATCATCCGATGCGTGTGAAGGATGAGGATATCCTGAAGACTACTTTTCATTGTCGTCATGGGCATTATGAGTTCATTGTAATTCCATTCAGTGTGACGAATGCTCCATCTGTATTCATGGGATTGATGAATGCTGTGTTCCATGAGTTCCTGGACAAGTTCATGGTGGTTTTCATCGATGAAATCCTTGTGTACTCCACTTCTGAGGAGGAGAATACAGAGCATCTACACACCATTTTGGGAGTTCTTCATCAACATAATTTGTTTGGAAAGTTGTCGAAGTTTGAGTTTTGGGATCAATAAGTCTATTTCTTGGGGAATGTTTTTGTTGGAGTTGGTGGCCTAGAACCAACTACTTTGTACTTTATTCATTAATAAAAGCCTTATCACATCTTGATTATTCTTCTGCGTGACAATTCATGTGATAATGTCCTAAGGATAGCTGTTGCATTAAAGGTTCATAACAGATCCCTACTATGATGAGAACCTGGAAGTCCCATAACAATGTTCTTGAATATATGTTCTATGGCCGGATTATGTTATTTGAGGGAAACAAATAATACAGGCCATTAGGGGTGAGGACTCATAAAACTTTGAGGCACCTTCTCATGGTGCACTTCCTTGGTAATATCTAGGAGGATATTATGAGAACAAGACCTGCCAGTAGGAAATCCACATTTCAGAGTGTCATTGGATGTTCCTATCTGCAGATGTGTGTTTTGGTCCTTAGACTTTAAGATTATTATTAATGGGTATTATAACTCGCACACTTAGATGTATTGACGAAAACTGTGACGACACATTGTTTGCAGCGAGGTAGGATACACTGGGTGCGTCACGAGTAATACTGCATTAATAAATAATGCGAGAAAGGATTTTTCCCTTCTATTCAATAACATAAATAGATATATCAGGCCCTTTTATGGAATTGATATAGAATAAATAAATCCATGGCCATGGTAAGGTATGGGCGAGTTCAACTTGGAAAAGTCAAAGAAAGAATAATTGAGCACATAGGTTGATGACACTAGCATGCAACCCGCTTGATTCAAGATATCGTGATAAAGGGATTATATTACACTGTAAGAATTCGTATGAGGTGACACGTCAATGCGGCGTCAACTTCTTTATCTTTGGTTTCATGACCCATTGATGGATAGTAATCTTGGACTTTAGGCAAGCCTGCCTAATGCAAACGAGAAAGAGGCCTAGAGGGTCACACACTAAGTGTGTCCATGTATCTCACTTAAATATTAATTTAACAAGTTAAATAAAGATTATTCCTGACTGTGGTTTAATAATTATTTAAGGATGTCTGATCACATTTATTTCGACACTAGTTATTCGAGAGAATATATTGTGGATGAAATAATATATATTTATTAGCGAGTAATGCAGTTATATTTATTTAAGAAATAAACATCCATTACTGAAGGACTAATAAATGTGGTGGAGGAAATAAAGAAAAATGGAAAATAAAATTACACGCCGTGTATATTGAATATACACACCGTGTAGTTTTATGTAAAATTAGTACACGCTGTGTATTAATGATTACACACCATGTAGTTTTTTCAGTTGGGATTTTCAGAAAATAATATAGTTTTATTAAATGATATTTATTATAATCAGCGTGGGCGCATGTCAAGGAATTAATCATTCAACATGGGGGTTTTCAATAAGAGTTAATGAAATAAATAAAACACGTAACACATTTATTTATTATCATAACTCTATAACCTCAAACCCGATTATAAATATCCTCACAACCCGAACACTTTTTCCCAAATCGTTGTGCACAACAATTCTGGAGAGCTCTCTCAAGGCCGAAAGAACTCCTTCCTCCAAAATGATCTCAAGACCGAGAGGGATCCACCACCACCAGATCAAGGTGATCGAAGGCGAACATCGCAAGAGGAGGTTCTTCCACGCTAGCATCCGAAGATCCCTTCGGTGACGTCTAGAGATACGTGGAGCATGTGTGGATCACCGCTAGAGGAATCCTACACTTGGATTCTATGACGCAATGATGGATCACACCGGATCGTGACATGAGACATCAACGAAGAAATAATTCCATCAAGGTAATTATTGTCAATTAATTAAATTAATTATAACCAACATATGATGATAATATCTATATGGTTCTAGGACTCCCTCTTTTGTTTTTCATTATTCGTTCTATTCCGAAGATCCGACATTTTATATTGTGACGGATCTTGGATTGATCATTGTTAACGCTAAAATTAAAGTTGGGCAACCCCACCAATGCGCTTCCACTGTGCCCGAAACCTACAAGTGGTATAAAAGGGGGTCATATCATTGATTATAATTATTTAGTTTTTCATTGGTGATTTACACATTTAATAATTTAGTTGTTTCAATTCAAGTTAATCGTTCTTTAAAATATGAATCTCGAGATCTGTTCCTCCCCTCTTGTTTCTTGTTCACCTTACAGAAATGAATTTTTCTTTTAATTTTGATTAAAATAAAATAGAGTAACTCATCCATAGGTTCCAAAAATTCCTGGCCATACAACACCAGAATACATGACATGTATTCAGAAGTAGACACCGTGTAGTCTAGGTTCAATGTATTGGACTGGTCCACAAAATCAGGCCGTGTATTGGATCCTATCTAAGTCATTTATGACACCATGTGTTGACCAGGAATAGGTGGCATATGGTTTCCAGATTACACGCTGTGTGGTCCATTGAACATGATGTGTAGTCCCTTTGGGCTGGGATTGGACCATGTACCCCATACATGGCTTGCCCAGTTGGAAACCTTGTAACGCGGATACAACACGGCGTGTGTCCAACTGAACACGCTGTGTACTCCGAAAATTTCCGAAGTACATTAACACGCCATGTCCCTGGGCGTGTACTTCAGATGGATGGTGAAGAAAAGTACACACTATGTAGTTGGAACTACACGCCGTGTACTCACCCAAATTAAACAGATTTATTAAAATTTATTATTATATTATACAAACCCTTGAGACGTGTACCATGGTGCAGGTGTAAAGCTAAGGCACAACACATTATAAGTGTTTTATATATATGTGTTTAATTTAACATCTGTGTAATGAACTATAATTCACCGGGTTTCCTACAAGGTACAAGTTATGTACAAGGATTATTTTAATTTATTTAAAATTAGGATGGATGAGAATCTCAAGGAAATTCATAAAAGGGTTTAAGATAAAATGACTGATTAATTAAAGATAATTAATTGATTCGAGCATGATTTATCTTAAACAAGAACGATTAAAGAATTGAATACTAGTTTTATTTATGTGTAAATATCATTTCATGTATGGATGATCATGATCTAGACCAAGACCTTTGTATGTGAATGGCTTCTTTAATTAATTTATTTGAGTTAAATTTGTTGGCCTACGAGCCTTCTCCTCATTAATATGTAGGGCCTACACGCCCAAGGATTCTTTTATGTAAAACCCCCTTTTTACCCCTCAGATGTGTGTGAGATAAATGCATATGTAATTTATGGAGCTCCCAAGCTAGTGGAGGTGGGTCAAGTCAGGAGCCAAGGTGAAACCAATCCAAGGATATACAAAGGTGGATAGATGGAAAGCTGTAAACACAAACCTGAAAGGTTCAAGGTGTTTCTCCCCTAGGTATTGGGTTAGTTTATCAACCTCTAGATAAACTAACCAATAGAACAAGCTCATGATCATACCATTTATTTTATTTCTGTCAGTTTCATGGTTTATTTATTGTGGGTGTGTTGTCACGATCACACAATTAATGAATTAAACAAGCATGCAATATGGAACTAAAATAAAGACCGGCTTATGCATAAATATTATCTTAGACATGTTTAATCACTTAAGTATGTCCCAATTAATATTAAAAAGCATGAAATCAAAGATAATAAAATGGAAATTTACGTATAAGGATAAAATCCCTCAAAGAAATATTAAGTCAGTATAGCCTTCCATAACCTTGGTTAGAATTGAACCATAACTCAAAGTGATTGACCAACCCTAGTTGGGGTGCTTTCAATTATTGGGGAATTCTAATTCAAGGTTTTGGGTTGACTTGACTTGGTTCGCATCAAGGGTTGACTTCCATAGCAGGACTTGGTGTGACTAAGCGACAAAGGTTGAGGAAATCCAAAATAAAAGGATTTCAGGATTGGAGAGTCCACTCAGCGGATCAAGGAGCTGCGAGTTAATGCAGTTGGCATTTGTAATGCCTACCTAAAACCCTACAAGTTTCTTGACCAACCCTAGTTAGGGTAATGCGAAGGGAAATATGGATCCTTTCCACTATAATATTCAGGTAATAGAATATTCTGAAGTCAATGGTGAGGGCTATTGGATTTTGATAAAATAGTGGGAGACTAATAAGTATTAATTTATTTATTTGTCTCATTTTTATAATAAGGTACTAAACATTTGATCATATTAATTTGTAGAAACAACAAGAAAAATGAGTTCAAACATATCATTGCAAACCATACTCGAGAAGGAAAACCTTCTCACTGACACCAATTTCTAAGAGTGGTAGAGGCGTTTACGCATCATCCTTCGCCATGAAAGGAAATTGTATGTGCTGGAAGAGCCTATTCCAGTTATGCCTGGAAAAGAGGCCAGTGATGAGGAACTATATCTCTACATGAAACACATGGATGATGCCATAGATGTCCAGTGTTTCATGCTATCGGCCATGTCTAATGAGCTCTTGAAGCAACATGAAAACTTGGACACATATAGCATGATGTCTCAACTTAAGGATCTATACCAAGAGAAGGTGAGATAGGAGAGATATGAGATCTCCAAAGCTTTGTTTACAACTAAGCTTGGAGATTCTACCCTAGCTGGGCCTCATGTAGTCAAGCTTATTGGCTACATTGAATGCCTGAACATCTTAGGTATTAAGTTCCCGGATGAGTTGCGTATAGATCTCATCCTATCATCACTGCCCAAGATCTTCTCTAGCTTCATTGTCAATTATAACATGAGCAACAATGAGAAAAGTCTACCAGAACTTCTGACCTTAATTCGCCAGGTAGATAAGGACACAGGGAGTGAAAAACCTGCAGTCCTTATGGTGAATAAGAAAAGGAAGTACAAGGAAAAGGGGACAAAGACTTATAAACGGTCCGAAGCACCTGAGCGCCGTCCTTCCAAGAAGGGGAAGATCTAGAGGTAGGTCAAGGAACAGGAGTTAGTGAGTTTTGCATGTGTCAAGCAAGGCCACTGGAAGAGGAACTGCACCCAGAAGTATGGGGACGCTAAATGTGAATTCATTATCGAGTGTAATCTTTATATTTCTACTCATTGGGTATTAGATACATCTTGTGGGGATCATATATGTTTTCAAATACAGGAACCAAGTAGATTTAGAAAGATTACCAGAGGAGAGGTGGATCTTCGAGCTGCCAATGGCACAAGGCTGGCTGCATTGGCTATTTTCGATTACCACCTCTCATTGCCGACTGTGATGATTTTGGTTTTACATAACTGTTATTATGTGCCTAGTGTTACCAAGAACATAATTTTTGTATATTGTTTGGATATAGATGGATTTATTTTCAAGTTTGTAAATAAGGATTGTCTCTTTTATAAGAACAACATATGTTATGGTATGACTCATTTAAATAATGGTTTGTATGTATTAAATTACAAAAACCAAGTTTTGGAAATTGATAACAAAACAAACTCACAAGACTCATACATCACCAAGTTGTGGCATCACTGTCTCGGTCATGTAAACGAGAAGGGATTGACAAAGCTCTGTCAAGATGGTTATTTAGACTCTACTAAGCTAAAACCACTTGATAGATGTCATGCTTGTTTACAAGGTAAAATGACCAAGCCGGCTTTTGGTGGATAGAGTGAAAGGGCCACAAAGCTTCTAGGATTTATACACATGGATGTATGTGGACCATTTCCAATAGAATCTAGAGGTGGAAATTCTTACTTAATTACTTTTACTGATGATTTATGTAGATATGGATATGTATACTTAATGAGGTATAAGTCAAAGTCCTTAGATAAATTTAAGGAATTCAATAATGAAGTGGAGAATCAGCTTGGTAAGAAGATAAAGAAACTTTGATCGGATCGAGGTGGAGAATATCTGAACCAAGAGTTCATCGATCTTCTACAGGAGTCTGGGATTCTATCTCAGCTCACTCCTCCTTATACACCACAGTGGAATGGTGTTAGTGAAAGGAGGAACCACACCTTGTTGGACATGGTGAGGTCGATGATGAGTCATGCACATATTCCATTATCCTTTTGGGGATATGCATTAAAAAATTCAGCATACACATTAAACCGAGTACCAACTAAGGCGACAAATGGAATTCCATCCGAGTTATAGAATAGAAAGAAACCCATTTTGTCGCACACACATGTATGGGGATGCGAGGCATCTGTTAAAGCCTTACTAGGAAACAAACTAGCACCACGAGGCACGAAGTGTATCTTTATAGGATATCCTAAGGAAACGAAAGGATATTACCTATATAACCCTTCATACAAGAAAGTGACTGTCGCCAGACAAGCCATATTTCTCAAGAGGGAGCACATCATCAAAAAGGATAGTTGGAGCAAGATTGAATTAGACTAAGTTTATGCTCAAGATATATAGGAGTTGGTACAAGAACAAGTTCCACAGGTCCCCGTGGAAGAGGTTCTAGAAACACAAGTACTGCGTAGGAGCTCAAGAGAGGTAAGGGAACCAGAGAGATTTGGTTTCCTAGTCACTGAGGATGGTGAATCATTATTGTTGGACAATGATGAAACTCTCTCCTACAAGGAAGTGGTAGAAATCTCAGAAGTTGCAAGATGGATAGAATCTATGAATTCTGAGATGGATTCCATGTATCAGAACCAAGTCCGGGTTCTAGTCGATGATCTAGTTGATGTAAAGCCTATTGGATGAAAATGGGTATTCAAGAGAAAACTGGACATGGAAGGTCAAGTTAGCACCTATAAAGAAAGGATAGTGGCTAAAGTATTCAAACAACATTAAGGAATTGACTACGATGAAACCTTCTCGCCAGTTTCCATGTTTAAATCCATAAGAATCATACTTGCCATAGCAACTTACCATGACTATGAGATTTGGAAAATAGATTTCAAAACAGCATTCCTTAACAGGAACCATTAGGAAGACATCTATATGACACAACCAGAAGGGTTTGTGACACCAGGTGAATCCAAACGGGTTTGCAAGTTGCAGAAATCCATTTATGGATTAAAGTAAGAATCCAGGTCATAGAACATTAGATTTGATGAAGCCATAAAGGAATTTGGGTTCATTAAGAAAGAATGTGAGCCATGCGTTTATAATCGGTTTAATGGGAATGCGATCATTATCCTAGTAGTATATGTTGATGACATATTGCTTATTGGAAATGATGTACCAGTCTTACAGTCAGTTAAGGACTGGTTGAACAAGTATTTCTCTATGAAGGACTTGGGTGAAGTAGCCTACATTCTAGGGATCAAGATCATTCATGATAGATCCATGAGGATACTTGGACTAAGTCAGGGTACATACATTGACCATATACTAAAGAGATTTAGTATGGAACAATCTAAGAGAGGATTAGTTCCAGTGTCACATGGACTACATCTTTCTAAGAAAATGTGTCCTCATAAACAACAGGAGAAAGATAGAATGAGTAAGATCCCATACGATTCATCTATAGGATCCATCATGTATGCCATGTTATGTACCAGGCTTGATGTTTCCTATGTACTGAGCATGGTAGGAAGATATCAAGAAGATCCAAGAGAACAATATTGGACTGCTGTTAAGACTATCCTTATGTATCTGAGAAGAACTAAGGATATGTTCTTGGTGTATGGAGGAGACAAGGAGCTTGTCATCAGAGGGTATGATGATGTTAGTTTTCAGACAGATCATAATGATCTGAAGTCACAATCTGGATATGTTTTCTGTCTCAATGGAGGATCTGTGAGCTAGAAGAGTTCAAATCAGACAATTGTCGCTGATTCTACAGCTGAGTCTGAATATATAGCGGCTTCTGATGCAGCTAAGGAAGCTGTCTGGATTCAGAACTTTTTCCAGGAGCTTGATATGGTGCCTAGCAGTAAAGATCCTATCACGTTGTATTGTGATAATACTGCAGCGGTGGCTCTTACGAAAGAACCAAGGTCACATCAATGGACAAATCACATACTCTTAAAGTATCACCTCTTGATGGATTTATATCAAAGGGGTGAAGTTGCAGTGAGCAGAGTTTCCACAGAAGAGAACATGGTGGACCCCATGACTAAAGGCCTATCTCAGCAGAAACATGAATATCATGTGAGAGATAGCAGGTTAAAGGTTTTTAGCAGTTGAATCTAGTCCAAGTGGGATTCTTTTGGAGTTTGTGTCCTAGAACCAATTAATTTTTACTTTATTCATTAATAAAAGCCTTATCACATCTTGATTATTTTTCTACGTGACAATGCATGTGATAATGTCCTAAGGATAACTGTTGCATTAAAGGGTCATAACAGATCCCTACTATGATGAGAACCTGGAAGTTCCATAAAAATGTTCTTGAATATATGTTCTATGTCTAGATGATGTTATTTGAGGGACACAAATAATACAAGCAATTAGGGGTGATGACTCATAAAACTTTGAGACACCTTCTCATGGTGTGCGCCCTTGGTAATATCCAGGAGGATATTATGAGAACAGGACCCGCTAGTAGGAAATCCACATTTCATAGTGTCATTGGATGTTCCTATCTACGGATGTGTGTTTTGGTACTTATACTTTAATATTATTATTAATGGTTATTATAACTCGTGCACTTAGATGTATTGAAGAAAAATGTGATGACACACTGTTCGCAGCGAGGTAGGATATGTTGGGTGCGTCACGAGTAATACTGCATTAATAAATAATGCAAGAAAGGATTTGTCCCTTATGCTCCATAAAATAAGTAGATATATCAAGCCCTTTGATGGAATTGATATAGCCTAAATAAATCCATGTCTATGGTAAGGTATGGGCGAGTTCAATTTTAGAAATTCAAAGAAAGAATAATCGAGCACATGGCTTGATTGCACTAGCATGCAACCCGCTTGATTCGAGATATCATGACAAAGAGATTATATTACACGATAAGCATTCATATGAGGTGAAACATCAATGCGGCGTCAACTTCTTTCTCTTGGGTTCCTTGACCCATTGCTAGACAGTAATATTGGACTTTAGGCAAGCCTACCTAATGCCAACGAGAAATATGCCTAGAGGGTCACACACTAAGTGTGTCCATGTATCTCAGTTAAATATTAATTTAACAAGTTAAATAAAGATTATTCCCGACTGTGGTTTAATAATTATTTAAGGATGCCTGATCGCATTTATTTTGACACTAGTTATTCGAGAGAATATATTGTGTAAGAAATAATATATATTTATTATCATGTAATGCAGTTACATTTATTTAAGAAATAAATATCCATTACTCAAGGACTAATAAATGTTGTGGAGGAAATAAAGAAAAATGGAAAATAAAAGTACACACCATGTATATTGAATATACACGCCCTGTAGTTTTATGGAAAACGAGTACACACTGTGTATTAATGATTACACGACATGTAGTTTTTCCAATCGGGATTTTGAGAAAATAATATCGTTTAATTAATTGATATTTATTATAATCAGAATGGGCGCATGTCAAGGAATTAATAATTCAACATGAGGGTTTTCAATAAGAGTTAATAAAATAAATAAAATGCGTAACACATTTATTTATTGTCATAACTCTATAACCTCAAACCCGATTATAAATATCCTCACAACCCCAAAACCTTTTCATAAATCGTTGTGCACAACAATTCTGGAGAGCTCTCTCAAGGCCAAAAGAACTCCTTCCTCCAAAATGATCTCAAGACCAAGAGAGATCCACCACCACCGGATCAAGGCGATCAAAGGTGGACATCACAAGTGAAGGTTCTTCCATGATAGCACCTATAGATCCCTTCAATGACGTCCATAGATATGTGGAACATGTGTGGATCACCGCTAGAGGAATCATACACATGGATTCTATGACGCAATGAAGGATCACACTAGATCGTGACCGGAGACATCAACGAAGAAAGAATTCCATCAAGGTAATTCTTGTCAATTAATTAAATTAATTATAACCAACATATGATGATCCTATCTCCGTGGTTCTGGGAATACCTCTTTTGTTTTTCGTTCTTCATTCTATTCTGAAGATCTGGAGTTTTACATAGTGATGGATCTCTGATTGATCGTTGTTAATGCTAAAATTAAAGTTGGGCACTCCCACCAACGCACTTCCATTATGCCCGGAACCTATAGTTTTTTCCCAGAAGGGATTAGCTATGGATTCATTGAAGATAGAAGAAATTGTGTCTTGGGAAAACCCCAAGACTATGTTAGAGGTGCGAAGTTTCCTTGGTATCACATGCTAATAAAGGAGGTTCGTAGCCAATTTCTCTCAAGTTGTGACTCCTCTAACAGATTTGATCAGGAAGGATCAGACATTCATATGGAATAATCAATATCAGTCAGCTTTCGAGTATCTAAATTAGAAGTTAGTAAGTGCTCTAGTTCTTTTTATTCTAGAAGAGGGATTTCAGTTTGATGTTTTATACAATGCTTCTTATCTGGGTTTAGGCTATATTCTGATGTAGCATAGATCAGTTTTTTCTTATGGGTCTTGGAAGTTGTGTCCCCATGAACATAACTATTCCATCCATGATCTTGAGTTAGTAGCCATGGTGTTTTCTCTGAATTTTTAGAGACATTACCTCATTGGAGATAGGTTTGTGGTTTTCACCGATCATAAGAGTTTGAGGTATGTTTTCTCCCAGCGTGACTTGAACTTATGACAACTTCAATGGATGGAGTTCTTACCAAAATACGACTTTGAAATATCATATACACCTGGAAAGGGGAATGTTGTAGATGATGCGCTGATTCAGAAGTCATGTAGTGATGTAGTGTGTGAATCTGGTGATTCCTAGAGAGTTATGGAAGAACTGTTAGCATTACATCTCAATATGGGAGAAGTTGGGGGAAGAGGTTGTCTTTTCTAGATGAAGGTGTAGTCATCTCTAGTGCAGTAGGTGGAAGAGTCCCAGTTGGGGGATCTTGAGGTGGAGGTCTGGAGAGACCAAGTTGTTTGTGGCGAGACCCCTGATGTTTGGTCTGAGGATGAACAAAACTGAGTGTCGTATTACAGAAGGCTATTTGTTCCTTTGGAAATGCATGATACGACTCTCAGAGAGTTCCATAGACTTCCATAGTTCACCTTTAGCGGTGCATCCTGGCGTGACAAAAATGTATCGAGCCTTGAGGAGTCAGTTTTGGTGGCCTACGCTAAAGCGTACAGTTGTAGAGTTTGTGTCTTGATTTTTAGTCTACCATAAGGTGAAGGATGAACACCGTGTTCCTGGTGGTCTTCTCAACCCATTAGATGTTTCTCAGTGGAAGTGGGAGGAAATCTCAATGGACTTTGTTACTGGTTTACCTTGAGCTTAGGGAGGAAATGATGCTATTTGGGTGGTCATGGATTGTTTAACAAAATCGGACCACTTCATAGCGATCAAGGAGTCAAGCACAATGAATTTTTTTTCGAGGAAGTATCTAGAGGAGGTGGTGAGACTTCATGGAGTCCCAAGGATGATCATTTCTGATTGAGATCCTCATTTCACCTCTAGGGTGTGGAGAGGTCTCTATAATTCTTTCGATTCTTAGATATTCCTTAACACTACTTTTCATCTGGAAATGGATGGTCAGACAGAGAAAACCATCCAGACTCTTGAATACATGTTTCAATCTTGTGTCTTGGATTTCGGAGTTTCATGTGTGAGGCACCAACCCTTGGTGGAGTTCTCTTACAATAATAGTTTTCACTCCACCATCGGTATGACACCATTTGAATCCTTGTATGGATGACCTTGTCGTTCTCCATTGTGCTGGACTGGGGTCATAGAGTCATCAATTCTCAGGCTGGAACTAGTGAAGAATATAAAAGAGATGGTTCAGGTGATTCATGAGAGGGTGAAGAAAGTGCAAGATCGTCAAAAATCATATTCCGATCAAAGGAGGATACCCTTAGAGTTTGATGTTGGGGATCACATGTTTATAAAGGTGAATCCCCTTCGTGGGTAGAAAAGGTTTGGTAGTGGGAGTAAGCTTTCTCCCCAGTTTTTTTGGCCTTTCGAGGTGTTAGCTCACATTGGAGCAGTGGCATATCGAGTAGCACTTCCCCAAATATGAGCGAGATACATGATGTTTTTCATGTGTCATAGCTTCGTCGTTATCTTCATGATGACTCTCACATCATTGATTGGGGAGAGATCGATATTGATTATGATGTGACCTTTTAGGAGCATCTAGTGGAGATCCAAGACTGCAAAGAGAAGGTGTTGTGTGGACATTCTATCCCCTTGGTTCGTGTTTTGTGGTGACACGGTGTCATAGAGAAGAGTACCTGGGAATGCGAGTCACATATATGTGCTTAGTACCCAGAGTTGTTTGATGTTTAACTATTTTCATGTAACGATTCCCACTTTGTGGTTATAGACCTTTCGTGTTTATAAGATGGATTTATTTTGGTTACTTCTTGGGGTTTTCTCTATTTTGAGAGGGATCTCAATGGGTGGTTGTTCAGACCCCGTTTCAGTTTCTCTTTAGGTGGGTTTTGAATTTTTGAGGATGAGAATGTTTTGATAGGTATCTGATGTAATGGCCCAGACCTCTCTAGTCCATTCCTTGGTAAAAATCTAGTGTTTGAGGTGTTCTAGTGGTTAAGGTGACTTATCCCCAACACTTTTCAAAACTTCCAATTCGGTGAACAGTTCCAACGGTAGCCTTGTGAACAGTTCCAATATTAGACTACTGTGAACAGTTCTAATGGTAGCCTTATGAAGAGTTCCAACAGTAGACCACTGCGAACAGTTCCAATGGTAGCCTTGTGAACAGTTCCAATGGTAGAATGCTGTGAACAGTGAAACGGTAACCTTATGTGAACAGTGAAATGGTAGCCTTATGTGAAAAGTTTCATTAGTAGGATTATGTGAATAGTGAAGCAGTAACCTTATGTGAATAGTGCACTGGTAACCTTAGCTGAATAGTGCAACGGTAACCTTATGTGAACAGTGTCATCGGTAGGCTTATGTGAACAGTTCAACGGTAACCTTATGTGAACAATGCACGATAACCTTATATGAACAGTGTCATCGGTAGGTTTATGTGAACAGTGCAATGGTAACCTTATGTGAACAGTGCAACGGTAGCCTTATGCGAACAGTGCAATGATAACCTTAGGTGAACAGTGCAACGGTAACCTTATGTGAACAGTGTCATCGTTAGGCTTATGTGAACAGTGCAACAGTAACCTTATGTAAATAATTTCATCGGTAACCTAATGTGAACAGTGTCATCGGTAGCCTTTTGTGAACTGTGCAATGGTAACCTTATGTGAATAGTGTCATCGGTAGGCTTATGTGAACAGTGAAACGGTAACCTTATGTGAACAGTGTCATCGGTAGCCTTATGTGAATAGTGTTTCTAGAATGGTGAGGTTCAACGGTAGCCTCTATTTCCTTTGCCAAATTTTGAGTTCATGAGCAGTGTTTATAGAATGCTAAGGTCTAATGGTAGCCTCTATTTCCTTTTCCAAATTTTGAGTTCATGAACAATGTTTCCAGAATGGTGAGGTCCAATGGTAGCCTCTATTTCCTTTTCCAAATTTTGAGTTCATGAACAGAGTTTCCAGAATGGTGAGGTCCAACGGTAGCCTCTATTTCCTTTCCCAAATTTGGAGTTCATGAACAGTGTTTCTAGAATGGTGAGGTCCAACGGTAGCCTCTATTTTTTTTCCAAATTTTGAGTTCATGAACTGTGTTTCCAGAACGTTGAGGTCCAACAGTAGCCTCAATTTCATTTTACAAATTTTGAGTTCATGAATAGTGTTTCTAGAATGGTGAGGTCCAACAGTAGCCTCTATTTCCTTTTCCAAAATTCGTGTTCCTGAATAGTGTTTCCAGGTTCCTACAGTTTCTAACCTTTGACATTTCCTTTGACGTAAAATGCATTTAAAGCCTCGTTTTAAGGAATCTAAGGCCAATTAAAAGGCCATAACTCCTATATTATATTTTCGTAAGGCTCAGGATGCTTTTACTTAGTCAAACCGCGTGGTTTAATGTGATCCGCTTTTAATGGAAAATCCAGCGTATCTTAAATCACTGCTCCGTTAAATCTTCTAAAGGGATGAGGTATCTTCCTCCCTAGTTCCTCCTTATTATTCTCAGGTGTGAGATTCTTGAACCTTCCATTAATTTCTATAAGAGTTGTGCGATCAAACTTTCCTCATTGGATTGGTTCCCCTCTATTTTTGATGCCACCAAGTAGTATCGATCAATCTTCAATATAAGGTATGACCTATCATCATTCTTTTGGGTTAATCTACTTCTGTTTCTCCTTTCCCTTTTATGGAATGCTATCTCTATGTTCCTAATGATATTTTCTTGTTTGTTTACCAGTGTGGTGGTATCTCTGCATCCTCGGGTGAATACAGTTTTCATGAGGGGAGGAGATCGTAACCCGTTGTGTGGATCGTTCTCGTATAAAGAATGTCAAGAACCGTTTGAGGTAGGGGATTCATTGATTCTCTTTTATTTTACATGCAACTGTATAGTTTGCATGTTTTATCCCACTGGATCACAATGGAATTGATATAATAAATATTTGAACCAAATAAATAAATTGATATCGATCGTATGTTATTACCTCTTGTTTTTCTAGATAGTGTGATATATATTCTTTCTTTGTTTAGATTTTTGTTCTTGATGGAAATTGTTAAAAAACATAAAGATGGAATTAATTGATAATTGTTTGGGTAAATATAAGGAGGCATGTGAATGAATCCAATTATTGTTGTTGTAATTTTATTCTAATCAAATTGATGTAGTAAGCATGTTTAATCAATTTGTGATAGCTTACTATTTAGGTTTCTTATAGTTGGAACCTACAAATAATAAATTTGTTAATTCAAGATGGATTAAAGAACTGATTATCTGATAAAAGATAATTCCTTATAGGGTTTTGAGTTACCCTCTTGCTTGTTTAAGGGCCAAGATCCCAAATTGATATGATGTTTGTTTTCCTGCTGCTTGTGTTGTGATATGATACTGGAAGACTGTTGTGATATGTGGGGGCAGAGAGGCCTATTGGTTATGGTAACAGTTGATTCCTAGAGTGGCGAGATGTATCGGTTTATGCATATGGGTGTTGGGGAGGACACTGGAGATAGTGGAACAGGTTGGATGTGAATATTTGTATGCTTTCTGTTTCTTGTTGGTTGTTTATCTTCTTTACTTTTCCCACTGCTCAAGGAAACTAGTTTTCTTTCCCTCCTTCCAAAAGGGGAGAATATGCACAGGGTATGCCACATGATTTCTATGTTTAGCTTCCTATGGGAGGATGGGTCTATGATCTTTCTATAGGTAGAAAAGACTTAACGAGTAGTTCATCTACTCACCGTATTGAGGCCCCCTATGTTTAGTAGCTTAGAATGTTTTTCTAGAATGTCTGGGAATATGGGAAAGTAATAATTTTGTTAATAAATGATTGAATAAATGATGTTAAACTATGGGGTTGGAGCTTGTTGGGACGCAATGCTGAGGTTTCAATTTAAAGGAATAGTGAACTTTGGGTGTGATGCTAATGAAATATAATGTGGAAATTGTTAATAGTTATTTAATGTTTAAGGAATTAATTAATTTAAATTGAAACTAATAAAAAGAGAATGAAGTAATGTATTAAAGATCTTTAAATGGTTGTGTGCTTATAGGATACCTAGTCTTAGAAGTGGAAGCCGGGAGTCTGAGAGACATTAGCTGCAGTTGAGTCTAAGACTAGGTTATGCCCATAGTGTGGTTTTGAGCTATAGTATATTCTATAATTTTTTTGTTTCTATATGATAATCCACCACGTCAGTTAAGGAAACCGAAACATCAGGAATTCTAAGCCCTGGGGGGTGTTTCCCCAACATTCAAGTGGGAGGATGGATGACTGACTACCCCCTTTGGCCCTGCTCCCTTATCTTGGTAGTTACTTGTGCAGGTAGGAACAATGGTTATTTTTACCCATATATGTGTGTAGAGGGATGTAATGGCTTGTGGTTATTCACACACATATATTTTGGATATAGTTTCCTATGGACTACTACAAGTATAACATTTATAGGCTGTGATGGGTTGAGGATCCTTACTTGGTGTATGGGATGTAATGGCATGAGGTATAATTATTGACATATGATACACGTTATGTGAGCTGTGGTGGATCCCGAAAACTACCTGGTTACTTTCTTGTGTGGACATGGTGATCTTGTCGCATGAGGTGCATGTTGTGGTGATCCACCCAGGTGTTTGCGGGCAAGCCTTTTTGGAGAGAGATGCTTAGGACGTGCGACATTTGGGAAAAGTGGAAAACTAGTGGGGAAGTAGTAGTGGGGTACCCTTGATATTATTTATTATATTATATACTCTTGTATGCGATACTTGGTGAGAGTAGCCATGGTGAGGCTGGGAACTTGGTATACCTGTTTAGGTGACGAGTTAGTTTCACTTGTTGTTCAATGTGCTTTATCATATTTTTTTCACTTTTGCATGAGAGGCTTCGGGGAGGATCCTACTAAGTATACTGTTATACTCACCCTATGTATATATATACTATTTTTCATGTCACTTAGAGCAGGTTAGAGATCCAGTTGGTTTCTACTAGCTTGGGGTTGTAGGAGTTGTTCAGGCTTGTGGTTTCTGTTGTTTTTACTTTCCTTTGGTACTTGCAGTTTTCCCATTTTAGTTGTAGTAGTTTTGCATGACATTATATATGTGTACTTGGGATTTCCTTTATATTTTAGTTTGATTTGGAGTTGGTTGGTGTCTATCTTATCTCTATATTTCTCATGTGTTCTATTAGAGTATAATGCCTCCCATTTGTGTGTTTACTATACCCTCAGTTCTAGTCGCCAACCCGGAGCCTAATGGAGGTGGGACTCGGGGGTCATTATCTCTCTTCTCACATTGTCAGCCTAGTAAGCGTACCCCTTGTGGGAAGGGGGTCATGACACAAAACCTCAATTCAATTTCATTAAAACACAATAACTAATTTCAATTATTAAACATTCCAAAAAATTAAGTTATCATGGATTTTATGTCATTAAGATGAAAAACATCTTGATTCCACCTCTAACAATGACATAGATCTCTATAAGCTATCTCCCACATCTAGTAGTCAAAACCTTCACAGGTATATCCAAAAGAGTATACTCATTCTTAATACAATCCGTACCACATATATGGTTTGGGGAAATTATAATAAATGTCACATCAATGATTTTATCTTGAAGTGTTATTTTTTCTATTTTTATTATTATATTTATTCCATAGTTTCCCCATGAGGTTTTGAAGAAAAGTGGAAATTTTTGGCTTAACATCAGGTGGCACATGATTGGATCATAGTTAGGGGAAACCATGAAACCTCCTCCAGGTAAGCATGTGGACAATTTTCATTTTGGATAGTGGAGACCCCACAGTTGGTGCATGGTTTGGAAAACCAGGTGGGCCGACTGTGCGACATGTTCCTCTTGGAAAGAGAGGGATACACGGTTGCTGCACGATTTGAAAAACCATGCTGGAAAACCACACCACTTTTCTAGATCATTAAAAAGTTTAAAATTACCTTTGTTCCCTATTCAATTTTAACCCTAATACACCTCCCATCCACCCCATTTTGGATTTTCATCCATGGTAGCTTCCACCAAGCTTTGTTGGACCTCTTGATCCTCAACCTTTGGGTGGTTTTGACCTCGGTTCTTCAGGGAATCATCAAGTAATCCATTATCCTCTTTATTTTTCCCACTTTCTAGGGGTTTTATTCCCTCCTTCTTGAGTTATTATTTTCTAGTGGGTTATTTGACCTAATAATGGTGTAATCATGAGATTTGGGGTGAAATATTGATGTTTTTTGTTTAGTATTGCCTTTATAGGGTCGTGTAGAGGTGTAGTTGTGGTTTCACACTAGTTTCCATAAGTTTCCAACTGTGGGGTAGATGATTCCACTATTTTACATTATTTGATGAGTTTATCTTTTTTTATTGAGTGTTTAAATGTGTTCTATGGATTTTTTGTGTGGTGTAAAACATGTTTTTGAAAAGGTTTGGGATGCACATGTGGTGAAAATGAGTTTTTTAAAGGAAAGTGGTTATATTTCATATGTTCTTTGTTGTGGTGATTCTTTAATATATTTTATGCCTTGTGTGGAAGGCATGGAATTTTTTTTCAAATATATTTAAAGGTGAGAATGTCTTTAAAGTGTATTTTCCAAAAGAAATGGTTTTTTTCATGTTGTCTTCTTTGTTGTGCACCTTAAATGTGTCTTTGAATTATGAAGCATGTTATAAAATTGTTTTGCTGTGAGTATGAATTTGAAAGGGGATTTTCCCATGGAAATGGTTTAATTTCATATTCATTATTCTCATTGTGTTTTAAAATGGGTTTCATAAATTTTGTAAGTGGTGAAAAATGTATTTCCAAATGGTTTTGGTGTGCATGTGAAATGGAAAGGGGTTTTGTTTATGGAAAATGGTGGTTTCCATGGGGATTTTGATCATTAGATCAATGTGAAAGTGGTGATTTCATTATGTGGTTATGATGCTCAATATGTGTATGTGAAAGTGATGATTTATGTGATGTGTGGAATAGAATTTGAGAACAAAGGGAATCCAAATTATTCTTGGAGGGTGAAGTAGAACTAATATGCTAGTTGATCTAGAAGTGGTCGAGGCATGGATTCATCTAGCAGGATTGATGATTACAATACTAAATAAACATGTGATATGATCATAGTCTGCTATAATTTTGGTATGGGATCCCATCTAGTGGATCGTGCATGGGAACTCTGTTGGTATTGTCTTATGATTCAGAGACCACTGCATCTTTTGGATGGGATCTCCTCTAGTGGCTCGTGCATGGGAACACTATTGGTAGTTGAGTTGGAGGTTTTTGATCACCAGGGTATGAGGTTCATAGAGTCCAACTTGTTCTAGTTACCTTTATGGATTTTCCCATGGTTATCTCTTGTGACATTATGCTTGTTTGATTTTATGATAGCCATCGACAAATGGTATACCTTGTGTACATTTTTATTTCAAGTAATCTTATTTGGGAAAATGGGTTTTCTTGAAAAGCGTTTTCTCAGAAAGTGTTTTTTGATAAAGTTTTCCTTAGAAATATTTTCTTGAAAATGTTTCAAATATTCTTTTAAAAATGTGCACATTGATTTGTCTTATAATGTTATAGCATGAGATCTTTCTTTTGGGTGACATCCTACTAGGATTTGACTCACACCCTATATACACCTTTGGGTGTATGTAGAATTTTTTATGTGTTACCTAGGTAAAGAAAAGATGTGTCATGGTGGTGATGGTGGATACGGTTTCTAGTGTCCCACGGGAGAAGTCCCTCTTGTTTCATAAAGGTTTTTGGGATATTTTTATTGTTCCCATTCCATTGTGGTACTTTTGGTTTTAGTTAAAGTTGTAAAATTTGACTCTGAAAATTATTG
This sequence comes from Viscum album, assembly GCA_963277665.1. Lineage (NCBI taxonomy): Eukaryota > Viridiplantae > Streptophyta > Magnoliopsida > Santalales > Viscaceae > Viscum > Viscum album. Next base: position 1,793,665,018 of record OY728120.1, on the reverse strand, counting down.
TACCTCATTTGGTTGTGGTTACCATTTATTATGATGTTTATTATTTTTGGTTGTTAATGTTTACATAAATGGGTTAAATAGTTCCCAAAGTATATTTTTGATACCCAAGAACTAGTTTCTAGCCTATGGGGATCAGTAATGCCCTTAAATACATGCCACAGATCGGGTCGGTTATTGGGTTGGATGACACCCAGGATTTTTTCATAACAAAATGGTATCATAGATAGGTTTCACTCATTTTTGGGCCAAGTTATTTGGGTAAAGAGTCTAGATATACTGAATCTAGGATTATGTAGGCTTGAGTTTGTGGTTTCAAGTAGGGTTCTTGGCCAACACACCTCGTGATAGGGCCTATGTCGCCATGATATGTTGGGATTTAGTTTGACTTCTCCTCTAGGTGAGAAGTACAAGATACAAAATGTATATAGAAATTAGGTGGGGGTGGATTGGTTTGGTTGAATTGTTATTGTGATGGATTTGGTTATGTTTTTATTTATTAAAGTGTTTGAGATTTTTTGTTATTGCTGGATTTTTCGGAATGGTTGTATTTATGGTTTTCCTTGTGGATATTGATTTTGTAGAAAGATGCCTCCCCATAGTCTTCTTGTGAAACAAAAGGAAGAGGTTGGAGAGAGTTCTACCTAACTAATTGATCACAAGTTATTATAAGAAGTGGTTCATGCTATCTAAGATTTGGGTCAAGGATAAGGCTCTGGTCCTCCTTAGGTTAGAGAAGCCGAATCAGGTCTTGGAAAGTATAAAGCTTAGGAGTTCCTCCAAAAAAATCCTCCTTCCTTCCGAGGTAGCACAAAACCTTATGAATTAGAAGAGTGTCTTGAGAATATAGATAGGATTTTATAGTTTCTTGACACTCTTAATATTATTAGAGTGAAATGTTCTTTATTTATGTTGGAAGGTCCCAGTTAGAAGTGGTGGGACTCAGTGGTGTAAGATGGAAAGAACGAGAAGATGATTTGGAAAGATTTCAAGGATGTATTCAATGAGTAGTATTGTCCTAAGATTTTGGATTTCACTAGGTCTCAAGATTTTTTTAGCTTATCCATGGATACTGGACCATTATGGAGTATGAAAACCACTTTTTTGAGTAATATTGGTATGCACCCAAGATTGTTTCCAATGAGCAGCTGAAGGCTCATAAGTTTGAGATGGGGTTGTAGCCAGAGATTTTATCCTAGTTCTTATTGTTCAAGATGAAGACATATGATGAGATTTTTGATCATTCCATGATATTAGAGATTTATCGTAGAGGATATTCAAGTTTCTCTGGCTCTATATTAGCAGTGGGAAGTTGTAGTTCATTTGAGAAGAAGAGGAAGAAGGATGAACAGAGTAAGAAGGGAGGTGGTATTTCAATCCATCCTTCTCACCAATCTTCATCTATGGCTTCCGATACTGGTTCAATTATATGCCATCTGTGTGGGAAGGCTGGGAAAATGTGATCTTCATGCTCATATCTACTTAAACCTTGTCACTAGTGCATATCTATGGGGCACTTACATCAATTTTTTAGAGTGGTGTGACCATATCATGATGGTGTAGGATCTGTAGCTTCTATGGGGATGTTATCTCATACAGAACCATCTAGGACAGTAGGATCTTAGTTTGGAGGTTCTGGTGGAAGGGCTTGATCATCTTCTGGGAAGATTCAGTTCAGGGTAGAGCCATAAGGCAGTGGTCTTTCTCAGGTTCATGATGAGACAAGGTAACTTCATGTGGTGGATCGGGAATTAGTGGAATAAGATACAGGGACTACGAAAATTCATGCCAACATTCTTATTACATCATCTTAAGATATTGTTCTATTTGATACCAGTGCCTCTTTTTCTTTCATTTCTTCCTGTGATGTGTAAAATTTACCAACTGATCTTATTCTATATGCGATGGAGTTGGTAACACCACTTGGTAAGAAGAGAGAGAAGGTTTTTTGGTGTCCGTATTGTGCACTCACCATATCAGGGGTCGAGTTGGAATGGAATTTTTTGGTATTAGAGATAAACCTATTTGAAATGATCGTTGGTATAGAATGTATGGTTCATTTTTAGGTGCAGATCGATTGCTATTGGTGGTGAGTGAGTTTTCTAACACCTGATGGTAGTACATAGGGTTTTTAGGGTGAATGGGATCCTTAGTTAGGAAGTTTTGGAACTCCACTTCTAGAATTGGGTATTCTTGTTTCTCATATTTCATAGCTTGGGTTGAAGGATGATGACGGTCATCCTGAGAGTGGATTACCTCCTATGGTGGATGAATTCCTAGAGGTTTTTTTCTAGAGAATTTTTGAGATTTCCTTTAAGATCAGGATGTGGAGTTATCCATTGATTTGGTGATGGGGACAAAAACGATATCTATTACATCATATAATATATACCCCATTGAGTTGATGGAATTAAAGGTACATCTAGATGATTTTAAATTCAAAGGATTCATTCGCTCGAGCATCTCACCTTGGTCTTCCCTTGTTCTGTTTGTGAAGAAGGCTGATGGATCTCTCCGATTGTGCATTTATTATCAAAATATGAATAAGGTAAAAATCAAGAAAAAATACCCTTTTACCCATATTGATGAACTTTTTGATCAACTTTATGGATTAAGGTGGTTTTTTCAAGATCAACTTGTGTTTTGGGTATCATCAATTCAGAGTTAGAGAGTCGAATGTTCCAAAAACAACCTTATGAAGTAGATACGACCATTTTGAGTACATGGTCATGAATTTAGGGTTGATGAATGATCCATTAGTCTTTATGCTACTCATGAATAGGGTGTTCCACCAGTATCTCTATTCCTTTGTCGTGGTATTTTTGGATGACATTCTGGTTTATTATGGGACATATGAGGAGGATGAACGACATTTGAGGATTATTCTAGGCACTCTTTAGGATCATCTCCTGTATGATAGGTTTTCTAAGTTAACATTTTGGATTAGGTAAGTTATGTTTCTAGGACATGTTATCTTAGAAAAGGGGGTTTTAGTGGACCCCAATATGATCAGTGTAGTGATTTCATGGGAACAATCGAAAAATGTTTTTGAGATGAGACGATTTTTCGGCCTGGTGGGGTATTATAGGTGGTTTGTTTGAGATTTCTCTCAGATTCATTTTTCCATTACTACACTCATCTAGAAAGGGGTAATGTTTGAATGGATCCAAGAGTGTTAGGAATCCTTTGAGGAGATTAAGCATTGGTTGACCACAACCCCTGTTTTGATCTTACCAGAATATGGAAAGGGATATGTGATCTATTGTGATTCCTTAGCTATGGGTCTTGGGTGTTTGATGATTTAGGATGACCATGTGTTGGGTTATGGTTTATTCCAGATATAACCACATGAAAATAATTACCCAACCCATTACCTGGATTTAGTAGAAGTGATGCATGACTTGAAGACATGGTGCCATTATATTTTTGAGGAGAAGTTTATGGTTCATTTAGATTTTAAGAGTTTAGCCTACATTTTCTCCCCAAAAGATCTGAATTTGAGGAAACATCATTATGTTGAGTTTTTTTAGGGGTCTGATTTTGATATAGTCTATACCCCAGGTAAAGAAAATGTGGTTGCAGATGATTTGAGCAGAAAATTTCCAGTGCAAACTTTGAAAGAGTCCAGTGATGAGTGGATGTTGATTGGTATTTTTTCTCAAATGAATCTTGAGACCGAGGAAAACAATGGAGGTATTTCCTCGTCCAATGTTCAAAAAACACATTCACTTATATAAATGATTTAGTGGGAACAACCTAGTGATGATTTATGCTAGTGTTCTATGTAGTTCCTTAATGTTGGGGAGGTGCCCTGTGAATGGTAATTGTCTCTTGGGGAAGATTTGTGCTTTAGAGGTTGGTTTGTGATGTCGTTTTCATTGAGTAAGGTATTGATGCATGATAACCACCAATATCAATGACATGTTCATCATGGTGCTTCCAAGATGTACTATGACATACGTCGGCAATTCTAGTGGCCAGGCATGGGGAGAGACATAGTAGACTTTGTATCACAGTGTTATACATGTTAGTAGGTTAAAGGAGAGCACTAATGGACCTCTGGTTTACTTCACCCACTACCTATTCCTATGTGTAAGGGGTACGAGGTCACCATGGATTTTATTGTTTTCTTACCTCATACACCCTAGGGGAGGAATTCCATTTGGGTGGTGATTAACCATTTAACAAAATCATCCAATTTCATTCCAATCAGGGATTCTGCCAAGGTAGATCAGTTGGGTCAGTTGTATATGAAATATGTTGTGATGATTCATGATGTGTTGTTGGATATTATTTCTAACAGGGGCCCTCATTTTACCTTGCAGTTTTGGTAAGGCCTTCAGAAGGTGATGGGGTTGCAGATCAAGTTGATCATGACATACCATCCTCAAATGGATGGTCAGACAGAGTGGGAAAATCAAATCATGGAAGACATGATCTGGGCATGTTTGTTGGATTTTAGAGGTTTGTGGGATAGCTATTTGGGGTTGTTTGAGTCTTTATATAACAATAGTTACCAATACTCAATTTGAGTGGCTCATTTTGAGGTTCTTTATAGTTGGCTGTGTTGGTCTCCTTTTTGTTGGGCTAAGGTGGGTGAGACCTTGTTGTTGGGACCGAGCCTTGTGAAAGAAACTTACAATAAGTTTAAGTTAATCTGGTAGTAATTCTTGATGGTGAAAAGTCTTCATAAGTCATATTGTGATTAGAGGTGTTGATATTTGGAGTTTTTTGTGGGTGATATGGTGTTCCTGAAAGTGGCACCTCGCTTGGGTTATCAACATTTGGGTAAGAAAGGGAACCTGATGCAAAATTATGCAAGACCCTAGGAAATTACCAAGATAGTTGGTATGGTAGAATATAGGTTAGTATTTCCCTCTCAGCTGACATCAATTCATGATGTGTTCCATGTCTCTCAGCTAAAAAAGTACAACCCAAATCCATATCATGTGTTGAATTAGGAAGAGTTGGAATTGGATCCTGATTTTTCTGTGTTTGAATGGCTCGTACAAATTGTGGATTCTCAAGAGAAAGTGATTAATGGGAAGTCCATTCTATTGATATGAGTTCTTTGTAATCATGGTAATGATGTGCATGATACTTTGGAGTGGAAGTCTTGGGTTGAGGAGGAGTATCCATTTTTGTTCTCTACTCAAGCTTTGGAGTGACTTTCCGGGGGTGGAAAGTTTTCATGGTGGGAAGAATTATCACAACCATAATTTTATATTGAGGTATTATTATATATTTTTATTATTATTAAATTTATTATATAGTTTCCTAGTGAATTTTTGAAGAAAATTGTATATTTTTGGATTGACAGTAGGTGAGACATGATTGGTTCACAGTTAGGGGAAATCATGCACCCTCCTCTAGGTATGCATGAAACCAATTTCCATTTTGGATAGAAATGGCCACACAGTTAGTGCATGGTTTGGAAAACCATCCAGGCTAACTATGTGACATGTTATTCTTGGATAGTGAGGGATGCACAGTTTCCACATGGTTTGACAAACCATGTGGGAAAACTGTGCAACTTGTCCAAGTCATTAAAAAGTTGAAAATTACCCTGGTTCCCTCTTTGATTTTAACCCCAATACACCTACCATCTATCCCATTCAGGATTTTCATACATGTAATATTTATCCAATATTTCTTGGACCTCTTTATCCTTAATCTTTGGGTGGTTTTGAACCCAGTTCTTCAAGGAATCATCAAGTAGTCAATTCTCATCTTGATTTCTCCCTATTTCTAGGGTTCTTCTTCCCTCATTGAGTTCTTATTTTCTAGCAGGTTGTTTGACCTAATGATGGTCTAGTCTTGATATGTGGGGTGAAATATTGAGGTTTTTTGTTCAATAATTCCTTTATATGGTCTTGTGGAGGTGCGTTTGTGGTTTCTCACCGGTTTCAAGAAGTTTCCAAGTGTGAGGTCAGTGGTTCCATGCTTTTACATTATTGGATGAGTTTAGCTTGCTTTCTTGATTGTTTAAATGTGTTCTATGGATTGTTTTTATGGTGAGAAACATGTTTTTAAAAAGTTTTGGGATGAACATGTGGGGAAAATGGGTTTTCTAAATGAAATTGGTCATGTTTCATATGTTATTTGTTGTCATGATTCTTGAATATGTTTTATGCCTTGTGTGAAAGGTGTGAAATGTGTTTAAAATGGATTTTCCAAAATAAATGCTTTTTTTTCATGTTGGATTCTTTTTTGTGCACCTTAAATGTGTCTTTGAGTTGTGAAGCATGTTATAAAATGGTTTTATTATGACTAAAAATTTGAAAGGGGATTTTCCCATGGAAATGATTGAATTTCATATGTGTTCTTCTTGTTTTGTTTTCAAATGGGTTTCATAAATTGTGAAAGTGGTGAAAAATGTATCTCTAAATGGTTTTGGTGTGCATGTGAAATGAAAAGTGGTTTAATTTATGGAAAATGGTGGTTTCCATGTGGATTTTGATCATTGGATCAATGTGAAAGTGGTGATTTCCTTGTGATATTATGATGCTTGGTATGTGTATATGAAAGTGATGATTTATGTGATGCGTGGAATAGAAATTGAGTATAAAGGGAATATTGGGTATTCTAGGTGGGAGAACTAGAACTAGTATTCTAGTTGTTTTAGAAGTGGATGAGCCCTAGATTCATCTAGGAGGATTGAAAATTAAAACACTAACTAAACATGTGATATGATCAGATACCATTAAAATTTTTGGGATGGGATCCCATATAGTGGCTCGTGCATCAGAATTATGTTAGAATTGGATTATGATTTAGAGACCACTAGATCTTTAGGATGGGATCCCTTCTAATGGCTTATGCATGAGAACGCTGTTGGTAGTTGAGTTGGAGGTTTTTGATCATCGAGGTTTGAGGTTCATAGATCCCTACTTGTGCAAGTTACCTTTAGAGATTTTCCCATGGTACTATCTTGTGACATGATGCTTGAGTGATGTGGTTTTAGTCATCGGAATATGGTAGAACTTGTGTACATTTTTATCTCAAGAAAGATTATTTGTGAAAAGGGGTTTTCTCAAAAAGTTTTTCTTGAGAACGTTTTCCATGAAAATTTTTTCTTAAAAATGTTTCAAATATTATTTTGGAAACCTGAATGTTGATTTTTATTCTTAAGTTATAGCATGTAATCTTTATTTTGGGTGGAATCCTACTAGTCTTTGGCTCACACCCTACATACACCTTTGGGTGTATGCAGAATTTATTATATATGACCTAGGTAAAGGCAAGATATGTCATGGTGGTGATGGTAGATCTAGTTTCTAGTGATCCACTTCTTGTTGGTGTTGGTGGTGGTGTCTTGAGGGTGAAATCCCTCTTGTTTCATGGTGTTTTTTGGGATAGTTTTTTTTGTTCCCATTCCATTGTGGTACTTCTGGTTTTGGTTAAAGTTGTAAAATTTGAATATGAAAATTATTCTACCTTATTTGGTTATGGTTACCAGTTATTGTGATGTTTATTTTTTTTGGTTGTTCATGTTTATATAAATGGGTGAAATAATTCCAAAATCATATTGTTGATACCCATGCACTACTTTCCATCCCATGGGGATCGAGAATGCCCTTAGAGACATGGCACAGATTAGGTTGGGTTTCAGATTGGATGGCACTCCATCTTGGTTCGTGACAATACAATTTATAAAATTATTCCACTATCTTCTAATCCTACATATGTACGAGGTAAAATATTTTTAAATTATTAATTTTTATGGGTGACACTGAAACCATTCCTAATGATACCCAATAGATCAAAATAATAATATTATTATTTACATAGATTCTATGTTAAAAAGAATTATATTTTATATAAAAAACATGAATATTGTATTCAATTAAAATTAAAGGAATGTGAATTAAAAATGTATAATTCAATAAAAAATAATAATTCATAACATATTAATATGAAATTAATTTATAGAATATTAATAATTATATGAAAAAATTAATAAAATCACTAAAAAATAAATAAGAATCTCCCCTTAATTAATGAATCTTGAAATAAACTTTACACCAATATCAAAATGAAATTGAGTCCATAATGAAACAATATTTCATTATATATTTGTTTACTAAAAATAAAACAATATTGAAATATGATACTCTAATGGTCACTAAAAATAAAATATACAAGGTAATGATATGTTTTAAAAAGACATTGTAGTTTTAATCCATGTGAGTAGGATAGATACTTGGAAGAAAATTGGTAGAATTGTTTGATTTTAATCCAAAAGAGTGGGAGGGATACTTGAAACTTGTAGATAATTACCATCCATTCACTACAAAAACGCTTCCTACTTATCATTTGTAGTCACCACCTTACATAATAAGTGGGGAGTGTTTTGTGGTACATAGATTGGTTCTCCATGCAATAAAAGTAACAAATAATGACAAATGAGTGAAAATGAACATGAAGGTGATGGAGAGGGTGAACCAACAATGGATTGAGGAAAGAGAGATTTGGTGGAGAATCTACGAGGCAGATCAAGAAAAAATAAGATCACTTGCACACATGTTGTTCAAACCATATGGGAAAATTAAAAACAAACAATGATGTTTGAGGGGGAGAAACGAATCACAAGGGATCAAATACCTTTTTTAACATATAATTATAAATTAAAGCCAATAAAATTTGATAAAATTTAAACTAAGACACATATAAGGAAACTCATTTATTTCCAAGAAAACCTTTGAAACCAAAGAAATGAAGAAATTTTCAGATTTAAAAGCCTTAAAACCTTTTATTCTGAATAAAACTTCCCAAACAAGAAATGAAGCCATAAATTTAATTTATAAACACTTAACAAATCATTAAAATACCCCATTAGATAAAAATTTATCTATATATTAAAATAATAATCAGTTTAGCTTATAGAAATGAGACTTTATACAATAATAATTACTTTTCCTCACTTTAAAAATCCAATTTATAGTTTTACTCAAGAAAAAAAACTTCAACTCTTTCTTTAAAACATTTAATTACATAATAAGAATAATTTAATAAATAATTTAAGTATCCTTTATACTAAAGAGTAATGGTTTTCAAAATAACTATACATAAAATCATAAAATTGAGATATATACATGAAAAATATAAATATACATTACTCAAACACTTACAAACATTTAAAAGAAAAAAAATGAAAATCACTTAAAATTTCTCGAATCCCTTTGAACATAGATTATTCTAAAAAAAATCTACTAAAATGGAGTTATATTTTCAATACATTAATTAAATAAATTTAAATGAAATGATAACATGATATATTTTTACCTTTACACATAAAATGATATGATTTAAACTTCTCAAACTCCATTTGGAAGTTAGAATATCTTTAAAACTAGACCCCCCCTGCAAGAGGGTTTTGGAAAATTTGAATTAGAAATTTGAAAAAAATTTCCCCTTATATAAAATAAATATTTTAAAATAAAAATATTATATAAATAAAATTTTAATTTTGAAATGAGACTTCAATAAATCCTTAATGAAATGAATAATATTTTTTATTTTTTTGAGGTTTTCTAAAACAAAAAATGTAATGATCATTACATATTACCATCGTTCACTGTGGAAATTGAATTAAATGCTTGATGTTTATTTATACTAACTATATAAGTTCTAAAAATATAATCATATTTTTGGTAACTTCTAGTTCTTTATCACAGTTTTTAAATTCATATAATTATTGATTTTTTTTGCTTCTATTAATATCCTTTGGCATCATTAACACATATAATATTAATTATTCATGTAGTAATATCATTGATATTTCCTTTTAAATCAAACATTTTAAAAGTTTATAATGTTGAGGCATCGACCACGCTCTACCCTAGCAAGTCTAAGTAGTGGAGAAGTGGATGAGAACCAGTAAAGGGTAGTGATAGAGAGCTCCTAGAATGGGGTAACACTAAGACGAGGAGGAAACCAGTGGTCATGGAGTGGGTTGGTAACACAAAAACCAAAACACAACACCGTGAACCAAGCAGGACCTATGCGAGCCATAGTAGGGTAAAATTAGGAATGCAGAGACCCACAAATAAGAAACCTTCAATAGAGGATGAATGATGGGGTCTTCATTGATAGGGATCCTAAACATGGAACCACGAGACCACCGAGCGAAGATAACATCGCACAATCACACACTGTTGAACCTGAACAAGCAAGCAATGGGAGAGGAGAAAAAATAACATACCTTGGATTTACAGCTTGATTCATCTAAGAAAAGGTTGAGGGGGATGGCGGTAGCACTGGACTTCCACAAGAGCATGAACATCGCAATAAAAATCGATTTGGTTAGGCTTCTTTTTAAAAAATTGGGGAGGGTTTTATTAGTGCTTCCAAAAAAACACTAATAAAGAGTGGTTTTATCAGTGATAAAATAATAATCACTGATAAAAGACTTCTTTATTAGCACCAAACAAGTGTTGATAAAATCCATATTTATCGTCACTAAAACATTAGTGCCGATGAAGATGGATTTTACCAGCACTTGTTTCGCGCTGATAATGATTTATAATTATCATTACAAATAAATATATTTGTAAATATATTTATATATATTTGTATATAATTATAAATATATTTATATCATTATATATATTTACATATTTACATATTTATATATATTTAATAAATTTATATAAATATAAATATAAATATATTAAATATACTTATTATAATTTTATAATTATTTAAATATATAATTAATTATTTATAATTATATACATACTTTTAAAAAAAGTTATATTATTTATTTATAATTATAAATATATAATTTTATAAATATAGTAAATATACATTTATAAATATATTTATAAATAAATATATTTTTAAATATATTTATAATCATTTATTTATAATTATAAATATATAATTTTATAAATATTGTAAATATACATTTATAAATATATTTTTAAATAAAAATATTTGTAAAAATATTTATAATTATTTATTTATAATTACAATTATATTTATATCATTATATATATTTATATAATTATATATATATTAAATAAATAAATATAAATATAAATATAGAAAAAATATTTACTATTCAAATTTATTTATTATAATTTTATAATTATAACTATATTTATATCATTATATATATTTATATACTTATATATATATATTTAATACATACATACATACATACATACATACAAGTTTGATATATTTTAAATTGAACAATGACATTATATAATATGCGACGTCTATTAAGGAAATAAATAATAATAAGATTGATTAAATTTAAAAAATGAATAACTATTATTAATTATATAGATAATTTAAATAAATTAAAAATGAACATTTATATATGTTAAAATGTAAATGAATACATATTAATTATATAAATTACAACCATATTAAAAACATTAAATGTTAACGAATAGACATTTATAAATAAATATTGAAAATGGATAACATTACAAACATACTGAACAATAAAAAATTTAAAATGAATAAATTAAAAAAATATTAATAAAAAATTATGATTATTAATGAATAAATAATATTAAAAATGAATAAATTCGAGAAAAATATTTAAAAGTAATTAATAGTATATATTGAATAAAAATATAAAAAATGATAAAATTTACCGATTAGAAACACAATATATATTAAATATATTATGTTAATAAATAAAATTTAAAATGAATATTTAAAATTGAATAGATTACAAAAATATTATGTTTATGTGCGTTGTATATAAAAATGCATTAATTACATATATGTATGTGCGAAATCAATGTAACACACGTTTGATATATGTTAAATTGAAAAATCAAACGATATTCAATTAAATGTCCATTAATCGATACAATTAGTCAATATTTTTAATTATTATTTTTTTAATTATAAACCATTTTCACTAAATATATGACTTATTTAATGTAATCATAAATATTTTGAATTATATAAATAATATTTTAGGAAATATTATATATATTGATATATATATATAAATATAAATCAATATATTTATATATTTAAAATATTAAATAGATTAATCAATAATTACGTATAAAAACCATTAAAAATGAATAAGACATTAATATGTTTTTAATTATTAAATTTTATTCATTTTATATATTTATATTTAATATATATTATTAATTACTATTTATAATTAATATATATATATATATATATTAAATTTATTCATTTTTATTAATAATTGTTTCATTAATAATTTTTTAATAGTTTTTTAATTTTTTATTTAATTATTAAAAATTATTCATTTTATATATCTATATTTAATATATAATATTTATTAATATTTATAATTTATATGTATATTAAATTTATTCATCTTTATTAATATTTAATTAATTAATAATTTTTTGAATAATTTTTTTTCATTTTTTTATTTTTAATTTTTAATTATTTAATTATTTCAATTAATTCATTTTATATATCTATATTTAATATAAAATATTTATTAATATTTATAATATATATATATATATATATATTAAAGTTATTATTAATTATTGAATTAGTAAATTTTTTAATAATTTTTTTAATTTATTCATTTTTAATTTTTAATTGTTTAATTATTTCAATTTTTTAAATATTTTTAATACTTTAATTTTTTAATTTTTATAGGTCTATATAAAAAATAGGGGCCATGGGTGGGTCGGGCCATGTATGGGCCCAAATAGGGGTGCAGGTGGGTTGGGTGGTGCAGGACCCGAACATGTGCATGCGGGTGGGATAAAGCCCATGTGCAGAGAAGGGTGATCCAAGCCCCGCACGGGACTGTCAGACTATATGGGTGTGTGTGGAGAGTGTATGAGGGAGCCCATCCCCACAACAGGCTTCAGACATTAGGATGCGGGGGAATCATATATAAAGAAGTGGCTGGACATCCATTATTTTGATGTAGGACTCACACACACGATTGATACTTTTATTAGCACTAGAAAACATAGTCATAAATATCATCCTTTATCAGAACTACAAATGAAGTGTTGATAATGGAATCCTTTATCATCACTAATAAATGCTAACATTGTATAATACACGCTTTGACACTATGGATTGGGGTTTCATTGGTAATATTTTTATTAGTTTTGGATTTGATGAGAGATTTTTTCACCAGATCAAAACTCTTTTAAGTAGAATTTACATATCAGTTCTCATTAATGGGTCCCTTGAGGGATTATTCTATTTCTCAAGAGGGTTTAGACAAGGTGACCCCCTCTCTTCCATTGTCATTGCCATTTCAGAGGACCACCTCAATCGACTTCTTCTTAATATGAAGGAAAATGGTGATTTGAAGACTATCAGAGTTTCCAGAGGTTTATCTACTCCTTCACATTTATTCTATGATGGTGACATCATTCTCTTTATAGAGGGAGACAAAAATAACATCAAGAATATAAAAAATGCTCTCCATTATGAAAAACTATCGGGACATGAGATTAGTTGGAATAAATCTTTCACCTTTTTTTTTGGGAAAAATATTTCTACCACCACAAAATTGAGTATGATCAGGGAACTGGGCATAAGATAAGGGACTCTCCCTTTCCCTTACCTTAGAGTCCCCATGTTATGGGGAGGACGTGGAGTTGATTACTTTAATCACATTTTGGGTCAAATTTAAAGGCTTATGACCTCATGGAAAGGTAAATCACTTTCAATGATAGGGAGAGTTTTCCTTGTGAGACATATTATTATTTCTAAACTAGTTTATTCTTTCTTGGTGTATAAATGACCTTCCTCTCTAATTAAAAACCTCAATAACTCCATTAGAAATTTCATTTAGAGTGGTAGCATTTTTGAAAAAAAAGGTTATCATGATTCCATGAAAATAATGTTGCAAACCTTATGTTCTTGGATGTATTGGGATTAAAACCTTTACAGATTCAACCAATATCTGCTACAGTGGTTGATACGTAATTAATAAATTATATAAAAATCTCACACACATAATATTTCTCTAATTTATTCAATTTTTAAAATCCATTTTAGAATTATATTTATTAAAATAATATATTTAACATATATTAAGTTTCTAACCGACAAAGTTTATTCATTTTTTATATTTTTATTCAAAATATACTATTTATTACTTTTTAATATTTTTTTTTTGAATTTATTCATTTTTAATATTAATTATTCATTAATAATGTTATTTTTTTTAATATTTTTGTAATCTATTCATATTCAATTTTTCATTGTTCAATATTTTTGTAATTTTATCTATTTTTAATATTTATTTATACATGTTTATTCTTCATTAACACTTAATGTTTTTAATGTATTTTAAATTTATATAATTAATATGTATTCATTTTTATTTTAACATATGTATTTATACAGATTCATTTTTAATTTTTTAATAATATTTATAATTAATAACACTTATTCATTTTTGAAATTTCTTCATTTTCTATTATTTATTTCATTAATAGATGTTGCATATTATATAATGTCATTATTCAATTTAACATATATCAAACTTGTGTTGTATATATATATATACATTAATTTTACATACACATTAATATAATTAATGCAGTCTTATATAGAAAAAAACACACAAAATATTTATGTAATTTATCCACATTTTAATATTAATTTTAGAATTTCATTTAGTAACATTACATATTTAATATATTATGTTTTTAATCGGTAAATTTTATTTATTCATTTTTAATATTATTTCAGTAAATATTATTTATTCATTTTTAATATTTATTAATATTTTTTTGGAATTTAATCATTTTATACTATTTATTTATACATATTTATTTTCTATCTTTTAGCATTTTTAATATGTATTCATCTTCATTTCAATATATATCCATATTTAATTTTTTTTATAATTTGTATAATTCATAAAAATTATCCATTTATTTAATATTTTTAAAGCCTATTCATTTTTTATTATTCAATTTCACCCATTTTTAACATTCATGCATTTAAGATTATATATTCATTAGTAATGTTAAAAATTCAATTATAAAATATATTTATATTTATATATAAATATGTTTATAAATGTATATTTAATATATTTATAAAATTATATATATAAGTGTTTTATGAGGATAGAGGTGGGTTGGGAGCTTCTCACTCTAAGTAGAAATGGTGATTCGTGATGGTTGTGGATGTGGAGTGCTATTCAGATCTTTGAGATGTTTTCATTAGCCCGAAGAAGGTGGTCGAACCTATGGGATCAACCAAGATTCAAGGAGGTTCATAGGATTTCAAGAAGGAACCTTCTATAAACCCTTACTTCTTTACTGATTTTAGAAGAGATTCGATCTCTTTGATAAGAATCACAAAAAATGGATCACTTGTAGTTATTGAGGCTGACCATAGTCTCCTTGAGAAGTGAATTGCAAAGTGTAATCATTCGATCATTATTTTCCCGATGATCCCACTAGAAGGTCAAACCTGGAATCTCATGGCGTTGAAGAAACATACCCTTTCATTTTTGTCTTTTGATGGATGTAGAATCACCTCAATTGGTAGGGGTTTTTACCATGTTGTGTTTGAGTCAGAAAAGCTTAAACTCAAGTCTTTGGGCCTGGGTATCATTCTGCTTAAGCCTGTATTCCTTTTCATCTAGGACTAGGAGCCCTTCTTCAACCCAAATTCAGTGAAGAGATCTATTATGAAAGTTTGGATCTGCATCTATGGATTTATTTTATTTTTTTCATCACCAATTCCTCTGGGATGTAGCATCAACTGTTGGAGTGCCTATTAAAATAGATAAGGAAATGAAGCATTCCAGGTATGGTTGATTCGTTCAATTCCTTTGGAAATTGATCTTTCTACTGTACCAATTTATTTTATTATTCTTTATGATTCCAATTATTGGTTGGAATTATTCATTAAATATGATAAAGTTCCTAATTTCTATTGTAAGTGAAAGTTTATTGGAAATTATATAGACAAATGTCACAGAAATATTCAGTTCCAGAACTGCCGGAAGAATGGGAACTTGAATGAGGAGTAAAAATTAAAAATTCTTGTTAATGGATGTTTTTCACAGGATAGGACAGCTTTTATGGGAAATCAAATGATTAGGATAGGTGACCCTATATTCTCCAATATGTCCAACAGTAAGGGAGATGCTTCTAATGAGCAAAGGAATTGATCCACTGATGGTATTATTGACCCGAAAAACTATGAAGGTCTATAGAAGATGAGGCATGTCATGTCATGGGATGAAATTGCTAGTGTGGGACATGTTGAGATAAGTGATGATGAACAATTTTCACATGAATCTTCCAAACAATTGGTCGTTGATTCTAATTTTCTTAAGGAACGTGACCTATAATCTTTTAAGGGAAAAATTAAAAGAAGCAACTTTGGTTAAACCAAAGGATGGTAAGATAAAGGATAAAGGGAAGAAAACTCTTATTAATGGTGAGGGATTCCAATTGGACATCCCTTGAAAATCCAAACCAATTGAGCCTCATCCTGGGTCTATGTATGCCTCACCCACTCAAATCCCAATTCAAAATGATGTATCTACCCTCTCATGTAGGCATGGGTAAGACCGGTTTCCAATCACTGGCGAGGATGGTTTGGCTGTGAAAATCCCCCTGGGTGATAAGTCTTTGTAGATTTCTCCTCTCTAGGTGGAGCATCCCCCTTCTTGTAGGATTAACACTATGGGATCTAGGATTATGGATTATATTTATCCATCTCAATTTTCTGATATTATGAAAACTACATATGATATTTTTGGGAAGGCCTATAATGTGGAATGTGATAATGTAAGGGTGAAAAATGCCAATGTAATTTTTTTTCCTTAGAACCATGAATGTGAAAGGCCTCCTAAGGGTCTTAGGAAGGACATTTAAGATTGGTTTGACTCACACGATGAATTTATTTTTCATTAATGGATTCAAATGTTTTTGGCTAAAGGGACAACCTTACTATCTAGAAATTATTATCAATTAACATCGAATTCAATTTTCATTCCAACTTAGAGATGGATTTTCAAGATCTATCATAGAAATAAATAACTTTTACTATTTGGAAGGAATAATATGACACTTCATAAGATGAGGAGGATGAACCACCTCAAAGCACCATGGCATGATAGAGAGGTAAACATCTAAAGTGTAGAGGATGATATTCTAGAATCTTTGGATATAGAGGGAATTGTAGGAATTTATTTCCTATATTCATCTTGCTTTTGATGAGGGCATTGTTTTTCTTGTTTGACCCCATCTATTCATTCTTGTACTTTCTTTTTTAATTTTTTTGGGCTCATGGGCTTGGGTCTCCAAGTCCGTGACTGATCTATCTTCAAATTTATAAAATTATATATTTATAATTATAAATAAATTCATATATTTTTTTTAAAAAGTATTTATATAATTATAAATAAATAATCATAAAATTTTAATAAATATTTTTAAATAATAAATATATTTGTTATATTTGTAATTATATATATTTATATATTAATAAAAAAAATATATAATTATATAAAATATTTATAAATATATTCACAAATAAATTTAATTATAATTATAATTATAAGTATATATCTATAATTATATATATATATATATTTATAATTTTTTAAATATATTTATAACTATATAAATAATTATTCATTTATAATTATATATATTTATATATATTTATATTGATATTTATAAATACATATTTACAATTATTTAAATACAATTATAATTATATAAATATTTATTTATAATTATACAAATTTATATTTATATATAATTATATACATGTAATTTTTTTAATTATATTAATTATATTATTAAATATTAATTATATAGGTTTTTATTATAACTATAATATAAAGTGTTGATAAAATCGATCTTTATCAGCACTAATATTCAACAATGATGGAGATAAGTATTTATCGCTTTTTTAAAATTATTGATAAAACCCTTCTTGATCTTATAAATTTAGACCTAACCAAACCCTGTTCTCTTGCACTGTCAAGCTCTCATGGAAATCTACCCCTGTTACCACTCCCCCTTGACCTTCTCAGATGGATCAAGCTTCAAAATCTAAGGTATGTTATTATTTCTACTCCGCTCTTGTTTATCAGTGTTTTTATACTATCATCAATGCGCGTCACCTCCTTCATGCATACTTGTAACCATTGCATGTAGGCACTTGTGATATCCCTCTATTACAAGCCATTTGATTGGGATGATTATGGTGGGGTATTATTTGGAGGGATTGAAATATATTTCCCCTATTAAAATGTTTAATTTGCAATATGGTGTGGTTTTTTTGTTTTCCTCTTCCTTTATCAAGTCCCATAGCATAAATAAGACACAAAATGCACCAAATATATATAAATACTTTTATAAAATCATTTTAAAATAAAACAACACTCAACATCAATAACTTGATATGGTATAAATAATGCATCAATCCAATATGAATGCCTAATATGTGGATATAATTTTTTTTGTTATATTAGTGTCCCCCTTCAATGAAACATGCAATGTCTATAATAACTAATAAAGAATTTATTTATTTTAATTGGGATATTTATGATTTTACTTTCACTTAATTTTTTTATATAAGTACATATAAGATTTATCTTTCCTAATGCTACACAATATTTTTAAAATATTTTTTGATACATAATGACTTTAATATCCAAAAGGATTCCCTCAACATGCATCCATTTGCTTTTCCAACCATGAAATTCATTAATTTAATTTTATACATGTCAGTGTGAATAATTTTCTTGAGGAAAAACTATAGTTTTTTTTTAAATTATAGAAGCTCTTAATGATAGCATAATGGGTTTCACATAGGCTGGGTGGAATTTTATTATTCAATAAATTCATTAACATATCAAATTATGCTAATGATTTTTTTAAATGACTACTCAATGATAAATCATTCACGTTATCCCATTTTTTATAGTATCTAAAACATTAGTGGAAATATCCATATATATTTTT
The DNA here is from genome assembly GCA_963277665.1 of Viscum album. Lineage (NCBI taxonomy): Eukaryota > Viridiplantae > Streptophyta > Magnoliopsida > Santalales > Viscaceae > Viscum > Viscum album. Next base: position 1,793,646,080 of record OY728120.1, on the reverse strand, counting down.
AGTGAAATGATTTTTTTGGGATAGGTTTATAGATGATCCAAGAAGATGATATGGTGATTGGAATCACAAACTCTCAAGATATAAATCATACATTGTACTAATGATAATATAGATATGTATTTAGGTAAGGTGAAAAATGAACACAGGGGGTCAATGATATATTTAGAGCATGCACACCAACTCAATGAATGCTTCTCATTTGGATTCATTAAATAGATTAGGATTATCATTGTCCCTAAAATAAAATTTTTATAGTGATTGTTTATTTAAACTTTCAAATCACTTTTAAAATTTTATAAAAATATTTATATTCTATTTATGACCTATAATAAAAATAATGAAATATTTTAATTCAAAAACACAATCATTAAATATTATATCTATTATATATAGTTATATGGGATATATATTTATAACATTAGAATGTCTATATTCATTTCAACCTTGGTTCCAATTTGTAAGTGGATCTTTCTTTTCAATGCGTTCTTTTTCTTTGACCCACTTGAATTCATTCCAACCACCATTGTATTTATTTAACTCATCAATATTTTGATATTTTTTCAAATTCACTATATTGGTCCATCCCATTAAGACAAACCCATAATTTTATTCAAACCCTGGTCCCAATTACAAGGACTCCCAAAACTCTATTTAAATATCCACTCAGACAACTCTTCACTATTTTAAATTGGCATCATGAACAACATTCAAAACATTAATATATTCTTTCATATTGTTTAAACCTCACTCACAATATCTCTATTGTTTCCATTGAGGTTGAGTTTTATTTTTAGGTGATTTTAGGTAGTTGAGATTATACTCTAATCATTGGTTTGAGATGTGGTTTTTTTCGAGTCCCATTGGGATACTTTTCAACTTGTGTTGAATTTGATTATTTCATCATGTGATAAAATATCATGAACTTCAGTTCCTAAGCACCCTATCAATGAAACACCACCGGACCCACCATGTACCATGTGAATAAATGAATAAACATAAACTCCTCCTTCTTGTTTGACTCCTAGATAGGAAGGTTACATAAACCATCCTATAATTGCTACATTTTTTTCCCACACAACATCAAATCAAGAACCTAGACTAACAACCAAATGTTTACCCTAGGTTGTTTCTTGCCATGTTAAAATGATAAATTGTTAGGAATCATCACTAATAAACACTAGTGAAAAAAATGATTTTTATACCAGTTTTTTTGGCTTTTAACATCGGTCACCATGAGATGTTATTTCAAGTGTTGTTGTAAATAAGTTTTTAACATCTATTAATAATAACCAACATTATAAATACATTTTGGAGGATTATTTTAATGTCTTTTTTTCATAACCAACACAAAAAGTCTTTCATACATGGTTTTTCACATTGATTATATAAAAACTAACATGAAAAATTCTATCATAGAAGGTTTTTAAAATTAGTTATTGTATAACTGATGTGAAAAATCATATGTTTAGAATTTTAACATCGATTATTTCATAACCAATTTGAAAAATGTTTTAAAAACAAAATTAAATTAAGTCATACTTACCAACAATACAACAACATACTAGAAAAAACTATAGAAAAATTATACAACAAAAAAACAACAGCAACACAAACATTTACAATTTGAACTAAAATTTAAAATGTATATTAAAAATAAACTAAAACCCAATATGACTTATGATATAATTTTCCCATTCACTTTGTATTAGTTTTATCTCTTTTCTAGTATAATTATAAGTGTAACAAACCAACCCGAGTCAACTAGACAAGCCACCCATACTATCCCATCATGAAATATAGGAAAAACATGATAAAAGAAAATAGTCTTGAATATAAGAAAAATTATACATGCAACTAGAGTAAAAACAAGAAACAAAATAGATACCACAAATAAATAAAATATAATACAAAATGGGCTAAACCATAAAGTAAGTCAGATCTCCATGTGACCAACAATCACCTTTAGACCAATATGAACTAAAAACAACAATAAAAAGAGAAGCCAACATACTACAAAATGCTCTTACCTTTACTTGAATCCTAAAATAAAACATCTTAAAATTCCTAAATTCACAAGTAGGGTGTGATATATATCCCAGTATGATACCACCAAAATTTCTATATAAGGTATAATATCAATAATGCAACAATTATAGCTTTTTACAAAAAATCATTTTATAAAGAATTTTTAGAAATTAAATCTAGTTATAAATCATTTTCCCCTTTTCTCTTTTAGTTTTAAAAAAACCTTTCATATTATCAAACTATAAATATAACAAGTAGAATTGATAAAATACTAAAGGATATGCATGCATCAATAGGTAAGAAATTAAACACATATCGATGAAATAACATATCATGAAAAGTTATGTGATACAACCTCATATAAAAACCTGAGAACAAAAATACATGATAAAAACAATCATGAGATAAATAATCATAAATGACAAAGAAACTCACATATTGGGCCCTAGACTATGGGAAACTGTGTACTAGACACTAAAGATCGTAAATAGGTATAATGTTTGATCCAAATGATATCGAGTCTTGCCAGTCGATATCAAAAAAGGATACCTTCTAGTCATTGCATACACACACTAAGGCTACCTGTGTCTCTTTCCCAATGAACTCAAGGTTCCCAATATGAAATTGTCCAAATTAATTTCAAAACCATTCTCACAATTTTATAAAACATTTTCAAAGCCAATACAATCCACTTTAGAGTTTTAAAAAGCATTTCAAAATCATGTAAATCTATTTTCAAAGAAAAAACCCTTTAAAAAAACATTTTCATTTCAAAAAAATAATTTGAAACCACATATCACTTATAATCAATGAAAAACCTAAAGTAATTTATAAATAATAACATGAAATTAATTATATTAACCCATTGTATAGAAACACCAACCTCAACATGGTATAAACCTAGCTACCTTCGACAATGGTGACTAGAAACCAAGAGAACGACCTTTGAAAGATGAGGAAACCCAAGAAACTGAAAAGGATTGATATAAAACACTATCCGATAACAAATATGTACAAAACTATAATCCAAAACCACAGTTGTAACAAAAACCAAAGAATAACCATAATGATTATATTCCCAAAGGGAAGAAATAAAACCACAATGCTGATCAATCATTGAAAAAAGCAATCTAGAAGGGAAGGAGTCACCCAAAATAGAATAGGGAGAGCCTCTAGGTTTATAGAATGGAAGCCTATAATGAATTAAATAATATAACACTCATGAATCACTCTAAAATCCCAATTCACAACTATTACATGACATGTAATCCCATTAGATGTCTTGTATTCCATAAATCTCTTATACATCAAAAAACCCATCCCCTTTGTTTTTAAACCCCGATATTTTACATTACATGATATGAACCCATTACACAACATGTAAACCTATCACTCTATGTATCCAGTTCACAAATTCTTCTTGGAGTCCATTACACAATGTATACTCCTATTAGATGACATATAATTTCCCAATGAATAGCAGAAACTGTAGGTTTAAGATGAAAATTACAAAAAATACTTGACTTCACTATTATAGGTATCCTGAAGGTTCCGAGCGTAGAGAAAGCGCATGGGAGGAGGTGCCCACTTGGATTTTTTTCATTAATAATGATCAATCTGGGATCAATATGAGGATAAACGTCAGTCTCCATGGATCGAATCACAGAAATGGAAAAGGAAAAGAAAAGTCCCAGAACCACAAAGTAGGATCGTTACAGGTTGATTATAATTAATTCAATCAATTGAAAATAAATACCTTTTGTGTGTTCTTTCTTTCTTGATGTTCTTGATCACGTTCCGATGTGATTTGTCATTGCGTCACAGAAGCCAAGTGCAGACTTCCTATAGCGGTGATCCACACATGTACCTCGTATCTCGGGATGTCGCCAAAGGAGTCTCTGGGTGCTAGCATGGAGAAACCATTGCTTGCGTTGTCTAACTTAGATCGTCTTTATCCGATGGAAGAGGATCTCTCTCAGTCTTGAGAGCGTTCTTGGAGGAAGAGGTTCTTTCGGCCTTGAAAGAATTCTCCAGAATTGTTGTGCACAACGATTATCTTGTGTTGGAAATGAGTTGGGGTTGTGAGGATATTTATAATCGATTTTGAGGTTTTAGAGTTATGAAAATAAATAAACGTGTTACACGTTTCATTTATTTCATTAACTCTTATTGAAAACCCCCATGTAGAATAATTAATTCCTTGACATGTGCTCACGCTAATTATAATAAATATCATTTAATAAAACGATATTTTTGAAACTCCCCACTGGAAAAACTACACGGAATGTATTTATAAATACACGGCGTGTACTTGTTTTTCATTGAAAACTATACGACATGTACATTCAATGTACATGGCGTGTATATCTTGTTTTCATTTATTCATTTCTTTTCCAAAATGAAAACTACACGGCGTGTACATTTAATAATACACGGCGTGTACTTGTTTTCAAAATAAAACTACACGGCATGTAATCATTGATACATGACGTGCACTGGTTTTATTTTATTCTTTCGCCAACATTAAAAAAATTTAGGATTCCTTGAATAATTATTAAACCACGTATGGGAATAATCTTTATTCTACTTGAGATACTTGAATACAATTAGTGTGTGACCCTCTAAGCCTCTTTATCGTTAGCATTAGGCGGGCTTGCCTAAAGTCCAAGATTACTGTCTAGCAATGGGTCAAGGCACCCAAGAGAAAGAAGTTGATGCCGCATTGACGTATCACCACATACGAATGCTTACTCTTTAATTTAATCCCTTTTTCTCAATATCTCATCAAGCAGGTTTCATGGAAATGTCATAAAACTATATGCTTGATCCGTCGTTCTTTGACTACCTCAAATAAACTCGTCATTTACACCATGGCCATGGAATTTAATGCGATAGTTCTATTTCAATCAAAGGGCCGAGATATCAACTTCCATAAAAGGAAGGTACAAATCCTTCCTCGACTTATCCATTAACAACATGTCACTCGTGACACACCGAACATACCCTACTTCCTGCCAACTGTCTGCGTGACAGTTTTCGTCAGTAAATCTATGTGCGTGAGTCATGACATAAGTTAATGATAATATTCCAGTATAAGGACCATTACACACGTTCGTAGATAACAATGTCCGATGACACCAAGACATGCAGAATTGCTATTGGCGGGTCTGTTCTCATAATCTCCCATCTCAGAGATTACCAAGTGTGAACTCCATGAGAGAGAGTATCGTCTTCTTACGAGTACTCACACATGAAGGTCTGTATAATATGTGTCCTATCATAGTATGTCATCCAACCGAAGAACTTTATTTAAGAATATTGTTATAGAATTTCAAGGTTCTCATCATAGCGGGGATCTTCCATGACCTTATTAATGCAAAAAATATTCCAGGACATTATTATATTATAGTCATGCAGAACAATGAACAATATATAATAAGTGAAAATTCATGTAATCAAAGTACAAAACAGTTGGTTCTTAGGACACCAACCCTTACAAACTCCCACTTGGACTAGAGCCAACTGCCTACGACTTTTAGTCTGCTAGACCTCACATGATGATCATGTTTCTGCTGAGTCAAGGCTTTAGTCAAGGGGTCCTCCACGTTGTCTTCCGTGGAAATACTACTCACTGCAACTTCACCTCTTTGAGAAAAATCCCTCAAGAGATGATACTTCCAAATTATGTTATTTGTCCGCTGATGTGACCTTGGCTCTTTTTCTAGTGCCACCGCTGTAGTATTATCACAATAGAGTGTGATAGGATCTTTACTGCTCAGTACTATATACAGCTCTTGGATGAAGCTTCGCATCCATACTGCTTCTTTAGCTGCCTCAGAAGCTGCGATATACTCGGACTCCGCTGTAGAATCTTCCACCACACTTTTCTTTGAGCTCTTCTAGCTCACTACACCTCCATTAAAACTGAAGATGTATCCAGTCTGCAACTTCATGTCATCTTGATCAGTCTGGAAACTAGCATCTACATGTACTCTAATGACTAGTTCCTCATCTCCTCCATAAACCGGGAACATATCCTTATTATGCCTCAGATACTTAAGGATAGTCTTGACTGCCATCCAATGATGGTCTCCTTGATCAGCTTGATATCTTCCTACCGCACTTAATGCGTAAGCAACATCTAGACTCGTACATAGCATAACATACATGACTGACCCAATCGTAGATGCGTAAGGGATCCTTGCCATTCTCTTTCTTTCCTCATGTGTATGAGGACACATTTTCTTGGAAAGATGAATGCCATGTGACACTGGAAACAATCCCCTCTTGGAATATTCCATACTAAACCTCTTTAGTATCTTGTCAATGTATGTACTTTGACTCAGGCCCAGAATTCTCTTGGATCTATCACGATTGATCTTGATCCCAAGAATATATGCTGCCTCGCCCAAGTCTTTCATGGAGAAGCATTTATGCAACCATGCCTTAACTGACTGTAAGACAGGTACTTTGTTTCCAATTAGTAATATGTCATCAACATATACTATTAGGAAAACGACTGCACTCCCACTAAAACTCTTATAGACACAAGGCTCACATTCGTTCTTAACAAATCAAAATTCCATTACAGCTTCATCAAAACGAATGTTACATGACCTTGATTCTTTCTTTAATCCATAAATGGTTTTTTGCAACTTTCATACGTTGTTGGAATACTTTGGAGTCACAAACCATTCAGGTTGTGTCATATAGACATCTTCCTGGAGGTTCCCGTTAAGGAATTTTGTTTTGAAATCCATTTGTAAAATTTCATAGTCATGGTAAGGGGCAATGACCAATAGGATTCTGATGGATTTCAGCATCGCAACCAGTGAAAAGGTTTCATCATAGTCAATTCCATGACACTGCCTAAAACCTTTTGCAACCAGTCACGCCTTATAGGTGCTTACTTTCCCCTCTATGTCCAGTTTCTTCTTGAATAACCATTTATTACCAATATGATTTACATCAACCGGAGGATCTACCAAAATCCAGACTTGGTTTTGGTACATGGAATCCATTTCAGAAATCATGGATTCTTTCCACTTGGCAACGTCTGTGCCTTCAACTGCTTCCTTGTAGGTAAGAGGATCATCATTGTCAACCAATAATGAGTCACCATCCTCGGTGACAAGAAAACCATATCGTTCTAGTTATCTCACCTCTCTCGTGCTCCTACATAGTTCTTGTGTCTCTGGAACAAATTGTTCTTCCATGGGGCTTTGTGGAATCTGTTCTTATACCAACTGCTGTATATCTTGAGCCTCAACTTCATCAAAGTCTATGTCTCTCCCACTATCTCTTTTGGATATGTGCTCCCTCTCAAGGAATATGGTGTGTCTTTCCACTGTAACCTTTTTTTTCTAAGGGGTTGTATATGTAATATCCCCTTGTTTCCTTAGGATATCCTATAAAGATAAACTTTGTGCCTCGGGGTGTAAGTTTGTTACCTAAAGAGGCCTTAAAAAATGCTTCACTACCCCACACATGTAAATTCAATAACATGGCTTTGCATCCACTCTATAACTCATATAGAATACTATTTATCTATTTACTTGGTACTTGGTTTAGTATGTGTGCTGCTATTTTTAATGAATATCCCCAAAAGGATAATGGAAGAATCACTTGACTCATCATTGATCTCACCATGTACAACAGGGTGCGGTTCCTCCTTTCACTTACACCATTCCACTAGGGCGTGTATGGAGGAGTGAGTTGAGATAAAATCCCAAACTCCCATAAGAAATCAATGAAGTCCTGATTAAGATATTCTCCTCCTTTATTTGAGTAGAGTTTCTTAATCTTCTTAACAAGATGGTTCTCAACTTCATTATTGTATTCTTTGAACCGATCAAAAGAATCTGACTTATACCTCATTAAGTAGATATATCCATATCTACTAAAATCATCAGTAAAATTTATGAAGTATGATAACCCACCCCTTTTTTCAACTGGAAATGGTCCACACACATCTATGTGAACTAATTATAGAAGCTCTTTAGCCCTTTCTCCTTTCCCACTAAATGGGGCTTTGGTTATTTTGCCTTGTAGAAACGCATGACATACACCAAGTGGTTTTAGTTCGAAAGAGTCTAAATACCCATCTTGATGTAATTTTGTCAAACATTTCTCATTGACATGACCTAGCCGGTGATTCCAAATTTGGGTGTGGTATGAGTCATGTGAATTAACTTTGTCATCGATTTCCATTACATGGTTTGTGTAGTCTAACTCATAAAGGTCGTTATATAAATGTGCCATACCAAAACAAATGCTATCTTTATAAAAGTAGCAACACCCACTTCCAAACATGAAGATGAATACATCAATATCTAATCTGGATATTGAAATAATGTTTTTGGTTACAGAGGGTACATAATAACATCCTTTCAAAACCAAGACCATCCCAGTAGGCAATGTGAGATGGTAGTCTCCGACAGCTACAACAACGAGTCTAGCTCCGTTGGCTACTTGTAGATCCACCTCACCTCGGTCAATATTTCTAAATCTACTTGGTTCCTATATTTGGATATAGATGTGAGCACCACAAGCAGTATCTAATACCCAATTAGTAGAAAAATATAGATTGCATTCGATAACAAATGCACCTAAAGCTTCCCCTTGCTTCCTTGGATGGGTGCAGTTTTTCCACATGCGAAACAAACAACATCCTGTTCCTTTGCCTCCCCTTTGATCTGTTGTACATCTCGTTCCCCTCGTTGTTTGATTTTCATGATCACAATCACCTTTCTTTTTATCTAACTTTGTGTTTTAAGTGTTGTGGATGATAGGCACAAGGTTGCCAAGAAGTTGGCCCAAGAATGGACGAGAATTGGACTGAAATCCAGACCACCGGTCAGCCGGTGGCTTGACCACCGGCCAGCCGGTGGAACCCTGACTCAAGGCTGAGCCACTGTCTCCCCACCGGCCAACCGGTGGCCTCACCACCGGCCAGCCGGTGGCACCCAGCAGAATAGTGCAAGCTACTGTCTTGCCACCGGCCAGCCAGTGGCTCCTCCACCGGCCAGCCGGTGGAGCCTGAACCAGAATCCTATGCCTTTTTGCAAACACCGGCCAACCGGTGGGCCTGCACCGGCCAGCCGGTGGACACAGTCAAACTAGCCGTTGGGCTGTTGACCAGCCTGCCCACTTGGCTCCCAACGGCTCTTTTAGCCTCTCCAACGGCTCCGAAGCCTCCCCAAGGGTTCCATGCCTATAAATAAAGGCCATGGAAGCCCCGGACACCTACAGGAACGATACGGAAGCCCACAGACACCTTGTTGATCATTTGGCGTACCTCCGGTGCATTCCTCCAAGGGAACCCCAAGTGCTCCATCCAATTCCACATTCAAGAGCACCCTCAAGAAGCTTGGGAGAGCACGCTACATCAGCTCCATCATCCAATTGGCGCCCAAGTCTTCCTCCAATACGGTTTTTAGTGTTTTATTTATTTTGAGCTTAAAATTGGGTTTGTGCCTACAAACCCCAAACTTTTCTCATCCCCTCTTTCTTTTGGGTTTCACACCACCATTAAGGTGTGAAGAGGTTTCTTCAAGCCTTTCCTTTTAAAAGGCTTATGTTTTCGGTGAGCTAGCCTTCACCCGTTAAAAAGGCTAGTGGGTTCTTGCTATTCCATTAAAAGCAAGTGGGTTCTTGCTAAACCACAAAAAGCAAGCTGTAATAGGTCCTAGTGCTACCTCAAAGCCTAGTGGGTTTCTTGCTAAAACCATTGAAAAGCAAGCGGTAGGAATCTCTCAACGGTTGAGTTGGGAGCGGAGACGTAGGCCGGGTTTTGGCCGAACTCCGTTATCAATTTTGTGTGTCTTGCCTCTTTTATTTCCTCTGCATTTTCAACTTTGATTTTAATTTGTTAATCATTTTTTAAAAGGCAATTCACCCCCCCTCTTGCCATCATTCCCTTTTCCTCCTTTGTTCCGACCCAACAATTGGTATCAGAGGGATAATTTGAGTAATACCTTAAAAGGTTTCAAATTCAAAGATCCATTAAGATGGCATCCACCTCTTTCGCCCACGAGGGCCTCTCATTGGGTCGGGCTCCATTCTTTGATGGGACCGACTATAATTATTGGAAAACCCGCATGACTACCTTTCTTAGAAGCATAGGATATCCCATATATAAAATTGTCATGCAAGGTTATACTTTGTCTACCCCCGACGAATCCAAATGGACCCCCGCCGATATTAGAAACTTTGAGCTTGATGGCAAAGCCATGAATGCTCTACATTGCGGCCTTGACCGAAATGAGTTCAACCGAGTTTCCACTTGCACCTCATCTCATGAAATTTGGAAACTATTGGAAGTGACCCATGAGGGCACTAACAAAGTTAAGGATACTCGGTTAGACATGTATAGGCAAGATTTTGAAAGCTTTTCCATGCATCCTTCCGAATCTATTACCGATATGTTTACACGTTTCACTGACATTTGCAATGGAAGGAAATCTCTTGGTGATGATGTTTCAGCCGAGAAGATGGTCAAGAAGATCTTATGGGTCCTTCCGAGCTCATGGGCACCAAAGGTGACGGCGATCCAAGAAGCTAAGGACGTCAAAAATATGCCGGTAGAGGAGCTCATCGGATCTCTCATGACTTATGAGATCACGATGAGGAGGCAAGCTCAAAAGGAGGGCACACCAATCAAGACACCAAAGAACATTGCCCTCAAGGGACAAAAGGAAGTAAGCTCCTCCTCATCTTCTTCTTCATCCTCTTCCTCCTCATCCTCTCCATCTTCAAGTGGCGACTCGGAAATGGAGAATCTCGCCCGCCAAATGCACAAGTTTATGAAGAAGCACAAGAAAAAAGAAGAAATCCCGCAAGCATCGAAAGCAAGAACCCACCGCAAGATCCGAGCCCAAGGTAAAATGCTACGGGTGCGGCGAAAAGGGCCATTACAAGCCCGATTGCCCACTCAACAAGAAACGGGCGAAGGAAAAAGGAAAGAAAAAGGTCCTCAAGGCGACATGGAGTGACACCTCATCCTCCTCCTCCTCCTCCTCGAGCAACCAAGGTACAAAATGCCTAATGGCATTCCATGAGGTAACTTCTTCCGACTCCTCTTCCTCTTGTTCTTCAAATTCAAATTCTTTAAATCATTTATCTTATGAAGAACTCTCACATGCTAGAGACCAACTAGAAAAAGGTTTTCATGCTTTATCGTCAAAATTTGTTTCTTTGAAAAAGAATTTCAAAAAGATTTCCTCCGAAAAAGACCAACTTCTCAAAGAGAAGGAGGAACTCTCCCTAAAAATCCAAAATTTTCCAAATGTTGATTCTATGGAATCAACCATCAAAGATCTAAGAGAAACCCTAGCAAAGTTCACCCAAGGGGAACAAAATTTGAACAATATCCTAGGTTCCCAACGAATTTCTAGAACCACCCAAGGGCTTGGCTATTCCAAGCAAGCCTCCTCCTCCCACGCACCCACTGTTTTTGTAAGGGGGAGCTCTAGCTTTAAATTTTGTAATTATTGTAAAAAACCCGGGCACCTTATTTATGAATGTAATTGTAAAAACGCCCGGTATGGTCAACCCAAAAGTATTTTCTTTTCCGATGAGTTTTATAGGAGAAGACCCGCTATGAGACAAGTTTGGATTGAAAAATCCCTTCTTGCGAGTCTCTCCGGACCTAAAATCATCTCTTTTCAAAATCCCTCTCCCCGGTGACTTTTTGTTTTTATTTAGGGGAAGTTAGGATCTTTTAAGTTTTTTTTGTGTATTCAAAATTTTTCCTTTCAATTTCAACACTTGGTTTCAAAACTCTCAATTTCAAAAATTTTCATTTGGTTTCAAAATTCAAATTTCAATTGGTTTTTGATTCAAAACTTTCAATTCAAACTGTTATTCAAATTCTCATTTCAATTTCAAAAATTTCAATTGATTTTCAAATCTCAATCTTGTTTTTCAAATCTATTCCCTCAATCAAGTTTTATGCCCCATTCTATTTTGATAATCACAAAGGGGGAGAAATTTCTTGATTGATTGGGGGAGAAACCTTTTTGATCATGCATTGCTTATTTTCAATTTATTCATTAAAAGCATGCCTTTAATTTTTGTTTTTACTTTAATTGTTTTGGTGATTGTGATCATCAAAATAGGGGGAGATTGTTGTACATCTCGTTCCCCTCGTTGTTTGATTTTCATGATCACAATCACCTTTCTTTTTATCTAACTTTGTGTTTTAAGTGTTGTGGATGATAGGCACAAGGTTGCCAAGAAGTTGGCCCAAGAATGGACGAGAATTGGACTGAAATCCAGACCACCGGCCAGCCGGTGGAACCCTGACTCAAGGCTGAGCCACTGTCTCCCCACCGGCCAACCGGTGGCCTCACCACCGGCCAGCCGGTGGCACCCAGCAGAATAGTGCAAGCTACTGTCTTGCCACCGACCAGCCGGTGGCTCCTCCACCGGCCAGCCGGTGGAGCCTGAACCAGAATCCTATGCCTTTTTGCAAACACCGGCCAACCGGTGGGCCTGCACCGGCCAGCCGGTGGACACAGTCAAACTAGCCGTTGGGCTGTTGACCAGCCTGCCCACTTGGCTCCCAACGGCTCTTTTAGCCTCTCCAACGGCTCCGAAGCCTCCCCAAGGGTTCCATGCCTATAAATAAAGGCCAAGGAAGCCCCGGACACCTACAGGAACGATACGGAAGCCCACGGACACCTTGTTGATCATTTGGTGTACCTCCGGTGCATTCCTCCAAGGGAACCCCAAGTGCTCCATCCAATTCCACATTCAAGAGCACCCTCAAGAAGCTTGGGAGAGCACGCTACATCAGCTCCATCATCCAATTGGCGCCCAAGTCTTCCTCCAATACGGTTTTTAGTGTTTTATTTATTTTGAGCTTAAAATTGGGTTTGTGCCTACAAACCCCAAACTTTTCTCATCCCCTCTTTCTTTTGGGTTTCACACCACCATTAAGGTGTGAAGAGGTTTCTTCAAGCCTTTCCTTTTAAAAGGCTTATGTTTTCGGTGAGCTAGCCTTCACCCGTTAAAAAGGCTAGTGGGTTCTTGCTATTCCATTAAAAGCAAGTGGGTTCTTGCTAAACCACAAAAAGCAAGCTGTAATAGGTCCTAGTGCTACCTCAAAGCCTAGTGGGTTTCTTGCTAAAACCATTGAAAAGCAAGCGGTAGGAATCTCTCAACGGTTGAGTTGGGAGTGGAGACGTAGGCCGGGTTTTGGCCGAACTCCGTTATCAATTTTGTGTGTCTTGCCTCTTTTATTTCCACTGCATTTTCAACTTTGATTTTAATTTGTTAATCATTATTTAAAAGGCAATTCACCCCCCTCTTGCCATCATTCCCTTTTCCTCCTTTGTTCCGACCCAACATGATCTTCCTTTTCTTGTAAGGCCTTGAAGAAGCTTTGGGATTAAAGAAATTCATGTTCACTTTACTTATTCACCATAAGGACATGAGGTTTTTCATGCTTCATGTAATTATCCACTTGGCGAATAAGGATAAGAAGACCAGACAGAGACTTCTCAATGTTGTTCATGTTGAAGTTCACAACAAAGTTTGAGAAGCTCTGGTGGAGTGATGCAAGAATGAGATCGGTTCCCAGTTCTTTGGGGATTTTAAACCCTATAACCTCCAAGTGCTCAATGTAGCCAAAATGGGAGCAGTTTTTTGATCTTGGAGCTCATTCGGCTTCCTCTTCCTCCATCCCATCCAAGGTGCTAAATGTCCTGCCGAATCTTATCAGACCCATCCTAGATTAGGTATTTTCTTAATTGGTACCTTATTTTTATTGAAATTAATCTAATATTTCAGTTTCTAGTTTTGATTTCGATGTGTATATGTTTTTGTTTCTGTTTTGATTTAACCTATATGTGATGAGATTGTATCGTCATTAAGATGTGTCCAATGGTTCTTTGATCATTGTTTTGTGGAGAATTAATGGTTTAGGACCAGCATTAGAAGTAGCTTCCAGTGAGACCATTTTAGTAGAAGGGGAAACAAGATTATGATCTACAAGGGGGAGATTGAGTTGGTAGAGACCAAACATAGTTTGTTCCTTGTGTTCAAGAACCATAAATAGAGTGTTCCAATTAGGTGGTCATCAGTAAAGACGTAGGTAATATTTTCATGTCTTGTTTCATGAAGTTGAATATGTGGCGCTATAGTGGTTTTGGATTGTTTGAGGTACTCTTAGTGTATTGTAAACCCTCATTTGTTCCATATTCATTTAAATTAATTTAATATCAATTTTTTCACACACACCATTATATCCTCTCAAACTATATTTAGAGTGTATTTTCATTCTTATGGTGTTAAATATTTTAGTAAATGTATACTAGCTTCTTTTATGTGTTCTAGGGGTTTAGACTGATGACATGGCTGCATGATTATTGTGGGGGGTATTCTTTTCATATAAATATACCTATACTATGTCATCAAATGAATCGACTAGTTATATTCCTTACAGATTTTTATCAAATGATTCTGAAGGAGGGTTGTGTAGTCATATGGGGATAGAAAAAATGAGTTTTTGTTATTGAGTGGGAATTTTAGGTGGGAAGTTGATATGTGGACCACCTAGTTTATGTGATTGTTCATACATTTATTGAATAGATTAAATCTATTATGTTAGAGGATACCAAGGTTGTTAGGGTTTTTGTTTTTGTTTTTTATGAGGTGGTTGTGATGACACCCCCTTGACATGATGTTGAGATTGAGATAGACCAAAATCCTGGTGCTTCTCTAATTTCAATAGCTCTTAGTCTTTTGTATCCAATATTAACACCCAAAATTATTTTTAAAAATCAAATTTTATTGAATTGTAATCATTAATATGTCACAGCATCAATCATTAAAAAATAATTTCATAAACTATATTGTCATTTCATCTATAAATATAATGATTAAAGAGACATTATATGGATGGAAAATCATATTCATGAGATCTATGAAGAAAATTATAGTGTTTATAAACCCAAAAGTCATGGAAAAAAATAATAAAAACCATATATACTCCTAAACTCAATCTTGGGAATGATTATTTATATGACCCACTACTAATGGTATTTTTAAGGATATTAATCCATAGAAAGCAACAAAATGTCCTGTAACAGATCAATTTTTCCTAATATTTGTTATAGATAACTTCTTCATCTCTATTAACTAATTAAGATTCATTTAGTCCAAAAAATCCATAAAATACCATCTTACATCTATGAAAATATAATTTTTTCACCTTATAGACATGTGCCTTGTATGATAATTATATTTCCCTAAAACATTTCATAACGCATTTTATATACTCAGAGGGACCATCCCACTCTAAGAACCTACCAAGATTCCAATCCATCCTCATAAGTATTTCCTCATCAAACTCTAGGTGTACAATTTCCACACCTATCACTACCCTTGTTGACAACCCGCCCACGCCACCCCCGGACACCCGCCCACCACCTTGGATAGCCCCCCCACCCTTGTTGACAACCCGCCCACCCCCAGACACTCGCCCACCACCCCCCAGACACCCCCATCCCCCCGGATGCCCCCACCCCCTGGAAAGCCCCCCCACCCCCTTGAAACCCCCCACCCCACTGGACAACGCCTCCACCCCCATGGATAGCCCGCCCACCCCCCTGGACACTCCAGACCCGCTGGACAGCCCTGCCACCCCCATGGGCAGCCCGCCCACCCCCTGGACACCCCGTACCCCCCGGACAGCCCCACCCACCCCCTGGACACCCCGCTCACCTCCTTAGATATCCCGCCCACCCCCTGGACTCCCCCAACCCCCTTGGACAGCCTGACCACCCCCGCGGACAGCCCGCCCACCTGGACACCCCGACCCCCCTAGACACCCCCCCACCCCCTGGACACCTCCGACCCCCCGGACGGCCCCACCACCCCCTAGACACCCCACACCCACCTGGACACCCCGAACCCCCTTGGACAGTCCCACCACTCCCCTGATCCCCATCCTACTCCTCTTCCTGATCTCCCTGAAGAAGTTAAAGTATAAAACTCATGTACTCCCAACAAGACCCTTAAAGATTATGTATTCTTTGATCCACTTCCAATATCTTACTGGGAAATCCTTGAATATAGGCATTAGAAATTCTGTATCTTATTTTCTTATATACACTTTATTTTGTTTTATTTCTTAATATGATTCTCATATAGAGTAATGTGTAAGTTATGCTTTTATATAAAGTAAACAATTGTCATTTACCTAAATATTTTTTTGATTAAACTTCAATATTGTTGAATTTCATTTAAATGACTTATTGCAATTTTTTTACAGAATGGATAGAGTTTGGATGTACGAAACTGATCGGATTTCAACCGATTTTCAAAATAATTTGAACAGCTTTCTAGATTTTTCATTTGACAAGGCTTCAGATAGTGGTCGCATACACTGCCCATGTTTTAATTGTGTTGGAAGACCTTGGTTGAGTTGTGAAGTAGTTAGCTATCATATAACCAAATATGGTTTACAAACAAACTATTATGTGTGGTATCACAATGGATAGAAAATGGAATCTCAAAATGTTGATGATTCAAATGATATAACTGAATTGGAGAGTTTGATATATGATCGGTTTCCATTTATTCGACATCATGAGAAGGAAAGCATGTTCAACCAACAAGATTTCGATACAAGCACACATGATGCATCTAATGAAAATGATGATGTTGATAGGGTGAAAAAATTGAATGATGCTGCGACGACTCCAGTATATCGGCAATGTGGTAAAATGAAAAAGTTGGAATTTTTAATCTGATTATTTCATGGGAAAACTATGTATGAGATTTCAAATACTGCAGTTGATTACATTCTTACCTTCTTGAAGGGATTACTTTCAGATGATGCAGATATTCCCTCAAACAACTATATGGCATGGAAGTTAGTTGATGAACTTGGATTCTCAAAAAAAAAAATTCATGCTTGCCCGAATGATTGCAGCTTATTTTGGGAGGAAACTGCTAAAAGAAATGATTGTATCAAATGTGGAACCTCCTGATGGAAGCCAAAAGATGATGGAACACCATCTCGTGTGCCACAAAATGTAATGTGGCACTTTCCATTGATCCCCATATTACAGAACCTTTTCATGTCTGATGAAATATCGGTAAAAATGCGATGGCATGACACTGAGAGAAAAAAGAATAATGAAGAGTTGGTTCACCCTGAAGATGGATTTGCATGGCAGAGATTTGATTCTCGATATCCTGAATTTGTAGCCGACGTGCGTAATGTGAGACTGGGTCTTTCATGTGATGGTTTTAATCCATTTGGGCATATGCTTACTTCGCACAACACATGGCCAGTTTTCATACACATTTATAACCTTCGCACTTGGTTGTGTATGAAAAATCCTTACACTTTCTTGAGTATACTAATATCTGGCCCTTCTGATCCCGAAAATGATATATATGTATACATGAAACCTTTAATAAAAGAGTTTAAACTTCTTTGGGATGTGGGTGTTCCCACATACAATGCATGTTCGAAAGATATATTTCAGATGCATGCTGCGCTTATGTGGACGATCAATGATTTTCCTGCTTATGCAATGATGTCTGGATGGAGCACAAAAGGAAAATTGTCATGTCCTGTTTGTATGAAGAATACTCGATTGATAAGACTAAAATATCATCGTAGTTTTAGTTTTATGGGACATAGACAATTCTTGCCAATGAAACATCCATATAGAAACAATCGTCGAAGATTTGACAATACCATGGAGAATGACGATCCACCTCAGCGTATGTCTAGAACTGATGTGCTTAATGAATTGAAAGATTTCAGTTATTCATTTGGGAAGGGTGTAATGAAATCTAGAAAGAGGAAAAATGTTTCCAATGATACCTGTTACAATTGGAAGAAGAAGAGTATATTCTTTGAGATGTAGTATTGGTCAACCAACTTGTTACATCATTGCTTAGACATAATGCACATTGAAAAAAATATATGTGAAATGTTGCTTTCGATTCTTTTAAATGTCAAGGGGAAGACAAAATATGATTTACGATCTCGGCGTGACTTGGTAGATTGGGGGATCAGACCAGAATTGCATCCTATCTATATCAGTGAAAATAAATGGCAAGTTCCATGTGCTTCTTATGTGATGACACCTGCTGAAAAAAATCAATTTCTGGAAGTGGTAGAGACTATTAAAGTTCCTGATGGCTATTCAAGCAATATATCAAAATGGGTAAAAAAAAGAGTTGAATCTCAATTCTTTGAAGACTCATGATTATCACGTCCTTTTGCATGAGTTGATTCCAATAGAAATATGTCATCTCTTGTCCAATAATGTTAGAGTCTCAGTTATTCGGTTGTGTTATTTGTTTAGAGATCTTTGTGCTAAGAGGTTGTCCAAATCCTTCTTTCAAAAAATGTTGGCAGAGACACCATTAATTTTGTGTGAGTTAGAGAAAATATTCCCTCTATCATTTTTTACATGCATGTTGCATCTGACTGTCCATCTTCCGACCGAAATACTTCTTGGAGGACCCATTACTTTCCGTTGGAAGTATCCAACTGAAAGAAACATGTGCACATTGAAATCATATGTTCGGAACAGGAATTATCCCGAAGGTTCTATTGTGAACGGTTACTTGGATCAAGAATGTATGGATTTCTACTCAATGTATTTGTCTGATCTTACTACGAGAATAAACAGACCAATGAGAAATGAAGAAGAACAGTATGGGAAAATTGAACCCAGTTTTCCATCACTTCCTCAGATAAGAGGAATTCCAGGATCATATACATTGACGACATTAAGCCTTGAAGAGTGAGAGATGGCACATCGCACAGTGTTGTTCATTTGTGATTTGTTTGATAAGTATATCAAGTAAGTAAATTGTACATGTATCTCTTATATTATCTCTTGTAATTTTAAATATTTGTTAAACTATTATTATTTTTATCTACAGGGAATATAAATAATTGATATATAGAAAGCATCGTTCTTTATATTTGAGAAGGAATGAGACTTTTCATAACAAAGGGTTTTCTGCTTGGTTGAAATTGAAGGTAAAAATATTTCTGTAATAACTAAATAAAAATAATATTTAATTAAGTTTACTATTTTTTTATATTTCAGGTATCAAGTTTTCCTGAAGACACTTTTTCTAAGGAAATAAGAGCTTTGGCTTTTGGTCCTAATACCATGGTTTGTGCTTGTAAATCACTTGTGATCAATGGATACAGATTTATTATCACTGAACGAGCAAGAAACATGAGAACACATCATAATGGTGTTATGCTAACTGCCACAACAGACAGTTATGATAGTTCATCGGATACTAGACCTCGTTATGAAAATCTTTCTTATTATGGAGTTGTGGAGAAAATAATAATTTTTTATTATTACTCGCATGGTTGAGTCACGATGATAAAATGTCAATGGTTTGATTCAATGAGGAGGCAAGGCACCTTTATTGATGATTGTGGATTTAGAGTTATTGACATGACTCGCACTCTTGCCACCGATGAACCATATATATTGGCATCAATGGCGAAACAAGTTTTTTTATGTCAAAGATCATCATCATTCTAAATTCGGTGTAATTATTGAAGGAAATCCCAGACATGTTTTTGATGATGGTGATGATGAAGTTGACATTATCCCTGCTGTAATTGGAAGCAATCCATTTATTACTTATGATGACGCCAATAACTCAATTGTCAGAGTTGATTGTGAACCCAAATTTGTGGTGGGAAATATATAGAATCATACAGTCGTGTTCTCACCTACATGTTTCACCTACATCATTCAGAGTGTGTATCCTAGTACTTACCTTCAAACCACCATAAATCTTATTTTACTTTATGTTTTTTTTATCATAATGGTTTTCTATATTTTGTTTTTTGGGTTACACATTAGTTATCTATTTCTAATTAATTCCATATTTTTTTTCATTGCAGGAAATGACACCCATTGAAGAGAGGCAACGAAAAAAGATGATAGATAATAATCGTCGTATGATACAGATGGGTGTTCCTCCACTCATCCCTGTTGTGAGTATTTTATTTCAAATATAAATATTTCAATAACTTATAATATCATGTGTTTACTTTTGTGTTAAATTTTTTTCAAGATCCACCCCCTAGACGAGAGATATCCAACGAGGAGCATGATATTGCTCCCAGTAGAGAGGCTGGTGGTAGGAGGGGGGGTGGTGTCAGAGATGGATGATCATCTAGTGGTCCCGGTACTGAGGCCGGTGGTACGAGGGCTCGTGGGGTGAGAGTTAGACGGTCCATTTCCACAGATGTATCTTCTTCTCCCCATTTTGATCCTGGCATGTCTTCAGGGACACACTAGATATTTAGACCTCTGATGTTTACACTACTAGTTGGCCAGACGTCTATGCCATCATCTTTTTCTTCTGGTTCATTATCTCTGAGCTATTATATTCCTCCTTCTTCGAATCCTACTGCAACACAGTATGTGGCTGAGGAGCGTACACTGAGGGACACTCCACCTATACAGAATATTCCTTCAGCTTCTGCACATCCAGTGACTCCCATTGATTCGACTATCACAGGTATATTTATATAACTCTATCAAATTTTTATACCAAAAATTATTTTTATTATAACTTGTACTGATATTATTTTTCTTTAATAACAGATTCATCTACAGATGGGAGGCGGTGGAGGGGGCGTACTCGCTTGAGTGCGGTATGGAACCTCCAGACATAATTGATGGTTGAATACAATGTTGATGAAAAAATGATTGAGAAATCTGGGCAGGAATGTCAGGGTTTTTTGGCAACGCTAACCAAATACTCTGATATCATTCCGGTCAGCCCTCTCTCTTGGAGACATCTGCCACACGAAGTCAAAGATAACACATGGGCAAAAATATGGTTAAAAAATCTATTGGATTTAATGTAGTATTTTTTTGTATTTATATGAACTAATCTATTGGGTTTCATCTTTGGTTTAACTTCCCTGATGGCGAAGGTGCACGACCAGTGCATTTAAAAGAGCTAGGAGAGCTTTGGAGAGATTATAAGCATGACCTATATGTTGGCTGGTGTGATAGAGTGGGCATGGAGTTAGAGACATTACCTATCATGGATGACTACCCGATAGAGAAATATCTCTAAATGATTACCCATTGGGTGACTGCCAAATTTAAGGTATTAATCTCATTTGAGGTATTTAAATGAGAGTTTTCATATTTTGCATTAATATAATCTTATTTATTATTAAACATTATTTATGAATATTCTAAAAAAAACAAAAAAAACATTGATTCAAAGCAATACCTCCACACTTTTGGGCGTACAACTATGTCAGATCATGAGAGGCAGCTGGTACGATATAGTTGTTTATAATTTTTCTTTAGGACTTTCCCTTTTTATTGTTTCCTACTTAAATTATGTGATTTATTGAATATTGAATATATGATTATACTTTCACTTTATATTGTTTCAATGTCATTACAGAAGCACAAGTTGAATATTGAAGGACGTATCCCTCGAGCAAAATTGTTTTGCTCGAGTAGAAGAAAAAAAGATGGAATTGTGGTAAATGAACCAACCCAAGAAAAGATTGTAAGTTTTAATTTGTTTATTTCAAAGTTTAATATCTATTTTGAAATTTAATAATCTATTAATATTTTTAACAGGATGATTTAGAGGCTCTTGATGCCCAGGAGATTGAAAATTTTGGGCCACACGATCATTTATATAAGGTTTTGGGAGAGGAGCACTCTGGTCGAGTACGCTGCCGACCTGGTAAGAATATAGTCCCGACGAGGTATTGGTCTTCTCCAGGTATCCATTCTAGTACCACCGAGTTGGAACAGGTCAAGGAGCATTCAAGACAGTCTGTTAAAAGGTTCACAAAGTTGGAAGTACAATTTCAAACGAGGGACAAAGAATTTATGAAACTGATGAAAGCTTTATCTTCATCACTTCAACCAGAGGCCAGCGCGGCTTGTCAGACATTTATGTCGTCGATGGGTGCATTATCCAATTCACCAGGTAGCAACTCTAGTGGCGGTCGAGATGATGAAGTTCCTGGTGATGACGAGGATTCTAAATAGGACGAGGGCGAGGATGAGGATGAGGACGAGGGAGAGGATGGGGCTGAGGGCGAGGATGGGGCCGAGGGCGAGGATGAGGCCGAGGACGAGGATGAGGCCGACGATGAGCATGGGGACAATGACGAGGACGAAGACGAGGACCGAGATGGCGGCAAGGATGAGGCCGATGATGACAGTGGTGATGGTGATGGTGATCAGGGGCATATTGATCCATTACATTTTTTAATTCTGTATAACTCTTTATTTTTGAACCTAGTTTTCCACTCTGGGGTTTTCCTCTGCTTCATAGGGACGTTGTTATCAGATCTCTTTTTTGCACTTGATTCTTATTGTATGATTAGTCTACTACCTATACCTTTAGTATTCCTTGGTACTGTGATACCCATTTTTATATTTTGTATTACTTAGCTTTCTTAGTTATACATGTATTTCATGTTTATGTCATTTTCCCATAGAAGTTCATTTTATGTCATTTATGGCAGATAGTTTTATGCCTGATAGTAACATGCGTGGAATAATCACATGAAAATAAATGTTCTTTTGAAAGTAGTAATTGTACATTATTGTTTTGATCATACCAAGTTCATGATTGTAGCTTTATTTTTTGTCCTCTGTTCAGGTCTCACATGTTATCCCAATGCACCTTTTCCTTAATGCCTTCACGCTTCACTATTTCAGGGAGCTATGTTGGTAATAAAAATTTCCGGCAAGGATCCTTCTACACTTGGTTTGGATACTTTATCACAATAAATATTATCTTTTCTTGGTTGTAGCTACAAAAACCATTTAATTGTACTTAAGTATTAATGCTTTATGGAAACATTACTTGGGAACAACACTATTGATTGTATATATAATGTTTCAAATCCACAATAATCTTTTATTTATTGAAGGTATATTAAAACCCTACAACTATTAAACATCATATTTGTGCTTAAATGATTTCAAGTGTCATCCATACATTTTTACCATTCATTATTAAGAGTTATATACGAGATTGTGTTATTTACATGTACTCTGCTCATTTAAAACTAGACCCTATTTAAGAATAACTCAACCATATTTTTAGATATAATTCCTTTTCTATACACATTTTTTTATGTTACCTTTCATCCAAAATATCTCTTCCACTTTCTTATACAATTATTTCCCAATTTCTCATACATAGTATTTTTAATGACTTCTTATGAATAAATGTTTCCCTAATGATTATGAAAAATAGTTTCCATATTCCTTATGGTCACCATTGTAGGTTAATATGAATAGATTTATATCTGTAATTAGAATGAATTAAATGATTCCCTGTATGATATCTGGTTTGATAAGTTAATATGATCATCCTAATGTTCAAAAACAATCACTCGGAATATTATTGATTATGTTCTTATTTTTGTGTTTTTGAAGTTAATCGTGCTATTTTTGGATTTCCATTCTGTTTAGGGGATGATTTCTATTTTAGTAATGGTGGATCTTTTGGAAATTTTGGGGATGCCAACTAAATTCTAGAATGCTTATTGAAGTGTTTCCAAATTTATCATAATTACTGTTTTAACAGATTTCTTATACATATTTATGAATTTCTTATTAAAGTGTTTCCCTATTAGTCATACATAGTATGTATTGTTATTTTTAAATATTACTATATCTGCATGTAATCTTATTTCATGAATGGGAAGGTGTTGGGGGAAGAGGTTGGGCAGGGGGGAGGGGAGGGGAGGGGCAGGGGCTGGATAGGTTGGAGGGGAGGGTAGGGAAGGGGAGGGGAGGGGAGGGTAGGGGAGGGGCTGGGTGATGGCAAGAGGGAGGGGGCTGTTGGGGGAAAAGGTTGGGCAGGGGGGAGGGGGCTGCTAGGGGAAAAGGGTGGGCAGGGTGGAGGGGAGGGGAGGGATAGGGGCTGGGCAGGTTGGAGGGGAGGGAAGGGAAGGGGAGGGGAGGGGAGGGGAGGGTCGGGGAGAGGAGGACGATGGCAGGAGGGAGGGGGGGTGCTGGGGGAAGAGGTTGGGCAGGGGGGAGGGAAGGGGAGGGGGATGC
This sequence comes from Viscum album, assembly GCA_963277665.1. NCBI lineage: Eukaryota > Viridiplantae > Streptophyta > Magnoliopsida > Santalales > Viscaceae > Viscum > Viscum album. The sequence continues at coordinate 1,793,621,976 of OY728120.1, read as the reverse complement.
TGGGGGAAAAGGGTGGGAAGGGGGGGAGGGGAGGGGAGGGGGCTACTGGGGGAAAAGGGTGGGCATGGGGGGAGGGGAGGGGAGGGGAGGGGTAGGGGATGGGTAGGTTGGAGGGGAGGGTAGGGAAGGGGAGAGGAGGGGAGGGGAGGGGAGGGGCTGCTGGGGGAAAAGGTTGGGTAGGGGGAGGGGGCTGCTGGTGGAAAATGGTGGGCAGGGGGGGGAGGGGAGGGGCTGGGGTTGGGAAGGTTGGAGGGGAGGGCAGGGAAGGGGAGGGGAGGGGAGGGGAGGGTTGGGGAGAGGAGGATAATGGCAGGAGGGAGGGGGGTGCTTGGGGAAGAGGTTGGGCATGGGGGAGGGGAGGGGAGGGGGCTGCTAGGGGAAAAGGGTGGGCAGGGGGTAGGGGAGGGGAGGGGCAGGGGGCTTCTGGAGGAAAAGGGTGGGCAGGGGGGAGGGGAGGGGAGGGGCAGGGGCTGGGAAGGTTGGAGGGGAGGGCAAGGAAGGGGAGGGGAGGAGAGGTTAGGGGAGGGGCTGGGTGATGGAAGGAGGGAGGGGGATGCTGGGTGAAAATATTGGGCAGGGGGGAGGGGAGGAGAGGGGCAGGGGATGGGCAGGTTGGTATGTTTTCAAATTTATTACATCATGTTTTTATGTTCTCCAGGTCGATTACTTCTCATGATGCAGTACTATTTTTTTTCATTGACAAATGTTGTTTATCCTATTGGTGGAACAAATGGGCTATGTAAAATCAACCTGCCTTCAATCTTACCAGCCATCACAGGTAGTGGATTACCTATATTTTCACATGTTTATCATATCCAATCGAAAAATTAGATACATGTTTATTTCTCATATGTTTCCATCATTCATTTCACAGGTTGTGTTGAACGAAACATGGAAATTTTTTGGAGAAGATATGTTATACTTGATGGAAGAGCTGGGCATTGCGGGATGGGAGGGGGAGATCTGGGCAGGGGGAGGGGACTGCTGTGGGAAGGGGCTGGGCAGGGTGGGGTAAAAGGTTGTCCAGAGGAGAGTGCTGGGGGAAGGGGATGCGCAAGGGGGGGGGGGCTGAAGTGGGAGGGGGAGGTGCTGCATGTTTCATTGATTTTATTTCCTTTTATTATTTTAAATGTATGTTACTTCAGGATTACTATTTCAATTTGTTGAGAATAAATTTTCAATCCCGTTCCAATATAATATATTCTTTCTACTATTGTGTTAAGTCTGAGAACAATATCTTTATGGGTTTCTTGTGGCAGGGGGAGAATTGGTGGTGGCCATAAAATTTTTGCTGCAAATTTAATTCATTGGGAGGTAGGATAGGTATGTTAAACTGGGGATATTTCATTGATGGAATGCACCCATTAAAATGTAGAAGTTAAACATGGACAACTGTTGCTTAGTTGTGTAGATGCGTGGTGGAAAATTATTCAGGGAAATCATCAGTTTGGTTATTATGAAGTTCAATGTGTCTTTTGTGATGGGTCTTCTCTTAAAGAAAAGGACATGTCTCTTCTGCTAGGATTTATGATATGAAGTCAGCACAAAATGGTTATTGCTGAAGTGGAATCTCATCTGGGACAACTTGTGAGTTTTAAACATGGTATAAAAAATTCTACTTGGTTGGAAACTAATATTGTTATAAGTTTCATAATATTTATCATTCATGATGTCCTCTTCAAACAGATCTTTAGGGAGGGTGTCTTCGTTGCGGATGCATTTGGTTCTCAAGGCACTATCGCCAATAATTGTATCATTTATCATGAATAATGGTCCTTTCCATTTATGAATAACTCCAACATATTATTAGATATATTTCCATTTCTATACATATTTTCTAGCCTTCTAATGGAATTAGGCTCACTTATTGAAAATGTCTTAGAAAACTCAACACTTACTATAAGAAGATAAAAAAAATAATGGTTTATAATATTTTGATGCAGACCATGCAGTTAGAGTTCTCAAAGTCAGTGCTTATGAAGTGCTACCAAGAATGAAGGAAATCATGTCCCTCCCTAAATGGTACCTGCTTGGATATTTCATTTTATGCTTTTTGCATGATCACTATGCCATTGATGACAGAGATAGGCTGTACTCTGAAATTGATCCTGAACAATGTAAATTAATTTTGATGCATTCTGGATTAGAGTTTATGCTAAATTAATGGTTCTGGTGCAGCAAGAGAGGGATTCAAAAGTTCTTAGGTTGTTTGGATTTCCGTAAACTAGATAAACAAATCTGGTTTTGGGTTCTATATCATCTTATTACAATTGATACTGCACATTATGTAACTATCATTCCTCAAATTCCTAACATTAGTTCCCACACAGTCAGTATTTCTATAACTTTTATTCCTTATAGACTATTACTCATTATGTAACTTTTTTTCCTCAATATCATTAACTTTTATTCCTCCATTATGTATTCGTAATTTTTTTTCAAAAAGACATCATTTTAAGTGAATACAACAACTGAAAATACGGAAAACCGAACAAAGGAATTTTAATTTTGTTGAAACTTTAGGAAAAATATACATGGGTCATATATGATGTGTACGAGTCAACCCCGCCTCAATCCGATGCACAGTGTGGCTGGTATCACTCAAAGTGTCTCACTTTTATTTGAAATGGACAGGATTTTAAGTAAAAACAGCAACCGATATACGGAAAACCAACCAAATGCATTCGGATTATGTTGATACTTTAGGAAAAGTTTCCATGGGTCATTTGTGACGTGTACGAGTCAACCCCGCCTCAATCCAAGGGCTAGTATGGACGGTACCACTAAAAGTGTCTTTCTTTTGTTTAAAATGGATGTGCTTTTAAGTAAAATAAACGACATACAGAAAACCAACCAAACATATTCAGATTGTGTTGATACTTTAGGAAAACGATCCATGAGTCATTTGTGACATGTACGAGTCAACCCCGCCTCAATTCGAGGCGCGGTGTGGCCGGAACCACTCAAAGTGTCTCACTTTTCTTTGAAATGGACAACAGTTTAAGGAAAAACAAAAACTGACATATGGAAAATGGACCAAACACATTCGGATTCTGTTGATACTTTAGGAAAAGTATCCATGGGTCATTTGTGATGTTTACGAGTCAACTACGCCTCAATCTTAGGCACAGTGTGGCCGGTACCCCTCAAACTGTCTCACTTTTATTTGAAATGGACATGATTTTAAGTGAAAACAACTACAGGCATACAGAAAACTGACCAAATGCATTCGGATTATGTTGAAACTTTAGGAAAACGATCCATGGGTCATATGTGACATGTACGAGTAAAACCCACCTCAATCCGAGTCACGGTGTGGACTGCACCGCTCAAAGTATCTCTTTTGTTTCAAAAGGACATCATTTTAAGTGAATACAAATGAAATTTACACTCATCAACGATAGTCGCAAACTCTTTTTCATGAGTTGGGTAGTTTCAATCATGGGGTCATAAGTGACTAGAATCCTAAGAAAATACCTTTTCACCATATATTATAAACAATACAAGTTCAATGCAAAATTCATCACAAATAATTACATACCCAAATCTAGGATCAGAAAAAATGGGATATGAGCCAATTTCAAAATCTTATTCAACACTAATAGGTATTTCTCACACTATTTTTCCTATTATAATTTTATGGGGAGGTGCGGGGGGGGGGGGGGGCTGTGCTGATTGGGGGGTTGTGTAGGGGTGAGGTGAATTACTACCGGATGATTGTTGTCATTTGAAGATTGAAATAGGGAATTGTAGTACATGACATGGTTGGAAGAGTTTGATGGTTTTATGTGTTTTTTTGTGCTATTTTAGGTGTTTTTTATACTATTTTAAGTCTGTATGTGGCTTTTGTGATATTTTTTATGCTGGTGTATAGTGAAGGGGCTACTGGAGGGGGCTGTTGTGCAGCAGTTCTGGAAAAACTCAATACCAACGGTTTTAAACTGTTGGTATAAGAGTGCTGGAATTATGAAAAAACACAATACCAACGGTTTAGAATCATTGGTATAGGTGTTCTGGAATTCTGAAAAAACACAATACCAAAGGTTATAAACCCTTGGTATAGGTGTTCTGGAATTCTGGAAAAACACAATACCAACGGTTTAGAACCGTTGGTATAGGTGTTCTGGAAAATCAAAATACCAACGGTTGAAAACCGTTGGTATAATAATTCTCAAAAAATACAATACCAATGGTTCTAAACCGTTGGTATACATTGATATAAATTTAAAAAAACAATATACCAACGGTTTAGATCAAACCATTGGTATAAGGCTTTCCTCACAGATTACTAGCCTACGGTTTGGAAAACCATTGGTATAGGCTATACCAACAGTTTTCCAGCCTATACCAATGGTTTAAAACTGTTGGTATAACCTTATTTTCTAGTAGTGACTTTCTTCAACTAGAAATGGTCCACACACATCTATGTGAACTAATTCTAGAAGCTCTTTAGCCCTTTCACCTTTCCCACTAAATGGGGCTTTGGTCATTTTTCCTTGTAGACACGCATGACATACACCAAGTGGTTTTAGTTCGAAAGAATATAAATACCCATCTTGATGTAATTTTGTCAAACTTTTTCTCATTGACATGACCTAGCTGGTGATTCCAAAGTTGGGTGTGGTATGAGTCATGTGAATTAACTTTTTCATCGATTTCCATTACTTGGTATGTGTAGTCTAACACATAAAGGCCGTTATATAAATGTGCCCTACCAAAACAAATGCTATCTTTATAAAAGTAGCAACATCCACTTCAAAACTTGAAGATGAATCCATCAGTATCTAATCTGGATATTGAAATAATGTTTTTGGTTACAGAGGGTACATAATAACATCCTTTCAAAACCAAGACCATCCCAGTAGGTAATGTGAGATGGTAGTCTCTGACAGCTACAACAGCGAGTCTGGCTTCATTGGCTACTTGTAGATCCACCTCACCTCGGTCAATCTTTCTGAATATACTTGGTTCCTGTATTTGGATATAGATGTGAGAACCACATGAAGTATCTGATACCCAATTAGTAGAAATAGATAGATTTCATTCGATAACAAACTCACCTGAAGCTTCCCCTTTCTTCCTTGGCTGGGTGCAGTTTTTCTTCCAATGGCCCTTCTTGCCACATGCGAAACAAACAGCATCCTATTCCTTTGCCCCCCCCTTTGATCTTCCTTTTCTTAGAAGGCCTTGAAGAAGATTTGTGCTTAAATCTCTTCACGTTCCCTTTACTTTTATTCACCATAAGGACAGAAGGTTTTTCATGCTTCATGTCATTATCCACTTGGAGAATAAGGATAAGAAGATCAGACAGAGACTTATCAATGTTGTTCATGTTGAAGTTCACAAAAAAGTTTGAGAAGCTATGCGGGAGTGATGCAAGAATGAGATTGGTTCCTAGTTCTTCGGGGAGTTTAAACCCTATAACCTCCAAGTGCTCAATGTAGCCAATGAGCTTGACTGCGTGAGGCCTAGCTGGGGCACCTTCTCCAAGCTTGCTCTGAAATAGAGCCTTGGAGATCTCAAACCTTTACTGTCTTGATCTCTCCTAGTATAGACCATGGAGGTGCTCAAGCATGCTATAGGCATCCATGTCTTCATGATACTTCATGAGCTCACTAGACATTGATGACAACATCAAACATTGAACATTGAGTGCATCGCTCAAATGTTTATCATAGACCAGGAAATCTTCAACACTTGCCCCTTGGGCAGGCGGACCAGGAAGTGAGGACCCAAGCATGTAAAACTTTCATTCATGGTGTAGGATAACCCGAAGGCACCTAAACCATTCCTGAAAGTTTCTTCTGATGAGGATGTTCTCTTTATCCAGAATTGATCGCAGAGAAAAGGTGGTTGACAAGTTTGTCATATCGATTCTACAAATTAAAAGAGAAGATTTATTAGTACTTTCTTGATTAAATTTTATGAAAAAATAATAAATGAATTTATTAATTCTCCCTCTATTTTATCAAGTCCCAATGGCCCTCACCCTTGAACTCGGAATGTCCAGTTGCTTTGACATTCTTGTGGCAAGGATCCATATTCCCTTCACATAACCCCAACAAGGGTTGGTCAAGCTATTTGAAGGTATTTAGGTAGGCAGGTCTTTGCCAACCGTGAGATTACAATTCCTTGATCTGTTGGGTGGACCCCCCAATCCTGAAATCCTGACTTGGATTTCCTCAACTCTTGCCTCCAACATTACATCAAGTCTAGTAAGGGCTACTCCTCTTGATGTAATATGGTTAAGTCACCCCGAAACCTTTCATAAGGGCTTCCTTTATAAAAGTATGTGTCCCAAAAAGGGTTGTCAAACACATAGTTTTATTGAGTCTTGCCCTTAATCAAGTAACGGAAGGCTTGGTCTAACTTAATATGGTATTTTAGGGGTTTTATTCTTTATGTGTAGTTTTAAATTATCACATGCTTGTTAATATTAAGTGATGCTTGCTTAAGTGATTAACCATGTTCTGATAATGTTTACACATAGTCCGGTTTTTATTTTATTCCATCTTTGCATGCTTGTTCATTTTATTTATGTGACCGCGACAACACATACATAATAAATAAACCATGGAATCAGACAGAAATAAAATAAGAATGCATGATCATGAGATTCTATTGGTTAGCTTATCTAGTGGTTTTGATAAGCTAACCCTGACCTAGGGAAAACACCTTGAACCTGATGGTTCGTGTTTTGCAGCTCCCAACTGTCCAACTTTGTATCTTCTTGGGTTGGTTTCTCCTCAGCTTCGGATTTCGAACCGTCTCCTCTGGCTTGAGATATCCTCCATCAAACGGGGTTTACATTAAATAAACCATGGGCACGTAGGCCCTGCATTTTATTGGAAAAAGGCTCATAGGCCAACGAATTTAAATTAAACAAATTTAAATGAAACCATACACACATACAAGGGGTATTTGGTCTAGCTCATGATCATCCATAGCATGTAACGACATTTTCACATATTTAGAATTCAAATTCTTTTAATCATTCTATTATTTAAGATAAGTCACGCTTGAAATTAATTAATTATGATCTTATAATTAATTAATTATTTATCTTAAATTCCTTTCTGAATTTCCTTGAGATTCTTCTCATCCATATTCCTTGTACAATTCTTTGTACTTTTGGAGGAAACCTGGTGAAATCTCTAGAAAGTACACGGCGTGTAGTTTATATTTACATGGCGTGTATTTCTTTTCACCCTTTATCCAAATTGCACACCAGGGGCTTTGGCGTGTTTTCTCTACTTTGGAAATTTTTGAGTACACGGCGTGTAGATAAATCATACACAATGTGTACTTCCTTGTTACGTGGTAACCGGCCTGGCGATCTCATGTACGTGGTACGTGACTTCTCCTTTGCACACGGTTTCACTTGGGCCGGATCAGAATACACGACGTGTTGCTCCAACATACACGCCGTGTATTCCTGTTTTCCACATGCCGTTCATTTCTTGTCAACACGGGGTAATAAATACATAGGCATACTCAATTCACATGGTGTGGTTTGGCGGACCAGTGCCGGTTCGTTGAACCTAAGTTCATGACGTGTATTTTTTATTACAAGCCGTGTATTCTCGTGTTGTACAGACAGAAAGAGCGACTCCTCCAGATGAGATCCTCATTTTTATTTTAATAAAAATTAAAATTAAAAGGCCTTTTCTGTGATATGAATCGAGAAACGAAGGAGGAAGAACATATTTCGTTTATTCAGATTTATAGAATGATTTATTTCGAATTGAATCAAATAAAAATGCGTAAATTATCAACAAAAATTAAATAACTATAATCAAAGTTGTAACCTTGCTTTGATACCATTTGAAGGTTCCGGGCACAGCGGAAGCGTGTGGGTGGATGTGCCCACTTAGATTTTTGTCATTAACAATGATCAATCCGGGATCAATAAGACGATAAACGCCAGTCTCCACTAATCAAATCACAGAAATGGACAATGAAAAGGAAAGTCCCGAAACCACAAAGTAGGATCATTATAGGTTGATTATAATTAATTTAATCAATTGAAAAGAAATACCTTTTGTGTGTTCTTTCTTTTTTGATTTTCTTGATCACGTTCCGATGTGATTCGTCGTTGCGTCGCAGAAGCCAAGTGGAGACTTCCTCTAGCGGTGATCCACATGTGTACCTCATATCTCGGGACGTCTCCAAAGGACTCTCCAGGTGATAGCATGGAGAAACCTTTGCTTGAATTGTCTGCCTTAGATCATCTTGATCCGATGGAAGAGGATCTCTCTTGGTCTTGAGAGTATTCTTGGAGGAAGAGGTTCTTTCGGCTTTGAAAGAATTCTCCAGAATTGTTATGCACAACGATTCTCTTGTGTTGGAAATGAGTTGAGGTTGTGAGGATATTTTTAATTGAGTTTGAGGTTGTAGAGTTATGACAATAAATAAATGCGTTACGTGGTTCATTTATTTCATTAACTCTTATTGATAACCCCCATGTTGAATAATTAATTCCTTGACATGCGTTCACGCTGATTATAATAAATATCATTTAATAAAACGATATTTCCTCAAAATCCCGACTGGAAAAACTACATGGAGTGTATTAATAAATACACGGTGTGTACTTGTTTTTCATTGAAAACTACACAGTGTGTACATTCAATGTACACGGCGTGTATATCTTGTTTTCATTTATTCATTTCCTTTCCAAAATGGAAAGTACACGATGTGTACATTTAATAATACATGACGTGTACTTGTTTTATTTTATTCTTCCGCCAACATTAAAACAATTTAGGCTTCCTTGAATAATTATTAAACCACGTATGAGAATAATCTTTATTCTACTTGAGATACTTGAATACACTTAGTGTGTGACCCTCTAGGCCTATTTCTCGTTGGCATTAGGCGGGCTTGCCTAAAGTCCAAGATTACTGTCTAGCAATGGGTCAAGGCACCCAAGAGAAAGAAGTTGACACCGGATTGACGTATCACCACATACGAACACTTACTGTGTAATTTAATCCCTTTGTCTCAATATCTCATCAAGCAGGTTTCATGGTAGTGTCATAAACCTATATGCTTGATCCGTCATTCTTTGACTACCTGAAATAAACTCATCATTTACACCATGGCCATGGAATTTAATGCGACAGTTCTATTTCAATCAAAGGTCCAAGATATCAACTTCCATAAATGTAAGGGACAAATCCTTCCTCAACTTATCCATTAACAACATGTCACTCATGACGCACCCAACATACCCTACTTCCCGCCAACTATTTGCGTGATGGTTTTTGTCTGTAAATCTAAGTGTGCGAGTCATGACATGAGTTAAAGATAATCTTCTAGTCTAAGGACCATTACACATGCTCGTAGATAACAATTTCCTATGACACCAAGACATGCATAATTTCTATTGGCGGGTCTATTCTCATAATCTCCCATCTTGGAGATTACCAAGTGTGAACTCCATAAGAGAGGGTCTCATCTTCTTACGAGTACTCGCACATGATGGTTTGTATACTATGTGTCCTATCATAGGTTGTCATCCAACCATAGAACTTTATTTAAGAATATTGTTATAGCATTTCAAGGTTCTCATCATAGCGGGGATCTTCCATGACCTTATTAATGCAACAAATATTCCAGGACATTATTATATTATAGTCATGCAGAAAAATGAACAATATATAATAAGTGAACATTCATGTAATCAAAGTACAAAATAGTTGGTTCTTAGGACACCAACCCTTACATATCCTACCAATTAATTTTTTCCATTAATCATCCAATGAAAAAGGAAACCAAAAGTAAAAGATAAAACCTACCTGAAATAAAGGGAATGAGACAATACAACATCCCCACCATAAATGCTTTCTACCCCTAGAAATCCTTCAAGATCCTATATCTGAAAAAAGAGAAGGCCACTACTTCCTGATCAACGATTCCCACTCCCAAATCTCATGGATATACTATCCACACTACCATAGTACCCAGAAAGGGGGATCATTTTACCATACAATACCTTATCCTAGAGATCCATAATCTGAACTAGCTATTGAAGTAAAGTGGTACCGGGCTTAAGATCAATATCCTCCCATATAATAACATGGGAAGGGTTTGGTACATACCTCCTCAACTGGGAAACATGAAAAATGTCACGGATATCTTTAAATACATATGTAAATTCCAAATGATATGTCACACTCCCTAGTCGTCCAACAATATCAAAGGGCCCTAAAAACCTTGGTGCCAGCTTACCTTGCCTACCCAACTGACAATGTCCCAAGTGAGGTGAAACTACCAAAAAGACCCAATCACCACCCTATAAATCCATAGGCCAACAAAGATGGTCTGCATAATATTTATAAAAACTCTATGCCATGATAAATATCCTATGGATCAACAACACCATCTCTGTCATCTCCTGAACAACACTCAGCCCAACCAAGGACCGATCTCCCAAATATTCCCAGCACAAGGGAGATATACATGTCCATCCATATAAATCCTCATATAGAACCATCCTGATTGAATCCTGATAACTATTTTTTATAGGAAAAATCAACCAAAGGAAAATTATTTTCCCAAGATCCTTTGAAATCAAGAACAAATTCCTGAAGCGTATACTCTTAAACCTGTATAGTACTCTCTATCCATCCATCCATCTATGGATGATAAATTGTGATCAATCTAATATGGGAACCCATAAACTTCAAATTTTTTCCCAAAACTGGATGTAAAACTTTGGTCCCTCTTAGATACAACTACAGAGGAACCCTGTGATATATCACAATATCTTGGACATATAAGTCCCCAATCTATCCCACTTACATCATCTCCTTGATAGGTAGGAAATAAACTGATTTAATGAGTCAACTAATGATCACCCAAATCAAATCCTTTACACTAATAGTCTATGGAAAACCAATGATGACATTTAGAGAATTATCATATCACTTCCATACTAGAATGGGTAATGGTTGCAACAAACCTATAGGTTTTTGGTCTTCTGCCTTAATTCTCTAACAAGTAAGGCACCATGATAAAAAATACACAATCAACTGCCTCATCCTTTTCCACCAATACTGGCACCTCAAGCTATGATACATCTTGGTAGCCCCAAGGTGCATGAATCAATGAGAATGGTATCTGCTATCCAACAATTCCTGCCTTAAGAAAAATGGAATGGCTAACTTTATAAAAATTCAAAAAGCTCCACTGGGAGACTGAGACCACTCACCCAAGGTCTCCCCACCATAAAGTATTTTAGTAGATCATTGGTACTCAATGTTTCACCTGCTCAAGTTGAACACACTCATAAAAAGATGATCTATCTTTCATCAAAGTCAAAAACACATATCCACCAACCTTTTCCACTTACAATCTCATCTCAGAAAACAAACACATCATAGAATACTCCTTAATTGATTCATACATATCTTGTGCTGGTAATTTTCTTCTCAATGCATCAAAAACCACATTCCCTTTCTCACAGGTATAAGAAATATCAAAATAAAATGTCATAAGATACTATACCTATAATCTCTATCATAAATTTAGATCCCTCTGAGTAAAAATATATCTCTGGATCTTATGATCAAAATATATCATAAACTACTCCACAAAGAGATAATGACACAACATTTTAAGTGCATACACAATTTCCAACTCAATATCATAGGTAAGGTAGTTCTTCTCATGAGGGTGTAACTGGAAAGATCTATAATCTAGAACTTATTTCCCCTACATCAAGACACATACAAATCCCATACTAGAAGCATCGTAGAAAACATCATAACCTGATCCTAGCTTCAAAAGAATCAAAACTAGTGCTGAAGTCAAACTCACCTTCAACTCCTCAAAATATATCTAATACATATCATTAATTTAAAACTTTACACCCATATAAGTTAAAGCTATCATAAAAAATGTAATCTTAGAGAAGTTCTAAACAAACCATAAATAGTTACCAACTAAACCCAAGAAGCTCTAGATATCAAACACATTTCTGGGATACTCACAGTACATAACTTCTTATACCTTTTTAGGATCTACTGAGATTCCCCTCTAAAATATCACATGCCCCAGAAACTTCACTTCCCAGATCCAAAAATCATATTTTGAAATCTTACCATAAAAATGATGTTCTTTCAATGTTTGAATAATGATATCCAAATGGTCCACATTATCCTACTCTAACATAGAGTACACCAAAATACCATTCATGAACATAATAATAAAAGAGTCTAAGAACCGATGAATGATATAGTTCATCAAATCCATAAACACCATAGGATCATTAGTGAGATTGAATAGCATAACTAGAAACTCAAAATTCCCATATCAACTCCTAAGTCCCATATTAGGTATATCCTTTTCTTGGAATATGAGCTGGTGGTACCCTGACTATAGGTCAATATTATAAAACCAATGAGGCCCTTTAAGATAATAAAATAGATCATCAATCCTTGGAAAATGATATTTGTTCTTAATGATCACTTGATTCAACTTTCGATAATCAATAAAAAGTCTAAGGCAACCGTCTACCTTCTTAGAAAAGAGGATTGAAAAATCCCACAGTAACATGCTTGGAAGAATAAATCCTTTAGCCTCTAGGTCCTTAAGCTATACCTTATGTTCCACTAAATCAGCTAGTGTAATAAGGTAAGACAACATAGAAAGGGGAATCATACTAGGAAGTAGGTCTATAGTAAACTTGACCTCTCTCTATGGTGATAAACTATAAAAATCATCAGGAATGACCTTGGGGTATCCATAAAAAACTGCAGGAAGTTGACCACCCAAAAAGGGACAACTACATCAAGAAACATATCTTTCAACTAGAAAAAGATTACCCTAACATAAGGAACAAAATGCACTTCCCTTCCTAATCTAGAGTCCCACTCACCCTGGAAATCATGAGTGGCCCCATTGATAGATAAGAACTTAACCCAATGATGATCAAAATCTATCTGGTCCTTGACACTGATCATAAAATCCATGATGATAATCAAGTCTAAGATGTCAAGGCCAAGCACTAATAATTTATACACCACCTTGTAGTCAGTTATCACCACCCGACACAAAAAAAATATAAAACCTTATTCAGTCATATTTCCTAAAGATGTGGAAAGATCCAACAAGAATGTAATAAGTTCCAAATTCATTCCCAACATGTCAAATAACATTGATGATATGAAAGAATGAGTGGAATATGTATCAAAAAAATATAGCACCATAAAAGATGAGATAAACACCGTACCTCTTATGGTAGCTGACCATACTTTAGATTCCTTTAGAACATACTATACTACATAAATTTGATAGGTATTAGCCACATGAACATCCCACTTTGCCTAAGGATTAGACCCACCACCCTTGGAAGAATCAGCATAAACCTGTAAACCCTTGGTGAATGTGGATCCAACCTTACTACTTTGGGACATCCTTTCACAGAAATGTTTCAGATGGACCGATCATCCATAAAGATGAAAAGTCCTTGGAGCCTCTATAATATTAGGTCTTGTATGACTATTCCTTCCACATTGGTAGATGAAAATCTGATGCTTCTCTATCAAATCCCCTAAAACTAGTCCTAAAGAAAACTAACCACTCTTATGCTTCCTCTTTTTTCCAGAAGATACCCCTAGCTAACCAATGAACCAATTGATGCTCCACCCAAACCTACCTTCCCAGTTATGTCTGCCTCATCTAAAACCTCCATTTCAACTACCTCCACAAAGGTCGGAAGTCACATGAGTATCAACATTGACCAAATATCATGCCTCAGTCCTAATTCAGACCTATAACCTTCAAATACTCATTAGTGACAAGCTCTGGTTCTAGATGCACCAACTCAGCAAAATAGGGTGAATACTCCAAAATGGTACACTCCCCCAATTATATGGTAAGAAACTCTAGGGTCTTTGTTTCATGTAGTGTATCATAGTAAAACTATTAGTTAAATATTTTATTGAAGGAATACCATGTAATATCCTTGTGAAACATAGCTTGCATAATACAGTCCCACCATCTCCTTCCCAGTACCTCGAGCATATATATGAAAAAACCCACCTTATAGTCTTCATAAGTCTTCATGAAGTTGAAGATTCTCTCTATTCGCTCAAGACACTCCTCAGAATCCTGGGGTCCTTTTTTTACAATGAAATATGAGTGGATGATGCTTAGTAAATTCATATCCATGATACACCATGCATCCTGGGTTCCCAACACCCACTTGACCCAGAGTCCGAACAATGCGTATAACAGCTTCTACCAAAGTAGGGTTCACTAGAGTTTTCTCTTTTGAAACATGTCTCATAGATTCCCCTCTCAGATTTAGAATATCTATTCTGAGAGGCATTATTTAACAAAATACAAAATCCAACAAGTCATGAGAAAAATCCAAAATCATAGGACTAAATTTAGGTATTTATAAACAAATATTTTAAAACAATATCCATAATAGACCAAAGGACTTGTTTTTATTGATTTTTGATAACCCCCCTTTCAAGGGATGAGGGGGAACCCTTACAAGCCCCTTAGTCTTAGAGATTACATGACTCATAGTCCTTAGTTAAAATATCCAGACTATAACTACATGGAACTGCTCCTCACCAGCATCTGCATCATGATATCATCTCTCCACCTTTACATGAATGTTCGGCTAGGATTTTCATGCATGCACAGGCTGGTCCCAATGGAAATCCCATACCCTCACTTTCTTCTACATCCGTTATCTTCTACTCTGGTTAATACACGTGCGCTGAATCCTCATTTGGTGTCAACTCCTTTGTAGAGTCTTCTTGGTCCATTCAACACAAGTCCCGATGGACCGAATGCCTCTAGGTGTCCTAAAGGCCTTGAGGTGGCCCAAAATCCCTGTTGGCCCAAAGGTCTTGTGTGTCCTGAAGGCCTTGAAGGACCCGAGGACCAAATCGGTGGCCCGAAAGCCCAAACAGATGAATAGTTCTGGCTGCTACAGTACCGAACAATACCTGCTACAGTACCACTACAATGCCTGCTACAACATTGCTATAATACTACCATAGTACCAAAAGTATGTCTCTGCCCGGTTTTGAACTCAGGTCTCTTGGATGAACTTGCCTATTCCTCACCAACTGGGCTGAGGCTCTTGTGCGATTTTAAAACAATAAGAATTTAAAGAAACCAAAGAATACCCTAATTAAAAAGGAATAGTTCAATTTAAATAAAATTACCATACAATTCATTCAAATGAACTCAAACTTTAAGTCTCAAACCTGGTCAAATTCCCTAACCACCCATGGTAACTCAGTTTCAGTCATGGAAGTGAGCTGTCCATGCCCCTTTTTTGTACCTACTATCTGAATTTTTTATTATCTTAACTACTGTCTACCAAATAAGCATAACCAAACTCAGGAAATGTTAACAAAATTCAGACTAAGCATCCCTCTGATACAAAATTGTAACAAACCAACATAGGTCAGCTAGACAATCCACATGAATCGACCCATCATGTAATATAGATAAAACATGATAAGAGAATGGATCCTTGAATATAATAAAAACAAGAAATACAATAAGATTATAAAGAAGAAACATACGATATAACACAAAGACATACAATCCAAGCCAAAAGAGGCTAAACTAGAATGTAATTCAAATCCCCATGTGACCAACAGTCATCTTCAGACCAACTTAAACTGAAATAATCAGAAATAATAGAATCAATTATACTACAAGATGCTCTTCCCTTTACCAGAATCCTGTAATACAACATCTAAAAATTCCCAAAGGCACAATGGTGTAAGAAAAATCCTATTAGGATACCACTATAGCTTCTATAAAAGGTCTAATATGAATAATTCAATAATTATAGACTTAAAAAAATAGTTTTACAAATAATTTTCAGAAATTAAATCTAGTTGTAAATCATTTACCCTTTTTCTCCTATGGTTTTCATAAAATCCTTTCATATTTATAAACCAGAAATATGAAAAATAGAAGTAATAAAATAGGAAATCATATCCATGCATCAATAAGAAAGAAATTAAACACATGTCCATGAAATAAAATATCATGAAAAGTTATGTAATACAACCTCATATAAAAAATAATGATCAACAATACATGATAAAAAAATATTACAATAATTAACCATAAATGAAAAATCACCTCACATATTGGGACATAGCCTATGGGACACTGTGTATTAGAAAATAAAGATCCTAATCAGGTATAACATTGGATCTAATTGATATCGAGTCCTGCTAGTTGACATCACAAAAGGTTACCTCTTAGTGATACTATACACTACTAAGGCTACCCGTGTCTTTTTACCGACACACCCAAGGTTCCAAATATAAAATTGTATAAATTAATTTAAAAACCATGATCATATTTTTATAAAACATTTTCAAAGACAAGATAATCTACTTCAGAGTTTGAAAACCCATTTCCAAATCAAGTAAATCCGTTTTCAAAGCAAAAAACCGTTTTAAAAAACATTTGATTTCCATGAAATCATTTGAAAACACATATCACTTCTAATCAATGAAAAACCCAAAGTAATTTACAAATAATGACAGGAAATTCATTATATTAACCCATTATATAGAAACAACCACCTCAACATATTAGAAACCTAACCACCTTCAGCAATGGTGACCAGAAACTAAGAGAACCACCTTAAAAAGATGAGGCATACCAAGAAAATGGAAAGGATTGATATAAAACACTCTCTGATCAAAAATTTGTACAAATACATAGAAAAAAACATAGATGTATCCAAAAATAAAAAATAAATAGAAGGATTTCATACCCAGATAGAATTAATCTAATCATAAAGGTGATCAATCTATGAAATAAGTGATCCGATAGGGAGGGAGTCACCTAAAATCACTTAGGGGCTCTAGGTTGAGACCAAGTAAGCCTACAATAAATGAAATAAGAGACCACTCGTACATCACCCTAAAATAAAAACTCATTACTATTACATGGCATGTAATCCCATTACATTTGTTATATTCCATGAAGCTCATATACACTGAAAAACCCATCACCTTTTTATTAAAAACCAGATATTTTACATTACACGATGTAAACCCCTTAAACAGAGTATAAACCTATCACACTATGTATCCATTTCACATATTCTTCCCAAAAACCAGTACACAATGTGTACTCTATTACACGACATGTAATTTCCTAGAGAACTTCAAAAACGGCTGGTTTCAGATGAAAATTCCATCAAATCCATGGCTTCACCATTATAGATATCCTAGCAATTAATTTTTGTCATTAATCATCCAAAAAAGGAAACCAAAAGTAAAGGATAAAAAATAATTGACAGAAATGTAATAGGGAGTTAGAATTAGGGTTATCAAAAGCTAAAAATTAAAAATAAAGTAATTAACATGAATTAATGAATGAAAAATTAAAGGAAAGAATTATAAAAAAAATACCCTTCTAAAACTTTGTAACAGTCCCGGTTGAAATTATTTCAAACATAGATATGAGAACATATCATACACATTCATTTACTCCTTTCTGATGAAACTTCTATTTAAAAATTATTTTTCAATTAAAAATAACATTTTAAGTACCTACATCCAAAATATAGTAATTATAAATGAAAAGACACCTTTTCTTTTACATATTTGATCTTTGTGCTATGATTTCTTATTTTCTCTTTAAAGTAATCCCATGCCCTATTTGAAAATAATATGTATGAAATAAATTTAAATGTCATTATAATCTATAAAATTATGAAAATATTTAAACTTACATGTTCAATACATTATTAAAATTTTCTTTCACTTCACCATGGATAGATCATAGTCAGTAAAGTGTATTATCTCTGGAAAAAAACACCCAACATCCAATGACCACTAATATAAAAAAATATAATGTGAGTAGTTATTTTTTTAAGATATATATAAAAATTTATGAGATATATGTTTCATACTCTTGAAGATAAGGAAGCATCCAACACTGAACAATTTCAATCTTTTGAAGTCTTTGATCACATTATCGAGTGCATCAAATTAGATGTTTAGTTTTTACTAGAATTTCTATAGCATAGTAGAAACCCTAGGTCATCTCTAAACAGATCCATATATTATTAATTTTAAAAGAAGGTTTTGATTATGAAAAATGGAAATGTGATTTTAGAAAACAAGGGTTTTTTATTTAAGAAGCCTATAGATAAAGGTAAGAAATTAAATAAAATGTAAATTAAAAGTTTTTATTAAGCATGATCAACCTGGGGAACTCTCATGATGCTCATACTTCATCACTTCAAGAGAAAGGGTATAGATCTTTTAATACCTGTTTTGTAACACTTAGAACCAGAATGTTACAAATTTTATACTAGGATACCTCATAGGTTTTATTTGAAAACAAAAAATGATTCATCGATTACCACTGATGATTGAGTGATTTGTGTTCGACTTCATAACCGAAATCACCAAGGGAACACATGAAGAACTCGATGCGCTATCTAGGTTTTTATATTATTTCAATTTCTTGCATTTAAATGACATTAAATGGACATGGTAGTGTTTATTAGAGTTCAATTGACAAATATTAACCACACAAACACCGTAATTGAAATGGGGAAGAAGAATTGGTGAATGGTGTGTAAAACATCACATGGATGGGTACCCCCAAACATGATCATATGATTCGAATATGACATAATAGTGCATAACTCAATAAAATAAGAAGATAATATGAATAAAAATAAAATAAAAACTTATAATTAAAAATATCATTCAAATATTACAAACAAGAAGCTTAGGATTTTCATTATGTTCTTCTTTGAGTGATCATAAGGAGTTTAGAACTCCATGGAATGGGAGGAAGCCATAGATGTTGTGTCACGACCCGTCCTCGGGGCCCGTGCCGTGACTACCCCAAGCCCGCCTTCTATAGGCCAGGGGCTACCGGCTAGCACCTAAGGCGTAAATCCCAAACAAAAGGGAAGGCATTGCCTTTATAAAAGTAAACAACACAACAGAGTACAAGCAGAAGAAAACACTAAGTAAAGAAGTAAACAAGTGTGCTAGAAATACAAAGGGGCCAGAAATACAATCCCAACAGAAAGGTACAACTACAACTGAAAGTAAATTACAACTCAAAGGATAACAACTGAAAGGTGACAAGCAGCTCTTGGATCGTCCACCACGGATCCTACCTGAAGGGTAGGTACAAATGTCCTCCTCAACACTCCGTGTCCGACAGACCATCCGTCCGTCTCCTCCGGGTACTGACTCGTCGTGAGATCCACCTCCGGGTACCGTCCAGCTCAAGAATCCTCAACCACGATCAGCACTGTCCGTCGTCTACAACCAACACAACGAGGTGCAGGCATAGCCCGTGCAAGGGTGAGTATAACGATACTCAGTAGGGACCCCGAGACCCTCAAGGTCTCACTAAAATCTAACAAGGATAAACCACAAAGAAATATCTCAACAGATAACCTTTACTTAAGTATATTCTCATACATATACCTAAGTTATCAAGTAACCCATCTCAATCATGAGGTAAACACAAAGGTCATTGACTCAGCTCAAACCAGGATTTTCATTATCGAAACCGAACTTATTGAAGAGCTCCATCTCTGTCGAGTACAGTGATCCTGTCACGACTTCGAGGCACTGCTCACAAACCTAAGACTGCTGAGGTACTCCTCCTGTCGAGTACCGCGGGTCAGCCACCCAAACACAGTAGTGCTCCCCTCCGGGGTCTGCCACCCAAACACAGTAGTGCACCCCCCCTAAAAGTCTGCAGAGGTACTCCTTCTGTTGAGTACGTAGGTCAGCCACCCAAACACAATAGTGCTCCCTGCCGTGGGTCTGCCACCCAAACACAGTAGTGCTCCCCACTGGGCTATACAAGTCACTCCGACTCGAATCGGACAAGCAATCTTCAGGTCTCAACCAGCTACAAGGTCTCCGTACTCCGTACGCTCATCTCCGAGAGGATATGCTCCACAAGCTACTGGTCGATACACCAAGTATCACAAAGTCCCACGAAGAAGTATCTCAAAGGACTGCCTCATCATAGGGGTATCAACGCAACAGACGGTGCATCAAACAGACGCCTAGTCTGTGAGTTATTAGCCTTTTCGTCCTAGGGGCCAGTTTGGTTTCGTGAACGAACCAATCCGACCGTATATCAACTGTACCCCGAACTCTCATTGAGTATACTCATAGGGACTGGTTCTCAACGTGATCAACAACGCCACTGACAGTTCGTCAAACAGACGTCCGGTCTGAAAGTTATCGGCTTTTCCATTCCAGGGGCTCGGTTGGATTTCGGGTACAATCCTACCCATCCCTACTGCAAATGCATCCAAACCTCAGGTGAATTATGCCAAAAGAACCATCTCATCAAGAGGAATCCAACTAAATCTATGACACGTCAATCGGACGTCCGATCCTTAACTTATAAGTGTTTTCTCTCCGAGGGCCCAGTTGGTTTCGGGTTCGAACCAACCCGGCCATACTTCAAATGACACCGGTTAACCAAACCGGTCACACCATTGCCATCCATACGAAAAAACACACGAGATGGACTACCCATTGGTCCAAAACGGATAGCTGGTGAAAAGGTTGCATTTCCCCGCAACACGTGCGAACCGTGCCTTGTGGGGCCCGCTCCTCGACCTCGACTTAAATATCCAAAACTTGTCTTGAAACATTCGTCTTAATTTCAGGGCCGCAACGTCGCGGACGGTTTTTCATTCCGACACCGTATGAGAGAGATATGTCAGATTCAAGATCCCGTAATAATAATATTATTATTATTTGGTGTTTTGTGGACCTGAGCCATGAACCAAAATTTAGTATCCAGCATTAGACATGAATCGACTGTATTAATGACGAGATTACATCGCCACTGACGACAAGCCAATCAGACGTCACACGCATTAGTTATGGCAGGTCGAAGATTTAATAATAATATTAAATCTATTATTTTCCGAGTGCTTCAGGTACCTGATCCAAAAACCCGAAAATGATATCCAATATTAGACTCGGAATGTCTGTCTCGGAATCTAGGTCGCACTACCGCAGACGGTTTGTGAAACCGAGGTCGCACGAATAAGTTGCGGTCGAAAAAGTATTTTATCAACAAAAATAATAATATGATTATTATAGTATTGTTTTTAATTGATTTTACCTCAAATAAACACAATGTCACCACCACCCTCTCTCTCCAATTGGTGCTACTCCCTCCATTTCACGCATGGAAATCCTTAATCAAAGCATCACATTCATTGGATTCTCTTTCTTTCTTTAATTTTAATTTAATTCCTTCAAACGTTTTCTCTCTCCAATCTCCTTATCCATTCATTGTTTCTTCTCCACCAAACCCTACCAGTCTGGCCTTCGGACTTCCGCCGTCCCGGCGTGGCGCGCCGACAGCGCTTTCCATGGACCACCGGACACGCTCCGGTGGTTCGATTCGCCTACCGTCTGCACCCGCGTCACTCTCGGGACCTTCTCTTTACTGCGATGGCTTCAAATTGCCGTTGTGGCCCGTTTCTTCGTCGCCTGTCATCCCGCGCACAAAAGAACTAACAGTGGAGGGTCCGGGCTTGTTCGTTAGCCCGTGCCCTCCGCATTAGAAGCTCAATCCATAACTTCTCAACGAAAAGGGTTTAAATTATTCAAGATAAATTATACAAACACCCTACAATTAAAATACGCATGCACGAGGGTAAAATTCACATATACATTTTATATGTAAACCCCCTTCCTCGAAAAGACGTTGCACGTCGTCGAGCCGCGGAAAGAGGCAAGCGTTGCGATGATCGGACATCGCGAAAGATCAGTTTCGGTTCCGTTGACGTTGGAGGAAGAGTCTTCGTCGTTGCGGATTCCCCTCGACGGTGTCTCCTCCTTTGATGGAGAACTGGGAAGCATTCTTCATCGCGAAGGAATGATCGTTCTTCGTCGGTGAGTTGGTAATCTTCAAAAAAAAACTCAAGAGCTCTCCAATCCTCCACACAACAATTTCCAACCCCATATTTCATCAAGTCCCCTTGTTTTAAAAGATTCCAATCATTTAAAAAGAATTCAAAGAGGTGTGACAAATATAATTAATAAGGTTATTAATTATCTTAGTTAGCTTAATCTTGGGAGGTGGAGAGGATCCACTTCAATAAAAGATAAATTGGAGTTTCCATGCATCTAAAAAGGGATGAGTTATGGGGAGGTGAGGAGTTAGGGTCTTGTGTGGGCCCCACCACACTAAACTCTCCCATGGGAGGTTAGGTGGGTGTGTTCCCCACCTCTAACTTCCCCTTTGTTGAAAATAACCACCTACCTTGAATAAAATTTGTACACATCAAATTTTATTTGATTTAATCTCATTCCCAAATATTTAACCTCAAACCGCTCAAAACACAACTATGAAAAAATTCTCCTTAATCGAATATCGGTGCTGCAAGTTCATCGGTGTCCTCGTATTTCAATTCCGAGCACCTGTTCAAAAGATAGAAAAACCCGCACGTACGTTTACTGAACGTACCCGAAAAAAAGTTTGGAAAATTATTATCAGTCACCTTCGACCTACTGCGGTCGAGGTTAGGCTCTACCTAAGTAAAACACGCCCCAATAACTCATTGATACTCTTGGTTTTTCAATCCGAGTTACCATTTAGAAGTTATAAATTTTACAATAAAATAATTGTCACTTAATTATTTTATTTGCGGCCAAAAACTAACTTTTTCTGGTGGCCCGTGCCGGCCAAAGTTAGTATCTGCTTAAATAAACCATTCCCTCCTGAGTTCAGCGGTGGTCTTAGATTTTTAATCCAAGCTACCGTTTGTGAGTTATAACCATTTGAAAAATAAAATAATTTATTTAATTATTTTATTTACGGTTATGCCATTTTTGGAATTTCTCACAGGAGGCCCGCGCCGACTAAACTTAAGTTGTGCCTAGGGTAATCCCGCCATCCTGAGCGCAACGATTCTTTTGGATTTCTGATCCGAGTAACCGTTTAAGAGTTATTCCACTTTTTCAGTAAAACTGCTTACATGCGTTAATTTATGCTTAACAAAACTTCATAAAATTATTCCGGGCACATCGGGCCTCAGAATCAGGTGCCGTTAGAAACTGAGTAATAGTAAAATTCCAAAGAAATTAAGAAAAAAATATCCTTGAATTTTCTGGGTCTCTACATGTTGAACTATCACATTCCATAGACTCCATAAATTATAGGATGAGGAGAGGAATCCCTTGTTTCTATAAAATGGAATATATTTTCATCTTGTATGAAATCTCCCAAATGAGGTGCCTAATGTTCCTTTTTATAGCAAAAAATGGGAGGTGGTTTTGGGCACACAGGTTTTAGGTTACCACTTGGACCACAGTTATGGGATAGTTAAACACCTTATAAAGAATTGGAAAAAAGAAAAATATTATTTTCTAACCTCCTATCTATATTCGTGTCAAATTTTGTGGATATATAATATATAAAATGGGATATATTCCCAAAATACATAACCAAACTTTTGACATTTCTCAGATTATTTTTCCTAGATAGATCAGTTCGGTTGGGCCTCTTAATGGGAGAATTGGGATTGGGTGTGTTCATAAGAGTTGTATCCTACTGAATTTTGGACAATAAAAAAATTTCATCATAATTAGATGCATGTATTAGCTTATGTGTGTGGTTTATTCCACTAGTATGCTTGGATTCCTATGTAGTTTGACCCATTTTTCTTCAACTTCATCCTGGGCCCTCCAAATGAACTCCACCTATAATGAAAACTTCAAAAAAAGTAAAATTACCCTTTTTTAAAAATTATAAAAATTAAATTATTGAATCAAACATGAAGTTACATTTGTTATCAATAAAAAACCAGTTTAACATAGTGGTATAAGGGTGAAATAAAATAATGACTTGTGGTGTGATCAGTCTTTGAGAAATGTAAAAATTTTTTTATACATCAGTCATTTTCCTATCTATAAGATAAATAAATTGTGCATCCATAAATCTATATAATTATTTCATATCATACTACATACAAATTTTATAAATATACCTAATACAAAACAAACATAAGTATAAAGTTTCAATAAATTAAAATAATTAAAAGATATATGTTAATCAAATTGCATTGAAAAGACTTACATCATGTTGATGGACAACTTATATCTAGTTATAAGCTCCATGATATCATTTTTAAAAAGTATTACAATCACTGCATGCCCATAAGTTCCATATTCCATTGGAATGTCATAAAATTCTAATAAAAAATTTTAATATGTTAAAAATCTATCAAGATTAGAAGAAGTTGTATCTAAAGTCATAATAACCAACATTTATTGTTGTCTATACAGTATGTCTTTAAATTTAAATCATTCCTATAAAAAATAGAAAAATATATAAACTTTAAAACTTTAAAATTATTTTAATAGAAATATGAAATAAAAATATAATATAATAATACCTCAATGGTAATTTTTCAAACAAGTCTAGATGACCAAAATTAAAAATGGACGATACTTTGTCCAACTGTACTGACCTCATATATAGGAAATAGTATTCTTACTGATCTATCAATAATATCCTGTATAGTGAATATAAGATTATATATATCTATATTTTGATGATGAATGGTACTTATAATATAATATATCATACAATATGCAACAATATGAAGATGGACATCATTACCATATAAATCACAATAAATTGGAAGTTATGGAGTTGGAAGTGTAGGAGTTGGATAAGTAGGAGGAGGTGGAGGAGTGGGATCTACTAGTGGAGGTGGAGGAGTGGGATCAATATCCTGAAACCATATTTACATGTATAAAAACATACACTATACCAAATCTCCAATCCTTTCCTCCGTCATCTTGTAAATATCTTGAATTGTAGTTGACAAGGCTTCAATTTTTCTTTTATAAATATCCTCCATTGAAGAAGCTTTATAACGAGGAATCACTTTTTTTACCAATAAAACTTCCAGGTACCTCTTACATGACCTAGGTTTTTGTGATTTCCCAATGAATTATCTAAAATACCCTTACTACCCATAGGTATGAAGGTCCCCTATGTTCTCTGATCCTTAAGGGATTCCTGTATAGAATATTTGAAAAAATAATTAGCAAATCACAATATATAAATAATTGATTTAACTAAAATAAATAAATAAAGTAAAATTCATACAATCCTCTCAATTACAACCCATAAATATTCCATAAGATAGTATCCCCTTTTTCTCATATGACCCCTCTTACATTTTACATGTCTTGATAGGGGGATGGAGGGTCAACCTCTACGAAGCTTGATGACTCAACTATCAGTTTTTGAAAATTTTCAACTATAATTTATTCTTCCAATAATGCATACCCTCCACAATATTGTCTATACCTAACAATTAAATCCTATGTGAGGATTTCTTTAAAATCCCTCCATCTCCTAGAATCCATTGCTATAAATTTTCTTATGACTCCTCCAGTATTAGGTATATTATATGTCATCTAATAATAAGGGGTAAAATCTATATTAGTATAAACATTTCATGATAAAGTAAAATAATAACAAAATATATTACTAAAATTATGCCCCACAATTGAGATATTTTCATTTTTTCAACACTTCTCTAATGATAAATCAAAATACGAACTTTTCCTTTATCCTGTAATGTAATAAAATTCATTTTTTTTGAATTTAGACCCCTAGTAATATCATTATCATCAAATTCGATTGGTATACTATGGTCCATATTATATACAATTAATAATTTTGTTAAACGTGTGCTTCCATGTTTACCAAACCTCAAACTCCTTTTCCCCCTATGGAAGTAGATGGATCCCATGCAAAAGGATGAGGAGGATCATCAATAGGAGTACGTGTACGATCCTAACTATAAGTATTTTTACATTCCTCCCAATAAGTATGCGATGGATTAGATGTTTGATATACCGTTATCCTACAAATAAAATCCATGGATAATTAGTTCACAAATATACAAATCCAACTATTACATAAAAAAGTAAATAAAAAATAAAAAATGATCAAACAAAAATTAAACTAAAATAAATTTTTTTTATTCATATTTGTTATAGTTAATAAAATTTATAACATTAATGGGAGATGAAATTACATAAATGAATGAAAAAAAATCCAAAAATGGTGTGTGAATAATAAACAATTAGTAGACAACTATACAAATCCAATTATTACATATAAAAGTAAATAAAAAATTCAAAACGATACAACAAAAATTAAACTAAACTAAAAAAAATTTATTCATATTTTTTAAATTAGTTAACTAAAAATATAAAAACAATAATGAGAGATGAGATGACATAAACGAATGAAAAAAATCCAAAAAATGGCATGTTAATAGTAAAAATGATCCAACATATTACACCATTTTTTACACCAAAAAATAAAATTATTTGAATATACAATTTTATAAAATTTATTTATTTTTATTTAACAAATTAGATAAAAATTAATTGTTTTTCCACTAAATCAGAAAATATATAAGTTAAGTAAGGGTAAACATGGTAAAATAAACAAAAATAAACTAATATAATTTTTTTTACTTATTAGTTATAATATTTGTTTTAATGAAGAAAATAAAACTAATATATCTATCATTTTATGAAATTTAAAAAAGTAAAAAATAAATAAATATATTTTACCAGAAACTAAATTATCGGTTTCCCAAATTTCTTCCTCATGATCATTTTGTATGGAAAAAACCATGTCAATTATGTGATCATCAATATTATCTGTTAATATTTCCATGGAAGTATGGATCTCACATAAATAAATATCTTTGTCAAGTTTTTCATCACCAATATACTATTTTTTCCATGTAAAATGATAGACCACTGCATATCAAATTGATCATGAAAATAGATTTTTTTACATGTGTTTCCATGATAAAAGGATCAACTATTTATTCCAATCTATTCAAATTAACTAGTGTTATTATGAATTCATCATGTATGACACTATTGTTACTGATAACCCATTTATAGTTAAATAGTGGAACTCAAAATTTAATGTAATCAACATCCCATATTTCTTCAATGAATTCATAATATACACTTGATGTGGAGATTGAGTTTTTGTCTTTGGCACTAAAACATTTCATTGCCTATGCGGACACTAATACACTACTATTATGAACTGTACTTATATTATCCTGATCTTTTGTATGAAATATATATCCATTAATGTCATACATGGACCATGTTATAAAATTTAAACTTGGTCCAACCACAAACCATATCAATTTTTCTAAAGCATATGATCTACCAAGAAAATTCTCATTAAACCATGTAAAACATTTTTTTATGCTCATTGAAAATTAACATATGTTTCTTATTTGGATAACATTACTTTGACAAATTAATATTTAATATTATATATGGATGAAAATTATCAATGTTATTCAAGATGTATAAATGTACCTTATTTATCTGTTCACCTATCAATGATTTTACTTTCAAGCTAAGAATCCCCTTTCCCCCATAATTGACTTGTTCGTAATGATATATAGGAAAACTGATGCGCTCCACTATAGACAAGTAGCTTGTAAAATACTACACAACCTCCTCATAAATATACTTATCAATAATGAAGGCTTCAGATAGATATAGATTCTTAACATAAAGTTTCAATATCTTCATATAAACTTCAAAAGGATATATCTAACATAGATATATAGATCCAAAAATCTTTATTTCCTACAAATAATAAACTATTAAATGCACCATGCTATCAAAAAAATATGGAGGAAAATATATTTCTATTTTACAAAGTATAGAAACTGCTCCATTCTCTAAATTTTTCAAATCATTCAAGTTAGTCTCCATGTTATAAATTGAATTGAAAAAAGAACACCTTCATGATAGTCATTTTGATAGGGATGATAAATATTCCCTGGAATGCAAATGGTAGGATCTATTTATCATGATGTGACAATAATGATATTTCATACCTTTCAACTTAAAATATTTTAGTGACAAAATTTTTTACATTTGAAGAATAACCCGGCAACACTTTGATAACACGAAGACATTGACAAAAGATAATTTTCTCCATATTGAATAATGTATGAAAAGATGAAGGAAGTCATGTTCTCCTTCCATTAGGAGTGTTAGATAACTCTAAACACATTCCCATTAAGAGTATGTCCAATATTGCATTCAACCCATCTTTCAGATCTCCTTTTATATCTTACAATGTTCCAATCAATCTGTCACATATATTCTTCTCCACATACATGAAATAAATGTTATGTTTGACCTCATGATATCTCTAATATGGTAGCTTAATAAATATTTACTGTTTCTTCCAAATATTTCTATATTTACCAGAATTTTGTGTCTTTCTAAATGTCACATCAATTTTTTCACCCCCTCAAAATTCTAATCAGTGGAAAAAGGTTTTATAGTAATATAAAATTTTTATGATCTGTTGAATGAATTTTTTAATCTTCAGTAAGAGTGATCTATAGAGAAAAAACTCCAATTAACCATGTATACTATTTTTTCTCCTATGTTTTAGTTTATAATATGAAGTATGTTGTTCAAAAATTAGACAAGATTTATACCCCTTAACCCTATATCCTGAAAAATTTCCATATGATGGGATGTAATTTATAGTAAACATAATCATTTCATGTAGTTGAAAATGTTCCATTTTATAAGAATCACACACCCTAATACATTCCATTCATAAATGTTTCAAATAGTCAATAAATGGTTACAAGAAAAAATCAATATTATTTCCAGGCTGCTTTGGTCTAGAGATCATCAAACTCAACATGGAATATTTTTACTTAATACAAAATTCAAAAGATAAGTTTTAAATTACCAATAATATAGTTCATGAACTATGTGTGCTACTAAGGCTTCAATATTGATTCATTATATATATATTCAAAATCCAAGTATGAGATTTCTAAATTCATTTTTATGTAGGAAAATATTGATAAATTATATTCCACTATTGAAAATCTGCTGGATGTTGTAATTTTCCATCACATATCTGCTCATCTACATTCTATATTAACCTTTTTAGATCATTTTATTTTGAAAATAGACATTTAAAATGAGGAATTATAGGAAGATAACAAAATTCATTGACATGATTCTCTATAATTTCTAAAATATCCTATGATTTTTCTTTAAACTTATACCATGATATCCAACATTTAGGATACTTTGATAGAAATTATCATTCCTTCCTATATAGCACACAGTCATTTAGGTAGACATGTTTTTTCTTATACCCCAAACATATAAGGCATTATATTTTATTTTATTTATAATGTGAATCTATAAGATCATTTTCTTTAGGAAGCATGTCTTTCAATAATAGTGACAAATTTGTCAAAATCTTGTAACTCCATACATATTTCACCTTTAAGTTAATAAATATTTACACCATCAATAAAACCATAAATTCTATACAACCTGAATACAATGGTTTATCAGACTAATTATCTTGAAAATCATGATCATCATCATCAATAGATCTATAATTCCACCCAGATTCACCATGCCGAATCCAAGGGTGGTAAATTAGATTAAAAATATAAAAAATTAAATAATATTTTATCTCACCTCATTCCAAATTCTTTATATTTAAAAATTTTATCCATGTATAGAAAAACATGTCATTTTTTGGAACATTTTGTTTAGAAAATTCAAAAAAAAATCAACACCTTCCTTATATTCATCACTTGTTTGAAGTGCAATAATCCAACTTAGACTCATTATTATCTATAACAAATATCCAAAATTTAAAATTAGTTACTATATTTTAAAATTTAATTTGAAATTTACTTGTATAAATAATAATAAAAAATATCATAAAATATTTCAAAAAAAAAGAAATTCAACTTATTTGATAAATAAAAATATATCTTTGTACACATTAAATTATTATTATTTAATAAAAAATAAAAAAACTTTAAAAAAGAAAATCCCAAACCTTAATTAAATTATCATTCTCTAATTTAGTCATATTTATTAAATTATATTATCATTATTTAATTAAAAAATTACAAATGTTAAATGAAAAACAATCATTCATTAATTAAAAAATATCTAAAATGTGTGAATAATCAGAATTGAATATATAAATATAAAAAATAATGTGAAATCAATGTAAAATTGGAACAAGAAATACAAATGAAAATACCTTATATGCATATAAAATAAAAATAATAAACAAAAATAGTAAATTGATATCAGAACCAAGATGATTGAGAAGGTGAAACTATTGGGAAGAAGGTGAAAATGGTGGTTGATGAAGGGTGATGGTGTTAGAGTTGGTGGCCTAGAACCAACTACATTGTAATTTATTCATTAATAAATACCTTATCACATCTTGATTGTTTTTCTATGTGAAAATTCATGTGATAATGTCTTAAGGATAGCTGTTACATTAAAGGGTCATAACGGATCCCTGCTATGATGAGAACCCGGATGTGCCATAACACTGTTCTTGAACATATATTCTATGGCCGAATGATGTTATTTTAGGGAAAAAAATAATAAATTACATTAGGGGTGAGGACTCATAAAACTTTTAGGCACCTTCTTATGGTGTGCTCCCTTGGTAATGTCCAGGAGGATATTATGAGAACGAGACCCACCAGTAGGAAATCCACATTTCATAGTGTCATTGGATGTTTCTATCTGCAGATGTGTATATTGGTATTTAGACTTTAAGATTATTATTAATGGGTATTACAACTCAAGAACTTTGATGTATTGACGAAAACTGTGACGATACACTGTTCGCAGCGAGGTTGGATACGTTGGGTGCATCACAAGTGATATTGCATTAATAGATAATGTGAGAAAGGATTTGTCCCTTCTATTCCATAATAGAAGTAGATATATCAAGCCCTTTTATGGAATTGATATAGCTAAAATAAATCCATGGCCATGGTGAGGAATGGGCAAGTTCAATTATGGAATGTCAAAGAAAGAATTATCGAGCACATGGGTTGATGTCACAAGCATGCAACCCACTTGATTCGAGATATCATGACAAAGAGATTACATTACACATTAAGCATTCATAGGAGGTGACACATCGTTGCAGTGTTAAATTCTTTCTCTATGGGTGCCTTGGCGCGTTTCTAGAAGCCAACCTTGGACTTTAGGCAGGCTCCACCTAATACCACTGAGAAAGAGGCTTAGAGGGTCACACACTAAGTGTGTCCAAGTATCTCAGTTAAATATTAATTTAACAAGTTGAATAAAGATTATTCCCAACTGTGGTTTAATAATTATTAAAGGATTCCTGATCGCATTTATTTGGACACTAGTTATTCGAGAGAATATATTGTGGGCGAAATAATATATTTATTAGCAAGTAATGCAATGATATTTATTTGAGAAATAAATAGTCATTATTCAAGGTCTAATAAATGCGGTGGAGGAAATTAAGAAAAATGGAAAATAAAAGTACACACCATGTATATTAATATATACACACTGTGTAGTTTTTCTGGTAATTTATGAGATATAATATTATTTATTTAATTAAATAATATTAGGTGTAATTCGTTTGGTGTGTGTCAAGTAATAATAATTGTCAACTGTTATTATTAGACATGGGGTATTACTAAGAATTAAATGAAATGAATAAATGCTTTCGTGTAATTAATTAATTTTATTATTCTATGTAATTAAAATACCAATTATATATTTCTCAATTGCCTAGCCATTTTGTGTGGTTGTGCACAACGGCTTTGGAAAATCTCTCAAGCCAAGAGAGAATTCTTTTTTCACCAAGAACGCTCTCAAGCTACGAGAGAGAGACCCACCTCCACCGGATCAAGGAGATTGAAGGCTGACATCGCAAGTGAAGGATATTCTACACTAGAACCCAGAGATCCCTTCAGCGACGTCCAGATATATGTGGAGCACGTGTGGATAACCGCTAGAGGAATCCTACACTTGGATTCTATGACGCAACGACAGATCACATCTGATCATGATCGGAGACATCAACGAAGAAAGTATTACATAAAGGTAATTCTTTTCAATTAATTAAATTAATTATAACCAACATATGATAATTCTCTATATAGTTCTAGGACTCCCCTTTTTTTTCATTCTTCGTTCTATTCTGAAGATCCGGCGTTTTATTATCATGACAGATATTAGATTGATTGTTGTTAACACTAAAATTATAGTTGGGTACACACACCAACGTGCTTCTGCTACACCCAGAACCTACAAGTGGTATCAAAGGGTTTCATATTGTTGATTATAATTATTTAGTTTTTCATTGGTGATTTACACATTTAATAATTTATTTTTTTCAATTCAAGTTAATCGTTCTTTAAATATGAATATCAGGATCTGTTCCTCCTCTCTCGTTTCTCGTTCGCCTTACAAAAACTAATTTTTCTTTTAATTTTGATTAAAATAAAATAGAGGATCTCATTCAGAGGTTCCAAATGTTCCTATCCATACAACACCAGAATACACGATGTGTATTTGGAAGTACACGCCGTGTAGTCTAGGTTCAATGAATTGGATTGGTCTGCCAAATCAGGCTATGTAAATGGATCTTATCTAAGTCTTTAAGAGTTTGTGTGTTGAATAGGAACAAGTGACACATGGTTTCCAGATTACATGCCATGTGGCCTATGAAACACGGCGTGTAGTCCCTTCAGGTTAGGGTTCGACCATGTACCCCATACACGGCTTGCCCTGCTAGAAACCGTGTAACACAGATACTACACGACATGTGTCCCATTGAACACACAATGTACTCTGAAAATTTCCTAAGTACA
The DNA here is from genome assembly GCA_963277665.1 of Viscum album. Taxonomy (NCBI): domain Eukaryota; kingdom Viridiplantae; phylum Streptophyta; class Magnoliopsida; order Santalales; family Viscaceae; genus Viscum; species Viscum album. Next base: position 1,793,589,209 of record OY728120.1, on the reverse strand, counting down.
TCTACACTCCATGTCCCCGGGCATGTACTTCGGATGGGCGGTGAACAAAAGTACACGCCCAGTAGTTGGAACTACACACCGTGTACTCATCCAAATTACGCATATTTATTAAAATTTATTATTATATTATACAAACCCATGAGGCGTGTACCATAGTGTAGGAATAAAGATGGGGCACAACACATGATAGGTGTTTTATATATATGTGTTTAATTTAACATCTGCGTAATGTTCATTTCTACTCATTGGGTAGTTATGAATTGGAATTCACAGGGTTGTCTCCAAGGTACAATTTACATACAAAGATAATTTTAAATACATTTATTTGTTTAAAATTATGATGGATGAGAATCTCAAGGAAATTCATAAAAATGGTTTAAGATAAAAGGATTGATTAATTAAAGATAATTAATTGATTCGAGTGTAATTTATCTTAAGCAAGAATGATTTAAGAATTGAATAATAATTTTATTTATGAGTAAATATCGTTTCATGCATGGATGATCATGAGCTAGACCAAGACCTTTGTATGTGAATGGTTTCTTTTAATTAATTTATTTAAATTAAATTTGTTGGCCTGCAATCCTTCTCCTCATTAATATGTAGGGCATGTGTGCCCAATGTTTCTTTTATATAAAACCCCATTTTACCCCCCACCTTCATGTGAGATAAAAGAATATGTAATGTATGGAGCTCCCAAGCTAGTGGAGGTGGCTCAAGTGAGGATCCACAGTGAAACCAATCCGAGAAGATACAAAGTTGGATAGGTGGAAAGCTGTAAACACGAACCCAAAAGGTTCAAGGTGTTTCTCCCTTAGGTCTTGGGTTAGTTTATCAACCACTAGATAAACTAACCAATATAACAAGCTCATGATCATACCATTTAATTTATTTATGTTAGTTGCATGGTTTATTTATTGTCGGTGTGTTGTCACAATCACACAATTAATGAATTAAACAAGCATACAAGATGAAACTAAAATAAGACTGGATTATGTGTAAAATATTATCTTATACATGGTTAATCACTTAAGTATATACCAATTAATATTAAAAATCATGTAATCAAAGAAAATAAAATGGAAATTTACATATAAGGATAAAATCCCTCAAAGAAATATTAAGTCGGTATAGCCTTCCATAATCTTCGTTAGAATCGAACCATAGTTCAAAGTGCATGACCAACCCTAGTTGGGGTGATTTCAATTATCAGGGAATTCTAATTCAAGGTTTTGGGTTGAATTGACTTGGTTCTCATCAAGGTTTGACTGCCACAGCAGGACTTGGTGTGACCAAGAGGCAATGGTTGAGGAAATCCAAAATAAAAGGATTTCAGGATTGGGGGGTCCACTCAATGGATCAAGGAGCTACGAGTTAATGTAGTTGGAATTTGGAATGACTACCTAAAACCCTTCAAGTTTCTTTACCAACCCTATTTAGGTTAATTCGAAGGGCAATATGAATCCTTTCCACTAGAATATCCAGGAAATAGAATATTCCAAATTCAATGGTGAGGGCTATTAGATTTCGATAAAATAGTGGGAGACTAATAAGTATTAATTTATTTATTTGTCGCAGTTTTATCATAATAAAGTACTAAACCTTTTCTCATCTTAATTTTTAGAAATGAAAAGAAAAATACTTCAAACATATCATTGCGAACCATACTTGAGAAGAAAAACCTTCTCACCAGCACCAATTTCCATGAGTGGTAGAGGCGTTTACGCGTCATCCTTCGCCACGAGAGGAAATTGTATGTGCTAGAAGAGCCTATTCCAGTTGGTCCTGGGAAAGAGGCCAGTGATGAGGAACTATCTCTCTATATGAAATATATGGATGATGCCATATATGTACAATGTTTCATGCTATTGGCCATGTCTAATGATCTCTTGAAGCAACATGAAAACATGGATGTGTATAACATGATGTATCACCTTAAGGATCTCTACCAAGAGAAGGTGAGATGGGAGAGATATGAGATCTCCAATTATTTGTTTAAAACTAATCTTGGAGAGTCTGCGCCAGTTGGGCCTCATGTAGTCAAGCTTATTGTCTACATTGAACGCCTGTACATATTAGGGATTAAGTTCCCGGATGAGTTGTGTACAGATCTCATCCTATCATCACTAACCAAGACCTTCTCTAGATTTATTGTCAACTATAACATGAGAAACAATGAGAAGAGTATATTAGAAATTCTGACCTTAATTCTCTAGGTAGATAAGGGCACAGGGCATGACAAACCTATAGTCTTTATGGTGAATAAGAAAAGGAAGGACAAGGAAAAGGGGCCAAGGACTTATAAATAGTCTGAAGCCCCCGAGCACTATCCCTCTAAGAAGGGGAAGATCCAGAGATAGGGCAAGGAATGGGAGGCGGTATGTTTTTAATGTGGAAAGCAGGGCCACTGGAAGAGGAACTTCACCTAGAAGCATGGGGATGCTAAAGGTGCGTTCATTATCGAGTGTAATCTTTCCATTTCTACACATTGAGTATTATATACAGCTTGTGGGGATCACATATGTATTCAAATGCAAGAACCAAGTATATTTAGAAAGATTTATATAGGAGAGGTGGATCTTCGAGCTTCCAATGGTGCTAGGATGGATGCGTTAGCCATTGACGATTACCACCTCTCATTGAAAACTGGGATGATTTTGGTTTTACATAACTGTTATTACGTGCCTAGTGTTACCAAAAACATAATTTCTATATCATTTTTGTATATGGATGGATTTATTTTCATGTTTGGAAATAAGGGATGATTATTATATAAGAACAACGTATTTTATGGTATGTCGTATTTAAATAATGGTTTGTTTGTATTAAATTATGAAAACCAAGTGTTGTAAATCGATAAAAAAACAAAATCACATGACTCATACATCACCCAGTTGTGGCATCACCATATCGGTCATGTAAATGAGAAGCACTTGACAAAGCTCTACCAAGATGGCTATTTAGACTCTATTGAGCTATAACCACTTGATATATTTCACTCTTGTTTACAAGGTAAAATGACCAAGGCATATTTCGATGGACAGGGTGAAAGGGCCACACAACTTCTATGATTGGTGCACACGGATGTGTGTGGAGCATTTCTAGTAGAAGCTAGAGGTGGATATTCTTAATTAATTACTTTTACTAATGACTTAAGTAGATATGGATATGTCTACTTAATGAGTTATAAGTCATAATACTTAGAGAAATTTAAGGAATTCAAGAATGAGGTAGAGAATCAGCTTGGTAAGAAGATAAAGAAGCTTTGATCCGATCGAGGTGGAGAATATCTGAACCAAGTATTCATCGATCTTCTACGGGATTCTGGGATTCTATCTCAGCTCACTCCTCCTTATACACCACAGTGGAATGGTGTTAGTGAAAGGAGGAATCACACCTTGTTGGACATGGTGAGGTCGATGATGAGTCATGCAGATCTTCCATTATCCTTTTGGGGATATGCATTAAAAACTGCAGCATACACATTAAAACGATTACCAACTAAGGCGACAAATGGAATTTCATCCGAGTTATGGAATGGAAAGAAACCCATTTTGTCGCACACACATGTATGGGGATGCGAGGAATTTGTTAAATCCTTATTAGGAAAAAAACAAGCACCACGGGGAACAAAGTGTATCTTTATAGGATATCCTAAGGAAATGAAAATATATTACCAATATAACCCTTCAGACAAGAAAGTGACTGTCGCCAGACAAGCCATATTTCTCGAGTGGGAGAACATCCTCAAAAAGGATAGTGGGATCAAGATTTACTTAGAAGAAGTTGATGCTCAAGATACATAGGAGTTGGTACAGGAACAAGTTCCATAGGTCCCTGTGGAAGAGGTTCCAGAAACACAAGTACTGCGTAGGAGCTCAAGAGAGGTAAGGGAACCAGAGAGATTTGGTTTCCTAGTCACTGAGGATGGTGAATCATTATTGTTGGAAAATGATGAACCTCTCTCCTATAAGGAAGTAGTATAAATCTCAAAAGCTGCAAGATGGATAGAATCTATAAATTCTGAGATGGATTCCATGTATCAGAACCAAGTCTGGGTTCTAGTCGATGATCTAGTTGATGTAAAGCCTATTGGATACAAATGGGTATTCAAGAGAAAACTGGACATGGAAGGTCAAGTTAGCACCTATAAAGAAAGGCTAGTGGCTAAAGGATTCAAACAGCTTCAAGGAATTGACTATGATGAAACCTTCTCGCCAGTTTCCATGTTTAAATCCATAAGAATCATACTTGCCATAACAACTTACTATGACTATGAGATTTGGAAAATAGATTTCAAAACAACATTCCTTAACATGCACCATTAGGAAGACATCTGTATGACACAACCAGAAGGGTTTGTGACACCAGGTGAAGCCAAACGGGTTTGAAAGTTTCATAAATCCATTTATGGATTAAAGTAAGCATCCAGGTCATAGAAAATTCAATTTGATGAATCCATAAAGGAATTTGGGTTCATTAAGAAAGAATGTGAGCCATGCATTTATAAGCGGTTTAATGGTAATGCGATCGTTATCCTAGTAGTATATGTTGATGACATATTTCTTATTGGAAATGATGTACCAGTCTTACATTCAGTTAAGGACTGGTTGAACAAATGTTTCTCCATGAAGGACTTGGGTGAAGTAGCCTACATTATAGGGATAAAGATCATTCGTGATAGATCCAAGAGGCTACTTGGACTAAGTCAGGGTACATACATTGACCATATACTAAAGAGATTTAGTATGGAACAATCTAAGAGAGGATTAGTTCCAATGTCACATGGCCTACATCATTCTAAGAAAATGTGTCCACATACACAATAGGAGAAAGATAGAAGGAGTAAGATCCCATACGCTTCAGCTATTGGATCCATCATGTATGCCATGTTATGTACCAGGCTTGATGTTTCCTATATACTGAGCATGGTAGGAAGATATCAAGCAGATCCAAGAGAACAACATTGGACTACTGTTAAGACTATCCTTAAGTATCTGAGAATAACTAAGGATATGTTCCTGGTGTATGGAGGATACAAGGCGCTTGTCATCAGAGGGTATGATGATGTTGGTTTTCAGACAGATCATAATGATCTGAAGTTGCAATCTGGATATGTTTTCTATCTCAACGGAGGAGCTGTGAGCTAGAAGAGTTCAAATCAGCCAATTTTCACCGATTCTACAGTGGATTCTGAATATATAGCGGCTTCTGATGCAGCTAAAGAAGCTGTCTGGATTCAGAACTTTTTCCAGGAGCTTGATATGGTGCCTAGCAGTAAAGATACTATCACGTTGTATTGTGATAATACTGCAGCGGTGGATCTTATGAAATAACCAATGTCACATCAATGGACAAAGCACATACTCTAAAAGTATCACCTCTTGATGGATTTATATCAAAGGGGTGAAGTTGCAGTGAGCAGAGTGTCCACAGAAGAGAACGTGGCGGACCCCATGACTAAAGGCCTATCTCAGCAGAAGCATGAATATCATGTGAGAGATAGAGGGTTAAAGGTTGTTAGAAGTTGTATCTAGTCTAAGTGGAATTCTTTTGTAGTTTTTGGCCTAGAACCAATTAATTTTTACTTTATTCATTAATAAAAGCCTTATCACATCTTGATTATTTTTCTGCGTGACAATGCATGTGATAATGTCCTAAGGATAACTATTGCATTAAAGGGTCATAAAAGATCCCTACTATGATGAGAACCTGGAAGTTCCATAACAATGTTCTTGAATATATGTTCTATGTCCAGATGATGTTATTTTAGGGACACAAATAATACAAGAAATTAGGGGTGATGACTCATAAAACTTTGAGGCACCTTCTCATGGTGGGCGCCCTTGGTAATATCCAGGAGGATATTATGAGAACAAGACCCGCCAGTAGGAAATCCACATTTCATAGTGTCATTGGATGTTCCTATCTGCGGACGTGTGTTTTGGTACTTATACTTTAAGATTATTATTAATGGGTATTATAACTCGTGCACTTAGATATATTAAAGAAAACTGTGATGACACATTGTTCGTAGTGAGGTAGGATATGTTGGGTGTGTCACGAGTAATACCGCATTAATAAATAATGCAAGAAAGGATTTTTCCCTTATGTTCCATAAAATAAGTAGATATATCAGGCGCTTTAATGGAATTGATATAGCCTAAATAAATCCATGGCCATGGTAAGGTATGGGCGAGTTCAATTTTAGAAATTCAAAGAAAGAATAATCGAGCACATGGGTTGATGGCACTAGCATGCAACCTGCTTGATTCGAGATATCATGACAAATGGATTATATTACACGTTAAGCATTCATATGAGGTGAAACATCAATGCAGCGTCAAATTGTTTCTCTTGGGTGCCTTAACTATAACGACCCACACTTTACATACATTGTTAATACTTCAAAATTGAAGCACACTTATTACAACATATGACAAAACCACAAAGGACCGTATAGGTATAGTGTCTTTAGAAACTGGGGAAACATAAACAACTGGTTCATAAATCTTCTACAGTGTCTCCCATTTATTTCATCATATCTAGGGTCCCTTTTAGCATATTCTACTTAATATCCATCTTCCTGACCTGGGGAAAAGAAAACATAAAAGGGTGAGCTCAAATGCTCAGCAAGGGCAAATAAAAGAAATAAAAATCATATCATATCTTTATGAAAATCAAAACCAGCAAAAGAGATCATAATATCTTAACATGGAATAAATCATAGAAGTGAAAATGAGATCCCCATAATCATAACATAAAACTTGAATCTTTGTGGCATGCACACATAATCATGGAAAATCATTTCTTGTTAGTCATGACTCATTGCCAAGACTATCTTAGTGGACAAAGTCCCTTTCTGAACCGAGTTCACTCCTCGTTTCAGTCCTGTATCACTGAACCGAAATAACCTTCCGTTCCAGCCATGTCTATCTCATGAGATATATAATCTTTACCCAATGCATTGGAGGGAGATATAGGTCCCACCCATCTTATAATGAATCCTTTCTTATGTGTGCCACATAATCATAAAACATACATCATCGCATAACACATGAAACAAAAATGGGATTCTTGAAACATCATGACATCATAAATCAATTCATATAAGATAAAGGAATTCATAAAAATAATTCCATCACAACATGATCAAATCAATGTAATAATAGGGATAAAAACAGAACCCTTTATTATCTTAGATGGAAAATAATTTTGAAAATCACTTGAACTCCATTCTTGAGGAAAATATCCTTTCTTCTTCAAAAACATTTTTCCTTTCATAACATGTCATACAACTTTAAAATAAAAGAAGTTGATTAAAAATAAACTTGAAAACTTGTAAAGGAAGCTTTTTGGAAACAATGTTTTAAAAATCCATTCATGCCGTATAAGTTAAAAAAAACATTCTTCGTACTTTTGTCGGAAAAGTCAAAAAGTACCTCGTACGACAAAAGATTCCTTTCATACATATTACTAAAAACTCACCGAAGGGTAAAAATGGATTTAAACAATTTTAGGTGGATGGAAATAATATTACATTTTGATGAAACATGGATGTGGATGATAAAATACACCCCAATAAATACTTACGAATAAACAATCTCGGATAAAAATGAGATTGTGATATTTCCCTTACCTTAGGTCCGATTTGCTTTGTTCGTGTCCGAAGCTCCTGTATAATGGTTTAAATAATGTTATTGACTTATTCCAGAATCATACATATTGATATGAGATCATATATGGTCATATTATTAGCTTCTTGTTAGTAATATTTCATTGTTACTTGTTACTCGGGTCTTTATAACTTTTTGTTCTTATGCGTGTTTTGTCGAATAAATTCTTATTCTTATCTTTAGGTTATAGATAATTCATGTCCAGAATGGTATTAGTGTATTATATACCATATTCATTCATTCAATTCATTTATATAATCATTATGAAATGAAGATCATGTAGAACGAGTCGCATCACATCGTGGAGACGGTATTCCGTACGTACGCACGAGTGATGATATCGTTCCTATGATCGTGGAATTGTATTGGAGTATATATATATATATTATTTCATTATCAATATTACTTAATAATAATCATATATAGTTACTGATTACACCATTATACCCATCCTTGTAAGGTGATGGTGGAAAATAGATTACACCACGGCGTGGAGACGGTATTCCGTACGTACGCACGCGCGGTGATTTCATTTTTCCGTAGGATGGATAGAAGGTGAATTAGGGTTGTTTCATATTTATAATAACATATTAGTATGTAAGTAATACTGATGTTATTACTTTATCATGAAACAACTGAAGAAGAAGAAGTTGAAGAAGAAAGAAATTGAAAAGATCGGTAATGGATATTACCTCTTCTTTGGAACGCCTTTTTGAATCCTCCACTTAAGGAACTAAGATTGGTCTTTGGAGAAGACCAGGACCTCTAGGATTATTCTAGGGAAGTGGAGAAGGGAAAATGGCAGGGGTTTGCCGAGCTTGAGTGCTCAAATTGGTGTGAGGAGGAGGGGGAGGAGGTGCCCTTTTATAAGGGAGGAGAGGGGCACCTTAGGAATATCTCAAAATATTATTTTATATTAAAGTCAAAATCGGTTTATAATGGTTCCAAAGGGTCTTATTTCGAAGCTAAAGTGGGGATGGGTCGAAATCCTATCAACCAATAGAATTTAGACAAGTTTAGGATATTATTTTAACCTTATCAATTAAATTTAACTCTAAGTTAAATAATTTAACTTTTACCATGTCTTTTTGTTTTCTTTCACTATATGGTTAATAAACTTTCTATAACATGCCAAACGAACCCCAAATTGTTTATTATTAATATATATATCCTTATCTAAGTCATTTGGCCGAACCTTAGATTTTTAGGAATAAAATAACAATTAATAATATAATATTTGATTTAAAAACTATTTTGTGTCAATTTTGACACTATTTGATATATGATTTTTGTGAAAGTCATAACAGAATTATATGTTCGAACCAAGTTGATTAAATCAACACTAATATATCATAGTAACCTAGAAAATTAGTGGAATTCATAAAAAGTCTCAAATTACATTTATTTTGGTATTTATATTATCAATTTTGTCAATATTTCATTAATAAGATAATTACTGCATCATCTTTGTGTCATAAATAAATTAAATTATTTGATGTCTAAAAATGACAAATAAAATACCATCATGTAGGAAATCTTTTTATCTTTCTAATGAATATTTACAATCGAATTTATCTTATGTATAACCCTATATTAAAAATTATTTACTTGTTAAACTTTGATTTTAACTATTTTAACCCTTCTTTAAATAAATTAATAATAAATGTCCTAATCTAATCCAAGTGGGCCTAAATGGTCATATTTTATTCCTAAGTTTGTTTTTGGTCGAATTACACTTGTCCAATAGTATTAGGACATGTGTTAGGGTAATATTGATATCATATTTACCCTTAGTTACCCTATTTACCATTAACCGCGGTAAAAATAGTAAAAAGTTACTATTCACCAAAAAATTATTTTCATCTCATTGAACCACATTTTAGTCCTTGATATTAACCGTGTCTCTCGGATTTTTGAAATTCCATTCACAGAAGCGGTAAAATTAAGTTTTATGCAAAATTCAGTTTTTAACCTACCACTTAGTGGTTTCACTATTCATCAAAAATTGAATGTTTTCAGAAAAATACCAAAATTTCACCCTAGGCTAATTTCGATATTCTGAGTCCAAAAATGAAGTCCATTTTGAAAAATAAAATTTATAAAATTTCAAAAAGTGGTTATTACTATTCATAACGGCTAGTTTTAATAGCATATTGTTGTTTAGTGAAACTCGGTATTGCGTACGACGCAAGCTATCGAGGAAGGTCGCGATTGCGTGTAAAGCAAGTCAAGCAAGTGTTGCGTAGAAAAAGATTCCTTTGATAATTTATATAACATAAAAGTCTCGGGTGTTACATTCTACCCCCCTTAAAAAGAATTTCGCCCTCGAAATTCGTCACTTTGTAACAAATAGATGAGGATACTTCTCCCTCATCATATCCTCAAGCTCCCATGTAGCTTCTTCAAGTTGGTGGTTCCTCCATAAAACTTTCACCAAGCGAGTGGTCTTGTTTCGTAGGACTTTTTCGCTACGATCCAGAATCTCTATCGGCTGTTCTTCATAAGAAAGATCTTGCTCCAGCGGTACAACTTCTGAGCTGAGTACATGTGAAGGATCTGGTATGTACTTTCTCAGGAGAGATACATGGAACACATCGTGAACTTGAGAGAGATTCGGTGGAAGCGCCAATCGGTAAGCTACCTTCCCAACACGATCCAATATTTCAAAAGGACCGATATATCTAGGGCTCAACTTCCCCTTCTTTCCAAATCTCATAACCCTCTTCCAGGGAGATATTCGTAAGAACACTTTATCACCCACTTCAAACTCTAGGTCTTTTCTTCGGTTGTCGGCATAACTTTTCTGTCGACTCTGAGCTGCTCTTATGTGTTGTTGAATAGATCTGACCTTTTCTGCCATTTCATCAACGAGATCAGGCCCTAATAGCTTTCTTTCCCCAACTTCATCCCAGCAAGTTGGAGTCCTGCATTTCTTTCCATAGAGAGCTTCATAAGGAGCCATCTGAATACTGGAGTGAAAGCTATTATTATAAGAAAATTACACCAAAGGTAGGTGTTGATCCCAACCTCCTTTGAAATCCATAGAGCAAGCTCTCAACATATCTTCTAGGGTTTGAATTGTTCTCTCAGACTGACCGTCTGTCTGGGGATGATAAGCAGTGCTGAAACTCAACTCTGTATCCAGAGTATGCTGAAGACTTCTCCAGAACTTCGAGGTAAATCTCGGATCCCGATCAGATATAATAGAAAGTGGTACTCCATGCAATCTTACCACTTCCTTTACATATATCCTGGCAAGCTGATCTAGAGAGAAATCCTCTCTAATAGCAATGAAGTGTGCAGACTTTGTAAGACGATCAACTATGACCCAGATAGCATTATTGCCTTTGGATGTTTTAGGAAGTCTTGTGACAAAGTCCATAGTGATGTTTTCCCATTTCCATTCGGGTATGGGTAATGGTTGTAACATCCCCTTAGACTTCTGTCTCTCAGCTTTAACTTGTTGACAAACCAAGCATCGAGAGACATATTCAGCAACATCTCTTTTCATGCCATCCCACCAGAAGTACTCTTTCAGGTCCCTATACATCTTCGTGCTTCCAGGATGAATAGAAAATGATGAACTATGAGCCTCATCCAGCAGCTCATTCTTTAATTCGGGGATGGGAGGAACGCAAACACGATTCCTGAACTTTATTATCCCATCACAATCAAGGTTGAATTCAGGAACATTTCTCACCTTCTTTTGTAACTCGACATCTTCTTTCTGTGCCTCTTTAATCTTCACATGTATAGATGGTTGAACATTCATTTGAGAAAGATAAGATTTTTCCCCTTCCATTATAATTCCAAGATCCATCCTTTGTAAATCCATAAATATTGGATCTTTTGTGATCCTCATCATGGATAAACTAGCATGGTCTTGTCGACTTAATGCATCTGCCACCTTGTTTGCTTTCCCAGGGTGGTAATGGATTGAGCAGTCATAATCCTTAATCAGCTCCAACCATCTTCTTTGGCGCATATTCAACTCCTTTTGTGTGAAAATATACTTTAAACTTTTATGATCAGTATAAATATCACACCTTTCACCATAAAGGTAATGCCTCCAAATCTTTAATGCAAAGATTACCGCAGCCAACTCCAAATCATGTGTTGGGTAATTTTGCTCATGGATTTTCAACTGTCGTGAGGCATAAGCTATCACCATATCATTTTGCATAAGAACACACCCCAATCCCTTCTTGGATGCATCACTGTAGATCACAAACCTTTCTCCACTACAAGGCAGTGTGAGCACAGGTGCACTGGATAACCTTCTTTTCAACTCCTTGAAATTCTCTTCACATTCCTCTGTCCAGACAAACTTAACTCCTTTCCGAGTCAACTTGGTGAGTGGATTAGATAATCGTGAAAAATCTTTTACAAAACGTCGATAATATCCAGCCAAACCAAGAAAACTTCGGATCTCAGTTACTGTTGTTGGTCTTGACCATCTTTCGATAACCTCTGTTTTTGCTGGATCCACAGATATCCCCTCTTTTGAGATTATATGACCCAAAAATGCAACTTTTTGAAGCCAAAATTCACACTTGGTAAATTTGGCATAAAGCTTCTCTTTTCTCAGGGTCTTCAATATAATTCTCAAGTGATCTTCATGCTCTTCCTTGCTCTTTGAATAGACAAGAATATCGTCTATAAAGACTACCACAAATTGATCAAGATAGTCTCTAAAGACTCTATTCATTAGATCCATGAAGATAGTAGGGGCATTAGTAAGACCAAATGGCATCACTATAAATTCATAGTGTCCATACCTTGTACGGAAAGCCGTCTTTGGTATATCCTCCCTTTTGACCCTTAATTGATGATACCCTGAACGAAGATCAATCTTGGAAAAGTATTGAGCTCCGCGTAGTTGGTCAAATAAGTCATCAATGCGTGGGAGAGGATATTTGTTCTTGATAGTGATCTTGTTAAGTTCTCGATAATCAATGCAGAGTCTCATTGATCCATCTTTCTTCTTAACAAATAGAACAGGTGCTCCCCAAGGTGACGCACTAGGGCGTATGAATCCCTTATCAAGATTCTCTTGGAGTTGCTTCTTCAATTCCTGCAACTCAATTGGGGCCATTCTATAAGGTGTCTTTGAAATAGGCAAAGCACCCGGTACGAGTTCTATTGAAAACTCAACTTCACGATTTGGTGGAAGACCCGGCAATTCCTCCGGAAAGACATCATCAAACTCCCGTACAATGGGAATATTCTTAATCGTGAGTTTCTCACCAACCATTTGAGATAAATAACCTCCATTTAGTGGAATCAATACCCATAAGATGGAAGAAATTTCCACTGGAAGGTTATGTTCATCCTTGCATTGATAGACGATCGTAGGTTGATCTGGAATATGAAATGTGACTTCCCTTCTTTGGCAATTGATATGAGCTCCATGTAGAGAAAGCCAATCCGTGCCAAGAATCACATCAAATTCCACTAAAGGAAGGATCACAAGATTTGCAGGAAGCACTTTCCCACAAACTTCGATCGGAGAAGAATTATAAACTTCTGATGCGATTGATGTGCCATTAGGTGTTGTCACAGCTAACTCAACATCTAATTGTTGAGGTAATACGGTGATACCCTTAGAAAATTTTTCAGAAATAAAAGAGTGGGTGGATCCAGAATCAAATAAAACAGTTGCTACTTTATAGTGGATGGTAAGTGTACCTTTCACCACATCGTTATCGTACTCCACATCGCTGATAGAAATTGCATGTGACTTTCCTTTGTCTTTAGCCTTAAGAGTTTGTTGACGTCGACCATCATCATCAACCCTTGGATTTGGGCATTGATTGGCATAATGCCCCATCTCCTTGCACTTGAAACATTGAAGTGTAGCAGGTTCATTCTGTGTATCCCTTCCTTTGTTTGCATCATTAGACATCTTCTTCCCATTATCACGGCATTCAAATGCCCGATGACCTTCCTTTCCACATTTAAAACATTTACTTGTCCCTTTAAGACAACTCCCTCCATGTTTCTTTCCACACTTTGAGCATAAGGGAAAGTTTATCTTCTTTTCCGTGTGCTCTTTAGATTTTTCTTTGAATTCCATCTTCCTCTTCTTATCAAACCCATGTGACTGATGGGTTACTCCAATCTCCATCTCGACTTTGAGAGCACATCGAACGATTTCCTCGTAGCTATTGAAGTCCCTTATGGCTAACGCCCTTCGAAGACTTGGTTTTAAGCCACTAAAGAATCGATCGATCTTACTCTCAGGTTGGATAATAATACCAGAAGCGTACTTTGCAAGTCTTGTAAAATTTGCTTCATAGGTACTAACAGATTCATCATCCCTTTGCTTCAGTTCAAGGAACTCTTTCTCCATCTTTGTTCGGAGAATACGAGGGAAGTACTTATTGAAAAATAAGTTCTTGAACTCGTCCCATTCCGTAGACTCAATTTCATCCCTTTGCCTCGTATTCTTAACAAGATTCCACCATTGATCCGCATCTCCTTCCAAACGATACACTGCTAGGATGACTTTATCATGCTCAGAATCATTGAAGAACTGAAAATATCTTTTCAGTAGTACTAATCCATTGTTCAGCAACTAATGGATCAGTAGACCCGCTGAAAGATGGTGGACGCTGCCTCATGAAGGATTCAACAGAATGTTGCTCCCTCCTTTGTTCGTTTGGAAATCCTGCATGATTCATAGCTTGAGAAAGTTGTGTGAGCATGGCTACAAGATTTTGCATTCCAGCTCCCATATCGTTTGGTTGCTCAGGGGGAAAATCATTGCATTTCCCATCACATTCCGCATTAACACGGTTCCTTCGGGTTCCAGCCATTGACTAAAACCAAGAAGAATAGTGTGAGCAACACTAATTATAATAGGAAACCACATAATTCAAGAATAAAATTTTCATGCTTAAGGTCTTATCCTAGGTTATTCAAGGCCATTTCTAAAACACTAAGATTGTGTTCTATGCTTAGACTTATCCTTAGGGTTCTTACTAAGGCTTTCACATCCTAGTTTCCAAAGGTTGACTATACCTTTCCTCTGATACCAACTATAACGACCCACACTTTACATACATTGTTAATACTTCAAAATTGAAGCACACTTATTACAACATATGACAAAACCACAAAGGACCGTATAGGTATAGTGTCTTTAGAAACTGGGGAAACATAAACAACTGGTTCATAAATCTTCTACAGTGTCTCCCATTTATTTCATCATATCTAGGGTCCCTTTTAGCATATTCTACTTAATATCCATCTTCCTGACCTGGGGAAAAGAAAACATAAAAGGGTGAGCTCAAATGCTCAGCAAGGGAAAATAAAAGAAATAAAAATCATATCATATCTTTATGAAAATCAAAACCAGCAAAAGAGATCATAATATCTTAACATGGAATAAATCATAGAAGTGAAAATGAGATCCCCATAATCATAACATAAAACTTGAATCTTTGTGGCATGCACACATAATCATGGAAAATCATTTCTTGTTAGTCATGACTCATTGCCAAGACTATCTTAGTGGACAAAGTCCCTTTCTGAACCGAGTTCACTCCTCGTTTCAGTCCTGTATCACTGAACCGAAATAACCTTCCGTTCCAGCCATGTCTATCTCATGAGATATATAATCTTTACCCAATGCATTGGAGGGAGATATAGGTCCCACCCATCTTATAATGAATCCTTTCTTATGTGTGCCACATAATCATAAAACATACATCATCGCATAACACATGAAACAAAAATGGGATTCTTGAAACATCATGACATCATAAATCAATTCATATAAGATAAAGGAATTCATAAAAATAATTCCATCACAACATGATCAAATCAATGTAATAATAGGGATAAAAACAGAACCCTTTATTATCTTAGATGGAAAATAATTTTGAAAATCACTTGAACTCCATTCTTGAGGAAAATATCCTTTCTTCTTCAAAAACATTTTTCCTTTCATAACATGTCATACAACTTTAAAATAAAAGAAGTTGATTAAAAATAAACTTGAAAACTTGTAAAGGAAGCTTTTTGGAAACAATGTTTTAAAAATCCATTCATGCCGTATAAGTTAAAAAAAACATTCTTCGTACTTTTGTCGGAAAAGTCAAAAAGTACCTCGTACGACAAAAGATTCCTTTCATACATATTACTAAAAACTCACCGAAGGGTAAAAATGGATTTAAACAATTTTAGGTGGATGGAAATAATATTACATTTTGATGAAACATGGATGTGGATGATAAAATACACCCCAATAAATACTTACGAATAAACAATCTCGGATAAAAATGAGATTGTGATATTTCCCTTACCTTAGGTCCGATTTGCTTTGTTCGTGTCCGAAGCTCCTGTATAATGGTTTAAATAATGTTATTGACTTATTCCAGAATCATACATATTGATATGAGATCATATATGGTCATATTATTAGCTTCTTGTTAGTAATATTTCATTGTTACTTGTTACTCGGGTCTTTATAA
The DNA here is from genome assembly GCA_963277665.1 of Viscum album. Classification (NCBI taxonomy): domain Eukaryota; kingdom Viridiplantae; phylum Streptophyta; class Magnoliopsida; order Santalales; family Viscaceae; genus Viscum; species Viscum album. The sequence goes on along the minus strand of OY728120.1, from coordinate 1,793,573,056 downwards.
CTTTTTGTTCTTATGCGTGTTTTGTCGAATAAATTCTTATTCTTATCTTTAGGTTATAGATAATTCATGTCCAGAATGGTATTAGTGTATTATATACCATATTCATTCATTCAATTCATTTATATAATCATTATGAAATGAAGATCATGTAGAACGAGTCGCATCACATCGTGGAGACGGTATTCCGTACGTACGCACGAGTGATGATATCGTTCCTATGATCGTGGAATTGTATTGGAGTATATATATATATATATTATTTCAGTATCAATATTACTTAATAATAATCATATATAGTTACTGATTACACCATTATACCCATCCTTGTAAGGTGATGGTGGAAAATAGATTACACCACGGCGTGGAGACGGTATTCCGTACGTACGCACGCGCGGTGATTTCATTTTTCCGTAGGATGGATAGAAGGTGAATTAGGGTTGTTTCATATTTATAATAACATATCAGTATGTAAGTAATACTGATGTTATTACTTTATCATGAAACAACTGAAGAAGAAGAAGTTGAAGAAGAAAGAAATTGAAAAGATCGGTAATGGATATTACCTCTTCTTTGGAACGCCTTTTTGAATCCTCCACTTAAGGAACTAAGATTGGTCTTTGGAGAAGACCAGGACCTCTAGGATTATTCTAGGGAAGTGGAGAAGGGAAAATGGCAGGGTTTTTCCGAGCTTGAGTGCTCAAATTGGTGTGAGGAGGAGGGGGAGGAGGTGCCCTTTTATAAGGGAGGAGAGGGGCACCTTAGGAATATCTCAAAATATTATTTTATATTAAAGTCAAAATCGGTTTATAATGGTTCCAAAGGGTCTTATTTCGAAGCTAAAGTGGGGATGGGTCTAAATCCTATCAACCAATAGAATTTAGACAAGTTTAGGATATTATTTTAACCTTATCAATTAAATTTAACTCTAAGTTAAATAATTTAACTTTTACCATGTCTTTTTGTTTTCTTTCACTATATGGTTAATAAACTTTCTATAACATGCCAAACGAACCCCAAATTGTTTATTATTAATATATATATCCTTATCTAAGTCATTTGGCCGAACCTTAGATTTTTAGGAATAAAATAACAATTAATAATATAATATTTGATTTAAAAACTATTTTGTGTCAATTTTGACACTATTTGATATATGATTTTTGTGAAAGTCATAACAGAATTATATGTTCGAAACAAGTTGATTAAATCAACACTAATATATCATAGTAACCTAGAAAATTAGTGGAATTCATAAAAAGTCTCAAATTACATTTATTTTGGTATTTATATTATCAATTTTGTCAATATTTCATTAATAAGATAATTACTGCATCATCTTTGTGTCATAAATAAATTAAATTATTTGATGTCTAAAAATTACAAATAAAATACCATTATGTAGGAAATCTTTTTATCTTTCTAAGGAATATTTACAATCGAATTTATCTTATGTATAACCCTATATTAAAAATGATTTACTTGTTAAACTTTGATTTTAACTATTTTAACCCTTCTTTAAATAAATTAATAATAAATGTCCTAATCTAATCCAAGTGGGCCTAAATGGTCATATTTTATTCCTAAGTTTGTTTTTGGTCGAATTACACTTGTCCAATAGTATTAGGACATGTGTTAGGGTAATATTGATATCATATTTACCCTTAGTTACCCTATTTACCATTAACCGCGGTAAAAATAGTAAAAAGTTACTATTCACCAAAAAATTATTTTCATCTCATTGAACCACATTTTAGTCCTTGATATTAACCGTGTCTCTCGGATTTTTGAAATTCCATTCACAGAAGCGGTAAAATTAAGTTTTATGCAAAATTCAGTTTTTAACCTACCACTTAGTGGTTTCACTATTCATCAAAAATTGAAAGTTTTCAGAAAAATACCAAAATTTCACCCTAGGCTAATTTCGATATTCTGAGTCCAAAAATGAAGTCCATTTTGAAAAATAAAATTTATAAAATTTCAAAAAGTGGTTATTACTATTCATAACGGCTAGTTTTAATAGCATATTGTTGTTTAGTGAAACTCGGTATTGCGTACGACGCAAGCTATCGAGGAAGGTCGCGATTGCGTGTAAAGCAAGTCAAGCAAGTGTTGCGTAGAAAAAGATTCCTTTGATAATTTATATAACATAAAAGTCTCGGGTGTTACATTAACCCATTTCTAGACAGTAATATTGGACTTTAGGCAAGCCTACCTAATGCCAATGAGAAATAGGTCTAGAGGGTCACACACTAAGTGTGTCCATGTATCTCAGTTAAATATTAATTTAACAAGTTAAATAAAGATTATTCCCGATTGTGGTTTAATAATTATTTAAGGATGCCTGATCGCATTTATTTTGACATTAGTTATTAGAGAGAATATATTGTGGAAGAAATAATATATATTTATTATCATGTAATGCAGTTACATTTATTTAAGAAATAAATATCCATTACTCAAGTACTAATAAATACAGTTGAGGAAATAAAGAAAATGGAAAATAAAAGTACACGCCGTGTATATTGAATATACACACCGTGTAGTTTTATGGAAAATGAGTACACGCTGTGTATTAATGATTACACAACGTGTAGTTTTTCCAGTCCGGATTTTGAGAAAATAATATCGTTTAATTAATTGATATTTATTATAATCAGAATGGTCACATGTCAAGGAATTAATAATTCGACATGGGGGTTTTCAATAAGAGTTAATAAAATAAATAAAACGCGTAACACATTTATTTATTGTCATAACTCTATAACCTCAAACCCGATTATAAATAAACTGACAACCCCAACACCTTTTCATAAATCATTGTGCACAACAATTCTGGAGAGCTCTCTCAAGGCCGAAAGAACTCCTTCCTCCAAAATGATCTCAAGACCGAGAGAGATCCACCACCACTGAATCAAGGTGATCGAAGGTGGATATCGCAAGTGAAGGTTCATCCACGCTAGCACCTATAGATCCCTTAAACGACATCCATAGATACGTGGAGCACATGTGGATCACTGATAGATGAATCCTACACTTGGATTCTATGACTCAATGAAGGATCACACTAGATCGTGACCAGAGACATCAACGAAGAATGAATTCCATCAATGTAATTCTTGTCAATTAATTAAATTAATTATAACCAACATATGATGATCCTATCTCTGTGGTTCTGGGAATCCCTCTTTTGTTTTTCGTTCTTCATTCTATTCCGAAGACCCGGCGTTTTACATCTTGATGGATCTCTGATTGATCATTGTTAACGCTAAAATTAAAGTTGGGCACTCCCACCAACGTGCTTCCATTGCGCCCGAAACCTATAGTTTTTTCCCAGAATGGATTAGCTATGGATTCATTGAAGATAGAAGAAGTTGTGTCTTGGGAAACCCCAAAGACTGTGTTAGAGGTGAGAAGTTTCCTTGGTATCGCAGGCTAATAAAGAAGGTTCATAGCCAATTTCTCTCAAGTTGTGACTCCTATGACAGATTTGATCAGGAAGGATCAGGCGTTCATTCGGACTGACCAGTGTCAGACAACTTTCGAGTATCTAATGTAGAAGTTATTAAGTGCTCTAGTTCGTTTTATTCTGGAAGATGGATTTCAATTTGATGTTTTCTACAATGCTTCTTATCTGTGTTTAGGCTATGTTCTGATGTAGCATAGATCAGTTGTTTCTTATGGGTCTTGGAAGTTGTGTCCCCATGAGCATAACTATTCCATCCATGATATTGAGTTGGTATCCATGGTGTTTGCTCTGAATTTGTAGAGACATTACCTCATTGGAGAGAGGTTTGTGGTTTTCACCGATCATAAGAGTTTGAGGTATGTTTTCTCCCAGCGTGACTTGAACTTACAACAACTTCAGTGGATGGAGTTCTTACCGAAATACGACTTCGAAATATCATATACACCTGGAAAGGGGAATGTTGTAGATGATGCGCTGAGTCAGAAGTCAAGTAGTGATGTAGTGTGTGAATCTGGTGATTCCTAGAGAGTTATGGAAGAACTGTTAGCATTACATCTCAATATGGGAGAAGTTGGGGGAAGAGGTTGTCTTTTCTAGATGAAGGTGTGGTCATCTCTAGTGCAGTAGGTGGAAGAGTCCCAATTGGGGGATCTTGAGGTGGAGGTCTGGAGATACCGAGTTGTTTGTGGCGAGACCCCTGATGTTTGGTCTGAGGATGAACAAAACTAAGTATTGTATCACAGAAGGCTATTTGTTACTTTGGAAATGCGTTATATGACTCTCATAGAGTTCCATAGTTCACCTTTAGCTGTGCATCCTGGCGTGAAAAATATGTACCGATCCTTGAGGAGTCAGTTTTGGTGGCCTAGGCTAAAGCGTACAGTTGTAGAGTTTGTGTCTTGATGTTTGGTCTACCATAAGGTGAAGGATGAACACCGTGTTCCTGGTGGTCTTCTCCACCCATTAGATGATCCTTAGTGGAAGTGGGAGGACATCTCAATGGACTTTTTTACTGGTTTAACTTGAGCTTAGGGAGGACATGATGCTATTTGGGTGGTCATGGATTGTTTAACAAAATTGGCCCACTTCATAGCGATCTAGGAGTCAAGCACAGTGAAATTTTTGTTGAGGAAGTATCTAGAGGAGGTGGTGAGACTTCATGGAGTCCCAAGGATGATCATTTCTGATTGAGATCCTCATTTCACCTCTAGGGTGTGGAGAGTTCTCTATAATTCTTTCGATTCTCAGCTATGCCTTAACACTACTTTTCATCTGCAAATGGACGGTCAGACAGAGAAAACCATCCAGACTCTTGAATACATGTTTCAATCTTGTGTCTTGGATTTTGGAGTTTCGTGGGTGAGGCACCGACCCTTGTTGGAGTTTCTTACAATAATAGTTTTCACTCCACCATTGTTATGACACCATTTTAATCCTTGTATGGATGACCTTGTCGTTCTCCGTTGTGCTGGACTGGGGTCATAGAGTCATCCATTCTCGGGCTGGAACTAGTGAAGAATATAAAAGAGACGGTTCAGGTGATTCATGAGAGGATGAAGACAGTGCAAGATCGTCATAAATCATATTCCGATCAAAGGAGGAGACCCTTAGAGTTTGATGTTGGGGATCACATGTTTATAAAGGTGAATCCCCTTCGTGGGTATCAAAGGTTTGGTAGTGGGAGTAAGCTTCTTCCCTGATTTTTTGGGCCTTTCGAGGTGTTAGCTCATGTTGGAGCTGTGGCATATCGAGTAGCACTTCCCCACATATGAGCGAGATACACAATGTTTTTCATGTGTCACAGCTTCGTCGTTATCTTCATGATGACTCTCACATCATTGATTGGGGAGAGATCAATATTGGTTATGATGTGACCTTTTAGGAGCATCTAGTGGAGATCCAAGACTGCAAAGAGAAGGTGTTGTGTGGACATTCTATCCCCTTGGTTCGTTTTTTGTGGTGACATGGTGGCATAGAGAAGAGTACCTGGGAATGTGAGTCACATATATGTGCTTAGTACCCAGAGTTGTTTGATGTTTAACTCTTTTCATGTAACGATTCCCACTTTGTGGTTATAGACCTTTCGTGTTTATAAGATGGATTTCTTTTGGTTACTTCTTGGGGTTTTCTCTATTTTGAGAGGTATCTCAATGGACTAAGGTGGAAAATGGAATTCCCTCTGAGTTATGTAATGTAAAGAAACCCATTTTGTCGCACACACATTTACGGGGATGCGGGGAATTTGTTAAGGACTTCTTAGGAAACAAACTAGCACCACAGGGCACGAAGTATATCTTTATAGGATATCCCAAGGAAAAAAAGGATATTACCTATATAACCCTTCAGACAAGAAAGTGAATGTCGCCAGGTAAGCCGTCTTTCTCAAGAGGGAGCACAACCTCAAAAAGGATAGTGGGAGCTAGATTGAATTTGATGAATTTGATGATCAAGATACATAAGATTTTGTATAGGAACAAGTTCCACATGTCCTCATGGAAGAGGTTCCAAAAACAAAAGTTCTATGTAGGAGCTCAAGATAGGTAAGAGAACCAGAGAGATTTGGGTTCCTAGTCACCGAGGATGGTGAATCATTATTGTTGGAAATGATGAACCTTTCTTCGACAAGGAAGTAGTAGAAAGCTCAGAAGCTTCAAGATGGCTAGAAGCTATGAATTCTGAGATGGATTCCATGTATTAGAACCAAGTCTGAGTTCTGGTCGATGAGCCAATTGATGTAAACCTTGTTGGATGCAAATGGGTATTCAAGAGAATACAAGAAATGGTAGTCAATTTAGCACCTATAAAGAAAGGATAGTGGATAAAGGATTCAAACAACGTCAATTAATTGACTATGATGAAACCTTCTCGCCAGTTTCCATGTTTAAATCTATAAGAATCAAACTAGACATAACAGCTTACCATGACTACGAGATTTATAAAATGGATGTCAAAACAAAATTCCTTAATAGGAATCTTTAGGAAGATGTCTATATGACACAACCAGAAGGGTTTGTGACACCAGCTGAAGCCAAAAAAGTTTTCAAGTTGCAGAAATCCATTTATGGATTAAAGAAAGCATCCAGGTCATGGAACATATGATTTTATAAATCCGTAAATGAATTTGGTTTCATTAAGAATGAATGTGATCCATGGGTTTATAAGTAGTTTAATGGGAATGTGTTCGTTATCCTAGTTATAGAGACCCCGACCCCAGAAACTCAGGAGCCGGTGCCTTCTAAACATGATGTGTTGTTTTAAAATAGAACATGCAATGAAAAACTACACATCATGTCCCATACAGAGGATCATGTGCGGTTCGGGCTCTGGGAAACTGACAACTTTTGAAATGATTCATATTTTAAAAGATTATACCTGAAAATTTTAAATCAAAATGTAGGGTGAGCATTAAAATACTCAGTAAGGGGTTATAAAATTTAAGACCGTGTAACTAAAAAAACATTCGTTTTCGTAGAACATTCTCTTAAGGAAAATTGTAACACATAACTTCAAAAATGCTCAAACAAGATTTTCAAGAAGAACATGAAACAATTATGTCATTTATCAAAGGAGTAATAATGGTTATCATAAACGAGTTAGAAATGTGATTACTTGATTATACAACAAAACAATTAAGGGTAACACATAATTAGAGTTGCGCATAAAGTAAACAACTTAAATTTTCATATGCTGCTTACTATTTACTAATTGATAAACACTAACCATTCTCCAAACTTATACTTGTGAAATAAGAACTTTATGAAAACATAAAGGCATTGGTCGTGAAAGAATAGGAATTTTATCTTGAAAAGAACTAGTTACATAACTTGAATTATGTGGCATCAACATTTAACTTAGACAATCATGAACATATCACCAAGGTAAACCCCAAGGTGTCATTTGAAATTAAAAAGGTAAACCCCAAGGTATCGTTAAAATTTTAATCTCTAGTGGTTACATCATTACCCAATGCATTGGAGCGCTATCAGGACGCACCCTTAAATTTATATTTGTTATCATGTGAGCCACATCATTTATACTTTTCTTAAACAGTTGATATATTCAAGATTTTCCATACCGCCTTTAATAACTCATTCATTTTCATATTACCCAAGGTGTCCCATACCACTTTGGGTAATCTAATTTCTTAGTTCATTTAGTGATATTTCATCAGTATGAATTATGTACAATAATAACAAAAATAAATAATGAGCCACCACACATTTTTCTAATACATGATATGACAGTTAACATTGCAAAATATGTTAATAACTAATCAAAGGAACACATAGTCTAGTAAAACATTCTTTTCACATAGGAAAATTACTAAAGCCTATAAAATGATGATATAATAAATGACGAATCTTTAAAATTATTATTCCATGGATGTGGAATGCTTAAAGAAAACACTTTCCATCAGTTATGGTGATAAACATTCCCTTTAAAAATAAATTAAACCATAACTCGATTAATTAGTAACATTCACCAAAGTAGGATCATGGTGTAATAAGTAAATAAATAAACACAACATGATGACATGATCCCATAAATCCTAAATCCCCTATTAGATATTAATCATGCCAAAATATACACTTTATCATAAAATATGTCATGGGAAATTTCAAATAAACTCCTTTAATAAAACATGCTCATTTGTGTGTACATATATACAAAATACATGTTGGTTTAGTAAACACCAAAATTATCCTTTATTAAAATCACAAAAGTATCAAAACATAAAGTCAATCCTGGTAATCATTACTAAAAATTAGGGTTTTGGACTTTATACTTATAATTATATACACACATCACCATATGTTCACCAAGAATGTATATAAGGGTGTTTACACTAAATAAACAAGGCCATTAAAATTTCTTGAGTTCTGAAAAACTCTTAATTTCATTTAGTTAAGAACTAAAACTTTAAGAGGGTTTAATATTCATGAAACTATAACTACATAAACATGTGACAACTTTGGTTTTAAAATACAACATAAATGTACCTAATCCAATGGCCTAGATTGCATCCAAAATATCTTTCAAGGATAGGCATTCATCCCCTAAAATAATAACTGTCTGATTTTGAAAAATACATAGACATGTAGAAATGTTTAGTTATATATTTATAAGGTTTACATAAATAATATATGTTAAGTGTCAGTTAAAATGCAACCTCAATATACATATATTACTTAGTATAACCTACCAAATGATCTTGGATACCCTAAACCGAAAGGGTTTGGGTTCTATGTATTCACATATTTATATATATACAAAACATTATATACACATATATAAATAAATATAAGTTTTGGGTTTTTTTTTGTAAAACTGAATGTTAAAAATATTAAAAGTATTCATATATATAACTCTTCTAATAACGCAAGGAAAACACCCTTTGATGGTATTACAAACCAAAGGGTTTGTGGTACATATATTCATATACAAACTGTATATATATACCGAGTGTATAACGGTATGGGTTTCTCCAAAAGAAATCAAAACATGAAAACACCCTTACATATGCACCATACTGAAAACACGAAGGCAAAATTCTTTGAAGGCAATACAAACCAAAGGGTTTATATTAAGTATATATATACAAATATAAACTATATATACACCGGGAGTATAAAACGAAGGTCCCTCCAAAAGAAATCAAGCATGCAAGAACCCTTACCCTGCTTTGAGGAGGAAGCTCGGTCCGGAGGTACTTTGCTGGTTTGCTGGGAGTCCGCAGAAAAGAAAGAGAAGAGAAGCCGCTGAGATTTCAAGAGGCAGGAGGGGTTTATATAGGGCTTCGGTGCACTTGAGTGACTCGACCCAAAGGTAGGCCGACGTGAGGAGAAAAGGAAACAGTGGCCTAGGAGGGGGTGTGCGGGGGTCAAGAGGAGTAGTGCAATGGTGAAGGCCGAGGCATCCTCGGGTGCAGGCCTACGGGTGCGGGACCCCGATGCGAGGAAGAAGAAGACGGGGAGGTCGACGCGGGAAGAAACAGACGACCCGGATTAGAAGAGGCTAGATCAGACGGCTTGAGGGAGAGCGGGATGAGTTGATCGGTTTAAAAGAAACCTATGGTTGGAATTAGATCTCATGAGAGATCGGACGGTCACTGGAGTAGGCGGGGGCGATCGCGCAACTAAAATGATCAGACGGATGAGATCGAAGCAGGATTTGATCGGACAGTTCTGATCGCGCGGAACGCATCCCACATCGAAACGAACCGCGGTTAAGGCGAGGTTTATTACTCAAAGAGCGCTGGCAACGAAGAAATAACACCAACACACACACACACACACTGGGGCCATATACACGGGCCCCATGCGGGCTTTGGCCCAACCCTACATAACACGCATCGCGGGCCTTACACACGGGCCCACGTGCAACTGGATGAACCTATGCTCGGCTCAAACCTGGTTAACACTCTCTCTACACACTTGGGACCCCGATGGTCAGTACCTCAGGTCCCTAGGGGCTCGGTCTCGTCCTTGAGGGCTTGTCCTTAAGGAATGCCCTCGGCTTGGCCGGGCCCCAACATAACTTTTTATAAGAAAAAAATTATTTAGATTTACAAAATAACTAGTATAAGTACACTTAGTTCGAAATAGTGTGCAATATAAATATTTGTAAAAATTGATTTTATATACAATAAAAACAAATAGTTTTAACTTAAAATTTTCAAATCTAAAACCCTTTTCTAGCTTATGTAAAATAATTTACATCTTGATATAAATCTTTTAAAAGATATACCATTCATAATTTACATACTAAACCTTTATAATTATTAGATTATTTAAAATACACCACTATTTGTTTCATAAAATTCTTTTTTTTAAAAGACCAGTAGTTTTCCCCAATTCAAAAGTACATAATTTTTGAGATCCTAAAAGAAATAATTATTACAGATACCCTTTAAACATAACTTTCAATAAAACGATACTAAGTTTTCAACCATATAGGTATCCAACAGGATTTTGTAAAAACAATTAGATTTATTTTCGAGAATATTATTTTTATTTTAAAACTATGATTCTTTTGTGAAAAAAATCTTATAAATCTTATAATATTTTATATATCATAAAATTATAAGAGAATTAAAAACCAAGTTTTCATATAAAGATAAACTTTATCAATGGAATCCCAAAGGTTGTTTTGAAAACCCAACAGTTATATATTTAATGGTCATAACTTAAAGGAACATTATAAAAACAGGGGTGTTGGGTGTTTATCAAAATCAAGACACTTAACCCAAGGTGGATGGCTCTCCTCATACCATTGGTGCTGAGTACGTGTGTCGTGGCTCTGGCTATTATATTTTTCACACTGATGGACCCAGAAGATGACAACTATCCTATTACACATGTTGTGATTCTTAGTAGTCTTGTTGTGGCCATGTTAGGTATTATACATGGTATTTTCAATTAGTTTGGGTCTTTGTTGCAATGTAGCATTTTAATATATACTAGTTCACCTTATTATCCCTGTTTTTCATCTATTTAGTTTCAAATTATTTATTAGTACCAACACACGCCAAGTATAACAAGAGACATCAAAATAAAACACCACATTTCTCACTCAGACAAGTTCATAAAACCTGGGGCGTCAAATTATCCCCCTCTTAACAGAATTGCATCCTTGAAAATATTTCACAAAGTCTTGAGGGTTCTGCAATGTTCTCACCATCTCCACCAATGTAGAGGGTCAACAGGTGCATTCAGTGGAATCCCCGTAGCGATGCTCAACTCTTCCAGTTCCCTAACCCAGATACACTTAGGGAAGGAGGGGTTGAACTCATGTTCTGGACCTTCAGGCTTCTAGAGGGAAGCTCTAACAGTACAAAGTTTAGAAATGTCCATGTGGACCATTGTACGAATAACTCTCCGAATTATGTCTCGGTCGAGAATATTCAAGTCATAGATGTGGTCAAACAGGCTAAAGCTGAGGAGTTGGAACATATAAGTCGCATAATGATTTCCATCTAATGCAGCCTCTTGAAATTTCACTCTGGTCGTGTAGTTCCGGCCTAGGGTGAAACACAGGAAGAGCCCTTCATGGTAACTTCCTCTCCATTCACACCCGGCCAGCTGTGCTGAGCCTATGCGGTAAAAGATGGAGGCATTCCCCTGGAAGGTTCAGAGAATCTCTGGACTGTTTGCCACCTCAAACAACTGCTTTCACGTTTTTCACAAATTTGCGAAGGGGTCATTCTCGTCCTCATAAGTTTTGATTACAATTATTTCCAGAATCTCAGTGGGAAGAGATAACATGTGGGTTTGTCCTTCCATATGAAGTTTTAAGACAGGAGTTCAATCACTTGAAAAACATTTAATGGTGAATAAAAAGTAAAGACAAGGAAGGGGAACGACAACATTAAATAAACATAAGTTTATTATTAAACATTAGTGCTTGCTTTTCCCCTAACTACCTACTATATGAACCCCACACAGAGAGGAAAAACACCCAATTTCCTCAAACCAAACACAGGCTGAGCAGACAGGGTTAAACTCATGGGGGCACCTATGACGTCTCATGAGTCTAGCATGAGGGGTATGAAGTTGGGAGACATCCACATACACTTGCTGTCTGTAAGACAGTCGGGTGGACTCATCTTCTAACATTCCGAAGTCCAACAACTGACCCCAGAAGCCTTAGTTTAAAACCTTCCATAGATAGGCCGCACGGAGTTCACCGGCAGCAGCAGCATCTCGAAAAGGGTTGAGGATCATAGTGCCAAAGCCCTCACCCACCCTGAAAATTCAGAAAAGTCCCTCATAGTACCATCCTCAATGTACATAGGAGGGAAACTGGGTCATTATCATAATGAGGTAATCCATTCCTACCCCTCGGTGTAACTGAAGCACCCGTGGTGATTTGGATACATCGTAAAGGTGTTTTCATGTCATGCGGATATGGGCATAGTTTAGAAAATCCTCACGGATAGATAAAGACACAATGGTCTCTAGGGCCTCAGTGGGGAGAGACAAAAGATTAGTACATTCGTTTTCCATCTGAAATTTAAGAAAACCCATTTTTTAGTAAAACTAAAGTGTATATATATATATATATATTTGTTTTAGTTTCTGTCTTTCCAGAGTTATCCAAACCGAACCTCTGATACCAACTATAGAGACCCCGATCCCAGAAACCAAGGAGCCAGTGCCTTCTAAAGATGAAGTGTTGTTTTAAAATAAAACATGCACTGATAAACTACACGTCATGTCCCATACAGAGGATCTTGTGCGGTTCGGGCTCTAGGAAATCAGAAACTTCTGAAAAAATTCATCTTTTAAAAGCTAATACCTAAAAATTTTAAATCAAAACATAGAGTGAGCATTAAAATACTCAGTAAGGGGTTTTAAAATTTAAGACCGTGTAACTTAAAAAAACATTCGTTTTCATAGAACATTCTATTAAGGAAAATTGCAACACATTACTTCAAAAATGCTCAAACAAGATTTTCAAGAAGAACATGAAACAATTATGTCATTTCTCAAAGGAGTAATAATGGTTCTCATAAACAAGTACGACATGTGATTACTTGAGCATACAATTAAACAGTTAAGGGTAACGCATAATCAGAGTTGCACATAAAGGAAACAACTTAAATTTTTGTATGCTGGTTACTATTTACTAATTGATAAACACTAATCATGCTCCAAAATTATACTAGTGAAATAAGAACTTTATGAAAACATAAAGGCATTGGTCGTGAAAGAATAGGCATTTTATCTTGAAAAGAACTTGTTACATAACTTGAATTATTGGGCTTCGACATTTAACTTAGACAATCATGAACATATCACCAAGGTAAACCCCAAGGTTTCATTTGAAAATACCAAGGTAAACCCCAAGCTATCGTTAAAATTGTAATCTCTAGTGGTTACATCATTACCCAATGCATTGGAGCACTATCAGGGCGCACCCTTAAATTTGTAATCACTAGTGGTTACATCATTTCCCAATGCATTACATCTCTATGAGGGCACACCCTTAAATTTTTCTTTATTATTATGTGAGCCGCATCATTCATACTTTCCTTAAACAGTTTACATATTCAAGATGTCCCATACCACCTTGAATAACTCATTCATTTTCATATTACCCAAGGTGTCCCATACAAATTTGGGTAATCTAATTTCTTAGTTCATTTAGTGATATGTCATTAGTATGTATTATGTACAATAATAACTAAAATAAATAATGATCCACCACACATTTTTCTAATACATGATATGACAGTTAACATTGAAAAATATGTTAATAACTAATCAAAGCAACACATAGTTTAGTAAAACATTCTTTTCACATAAGAAAATTAATAAATCCTATAAAATTATGATATAATAAATGATGAATCTTTAAAATTATTATTCCATAGAAGTGGAATGCTTAATGAAAATACTTTCCATCAGTTATGGTGATAAACATGCCCTTGAAAAATAAATTAAACCATAACTTGATTAATTAGTAACATTCACCAAAGTAGGATCATGGTGTAATAAGTCAATAAATGAACACAACACGACGACATGATCCCATAAATCCTAAATCCTCTAATACATATAAATAAAGCCAAAATATACACTTTATAATAAAATACTTCAAGTGAAATGTCAAATAAACTCCTTTAATAAAACATGATCATTTGTGTGTACATATATACAAAATACATGTTGGTTTAGTAAACAACAAAATTATCCTTTATTAAAATCACACATGTATCAAAACATAAAGTCATTCCTAGTAATAATTACTAAAAATTAGGGTTTTGGACTTTATACTTATAATTGTATACAAACATCACCATATATTCACCAAGAATGTATATAAGGATTTTTACACTAAATAAACAAGGCCATTAAAATTTCTTGAGTTCTGAAAAACTCTTAATTTTATTTAGTTAAGAACCAAAAACTTTAAGAGGGTTTAATATTCATGAAACTATAACTACATAAATATGTGAAAACTTTGGTTTTAAACTACAACATAATTGTACCTAAGCCAATGGCCTAGATTGCATCCAAAATATTGTTCAAGGATAGGAATTCATCCCCTAAAATCATAACTGTCCCGTTTTGAAAAATACATAGACATGTAGAAATATTTAGTTATATATATATAAGGTTTACATAAGTAATATATGTTAAGCGTAGGTTAAAATGAAACCTCAATATACATATATTACTTATTATAACCAACCGAATGATCTTGGATACCCTAAACCGAAAGGGTTTGGGTTCTATGTATTCACATATTTATATATATACAAAACTTTATATACACTTATATACGTAAATATAAGTTTTGTTTTTGTTTTGTAAAACTGAATCGTTAAAATATTAAAAGGATTCATATATATAACTCTTTTAATAACGCAAGGAAAACACCCTTTGATGGTATTACAAACCAAAGGGTTTGTGGTACATATATGCATATAAAAACTATATATATATACTGAGTGTATAACGGTATGGGTTTCTCCAAAGGAAATAAATACATGAAAACACCCTTACATATGCACCATACTGAAAACACGAAGGCAAAATTCCTGGAAGGCAATACAAACCAAAGGGTTTATATTAAGTATATATATACAAATATAAACTGTATATGAACTGGGAGTATAAAATGAATGTCCCTCCAAAAGAAATAAAGCATGTGAGAACCCTTACCTTGATTTGAGGAGGAAGCTCGGTCCAGAGGTACTTCGCTGGATTACTGGGAGTCCATGGAAAAGAAATAGGAGAAAAGCCACCAGGATTTCAAGAGGCAGGAGGGGTTTATATAGGGCTTCGGTGCACTTGAGTGACTCGTCCCAAAGGTAGGTCAGCATGGGGAGATGAGGAAACAGTGGCCTAGGAGGGGGTGTGCGGGGGTCAAGAGGAGCACTGCTATGGAGATGGCCGAGGCGTCCTTGGGTGCAGGCCTACTGGTGTGGGACCCCGATGCGAGGAAGAAGACGACGGGGAGGTCGACGCAGGAAGAAATGGACGGCCTGGATTAGAACAGGCTAGATCAGACGACTTGAGGGAGAGCGAGATGATTTGATCGGTTTAAAAGAAACCTACAGTCGGGATTTGATCTCACGAGAGATTGGACGGTCACAGGAGTAGGTGGGGGCGATCACGCGACTAAAAGGGTCAGAAGGACGAGATCGAAGCAGGATTTGATCGGACGGTTCTGATCACGCGAAATGCATCCCACATCGAAACGAACCACAGTTGAGGCAAGTTTTATAACTCAAATCTTGCTGGAAACGGAGCAATAACACCAACACACACACACACACTGGGGACTTATACACGGGCCCCATGCGGGCTTTGGCCCAACCCTACACAACGCGCGCCGCAGGCCTTACACATGGCCCCGCGTGCGACTGGATGAACCTATGCTTGGCTCGGACCTGGTTGACACTCTCTCTACACACTTGGGACCCCGATGGTCGGTACCTCGGGTCCCTAGGGGCTCGGTCTCGGCCTTGAGGGCTTGTACCTAAGGGATACCCTCGGCTTGGCCGGGCCCCAACATAACTTTTTATAAATAAAAATTATTTAGATTTACCATATTACTAGTATAAGTATACTTAGTTTGAAATAGTGTGAAATATAAATATTTGTAAAAATTGAGTTAATATACAATAAAAACAAATAGTTTTAACTTAAAAATTTCAAATATAAAACCCTTTTCTAGCTTATGTAAAATACTTTACATCTTGATATAAATATTTTAAAAGATATACCTTTCCTAATTTACATACTAAACCTTTATAATTATTAGGATCTTTAAAATACACCACTATTTGTTTCATAAAATTATTTTTTTTAAAAGACCAATAGTTTTCCCCAATTCAAAAGTACATAATTTTAGAGATCCAAAAAGATATAATTATTACAAATACCCTTTAAACATAACATTCAATAAAAATATACTAAGTTTTCAACCATATAGGTATCCATCGGGATTTTGTAAAAACAATTAGATTTATTTTCTAGAATATTCTTTTTATTTTAAAACTTTGATTTTTTGTGAAAAACATCTTAGACATATTATAATATTTGAAATATCATAAAATTATAAGAGCATTAAAAACCAAGTTTTCATATAAAGATAAACTTTATCAACCGAATCCCAAAGGTTGTTTTGAAAACCCAACACTTATATATTTAATGGTCACAACTTAGAGGAACATTATAAAAATAGGGGTGTCGGGTGTTTATCAAAATCAAGACACTTAACCCTAGGTGGATGGATCTCCTCATACCATTGTTGCTGAGTACATGTTCCATGGCTCTGGCTATTATATTTTTCACACTGATGGACCCAGAAGACGACAACTATCCTATTACTTGAGTTGTGATTATTAGTAGTCTTGTTGTGGCCATGTTAGGTCTTGTACATGGTATTTTCAATTAGTTTGGGTCTTTGTTGTAATGTAGCATTTTAATATATACTAGTTTACCTTATTCTCCCTGTTTTTCATCTATTTAGTTTCAAATTCTTTATTAGTACCAACACACGCCAAGTATGAAAAGAGACGTCAAAATAAAACACCATAGTACTCACTCAGACAATTTTATAAAATTTACGGCATCACATTATATCCCTCTTAACATAATTGTGTCCTCGCAATTATTTCAAAAATTCACGAGGGTTCTGAGATGTTCTCACCATCTCCACAAATGTAGAGGGTCAACAGGTGCATTCAGTGGAATCCCCGTAGTAATGCTCAACTCTTCCAGTTCCCTAACCCAGATACACTTAGGGCAGGAGGGGTTGAACTCATGTTCCGGACCTTCAGGATTACAGAGGGAATCTCGAACAATACAAATTTTAGAAATGTCCATGTGGACCATTGTACAAAGAACTCGCCGAATTATGTCTTGGTCGAGAATATTCAAGTCATAGATGTGGTCAAACAGGCTAAAGCTGAGGAGTTGGAACATATAAGTCTCATAAATATTTCCATCTAACACAACCTCTTGAAATTTCACTCTGGTCATGTAGTTCCGGCCTAGGGTGAAACACAAGAAGAGCCCTTCGTGGAAAATTCCTCGCCGTTCACACCCGGCCAGCTGTGCTGAGCCTATGTGGTAAAAGATGGAGGCATTCCCCTGGCAGGTTCAGAGAATCTCTGGACTGTTTGTCACCTCAAACCACTGCTTGCACATTTTTCAAAATTTTTTGAAGGGGTCATTCTCATCCTCACAAGTTTTGATTGCAATTATTTCCATAATCTCAGTGGGAAGAGATAACATGTGCGTTTGTCCTTCCATCTGAAGTTTTAAGACAGAAGTTCAATCACTTGAAAAACATTCAATGGTGAATACAAATTAAAGACAAGGAAGGGGAACAACAACATTCAATAAACATAAGTTTATTATTAAACATTAGTGCTTGAGTTTCCCCTAACTACCTACTATACGAACGCCACACAGAGGAAAAAATCCCTATTTCCTCAAACCAAACACAGGATGAGCATACAGGGTTAAACTCATGGGGGAACCTATGACATCTCATGAGTCTAGCATGAGGGGTATGAAGTTGGGAGACATCCACATACACTTGGTGTCTGCAAGACAGTCGGGTGGACTCATATTCTAAAATTCCAAAGTCCAAAAACTGACCCCAGAAGCCGTAGTTTAAAACCTGCCATAGATAGGCCGCACGGAGGTCACTGGCAGCAGAAACTTCTTGAAAAGGGTTGAGGATCATAGTGCCAAAGCCCTCACCCGCCATGAAAATTTGGAAAAGTCCCTCATAGTACCCTCCCCGACGTACGTAGGAGGGAAATTGAGTCATCATCATAAGGAGGTAATCCATTCCTACCCCCCGGTGTAACTGAAGCACCCGTGGTGAGTTGGATATGTCGTAAAGGTGTTTGAATGTCATGTGGATATGGGCATAGTTTAGAAAATCCTCACAGCTAGCTAAAGACACAATGGTCTCTAGGGCCTCAGTGGGGAGAGAAAAAAGATTAGTACCTTCATTTTCCATCTTAAATTTAATAAAACCCATTTTTTAGTAAAAATGAAGTATATATATATATTTTTTTCAGTTTCTGGCTTTCCAGAGTTTTCCAAACCAAACATCTGATACCAACTATAGAGACCCCGACCCCAGAAACCCAGGAGCCGGTGCCTTCTGAACATGATGTGTTGTTTTAAAATAGAACATGCACTGATAAACTACACATTATGTCCCATATAGAGGATCGTGTGCAGTTCGGGCTCTGGGAAACTGGAAACTTCTTAAACGATTCATATTTTAAAAGCTCATACCTGAAAATTTTAAATCAAAACTTAGGGTGAGCATTAAAATAATCAGTAAGGGGTTTTAAAATTTAAGACCGTGTAACTAAAAAAAATTCGTTTTCGTAGAACATTCTCTTAAGGAAAACTGTAACACATAACTTCAAAAATTCTCAAACAATATTTTCAAGAAGAACATGAAGCAATTATGTAATTTATTAAAGGATTAATAATGGTTATCATAAACAAGTACGACATGTGATTAATTGAGAATACAATTATACAGTTAAGGGTAACGCATAATTAGAGTTGCGCATAAAGGAAACAACTTAAATTTTCATATGCTGGTTACTATTTACTAATTGATAAACACTAATCTTGCTCAAAACTTATACTTGTGAAATAAGAACTTTATGAAAACACAAAGGCATTGGTCGTGAAAGAATAGACATTTTATCTTGAAAAGAACTTGTTACATAACTTGAATTATGTGGAATAAACATTTAACTTAGAAAATCATGAACATATCACCAAGGTAAACCCCAAGGTGTCATTTGAAATTACCAAGGTAAACCCTAAGGTATCGTTAAAATTTAAATCTCTAGTGGTTACATAATTACTTAATGCATTGGAGCGCTATCAGGGCGCACCCTTAAATTTGTAATCTCTAGTGGTTACATCATTACCCAATGCATTGGAGCGCTATCAGGGAACACCCATAAATTTGTCTTTATTATCATGTGAGCCACATCATTCATACTTTCCTTAAAAAGTTTATATATTCAAGATGTCCCATACCACCTTGAATAACTCATTCATTTTTATATTACCCAAGGTGTCCCATACCACTTTGGGTAATCTAATTTCTTAGTTCATTTAGTGATATTTCATCATTATGCATTATGTAAAATAATAACTAAAATAAATAACGAGCCACCAAACATTTTTCTAATACATGATATGATAGGTAACATTGAAAAATATGTTAATAACTAATCAAAGAAACACATAGTTTTGTAAAACATTATTTTCACATAATCAAATTACTAAAGAATATAAAATGATGATATAATAAATGATAAATCTTTAAAATTATTACTCCATGGAAGTGGAATGCTTAAAGAAAACACTTCCCATTAGTTATGGTGATAAACAGGCCCTTGAAAAATAAATTAAACCATAACTTGATTAATTAGAAACATTCACCAAAGTAGGATCATGGTGTAATAAGTCAATAAATGAACACAACATGATGACATGATCCCATAAATCCTAAATCCTCTAATACATATTAATCAATCCAAAATATACACTTTATCATAAAATGTTTCATGGGCAATGTCAAATAAAATCCTTTAATAAAACATGCTCATTTGTGTGTACATATATACAAAATACATGTTGGTTTCGTAAACACCAAAATTATCCTTTATTAAAATCACACACATTTCAAAAGATAAAGTCAATCCTAGTAATCATTACTAAAAATTAAGGTTTTGGACTTTATACTTATAATTATATACGCACGTCACCATATATTCACCAAGAATGTATATAAGGGTTTTTACACTAAATAAAAAAGGACATTAAAATTTCTTGAGTTCTGAAAAACTCTTAATTTTATTTAGTTAAGAACCAAAAACTTTAAGAGGGTTTAATATTCATGAAACTATAAATACATAAACATGTGACGAATTTGGTTTTAAACTACAACATAAATGTACCTAATCCAATGGCCTAGATTGCATCCAAAATATCATTCAATGATAGGAATTCATCCCCTAAAATCATAACTATCTCATTTTGAAAAATACATAGACATGTAGAAATATTTAGTTATATATATATAAAGGTTTACATAAATAATTTATGTTAAGATTCGGTTAAAATGCAACCTCAATATACATATATTACTTATTATAACCAACCGAATGATCTTGGATACCCTAAACCGAAAGGGTTTGGGTTCTATGTATTCACATATTTATATATATACAAAACTATATATACACTTATATACATAAATATATGTTTTGGGTTTTTTTTAAAACCGAATCGTTAAAAATATTAAAAGGATTCATATATATAACTCTTCTAATAACGCAAGGCAACCACCCTTTGATGGTATTACAAACCGAAGGGTTTTTGGTACATATATGCATGTAAAAACTGTATATATATACCGAGTGTATAACTGTATGGGTTTCTCAAAAGGAAATAAAAACATGAAAACACACTTACATATTCACCATAGTGAAAACACGAAGGAAAAATTCCTTGAAGGCAATACAAACTGAAGGGTTTATATTAAGTATATATATACAAATATAAACTGTATATACACCGGGAGTATAAAAAAAAGGTCCCTCCAAAAGAAAGAAAGCATGCGAGAACCCTTACCTTTCTTTGAGGAGGAAGCTCGGTCCAGAGGTACTTCGCTGGATTGCTGGGAGTCCGCGGAAAAGAAAGAGGAGAGAAACTGCCAGGATTTCAAGAGGTAGGAGTGGTTTATATAGGGCTTCAGTGCACTTGAGTGACTCGACCCAAGGGTAGGCCGGCGTGGGGAGATGAGGAAACACTGGACTAGGAGGGGGTGTGCGGGGGTCAAGAGGAGCAGTGCAATGGAGAAGGCCGAGGCATCCTCGGGTGCAGGCCTACTGGTGCGGGACCCCGATGCGAGGAAGAAGATGACAGGGAGGTCAACGTGGGAAGAAACGGACGACCCAGATTAGAATAGGCTAGGTCAGATGGATTGAGGGAGATAGGGATGAGTTGATCGGTTTAAAAGAAACCTACAGTCAGGATTAGATCTCGCGAGAGATCAGACAGTCACAGGAGTAGGCGGGGGAGATCGCGCGACTAAAAGGGTCGGAGGGACGAGATCGAAGCAGGATTCGATCAGACGGTTCTGATCGCACGGAACGCGTCCCACATTGAAATGAACCGCGGTTGAGGTGAGGTTTATTACTCAAAGCGTGCTAGAAATGGAGAAATAACACCAACACACACACACACCAGGGCCTTATACACGGGCCCCATGCGGGATTTGGACCAACCCTACGCAACGTGTGCTGCGGGCCTTACACACGGGCCCGCGTGCGACTGGATGAACCTATGCTCAGCTCGGACCTGGTTGACACTCTCTCTACACACTTGGGACCTCAATGGTCGGTACCTCGGGTCCCTAGGGGCTCAGTCTCGGCCTTGAGGGCTTATCCCTACGGGATACCCTCGGCTTGGCCAGGCCCCAACATAACTTTTTATAAAAAAAATTATTTATATTTTTACAAAATAACTAGTATAAGTATACTTAGTTCGAAATGGTGTGCAATATAAATATTTTGTAAAAATTGAGTTAATATACAATAAAAAAAATAGTTTTAACTTAAAATTTTCAAATCTAAAACCCTTTTCTAGCTTATATAAAATACTTTACATCTTGATATAAATCTTTTAAAAGATATACCTTTCATAATTTACATACTAAACCTTTATAATTATTAGGATCTTTAAAATACACCCCTATTTGTTTCGTAAAATTCTTTTTTTTTAAAATACCAATAGTTTTCCCCAATTCAAAAGTACATAATTTTAGATATCCAAAAAGATATAATTATTACAGATACCCTTTAAACATAACTTTCAATAAAAAGATACTAAGTTTTCAACCATATAGGTACCCATCGGGATTTGGTAAAAACAATTAGATTTATTTTCGAGAATATTATTTTTATTTTAAAACTATGATTATTTTGTGAAAAACATCTTAGACATATTATAATATTTTAAATATCATAAAATTATAAGAGCATTAAAAACCAAGTTTTCATATAAAGATAAACTTTATCAACGGAATCCCAAATGTTGTTTTGAAAACCGAACAGTTATATATTTAACGGTAATAACTTATAGGACCATTATAAAAACAGGGGTGTAGGGTTTTTATCAAAATCAAGACACTTAACCCTAGTTGGATGGCTCTCCTCATACAATTGGTGCTAAGTACATGTGTCGTGGCTCTGGATATTATATTTTTCACACCGATGGACCCAGAAGACAACAACTGTCTGATTACTCGAGTTTTGATTCTTAGTAGTCTTGTTGTTGCCATGTTAGGTCTTGTACATGGTATTTTCAATTAGTTTGGGTCTTTGTTGCAATGTAGCATTTTAATATATACCAGTTCACCTTATTCTCCCTGTTTTTCATCTATTTAGTTTCAAATTCTTTATTAGTACCAACACACGCCAAGTATAACAAGAGACATAAAAATAAAACACCACATTGCTCACTCAGAAAAGTTCATAAAACCTGGGGCATCACACTAGTAGTATATGATGATGACATATTACTTATTGGAAATGATGTACCGTTCTTATAGTCAGTTAAGAAATGGTTGAACAAGTGTTTCCCCATGAAGGACTTGGGTGAAGCAGCCTACATTCTATGGATCAAGATCATTCGTGATAGATCCAAGAGGCTGGATGGACTTAGTCAAGGTGCATACATTGACCAGATACTAAAGAGATTTAGTATAGAAAAATCCAAGAGGGGATTGGTTCCAGTGTCACATGGACTACATCTTTATATGAAAATGTGTCCTCAGACACAAAAAGAGAAAGATATAATGAGTAAGATTCAATAAGCTTTGGCTATAGGATCCATCATGTATGCCATGTTATGTACCAGGCTTGATGTTCCCTATACACTGAGAATGGTAGGCATATATCAAGAAGATCCAGGGGAACAACATTGGACTACTGTTAAGACTATACTTAAGTATATGAGAAGAACTAAGGATATGTTCCTAGTGTATGGAGGAGATGAGGAGCTTGTCATCAGTGGGTATGATGATGCTGGTTTTCAGACAGATCAGAGCAATCTGAAGTCGTAATCTAGATATGTTTTCTGTCTCAATGGAAGAGCTGTGAGATAGAAGAGTTTAAAGCAGCCGAATGTTGTCGATTCTATAGTGGAGTCTGAATATAAAACCTCATCTAATGTAGCCAAGGAAGTTGGGTGGATTCATTACTTTTTCCACAAGTTTTATGTGGTGCCTAGCAGTAAAGATCCTATTACATAGTATTGTGATAATAATTCAGCGGTGGATCTTTCAAAAGAACCAAGGTCACATCAACAGAAAAAGCACATACTCTGGACGTATCACTTCTTGAGAGATTTATATCAAAGGGGTGAAGTTACAATGAGCATAGTGTCCTCGAAAGAGAACGTGGTGGACCCCATGACTAAAGGCCTATCTCAGAAAAAGCATGAATATCATGTGGGAGCTAGTGGGTTTAAGGTTATTAGCAGTTGGATCTAGTCCAAGTGGGAGTCTATATTGGAGTTGGTGACCTAGAACCAACTACTTTGTACTTTATTCATTAATAAAAACCTTATCACATATTGATTGTTCTTTTGCATGACAATGCATGTGATAATGTACTAAGGATAGCTGTTGCATTAAAGGGTCATAGCGGATCCCTACTATGATCAGAACCTAGTAGTGCCATAACACTGTTCTTGAATATATGTTCTATATATGGATGATGTTATTTGAGGGACACAAATTATACATGCCATTAGGGGTGAGGACTAATAAAAATTTGAGGCACCTTCTCATGGAGTGCGCCCTTGGCAATGTACAGGACGATATTATGAGAACGATACCCACCAATAGGAAATCCACATTTCATAGTGTCATTGGATGTTCGTATCTGCGAACGTGTGTATTGGTCCTTAGACTTTATGATTATTATTAATGGGTATTAAAACTCACACGCTAAGATGTATTGATAAAAATAGTGAAGACACACTGTTCGCAGCAAGGTAGGATATGTTGGGTGTGTCATGAGTGATATTGCATTAATAGATAATGCAATAAAGGATTTGTACATTATGTTCCATAACATAAGTAGATCTATCAAGCCCTTTGATGGAATTTATATAGCCTAAATAAATCCACAACCATGGTGAGGAATGAGAAATTTCAATTCCGGAAATTTAAATAAAGAATAATCGAGCACATGGGTTGATGGCACTAGCATGCAACCCGCTTGATTCGAGATATCTTGACAAAGGGATTACATTACACAGTATGCATTTTTAGGCGGTGACATGTCATTGCAGTGTTAAATTCTTTCTCTATGGGTGCCTTGACATATTTCTAGAGACTAACCTTAGACTTTAGGCAGGCTCTGCCTAATGCCACTGAGAAAGAGGCCTAGAGGGTCACACACTAAGTGTGTCGAAGTATCTCAGTTAAATATTAATTTTACAAGTTGAATAAAGATTATTACAGACTGTGGTTTAATAATTATTCAAGGATGCCTGATCGCATTTATTTGGATACTAGTTATTCAAGAGAATATATTGTAGGCGAAATAATATATTTATTAGCGAGTAACGCAGTGATATTTATTTGAGAAATAAATAGTCATTATTTAAGGTCTAATAAATGTGGTGGAGGAAATTAAGAAAAATGGAAAATAAAAGTAAACACCGTGTATATTAATATATACATGCCGTGTAGTTTTTCTGGGAATTTATGAGAAATAATATTATTTATTTAATTAAATAATATTAGGTGTAATTCGCTGGGTGCATGTCAAGTAATAATAATAGTCAACTATTATTATTAGACATGGGGTATTACTAAGAATTAAATGAAATGAATAAATGATTTTGGGTAATTAATTAATTTTATTATTCTATGTAATTAAAATCCCAATTATATATTTCTCATTAGACTAGACATTTTGTGTGGCTATGCACAATAGATTTGGAAAATCTCTCAAGCCAAGAGAGAATTCTCTTTCCACCAAGAACGCTCTCAAGCTACAAGAGAGAGATCCACCTCCACCGGATCAAGGGGATCGAAGGCGGACATCGCAAGAGAATGATCTTCTATTATATCACACATAGATCCCTTCAGAGATGTACAAAGATACATGGATCACGTGTGGATCACCGCTATAGGAATCCAACACTTGGATTCTACAACGCAATGACGGATCACATCGGATCATGACTGGAGACATTAACGAAGAAATAATTCCTTCAAGGTAATTCATGTCAATTAATTAAATTAATTATAACCAACATATTATGATCCTCTATATGGTTCCAAGACTCCCCTATTTATTTTTCTTTCTTCTTTCTATTTCGAAGATCTGATGTTTTATTATCGTGATGGATCTCAGATCGATCATTGTTAACGCTAAAATTAAAGTTGGGTACACCACCAACATGCTTCCACTGCGCCCGAAACCTACAGATGGTAGACATATTTAGTTGCATCCAATTGAAAGATAAAGTGACATCAATGGAAAATTGGAACCTTAAATACAAAATTCAAATACCTTACAAGCATGTAAAATTGAAAAAATAAACACAAACCATAAATTGATATAGGAATCCATATGATTGAGAAGTCGACACGAACATGAAGAGGTTGTAAGAGGCAGCTAATGATGGGTGATAGTGGTGGATGGAAACTCAAATATATAGATATATCAATAGAAAACTGGAAATAAAAATACAAATTCCTTGTATGTATGTAAAATGGAAACAATAAACATGAACTGCAAATTGAATTTAGAACTAGGATGAGCGTCACCAACGAGAAGAAGCATGAGCGGCGGCCAACGATGAGTGATGGTCGAAGAGGGTGGAGGAAACCAAATGAAATTTATTCATATCCATGGATTAAAAAATGGATATATTTATAGAAACAGATCGAAGAATGAAGGTATTCAAGGCCACATAACAAAGATGGAAGGGTCAGGGTTCGCTGTGTGCTAGAAAACTAAAGGATGCCGAATGAAATAATGTAACAAAGATGACTAATCCTGACCCCTGATTAAAATTATAAAGCATTTCCATGCTGATTAATTAAAAACAGACATGGAAAATAAAAGGAAAGAAAATTTCATTTTTGTTATTCAATAATCAGCATTAAAAAATTGGGTTTTTGCATCAATTATTGAGTAACAGACGTGAAATTTTTTGGTCTTTTCTTTTCCACATCATTTATTCAATATCTGATGTGTAAAATAATTTTTTTAACATTGATTATTTAATAAATGACTTAGAATATAAAAGAGTTTTATTTACTACATCGGTTATTAAATAACTGACATGGTAAGTTGATTTTTCACATTGGTTATGAATAACCAATGTGAAAAACATGACATAATAAATAATTTTTTTACTAATGAACATTCAAATGTTATGTTCCCCTTATTAGAATTATCTATAACTTTATCATTTTATTATGAATATCTTATGTGTATTTATTTGTTTTTTTATACAAAATGAATATTTTTTAAACCTAATAGGATGGATATGAATAAAAAATGGATGCATGCTAATCGTATGACAAAATAGTATGATGATGGAGTTAAAGAGCTCATAAAGTTAGAAATAGATCATGCGTATGACTCTTCTCAAATCCTTTGTCCATGTTTATGTTGTTTTTATTCAATAAAAATTAGTTTGGAATAGTTTTAAAAGCATTTTATTTTTCACGGAATATATCAGATCTATAAATTTTGGACTAAACACAAGGAGAAACTGAATATACAAACTGATTAAAATGATACTACATTTTATGGATCATTTTATATGAATACTAGTGTAAATGATGTTGGAGATTATATGTAATAAATGAAAATTTAAATTAAATATTACCTTCATGATTGTCCAAATTTGTTAGAGAAGTTAAATAGATATTCTAAGATACCATTGTATACCGGTTGTACTAAATATATAACATTATATTTTGTATTGAAGTTATAAAATTTGAAAGTTTTTAGTAGATGGAGTGACCCCAACTTTATAAAACTACCTAGTCTTTGAAATTATATGCTACCAAAATAAAATGAACTTCATTGTCGAACATATGGTGCTAAATGAATTCTATGTTCAATGGGAATGATCTTTGAAGAAATACATGTTTGTCCAAATGATTTCATATTGTATCACAAGGACCGTGAATCAATTATAAAATTCCCTAAGTGCATTGTGAATCGATATAAGAAATATGAATCAAGTCCTTGGAAAGAGGTATGGTACTTTTCTATCATTACATGGTTTATAAAACTACATGGATTTCTTGAAACCATGAGACAATTGACATGGAATACAAACACAAGAATTGAATATGGTAAAATACTTCATATAATAGACTATCCTTAATGTAATAAAATTGATTATGAGCATCCTTAATTTGTAAATGATATGAGAAACCTACATCTTTCATTATCTATATATGGAATAAATAATCTTGGTGTATAGAGTAGTACTCATAGTACATGGCCAATTATGTTAATAAATTATAACTTTCCCCCATGGTTATGCATAGAGAATAAATACATTATGTTTTCTCTACTTGTATCTGGACCAAAAAATATGGTAATGATATTGATGTCTATTTAGCTTCATATATCAAAGATCAAAATTTGATGTGGGATATAGGCATTACATTTTATGATGCTCATAGAAGTGAACAATTCATATTGAGATCCATGTTTCACAGGATGATAAATGAATTTCCTTTTAGGGAATTTTTCTAGGATATAACATTAAAGTAATATTGGGGTGTCCTATTTGTGAAGAATCCACACACTCAGTTCATTTGAATTATTCCTTGAAGACTTTGTTTTTAGGACATCAGAATTTTTTACCTCAAAAATATAAATATTGATCCTGGATGACAACATTAGATAGGAATATAGAACAAGGTAAACTACCATATCCAATAACGAGTGATCAACTGTTTGAGAAAGTAAATGATATTGGCACTATTTTTAGTAAAACTTTTTTAAAAAACCTTATGAAATTAGATAGGAAAAAGGGATCATTTTTCATTAAATTTATATACTATAATTTTTTGTATGTCATACATTTTCTTGATGTCATGCATGTGAAAAAAATTGTATTTGATAGTGTCGTTGGAACATTACTAAATGTTCTTAAAAAACAAAATATGGAATCCAGACTGGGTTAGACATGATTAACATGGGGATAAGGGAATATTTAGCATCGGTGAAGGTTGAAAGGTTTAATTTTCTTCCTCCAATATATTACACTCTATCCAAACAAGAAAAATTAAAATTTTTCAATTTCCTTAATGGTGTTAAAGTTATAGATGGGTATTCATCAAATATAAATAATGACATGTCAATGACTAATTTGAAGTTATAGGGTCTAAAATCTCATGACTGCCATGTTTTGATGAAATATTTGATTCCCATCTATTTACATTGAATTTTACCTAAAAATGTATGATATAAATTAATCATAATATACTTATTTTTCAAATCCATATGTAGTAAAGTTATAGAACCACCAAAGTTTCTAATCACAAATAAGGAGATTATAGTTATATAACGTGAATTAGAAATTCTCTTCCCACCGTATTTCTTTGATATAATGGTCCACCTGATGGTTCAATTGGTTAGATAGGTTCAACTATGTGGTATTTTCCAATAGAGATATATGTATCCCTTTGAACGATATATGATGGTTTTGAAAAGGTTCGTGATGTGATTCCAAATTCTAATTTGTTTTCTTATTTTATTTTGAATAAACCCCATTAATTAAACAAATACCTCGTAAATGGTGTTTTTTGTTGACTATTTGAAATTGGAACTTAGTTGTAAATTGGATTTAAATATATATTTTATTGATATATTCATATTTTGATATAAATTATGAATCCATATTTTGGAA
The DNA here is from genome assembly GCA_963277665.1 of Viscum album. Lineage (NCBI taxonomy): Eukaryota > Viridiplantae > Streptophyta > Magnoliopsida > Santalales > Viscaceae > Viscum > Viscum album. Next base: position 1,793,543,611 of record OY728120.1, on the reverse strand, counting down.
GGAAATTGACTCTTATTGAATTATAATAATGAATTTTAATTGAAGAAAAATACAGCACTAAGAAAAAATGATAATATTTTTATTCTATAGGTTGAAAATTATAAAGACTGGAAGTGACCATGCCATCCATGGTCAATACACCGATTGTGGGAACTGACCATGTGCTAACACTATAATTGAGAACCTATCATGACACGATAGGTATGGATACCATCCATGAGTACTTTCACCACACCTACCATGAAGAATAATTGACCATGCCTTCAACTGACCGTGAGCACTAAACATGATCACTTCACCACCTTACCATATGAAAAATATTATGGATGGAATACCTACCATGAACCCCTTTTCAAATACATCTCATAGTTAGAAAACTGACCATGTCCTTCATTATAGGCATGCTTACCATGATCATTTCCAACCTCTGCCTACGGTGACTCTACCTCTGAAGCTGCCATGTGACCATCAACTGATTCCAAGCCTACAGTTCCCATAAAGAACTAGATACCTATAGACATAAGATTAAATATGATCCATAGGACAAGAACTGATCAAAATTTATCCACCAACCCTTATCTTCCACCACCATGAGAAAAAGTAGGATGCCACCTACTCGAGTTGCACCACCTTCTAGTGCCACCCAAAAATTTGGGTCAATGATAGAGTGAAGCCCGATGATGGAGTGAAGAGAGCAATCTAGAAGAGTCATGAATTTACATCGATCCAATCCAATATCTACATTGACTTAGGATGAGATCCATCCTAATACACTACAAGTGAAGCTACTCTCCCACACCACCTCTGACGTAGTTTTGACATTCCACTCAGCTCTGAAGTAGACCGCTGCCTATCAACACCATAGCTTCACGACGAAGGAAAAAGACCCCATGTTAAGTTAAAGAAAACAATGGAGAGTTGTTGAACTGGAGGTCATCACTATCCAAAGATATTTATAATATCCCTATGACATTAAATAGAACCACCTGCGGGTGCATGATTTGAGCTTGAGGTAAGCAAGATACTAGAAAAACCATCCCGCTAAGAACTAAAATGCCATTGACAAGAGACAGTTGGAATTATATAGCTAATTATGGAACATATGGGTTGTATAAACTAATAGGTTATGATGTTTCATGGATAAAAATGATAATTCCATTATGAAAGTAAATAATGAGGCCCATAAAATATAGCCGAATCGTATTTTTATGTCATTTTACTAATAAAAAAATAAATAAATACACTGTGTTGTGAAGTCCCAGAACAATCCACCACAAAAGGACACTGAACTTGATCATGGGAGGAGCACTAATGCCTTAAAAAAGTCATCTAGACCCTTGATCCTGAACACATGCCGATCATCCAACATAAATTAAACCTATTTCATGTTGAATAAAAAATCCAATCCTGAGTTTCCTGATGAATTTTTTGCCGCTCACATGGAGGGAAGCATGCTGGGATGACCAAGAATTATTTTATAAAAACAATTCTCTATTTTATATGAAAGGTAGGAGAAAAAAATAAAGGATAGGAGGAGGAATGACTCACTTATAAATATTACACCCACTCACTACTGGCCATGACACTCCTTTCATTTTCATTCCCCATTTTGAAAACTCCAATGATGTAACACTAGGCCATTTGTGGCTGAATTAAGGAGAATATCCTCATTTATCGTTGTTGATGAATTCTGAACAATCAATGTTTATACTAACTCCTATGTGGATATTAATGGTTTTAATTAGTAGTGGTTTCTTTTAGTTTTATCTTTTAATGTATTATAATTATTATCATAATTTCACACACAAGACACTCAAATTTGATTCACTACATAGGATATCAAGTAGTGGGATAATTCAAGGTTTAATAGAGGTACACAATCACTTGGATAGGAAAGGGTACAAAATACAATGATCATTGTATTTCTCTACCTAAACCATAATAACGTAATAAAAGTAATCAATGATATTTCAATTGATAAAGAGGAAAAATGGAGACCAATTGAATAATTATTCAATAGAATAATGAGATAATGATCCAATGTGAGACCAATACTTTTTAAATTGATATTAAAACCAACCAATTACTCCCATTGATTTCAACAATTTTTAACCTTATAAAACAATATTTCAACTAACCCATAACATTGTCTTCTTAAGAGACAACCATTGTCACACTATTCTACATTTTTCTCAGGTTCATTAATTCATTTTTATGAGTGCCCTGCAATAATTGTGCATCAGTACATCAGGAATCAAATTCGGCCATATGTTTGTATTATAGATCGATATATTTTTGAATAAGCTATTTAATTATGTAATGATTACATATTAATTGTTTATATCATAATTTAACCAAATTATATTCACAATATAATCCTTATGGGTGAAGGTATTTCTAGTAGATATGTTGTTACAAATACTATAATAGAGTGGGAGCAAGATCAGATTTAAATTTTACACAATATTGAAAAGGTTTCTCCATATGTCGAAGACCACAAACTATTTATTAGACATTTTAATCCATCTATGGGTGAAGTATGGATATCAAATAAAGATAATAAATATTTTATAGATGGTTCTGACATCAGATTTATAAGGATTTATATGAAAATATGAATTCAATTTTCAGAAAACATTGATGTCTAGCTAGGGGACCGAATTTAAATGTTATATCATATACTAGTTTTGTAATTAATGGTCATACATTCTATATAAAGTAATAATACGAACACCATAAAATGAAAAAATAGAGTTATTCTTGTGGATAAAGTGATGCACGGTTCTGATTCCAAGGATAAAAATCTAATTTATATGAATATGTCATATTTTGGAATCATTGAATACATATAAAAGTTGGATTATAAAATACTACATGTGATGATTTTCCAATAAAAATTGGTTTAAAATAGGATTACATTTAAATTCAATGAATTGGGATTTAAGATGGTGATTTTGAGCATGGAAGGGTATACATACGAGCTGTTCATAATGGAATCACAAGCAGTGTAGGTATTTTATGTCTTAGATCCAAAAAACAAGAATTGGTCAATTGTCTTGTTGATGTCTAAAAAAATGTATGGTCAGATGAAAATTGAATTAAGGATGACCCTTTCATCACTAGATCACAATCATTTAATGATGGCCCCAACATAGAGAATTCCTTGTACATTAGAGGGGACCATAAAGAGGGGATTTTGATACTCGATAGAGATTCCAAATACCATAAACTTTTAAAGGAAAAAGGGAGTTCAATGATAAGGTTAAAGTGTTTTTTAATATATAATGATTTATTTTATAATATTATGTATTCCCTACTACATTTATAGAATCTAAATCAAATATTTGACTACTCATGCAGATAAAGAATTCTACACATGATGATATTACCAATCCCAAGGAAGAACAAATAGTTGATTATAAAACTATAGAATTTTTTGGGGATCAACAACAAGTTTATGAAAAAAAACAAGAATGAAATCTAACCACCATGTTAAATAAAATTTTCAAGTAATTGAGCAAGGGTGTAAAATTTTAGGTTGAATGGAATCAATGAAGCCAACATGTTAACACCAAAATGTCATTTTTCAATAGTTATGTTGGGGTCACAATGAGAATTCATATTCCAATTGATATAGATACATGGAACTATGTCCAGACTATATTGAAGGAAACCCTTTGGGAAGATATTAAGGTAATGTTACAATATACTTTGTCTATTTTACCAAAAAATTATATATTGAAACATTGATTAAATTATTATTATCCCTTATAGAGATTGTTTATTTTTGATGATTTATGTAATAAATTTGTCTTAATGGACACTGGAAAATATTATAGAGGCTTTCAAACACTTGTTACAAAGCATCATCTCAAGGACACTGAGGGAAAAGTAAATCCACACCCACCAGTTATGTATGAACACATTATAAAATAGGATACATGGAAATATTTCATTAGTAATCATGATGATAAATCATTTCAGGTGTAATGTAGTTGATAATTTTTTATTTGAAATTATTTATTTATCCACTTTGATTAAAAAAAATTAATTTATGAAAAAATGAAGTTCTGAAAATAAACGTGCATAAAAAGAAATGTACCCTTATCATAAAGTAATGACGAGGTACTCTCAACTTGAAAAGAAAATGGTATGTATTTTAAATCTAAAATAAATTTTTATGTGATATGAAACAATGTATTTACTTTTTTTATATTCATATTTATGAATCAAAATCCAAAGACACTTCCATCCGATGTCATGTTCTATAAAAGGCAGTTTTCATAAATAAATGGGGTAAACTGGTTGATTAAAACACACAAGTAGTATGGGAAGAATGTGTAAGTATAATATAATAGTAATTTGTTATGCTCTATAAAATCATTACATTAAAATATCTATTTAGGTTTTTTTGTTTTTATATGGTTTAGAAAAAATAAATAACATCAAATATATCTAAAATAAGTACTTTTTGTACTTTGAAGTGGCTATAAAAAATATGGACATGTTATAGGTGCAGGTTTTGGAGTGTAACCTCAAACATATATTGATCAGAAAAATTTGTAGGGATATATATATGAGATGATGAAAGTAATGCAAGAGAATATAGATTCTTTGAAAGATATTATTTTCTATTCTAGTTTAGTGGATCAATATATGTGAAAGGATCAAAGAAAACTAGAAGTGGAACAATGATCAATACATGAAGAGCCAAATGACCCCACTAGATTTGAGGTTATCCATTCCCTTCAACCATACACCTTACTTAAGGTATTCAAATTTTTTATTACTATTTATCCTAAATTTGAATAAAAAAACTTCTAATAACTTTATATTAATAAAATTTTATATGGTGAATTTATATATGATTTATATCTATCAATACCCACACATCACCTTTTTTTGATAGGTATGATGTATAATATATTAGGATACATGGTAACAAAATAACTACCAAAATATCATATGATATTGGATATTTAAGTAGATCATGATCTAAAATCTGAGTTTCTTATTCCACTTGATGATCTGTATGTTACAGTGATCAATGATGCTATTGTAACTTTCATATAATGACCATATAATCTTATAAATACACATAAGGTATGTCATTAATTTTTTTTTTCAAATTAAAATCATTTAAAAGTTGATGAAAAAAGGTCTTAAATGAGTTATGCTATTATATATGGATAAAATGATGGGGAAATGAACGGTTGAATCAAGATGATCCAGTGAATCGACCAAGAAAACTAAAGGAACTTTAAGAATTATCTTCTACCCACTAATTACACTGCCACATATATTAACATTAAATGTTCTTGTAGAAACAAAATTCAAATATGGAAACATGTTATACATTTAAAAAAAATATATTTTTAAATTCCATTACAGATGTGGTAGGTCTGGAGAGTATAAATGAGATTATAAAGTTTTAATGGTTGGGAGTCTCATTTGTGAATACATACATGAAGTATATTTTCATAATCTATCTTTCCAAAAACCTATGTACTATGTTCATTATATTTAATTATTTTTCATAATTTCTATAGGTATATATATTACTACTATGTAAAGGGAAAACTACGTGAAGCAATATTTGGACTCATTAATACCTATATAATTTATACGGATAAATTATCTATGGAATTTAAAGAAATGTAAAAGAGAAAATATGAACTATGAGAGGAGTTTGAGAAGAAAATATCAGATGATAGACTCTTCTTGACTCCCACAATTCAGGTGTAAAATTCAACAATTTAATCATATATAATATATTTTTACTTTTTTAATTACTTATCTGTTTTTATTTTTTTATAAGTAGTTGATTATAATTGTAATCAATTTGGATACCCTAAATTTTTATTTTTTGAACCTGAATAGATGGTCACCTTCTCTCTGGGCTCTCCCCTTCTCACTCTCGGCTTCGCTTGGGTTTCCTTGTGAAACCCTCTATTGCGGGGTCAGTGGTGCATCTTTGTGCTGTTTTCCTCCTTTTATTCTCCTCTTTTCACCTTTTATAGCCTTATTCATTCTTCGCGATCATTGCGGTGGTGTGTCTCTGTTGGTGTAAATCTCTCGGGCAGTTTTGTTGGTCCGACAAAGGTGTCGCTGTGGAAGCCCCATCTGATTCGGACCTTCTCTGACCTTGTTTTCTACCACTCCTCTCCAGGTCAGATCTGGAGTGATGGTAAGCTATGGTTTTGGGATATGTTTTGGTGTTCAAGGGTTTTTTAGGCGCCTCTATATCAGCATGCTTTTGTATTTGGCTTTGGTTTCATTCTCTCTGTGGTGCTTTCATCTGGAGCCATCGACCATTTTTATCCCTGCCCTAACCTCTTGTTTCTCTGCTTCTCTCTGAGTTGGATCCAGAGCGGTGGTTCCATAGAGGTTTTGGGAGGTGGTTTTGGTGGCTGATGGTTCTCCTTACGTGGCCTGTCTTGGTTTGATTCTTTACTGATTTGGCTTTTCGGATCTCTTCCTCTTATTTTCACTGAAGGTCTATTACTTCTATGGTGGTGGTTATGTTTTTTTGGTGGCTTCGTTGATCCTCGACGGTCTCGAGCGAGCGGTGTGGGGTTATAACGGTGATGATGACGGCGGTGCTTGGACAGATATATCGACTGTGGTTTTCCTTGTGAAGGCGGGTACTGTCATTTAATGTTTCTGGATTCGGTGTTTTTCTGGAGTGGTGACAGATGTCGGCATCGACAGTTGACAATATTGAAGCGACGACAGTGTGTTGGGATGACCTCTGGTAGTATGGTTCCATCGGGGATGGATGACGACGATAGTGTAGTATACCTATTGATGATGGTGGATGGATGACAACATGACTAGCTGATTCAGGTACCTCGTGGTTCGAGACCACCTCGGGGTTGGCGTTTGTATTTTGAAATTAAAATTTCATATCTAGTTTTTGGTCTAAAAAATGTTTATTTTTTGGATCCTATGCCTGGATTTCCATCAAACCGACCAAACATGATGACTACTGTGAATTTTTAGCGCACTAAAATCAAAATTTTATAGATGAAATTTGAATTATATGTTTTATTTTGTGTTTTAATGAGAATTCTTTTATGATAGGGTGATCTATAAATATAGTGTAAATCATGGTTTGTGGTCGATGTCTGAACATAAGAAGCATATTGATTTCTTCCAATAGAAAATATTATGGTTTATATAGTAATATTTAACTATAAAAACATATTTCAAAACAATTTTCTTATTTTGGTCGATGTTTATGAAGTTTCTGAAACAAGATAACAAAAATGACTTTGGATATTACATTTTTTTTTGAAAGATATCATATAACATCAAAATACTAGTATCCCTGAACATGTAATTTCAGAAGGTAATTAAAATTTCATTAAAAATATTTCTTAATCATTTTTTATCTATATTTTCTTGATAATACAAATATTTACAACAATCTATGTACTCAAAAGAAGAATTAAATTTTTTAGAGATGAGTGGGCAATGTACTGGTGTCAAAATGTTTGTCAAAATCAAATTTAGGTGATTTCCTATTATATTTGTGATTTAGTATAGGATATGTCCTTTGATATACATTTAGGATGTGAAGAATTAGTATTGTAATGATTATATATTACTTTGACCTATTTATCAAGGATAATTATAATAGAGGGTTACACTCTATGGATTCTAACAGTGTTGGTAACATGTTTGAATTTACTCATGCTCATGAGAGATTGGACTTTGAGGCTATTATTGAGATAATGGAGATAGGAAAATGGGAAAATAATGTATAAATACATCATAAAAGGTGAATTCCTACTCCTTATTTAGTTAATTTTTTCATAATTTTATCTACTATTTTTAAGTTAATTTCCTTATCATTTTTATATGATACTCATTTAGTTTTTTTGACAGATATTTTGTGAAGTCATACTTTGATTTTAACTATATGAAACAAGCTAGAAAAGAGGTAACATGTTCCTTTCAGATGGAAGAGGAAATCATATTCTACCAAAAAAATGTGAAGTGAATTTTAAGGATGCATCTACAAAATCTATGATGACACTAATTTTGTTGAATTCATTTTTGAAAGGGAATATGTAGTTAAAAAAGAATCTCTTATCTAACAAGGTATTTTTCTATATTTAAAGGAAACGTATGACTTCCCAAAATATTTTTTGTGAAAATTACCTTGAACGATGTATGAATTAACAACACCTCAATTAGAGACACCTAAATATGATATAAAGTGTGCTCAGTATGACTCAAAGTGTATGATTTTAGTTTACAATGTACATTTTAGTTAAAAACACACATAAAATGATCAAAACAAAAAAAGCATATTAATATTGTCTTGATACATTAGGAAAATGATCCATAAGTAATTTTGATGTCTATAATTGAACCACACCTCAATATATTACATGGTGTGTTTGGTATGGCTCAAAGTGCATGTTTTCTGTTTAAAATTGACATTTGAGTTCAAAAAACACATGCCATACTCAAAACCAAGAAAATGAATTTAGATTGATTTGATATTTTAGAAAAATAATCCAAAATTCATTTTTGATGTGTAAGAAGCAACCATGACTCAGTCCAATACATGGTGTGTTCGGTATGACTCAAGTGTATTTTTTTAGTTTATAATTTACATTTTAGTTCAAAACATACATCACATACTCAAAACCAAGTAAAAACATTCAATTTTTTTGATACTGGAAAATGATACATAAGTCATTTTTGATGTGTAAGAATCAACCAAACCTCAATCTGATACACAGTGTGTCCAATATGACTCAAAGTGCGTGTTTTTAGTTTAAAATTGACATTTTAGTTCAAAACACACGTGACATACTAAAAAAAAAGAAAACACATTCATATTTTTTTAATAATTTAGGAAAAAATCCATAATTCATTTGTTATGTGAAAGAATCAAATACCCCAAAATATTATACATGGTGTGTCTGGTATGACTCAAAGTGTATGTTTTTATTTTAAAACTGATAGTTTAGTTCAAAACACACACCACATACTCAAAAATGATAAAATTTATTTAGATTGTTTTGATACTTTTTAACAATGATCCATAAGACATTTGTGATGTTTGTGAATCAATCATACCTCAATCTGATACAAGGTGTTCCTAGTATAACTCGAAGCGTATGTTTTTTGTTTAAAATTTTCATTTAAGTTCAAAAAACATATGACATACTCAAAACCAAGATTAAACATTTATATTGTTTTGATAATTTAGAAAAATGACCCATAATACATTTTTTATGTGTAGGAATTGACCACATATCAATTTGACACATGATACAGTTGGTATGACTCTGTGTGCATGTATAGAAGTTCCATTTAAGTTCAAAACGAACATCATATAGCCAAAAGTGATAAAATGAGCGTGGATTGTTTTTAAACTTTAGAAAAAAGTAACAATTCATTATTGATGTGTAGGAATCAACCAAGCATCAATTTTATACATGATATGGTTAGTATGACTTGAAGACATGTTTTAAATTTAAAAGTTTCATTTTAGTATAAAACACATATCACATAGCCAAAACTAAAAAAATGAGCTTATATTGTTTTCAAACTTTAGGATAATTATCCATAATTCAATTTTGATATTTAGGAATTGATTGTATGTCAATCTAATAGATGATGTGGAAAGTATGATTCAAAGTGTGTGTTTTTAATATGGAAGTTCCATTTTAGTTTAAAATATATGTCACATGGACAAAACTGAGGAAACAAGATCAATATTATTTTCAAACTTTAGGAAAATGATCCATAATTCAATTTTATTTTTAGGAATTGACCATACATCAATTAGATATATGATGTGATAAGTATACTTGAAGTGTGAATTTTCAGTTTAAAATTGAAAATTTAGAAAAAACTCATGCCAAATACTCAAAATAGAGCAAAGAAAGTCATATTATTTTGATAATTTAGAATAAATTATACATTTGTGATGTGTAATAATCAACTACACCTCAATTTGAAACACGATGTGCCTGGTATGACTCAAAGTGTATGTTTTTAGTTTAAAATTGATATTTTAGTTCAAAACACTCATGACATACTCAAAACTAATCAAACACATTTATATTGTTTTGATACTTTTTTAAATTGTCCTATAACTCATTTTTGATGTGTATGAATTTACCACACATCAATTTGATACATGATGTGGCTGTTATGACTCGAAGTTTGTGTTTTTAATATAAAAGTTCCATTTGAGTTTAAAATGCATACCACATATCCAAAATGAAAAAAATCAGATTATATTGTTTTCAAACATTAGGATAAAAATTCATAATTCATTTGTGATGTGTAGAAATGTATTGGATATCAATATGATATACGATGTGGATGGTATGACTTCAAGTATATGTTTTCAAACTAAAAGTGTTATTTTAGTTTAAAACACACCAAATATCCAAAACTAAGCAAAATAGTTTAGATTGTTTCCAAACTTTAGAAAAATGACCATAATTCATTTTTCACATGTAAGAATTTACCATATATCAATTTTATATATGGTTTTAAAGGTATGAATCGAAGTTCATATTTTCAATATAGAAGTGTCATTTTTGATTAAAATGAACATCACATAGCCAAAACCAAGATACGGAGCTTATATGTTTTTTAAAAAAAATTAGTAAAATAATCCATAATACATTTTTACGTGTAGTAATTTACCATACATCAATATAACACATGATGTGGTCAGTATGAATTAAAGTACATGTTTCATCATAAAAATTTCATTTAAGTTAAAAACATGAATCACATAGCCAAAGGTGAGAAAATGAGATTAGATTATTTTTAAACTTTAGTAATATGATCCATAATTTATTTGTGACATGTAGGAATTGACCGTACATAAATTTGACACATGATATGTTTGGTATGAATCTAGGTGCGTGTTTTCAATATAAAACTATCATTTTGGTTTAAAACATGTATCACATGGAAAAAACCAAGAAAAAGAGCTCGAATTGTTGTCAAACTTTAGGAAAATGATCCAAAATTCATTTATGGAATGTAGGAATTAAATGTACATTAATAAAAATTATGTTGTAGTTGGTATGAGTCAAATTTTATGTTTTCAATACAAAAGTTACATTTTAGTTGAAAATGTGTATCACATATCCAAAAACTGATAAAATAAGCTTAGATTATTTTTAAAATTCAGGACAACAATCCATAAATCATTTTTGATGTGTAGGAATTGATCGCACATCAATATGATGCATGGTTAACTGATAATATCCTTAACACACACACACACACATATATATATATTTACACACAATAATTAACAATATAATTTATCAAATGTGGATTATATACCATTAATTGTTTTTTTATTTGATATTACTAAAATCAAAATTGGTTTTATTATAGGTAAAAGATTTTGTATAGAGGTTGATCTTTAGAGAAATCCTATTATAAGAGTTCTGATTTTGTATATTGGTTGTAATTTTTTTAGATTAATTGTAAATATCATATCAATTTAAAATATTTTTCATATAAATTTTGAATTTAAATGATATCTTAATGTTATATTTTCATTTTAATCTTATTTTTTATTTATATGTATTTCTGTCTATTTGTATTCTGACTGGGTTTTCTATTATTGGGTTTCTGCAACCTTGAAGTAGATGCCTGGCCTTTATTAGTGCCATTACTAGTGCTGATAAAGGCCACCTTTATTAGTGCTTAAAAAACACTAAAAAGGCCCCCTTTATCAGTTCTAGTAGAATCACCAACAAAGTGCCCCTTTATCAGTGATAACAGAAAGCACTGATAATGGATAAGTGATTTTAACATCACTCAATTTTTTAGTGCTTTTTTGCACTAATAAATCTATTTTCTAGTGCTATTAAAATCCAATTTTTTAGTAGTTAACATAGGAGTGAAAATTAAAACAATTCAAATATTACAAAAAATATAATAAACAAGATACAACGATTCTGAACACACTAATTTAGTAAAATGAGAAAACATGAGATACCAAATTATATAATTAATAAATATTTATATAATTGAATACAATATGAAAAAATTAAATAACTTTGTTGATGAATAAAATTATAGAAAAACAAGATCTAAAAACAAACTTCTAATTTCAACAAATTCAAAACCAGAACGCATACACGATAAGTTAACAAAATTGAATTAATATTCAAGAAGAAAATTTATTTTTAGCGATTTATAGGTTGAAATAACAGAAAAAGGTAAATAAGTAAATAGGACAACTATATTTACATTCTTCAGCCATTGGTTTACATTCACAAGGCATGATCATCATGGGTTTACCAATATGAAAAACAAATAGATCATGAGAGACAATCATAGGGATGAAAAAAACTAGATAGGGGAAAAACACAATAAACATGATAAAACCATGAAGAAATCATGATAATTTATAAAAAATCAATAAATAAAGAAGATAAAATAGAATTGATACCCCCTTAATGAGGCTTGGTCTCACCTTTGTTGAGGAAAAATTTCATTGAAGTTGTGGAAAATGTCGTGGTCATGTTGTCAGGGTCTGTAACCACTGCCCGAGATTAAGAACTAGGAACACCTCTATTTTTTAGATTTAAATTCATATCATGATGAAGCTAGGGTGCTTCCATTACCGATCAGCCAGGGCAAGTCACTTCTACATCCCATAGGTTCAAGAACTGAACTAGATGCCTCACCATGAGTTGGAAGAAGTACCCCAAGTGAGTCGATGTAGTGTCTTATGGGTTCAAGAACCGAACCATATGCCTCACCACGAGCTTGGGGAAGTCTCATCCATTATAAAAACATAGATTAATCCTCAACAACATATCCTTTAATCTATAATCCCTATATATAGTAGAAAATCATCAAATCCAAGGTGTTTTGAAAATATAAACCCTAGCCTCTACTCTTCTCCAATGAAAAAAACACATCACCAGGTATGCACCTATGTTTGATCTCTCTCGATGAACCAAAATGATCTCACCAGGTGATGTCCCCACTACACACACCCATTTGTTGAAGACTGAGCTCCAAACCAGGAGCTCTCCCCTCAAAAAAATCTACTTCCTTAAACTCAAAAAATACCTATGAGATAGAAGATTTTGGTAGGTATGATGGAAGAAGCAAGGTGTGAATACAAGAGGAGATGTAGACGGCCTAAATAATCCCTCATGTAACTGAACAAGGGAACATGATATTCCACAATAGGAAGGAAATTGATAAGCCTATCCACATACATATTAAATAAAATCAAGTAATTTTAAAAATAAATTGAAATTAACAATGAAATAAAACATATTAAAAAAGTCAATATTAAAAAAATCCTATTAAAATATGCATTTGATTCAAAAAACATGAATACTGAATTCACAAATCTGCACCTTGGAAATTAAATGTAAAAAAAAATTAATATGAACCATAATCACACTCCCCCCTTGAAAATTAAAACCATAAACCAGATGATAATTCTACAACACCTAATCCATCATCAACTTGGACAAACCATAAATAAGAAACAACTAAAAAGAGTATGACCCAAATAGTCTGCCTACCATGTATCAATGGTGATACATGTTTTCTAGATTTGAATGGTATTCTAAAAGGTGCTAACATAATTTGAATTAAATGATTCTAAAAAAATACACGATAATCCAAAAAACTACACTTACTTGAGTCAACCTATGAGATTATTCAATGGAGGAATTCTGGATTAGTAAATCACATGATAATGGGTCAATAAAACAACTCATCTATTCCCTGCAGAACAAAAACAAAAACATATTGGTATCCATCCTCACACAAAAAATGGAAAAAACAAAACATCTTAAAAATTCACAAAGAATTGAAAATCAATAAAAAAAGTGAAATCATGAAAAATAATATTAAATGAGAGGAAAAAATACAGAATGGATAATAAAAGGAAAACATAGAAATATTCTCCACCAAAATGCATAAAAAACAAGATGACCAAAGATACTATCACTGTTGGCTTTAATTCAAGACACTCCACCCAAGAACTCAATAGGAAGACTCTCAACATAATGATATAGAAGAGCCTAAAAATATGGATTCATAATCTCTTACAAAGGATAAAAATTCCTAAAAAAAATCCAAATGTGATATCCTCAATCAAAGGGAAACTATAAGGATACTTGCAAGAAGTTCCAACATCCCCGGATGACTCCAAAATGAGAGAAAAAGGCAGGAATCTAGCTAGAGACCTAGGGGAAATAGGACACTAAAAGGGAAAATATCTTAGTCTATATTCCTAATGGAATAAGGTTTATAATACTAGGAAAGAAAAAAAAAAGGATGCTAAAAGGGTCAAACAGTAAACAGGAAGCTTGGTGATCATCTATGTGATAAAAAAGTGCATTTCACCCCCAAGCTACCCAATCCAAAACACTGAACTTAATAAATATCCATACTTGGACCCAAAAACCCTAAAGGGTGTGGATAAACACACTAGAGCCAACATAATCTCAACTATTAGGCAAAAGGATGACTGTCATGAACTATCATGGGTTAACCCCTGAACCGAGCACCCTGAGCTGGCCCACAATAAGGCCTAAGGGGCATACCTGATCCCTACAGACTGACGACATGAATTAGGGAATCGAAAGATAAATCATTGTGGAAAATTTTACCCAATAATCACAAACATAAAATAAATAGAGTGTGAATCATAACCATAATACATAAATCTATAAACATAAGAAAAATAATAACAATGATACTAAAATAATATCCATATACAAGATAAAATGTAAAAACTAAAAATAAACTAGTACTAGAAATAGACTCTATGTGACCTATTGGTCACTATCTATCATAGATGACCAAGCCACTTCATGAGTGAAACATAAAAAAACCTAAACCTACAAAATATCTCGGGTATACAAATTATGATTGGCACAAGTAGAGTGTGATCATACAATATCTCAATAGGTAATAACTATAGAATCAATGAATTTCCTTTCCCAAAATAGTCAAAAAATACTAGTTTGAAAATACAAGTAAAAACTAGTTTTTATCATATTATAAAACAACACAACACTTTCTCAAATTCCCTTTTAAAACCCAATTCAAAACATTCCTTTAAAAAATTTTAGTTTCAAAATCTAACTGTAAAAACAACCCTAAGGAAAGAATGAAACCTAGGTGAATGCATTAGAAAGAGAGATAAAATATACACACAAGACACAAGGTATATCAAAAATGGAGAAATACTAAATTGGAATAATTTACACAAACATTTAAATGAAAATAGAGCAGGGAACTAAAGAGAAATAAAAATAATGAAAATAAAAAGTATTTAATCATGATAATATCCTAAACATCAAGTGAGGAGACCCTAGACATACTCATTTCAGAACCATCTTCTAGCCTATATATGAAAACTATAGTCTATCACCAACCAGACTTCCTTGAACTAGACTCACCAGCAGCACAACCCACTATGGCCTTTCCCTACCATGGGGGATCTAGTCTGTCTCATCAGGGCTAAATAGTATCCATCTATTGACTCCCACTATGATGCCTAATATTTGATGATAATAGTAAATGGGAGGGAAGAAATCAAGTACCAAAATAAAATATCAACCATGAAATGACATCAACCATCATACATACCAATACCACCTCTTAACACCATCCATGTGAAGACCCTCTCTAAAATAGAAGAATTCCATTGAAAATCCAAAATCATTTTCTAATAGAAACATATTTTCTTAAAAAAACAATTCCAAATACAATTAAAACATCAAACATGTTTTCAAGGTTCCAAACATTCCTTTAAATCAAGGTTTTCTAAAACAAAAACATAAAACATCATTTGGAAAATATTATAAACCATGAAACCATTCGAGAAGAGTGAGGTTTTTAAAGAATACATTTGATGGAATTTTCATTTATATACATGCACAGATCTATATGTTCACCCAATGCACATATAGATATGCACATATCAAACTCTCTATCCCACACACACACATACATATATATATACATACGTACATCTATTTGTGTTCTAAGAGTCTAATTAAATAAATACAAGGATAAATTTTGAAAAAACACAAGAGTTTCTCATAAAAGACACCAAATCCACAAAGAAAACCAAATACCATAAAAAATATACTTCAAGTTGAAATAATATTTTAAAAAATTCCAAAAAAGTTTAAAAAACACTTAAGATACCAAGAATCCACTAGAAAAACCTTTTGGGCATTTTAACAAACATCTAGCTTACCTGTACTTTTAACACATATATGAATAACTATAAGTAAAATTTGAAATAAAATTTCAAGTTAAACCACCACCCTAAATGTTTTGATAACTTAATTTATAAATCATGTAACTTGAAAAACCTAATTAAAATGGATTTAGGAAGGCTCAACCATCCCGTGGCATGTTCTAGAAAGTAAATGGATAGAGACACCAACCTCAACGGTGTGTATATATGATGGAAAATTCAGAAGAGGGAAAAAATAGCTTCAAGTGACAAAACACACACCCTAAAATAAAAATAAATAACTCCAATTAGGCAGCACTCACCCTAGGTATTGTCTAAAACAGAACCAATCCAAGAAAGATAAGGGGGAATAAGAGGGGAAGGAAATAAGAGACATAAGGGAGCCCCCACAAAGAAAAACTTACCAATAATCACTGTAGGAGCTTTAAGGACTGGAGGAGGAGAAAGGGAGATGTTTTGGGGACCCCTTTATGCACCAAAGCCAAGTGGGGGATGGAGATTAGTTATTGGGGTTTTATTTTTAGGATGGAAGAATTATAATTTTTTGATTTAAAGATTTTGGGCAAGTCGCATAGTTAGGCCACACTATTTACCAAACCATGTGCCAACAATGCACCATCCTCTAGAAGGACACAAGTTACTATCATTGTATGGTTACATAGTTTGGAAACCATTTTATAATTGCGGAAACCATGTTTATAAAAAATTTAGATACCCTCACACACTTTCCGCATGGTTTCCTCTAACAGTGTGCAAGTCATGGGCTACCCCTCAAAGGCCCTAAGATCCCATATAGTTCTTGAAAAGACTCACATAGTTTGGAATAAACGATGAACTACCCATAAAATAAAAATAATTAAATAATAAAATTAAAATAAAACTTCTCTTTGATCACATAGTTACATGGTTTCCCCCCAAATCATGAACACTAAGCATGAAAAGGGACAAAATCTAGCCAAAAACTCTAAAACATGAAATTACATTAGGAATTATAGCCAAAAATCAATGAAAAGATTAAAAAACGAGACATTAATAAAAAACAAGGAAAATAAATGTTGGAGTGTGACAATTCTACCCACTATAAAATTTTCGGCCCCCATAAAGTCACCATGTTCTAAATTGGATACAAAACTAGAATCCTTAAACCCAAAGAAATAAATTCCAGAGCAAGACCTCTAAACTAAACCCAAATTGAATGAAACCACCAAATCCATTATACCACCTTTAATACCAAAATTCACACTCAAATAACTCTAGAATAACAAAGAAATCCATAGTGTATCTCCCCACCATTTAGAAACCAAGTATAATTTTGGTTGAATTAGTCCATACACTCGTACGATCACCACCCAACATGGTAAGGATTCGACTAAAGAAACTTAATATAAATACTGAGTCAAAATATAAACCAAAACTCCTCAAGACACATTCATATATAATTGAGTATAGAATATCGAAGCATCCAGTGAAACACATATATCATAGATAAGAAAAAATAGTAAATGAAAGAAGGAAA
Source organism: Viscum album (assembly GCA_963277665.1). NCBI lineage: Eukaryota > Viridiplantae > Streptophyta > Magnoliopsida > Santalales > Viscaceae > Viscum > Viscum album. Next base: position 1,793,525,843 of record OY728120.1, on the reverse strand, counting down.
AAACACAGAAAAATGTAAAAAGGTTGCCTCAAAAGATCAAATAAGAAATTTTGATAATATACTGGAGTCAAACTTGACATATTTTTCTTCTATAGAGGTCCTAACCCATATAATTTCTAATGATTCCCCAACCAATCATACTGATAGGAATTAATTGGAGTTTTAACTCAAGAAGAATTGTATTTCCAAAACTAACCAAAATAAAATCACACAAGTGAGTGATCCTAATCATGAGAAGATGAAAATAATTTAATAGATTACTAATGGATAGGTTCCTATAGTTTACACCCCTCACCAGATGGGGAAACCATACTATAACTAAGGGATATTGGGTTACCTGTCACCTAGGATGACCTCTGGAAACCAACTCATCCAAAAAAACCTCATCCACCAAATTTTTGATTAAGACTTTACTAGATGAAATAACTCGATGAATGATATTTGGATAATGTCCCTTTACAAAGATATGATCTTTTAACAAATCACTTGTTGCCACTTTTGAAAAAATGGAACCAACTCCTTTAAGTGGTTAATGTACCCCTTCACTATCCATTGACCTTACTGAATACCCATATGCTCTTCCAATTTCTTCATTTTCACTTCCTCATGGATAAACCATTAGATGAAAGTGGTCTTGAAGATCTCCCAAGTCATCCCATATTGTAATGAGGATTGAACAATTAACTCCATCTAATAAAAACTTGGTCCCTTGAATAGACTCAAGTTAACCAACACCCTCAAGGCTTTTATAGTTCCCAAGGACCTGAATATATTTTAAATTTCCTCAAGTCACTCATAACCTCTAGTAGACCTCGATAACCGTAGAAAAAAAAAGTTGAGAATATCTTGGCTTCATCATGCCACTAAGAGTCTGGGAAGACTCAATAATTGGAAGAGACTTCTTAGAATCCTTTATAGAATTTCTAGGTGGAATACTCTAAATAAAATGAAAACACAAAAACAAATCAATATCAAACCAAATTATGATATAATTCAAACAAATTATAACTTTAACCCAAAACTCTAATATAAAAAATGAAAAAAATAACACAAAATATAGCCATAGGTCCTATTTTGAAATCCACCATTTCAATTTAAAAATTAAAAACCAATTCACTTAAAATACATTTTAAATATCAAAACCATTTTGAAAGAAAACATTTCCACTTTACCCATTTTAAATTCCAAAACCCAAATTTAGATATTTTATAAAAAACCAAAACCTCATTAGAAATGAAATCCATTTTTATCAGTTTTATAATCCCAAAAACATTTTCATTTAAAACCCACTCATGCCACTCAAAATCAGACTAATAACACTTCTGTCCCCAAAGTATCTTAAGTAGGGGACTAGTGGTTATGCATGACATGGACGCATGGTTTAGTAGACTATGTGCTAAGTGTGAATCAGCCACTTGGAGCATATTAAATCATGTACTCATGCTACACATGGTTTTCTATGCTATGAAATCTCACTCTGTGATGCTAGTTTAATCTCATTAACATCCCTAAAAATAAGGAAACCTATCAATCAAAGCAAATAACCCACAATATAAACCCAAAATCAAAATTAAGGACTCAAAAAACAATAACCCCGAGTAAATAAAGGATCAGGATGAGTAATATTTCATTATTCTCTTCATACACTTACCTCCCAAGTCCCATTAATCCTATCTACAGTCTTCTTGATACCCCAAATAGAAAAAAGGGATGCTCAAATACCATTTTTGACGAACTAGCTGAGGTCAACCACTGAATCAGGCACCTGATCTAGTCCATAACAAGGCCGAAGGGGCATCCCCAATCCTCATGGGATGAATAAAACTATCACGGTATCACGAGATAAATTTTGGGGGATGATTTCACCCAATAATCACATATATAAAAGAAACTAAGCATAAAACATCGCCAGAATGCCTAAATCTATGAATATAAATAAAATAACTACAAGGGATCCAAAAAAAGATCAAGATATAAGATACAAAATAAAGACAAAAAAACCTAGAAAGAGACATGATCTCCATGTTCCCGATTGTTCACCATCCATCCAAAATAACCAACCTGCTCCACGAGAAAAACCAAATGAATTTTGAACCTAAAAAATAGATTGGGTATTTAGATATTGAGTGGCACAAATAGAGTTTGAGCATACAATAGATTATTGAGTAAGCAACACATAATCCATTCATTTCCTTTCCCAAAAAAGTAGACAAATATTATCTTAAAAATATAGTTAAAAAGTAAGTTTTCATAATTTTATAAAAAAACACAACACTTTATCAAATTATCCTTAAAAACCCAGTTTAAAACATTCCTCTAAATAATTTTAGTTTCAAAATATGACTTTAAAAACCAACCTAGGGAAATAAAACTACCTAGGTGAATGTTACCACAAGAGAGATAAAATCTACACACAAGACACAAGGTATATCAAAATGAAGCAATACTAAAGAGGAAGTAGCTACATGAACATATAAATGAAAATAAAATATGGAACTAAAGTGAAAAAAAGGAAAATACAAAGTATTTACTCATTGTAAACATCAAGTGAGGAGACCCTAGACGTACTCAGTTTAGAACCATATGTTTTCCTATCAATAAAATCCATAGTTCTTCACCTACCTAGCTGCCCTGAACTAGCCTCAACAACCACCATGGGATTTCCCTACCTTGTGGGATCTAGTATGTCTCATTAGAACTAAATAGTTACCATCTCTTGACTCCTAATATGATTCCCAGGATCCCATGACTATAATGAAGGGGAGGTGAGGAAGTAAGTATCAAAATAATATCTCAATCATGAAGAAACATCAACCATCATACATACTAATAACACCCCTCACACCATACATATTAAGACCCTATCTTAGCTATATAAATTCTATATAGGTTTTTACTTTTAATTTTTTTTAAATTACAAACCAGGCCTTCACATTTGAAAATAACAAATCATTTTCTAATAGAAACACCTTTCTTTCAAAAACCAATTCTGAATCAAATGAAAACATCAACCTTGTTTTCAAGGTTCCAAAAATGAATTTAAATTAGGGTTTTATAAAAAAAATTAAAACCACATTTTGAAAATATTAGAAACTATGAAACCATTTTAGAAGAGTGAAGTTTTTAAAGAAGACATTCTATGGAACTTCCATTTAAAAAACTGCACCCATATATATGTTCTCCCCATTCACATATGGATATTAAAATATCACACTTATATATATATATATATAGAAATCAATAAGAGTGCTAAGAGTAAAATTAAAAAAATACATAGATACATTTAAAAAAAACATAAGAGTTTCTCATAAAATACACCAAATCTATAAAGAAAACCAAAGGCCATCCAAAACATACTTTGAATTGCCACCCAAATTTACCAAATTCTAACATAGGTGTAACATCCTGACTCGTATGACACTAAATGGTTACCCGAGCCGGTGGGTCACATGGCCTTAAGAGCGCCTCCCCATATTCCATAGGTTACCGAATAATAGCAAGGTCCTAGGGTGTGTCTATTGGGAGACTATACCCTAATGTCAGAGTGTAACACAATAGTGTAAACATATCAGAAAATAGAGGAATCATAATATAAATCACTGAACTATAGATAAACATCGAAAAGACTATATAATAAATAAGCAATGAAAAAGGAAATATCATATACAAAATGATATCATGTCTTGTCTATACAAAGTAGGAAAATAGGTATATAAGCATCCAGTACAATACATGTATCAAAAGTTAAAAAAAATATTAAAAGGCCTCTCTCAAGATAGTATCAGGAGCCTAGATCGAACCTATTCTCTTCTCCTCCTAATAATGAAAAATTAAAGCATTTTATAGCGGGAGATTTACCTGGTCCCTACCTGCATCCATGAAGTTTTTCTGGGTATCCAAAGGTGGCTCAGATAGGGTGTGATATCACACTCAGTAGGCCACCACAAATGGTGTATATAACCAGTCCAGTCTATAAAATAAAAATAGTAGAAGTGTCTAATATATATCAAAGGTATAATAGTACAAATGTAAAGTGTTATCATGTCCACCCAAATAAGGATCTTTATAAACAATAGTCAATCTCTCATAAATAAGGGAATCTATAAAGCATAAATAAACAAGTGATACTATCCAGTTTGACAATTTTAAACTGATACCCATACTAGGTATATCGATAATAATAGAAAACTATTTAGCATGGACACTTTGTATAACCAAAATTCAATATCCACTATGACCATACTGTATAATCCAGTGTAAAAAATCCACAATGGCCACATGTGTAAACCAGTGTAAACATCCAAAATTTCCATGCTATGTAATCATGTTTCAGACCATGAAGGGATGGATACAAGGTATAAAAGAGCAAGGAATCCTTATCGAGTCTTAGAAGCATCTTGATGGAATCTCGTTAAAGACTTAGATGGAGTCCAAGGAGCATGTCAACATATTGTGACCAACTTAAGTCCAAGAAAGCCAGATCTAAGGGGTAGCAAGGCCCTATACATCCTATGGAATTAGGATCCAAGGAATAAATAGGTCCATGGAATCCACTACCATAATCAATACCCATAGATTAGAAATTTCCATGGTGTCCTTTGGAAATAGGATCCAAGTAGTTTATCCAAGGAATCCACTACCACAATCAATTCATCATCCCATTAATTCAACAATTCATGGGCAATCACATTCCATGAGTTCATCCAACTCATTTAATAATTTTTATTTAAACAATTAAAACAATTCACATCATGTAATCACATATAAAGGAGGCATAACCTTATCCTAATCATTCATTTAATTCTCATTCAATTTATCAGGGCTCCCAAAATTAGTGGGGAGCTCACATACACCCAACGAGGTGATACAATATAGGAAAAAAGAAAGGGGGAACCCCATGGGTGGCCTAGGTTGAGGATAAATGGCCTCTAACCATAAAATGATACTCAAGGGGAAACCTAACAGGTTCCAATTAATCCAATTTAAACATTTAATTATCTTTCAGGGAAAATAAAAAAAGTCTAGTCTGAAACACAGTAGCAATATGGATTATAAAACAAAAAACCACAAGGGAAAAGGTATAGACCACATACCATTGGTCTATAGTAGACAACTTGTCCAATATCAGTCTCTAATTTAGTCTAGATCAAGAGAAAAATTAAGAAAGGATGAAAATATTTAAAATAGGTTATATTAGATTTCACTTAAATTACTCTGTCAATATAAATACAAACAACATGGATCAATATGAATGAATAACATAACAACACATATCCAACGAGATGAATGATGTTTAAATTCAAGTCTAGGTGATTAATATCCATCAATTCCTAGACTAGGTTGATAAGGATTCTCAATAAGAGGAGAAACACCCCAGTACATCGGAAAATAGAAAGGGGAGGAGGGGTTTTGAGTTATAAATAAGTAAGGGGATTTTGGTAATTTTACCCAAAAACACTAGGTCACACCATTTGGCAGCACAATTGGCCAAAATCCAAGACAGTCATGTGACACTTACTACCTCAAGGGGGGCCACAGATGGTTCATGCACATGGTTTGACTAGATATGCACAAACTGTGATTCAAACCTCTACTAAAATTGTAGAGCTACCTGCATTGGCGTGTGCCCCTGGCCACAAATTTTTCTTAAACTGTGTGACTTCCCACTGCCCTCTGTCTACCCAGGCATGGTTACTAGTATCCATGTGTCTTGGGTCGTATGGTTTCTCCTAACCATGTAGCCTAGATTTTTCTCTCCAAAAGTTAGGATCTAGCTCCAAACAAGCCTTGGGTACCCCCAAAACTCCCGTAATATCATTATATACTAACATTTAGTCAAAACCATGGAGTTAAACAAAAAATAAAAAGATTCATACCGTATAAGAAAACATAATATCTTATAATATTTCCCATTAAATAAATTCATTTTCAAATTTCCTTTATAAAGTTGGTCAAGAATCACTTGAGAATAACTCTAGCCACTGAGAACATACATAGGCCTCCCATTCCCAAGTCTCATCCTATAAATGGCTATACTTCCATAGCACCCATACTAGATGAATTGGAAGGAATCAGATAACCTTTTTACTCCTATCAACAATATGTATAGGATAATCATCAAAGGATGAATCTACCTATATCTCCATCTCATACAGTTGAAACATGTGATATGGGTCTGAATTATAATGGCACAACTGAGATACATGGAAGATGTCATGCATGTCTCAGTACCTCTGAGTTAACTACAACTGATAGGCTACTAGACCGAATGTCTCCAAAATCTTAAACAACCCAACATATCGTGGTTAAGGCTTACCCTATCTCCTAATCCATATATGTCCCAGCCACGGTGAGATACATAAAAAGACCCAATCCCTGACCTCAAACTCCAGAGGTCATAGACGGTGATCAACATAATATTTTTGTCTTGACTATGTGGTATCCAACCATTTCTGAATCAAATGTCCCTACTTTAAAGTATCATATAAAATATGTGGTCCAATTAAAGCTACATATTCTATCACTAACTAGAACCTGGGTGATTGACATGACCTACCATGCAAAGCCTCATAAGGTTCCATATGTATATTCTCTTGATAGTTATAGTTATAGGAGAACTTAACCAGGGGTATATGACTCTCCCAAGGGTCCCAAAAATCAAGGTCACATGCTCTAAGAATGTCCTCAGGAATTTGAATCATGTGCTCTAAATGACCATCAGTCTGAGGGTGGTATGATGTGATAGAATCACCTATGCACCTAATTCCATTTTCAAACATTGCTAGAATTGAGATGTAAACTGGGAATCCCTATCCAATAAAATGGTATGATAAACCCTATGAAGTCTCACTATCTCATGAATATACAACCTCCCAATCCCATCTACTGGGAAGGTCTCCCTGATTGGTAGGAAATGAATGACCTTCATGAGCCTGTCCGCCAAAACCCAAACAACATCACTACCTTGAGTCGACCTTAGCAATTCAATCACAACATCCATTGAAATATATTTCCATTTACACTTGGGAATGGGTAACTACTTTAAAATACTATCTGGTCACTGGTGATCTACCTTCACCTACTGATAGGTGGAAAATCTCTTAACAAAACAATCTACCTCATGTTTCATCCCCGACCACCAGTATTGACAATGAAAGTCATGATAAATCTTGGTTATGCCTGAATGTACTTACCAAACTAAGTCATGTAACTAAAACATAATATCCTCATGTATGTCCATCAAAACTCAAAAATAAGCATGAATATGGAGAATTTCATCCTCTCCAAAATTCTAATCTGGAGGTGGGTCGTCATCTACACACTCTCCCATAGAACAAGGCCCTCAACATCAGATAATTATCTCATCTTAACTCTATCAAAAAGAGTGAATTTAATAACCAAGGATAATATAAAATCCCAGCCTTAGCTATCTTGGATCTCCAAGTTCATCTCTAATAATAAGACCATAAGATTCCACTTACTACTGGCCTCCTAAACTACCTGTATTTGAGTCCTCCTACTCAGTGCATCAGTAACTGCAATGCCTTTAATAGGCATATAGGAAATCTCAAAGTGAAAATACTATTGGTAATTAACCAAAATTCACTACTTTGTATTCAATTCATGTTTTTAAATACATACTTTAGGATTTTGTGGTCTGTGTACAACACAAAATGCTCTCCTAGTAAATAATGCCTCCAACAGCTCAATACATGCACAACAATGACTAACTTGATATTGTGCATCGGGTAACTCCTCTTGTGTGGCCTCAACTAAAGATACACATATGCCACAACTCGCTATTCCTACATCATAGCTACTCCAAGACTGATACTTGATGCATCACAACATATAGTGTAGCTCCTGCCTGGCTCTGGAAGAATCAAGATCGGTGTTGAAGTCAATCTCCCTTTCAGTTTCTAAAAGGCTATCTCATAGGTATCTGACCATAAAAACTTCAAAAACTTCTCAGTAAAGACCTTAAGTGGTTCTTATAATCATGGTAATTCCTGTATTAAATACCTTTAATATCCATATATCCCTAAGAAACTCCATATATTAAATATTTTCTTGGGATTCTCCTAGAAAACTACATCTCTCACCTTCTCTCTGTCAACTAATACTGAAGTCTCTGAAATAATATGACTAATGAAGTGAATCTTATCCATTTAGAAGTGGAACTTTGTGATATTAACATATAACTTATTCTCTCTTTGTGTATTGAAAATTATCTCAAGATTTTTATCATGGCCATGTCGATTGTGATAATAAACCAAGATATCATCCATGAATACCACTACAAACGAATCTAGATAAGGATGGAAAACTCAGTTCATCAGCACCATGAAAACTATATGCACATTTTTGAGACCTAACAACATAAAAAGATACTCATATAGACCATACCTTCTATAAAAATTGGTATATGGTATGTCTGCAGTTCGTACATGTACCTAGTGGTATCCTAAACTCAAATAAATCTTTGGGAAAACCCAAGATCCTTGGAGTTGGTCAAAGAGATCATATATCTGTGGTAAGGGATATCAGTTATTAATAATCATATGATTCAATTTTCAGTAATTAAGGCATAGACTTAGGGTAATGTACATCTTTTTTGCAAAAATGATAGACAAATCCCATGGAAAAATACTGGGTCATATAAACCCCTTTGTCTTTATGTCCTATAGATTCCTCTTGAGCTCCTGAAATTCTGTAGTATCCATCCTACAAGGAAGAATGGATACCAATACATCTCCTAGTACTAGAATGATGGTGAAATCCACTTATATCAATAGAGGTAAACCAAAAAGTTCATATGGGAAAACATCCTTGAAATGATAAACCACTAGAGGAAATTCCTTATGATGAATTCCATGATCATCCAGATATAAACTAGAAAATTATGTTATCATCCCACCCATCCCACGATGATCTGGTCCATCTCTATCAGTATGGACATGCCATTCAACCTTTTGAACAAAAACTCCACCCTATGGTGATGTGTAGGTCACCCTAAAATAATTATAGTTGACATAGGCATGATACGAAACTATCCAGTCCATACCTTGTATGACTTCAAACCTTTTCATATCAAGGACAAAAAAATCACACACGAAGTGACACCCACCTATCTCAAGGGGGAACTCCTTTCACTGGTGCATACTCTTTATTCTAATCCCCAACCAACTATACAAGTTCATAATTCCATAAAAAAACTAAACAACGAGCCTGAGGCTCTACATAATAGGTACATATATGAAACTATGAGATACAACTATATATAAAAAAGAAAATACTAGATTAGAAGCTACTATGATCGTACCTCTCACTATAGATGGATCAATACTCTTCTTCTTAGTAGTAGGATATACAGAATATATCTAGTCTAAACTGAGGCCCTGTCAAATAACCTCACTACCTGGAGCATGCCTACTCTGTTGTCTAGGTACAACTGGTGCCTAACTGCCTCAACCATGACCAACACCTCAGCCTGATGGATGACACTCCTCCAAATCCCATCTTGATGTGGAACTATGTATACCTATCCTAAATAAGGATTCAGAGTCGATCCACTTCCACTAACTACAGTAGTGTAAATCCTATAAGAAATGTTTCACATGGCCCATCCCGCCCCAAGCTCAGAACTTGACTGGGTCTTTATCACTCTGATTCCTCATATGTCCCCATCTTCCACATTGATGATAGAAAACAAAGCTAGAAACACTAATAGCTTGGCTGGTACCCCCCTTGTGAGAAGCCACAAAATGGTGCTTCCTACCACTGGAATTTGAACCTCTAGGCCAATAGACTACACCACCCTACTTTACACCCCTAGATTCCCTCAGGTTTTGCTTAGTAATAAGCACCTGATTCACTATCTCAGTAAAAGTAGTCAACCACAACACGTTGACATAGGATCAAATTATATGCCCGAGACCTTCCTCAAAGTGTTTCTATAACACCCCAATATCTTATGGTATGACTTTTCTAATTTAATATATTAGATAGTTTATGTTTCATGCAACTCTGAGTTTAAAATCTTAATATACTATTAAATATTACTGTTGAAATAGTAATGTGACCATTAGAAATAGTAACATGACCAATAGAATATAAACTTCACCTCTGAAAATATAAATAAATTTTAGGTATCTTATAAATGGAAATACGGTCTATTTATATCATGTAATATGTAAATAAATGATTTAAAAATGATAAATTAAGTGTTGGTATTTTTGTGAAACATAAATGTTTATTTATAATTTTATAATTAATATAACGATTTAAAAGAAAATTATTTTCATAAAATATATTCATAAATTAATATATTTTTGTCTTATTATTATAATACAATTTTATGAGACCTTATTGAATTTTTCAAAGTGTCATAAAAACAGTTATAATATTAAAATCGATTTTTTTTCGAGTAAATGATGATTTTATTTAAAAATTTAATTTATCATATTTAGAAAATTATTTTCATAAAATGGAGTTCATTTTTAAATTCTACACATCGAAAAATGGTTAGTGTGAATTTTTGGGATTTTTCTAAAATAGTTGAATTTTTGGTGAATTGTGAAATACAATAATTTATTGTATTTATTAAATACATGAATTACTGAGTCATAGATGATGTATGGTTGATTTAATCCCATAATATCAAAATATACTTCATTATTTTAATATATTTAGTGATAATTCTCAAAATTTTCATTATTTTGATCTAAAATAATAAACTAATGAATATGATAATGAGAAAACACCCATCTCCTCCACTACAAATACCACCCCTCACCACCTCTTCTCCTCACATATATTAAGAGTATAATCTTTTACAATTTCTTCCCAATACTATTACCAAGTATATTACCCAAATCTAGGAGGTTATAATCTCAACAAAAGACCCAAAATAATTTCCCTAAGGAGGTTCTCAAGGTGAAAAATTCAAGAGGTAAGAATCCTCTTTCGCTTTCTTTATTTTCTTTTCACTTTATTTTCTTTTCTTATCTTTTTCTTACCTCCTATGGCCAAAAATGTATGATAAATCCAGTATCTCATATATACTATAATTTTATTATGATAATGAGATATACACCATCAATAATTTTATCTTCCCATTTCTATTCAAAAAATGAAAACATTGTCCGTGAGGTACTGATTTACCACCTTCGTGGACAACAAGTCTTCATTTTTAAATTACACCTTCAAGGATAGTAATAAAACCATTTATGGTTAAAATAGATTATAATATATGTATTAAATCCTATTTAATGTTCTGTATCCATTATATATTCATGATATTAATTGATAAAACAAAACTAGTTCGTGATGATAAAAAACGCCAAATAATCTAAAGGGTTATCATTAATGTTTTATCTAATGAATCATACTCAAATATAGAAATAAAATAATATATAAGAAAATATAATATTCTTTAAATTTATTAATAAAATATAATTTTAATTCTGTACAACTATTCTCATTTTATATGATTTTACATACATGTTTACAAGAAAACTGATCATGAAAACCAATGAAACGAACACTCCCAAACGATAAAATTGTATCTTATAATGCATAAAAAGGGATATAAATGAACATAATAAAATTATAATAAATAAAATAAATATATAAATGGTTCTTAATTAATTAATTAGTGCATTTAATTTTATTATCTAAGATGTTATGTACAAGTGCAGAATGCTTTCAGACATAAGGTAAGGGTTTTCTCATCTCACTCTTATTTCTGTGAGATATTCCTCATTCACAACCATTTATTGTGTGTGGTGTATCTATAATTCTCATTGATTTATCATATCATGAATCTATTTATATTCATGGTATTAAATTTATAATTTGATGATCATTAGTCTTATGGGGAATATGGTTTGACTCTTTCTAAAGTGGTAAGGGTTTCTTTCCGAACCTCCATTTTTCATTCGGTTATGATTTATCCCCACTACTAAAAATAACCCTTTTATCAGCACTAAAAATGGCCTTTATCAGCGCTATAAAAGCACTATTAAATTCGGCGAAGATAAAGGGGGGTCCCCTTTATCAGCACTCCAAAAAGTGCTGATAAAGACCCCTTTTATCAGCGCTAAAAAAACGCTGATAGAAGGGGTCTTTTATCAGTGATGAAACAAAGTGCTGATAAAAGGGTCCTTTATCAGTGATTTCGTTTTAGCGCTAAAAAAGGAACACTTTTATCCATGCTTTTTTAAAAGCTCTGATAAAAATTAAAAAAAATAAAAAAAATAAAAAAATAATTTTTTTTAAAAAATCCTGTCAATCTGGGGGGATTTTATAGCGCTTGATCCCCCCTTTTACAGGGCTTTTCCACCCCCCAGTACCCGACACGCACCCCTCCACCCTTCATTAGCGCTCTACCCCATATTCCCCCATGCACGTATGCCCCTGCCTCCACCAGGTTTTGAACTCGAGACCTCCCCCCTGCGCGCCTAAGCCCTTACCACTCCTCTATTTTGATTTGTTTTCCATTTTATGATATCTATATTTATATATATATATAGTTATATTTATTTGTATAGTAATATATATTTATATTAATATATATATATATAGTTATATTAATATATATATCTATTTATATATATATATTTAGTTATATTTATTCATATAGTAATATATATATATATATATTAATATATATATATAGTTATATTAATATATATATATAGTTATATTAATATATATATATATAGTTATATTAATATATATATTTATAGTGATATTAATATATATATATTTATAGTAATATTAATATATATATGTAGTTATATTAATATATATATATAGTTAGATTAATATATATATATATAGTTAGATTAATATCAAGGTATATAAATATTCATATATTTGTATTTTAAATAAAATGGATATTAGTTATTATTTAGATAAAGCTAATATATTTTATATGTAAATATATTTTGTTATTTATATTTATAATTAAATTTTAATGTGTGAATATATAAAAAATATGTATATATTGTTATATATTTGATTATAAATAGCAGTGAATTATAAAAAACGATAAAATTTCAAAGACAAAATATCAATATGAATGTAATACCTTGGAATAAATTCAGTTCCCACCAAAAAAACCAAATAATAACCCCTTAAACGAGGCTGAAAATCCACAAAATGTTAAAAAATCGGGGTATCCCGACAAAAAACTCAATTTTGGAGGCCTTCTAGGCCATTTTTGGCTTCGAAGATGTGATGGAGGCTTATCCTCCCTCACTAGGATGTAGATCTCATCGTGAAATACAATTTGATATGTGGTAGAGCTCAAACGGACACCCGGATCAAAATTTATGGCCGTTTGAATTTCGAGTTGCGTTTTCAACATATTTTAGATATCTTTATTTTTTTATTTTTTTAGTCCTAAAATTGTTATTAAATGACTATTACTCCATAATAATTAGCAAATTATTAATTAAAAATATTTTATTAATTTTTTATAAGCCATTTTCAGTAAATATCTTATATATTAAGTATATTAAGTGTAAATGTATATTTATACTTATCTAAAATATATTTAAAAATTATATATTATATTTATATCAATATAACTATATTTATATATTAATTAATTATTTTTAATTTTTTTGAAGTCGACCCTTTATCAGTGCTTTTAAAAAAAGTGCTGATAAAAGCCCCCCTTTATCAGCGCTACTAAAAAAAGCGCTGATAATGAGGGTCCCTTTATCAGTGCTAAAAAAAGAACTGATGAAGGGGTACGTTTATCAGCACTTTTTTTAACGCTGATAAAGGTACCCTTTATTAGCACTTTTTTTAGCACTGATAAAGGTACCCCCCTTTATCAGCACTTTTTCGTTAGCGCTGATAAAGGTTGGCGCTGGGAAAAACTGTTTTTGTGGTAGTGCCCTCTTTAAACCAGTGTAATTGTTTATTATTTTTATATAATTCTTATAAATTATGTGTATATTTTCTAAAATCATTTATCCAAATCATTTAATCTTTCTTTTATGAGGAAATACATGTTTTATAAGTTTCCCTTTTTAATTCCTCGTGATAAGAAAGTCCGATTAAAGGAAACCTCCCAATTTCTTACCCATTTTCTAGTACACTCCACAATCTATTTTAAGCCAAAAATATTTTTATAAAATATCCCTTTTCATTATGAAAAACTATCTTATCTCTTTTCTGGTTTTATGTAAACAATTAATCCTTGTACTCTTTAAAGACTCTTCGATATGTTCTTTTAAACCGCACTGAAATGGCCCATTTCTAATGTTTTCATAAAAAATATTTTTACATGTTTTCACTTAAGTTTTACATATCTTATGCCACAAACATAATTTAATTTTACTTCCCTTTTCTTTTCTGGGATATAAATGTTTTGTAATCTGATTTTATAAAAAAATACAAATAATTTTTCCAAAATAACTCTTCTTTGTAAGTAAAAAGGGCATCTCTCTCAAGAATTCCTTGAGGATTTTGTTACAGTATTTTCATCTGTTTCAACACCCTATGTTAAATATTAGGATTAATTGGGATTGATATTTTATGATATCATATAACATATTTTATTAAATGGTTTATGATTATTTTGACTGTGGATGTGCTATCTTGATACCATTCACCATATTAATCAGAATGGTTAGTGATTATGTTTACTGATTGGGGAAAGTTATATATATGTTGTTTATGTTTCTCCCCATTCATACGAGGACAGTATTGGACTTAGTAAATGATGGGTGGTTACCTCTATAGCCCCTTGATGTATCAGTATGTCTCATGAGACAAAATAGATATGTATTTGGCTGAGGCCTTATCCATTTATTTTCAGATGTCTTGGTTGAGACCTCAACGATATGTTTCAGATATTCAACATTGTGAATTCCCTCATTATTATATTTTTAATTCATGTGATTATTCAACTAGTAAAATATTCATGGTTTAGTTTCATGTGATTATTTATATGGAATTATTTATTAATATTTTATTCCTTCTATATTATGCTAAATATTATGTTTTAATGTCATATGTTTTAGTTATTCACCTTTATATATTGTTTATGTCCATGATACCTTCCAATATATTTTTTACCCTTACTGAGCATCTGAGTTCATCCCTTTGTTATTTTTTATTTTTCCCCAGGATGCAAAGATGTATATTATGAATGACTTGTAGGGATAATCTAGATGTTTATGGGTGTTTCTAGTACAGTTTGTTTGTTGTTTTCCATTAAAAGTTTTAATGTTACAATTATGTTTTTATCCGGTTTTCAGAATATACTAAACTATTCGGTCCTTTGGGATGTGACTTCCTTGTTTATTATACTAATTTAATAAAGTAAGGCACCTACTCTGGGCGATTGGGTTTGGGGTATTTATAGTCTCACCCTCAATAGCTCATCAACAAGATAAATTGGTTAAAAATTCTAAATATTTTTAAAGCATGCCAAATATTCCATAAAAGTCATAAAACCCTACTCCAGATGCATAAAATCATGATACCTCTATTCTATTAGACTCTCAGGAAAAATTAGTCATAAAACTTGGATTGTAAATCTCTCCAATCCATATCTTAGAGTGTATCATCCTGGTTCAAAACATCCCACCAGCGCTTAGCTACTCCCCAAAGAATATATGTCGTGAGCTTCACTATCCTCTCAAGAGGTGTCTCCAAATGCCCTGAGAACAAAACAATAGTCTCAAAACATATCTCATCAACCTATGGACCTATATACCCTAAAAATATGGGAATATACTACTATTGGAACACACACTTCATCTCTTCCATGGACGAGGTAGGCCGCAGTTCTCCCTAAACAATAGACATAAAGTGCATAAAAATCTCATAGAACTGTTCCTTGATACCCATATCTAGTACAAATACTGGTGACTCATTTGGAAATATAGGAGGATCTACTAGTATCTCATGTCCCACCACCTCTGAAGCATGGTATTAACCAAAATCATCGTGTATGACTGGAGGTCGATGTGGTGAAATGCATCTAAAATTCAAAACAAATGCCTTATAGAAGATCAATAATGATAACAACACATTAAAAAGCATATGACATGTCGAAGACCTCCTATAAAAGAGCTACACCCCTCTTATTTCTTATAAATCCAAGATTGGGTAAAAATAAATATTGGTAAAAAGTACTAGGGACACTGCCTACTGGCCACTCTAAAGCTGAGCCAAGGTCAAGCTCTTTTTTTTCCCACAATTTCCATTTCATTTAAATTTATATCTAAATTAAAAATATATTTAAATGGTTAAACCAAATGGTTCAACACTTATGATCCATAAGGGCCTTTACACCCTATAAAATTAATAGTGGAGTCCAATTAATCTAAACCATAAGACATCCTAATCCATGCGACTAATGGTTCGTGACTCAACGTTCCATAGTTGACTTCTTAAGGTGTCTGTTTTAGTCTAATAAGGAAAACACTGTTTAGGTTACATAAGGAAATCTAAGTACCAACCATGTTTCTTAATTTCATATACAATCATTTATCAAACCACATATATATCACACAAGGAACACATCATAATTTCATACAGTAAAGCAATGCATCCTATATGGCATGGCATAATTCATGGAATGTGAATCCTATAAGGTACCTAAAGTGATGCATGATATGGAAAACCCTCATCTCATTAGGCCATGATAAAATAAAATATTCAATCACAACAATAATAATATCACAATTCAATGGAATCACCCAATAGTGGAATCAAATAAACTATAATAGAAAAAATCTATAAAAACATGTTCCATTCTTGGTAATTTGGATTTTTCCTATATGTGGGTTAGCTACTCTCAGGAAAAAATCATTACCAAATTACAATACCTTACTAATACCTATCTATTGTCTCATCATCATCATCATCATTAATTTTTATTAAAAAAGGGACCAAAATGAAAAGAAAAGAATCACCCCACCCTTCACCGCACTCTAAGAAATCATGGAGGCCTGAAGTGGTGAAGCCCAAGGGCATCTCCTTTAAAGAGATTGACCCCATCCGCCTTCAAACTACCCATAGTATGCAGACAAAAATCCAACGGGTCATCGAAATCCAAACAAGCCAAGTGGTCCACTACTGTGTTCTCTGATACAAATTTGTAACATCCCAACCTAGATGACACTAAATGGTGCCCTAAGACGGTGGGTCACATGGCATCAAGAGAACCTCCCCATATACCAGATGTTTCTGAATAGAAGCGAGGGCATATGGTGTGTCTATGTGGAGACTATTCCCTCGTGTTAGAGTGTAACATAGTGGTGTAAACATATCATTCAATATAAAATCATAATATAAATCACTGAACTTAAGATTAATATCTAAATGACTATATAATAAATAATCAATTATAAAGTTAATGTCGTATAAAAAATGATTTCATGTCATGTCTCAAAAAATAAGGAAAATAGGTAAATCGGAATCCAATATAATACATGTATTAAAAGGAACAAAAATACCAAAAGGACTATATTCTAATGACATCCCGATCCTAGCTTGGTCTCATGACTCGCTACTCCGAACAATTAACATGTCAAGCATCATATAGTGTGTGCTTGACCTGATACCTACATGCATCCATGAAGTCTTTCAGGGTACCCAATGATGGACCAAACATGATGTGATATCAAACTTAGTAGGCCACCTCTAATGGTTTATATAAAAAGTCCAATCTGTGTAATATAAATAGAATTAGTGTGAAATATATATCATAGGTATAAGAGTACAAAAGTAAATTGTGATCCTGTCTACCAAAAAAGGCTCCCTGTAAATAATATATAAGCTCCCATAAACAAGGGTAGTTGGAAATCATAAATAAAAAAGTAATACTATCCATTCAAACAAATGTAAACTGATACTCATTCCTAGGATATTGGTAAGTATAGGAAAATATCCACCACAATCTTTCCATATAACCAAAATTCAACATCGACTATGACCATGCCGTATAATATAGTGTAAAACAACCATAGGATCCACACCATGTAAACTAGTGTAAGCATCCACAATTTCCATGAAATGTAATAAAGTTTCAGACAACGAAGTTTCAGATTCAAGATATAGAATACCAAGGCATCCTCATTTATTCCTAAGAAAATATCAATGGAAACTTGGTAAAGACTTGAGTTGAGTCTAAGGATCATGTCAAAAGAGCATGTCTAACACGAGTCCAATCAAGCTAGATCCAAGGGGTAGCATGTCCCAAGGCATCCTATGAAATTAGGATCCATGGAGTAAATAGGTCCAAGGAATCATCTACCATAATCAAGAACCAAGGAGTGTAAATGTCCATGGCATAATATAGAATTATAAACCAAGGATCTCATCCAAGGAATCCACCACCATAATCAATTAATAATCTCATTCATTCAACAATTCATAACCAATCACATTCCATGAGTTCATCCAAATAATTTAGTAATTTCCATTTAAATAATTAATATAATTCACATCATGTAATCATATGTCAATGAGGCATAACCTTATCATAAAAATTCATTCAATTCTCATTCAATTTATCAAGGCTACCAAAATTAGTGGCGAGCTCATGCACACCTAGTGGGGTGGTACAACATAAGAAAAAATCTTGATAACACCTCTTGGGAGGCCTAGGTTGAGGCTAAATGACCTGAAAAAATAAAATGGTACTCAAGGGGAAACCTAATAGGTTTCAATTGATTCAATTTAAAAATTTAAATAATTTTTGGGGAAACATCGGAATGTACAACTTGCAGAACAATATAAATATGTCTTATAAAACACCAAACTATAAGGGAAAAGGTATAGAACACCAACCATAGGTCTGTTGTAGAACACTCATCTAGTATCAATCTTTGATTCAGTTTAGATCAAGAGAAAAATAAATAGTAGACAAAAATATTGAAAATTGGGCATATTATCTTTTACTTAAATGACTCCGTCGATATGAATACAAATGAATAATGATATAAGATGAATGCAGAACTTACCAACTTGGATCCAATAAGATGAAAAATGTTTGAATACAAGTATGGATGGAGAATATCCCTCAATTCCAAGCTTAGGTCGAGAAGGATTCTCAACAGTAGGAGAAACACTCCATGTATGTAGGAAATTATAAAGGGTAGGATGGGTTTTGAGTTTTAAAATAAGTAAAGGAATCTTGGTCATTTTAACCAAAAAAACTGGGTTTCACGGTTTGGATACATTGTTGGCCAAACCGTCTGCCAACCATACACCCCTTACTTCTTCAAGGGAGACCTCACATGGTTCATTTGCACAGTTTGATTAACCATGTGCAAACCATGCTGCACACCTCTACTAAAATTATAGAGCTACCTAAATGGGGATGCACCCTTGGATTCACAGTTTCCTCAAACTGTGAATCCTCCTTATGAACTATGTCTAACCCCACACGATTACTCATAACCACACAAGTTGATTTATGCGTTTTCTCCTGACTGTGTGGCCGAACTATTTTTTTTCATGATGTCAAGATTTAGGATCCGAAAAATCCTTGGACACCCTCAAAACTCTCATGATTCATTAGATACTCACATTATTTCAAAACAAAGGTGTTAAATAGAAAATAAAAATATTCATACCTCATAGTAATAATTGAGATCTTATAGTAGGTTAAACAACACTTAAGGCACTGAGAATCCACTAGAAAAACCATTTTTATGCTTTAACAAACACCTAGCATACATGTACTTTGACCATATATAGGAATAACTATAAAAAACCTTTTAAATCCAATTTAATGTAAAACCAACATCAAAAAGTTTTGATAACTCAATTTATAATTATAGAACTTGAAGAACAAAATTAAAATGGATTTATAAAGGATCAAGCATCACATAGAAAATTATATAAAGGAAATGGATGGAGACACTTACCTCAATAGTGTAAAAATTAAATGAAACCAATAAAATAGAGAAGAACTTGGACCAAGAGACAAACCAAAAACCCTAAAGTCAAATTAAATAACTCATATTAGATAACCCTCACCATATGGTTTGGTGAAGAGAGAACTCGGACAAAAAAGAGAAGGGGAAACTAGAGGGGAAGGAAAAAGAGAGAAAAGGGAGCCGAAACCAAGAAGAACTTACCAACAATAATGGGAGGAGATTTAGGAAATGAAGGGGGGTTAAAGGTGGAGGTGTTTGGGGACCCCTTCATGTTCCAAATTTGGTTGGGGGAGGGAGAGGTGTGATCGGGGTTTTATTTTTAGGAGGGTAAAATTGGGATTCAAATTTTTTGGGATTTTAGGAAAGTTTCATGGTTTGGTCTTATGGTTTAACAAATATTTTGACAACCATATGACCTCCTATGGAAGGAAATAATATCCTCACAAAGATTAGTAACATGGTTTGGAGGCTATACACAAACTATGTAAACTATTCCAATAAAAAATGGAGACACACTCAGATGCTTTCCACACGGTTTCCTTTAATCATGTGCAAGTTGTGTACCACCCCTCAGAGATCTTGATCCCCCACAAAATTTCTCATAATAATCATACTATTTGGACTAAATAGTGTGAAACCAATGCGATACAAATTGTGAAAGAATATAACGAATTGAAATCTCTCCTTTGATCAGTTAGTTTCACAATTTCTATCCAAACCATGCACAATAACAATTTGCAGGAAAAAAACTAGCCAAAAAACTCTAAAACATGAAATTCATTCCTAAATTCAACTTGAAAATCCAATAAAATATAAAACACCCAGAAATGAATAAAATAATAAGGAATATAAAATTTAGTGTGGGACATAGACACCAGATAAACAAAAAAGTAGTACCTACCAATAGAACCCTTTCAACCCTGAAACCAGAGACACAAAAAAGAAGTACCTACCAATAGAATCTATAAGGCACAATATAGTAGAGAAAACATGGAAAGGAAAGGAAACAAACTTTCAACAACGGATTGGAATTACAACCTAAGAGATCTAACGACCTAGCTGGATGAAACATCAAAGCATGCTGCAATGAGAGATAAAATCCACTAGATTTTTTTGAAAGAAATGAACAAAAAATGTCAAATTTTAATGAAGAAAAACTTAAACCCAATTAGGATTTGATACCACTTTGTTGTGGGGAGATCACCTATGTGAGAGGCATACCTCAAAAAAGTTCTATAATATCTTTGTGTATTTTGGTTTGAAAAATTAAAAATCGAAAAAAATGTAATTCATAGATCATAACATACAAACTAAAGACTAGAAACCATGTTCACATTGTAATTCCACATATCAGGAATAAAAAAATATGAATTTACATCATTGAATAAAACACTAGAAATGGTAGAAATTAAAAATCACTGAAAACAGTGAAAAACTCACACAACAGTGACCATTACAATAATTCAAATCTTAAATAAAATATCATAAATAGAATAAAATAGTTTTTAACACATTGAGTTAGTAAAACTAGAAAACATGAGAAATCAAATTCTAGAATTTATAAATGTTTCTAGAATATAAGGCAACATGAAAAACTAAATAAAAATAATGATGAATAGAACAAGAACAAAACATGTGCTAAAAAAAGATATAATTTAAACAATATCAAAACTAGAATGCATAAGTAA
The DNA here is from genome assembly GCA_963277665.1 of Viscum album. Lineage (NCBI taxonomy): Eukaryota > Viridiplantae > Streptophyta > Magnoliopsida > Santalales > Viscaceae > Viscum > Viscum album. The sequence goes on along the minus strand of OY728120.1, from coordinate 1,793,504,239 downwards.
TAAGTTGGAATAATTGAATTAATATACAAGAAGAAAAGTGATGTTTAAAAATTTTCAAGTTGAAATAAAAGGTGAAAGGAAATTATTAAGGAGGATAATAATATTTACATGCTTCAGCCATTATCCTACATGTAAGGAGCTGGATAATCATGTATTTTACACTATAATAAACAAAGATATTATAGGAGAAAAATAGAGGGATAAACAAAATTAGAAATGTAAGAAAGACAACACACACATTAAAAAACAAACAGTAAGAGCAATAATTCATAAAAATAAAAAATTAAAGAAGAAAAAAAGGACTTAGGTCCCCTTACCGGTGATCCGTCTCACCTTTTTCAAGGAATATGTTTTTAGAAGGTGTGAAAAATGTCATGGTTATGTTTTCCAGATTGGAAACCATTTCTTAGGATTAATAACTAGAAACCTATTTATGTTTCGACTTCAAATAAGGATCAGTACAAACTTGGGGGTGCTTCCATTGTTGATTATCCAGGGAGATTCACTGATGTATCCTATAAGTTCAATAATCGAACTAGATACCTCACTATGAGCTTGAGTATGTTTATAGGGTGAGTTACTACGACATCTTACAGGTTTAAAAACAAAACCAGATGCCTCACTGTGAGCTTGAGGTAGTCTCCTCCATCACAAAATCATAAATGAAGCCTCAATGATAGATCCTCTTATCTCTGATCCCTCTCTGTGGTAAAAAACCATCGAATATAATGTATTTAAAAAACCAAAACCCTATCCTCTTCTCTAATATGATGAATAAAAAACACATCACCATGGCCTCATCTCTATCCAATCTCTCTTGGTGAGCCAGAATTTCAACATCAGGTGTTGTCATCGCTGTACTCCCATTTAGTATAGACCGATCTCCAAACCAGGAGGTATCCGAAAGAAAATCTTGCTTCCCAAAACTAAAAAGTCACCTCGAAGATATAATAGGCTGGTAGGTCTAATAGATGAAGAAATGTGTGAATCTAGGAGGACAGGAAGACAGTGTGAAGAATCCCTCACGTAATAGAATACGAGCATACTACAGTCCACAATATGAAGGAAAGTGAGAAGCCAAGCTATAAACATATTCAATTTAATCAAATAATTTAAACAAATAAAATTAAAATAATAATTACATATGGAATAATAAAAAAATTCAATTTAAAAATATCATATAAAATCTACATTTAATTAACATAACATGCATATTGATTTCACAAATGAGTATTAGTCATCATTTATAGTTTCAAATTCCTTATATATTATTACTATTTTTTGTTATTAAAAATTATATTTCCAATAAAATTTTAAAATATATAGTTTTTAATAATATTTTTTTAAATATTTTTTTGAAAATAATAATACAAAAAAAATGGATTACTTTTTTAAGAACTATTTTAGAAAAAAAATATATTTTGTTGTGTCATTTTATATTCAATCAAATAATTCTCGCGAAGCCTTGTCCATGTGATAACCACAATACTTGTAGCCACTGAAGAATTGGGTTTGATTACTTTTATAACTAGAAATTCACATAAATAGTTACAACTAGGTCTTCTTCCTCTTGGTATCCTTGTGTCTGTTTGTGTTTAACCAGGTAGCATTAGGATCACATGTGTTTTTCCCCTATGGTGTTCTAGTGTTTTGGTCACCCTCATGACTTTATGGAGGTTGGATGTTTGATTCTCATTGGTTCACATAGATTGTAATTACATGCTAGAATATTTAATCCATAAGTTTATAGGGGTTTGTGGGTGTGTAGCGGTTTAACCCAGTTCAACTAGTATGACGAAGAGTGAGACTTAAGTATCAACTTTATGAAGGGGGTATATATAACTGGAAGCCAAAGCATGTAATGAGGGGAATAATATATATGAAAAAAGCAATCAAATTAGTTAAAAAACTTTTTGAGCATATATTTGTTTACAAAATTATTGATTTTATAAATATTTACATGTGAATAATATATATATATATATATATAATAAAAAAAATAAAAAATGAATATTAAAAGATTAATCTAGAAAAAAATAAACAATTTATTACGGGGTCTAAATAGGGAAAAAATTTGCATATTAGGAAATATTTTTTTCCCAAAATTACCTTCATTATTCCACATGATCCTTTTTATTTAAAAAATTAAAATATATTAGGTTAATATATAACAATTAGGGATGATAATGGGTACCCATTAACCGGTTACCCAATACTACCCAATCCTATTAAATAAAGTTAGGATAATGGTTAAATGGGTATTTATAGGGGCATAGTAGTAAATTGAAAACTCAATTAATAAATGTGCATAGTTAGAGTATCACTCTTAGGGTATCATAATCCCAAATCTGATTATGTTAATTATTATTAATTAAGAAATAATAAAATTTTAATTTACATTATAATTATAAAAAATATTTATTTATTTTCAGTTTAGTTCATATTATATTTATAAGTATATTTTTAATTTGAATTAATTTAAATTTATTATTACTAATTCATCGACAATATGTTATTAATAAATATACAATTAAAAAATATTTACTTAATTTTAATATATGTTTATTCAATATTTATAAATAAAATTTAAATTTTTGAATTTTTTTAATGACTTTGAAATTTTTGTTTGAAACTTTGGAAAATGTTGAATAATATTTTTGAAGTGAGGTGAAATGTTGGCAAATACTTTTGGGCCTTTTTGATTCTTAGTATTGATATATTAAAAATATTAAATATAATATATCACACACACATATTTTTTTCAAAAAATAATGGAATATCATCAGAATCATGTCTCATATGTAAAAGCGGATACCTCCATTAAATAGGGCATGTGGGATATACCATAGGCATGATATAACTTTTCTATGCATTTGATGTTTCGTTTAATTGCTGTTGTGGAGGAAGTAATAGACAAATAAATTTATTAAATAATTTGTTGTCTTTTAATTTCCTAAAACTCAGTCATCCTATATTTAAGCAACATTATGCACACATATCAAGGTTAACCACTTAACCCTATATCTTTGATAGAGGATACTATTGGTGGACTACTTGAGGATTGTTGATCAACGATGATTGGAGGTAGGAATTCCTGGAGCTAACTATGAACACAAAAAATTATTAAACTTCAACATTGGAAAAAAAATTGTCCTCTATTGATCAATATAATTTAAGGTTGGGGTTTTTTGTTGGTTTATTCCCCATTGTTGATTATCACATCAAATATTAATTAAATCATACTAAATTAATTCATCGTTTTATTTTTTTCTTAGAATGATTGATTAATTTTTCTAAGACCAATGTTTATTCATCATTCAAAATTATCTTTTAATTTAGTTTCCATGAATGTAATAAATTTTTATTTTCATAATGACCATAGATTATCTCACTTTGTTGTTGTGCATTTATCCCCTTGTTCTTCATGAATTCAATGTTGGCCTGTGATAGGTTGACAGTTTGAAAATTAATCTGGTTCAAGATGAGATCGAACTCAGATATGTGATGGTTTATGAAATTGTTTTTGGGCTCAGTGATTTATGAAGATGATGAGGTTTGGAAATAGATATTGAAATACCGGCTTGAGGTTTATGACATATGGGTGGCAATGAAAACATAATGAATCTTCACGCGGGTCGATGAAATCATGGATTCCATCCACCAAAGGAAAGGGATCAATGATTGGTGGTGTTTTATTTGACTTTTCATGTCAAATATGGAGTTTTCAGTGATAATGGAGGCATATCTAGTCAGCATGAAGATATTAAAAGTGACTTGTTGAACCTAGATTAGAAAACTCGACTACACTACATGTAGTTTGGAAGAACACACACCACGTGATCCCCCCAAATGCAGTGGTGGGGTTTTAGAAAATGTTATGTATAACAAGATATGTGTCATATCTACATACCACAAAACCCTAAAGATGAAATCTTGATGTGTGTTTTCCAAGGTACATTATCACAAACAAGGGTAGTGTACACAATGACAGGTGGAGTGGATGTACAAAGACCATTTACATATGAATTGGTAGAGTGTACATAAATGGGAAGAGTGACATTCCTGAGTACCAGAACAACCTCTAAATGCTGTGTATAACACCAAAATTCCATGTATATAGAGAAGAACATTCCATGTAAGATGGTTGGACATAGGAAAAATTGAATTTAGTGAGACACACCATGTGTCCTATTGAACACACTATGTACTTCCATAATACTTAAAAAAGTTCATTAGGACAAGAATTTTACCCTCTTAATCCCCAAGGAATTTTGGTGGTTGGGATAGGGATAATCCTAAATAGTATAATCTTTCCCATGTGAGTATGTGCAAGGAAATGATCCTCTAATCATAGGATTCATATAGAGTCAGGTATTTCACCCAAATAATCAGGGTAGTGATCCTCTATTTTTGGATGAGAATTTCTCCAATCTATATATATCAGATAGGAGAGGGTCCCTCCAATAGAGTTTAGTATTTCACCCACTTCTATAGGGTAGGGAAACTGTGACATTATCAGAGGGAAGGGACTTCAAAGAAATCTTGAGATGACAGAAATTGAGATATGGGATAATATTATACATGTGATTGGTTGAGACAGACCATACTCCAAGACTTATATTCCTTCTATGAGCATAAATGGGTTATCTTGGTCCCAGTATATCTGGGTTATATAGTTTCCATTTATTTTGTGATTTAGAGATGAATCCCTATTTAAAGGTTTGTGTTTGGTGATTTTAGGGTGTCTTATTAGGTATGTATATACTCTCCCTTAAATAGGCTCTACCCACACATGTCTTGTCTTATGAAGAAGACAAACCTTTTGATGGAGTCCTAGTTAGAATAGAAGTAGGTAGAGATTATTGGTTCTAGACATACCACAAATGGATCCATGAATTTATTTCTTATAGAAGTCCCCTTTTTGTTAGCAGGTTGAGCTACTTTATAGTTTTGGTTACCTTGTATATGGCATCCCACCTTTTTATTACATAAACTTTACAATACATGGAACAAAACAAAGGATCTTTTAAAGTTTAGTTTTTTGGAAATATGGAACATAATACATGAAAACATAAAAAATTATTCTAATCCACTTGAAATAAATATTAATGGGTTCATAATCGGTTAATTTTACTTCATCTCATATCTTGGGGAATACATCAAAGGAAAGGGGTTATCATGAATCCATGTAAGGGAATAAGCAAGGGAGAAATATAACATGTGATCATGAGACATATCAATAAGAACACAAAGTGTAAAAATAAGGTATTAAAAAGAGTCATATTAGAATAATAAGAACATGAATCATAACATAGAAATGCGGATCCAACATAAAAATGATGCATTCATAAGGATATCACCATGGTTTATCACCAAGCACTAGTGGAAAAAACGTTTAACATGTCATCATTTTTTACTTCGGTTCTATATAACCGACATGAAAAGATTTAATAATAAATATATCACATCGATTATTTTATAACCAACATGATATATCGATCAGGATCCAGTTTTTTGCATCGGTTATTTTATAACCGACGTAAAATATACGGAGATTAGAGTTTTTACGTCAGTTATTGTATAAAAGATATGAAAATCGAATCTGGCATGATTTATAACATCTGTTATAAAATAAATGACGTGATAAAGGAAAGATCAAAACTTTATCACGTCAGTTATAAAAAAACTGACGTGATAAAGCTAATATCAGCAATTTATCATGCCGGTTATCAAAAGAACGGATACGATAAAGTGAAATTTATCACATCAGTTATTTTATAAACGACGTGATAAATTATTTTCTAAATCAGTTATTAAATAACCGATGTTATAAACATTAAAAAAATAGTTTACCATATCATTTATTAAATAACCGACATGATACATCTTTTAAATGATTTATCGTACCCCGTATTCAGTCCTTCTGTTTTCTTCGATCGGGAGACTTGCGACTCGTCTCTCTCATGCGGAAAATCTAGAAATGATTCTTCGAAGTCATGCCCTCCAGCCTCATTTTTCCAACATCATTATTCATATTTATTATCATTAGATCTATCAGGTCGACTCACAACACTCAAGTAATCCTCACACGACTCATTTTCAGTTTTTATTTTTCGTGATTCCCTAAACTAATTTTTTGAGATGTTATTTTTCTTTGTTCTTGATATCATGGTAAGTTTCATAGTGTTCATTTATACCATGCTAAATTATTATCTGGTAAAATAAACTTATGGAATTGATATCATGAAAGTTTACGATTTTTGTGTGTTCTATCATGTGTGTGTGTGCGTACAGGGGGTTTCCAAGGGGGTGGGGGGGGGCTGTGCAAGTGGATGGGGGTGTCCAGGGGGGTTGGGTGGGCTGTCCACTGCGGTGGGGGTGTCAAAGGGTGTGGGGGTGGTGTTCGGGGGGGGGGGGGGGGTGGTGTGGGGGCTGTCCAAGGGGGTTGGGGGTGTCCAAGGGGGTACGGGGGATGTCAAAGGGGGTAGGGGGTGGTGTCCAGGGGGGTGTGGGGGAAGTCCAAGGGGGTTGGGGGTGTCCAAGGGGGTGGGGGGGGGGTGTCCATGGGGTGAGGGGGCTGTACAAGGGGATAGGGGTGTCCAGGGGGTGGGGGTGTGGTGTCCAGGGAGGTGAGTGTGCTGTCCAAGGGGGTAGGGGGTGTCCAGGGGTGAGGGCTGTCTAGAGGGGTGGGTGGCTATCCAGGGGGTGGGAGGGGGGGGGAGGCTTTCCAGAGGGGTGGGGGGATGTCCAAAGGGTTTGGGGGGATTTATAGAGGGTTGGGGGGTGTCCATAGTGGTGGGGGGTGGGGGGTAGTCTAGAGGTGTGTGGGGGGGGGGGTGTCGAAGGGGGTGGGTGGGTGGGGGGGCTGTCCAAGGGGGTGGGGGGCTGTCCAAGGGGGTTGGGGGATTGTACAGAGACTTTTGGGGGATTTCCGGGGGGGCTTTCCGGGGGGTTGGGAGTGTCTAGGGGAGTGTCTAAGGGGGTAGGGGTGGGGGTGGTGTGCAGGAGGGGTGGGGGTGTCCAAGGGGGTGGGGGGATGTGTAGAGGGGTGGGGGATGTCCAAGGGGTGGGGGGATGTATAGAGGGGTGGGGGGGTGTCCAAGGGTGTGGTGGTGTCCAAGGGGTGTCCAAGGGGGTGGGGGTGGTGTCTAGGGGGTGGGGGCTATCCAAAGGGGTGGTGGTGTCCAGGGGGTGTCTAAGGGGGTGGGGGTGGTGTCGAAGGGGGTAGGGGTGGGGTCCAAGGGGGTGGGGGTGTTGTCCAAGGGGGTAGGGGTGTCTAGGAGGTGGGGGTGCTGTCTAAGGGGGTGGGGGTGGTGTCCAGGGGGTGGGGGAGCTGTCCAGAGGGGTGGGGGGGGGGGGCTGTCTAGAGGTTCCAAATCGTTAAGATCTGTGTAATTTTTAGTAGTGAATGTATACATATTTTAATATTTATACTTCATATTTATTTTTTATGGAATGGTGAATTTGGTATCCAGTTACACAAGGATGTATTATTTGTGAACCTTAAGAAGAAAGGATCCAAGATGAATTTAAAACTGTTATATCTAACTACATTTTCTTTTTAAAATCATTTTCAAGCATATTTGTTTAAATACGCATAGATTTGTTTTATATTTCAAAATTGTTTTACATTCAAATTATGATATTTCTCATATAAAAATATATTTGTATTATCTTAAAAATATGTATAATTTTGATATTTTTTATAGGTAATAATGAGTCAAAGTTGGATTACAACACTTCAAATGAGTAATGAATATGAGGAATGTGTTGATACCTTTTTGGAATTTTCCAAACAAAATGTTCCAAGTAGTGATATTTTTTTCTATCCATTACTAAAATATTTGAATATGAAGAAGTTAAAAAGTATAGAGATAAAAGATCATATAATTTTTCATTGTTTTAATATGAGTTACATGCCTTGGATTTATAATGGTGGAACTGGATGGAATGTCAGATCTAATGATGATGATGATTTGCAAGATGGTAACTTTGATGGAATTGAAGAAATGATTCGCGATATTTCAGTAGAAAAAATTGAGATATAACCGACAGTTTTGCATCTATATGGTGATACTGAAAAACCATTATATCCTGGTTGTACAGATTTTACGGTTTTGTCGTCGTTGTTAAGATTGATTAACCTGAAGGCGAAACATGGATGGAGTGAAATAAATTTTACAGAGCTGCTATAATTGATGAAAGACATTCTTCCAAAAGATAACGATCTTCCACATTCACATTATAAGGCCAAGATAATATTATGCTCGATGGGATTGGGATGCAAGAAATTACATGCCTGTCCGAATGATTGTATGATATATAGGAAGGAATATGAATTTCTGTCAAAGTGTCCTAAATGCGGGACATCATGGTATAAGGTGAAAGAAAAATCACAGGCTGATATAGAGATTACAAAGATCTCTTCCAAGGTATTTTGGTATCTTCCTATAATTCATCGTTTGAAACATTTATTTTCTAATTCACATGATGCAAAAAGGTTAAGATGGCATGCTGATGAGTGGATATGTGATGGAAAAATACATCATCTAGCTGATTGTCCACAATGGAAGAAAATTGATGAGCAGTATCCTACATTTGGAAATGAAATTTGAAATCTCAGACTAGGGTTGGGCACAGATGGAATGAATCAATACCGAACCCTCAGTAGTATACATAGTTCATGGCCTGTTTTATTGGCAATTTACAACCTCTCTCCTAAAGTTTGTATGAAGTTCAAATATGTCATGTTGAGTATAATGATCTCTGGTCTGAATCAACCCGACAATGATATTTATGTTTTCTTGTCACCATTGATTGATGATTTGAAACTTTTATGGGAGGATGGTATTAGGGAGTATGATTCTTATAAAATGAAATATTTTCAACTGCATGCAGTGCTTATGTTCACTATAAATGAATTCCCAGCATATGAATTTTTTTTGGATATAGTGTTAAAGGGCGTAAATCATGTCCAATTTGGAAAAAACAGACTTCATATTGTCAATTTCATCATGGGAGGAAAATAGTTTTCATGGGTCATCGAAAGTTTTTGACTATGGATCACTCTTATAGAAGACTAAAAAAGGAATTAAATGGATCACAAGAATTTTATATTGCTCCAAAACCTTTATCCCCTGATCTGTATTTTGATAGGGTGGAAAAACTTGATATAACATTGGGAAAGACACATAAATTTGGTAATTATAGACATATTTTGAAGAAAAGGTCAATATTTTTTGAGCTAGCATATTGGAGATATCATAAAGTCAAACATAATATTGATTTCATGAACGTGGAGAAGAATATTTGTGATAGTTTGATTAGAACAGTGTTAGATATTAAAGTAAAGAAAAAAGATGTGTTGAATGAAATATTAGACTTACTATCAATGGGAATGTGTTTGGAGTTATCTCCCACTCCTAATGTAAGACAAACATTTCTTTCCCCGGCTTGTCATACATTATCCAAGAGGGAGAAAATTAGCTTTTTTTAGTGTCTTCATGATATCAAAGTGCCTCAAGGTTATTATTCAAATGTAAATTTTTTTGTCTCATTGAAGGACTTGAAGTTGATAGGTATGAAGTCTCATGATTTTCATGTCATGATGAAACAACTTCTACCAGTTGTATTGCGTGGAATATTGCCCATCTGTTTCAGAAATACTATAATGAAGTTGTGCTATTTTTTCAATTCAATTTGTAATAAGGTTATTGATGTGAATGCTTTGAACATTTTGAAAAAGGATTCAATTTGTATACTTTGTCAATTGGAAATGTATTTTCCTCCAACTTTTTTTGATATAATGGTGCATTTAATGATTCATCTGGTTCGAGAAATAAATCTTTATAGAGCTGTATATCTTTGTTGGATGTATCCTTTTGAAAGGTATAGGAAAATATTGAAGGGGTATGTTAAGAATCCATATCAACCTGAAGCATCCATTATTGAAAAGTATATTTCTAAGGAGGTTGCAAAGTTTTGTACGAGCTACTTGGTTGTGGCGCAGCACATAGGTTTGCCTCCATCTTGCCATGAACGAGTTAATATTGAGGGAAAGGGGATTTGTGGATTGAAAGTCAAATCGTTGTCAGCTGAACAGATGAAGAAGTTAGAATTATATATCTTGAATAACATAGCTGATGCTCAACCGTATATCACATTACATATTAATGAGTTGAAACAATGTCATCCAAAGAAGAAAGAAATGTGGATTTTGAATGAGCACAAAAAACATTTTTGACATGGTTTAAAAATACCTTTCTTGGTAGATCAGATGTATCATAGACATTAAAATGGGTAGTGGGTGGTCCATGTTTAAATGTGATAACATGGTTCGGTTATGTCATTAATGGATATATATTTCATACAAAAGCTCAGGACAACAGAAGTGCAGTTCAGAATATTGGTGTATTGGTGTTTGCAGAAGCAATGCATTTTTCAAGTGCTAAAGACAAAAACCCAATTTCTGCATCAAGTGCATATTATGGAGTGATTGAAGAAATATGGGAGTTTGATTACTTTAAAATTAAAGTTCCTATTTTTAACTATAAATGGTTTATCGGTATAAATAGTGTTAGACACGATGAATTTGGAATGACAGTTGTTAATCTGAATAGATTGGAAGACACAACTGATTCTTTTATAATGGGAACACATGAAAAACAAATTTCCTATGTAGTAGATCAATCAGATATGCAGTGGGTTGTTGTTTTACAAGGGAAAAACAATATGTTGGTGAGGATGAACTTGATGAAGATGCTGATTTATGTGAGATCCGTACTTCCATGGAAAGATTAACAAAACATAATGATGAGCATGTTGAAGACATGGTTTGTGCCATAAGGAATGATCACAATGAAGGAATTTGGGAAAACAATCCATTTGTACATTCCTAAAATTACAGGTAACATTTGTTTATTTTATGTTTACATTTATTATTTTCATAAAAATTTAGATATTGTAAGTTTTTTCTTTATTAATACATGCATTAAAACAAATAAGTATAAGTTTTTGTTTGTTTTAATTTTGTTTATTTGACTTTATCATGTTTACCATTACATAAATTATATATCTATTTATTTTGTTCAATGAAAATTACTTTACCATGTTTACCAGGTTTACCATGTTTACCATGTTTACCGTCTTTACCATCTTTACCATATTTACCATTGTTTAACATGATTACCATATTAAACATGTTTACTATTACGTAACTTAGTACAATTTTCTATTTTCTGTTTATATTAGTATTTTAATATTTGAATTTTTATATTTGTGAACTAATATTTGTTTTTTTTATTTGAAGGATAATGACAGATCAATCGGTTGATTAACCACATAGTTCTAGGTATGAGAATATTGGTCAAACCTCTAAGGAGTAACATTCACATGATCCTCTTGATGTTTCCCAATCTTCCTAATGTGCTCCCATTACGAAAAAGAGTTCAAGAGTTGGTAAACGTGGGTGCACACATTTACCAAAATTATCACTTACCCGTATGCAGGATCAGAGGATACTCATTGAATTTGATGAGGATGATATTCCTAGAGGTCTAAATACAAAATATTTTAAGAGTTTTGTATCAACTTAGGGTAAGAGAAAAGTAAGCATTTCTTATGATGACTGGAGAAGTGTGGATAAAGAGATAATCTCTCAATTGTGGGAGACGATTTTTGTAAGATCTTTTGGTATTGTTTTCATATTATTTAAATGTTTCTAGTATATATAATATGTTTAACCTCTTCTTTATCAGATGACATTTGATATTACCGACACTAGAGGAGTCAGAAATAAATGATTATCGATGGCTAGCAGGAGATGGAGGGATTTCAAATCAACCCTATCATCTGATTTCATTTTTGGTCATAGGAGTCATGACAATCCATGTCATATATATCCTTTTATAGATAATGTCACATGGAGACAATTTTTTGAAAGTAAAAGAAAAGATTCATTTTTGTTAAGGGCAATGTAAACTTTTATAATATTTCTTATGTAAATGATCTTATTAATGTTTTGTTAATGATTTCTTATTCTTAATTTACAGAAAACAAGGAAATATCATCAGGAGATCCAATCTAAAAATGTATACCCTCATAGTTTATCTCAGGGAGGGTATACATTATTAGAAGAACAAATGATGGCGGAAAAATTACAAAAACTAAGAGCCGAGTCTTCAAGCTCTGGAGAGGTGGCCCCTCCATCCCCTCCATCTAGATATGAAAAATGGAAGAGAGATTGGATGGGTAAAAAGGGAAATATATTTCGGAATATTCGAGAATCGTAGCTGAGAGGATTGTAAGATATCTATTTTATTTATTTAAGTTAACTATATTCTTCATATAATTTAAATCATTAAAGAAATGTTCAATTAATTAATACATGATTCTCTTGAAGAGAAGAGATCACAGGGGGTATTTACAGCTGCTGGGAGGCAAGATATTTTATCTGCAACATTGGGAAAGCCCAAACATCCTGGTCGTGTATGAGGATATCCTACAGGTGTATCAGTAAGAAAAGTGTTGCCACGTTCTTCAAATTCTTACATTGAGGGTGTTTATAAAAAAAATAGAATCCTTGGAGGCTGAAGTTCATAATATTAATGCGACGATGGAGGAAAATATTAGAGCGTCGGTATAGTCTATGTTTGCTGACATGAAAAGAAAATTTCAGACTGCAGCTCCCACTCCTCCACCTCCCCCTGCAGACCCCATTATTTATCCTCCCCTCGTCCAGTATCTCCCACTCCACCACCTTAGTCTGCGGACCCCATTTTTTATCCTACTCCTCCAACACAACTTTTTACTTATTTCGAGTTGTATGATGATGATCCTCAACATCATATAGTTGCATATGGGATGGTATATTGTATAGGAGACACAGTTCATCATCAACAATTAGAGGTAGAGAATCATAGGGTCACTGTAAAAGATATTATTGATAGATCATCTTGAGTACCATTACCTACCGATGAGGTGATAACAATTGGACATAGTATCAGCCATTTTTTAATTTGGCCATCTAGAATTCTACGACTCATTACCATAGAGGTATGTATATTATATCTTCTATTTTATTTTTTTATTAAAGTTGTTTTATCATTTGAAAACTAATATATTTTTCTATTTATTTTTACAGGAATACTTCAAAGGTAAAGAAATACTGTATAGACAACAACAAAGACAAATGGCTATGACATCAGATAAAGATTCTAGTAGTCTTGACAGATTGTCAAGATATTCAAATTTTTTGGCGGATCGTTATGAGTTTCCAATGGAATCTCATGTTTTTGGACGTGCAATAACTATGGATATTATAAAAACTGATATCAAGGAGCTTGTTACTGGAGATAAGTTGGGCATCAACATGGTGAAATTTTTTTCCATGTTAGTCTTAACACCTTTTCCCAGCATTATATTTATTAAAAATGTATACTTATGTATGTTTTGTATTAGGTATCTTTATAAAATTTGTGAGAAGAATGAGAAGACAGATGTATATGGATTCATGGACCCGCATTCGATTTCCCGTGAAGCACATACATTGGATGAGGAAAAAAGAATGATTTATATTGCTGAAAGATTTGAAAAAAATATAGTCACACAATGTTGGATGATGCCTTTTTGTGAGAGGTATGAAACACGTCTCCCTCAAATATTTCATTATCTTTTAACATAAAAAACTAATAACCTTAAAATTTCTTTAATCAGTGATCATTGGATGTTAGGTGTTTTTTCCCAAGGGAGAAAACACTTTATTGGATATGCTCTGTCCATGGAGATGTACGGGAAAGTTTTAAGAAAATGTTGGAAAATTAAGTTTCAATTTCTCAATAGTTTTATATATTATAATGAATTTTAAATTTATCCCATTCGTATTATTTTATAACAGGGGATGGGTCTAATTTCGAAAAAACACAAAGAAAAGGAGTGCGAAGATCAAATATGTAAATGTAAAGGTAAATATCCATTTATAATTTGTACTTATTGATTTATCACATAAAAATAATATATTGAATTTACACTCATTCAAACAGAATTTTCATGAACAACAAGGCATCGCCGAATGCAAATATTATATGTTAAGATTTATGTATGAAATAATAACAACTGGAACAATTGTGAACTTTGACCTGGTAAGATTTCCTTTTAAACTTTTCCATAATTATTCATTTTATTTATTCATTATACACATTAACTACCATCCTTTTAATTTGTAGCTATTTTATGACCCTCAACCCTATAGTTCTCAAGACGTCAAACACTTACAATTGGAATGATCAAATTATTTTATAGGTTTGATTGAATTTTAGTTGTTTGTGTGTAAAATGTAATTTTTAATATTGTCATTGTAATTGTGTATTTCATAGTCATTTATGTTAGATTTAGTTTTTTTAAGTTGACATTGTAAGTTTTGAATGTTATATATGTGAATGTTTAATTTTTCTCTACTTCTTGTTTTGGTCTACTTATGATGGTTTTTCTGGTATGGATTCTGGTATGGGGGAGGAGTCCCAAGGGTGTGGGGGGGGGGGAGGTGTCTAGTGGGGTTGGGGTGGGTGGGGGGTATCAAGGGGTGTGGGAGGGCTGTTCGGTGGGGTGGGGGTGTCTTGGGTGTCCATGAGAGTGGGGGGGGGGGGGGCAGTCCAGGGGTGGGAGCGTTTCTAGGAGGGTGGAAGGGCTGTCCAGGGGAGTGGGGGGCTGTCTAGGGGGTGTCCAGGGGTGTGGGGGTGTCCTGTGGGGTGAGGGGAGTTTCCAGGGGTGTGGGAGGGATGTCAGTGGGGTGGGGGGTGTCCAGGGTGTCCATGGAGATGGGGGGGGGGGGGGGGGGCAGTCCAGGGGGTGGAGCATTTCCCAGAGGGTGGGAGGGATATCTTGGGGAGTGGGGGCTGTCTAGGGGGTGTCCAGGGGTGTGGGGGTGTCCTGTGGGGTGAAGGGGGGCTATCCAGGGGTGTAAGAGTGCTGTCTAGGGGGTGGGGGTGTCCAAGAGGGTGGGGGTGGGGGGAGGGGGTTGTTTAGGGGTATGGTGGGCTGTCCAGGGGGTGGGGAAGTCCAGGGGTGTGTGTGGGGGGGGGGGGTGTCTAGGGGTGTGGTGGGGGCTGTCCAATGGGTGTGTGTGTGTGGGGGGGGGGGGGGGGGGTTCTGGTCTAGTTTTGGTCGGGTTTTGGTCTGTTTTTGGTCTGGGGGTGTCCAGTGGGGGGGGGGGGTGTCCATGGTGTGGTGGGGGATGTCCAGTGGGGTGGGGGTGGGGAGGGTGTTCAGGAGGGTGGGAGGGATGTCTAGGTGAGTGGGGGATGTCCAGCGGGTGTGTGTGTGTGTGTGTGGGGTGTCCAGTGGGGGGGGGGGTTCTAGGAGTGTGGGAGGGCTGTCCTGGGGTGTGGGAGTGTTTTCCAGGGGGTGGGGGTGTCCTGGAGGGTGGTGGGGTGGGGGGGTGTCTAGGGATGTGGATGGCTTTCCAGGGGGTGGGGGGTGCAGTCCAGGGGTGTGTTTGGGGGGGGGGGTGTCCAAGGGTGTAGTGGGGGCTGTCTAGTGGGGTGGGGGTGGGGGGGGGTTCTAGGGGTGTGGGAGGGATGTCCAGGGGTGTGGGAGTGCTGTCCAGGGGGGGTGTCCAGGAGGGTGGGGTTGTTGTCCAGGGGTGTGGGGGGATGTCCATGGGGTGGGGGGCAGTCCAGGGGTGTGTGTGTGGGGGGGGGGGGGGGTGTCCGGTGGTGTGGTGGGGGCAGTATAGTAAGGTGGGGGAGGGGAGGGGATTTCTAGGGGTGTGGGAGTGTTGTCCAGGGGTGTGGGAGTGCTGTCCAGGGGTGTGGGAGTGCTGTCCAGGGGGGTGGGGGTGACCCGGAGGGTGGGGGGATGTCCAGAGGTGAGGGGGGCTGTCCAGGGGGTGGGGGGGGGAGTCCGGGGGTGTGTGTGTGTGGGGGGGGGGGTATCCAGGGGCATGGTGGGGGCTGTATAGTGGGGGGGGGGGTCAGGTCTATTTTTGGTTGGGTTTTGGTTAGTTTTTGGTATGTTTTTGGCATGTTTTAGGTTTTTTGTAGGGTATAGCACTGGTTGATCGATGGTTGGGGCTCTCCAGTGGGGTGGGGGTGGTTTCTAGTATGTTTTTGTTCTATTTTTGGTAAGTTTTTGGTCTGTTTCGGGTATTTTAGAAGGGAATAACAGTGGCTGATCAGTTTTGTTTTTTAAAAAAAATTGTTTTTTATGTCCGTTATTTATTAACCGACGTAAAAAATGCATTGGGATTAGTTTTAACGTCAGTTATTTGGAAACCGACGTAATAAATGCATGGGAAATGGTTTTTACATCGGTTATGAAATAACCGACGTAATAAATGGAAATGAATAGTTTTTTTACATCAGTTATAAAATAACCGACGTAGTAGATATGTTTTCACGTCGGTTATTATTTAACCGCCGTTGGAAACCGCTTGGCAGACAGGTTTATCACATCGGTTATGAAAATAAACGATGTGATAAATGCTTCAGAGGAGTGATTTATGATGTCGGTCATATAATAACCAATGTTAAAGAGTATATACCATGTCAGTTGTTAAATAACCGACATAATAAACCATGACTCCGAAGCGTTTTACACGTTGGGTTTTTATCAACCGATGTGAAAAACACTTCGGATTTGTGTTTTTTACATCAGTTGTAAAATAACCGACTTAAAAAACAATGTTTATAATGTCTCCTGTAATAACGTCGGCCAAAAGCCGATGTAAAAAATAAAAAACAACCGCCATAAATTTTTTTTCTGCACTAGTGAAGGTGTCATAAATGAAAATTAATAAGGTTATTCACCAAGGCATCATAAAACATGTCATCTATTGACATTAAATTATTTACCCAATTAATCAGAGCACTATTAGTGTGAAACCTTCATATGTATTAATTTCATGTGAGCCACATAGATCTTAATAAATCATTTCTTTAATAACCTGTGGAAAATAAATAATGAGTTTCTTATCAAAATCATGTTGTAAAAAAGTGATTAAAAGTCATGATCATTACATCATTATTAACCTTCAAAATG
This sequence comes from Viscum album, assembly GCA_963277665.1. Lineage (NCBI taxonomy): Eukaryota > Viridiplantae > Streptophyta > Magnoliopsida > Santalales > Viscaceae > Viscum > Viscum album. Next base: position 1,793,487,205 of record OY728120.1, on the reverse strand, counting down.
GGAATGTGGGTTACATATATGTAAATACCTAAATCAATAAATTGTTTTACATATAGGTGAATACCCATTAAATGGAAGAGGTTTGAGTATTCACAAAAAGAAAATAAATGATAACTTCTCAAGTTAAAGAGAAATAAATTTCACAGCATGAACGGTATAAAACATGGATTAAGGAAAGGGAAAGTGAGAGAGGAAAATGGTTTCCCATTTATAAAAGAAAATTTTTATAGTAATTCAATAATATAAAGTGGAGAAAAATGAATTAGTTTGGAAAATAGAAGACATACCATATAAGGGAACTTGAATGGAAAAGAGATGCAGAGATTTCTCTTACCTTGAAGAGTTATTCCTACATCTTGAGGATTGGAACATTGGTGGTTTGAGAACACCTTATAGGGGCTCCTTGGAAGAAAAAATAACCAGAAATTCGTGGAGTATGGATTTTTAGTGAAGGGGAATAGTGAAATGGGTGGGTCTTTACAGAAAAAATGGAGGAATTGTTAATAATTTCCAAATATAGGTCTTAGAAATATAGGTTGTGGAAATTGAAAAAACAATAGCTTACCCATGGTTTTTATCATGGTTTTGGACATTGGAGTCACATTTTATAATATTTTAATCCAATAGAACTGAAAACCATTTCTTAGGACTTCTTCTTTCACGTAAAATTAAAATTCCCACCAAGTAATGCTTTTAAAATCAAACTTTCCATTTTAGACTTTCGAAAGTCATTCATAGTTTTGGAAATTGATTAAAATATATTAAAATATTTAATATTAATAAAATATAAATATTTAGGTCTTAGATTGTTGTTAATTAATTATTACATCATTATGATATAAATATGAAGTCATAAAACATAATGAAAACCCAAAACTGTATTTTTACTATTCATGGGAAAATAATGTATTTTAGAAAATTATCATAAATTCAACCTAACATAATTTAAATATGATAATTCCAAATACAATGTTTATTTTATCATAATAATTTTATAAATATGATTATTTTAACTTTTAAATATAAAAATCATTATTCGTTGAAAATAACAGTTTTTAAGGCATAGTAAATTTTTTTACACTTATAAAAATTTCCCAGGACATTATAACATTATTTTATCATTTTTATTTAAATAAGGGTGTTTTAAAATACTATTTCATTAAAAAAATATTATTTATAATTCACGAGTTTATTATAAAAGTGTATATATTTTCTAAAAAAATACAATTATGCTTTATTTGCATCCAATAATCATTTTATCAAATTGTTCTTACATACACATACATTTTATTTTTCTTAAAATGATATCGATAGAATAATGTTTTTATAAAAATGAATTAAAATTTATGTAACTAAGTACTAGAAACCAAAACCCTTATAATACTCTCCTACACCCTAAGGGTAAGTTGTGCGATGGTAGTAGTTTCATGTGGTGTCTTGGCTAACATTGAACAAGTGGTAATATTTAATAACTTGAACTTCTCCCATAAGTGATTTTGTTGAAGCTTCACTTGTTAATGATTGGATTAGTATTAGTCAAGGGAATCACCCAGTGGTTCTACCTACCTCCCAAGTTCTGACAAATGGGATTCAAACAACATGACTCTATTGGGAGAGTCCATTATTTCTCCTTTCAACATAAATTGACATTTTTCATTACTACTTATAAACACTAATTATAATGGTAAAATTATCACTAATTGGTATAGTTCAAAATGTTCAAATTTACCAATGGTTATATTGACTTATGGTAAAATACCAACGATCACATTTCCCTTTATATCCTATAAATACCACTTTATTATTTCACTCAATATTCACTATAATTTCTCCCAATGTTTTATATTTTTATTTTATTATATTTTGATTGGTTTACTAATATTGTTTTTTCATTTCTATAGGGTTTTCCATGGGGGAGATGATTCCAATGGATTGGATCAATCCATATTTTACCATTTTATATTTTCTATTATATATATTTTTTCTAATTTTAATGTTTGGAATTTTAATTGGTCTCATAGTTGACTAATGTAATGGTCATTATTAATGAGATAATGTTTGTTTTTTCCTATATATTTTTATGTGTATAATATAATATAATATAACACACATTTTCTCAAGAAAAAAAATATCATTTAAAAATCCTGGGTCGTTACATTATTCCTCCCTTTATAAATTTCATCCCTGAAATTTCAATTCATATTCTTAGTTGAGAATAAGTGATGAAACTTCCATTTAATTGATTCCTATGGTTACCTTATTGCCTCTTCATTCTTATGGTCCCTCCAGAAAACTTTGACAAGGTTTGTAGTCTTGTTGCACATATCTTTGTCTCTATGGTCCAAGATCACCACTGAATGCTTATCATAAGAGAGATCATGTTCTGGTTATTCCACTTATAGATTTAGTACATCTGAGGGATCAGGTATGTACTTCCTCAAGATAGTTATGTGGAATACATAATGTTCTTGATCCATATTTTGTGGAAGTTCTGGACGATAGTCCACTACTCTTATGTGATAAAGGATTTAAAAGGGGCCAATGTACCTATGGATAAGCTTCCCTTTATTTCCAAATCACATGAATCTATTACATGGTGATATATAAAGAAAAAATTTATCTCCAAAATCAAACTCCAAGTCCCTTCGATGATTGTCAACATTGATCTTTTTGTGACTCTGAGTAGCTTTTATATGTTTTTGTATGGAATGAAACTTTTTTTCATCTCTTTTACAAGATCGAGCCCAAGAAACTTTCTCTCTCCAACTTCATCCCAACAAGTTAGAGTTATACATTGCTTCCCATATAGAGATTTATAGAGTTCCATTTGAATACTTAGGTGAAAGATATTATTTTATAAGAACATAACTAATGGTTTGTGTTGATACCATACACATTTAAATTCTATTTTGCATGTTCTTAGCATGTCCTCAAGTGTCTGAATAGTCCTTTAAGATTGGATATCTATTTGGGGATGATAGTCCATAATTAAATTCAATTTATTATTCAAATAACATTAAAGTCTTCTTCATAAGTTAGATGTGAACCTTGGATCACAATTAGAAATGATTGAAAGTGGAACCACATACAGCCTCACCACTTCCTTTATATATATCTTGGAAAGTTGTTTAATAGAGAGATCTTCCTAAATAGTGATTAAATGGGAAATTATTGGTGAGTTAATCTACTATAACCCATATCACATTATTTCCTTTGGATGTTCTTGGGAGACCAGTGATAAAGTACATAGTGATATTTTCCCACTTCCTTGTTGGTATGAGTAGTGGTTGCAATACCCCTTTTGGAAGTTGTCACTCAAACTTCACTTGTTTACACACCAAGCATCTTGTAGTGTAGTAAAAAATCTCCCTTTTCATTTTATCCCACCAATAATGATCATAAAGTTCCCTATAAATTTTAGTGTTTCCTGTGTGTGTAGAGAAAGTAGATATATGAGATTCATCCATCATCTCCTTCTTTATCTATGGATTGATGGGACACATATCCTTGTATGATATTTCAGTACACATTCTTGATCAATATTGAACTGAAGAAACTTCCCATTATTTAAAGCCTCTATCTTATTTCTTATTAAAGGATCTTATCTTGGAGCTCTCTTGATCTTCTCTTGTAATAATGGTTGAGAAATCATTTTGGGTATGAATGATGATATACCTTCACTCATGATTCCCAATTCCAACCTTACTAGGTCCTTGATCAATGGATATCCTTTAATCCTCATCATTTCTAGCAAAATAGGTTCTTTCCTACTTAATTCATCAATGAATTTATTTTCTCATCTAGGGTGATAATTAATTGAATAGTCATAGTCTTTAAGAAGTTCCAACTATATCCTTTATTTCATGTGAAATTTGTTTTGTGTGAATATATACTTAAAGCTTTAGTGGTCTATGTATATATCACATTTCTCCACATAAATACAGTGCCTGCATATTTTATGATAAAAAATAACTGTAGCTGACTCCAGGTCATGTGTAGGATAATTATTCTCATGGGGATTTAACTATCAAGATGCATAATCAATCACCTTGTCATTTCTCATAAGGATTCACACAATCCATTCCATTGATTCATCACTATAAAAAAAATTCTTTTATATAGGATATATTTAATATAGGTGTATTAACCAATCTCCTCTTCAGTTCTTGATAACTTTCTTCACACTACTTTTTCCAGATAATATTAACTCATTTTTGAGTTAACTTCATCAGTGGATTAGAAAGTAAATATTTTTTTTCACAAACCTACTTTAATATCCTACTAAACCAAGGAAACTATGAATATTAGATACTGTTGCAGGATAAGGTCGATCCTCTATAGCCTTTTTCTTGGAAAGTTCAACCGAGATTCCTTCATTGGTTATAATGTGCCCCAAGAATGAAACTTGTTTTAACCAGAATCCACATTTTATGACTTTTTCAAATTGATTCTCCTTCCTCATTGCTTTCAATATAACCCTTATATTATCCTCATTCTCCCCATTAATTTTGGAGTATATCATAAAAGTATCAATAAAAACTACCAAGAATTTATGAAGGCAGTCCTTAAAGACTCTGTTTATCAAATCCATAAATATAGTAGGAATATTAATCTAGATGAAGGGAATTAAAAAAAAATCATAATGCCCATATTTTTTTAGAAATGAATTCTTTGGTGTATCTTCTTTCTTCAACCTCAATTGAGGATACTTGGATCATATTTCAATCTTGGAGATGAATTGAGCCCCAAGAAGCTATTCAAATAAATCACCAATCCTTGGGAGAGGGCACTTATTCTTCACTATGATCCTATTACATTCTATATAATCAATGAATAGCTGAATTGATCCATCTTTATTTTTCAAAAAGAGAGAAGGTGCTCCCCAAGGATACAAAATTGGTCGAGTAAATTCATTCTCCATAAAATCTTGAAGTTATTTCTTTAATTACTATAACTCCACATTTTCCATTCTATATGGGGTCTTTGATACTAGCTTGGTTACAGGTATGAGTTCAATAGAGAACTCTACCTTTCTTTCTAGGGGAGGTCTAAGTAAATTTTTAGGAAATATGTCAATGTATTCATAAACAATGAGGAAATTTTCTATCCATATTCTTTAATTTCCATCCCCATATTCACCAATAATCTCTATAAATAAGGATATGGGAGGTTCTTCTAGAAAAATATCAGGACTGTATGCCTCTCCTTTAAAAATAACTATAGGTTTTCTATTCAAGACTACTAAAATTTCCTTACTCCTGTAGTTGATCTTAGATTTATACTTTGAGGGTTAGTCCATCCCTAGTATAGTGTCAAATTCCACCATGGAATTGACTACAAGTTTTTTGATAAGATTTTACTAACCAAAGATAATACTAAAGTTTCTATAAATTGTTGATACTAGGATAATGCATCCAGGAATATTGAAAGATAACTCTACTTATAAAAGCTCTGGGATTGATTTTATATTCTTTGAAAACATGGATGAAATAAAGGAATGAGTAAAACCATAATCAAACAAATCACTTTATAGATATGATATAACGATGAGTGCACCTAACACCACATCATTTGAAGCCTCTAATTCAGACGTTGTGATAAAAAATGATCGATAATTCTACCTTGTCTTATGATGAGGTTGATGGTGGTTTCCCTCCACTAGCTTATAATTATTTACATTGATTGGAAAAGAGGACAAGATTACCACACTTGAATCATTAGACTTCAGGTTGGGCCTTAACAATCTTCCCTTTTTCATTAGTCCGGAGAAGTTGAGGATTTAACTCAACATGATAGTTTTGAGCTCTATAGTCATCTCTTATGAACTTGTAGCACTTTACACTCCTAATAAATTAGCCCTTGAATTATTATTCCCAAATTTGTCTCACATGTGAAGTTTCAATTTTTTTCTGCTCTTCCATGATAAAAATTATCCCCCGAGTTTGGATCTATTTATCTCTTCTTTTCATTCAACAATATGACCAATACATCTCTCTAAACTCCAATTCAACCTTCATAGAACTCCAAAATATCTTTTCATAGATTTTATAGTATTGATTTTCTAAATTCATCCACAGATGGGGTCTCAGTCCATTGAAGAATCTATTAAACTTTCCCTTAGTATCCATAAAAAAGATAGAGGTGTATCGAGAAAGTCTTATAAAGTTTATTTCATAGCTTCCCATTGATTAATTTTCCTTCTTCTTTAGCTCTATGAATTCCTTCTCCTTTTTTGTTTTCATCGAACATGGAAAATAGTTTTTGAAACCTAAAATCTTCCCACTCTATAGACTCAATATCCCTTTTTGGATTCATATTTTTAATCAGTTTCCACTACTGAAACTCTTTTCCCTCTAATTGATATTCTTCCTAGCTGACTTTCTTGATCTATGAATAATAGGGTATAGAAAAGATATTTTTTATAGATGTAATCCATTTTCCAGAAATAAATGGGTATGTAGATCCACTAAAATATGGTGTTCATTGATACATAAAGGACTCAAAAAAAGGTTGTCCATTCAAGGTGAATATGGACTCTCAACCTGATTCAAGTTATTATTCATAGCCTGAGTTAGCTGATTCATCATCCTCATGATGTTTTATATTCGAGCTTCCATGGGAAGGCCTTCAGTGCATAGTCTTCTTCACTCATCATTTACACAGTTCTTCCTTTTTCTTTCCATTTTATGAAATATTAAAACATTAGTGAGAAACATGTAACTTTAAATAATATTATAATTCTAAATGGAGTTTATGTATTAAAAAATCATTCTTAAATGTATTATTCATTAATATCCTCTAATAAAACAATACATTTTCTATGTATCCTTCAAAATGGTTAATAAAAATCTTATAATTAATCAAACATATCCCCGAGAGTATAAAAATAGTTGTGTATTAGGAACCATTTTCATGCACCTAGTACCAATTGATTCAAGCTCAATGCAGTGTTTTTGGGTTTTACCTCTAAGTATATCTATATGAGATCCACATCCACTTTTAGTATTCAGACATAGATGTATTTTCTTGGAAACCACTAACTTAATACTCACAAAAATACCAAGATATTTTCCTATATTTATTCTTGTCCCTAGGGTTCTTACTAAAGTTTTAAAACCCCAATTTTTTAAAATAACTAAACTGTCCTCTGATACTAACTATGGAATTCCACCTTTTTTTTACATAAACTATACATTACATTGAACAAAAAAAGGGTCTTTTAATGTTTAGTTTCTTGGAAATCAGAAACATAATAAATGAAAACATAAAACATTCTTCTAAAACAGTTGAATGAAATATTCATGGGTTAATCCTTGGTTAATTTTTCTATATCTAATATTTTGGGGACATACATCAATATAAAGGGGTGAACATGAAGCTCAGTAAAGGAATAAACAAAGTAGAAAAATAACTTGTGATCATGAGAGATATCAATAAGAACATGAGGCAAAACAATAAGTCATGAACGAGAGGAATATAAAAAAATAATAAAATGAATCATAACATGGAAATGTTTCTATAACATAAAAATGAGGCATTCATAAGCATATTACCATGGTTTAACACCAAGGGGTCATAAATTAAAATTACTAAGGTTATTCACCAAGGTATCATAAAACATGTCATCTATATAGATTACATTATTTACCCAATTATTTAGAGATTTATTATTGAGAAACCTTAGTATGAATTAATTTCAGGTGATCCACATATATCATAGTAAATAATTCCATTAATTACCCTTAGAAAATAATAAACATGTTTCTTATCAAAATCATGGCATAGAAAAGTGATTAAAGGCATGATCATTACAAAATTCTTAACCCATGAAAAGGTAATGTGGGTTAAATATATAAAAATATTAAAATAAATAAATCATTTTACATATAGGTGAATATATTTGTAAAAGGAAAATGTTAATATATTCACCAAAATAAAATAAACCAGAATTTCTTAAGTAAAATAGAGAAATAAATTTGGCTGCATAACAGGTATAAAACATGGAATAAATAAAAGAAAAATGATAGAGGACAAGGGTTTCCCATTGAAAAAATAATATTACTACAATAATGGGATAATAAAAATTGGAAAAAAGGAATTATTTTGGAAAATAGAAGACCTACCACAAAAAGGGAACTTGAATGGAAAAGAGAAGTGGAGATTTCCCTTACTTTAAAGAGTTACTATTAAGTCTTTAGGATTGGAACCTTGGGGGATTGAGGACACCTTGGGGGGACTACATGGGAGGAAAAATCTCCAGAAATTCATGAAGTATATATTTTTAGTGAGGGGTAATGGTGAAATGGGTTGGTATATATAGAAAAAGTGGATGAATTGTTTAATAATTTACAAATATTGGAATTAGAAGTCTGGGTTGTGTAAAATGAAAAACTATTAGCTTACCCATGGTTTTTTCTCATGTTTTTGGAAATTTGAGTCAAATTTTATTATATTTTAATCCAATAGAACCAAACACAATTTTTTAATACTTCTTTTGGCATGGAGAATTAATTTTCTAAAAAAATTATGTTTTTAAAATCATATTTTCCATTTTAGACTTTAGAAAGCCACTTATAGTTTTGGAAATTGATTAAAATATTTTAAAAGACTTAATATTAATAAAATAAAATATTTTAGGTCATTTATTATGATTAATTAATTATTTCATAATTAATACAGAAGTATGAAGTCATAAAACATAAGGAAAACCCAAAATTATATTTTTACTATTCATAGAAAAATAAAGTATTTTATAAAATTCTCACAAATTCACCCTAAACTAATTTTTATATTTTTATTTAAAATATAATTTTTATTTTATCATAATAATTCTCTAAATTAGATAATTTTAACTTTTAAATATAAAATTCCTTATTTATTTGAAAATATAGGTTTTTAAGGTACAATCAATTTTTTTAACACTTATAAAAATATTCTTAGGACATTATAAAATTATGTTATAATTTAAATTTAAATAAGGGTGTTTTAAAATGACATTTAATTAAAACAAATGTTATTCAGAATACCTGAGTTTATTATAAAAATGTATATATTTTCCTAAAAATAAAATTACGTTTTATTTATATCCAACAATAAATTTATCAAATTGGCCTTACTGAAAAATATATTTTATTATTTTCAAAATGGGATTGATGGAATACAAATTTTCCTTATAAAAATTAATTATAGTTTAATTAACTAAGGCCTAAACATGTGACCCCTTATAACACCCATGTACACACTAATGGTAAGGTGTGTAATGGTGGTAATTTCATGGGGTGGCTCGACTAACATTAAATGAGTAGTAATCTCCACTAACTTTAACTTATCCCATAGGAGATTTAGTTCAAGATTTAATTGTTGAATCTCATCTTAAGATTGGTCAAGGGGGATCCCCGGTGATGCTACCTCTCTCAAATGTTTTGAAAAATGGGCTTCAAACGACATGAATCTATTGGTTGATGACATCATTTCTACTTTCTACATCAATTATCCTTTGTAATTAATACTTATAAAAACTAATTGTAATGGTAAAATTATCACCAAGGGGTATAGTTATCAATGGTCAAATTAACCAATACTTATATTGACTAGCGGTCATATGACAGTCAAATCCCAACGATCAAATTTTCCTTTATACCCTATAAATACAACTTTATTATTTCACTCAATATTCAATAAAATTTCTCCCAAGGTTATATATGTTCATTTTCTAAGATTTTGATTGGTTTACTAATATTTTGTTTCATTTCTATTGTTTTGGTTGTGTGGGTGATGATTCTAATGGATTTGAGTGATCCATATTTTCCCATTTTATCTTTTTGTGTTATATATTTTTTCCCTATTATAATGTTTGGAATTTTAATTGGTTTCATAGCTAACTAATGTAATGATAATTATTAATGAGATAAGGTTATATTGGTTCTTATATATTTTCATGTGTATAATATAATATAATATAATATACTACATGTTTTCTCATGAAACAAATATCATTTAAAAATCTCAGGTCTTATCATCTTATTTGGACCTTTTTCATTCTCATACTTTTTAGTCATACTCTGATTTGGGATTAGATGTTATGCATGAATTTATATTATTATTCATTTTTCTTTCCATATTATACTGTTTTATGGATATGTGTGTGTGTGTACATGTTATTTAGGCTAAGTCCTCCCATGTGTGTGATATTCCTACTCGACACTAGTCATCAGCCTCTGGCCTATTGTAGGTGGGATTGGGGTGTCACTCTTAGCTTACTGGCAGTCAGATGGGGCCTAGTGGGTCAGGTTGTGACAGAGTGATATCATAGATTAGGTTATCATTGGATCCAAGTTTGGAGATAGTCTATTTGTGAGGATTGGTTTGGGACAAGGGTAATAGTGTTGGAGTGTCTCAAGTTTATATTTTAGGCTAGGAAAACCAGTGATGATGCAATGATCAATGCATCCATACACCAAATCTATGATAACCTATTGGTCGAATCATTACACAGGGACTCCAATTATAGGTCACCTTGGTACATTCATATAAGAATGAGTTTTGGTTTCATATCCTTCTTGATTCAGCACTCCAGATATATTCATTGATCATGGCGCATCTTGACTACTATATGATGAATTTGTGATGAAAACCAATATAGATAACACAGTGAGATCATGATGATGACCCAATTGATGATGATGCCTAAGTGTTGGAAAATGATCTTGAGAATACCCCTCTAAGAGGATAATGATAAGTTCCTCCACCCATTGAGTAGGATGTTGAATCAACTAAGATGGTTTAGGTTGATGATTCTCATTAGGTTGAGTAGTGGTTGTTCTTGGAATTACCATCAGATGATGGAAATAGACTGAGTTCCCTTTATGAGTTTCAAAGTTAGAGACCACCTAGATTTCAGGGTGATCCATAACCATGAGCATCTGAGGACTAACTATAGGATATTTCTTGGGTATTTCTAAATTTGGGCACCCCTTCTGGTTAGATGGTTTTCCTAACAACTATTACTCTTTAGAGAGATGAAGGACATTGGTGGAGCCTTGGGCTAGTGATGTATGATGTGGCTTCATGCTTGAAAATAATATGGATACTTCACCCACCAAGATATGTTCTCTTATGATGCATTTTAAATCCATGTGAGTGAGTTAGGGCCACCCAATGAAGATTTTATTGAGGTGTGGGGGATGAGTTCCTTTGATAGGTATGTTGTAGGACATTTTGGATGTGATAAGGTGTCATAGGGGACTCTTGTTATTGTGAAATAATGGTAAATGTAATGGATAGATGTAGGTAGTGTATGATTATGACATAGAGGCTTAAAGTATGGTATGAGGAATGATCTATGTCTCCTCTAATTTATCTGCATTTTTGGTAGACAAAGGCATAAGCCACTCTTTCCTTATCACATCCCTTGTCCATGATCTGGAGATTCTAGGGGATCCTTTTTCTCAACCCTTGTGATCATATTATCATATTAGGGGAGATTCAGAAATTTCATGCTTTAGAAACTAGTGTGACCAAACTCTCAAGGAGTAGGCTTCATGTGGGATCTCTTCAAAGATGTAATGATTCTATACAACATCATTATAGGAATAGACTCTCTCTTCATAGTCCATGTGCATAATGAGTGTTTCAGGTGTAGGATATAGTGTATCAGAGTAGATGAGATGATATTTTACTTTTATTGTGAAAACGAATCTTAGGTAGAGTAGGCTTGTTTCATATGTTGGTGTATACAAATGATTACCCATCAATTTTTTATAATGACCCTTGGAGTAGTAGACGTTTCGATCTTTCTGTTCCCTATAGTGGTGGAGGAGTATGAGGATATCTTTCTTGAGGATGTGTCAGAATTTCCTCCCCATTGAGAGATTTACTTCTACATAGACCTACACCTAGGGAATACCCCAATATCTTCACCAACATATCAAATTTCCCCTACATAGCTATCATATCTGAAGGTGTAGTTAGAGGATCAATAGAGGAAGGGTTTCATCAGACGTAGTGTCTTCCCCTGGGTAGCCCCATTTTTTTCTGCAAAGAAGAAGGATGAGAGCTTGTTGTTATGTGTGTATTATCATTCCTTGAACCATTTAACTATTAAAAATAAGTATCCACTTCTTAGAATAAAATAACACTTCAACTAATTGATATGGGTCAAGTTGTTCTCAAAGATTGACCTCAGGTTGTGTTAGAACCGACTCTAAGTTTGAGAGGGGGACGTACCAAAGATGGCAATGTCGTTACAATCATTATGAGTATATGGTGATTCCCTTTTGCATGAAGAATGCCCAATAGTGTTCACGAGACTCATGAACTTAATCTTTTATCATTTCCTATTCCAGTTTGTGGTGGTCGTATTAAATGATATCCTCATGTACTTATCATATAAGGAGGATCATGTGAGGAATTTGAGTATGGTTCTAGACATAATTCAGGAGAAATATATTTATGGGAATCTCTCAAAGTGTCAATTTTAGATTTTATAGGTATAGTTCCTCGAACATATCATCTCAAGGTGGAATTACCATTAAACCTAGAAAAGATTGAGGAAATACTAGCTTGGGATCCACCCAAGAGAATGACTAAGTTAAGAGGCTTCCTTGGGTTAACAGGATATTATTGGGGATCCATTCCTGATTTCTCCATGATCACAAAATATATAACTTCCTAGACCCAAAAGGGATAGAATTTCATGTGGATAGAGAATTTTTAGTTGAAATTTTAGGAGTTTTGGCATTGGTTGATGAGCACACCCATCTGGAGACTGCTAGAGGAGGGAATTGAGTACATGGTATTTTATAATTCCTCAAGAGTTAGTATTTGATGTGTTTTTATATATAGGTAGGTGATGATTACATATGGGCACTGATAACTAAAATCCAAAAAGAAAAATTATACCACCCATTATTTGGAGTTTACAACAGTAGTTTTCACCCTGAAGACTAGGTGACACTATCTTATGGGAGATAAATTCATCATCTATTTTGATCATAAGAGTCTCAGGTAAATCTTCTCACAAAAATATATTAACCTGAGGTGGAGGTGATGAATGTATTTCCTAAAATACTATGTTTTTGAGATATTTTATACTTCCAAAAAAGGGAATATGGTGGTATATGATCTTAGTAGGAAATCATGTTCACTGTTGTTAAGTGAGGCGTTAGAGTAGTTGTCCTCATTGTAGTTTTCCATTGTATATGAGAGCATAGAAGCATACCTCAATTTTATGGTTTTAACCCCTCCAGTTATTTAGCATTATAGGGAGGGAAAACTTGGAGATATATATTTCATGGTTTTTCATGACCAGATATTCATAGGACATGCTCCTAATATATTTTATAAAGGTGGGGAACACATAATCCTTTTTGAGGATGGTTGATGGTACCAGTCACACTATGATAGGATGTGATGAGGGTGTTTCATACACCCCCTCAGTGGTACACCTAAGAGTGGTGAAGATATACTAGGACCTTAAGAATTATTTTTGGTGTCTATGGATGAAGATGAGTGTTGTTGAGTTTATCTCTTGATGTATCACCTTCTAATAGGTTAAGGTTGACCACCAGGTTCCAATAGGTTTTAACCAAACCCTTGAGGTTCTAGAGTATAACTGGGATGATATATTCATGGTATTTTAATGAGACTACCATGATAAATGAGAGGTCATGATGTTATCGGGGTGATCATATATTGACTCACCAATTCGGGCCACTTCCTATCCACATGCGAGAAGAGTTTAGTGGAGAGTTTTGAACTCCTTCATGTGAAGGAGATAATATAGCTTCATGTTGTTACCTTAATGATTATTTTAGATCATGAAGTTTCCTTCATGTCATAGTTGTGAAGAGTATTAAATGAGGATTTTGGGACTCAATTGTGGTTGAGCACGATATTTCACACCGAGAAAGACAACCAAATGGAGCATACCATTTAGGTCCTGGAGGACATGTTATGAGCATTCATGTTAGGTTTTAGTTAAAGTTGGGATGATCATCTACACTTGGTAAATTTTTAACAAAAAAAATAGTTACTATTCCATAATTGATATAAAATTATTTGAGGCCCTCTATGTGAGGACCTTAAATTCACTTATGTATAAGATAAAACCAGTAGAGACCACGCTTATAGGTATAGATTTGGTGAAAGTGGTGAATGAAAAAATACATATCATGTATGAGTGGATGAGGACTTCCTAGAGCCATTCAAAGACCTATGAGGGTTGAAAATGAATACCTTTGGAGTTACATGAGTGGGGCCATGTGTTCATAAAGGTATAAGATTAGTAAATTGTGAAAATAGTTTTCTAGGGAGGAGATTTATCTCCAAGGTTCATCAAACCTTTTCCAAATACTATGTGGGGTTAGTGAAGTGGCATACCAATTAGCCTTACCATAGTAGTTAGTCTAGGTGCATGATGTATTTCATGTTTCACATTTGAGGAGATGTGTACACATCCCATCATATGTTATTGATTTTTGAGATCTATAATTAAGGATAGAGATACCATTTGGGACTTTAAGATGGCGATTGAGGATCAACATGCAATGATCCTTCATGGGTAAGTGGTTCCCTTGGGGCCCATTTGGTGGCAGCATGAGAGCCTATAAGAGAGATAACATGAGAAGTAAAACTAGTTGTGAGATCGGTACCTGCACAATTCTGAGTAGGTTTTCACTTTTCAGTATTAAAATCCTAGAAGGTGGGGATAATATTACAAATTTTATTTTTTAGACACTTTTGAAAATGTTGAATAATATTTTGGAAGTAATGTGTGGAGTAAGTGTTGACTTCTGAGCCCTGTAGAGGATCAATATTTAAATACTGAAAATATTAAATATAATATGTCACACATGTGTAGTTTTTTTGAAAATAATAGAATATATCTTAAATAATTTCTTATATGAAAAAATATTGACTTCCATAAAATCCAAAATGTGAGTTATACCCTTAGTGTGACATAACATTTTTTCTTCTAAGATGCTTCATTTAAGTGTTGTCGTGATAAAAATAATAGATTAATAAATTAATTAAATAATTTATCATCTATCAATTTCCTAAAAACTATTCCTTCTATATTTAAGCAATTTTATGGACACATCCTAGGGTTATATTCTTAACACTAGAAATTTGGTAGAGGAGACCATTGGTGAATGATTATGTGGTTATCAGGGGATTAATTCAAACATACTTTTTTATTTTATTGAAAATTTAGAATTAGGCATAGGGAAGAGTAGGGAAGTTTCCCAAGGAGTGTGTGTGGGTTGGTTCTTCACTATATTGATGACTTATTAATATGTATTTTATTTTCATAATTTTTAAAGAAACTAGAAAGTTTTTTTCGTTCGATTTTTCTGATAAAATTTGTTGTAATTAAAATAAATGTATAAAATGGATCCAAGAAGAAATTTAGGAGTTCCTTGGGTTAATTATAATGAGTACCATTAATATTTACATTTGTTCTAAATATTTTAACTTAGTTCACAGACCCAATATCATTTTTACACACGACCTCTACTATTTTCTTTTTCATAGAATCATCAATCTTCTTAGGGATCCCTAAAATAGACCAAGAATATCATATATTATCCTTGTTGAATGGTTAAGAACACTCATCAATAAAGTTAATAGAATTACTCACTCATATGAAAACAATCATGTACCATTCTTCCATTGAAATTACACGATTCCACTAGTTTGAAGTGTGATTTGAATATAGAGAGACATTGAAGTGAAAATGTTCAGGAGTACATCGATAATAGAATTTAGAGTAAACATTACCCCTCCATACTCCACTCCCACTATCTCACTAGAATAATAGAGAAATAGGGTATGAAATTGAAGCATATAAATTCAAATTACCCATTGTGATTCCCTTCATACCACCCACAATGGGTTAGTTCCCATGATCATGGATATTGAAATTTCTGTGTACATAATAGGGGTGAGAAAACATGAAGAAATAGAGGGAGTATAGAACAATAAAATCCAATTAAAAAAATAATTATAATTAAAATTATAAGTTTTGAATATAATTACATAGTTACTATCCACAATCAGCAGAATCCAAATATTTGTTTACTAGGGGAAGGGAAAAAAAGATTTATAAACATCACTTTCTTCCTCCAGGAATTCATTATAAGAAAATATATTACTTAAGATGGATGAATTTTATGTGTTGTGATTGAGGGTCCTGATTAAATAAGTTAGAACCATCTTTTTCCATGATCGAGATCCTATATATCTGTGAAAATTCCCCAGTTGATGTGATATATTGCTTCATGGATTTTCATGTACTAGATAGTGGTTGGAATAATTGAGCCTTTTCATCACTGATTTTTGGATCTTCACCCTTATAGATTCAGGTCTTAGATTGTTAGAATTTTTTAGATTCATTATAAAATGCCAAAACTAAATTTATTCTTGGATCTATGTAGACTTGGATTGGTCATTTGATTGAGGTCCTTAAGTGAATTTGGAAGTGTATTGGAATGGTTTTGTGATATGAGTTTTGATCCACACTAGCTTAGTGTGAGGATCAACTCATGTGTTGGATACGAAGTTAAGCTGGGCCTTTGGGATGCCTTAATCGAGTGATATAAAATAATCCATGTTAGTTGATTTAGGGAATAATGCCCACTTGGAAGCTCAAGGGATAATCAATGTAGTAACTTTGAGTGTATAATGGAGTGCTGGTATGACTTGATTTCATTGGGAAATTTTGACGAGCACCATATGTGTACTCTCCTCTGGATCTAAAACCAGTGCATATGGAATGCATTAGGCCTCCTCTATGTTTAAATTCCTACACAAGTAGTATAAAATAACCAAAAATTTGAAAATTTTATCAAAATATTATCCAATTCTTCTACAACTCGTTGAATGGCTTCTAAATTTGAGCTACAATCTTGGTTATCGTGAATCAATTGAGCTCGAACAACCTTCTATGTTTGATTTTGATAGGTGAGTTATCTTCTTCACATATCCATACATCAAAGGTGAACATGATCCCCCTTCTCCATTGAGATTCACATTGTCTTGGGGTTTTTTTTTATTATGTTAGTTTTTATCAACATTCATATGATTTACTCGAATTGACACCTTGGACTTACTCCTAGGTTTGGGATTATAGAATAGGGAAACATAAAAAGTTGAACTCGATTCATATATAGATTCATATGCTCTATGAATCTTCTAAGACCATGATGAGAACCATATGCTCGGTTTTAGATCTGGTTTTGGAAGTGGAATTGATCCATGGTGCGGATCAGGTCTTTAGTTGATCTTGGTTCCAATCAGTTTTTTGGGGCATCTTCAAGCTAAAATTTGGTTATTCTTCCTTTAGTGGGTTTGGTTTCAAATTTTAATTAGTAGGTTTTCCTCTTTAGGCTTAGCTCCTTCTTCATCCTCCTTGTTCGATTTGAGTATAGCGAAGCTCGGGTATTTCCTTCCACCATTGGTAGTAGAAGAGGGAAGAAATAGAGGAAAATGGATGGAAGTGAGTTGGTGGAGGTAGTAGTAGATGCATGGGGTGTTTTTTAAAGTAGAAGGTATAGTTGTAGCAGGGTGGAAACAGAAGTAGGGTTTTTTATTCTATCATGGTAGATTGTTTTTTACCAATGGTATAATTCCTTTGATCATGGATTTAGGGGACTAATAGTATAATTTTTTGACTAATGGTCACAATAGGTTCATGGTATTACACTATAGAAGTAAACCAGACAACAATAAACTAAAGGTACCAATAGCAGAGGTTCTATTCCACATTTTGATCTAAAAATTTATAGCCTGCATAATAATTTTTTTTAATGAAATAATTTTCCAAATAAAATTTAAATCTAAAAAAATCACAGAAAAATTAAAAATAATTTTTTTATTCAATTAATTAAAAAAAAGATTTAAAAAAATCAATTTAAAGTTCATTTTAAAATACACTGTAAAATTAAAAATTGAAAATTAAAATTCACAATTAATTTTTTAAAAATAATTTCAATTTATTGATTTTAAATTAATTCAAAAAATTAATAAACCAATTAAACTAAAAAATAAATCTATTTAATAATTTTAATTCTATATTGAATAGAACCAAAAAAATTTAATTCACAATTTATAATCAAAATCAAAATCAAAATCAAATTTTTTAAAAATCTATGTATGAGTACTTAATTAACTTCAAAAATGAATAAATCCTTAAAATCCAAAAAATTGAGATAATTTACAATGATGTTCCAGATTCATCCAAAATCAGAAAAAAATTACTAAATTACCCATGATTTGGATTAATAGTGGGGGTAATTATCAATTAAATATAGACATTTTTTTTGAAAATTCTGGGCCACATCACTCCCCCACACTTTAACTATTAAAATCCTGAGCAATTTTTTCATTGAATTTCACAAATACATACATTATTCAATCATTTAAATTTTTTGAAAATTAGAAACATATTTTTCAATGATGGTTCGATTTAAAAAATATAATAAATGAAATGAAAATATAGGCGAACTCCAAATTTCCAAACGACCAAAAAAAGTAAGGGAACCATTTTTAGTTATTTCTAAAAAATACAACATTCTTCATACATGTTCTTAATTTCAAAGGTAGAAAATTCTCCAATTCACATAAAATTAAACCTTTAAAATCCATCCAAATCCAGTTTGTGACTTATATCGCATGAATTTCAATGTTACACTTTCCTTAAGAGAATATATTTATGTTTAGTTATAATCATAATTTGGAAGTGATTATTTACCACAATATTGGGAAAATTTTCATCTCTCCACACTATTAATCATTAAAAAAAAATCAATCATGAGGGATTTAACAAGGTTGTTCTATGGCTTTGAGGTTTGTGGGAAAGCGTTCAAAAATGAATCAGTAGAAAGAGAAAGGTTTTACTCTTTAAACATCTAGAATAATCTTTAAATTAAAGAATAGTATAATCCCTCACTCAATCCACCTATAATATGTGACACTCACACTCCCCTTTTTTTCTTTCTTTTCACCGGGACATGGGTCATGAAAATGAATCCAATGAATGTCTCATAGTTATTTTCCTCTTTTTTATGTATACATCTTTATATTTATTTTTTTTTATAGAAATAATTTTTCAATTTGAATAAAATTAATATTGATCATTCCCTTCTCTTGATTAGGGTCATTAATCTCTCAAATGATGATAATGAATATGAAAAATTCATTCCCATTTTATTTCATTCTTACACATTTTTTTCATATTTATTAAGATAAATATATGATAAAATTGAATGTACAGAGGGTGAACCATTCCCATTTATCTCTTTCAAATTCCCCAAAATGATGACTTAAACCTCTCACACACCCCTTATCATGAATATATATATATATATATATATATATATAAATACATAGAATCCCCTTCCCCCCACACTATGATAATTAATCATGCAATTATATTTTAGAGAAAAGGTAAGTAAGGGATAATTATTCTTGTATTGAAGATTAAACCTATAATTCCATTCATGGTTGTATATGATCTTAAATAGGACCAATGTTCTAGGTATTCCTCATGGAAAAAATGAGGGTCTTGCCAATTGAATTCTTCCATCATGTTGAAAGTACCACATGAGTTCCAAATATTTAAGAGAGAATAAACACAAGTTATGGTTTATAAAAAAATTGAAAGATTATCATAAGAAACCAGGTTATTAGAAATATTATTTCAAAGATGTTCTAGATCCTCTTTGGACAGGAATATAACTTTTGGACAAAGACTTGTGGTTTTTGGATTTTAATTTCGAGTCAAAATCATAAAAATGCTTGAAAATCACAACCCAAAAAATGAACTTCAGTAAACATTTGATCTTTTGGAATTAAATAAAAATATCTGGAACCTTAAAATCACTTTAAGTTCAAAAAATTTATTTATTTTTTCTATTCAACTCAAATAAAGTATTAAAACTCAAAAAATATACAAAACTTTTTTACATGTTAAAAAAACATTTTTTTCAATAGAATCACCAAAACACACAAACTAAAACATAATTAAGGAGAGAAAACTAAAAAACTAGTATATTAACCCTCCATTAACTCCTATATTTCACTAAATCCTAAATTAACTTAAATAATTATCATGTTATTTTTAAACAAGTAATAAAAAGGATAACATGAGAAATGAGTATGAAAGGAGTTCACCTGGCCACATTTATTTCTTAACTTTAGAAAACATGGGTGGGATTTGATTCAAACTTTAATATTATTATAATGATATTTATTAACTTTTGATAGCTAATATACACTTCCTTTTGTTCATAGAAAAAAAAAATTATTAAAAATATTATTTAGAACTAAAAACAGCAGTAAAAATAAATGGAAATTAGAAAAAAGGGTGGATAAATCTTGGGTAAAAACCCCCAAGGACTACTACATATTATACTTTCCACAACCAGATAACTTTTTGTTTATCCCCAATCCATTCGTATGTGGGGATTTTTTGGTAAAAACCACCACATTTTTCTTTTCTTATAGCTCTTCTTGAATTTGTTTTCTGTTTTGGAGGTCCCCATTAACAACTAAGTGTAGTGTGTCCAACCCCTTAGAAGTGTAAAATAGATTGAAATGTGGGGATGAGAGAATGATAAATGGGTAATCTTATTATATCATATCCAAATTAGTGGATTCATCCTCCATTAATTGTTCCACTTATACTTCTTAGATACATTCAAATAAGGAGGAGTCAATAAATAATTCATATTGAATAAAATCAAAGAATCTTGAGTTAAAATAAACCCCCCCACATGTAGAAATTTTTTCTTCTGTTTCTTCATGATATTCTGCTCATAATTCTTGTTATACTATTTTAACTCCCTCTATTTTATGTTCATGTTATTTTTTAGGTGGTTGTTCCTCTTCTATAATGAAGGAGATAGTAATATAGTTGAATCTTCAATATTAATTAATTTTAGTCCATAATAGAGTTCATATTACAAGAGATTAAAATAGAAAGAGTTAAAATCATATTTATCTCCCTATGAATCATAATCTAATATTTTTGAGTCTATATTATCAAAATAAGGGAAGTTAAATTTCAATTTAATTTGAAAATAATTAAATGAAAGAGAGTCAAGAGTTTGGTGATCTGCCTTAAGTTGTTCAACTAGTGTCTTATGTTCCTCTTGGAGTGTCTCAAACATCATCTTAGAATGGTGTGGGAGAGTGATATATTTCAGAAATTCCACTTCTATGATGTCTTCTTCATATATTTAACATTTTTTCCATGATCCATTGTTACCCCCCTTCAATATTATAATATGATAATCTGATAAGATTTTCTCAAACATGTCTATTAATTTATCAAAATGCTCACCTATAACATTACTATTTGTTCATTTGAGTATAGTAATAAGTCCTTATACCTTATTTGATAGAGATTTATTATCCATTATGTTTTTAAAAATTTTGATGGGAAGAAATTATTTAAAGTGAAACAAGTGAATCTCTGACCATAATTTCTGAAAAATGGAACCAAGTTGATCGTGTTGTTGTCAAAAGCCTTGTTCAAACAAAATTTTTAATTAAGTGAAAAATTGGAATGCATTATAGGATTGACCAAGGTTGTTTCCCAAGGGGAATGTATGGGTTGGTTCATCACTATCTCTCTCACTTATTAATATTTATTTTGTTTTATTAATTTTTAAAGCATCCAAAAAGTGTTGTTTGTTTCATTTTTTGATAAAATGCTTTGCAATTAAATTAAATGTAGTAAATATAGGAAGGAATAAATGAAATAGGTACTATGGTGAATTCTATTGAGCACCATAATTATTTATATTACTTATAAATCTTACAAATTAATTCAAAAAACCAATGTCATTTGTGCATATAATCTCCACTATTTTACTTTTCATGGAATCAAAAATATTCTTAGGGATCCTTTAAATAGAAAAAAATACCATATATTCACCTTTTTAATGGGTAAAAACACTCCTCAATCAAGATAATTGACTCAATAATTCACCTGGTAGAAATCACGTACAATTATTCCACTCAAATAACATGACTCCATGGGTATGAAGTGTGATATGAATTTATGGATTCATTGAAGTGGATAATTTGAGGAGTGCATAAGTGTTGATGGAATGTAGATTTATGATAATATCCTCCACCCATTACTCCCATTATCACACTATAATTATAGATAAATAGAGTAATAAATTTAAGCATATAAATTTAAACGCACCACTGCGATTCCTCTCAGACCACCCGCTATTGGTTAGTTCTCCATGAGCACAAATATTTGGATCACTAAGTATTTTATAGGTGTGAGAAAACATGAATAAATCAATTAATGATAGAACATAACATCATTATTGAAAAAAAATTATAATTGAAATTAAAAGTGTAGAAGAGAAGTATACAGTTTCAAGTTAAAATTGGTATAAACTGGATATTTTTTTACTGGGGGATGGGAAACAAGATTTATAAGAATAGTTTTATTCCTCTTATAATCCAATGTTGAATAAAGATATTACTTTAGTTATATTAGTTCCATGTGTTGTGACCGAGGGTTATTGTAATGTCTCAGGATTTTGAATGGGTCAGAATTAATGGGTAAATTTGAATTTTGTGTTAGGTGGATGGGTCAACATTTAAATTGGGATTCAGAACTTAATTTCATGGATTATAATGTATTAGTGAATTTTTTTATATATAGGTTTAGGATACGTAAGTTTCTTTGAGGTCTGGTTTGGTTTTGAGAGCTTTAGGCTTTGAGAACCAAAGTTAGAGAGATAAAGCATTGGGTACACAGTTGGCGCACAATTAGTTCTAACTGTGCGATCCAAACTACATGGCCCATTTTAACTAGGGTATGGTTATAAAAAACCATGTGTGGTTTCCAAAAAAATGTGTGAGTAATAAATAATAAATTTCAAAGGGTGCATATGGGATATACATGGTTTGAAAAATCGTGTGGCCTAGCCCACACACTTAGTTCCACTTAGGAAGTGTGCATGCATGGTTGGTTCATAGTTAGCCAAACGGTGTGGCCAAACCATGTGACCCTTTTTTAAAGGGGTTACTCTTTGGATAATGGCACATCATGTTTAGAAAATAGTTTTTCAAACCATGTGGCTTGACCATGAAGTTTATTAAAGGGTGTGAAATTAAAAAAATTCCCCTCCCTTATATTTCTTTCTTCCTCCTCATTTCTTTTTTTCATTCATGAACCTACCTCCAGTTCGGGGGATTCCATTTCCCCTATACTAGATACCTTAGGAACACCTTTAAATGAGATTTGACTCAAGAACTGTTAGGTTAACTATAAGTTAAATGAAAATTCTTTGATTCCACTTACTTCCTTTATTCTTTTATCTTGCTATTTGGAATGTATTTTCCATCGGATATCTTTTCAATTATTTTCTAGGCATGTCTAAAATTCAGATTTATCTCATTTTGTCTCATATTAATGGATTATATTCAATGAGTGAGTGCCTAAAATACTAAGGTAGTTGGTTTCTAGATTCTCCAAATTTATATGCATGCTATTGGATGTATACCAAAATCCACATGTGCAGGTTGTTTTGGTGAAAACCTTAATAAGTTAATTGTTGTCTTTAAATAATTTAATTGATTTTATAAGATTCCTATGGGCATGATTTGTATCTTTAAATTTATTGAGATGGGTATGTGGCTTCTAGTTGATTGGGGAGGTTATGCCAACTATCTTAATTTAATTAATTATATTGTGATATGATTACATTGGTTCCACAGGAACATGTTTAGCTTGGAACAAGATACATGGGGTGATGTTGATCACCGAGATTGAGATTTTTAGGTTCATTATGCTAAGTTCATGACTCGAGAAATATGTAGGATGGTGATGACAATTGTATTCAAGGCAACGTGATCATCAGGTTGAGGTAGATGGTGATGACCATGCCGTAGATGGGAGATGAGGTTCTCATGTGGCAATGAGGTTTTCATTTGGTGTGTATTAGGAAATGTTAGTGATTTCCACTCACCATGATTGGACTATAGTGCCTTTGGAGTCATGTATACACAGACTAGGAATTATTTGAGGTGGTATTACCACTCATTGTGTGTAGAGGTCTCCATATATTTAGTGGCTTAGGGGATGGTTTTGACCATCAGTTATAGAGGAGGTTCTCACCATAGAAATACATAGAATATGGTGAGTGAAACCATTAGTTGGGGGATGTGGCTCACCATGAGATTCATGGATGATGTTATGGGATAATGGGAGGATGGATATTTCTGTGCCTCGAGACATCAGGACATTGTGCCAATGAAGATTGTTTACTCATTGAAAGATGAATATCACCATGCCTTGGGACATTGGGATATTGAGCTGATAGCTGATGTTATAGTGAAAGTATGCAGGACTTGTGATTGATTTCAGGATGTCGTGTTGTTGAGACGATGGTGATTATTCAAGTGGAAGTACAAGGGGATTGTGATCCATTTATTGAGTGTTCTTATGAGATTCCGATATTTACGATATATGACATGAGGTATCAGATGGCACGAGGTTCCAGGAGACATGTATATGGATGAGATACCGAGGTTTTTCAAGTATGACTAAACATGGATATAACATTCCACCTTATAATTGGCTGAAGTAGGTAAACAATTCTCATGGAGTTTGATCATGAGTAAAGTATTTTATGTATCTACATTCTTAAGTATAAATGTAATTTACTTTTTTATTCATACACTCATATAAATATGGATATAAGATAAGAACACATTAGTGGTGTCCTAATGAGTTCATACTCACACCCTACATGGTCCTCTCAGAACATTTGTTGATTTTATGGTTTAAAGGTCAGGGTAGGGACTGAGATCATGCTCTAGACGATTTTAACTAGTGATGTATAGGTTCATGGGATAGATGGAAGATGGACCATCTTGTTTCTTTGCATTGATCTAGAGTTCTTTTGGGGGATTTTGACTATGTCCTTATATGTTTGGAATGAGAGATCTTTAATATCTATTTTTATATGAATTTATAACATGTATACCTTATTTGATATGTATGGATGTTTCCTTTGGATTGTTATCACTGTTGTTTATTATTTTTCCCACTCAGTTGGTAATCATGTTTCTGCTAATTTTGTTAAATTGATTTAACTGAGTTATGGTAATATGAAAATTATTATCATCATCACTAGAGGTTATAATCTCCCCAATATCACCTAATTATACCATTGATTATAGTCAGCAACCTTTGACATATGGGGAAGCATGCCTAAGGCCTTATGTCCCTTTCATCCTAGAGAATAGGTTAAGTGTATCCCAAGACAGGGTGTGAAAAATGGTATCAATATTTTCTTTAGTCTTATTAATTGGGATATGGTAGACCAGAGACTAGGGTATAGTAATAATTGGGTAAAGGGACCATGCTTGGGTTCCTACATCCCCATTCATGGGGGATAGATCAAGTTTCCAGGGGTGTGAAATTGATGTTTTATTTGTTATTTTACAGTTGATTGATTTCCACCTCGAGTGGTGCACTTGAGTGTTATGTTACTGGATTATGAGATTTTGACCCTTGGCCCAGTTTGGAAAAAGGGGAGCATTTGTGAATCATGGTTGGAACTTAGGTTTATATGATATTTATATGTGTTTATTATAGTTTTTTGGAACCTAGAATACATAAAAATGGGTTGGGGCTATTTAAAGTGTAAAAAAAATCTAAATAGCATTTTCCTAAATTGATTTTTTTGTGGAATTATACTAAGACAACCCATGTATGTGGTTCCAAAAATGATTATATGTGATCCTATATGTGTGATTCATGTGGTTATAACTTGGATATGGGTAGGTAGGAATAAGGAAATGGGGTGAGTTGTTTGAAATGTCAACAAAAAGATAAAAAGTGCCATTCTACTCATCCACATGAGGATGAAGATATATCATATACATGATATGATATAATTGACTATGATTGAGTAGGTAGGGGCCATGAAGCCGAATGATGATTGATATGGGTGTTGTAGGGAAGTGTAAGGGTGGATAGATGCACTGGAAATTATATATTTCCCTATTTTTGATATATATATATACTTTTATTTATATATTGACCATGGTACATGGCCTTCATCATGATTCCACCTAGACTGGAACCGATGGATCATTAGGAGGGAAAAGATGTGGTGTCATTGGAGTGTGCATGGGATGAGGTCCCTAACGGTCAAGATGAGGACCCTAAGAGTTGATTTGATCATGAGATGTAGGTAGAGGATCTGATATAGGCAGGGTAGCCGTAATAGATAAAAGATTTTGGGTCATGGATAAATAATAAGCTCATGTAGATCTTGGTATGAGTAATATATAGTATTTATAGGAGATCTTAGGAAGATGAACCATCCATGAATTATGAAATAAAGGAGTTCCATTATCATCACCCACCATTGTTCCAGGGTGAGGGTGGACTGCAGGAAGTATAAAAATCTATTGAGTCTATGTAGATAATATTTGAATAGCTTGAGACACCCCCATATCAAAGGGTGAAGCTGGATACTTACATTATTATAGGAATAAAAATTCATTGGTGGGATATACAGGTATAGGCTAGTAGACATGAGGGACTAGAAAAGAAGGATTTTGAGGCCAGGTACTTCAAGCATTTATTTCCCAAGACATTGGGGTAGGAACGAGCCTGTGAGTTCATGTACTTGCAGTAGGGGGATACACCCTTTATGGGTTATGTGGAGAGTTTTTCATAATTTTCCCAATTCATGCCTTCTATGGTAGGTGATTAAATCTCTAGGGCAAGGTAGTTCAAGGATGGTTTATGGGATACCATTAGGGTGTAGGTAAATATATTCAGGTTGACCTCATTATCAGAGGTGGTGAATCAGACCTACGTAAAAAAAGGTAATCTAATAGAAAAAACATATTTGAGTTGGGTGATAGTGCCAAGTGAGACTAGAAGTGATGTATTTGGTGGTCGGAAGTGAGGTTGTGAAGAGTTTTAGTAGGGCAGTCAAGCCAAATATTCGTGAAGCCCACTGAGGTGTGGGTCATTGACAATATGCTTCTAGTGTGGGCAGTCAGGTCATGTTTAGACCCAATGTGAGAGAACTCTGAAGGAGTCTTTGTCATGTGGTTAGATGGGGAATTTGGAGAGTTTCTGAAGGAAGACTTCATGGATATATGAGAGTTAGGGACTGGGTTAGAATTAAGGATATGAGGTAGGACTGGGAATGGTTCTAGGAGCTAGTAGCTAGGATTCTACTGTGCATATAGGTCATGAGAGGGAGAGAGAGACCTAGTAGTGGGGTCAGTGTCTAGTAGCTGGTGCAGATCCTCATGGAGGTCATGAATTGGGTAGTCAGTCTTCAAGATAGGTGCATTCTATTGATCTGGTAGGGTCAGAGTAGGCTAGGGATCTGAAGATGTTTAGAGGTACACCTTGATCATGGCATGTCCTTTTGTTTTTGGATATTAATGTTATGGGTTCATGAGGTGAATGTGTTTTAATTGAACTAACTAGGCACTGGTTAGTATGTGGGAACTAGGTATGATGTGTGACTTTTATGACATGTGTAGGAGTTGTGACTTTTGATGGGAATGCACATATATATATATATATGATGTAGGGTTACTTTTTGAGCATCATATGTGATGTGGGGATTCTTTGGCATCAGCTGTGATGTGTGAATGTGGGTGTTGTGTATGACATGGATATGATTGAGAACCTTATGTGGTATAGGAATAATGGTATGTCATGTGGGGACATGTATGTCTGGAGGGTGGTCATAGGAACTATCAAAATTCCATTTTGGGTTGGGAAGCAACTGGGTTGGTAATTCCAAAGTTTGGGAGTGCCACAAGATGAATTGACATGTGAATGAGTAATCAGGGTAGTATGGGGTTATTTTTATGAGATGGGTATGTTCTATACCATATTTTCATAAGACCACATATCTCAGAGATGAACTACTATAAGGTGGAAATATTATAACATCTTGATATTTTGAACAAGTTGTAAATCCCAGGTAAATTTGAATTTTGAGTTTGGTGGGTGGGATAACTTTTAAATTGGGATTTAGATCTTAATTTTGAGGTTTAAAATGAGTTTTTAATTTGTTTTTAAATGAGTTTTAAGTCCCAATGAGTGTCTCGAAGGTTCAGTTTGGTTTTGAGAGCATCGGGATTTGAGAACCAAAGTTTGGGAGACACAACATTGGGCCCACAATTAGTTCTAATCTTGCGATCCAAACTGTGTGGCCCATTTGAACTTGATCATGGTTAGAAAAAACCATGCAAGGTGACTATAAAACTATGTAAGGAACCTGGAATAAATTTCAGAGAGTGAACATGGGCTGTACATGGTTTGAAAAACCATGTATCCAAGCCTACACACGTAGTGCCACTTTGACAGTGAGTGTGAAAAATTGGCGCATAGTTAGCCAAATCATGTGGAGGAACCATGTGACCATATTTTAAAGGGGTGAATTTGGATAGTGGTACATCATGGTTGGTGTATGTTTATCCAAATCATATGGCCTAACCATGCGGTTCATTAAAGGGTGAGAAATTACAAAACCTCCCCTCCCTTCTATTTCTTTCTTCTTACTTCTTTCTTCTACCATTCATGTGCCTTCCTCCATCTATGGGGATTCCCTTATCCTTATCTTAGGTACCCATGGAAGTCATTTAAATAATATCTAATTCAAGTTCCATTAAATGTGTTGGAAGTGTAGAGGTAAGTCTTTGATTCCTCTTGCTTCCTTTCTTCATTTATTTCACTGTTTGGAATATTATTTCCATCCAAGATCTTTTCCCCTATTTTTAGGGTGTTTGTATGAAATTTAAATTTCTATAATTTTTTCTAATATTAGAGGTTAGTATTAGACGAGTTAAAACCTAAAATCCTAAGGTATGTGGTTCCTATATTCTTCAAATTTATACACATTCTATGAGATGCATACCTAAATTCACATGTGTGGGTTGTCCGGGTGAAAAAATTAATAAATTAATTCTTGTATTTAAACCATTTAATTGATTTTTTGAGATGATGATGGGCATAATATATCTCTTGGAATGTATTGATATGGGTATGGGAATTTTAGTTGATTGGTGAGGTTATGTTAGTTTTCTTAATTTAATTAATTATGTTGTGATGTGATTACATTGGTTTCGTAGGAACATGTTGGGCTTGGAATGAGATATGTGGGGGTGATGTTGATCATTGGTATTAATAGGATGAGGTTTTTCAGGCTGAGGAAATTGCCCCAAAGATATGTGGAATGGTGATGAAAATCAGATTCAAGGTGATGTGATCATCAGGTTTAGGCAGATAGTGATGACAATGCCACAAATGTGTGATGAGGTTTGCATATGGTAATAAAGTTTCCTATTAGAAGATCTTAGAGAATGTTGGTGATTACAACTCACTATGATTGGTTGATAGAACTATTGTATTCATTTCCACATAGATGAGGACCCATTTGAGGTGGTTTTTACCACTCGTTGTGGGTAGGGGCCTCTGTAGATTTAGCAGCTTATGGGATGATGTTGACCATCAGTTATATAGGAGGTTCTCACTGTAGAAATCCAAAGTTATGGTGAGTGAGACCATTAGTTGGGGGATGAGGTTTTCCATGAGATTTATGGACAATGGGATGGCATGATTGGATGATGGTTCTCACCATGCCTCGGGACATCGAGCTATTGAGATGATGGTGATTTTTTAGTTATTAAAGGATGGATATTTCCATTCCCTGGGATGTTTGTCTGTTGAGTCAATGAAGAATGTTGTAGTGAAAGTCCAAGGGACATGTGATTGATTTTGGGATGTCGGTATGTTGAGTCGATGATAATTGATCTAGTGTAAGTATATGGGACTTTTGATCCATTTATTAGGAGTGATGATGGGATGATGGTATTAGAGATATGTGACGTACAAGGTATCAGATGGAACGAGGTGCTGAGTGACATGTATGTGGTTGAGATACTAAGTTTTTATTGGTACAACTGACCATGGATATAACATTCCACTCTGGCATTGGATGAAGAAGGTAAACACTTCCTCATGGATATTGAGCATGAGTAAAGCAGGTTATGTATTTGTAGGCTTGAGTATAAATTCTATTTACTTGTGTACGCATACACTCATATAAATATGGATAAAATATAGGTACAAGTTGGTGGTGACCTACTGAGTTTGTAGTTACACCCTACATGGCCCCCTCAGGATGCATGTAGAATTTATGGTTTTTGAGATCAGGTTAGGGATTTAGATATTTCTTTGGACCATTGTAATTAGGGATGCACAGGTGTATGGGATGGAGGTAGATGGACCATGGTGGTTCTATGTATCGAGTTGGAGATATTTTGGGGATTTTGATTACTTTTTTATATGGTTGGACATGTGATATATTGAATGTCTATTTTTTATGACTGTTTGACATGTATACAATATTGGATATATCTAGATATTTCTTTTGGCTTTTTATCACCATTGATTTTTATTGCTTCCGTTGAGTTAATAATCATATTTCTGCTAATTGTGGTAAATTGTTTCCACTGAGTTATGGTAATATGACCATAATAATTATCATTCACAGACTACATAGTCACCCCAATATCACTTAATTATACCCTCATTGCTAGTTGGAAGCTTTTGGTTTTTGCGGAGGTATTCCTAAGGCTTAGTGGTCCTCTATCCCAGAGCACAAATTAAGTAACTCCCGGGTCAGGGTGTTATAATTGTTATTGAATTAGTTAGATGCATATTTTTCCCATGATTAAACTCATACATCTAAAATAAAATTCACCAGTTAAGGTGATATAATTCTTCATGGAGTTTCACACATTTCCTAATGGGTTGGAAAAATTGAGCAATGTCTCACTTCTTTTTAGGTCTGCACTCTTCTAGATTTAGGTATTGGTTTTTCAAAATTATTGGGCTACATTGGAGTGGATATAGACTAATTTAGTTATTGAATCTTTTTATTTTTTTATTTATCATTTGATTTATTACCTTAAGTGTATTTGGTAGTGTCTTGGAATGGTTATGTGATTTGGGTTTTGAGACACAGCGACTTAGTGTGAGAATCAACACAAGTGTTGGATAGGAAGTTGAACTCAGGACTTTGGGATTATTTAATTGAGTGATCTAAAATATTCCATGTTGGATTATTTAGTGCATGATTCACACTTGGGTAGCCAATGGATACTTGATGGAGTAGATTTGAGTGTAGAATAAAGTGAGGGAAAGTCTCAATTACTTTGGGGAATTTCGATGAGCACCTTCTGTGGACTCTCTTGTGGACCTTCCAGTGATGTGTGGGGAAATCTTGAGGACTCCTGAGTCTTTAAATTCCAACAGAGGGAGAATATAAAACCCATAAATTGGAAGAATTTATAATCAACTTCAATGAGTCTTCTTCAATTGGTTTATGGATTCCAAATATGTGCTACATTCTCAGTTGGCTTTCGATCGAGTTAAAACCTCCTTCAGTGTTTGGTTTGGGTGGGTGTCTCATATTATTCATATATATAGGCATCAATGGTGATCATGAGTCCTATTATACATTTAAATGCACACTAGATTGGGTGTTCTTCATCTGTCAATCAGCATCAGCGGGCATATGATTTACAGGCGATGACACCTTGGACTTTCTCCGGGTTTGAGGCTCATAGAACATGGCATCTTGCATGATTGATCTCTATTCAGAAATGGATTTGGGTACTCTACACATCTTCTTCGACCACAATGAGAACCAGAGGATCTAATCCAAATATGGTTTGGGTAGTGGCGTTGATTGATGATGAGGCTCTGGTCATCAACTAAGCTTAGTTCCAATAATATTTTGTGAGGCATCTTCAAGGTTCATTGAAGCTTGGATTTGGTTCTTCTACTTTTGGTGGATTCTGTTGTAAGTTTCAATTGGTGGTTCGTCTTCTTTAGGATCGACACTGTATTCATCTTCTTCGTTCTATTTGAGCATGAAAAATCATGGGTGGTTCCTGATAACATTGTCGGTAGAATTAAGAAGTAGTAGTAGCAAATGGATAGAAGTGAGTTAGCAGTGGTGGTAGAAGAGACATGAGGTGTTTTTGGATATTGAATATAGAGCGGTAACAGGATGGAAACAGTAGCGCAATTATTATTATTATTATTTATTTTTGGGATATTTTTTACTAATGGTAGTAGGCCTTTGATCACATAATTAGTGGACCGATAACATCATTTTTACACTAACGTTAATAGAATGGTTGTACGGGTAACATGGGTTCTACACCACATTCTTTTTCTAAAGATTTTCATCATGCATGATAAACATTTTTTAGTGTATTTAGTAGTCCAAATTAAATTAAAATCTTGAAAAAAATTCCAAATCATTTTTTATCCAATCAATTAAAAATCACTTTTGAAAAAACTCAATCAATTTCATTTTCATTTTAAAACACTCTACAATTTAAAAATAAAAAATAAAAAATAAAAATAAAAATTAAAAAATATTTTTTAAAACAATTTTAATTTATGTATTTTCAATTAATTCAATAAATTAATAAATTGATTAAACTTAAAAATAATTCCATTTAAGAATTGTAATTCTAGATTGAATTGAATAAAAAAATTTAAATCCACACTTCAAAATAAAACTCAAAATCAATTTCAATTTTCTTCATAATAAATGTATGGGTTCTTCATTAACTTAAAAAAAGAATTAATCACTAAAATTCATCAATTGTGCCCATTTTACAGTGAAGTTCCAGATTCATCCAAAATAAAAAAATTTACTGATTTACTCAGGATTTTGAATAGTTCTAGCATAATTATTAATGAAATATACACAATTTTATATGAAAATTCTGGCTCACATGAGTAGACTACTATGGGATTGTTGGTCAATAATGATTGTAGATTCATATTATTGAAGTTGATGATGAATGTAGTAAATTATTAAAATTCAATTATGGTGGATGAATTCTCCTCTAATGATCAATCCAGTCCAAGGTACGACTTTTGGGTTTGTTGATTTATCACATGTTCTTGGTTATCCCATCAAAGATGAATTAAATCATCATAAATTAGTTCATCATTTGATTTTTCTTGTCTATATTGATTAATTTTTCTAGGAACCTTATTTATTCATCACTCATATTTTTCTTTTAATTTGATTTCCATGAATTTGATCGGTTTATGAGTTCATAAGGTCCATTGATGATCTCATATTGTTGTTGTGAATTTGTCCCCTAGTTCTTTGAATATTCATTATTGTCTGATGGAAAGATGATGATTCGGTAGTTAATTTGGTTTGAGTTAGTATTAAACCCAAATTCATGATGGATTATGAAATTGATTACGAAATAAATTATTTTTGAAATTGATGATGTTTCCAAATAGATCACAGAAGACCGACTTGATGTTTTGGACCTTCTGATGGCAATAGAGGCACAACAAATCTTCATGCGGGTTTAGGGAATCCCATTTTTCGGCCACCAGAAGCTGGGGATTGATGAATAGTGGCATTTACTTCAACTATGGGGGTAGAATATGGATTTTCTAGTGATAATGAAGTTAGATTCAGTTAGAACAGTGAGATTTCAAGAGACATGTTGGACCTGGATGAGAACACCCAAATGAAAGGCATGTAGTTGGAAAGAACACACACCGTGTGATCCCCTGTAGATGTGGTGAAATGGTTTTGTAAAAATTTAAGTATCACAGATCATGTGTCATCTCCAAATGCCATGTGACCCCTAATCCTACAGCTTAGTGTGTACCACATAGGGTACAATATCATTGTACATATACATGGGATTAATACATAGACATGAGCACAGATAGAGTGCATGGACACATGTAGAGACACATGCCATAGTACCTGACCAACCTATACGGTCTATTTATAACACTAACATGCTATGTATATGGAGAATAACATACCATGTGATACGACTAGACACGTGAAGAACTGGACTTAGTGAGACACACTGTGTGTCCTATTAGTCACACTGTGTAATTCTAAATATCTCAAAAAAGTCCTTCTGGGCATGTATTTTACCCTCTTAATCCCCTAGGAGAGTCAGGTATCTCACTTGATGGGATTTGGATCCTCTTAAAGAGTATAACACCATCCATGTGAGTATGTATAGGGTAAGGATCCTTTAACCGTAGGATTCATATTTAGTCAGGAATTACACCCACATTACTAAAGAAAATATCCAATATCCATGGATTAAATTTTTGGTCATATATAAGGCTCAAATAGGAGATGGATTCTCTACCGGATTCTGGTATTTCATAATATGAACCACTGTTTTATTTCATACACCTTTAATTATATCTTACAAAATTTAACAATATAGAGGATATTTTGAGGTATAGTGTCTTGAAAATAGAAACATAATTCATGAAAAAAAAATTAAACGTGCTTCTAATCCACTTTATATACTTCTTCATAGGTTTATCCTAAGTTACTTTTACTATATGTAATATCCCGAGGACATACATGAAATAAATGGGTGAGAATAAATCCTATAAAGCGAATAAGAAAAAGAAATACTTAGTATATGAGAAAGAGGAATATCAATAAGGCAAGATCATATGAACATGAGGCATATCATAACATAAATAACATGAATCATTACATTGAAATGTGGCTACAACATAAAAAAGATACATTCATAAGCATATCACCAAGGTTTATCACCAGGGTGTCAACAATTACAATGGTTGTTCACCAAGGTAGTGTAAAACATGTCTTCAATAGAGATTAATCCTTTAACCAATTCATTGGAGTGCTATCAGGGTGCACCCTTCATAGATCTTAATTCTTATGAGACACATTAATCAATAACCAGAGGAAAATAAATAACGGGTTTTATATGAAAACAACGAGTACATAAGTTCTTAAAGATTTGAAAATTACATCATTTTTAACCCATATAAATAGAATATGGGGTTTATACATGTAAATACATGAATGAATAAATCATGTTTCCATCAAGGGGAATACCCACTAAAAATGAGGTGGTTTGGGTAATCATAGTATTGGAATTTCTCATGTAAAAGAGATAAATTCAATAAATGATTTCTAAAGCATAAAAATATAAAACATGGTTTAAAGGGGAGGGAATAAAGAGGGGTAATGAAGTATCCCATTGGAAAAATAGTATTTTGGAAGTAAATTGATGATAAAAAGTGTTTGTAAAATAAGGAATTTCAACATTTATAGACATACTAAAAACAATGTGCTTGAATAAAAAAGGAGAAGAGGAGAATTCCATTTCCATGAAGATTTGATTCCTAAAACTTGAGGGTGGAACCTTGAAACCTTTAGCGAAACATGGAGGGACTCTTTGGGAGATAAAATGACCATAACTTCATGTATTATGAGTTTCTATTAGATAGGAATGGATAATGGGTGGAATTTATACTTGAGGATGGGTGAGTTTTAAAGGATTAAATATTGGTTATTCTATCATATAAGCCAACTACTTGTGGGTAAATTTAATTTAAACCAATTTTATGGATAATTAATGAGTGGTAGAGTTTTTGTGTATGTTAAATCTCTTAAACAACCAATCCATACCTTCTAACCAACCTAATTAACACGTATAATCAAAAAAAATTATCTTAAAATTCCATTTTTTGGTTCTATAATGTAAGGTATAAACCTATAAATTAAAATTATTTTTTTAAATTAAATTTTAAATTTTTTAAATTATATTTTTATTAAATAAATTTTTTCATAAATTTTATTCATTGTGACATAATAATGATGCCATAAAAATCACAGTTCTCATAAAACAACATTTTTTACCTTTTTGCCAAAACATTAATTGTGTCTAAAAATTCTTAAAAAAGTCACCCTAAACTAATTTTTACATGATGAATTTAAAAGAGAAATTTATTTCATAAAAATAATTCTCTAAGTATGATAATTATTGTTTTTAAATAAATTATTATCTTAATGAAAATTAATAATTTAATAGAAAATTAAACATTATGAACATCATAAAAATTACTTTGGGATTCGTTAAATAATTTTATCATTTTATAAGAAATTTATAAGATTATTTCATTAAATAAATTTTATTTAAAACTTATATATAAAAAATATTTTTAATAAAATATTTTTATAATCTCATAAAACTAATACGTTTTTTCTTATTAAGTAATCCAAATGATCATTTTAATGCATCGACATAACCAATAATAATAAAAACCTAATTTTTTATTGACTAATGGTCATAATTCATATCAACAATATTATCCAAAAAACATAAAGGAATATAATTTTATTTGCTTATAAATACACCATCATTCTTACAGTTTATCATTCACATCGATTCAAATGAAGGTTCAATCTCATTTCCAAAATGTATATTGTATTACTAACTCTGTTTCTATGTTATTGCATTATTTATAGGTGTGATGATTATAGGGGAACAAGGAGACCCAAAATTTTTATATTTTACTTTATTCAACCACTATTAGTATTCCCATTGTAAAATTTTGTATAATAATAGGTATTGTTTGAGACTAAATATAACTTTCTTAAATAATTTAATAAATAGTTGTAGGTTTATAGTACATGTTTTCTATAAATTTATTATTCATATTTGTATTAGTTCGTATTAACACATGATGTGTAAAGTTCATAAAAATTATTTCTATATGATTATATAGAAATTTATTGAGAGGAAAGAGATCCGTTATTAAAATAAGAACATTTTTTATGTTATTACTTTGTGTCCCCTTAAAAGAGTTTCATCCCGGAAGTTTCCACTCACATTCCTCATTGAGAATAGATGAGGGTACTTCTGTCTCATTTTTTCTTCAAGTTCCCATTTTTTCTTTTCATATTTATGGTTCTTCCACGAAATCTTGATATGGAAAGTTTTCATGTTGCATAGAACATTGTCTCTATGGTCTAAGATATTCATTGGATGATCCTCATAAGAGAGGTTATTCTCCAGTTGACCACCTTCAGATTTAGTACATGTTTCCGATATGGTATGTACTTACTCATTATTGAAACATATAAAAAATCATTAATTTGATCCATTTATGGTGGAATTTATAGCTTATAGGAAACTGATCCTTTGAAAACAAGGATCTAAAAGGGGCCAACATACCCAGGGAAATTTTTTCCTTTCTTTCCAAACCACATGGATCTCTTATATTGTGACATTTAAAGGAACAAAATTTCTCCAACATCTAACTCCAAGTCCCTTTGATGGTTGTTATCTTAACACTTATACTAACTCTGAGAATCTTTTATGTGTTGTTGGATGGCTTGGACCTTTTTTATCATCTCTTGCACAAGATCGAGTCTAAGTTTCTTCCATTCACCAACCTCATCCCAAAAAGTAGGAGTTACAAATAGATTTCCAGAAAGAAATTCATATGGATCAATTTTAATACATTAGTTGAAGGTATTGTTTTGAATCCCGAAACCCATGCTTTTAGATTCAGTACTAAAACAAATGATGTGTATTTTTTTTATAAAAGTCAAATGAAAAATACATAGAGAATTTTACATAACAAGGCCTTTTCTAGTATAGGTTTTTGAGAATGAGACATATACATTACAAATTAAAAAATGTTGTATAAAAATAAATTAAAATAACTATTTTTTTTGGGTGTGATAACTATATAAGAGAAGTGAATGCCTTCGGAAAATGTTACTAAACCTATGGAAAATAATTTAAAACATATGGTGAGAATTAATTTTCCCAGTAAGGGGTTTAAAACCATTTGAAAACACCATGCATTTGAAAATACTATAGTACTTTGAAAAATACGTATGCTTTGTAAAATTCTTTAAAAATAATCCAATGAATTTTTTTATAAAACATTATGAAATATTTTTGAAAACAAAAACATGAGGACACTTGAGACATTTAAGGATGTATGGGCCTACCCACTTTCCTGAGGGGTGGGTTCACTCCCCATTTCCCTACCATGTTTACAAATTTCAAGCACTTAATTTTATAATTTTTTATGATTTCCTACAGACACACACACACACACACACACACATATATATATATATATACATTTTTCACTGGAGTTTTTCTTTATAAATAAATATGGAAACAGATTTACATACACTTAAATGTTTATATATATATATATAATTAAAAATACACATATTTATTCATGACATGTCTTGGATAATAAATGATTTTTGGTCATAATCATGAGTATGAATGACGTGTATAAAAGATGATATTTTGAAATGACATGATCCAATTTCATGATATTATGGACTTCTTAATATTTAGTTCTTAAATAAAATAATACTTGATGATTTCTATTTTCAACTACATAAATAATCCTTAATAATTTATTTAATAATAGTTATGAACTTGAAAATAATACATGTATTTATGCAAGAATAACTTGAAATTAGAAAATTAACGTATACATGTATGAACTAAAAATTTATAATACAAAGTACACACACACACACATTTATATATATATATATATATATACTTGATTAATATGATCTGGGAACTTGAAAATATTATATATATATTAAATGAATAAAAAAAATATTTAATCAATAAAAAAATTAATAATTGGTTACAATAACCAAAATTTTTAAACACAGTATATACTTCAAATATTGAAGTGGTGTAAAAATACTCACATATAAATATTTTCATAAAGAAACTATTTGAATCTAAGAATGATAGATTTTTTAAAACATTGGTATATATTTAAAAATAATATTAATAGTTCCCTTACTTTAATATACATGAAAATATACAATTTAAAAATAAAAACTTGTTTGAATTTTAGATAAATAAGCAAATAAATGTTTGAATATGTTGTAAGAAAATTAATTTTCCTCACATGATATACAAAAAATCAGAAAACCTTCTTCTACTTCTTCAGACTCTCACAGCTTGAAGCAACTCCCCCTAACTAACTCACTTATCTTACACAGGGTGCAGTACTTAAGGATGATTATTAGTGAAGGGAATAGGTGCTTATATAGCCAGTTTAGGAATTAAATTCCTAAAATATATATTTTTATACTTATTTTGCAGTGGCTTCTTCTGTAAGCAGAGTGAAGGTGGAAAGTCAATAGAAAGAAAATATTGAAACATCTTGGATTTTGTATGTACTATTTTTAGATTTTATATAGATTTATTTTGAGACCAGGTGCTGAGATGAAGTGTGATTCTGAAACCCGGTTTTCCCAAAAAAATTGTCTGAGAAATATTAAAAATTTGAATATCACATGTTCACAGTTTTCCTAAAAAAGTGGAATAACTCTTAAACGGGTTCTCGGATCAAAAATATGAAGGCACCGTTGACCTCAAAATGATGACCTTAACCTATGTGTGACCTAATCTTTTCCAGCACAAGCCATTTATAGAAAAAGTCACAAGGGACATAATGTAAATAAAATAAATAATTTTTTTTTAAATCCTAATAAATCATGAAAAGTTGCTCAGATTGGAATTCCAAGACCATCATTGAGTTAATAGTGTGGTGTTTACCCTAGGTATGACTTAAATTTACTCATCAAGGGTCGTTTGTGAAATTTTTTTCATGAGACTTAATGGGAATAAAATAATTTAACAAAAAAATTAGTTTATAACACAACGAAACTTATCTTTATTAAGTATTTTTTAGGAATTAAGGGTTAGTCATAACCCTTGAATTCATATGAAATGTAGAGAAAAAACTCTCTCGAACAAATGGTGATGAATCATGGATCGACGATCAACACGTAGCTGATTCAAATGAACTTCGACAATGACAACGACAGAGTGACCATCCTTTGTCAGTGATTGATCTGAATCGAGGTAAGGTGTTTGTTTCCTTTTGATTTTCACCAATATTGATTTCTATGATGAATGAAGGTCAGTCCAAAGATATATTGATTCGTGGTTCTATCGTTGTTGCAGGATGGGATATTATCTACGAGATTATTGGGAAATTTATTTTAATTCCTCTTCGTTATCCTTCTAATAGGAATAGATTGTGGTCAACATGAACATTGGTCAAGGTTCATTCCCCATGTTTTTGTTTCATGATTTTTGATCTCCGTTCTATGTGCATTCATTGTCAGTATTATTTTGACTGGTTATTCGACGATATCTGAGAGTACCGATAGTTGTGTGTTTGTTCTTTGACACAACGAATCAAAATCACGAATCTAGATATGGAATTTGGAGACACAGAAGAGGTGTGACAATAACGATGGGAACCTGAATTTGGATCAGTTATCAATGGTTTGCAATTAGGGGTGAGTATATCTCTTTATAGGGTTATTGGGATCAAACATCAAGCGCATGTGAGGCACGACCGGGGACATGCGATTGCTATAGATTGATGTGGATGGTTTTTCGGTGAAGAACGGATGAAATCCAATTTCCGACCGATTGTGGATGGTGGTGCATGTTATTATTATTTTTAATAATAATAAAAATTTCTCTTTATTATTATTAATGATAATAATAATGGTGATGAATGTTATTATTAATGATAATAATAAATGTGAAATACAATAAATAAATGAAGGTGATCCATGTTGGTGGAAATTAAATGAAGAAATTTAATTAAAATTATAGGGTGAGGCTTGAACACCCCCCCTTCGGGCAATTTATATGAGAAATATGAGGTGATTTTGATTTATTTATTATTTATAATAATTATGTTGAAAATTAAATAAAATGGTTAAGTGAAATAAGAGGAGGCTCCTTCTACACCACATGTGCGTCGTGTGATGGGGAGTTTGAGCATGGGTTCTTTGGGAAGAAAATAATTGTTAAAAGGGTAAAATAATAATAATAATAATAATAACAACAACAATATTATGATTATTGTCCAAACCATAACTCGGTCATAACTTCTTTGTATGATCTCTGATCGAAGAACCACCATCAATAGCGTGATTCTAGAATTGAGATGATCATTTTAAAACTAATATTTGATACCTTATTTTGGACTTGTGCCTTGGGTCAATGAAACACCCAATAATAATAAAATTATTATTATTGTGGGATCTTGTATCTGATATCTCTCTCTCATACGGTGTCAAAATGAAGAACTATCTGCACCAATGTGACCCTGATTTTGAGGTGAATATTTTGATACCAATTTTGGGTATTTAAATTTAGTTTGATGTGTGGGCCCCATGAATCCCATTATGGGCGTATTGCGGTGAATTGTGACGTATTCATTGGGAGTACAATTAGGGAGAATGAATAGTCAATATTGTGTGTTTTTCCCTGAGGATCACAATGGTGTGATCTGTATATTCTATTTCGGGATCAAGAAATGTGTCCTATAAATTATCGTTCATGTGTTATATGGTGAAATGTGACTTTTTCACTGGGTGTATGTTTGGGGCATTTGAATCATCCCTTTCGAGCGTTTTTCTGCAAGGATCACAACAGTGTGATCAGTTTGGAAATATGAGAAATTTTGAAGAGGCATATCAGTAGAATTAAATTTTATCCCTTTAGGCTGATGACGATCCCTGCGTGTTCTCTAAGCCTTTTCCAGAACCATACACGGGTAGTGCTAGACTTAATGAGGCACGTTGTGTACTCCAACGTGGACACAAACATGATACATGGGAAGGATACCATGTGTCTCTACATGCCGTGTATACCCCATTACATGTCGTGTATATGGAGACTACATGTCATGTGAGGTTTTCCACATGGGAAAGACTTGGGATAGATGGAAACGCATTGTGCCCCTTGGGACACGTCATCTACTCCCATCAAGTGTGGTTGAGGCTCTTTGTTTTCCTAGTTTGGACCTGCATAGGTTGAGTGTGTTCCCTAATTCTTTTCCCTGAGGGTTCTGTATAGAATTACATCCATATTATTGGATTGTAATCCCCTCTATGAAGTTGAATCTGAGATAGAGTTTTGTTATCCCTCACTGGGACTAGAGTGATCCCGTATCACCCATAGTGGAGTTTTGTGGAATCAATGTAACCTCCAAGAGAATTGAATTGGTCCTCCATATAGCAGGCCACATCAGTAGGATTAGTGGTATTCTCTAGGCAGGATCCCCTATGTTATGAGCCACATCAGTAGGGTTAGTGGTATTCTCTGGGCATGATCCTTTCTCTATGTGTCATAATCTTCGTTGACCAATACGTTCTCATTTGGGCATGTCCTAAATGATTTAGACCTATTAATGAGTGTCTCTGATGATATCATGGATCAAGGAGTGAGTCCTCCCAGAACGAGCGTGCTTCGAGTAGAATCCTGTGGCTGGTAATTGGTTGTGACTTACCTCCAAACTGATGTCTTGGATTGTGTATATCTAGATATCCTTTCTATATGTATTGTATACAAATACTTATATGAAGATGACTATAATTTATTTTGATGTATTTCCAATGTGGTATTTCCTTTGTGGTCTCAAGGTGTCCTATTGAGTATTGTTATACTCACCCTTGCATGGGCTTCGCCCAAATGTGTCATGTCTTATGCAGATGATCGAACCTTTAACAGAGTCCTAGGTGGACCAGGACTAGGTGTGGCTTATGGGGCTAGATAGATGAGGTGTGCTCCTACAGTTTAGACAATAATACCTGTACTTCTTTTCTTACAGGTTGGACTTGTGGTTACATACTCTTTTTGGTGGGTTTGTTTTGGCCCCATTTACTTTCTAGCACTTTCACTATCGTACTCTAGTTGGGGGATATAGTGGTTTGCATGCATTTTTTACTTAGTGTTTTTACATGTTAGCATTTGTGGTTAGGAGATGTGTGCGTGCGTATAGGGAATTTAGGCCCACGCCTCCCATTTGTGGGATATGCCACTACGAGAAAAACCATTTTTTTGCGACGAGTTAATTGCGATACGAATAAATCCCGTCGGAAATAGTCCGTCGAATAGGTTATTTTGACGGGACAATCAACCCGTCGCAAATAACCAATTATTTGCGACGGGAATAGGCACCCTGTGGAAAAAACCTATGCGCGGATTGGCGCAGTTTTTGCGCCAAACCGCACGAAAGGGTATTTGCGATGGGTAGGCACTGCCCGTCGCAACTAGTTCGACCCTCGAAGAGTATTTTTGACAGGTCCTGTCACAAATAACCGGCGGCGGTAAAAACCTATTTGCGATGGGATGTTGTCCCGTCGCAAATAGTGTGTCGGCAAGTTACTTTTTGCGACGGGCCCCGTCGCAAATAACCTTTTAACCACCGACCGTAATTAATGCAGTTGAAGGTATTTGCGACGGGTCCCGTCGCAAAAAATACTATTTGCGACGGGAATCCCATCCCAAATAGTCCCGTCGCTACTAATCTAACATATATACACCCCCATCAGTTTTTCTTCCCTCCTTCTGAATTCATTCTTCCTCTTCTTCTCTAAAATCTAATTTTAGAGTGAAAATTTTTGAGAGTTAGTTTTTTTTACGAAGAA
The DNA here is from genome assembly GCA_963277665.1 of Viscum album. Classification (NCBI taxonomy): domain Eukaryota; kingdom Viridiplantae; phylum Streptophyta; class Magnoliopsida; order Santalales; family Viscaceae; genus Viscum; species Viscum album. The sequence continues at coordinate 1,793,443,817 of OY728120.1, read as the reverse complement.
GTTGTGAAGCCGCCTACAATTATAAGATATCTAGTTTAAAGGTATTTATGTTTTATTTAATTAATTAATTATTTAATTTCTTTATATTAAATTTAATTATTGTTGATTAGTTGTAATTAAGTTAGATTTAAATTGTTTTGTCATCAGTATTTATTTGTAATAATAATAAAAATTATTAGTATTAATTCTTAGTAATTAGTAACAATTAATAATTATTAATGATAATTAGTAATTTATATAAATAATTAGCGGTAATTAGTAATTAGTAGCTGTATTTTGCAGTAATTAATATTAATTAACACTAATTAGTAATAATTAGAAATAAATAGTAATAATTAGATAAAAATAGTAATAAAAATTTACAATTAGTAATAAATAGCATTAATTAGTAATAATTTGTAATAAATACTAAGAATTAGTAATAAATACTAACAAATAGTAATAAATACTAATAAATAGTAATAAATACTAATAAATAGTAATAAATACTAATAAATAGTAATAAATACTAATAAATAGTAATAAATACTAATAAATAGTAATATTTAGTAATAAATACTAATAATTAGTAATACATACTAATAAATATAAATAAATACTAATAAATAGTAATAAATACTAATAAATATTAATGAATACTAATATATTGTAATAACTATTAATGAATAGTAATAAATAGTAATAACTAGTAATAAATAGTAATAATTAGTAACAATTAGTAATAAATAGTAATAAATAGGAATAATTAGATATAAATAGTAATAAATAGTAATAAATAGTAACAAATACTAATAACCAGTAATAAATAGTAATAAATAGTAATAAAAAGTAATAAATAGTAATAAATAAGAATAAATCGTAATAATTAGTAATAAATACTAACAATCAGTAATAATTAGTAATAATTAGTAATAATTAGTAATAAAAAGTAATAAATAGTAAATAAATAATAAAAAAATAGTAAAAAATAGTAAAAATAGTAAAAAATAGTATTAAATACTAATAAATACTAATAAATAGTATTAAATACAAATAAATACTAATAAATAATATTAAATAAAAATAAATACTAACAAATAGTAATAATTAGTAATAATTAGTAATAAATTGTAATAAATTGTAATAATTAGTAATAATTAGTAATTAATACTAATAATAAGTAATAAATAGTAATAAATAGTAATAAATAGTAATAAATAGTAATAAATACTAATAAATAGTAATAATTAGTAATAAATACTAATAATTAGTAATAAATACTAATAATTAGTAATAAATTCTAATAATTTGTAATAAATACTAATAATTAGTAATAAATACTAATAAATAGAAATAAATACTAATTAATAGTAATAAATACTAATAAATAGTAATAAATATTAATAAATAGTAATTATTAGTAATAAATAGTAATAATTAGTAATAATTAGTAATATATGGTCATAAATAGTAATAAATAGTAATAAATAGTAATAAATAGTAATAAATAGTAATAAATAGTAATAAATAGAAATAAATTGTAATAAATGGTAATAAATAGTAATAATTATTAATAATTAGTAATAATTAGTAATAATTAGTAATAATTAGTAAAAATTAGTAATAATTAGTAATAATTAGTAATAATTACTAATAATTAGTGATAATTAGTAATCAATAGGAATAATTAGAAATAAATAGGAATAAATAGGAATAAATAGAAATAAATAAGAATAAATAGGAATAAATAGGAATAAATAGGAATAAATAGGAATAAATAATAATAAATAGGAATAAATAGGAATAAATAGGATTAAATAGGAATAAATAGCAATAAATAGCAATAAATAGCAATAAATAGCAATAATTTTCAATAATTAGCAATAATTAGCAATAATTAGTAATAAATAGTAATAAATAGAAATAAATAACAATAAATAGAAATAAATAGCAATAAATAGAAATAATTAGCAATAATTAGGAATAATTAGCAATAATTAGTAATAATTAGCAATAATTACCTATAATGACCAATAAATATGAATAATTAGAAATAATTACTAATAAATAAGAATAATTAGTAACAAATAGGAATAATTACCAATAAATAAGAATAATTACCAATAAATACCAATAAATAGGACTAATTAGCAATAAATAGGAATAATTAGAAATAATTACCAATAAATAGGAATAATTAGAAATAATTAGGAATAATTAGGAATAATTAGTAATAAAATCAATTGTATTTAATTTTAATTACTTGACACAATTTACAGTGGATTGACGACACTGTTTTTCTCGATGACTCTTTTTTTCAACTCTCACCGACTCAAAACATTAAGAAAAGTATGCTTCTACATATTCATATCCAATATCGTATGCATGAGTTTGAATATGCATTTTTAGGACCATATTTTTCATAATGTTTTTAGGTGGTGACAGTTTCAAGAAGAATATTCATCGATGAAAAGGGTTTTTTTTCTAACAGCTCATTTACTTGCATCTTTCTCACATTGAAATCACAATGAAGAATCTGCTCGAAGGTACGCTTATACATTCTTATATGCACGAGAATGAATATTCTTAACTCTGAGAAGATTCTTTATTGTGATTTCAGTGTGAGAAAGTTGCATGTAAATGAGCTGTCAGATAAAAGAGTAGCTGTCCATCCACTAGAAATTGTGTTTCCCGCAATTAATGGTAATTATTAAGAAGTTTTTTTAATTATTTATCTTATTTTTTTGGATAGTGTTTCTTTAATTTCAAATTATTCAAAAACAGTAATGATTTTATATTTTGTAGAAAAATATGGAACAAGGAAGTCAACAACAGTCATTATTAGATGACTGTGCTAGGATAAATCAGCACAGAAATCCAAATGGTTATTGTTTAAATTCTGTATATATTGAGGCTGTTGAAGCTTTCTTATCATTTACATCATCAAAACCAGAATTTGTTTCAGAAGGCACAATTAAGTGTCCTTGTAAAAAATGTGCTCTGAGAACATTTGAAACATTTGAAATGGTTGGGGGACATCTCTTATGGTTTGGTTTTCAAACAGATTATGTTTTTTGGTATCAAAATGGTGAATGAAGTTCCAGAGAAGATACTAATAACTTGATTCTGGATCCATCATGGTTTCAAAATTTAGTACATGATTTTACGGGTCCATCTATTCAAAAAACCGAAACTCAAGATGATATTGATTTAACTCATGAGTTGGCACCATCTGAATTTTATTAGTTGTTGAGGTCTGTTGAGGATGCATTATATCCTTGTTGCAAGATAAGAAAATTAGAAGTGGTTGCCAAATTTATGGATATTACATTAGATAATGCAATGTCAAACAACTGTTTTGATCAGATATTTTCTTTAGTTAAAACATTGTTACCTAAAGGAAATGTGTTGCCTACAAATTATTATAAGATAAAGAGGTTTGTTTGTATTATGGGCCTTAGTTATTGGAAGATTCATGCATGTGAAAATAATTGCATCTTATATTCTAGTGAAAATGATTCATTGGATAGTTGTGCCACATGTGGATAATCTAGGTATAAAGAAGCTCAAATGGGGAAGTCTAGATCGATTCCTATAAAACAGTTGATATATTTCCCCCTTACACCTAGGTTACAGTGTTTATTTATGTTTCAGAACACATTGTTAATGATTTCCTGGAACAAAACCAAGATTTCAACTAATAAAATCTTGAATCATCCATATGATGGTGATTCATGGAAACATTTTGACCGACTATATCCGTCTTTTTCTTTAGAAGCTCCAAACGTGATATTGGGTCTTTCTACTGACTGTTTCTGTCTGTTTGGTTCTTTTGGTAATCAGTATTCATGTTGTCCTATCTTTATAACTCCATACAATTTACCTCCATGGATGTTGATGAAGGAGACCTATATCTTTTTGACCTTATTAATCCCAGGACATACGAAAAATAATATCTATGTTTATTTGAAACCATTGATTGATGAGTTAAATTCATTGTAGTGTAATGGTGTTAGTATATATGATGTTACTGCGAAAAAAAATTTCATATTAAAAGCTGCATTGATGTGGATGATTAGTGACTTCTTGGAATATTGCATGTTATCTGGTTGGATTACACATGGTCTGAAATCATGTCCTTACCGTATGAAAGACAACAAAGCCTTTATGACCATCAATGGAAAAAACCTTGCTATTTTGACTTTCATCGCAGATTTCTTCCAACTGATTATCCTTTTCAGAGGAACAAATCTCATTTCAGAAAAGGAACAATTGAAAGGGATGAACCACCAAAAATGATCTCAGGTACAGAGTTAAAATCAATTATATTTTAATTACCTCCCATCACATTTGGGTCAACAGTAAACCAAAAGAAAATTCATGGCTTTGGGAAAGAACATAATTGGATAAAACAAAGCATTTTTTGGGATATTCCATATTGGTATGATTTATTGGTTTGCCACATGTTGGATGTCATGCATATTGAGAAGAACTATTTTGATAATTTATTTCATACAATTTTGGATACACCATGTAAGACCAAAGATAATATAAAGGCATGATTAGATCTTACCCAAATTTGCAGATGACCAAAAATCAAACTGTTTCAAAATGTCAGATCATAGAGGTTAATGAATCCAAAAGTAGCTTATACATTGTCCAAGGAGAGTTTCTTATTATTTTGTCATTAGATTGAATATTTGAGACTTCCATATGGCTATTCTTCAAATTTGGGCAGATGTCTTAAGAATGGTCATATTACCAGATTAAAAAGTAACGATTTTCATATTATTATGGAAGGACTTATGCCAATTGGATTCACAGGTTTGCTGAATTCTATAATTTGGGATTCAATAACAAATATATCATATTTTTTTTGAGACATTTGTGTGGTGACAACCGACTATGATGCACTAAGTAAACTGGACGAAGATGTTGTTGTCATTATATGTAAACTAGAAAAAATATTTCTGCTGGCTTTCTTTGACTCAATGGAACATCTGATATTATATTTTCCATATGAAGATAAATGTGGAGGTCTGATACTGTTTCTATAGATGTACCCATTCGAGATATTCATGCAGAAATTGAAGAAAAAAGTACATAACAAAGCACCAGTTGAAGGCTCAATTGCTAAATCTTATTTATAAGAGGAAATTGCTTTTTTTCTACTCTCATTATTTTGAATCTGAATATACCTCAAAACACAACCACATGGGATGGAACAAGGGGAATGTTAATGATGAAATGGACAATCAATTATCATATTTTAATTATCTAGAGCTTGGATTCAGGGGATTTCACGAATGATGGATTTCAGATGATGAACATCACAGAGCTCATACATATGTTATGCTCAACTGTGAATAAATGACATCATTTGTACTATGATTTCTTCTTCCAATTATTCTATAATTCATGTTATAATAACTAAAATTATTTTATTTGTAGGTTATATGATAATCATATCAAGAAACATCTTACACAAATTACAGTCGCTTTTCTTGAAGAACGCCGACAAAAAAAAATTTCTCAATGGTTTCAAAAACTGGTAACATAAATTAATGATGGTTTAACATATTAATTCAGTTTATAATTTATTATATTGATAATTGTTTTAAAAATTATCATGTGTCTCAACATGATGATACAATTGATAAACGACCGTGTATATTGAGTAACCTACCATCCAAAATGGTTAAATCTTCTAATGCATATGTGGTGAATGGTTTTTTATTTCATACACGTGCATATAGAGAATAAAAAAAACAATGAACAATGGATTTTTCTTGAGAGGATAAAATCAAAGAGAAACTGATGCTGACTTTTACGGCATGCTGGATGAAATTATTGAACTGTGTTATCTAGGGTAAAATTACATAACAATGTTTAAATGTTGGTGGTTGGATACTAAGAGTGACTTGCGTGTTCATCCGATTCATGGAATTGTTGATATTAAATATAAAATTCTTATTGCAGTAAATGAACCATTTTTACTTGCTCAATAGGCACATGAAATATATTACGCAAAGTACTACGCTACTTCAAGAGACCTGAGTGATTGGTGGAGCATAATAAAAATGAAATATCAGAAAAATTAGTTTAGTCAAACTGAATGTGATTCCGATGAAGTACAAGGAATTAAAATTTTTCAAGAGACTACTCAAAATCCATATTTTTCACAAAGAGAAATGAATATCGATGATGACACCCCACAATTAAGGGTTGATAGTGACGATGATGATAATGAAGTTACAAATGAATTTGAAATGGAAAGAGATGATGAAAATGAAACTCATATGAATATTGATGATGTCAATGATGAATATGAAGACATTAACATCGTCAGATATGAATATGATGATGAAGGGGAACATTGAAATAGTTAAATTCTAGTTATAATCATAACTAATATATATCTATATGTAATAGTTATTTTTAAAAATCTACTAACAACAATCATTTTGTGTTTCAGATGGACCCTGATCTATTTCGTGAGTAAGAGGAGGCTGAGTTACCTTTGGATGAAGAGGATTGGGATCATTTGACCCTCAACCTATTGGCGGTTCAGGGGGTACGTGGAGGGGGCACAGTCTTGCACGGATGATGATTCCAGACCCTATCCCCAAGTGATATCCACATCTTGTTTTCGATCCACACACGTGGAGGTATGGTAACCTGTGTATTTTTGTTAACTTTCATTAATTTATTTATATACTAATTGTTTGATTATTTGTTCTTTTTTCACAGTTTTGTGTGTGTAGCTGTTGGATAGGGAAACACTATCTTTCAAAATTATTTTTCTCAGCAATGGATCACATGTGAACATATTTCTTTTGATGTGCGGCTTGGAATGTTCAATCACTAGCTGGTATGTAAATAAATAATATTTATTTAGAAATTTATTTCATTAATAACTTGATATTATGAATTATTTGTAGGGTTTATGGTATCCCATCGATGATAGCATGTGTGGCGCTATCCACGAGGCATGATAGGTGTCTATACGTGAGCATTTCTGTCAATTTTTGCACAATTTGAGAAGGGAAACCATTAAGAAAGTGAGAGTGACAATATTTGATGACTCATATAGAGATGACTAACCAGAGTACATTTCATCTCACATTTGGGATGGATTATGTTCACACTGGTTGAGTGGTGGATTTCAAAGGAGATCTTCAATGGGCCGGAAGAATCGGGGGAGATAGGAGGTGACCCATCGTGCTGGTAGCCATACATTCATTACGCACAGAGAGCATCTGGTGAGTATATTTTTTAAATATTTTATATAACATTAAATTTAAATAGTTTATTTTATATTCATTTAGGCAGTCTATCATCCTGATATTATGGTGTGTGACATTTATTGGAGGATGTATAGTGATCCAACCACTAGAGAGATTAAAGGTGATCGCTCGTGTCAGATTGTGGTCATTATTATTTTTTTTTTCAGTTTGAAAATTAACTGCACATAATATTTTCACAATTTTAATTTCAAATTGAAACTGAAGGAGTCATACGAGGCTGTGACCTCTCAGACATGGGCTGAGATTCAGGCTGAGATGGTTGATCAAACTAGTTCCCACCATTTGGATGAGGCGACATGGATGTAGGCGACCCAGTATGCCTTCGATAAGGGCTGAGTAGTTGGTATCATCTATCATTTGACTCCTGTGACTTATTATGGTACTGCTGTGATGTCGACATCCAACTCAAGAGGAGCTTGTGGAGAGACATCATCTTCTAGATCATAGTATCATGAGCAGTTGCGAGCTCAAACTGAGCTTATAGAGAGTTTTCAGAAGCAGCAGGAAGAGATACATCAGTAGCATAAGGAGGACATGCATCGATGGCAGCAACATCAGCACAAATAGATGGAGTACATGCACTGTCTGAATCATAGTTTAATGATTGTTTTTCCTCCACCATCTCTTCAGCTCCTCCAACTCCTCTAGAAGACTATCTCCCAGTGATTTTTTTGTTCTGTTAAAAGCATTTGAATTGAAGAGTTGTTGTAATATGAACTATTTATAGTTTTTTTCTTTTATATTGGTGCAAATATTACATAATTTATTTATTTTTTAATATTTTAATATTTTTTTTAATTTTTAGTATTAGGTTTTTTAATGTTTGTTTATTTTACTAATAATAATAATATTATCTTATGATTTTTTTAGATATTTTTGTGAATAATTAGAATTTTAATATTTGTTATTTTTATTTTATTATTTTAATAATATTAATATTATTTTTTCATTAATCATAATTTTTTTTATTATTTTTTATTTTATTAAGTATTTTCAAATACAGATAATTTTAATATTTTTCATTTTTATATTATTTTAATAATATTAATATTATTTTTTCATTAATCATAATTATATTTTTATTTTATTTTATTAAGTATTTGTAACATGACCTTTTGTGACGTGGTCCCATGGAAAATATATTATATATATATTTTTTAAAATTTATTTGTGACGTATTACTTTACCATCACAACAGGTTTATAACATAAAGCTATTTGTGACGGGCCATCGTCCCATCGCAAATACTTTTTGTGACAGCCTGTCATCTCGTCTCAAATACTTTTTGTGATGGGTCCATCACAATAGGTTATTATATATATAATGTATTTAATCGAAGATCTATTTGCGACGGGACCGCTTCCTGTTGCAAGTATTATTTTTTGCGATGAGCCTGTCGCAAAAAATACTAGTTTCGATGCTGTTTTTTGAAATGTGCTATTTACGACAGGACCCCATCATAAAAGAGTTTTTGCACCAAGATCCCATCGTAAATAGCTGAAATTCCAATAGTGTGACAACTTGGTGCTAGTCACTAGCCCTTGGACTATTGGAGGCGAGGTTGGGGTAGTCAGGACAAAGGACCCTCTAGGACAGGTCATGGCAGAGTGGTATCCGAGGAGTTTCGTTCTACCTTAGGACAGGAAGTCTGTGAGGTTGGTTTGGGGGTAATAGTGTTAAGTGTTTCTAGTTCAGCTTTTAGGTCAGGGACTCAAGTGTTGGTTCAACAGTCGATGTATCTGTACACCAAGATTATTATGACCTTCTTTTTGACTTGGTACATGAAAACAATAGTTGTGGGAAAAATAATGGTACATGCATTATATAGGAATGGTTCTTTTTTCCATGTCCTTATTGAGTCATCTCTCTAGATAAACTTAGTTGACCATGGTATATCTTGTTTTATTTCAGGATGTCTCCACATAGACATCCAACTAGAATTCGACTATGTAATCACTAGGATGATCCGTTGAGTGATGAGGCCTCGCTACATGGATTGGTACCGAAGATAGCACCTTCAGTTGGTGCACCATCCATACCACCACATGTAGAGCTGCACATGGTACCCTCAATACCAACGGATAAGCTGTGTAGGCTGAGCTTACTTCACACGTTTCATCAAATGAGACCCCTTAGGTCTGAGGTGAGCCCAACACATAGGCATTTTCAGACTGGATTTAGGTGGTAACCCAAGTTTTCTATCTAGCTAGGACGCTAGTATATCCGATGGTGGTCCTCGAAGTGAGCCTTTTATTGGTTCAGGATGCAGTGGAAGCGCGGGAGGGACAATGGCCAACTTTAATTTTTTCCATATTCAATGAAAAATCTGGGATCAATATGATTATGAATGCTAGTATCCATGGAATTGAATCAAGGATTTAGACAAAGGAATAGAAACTCGGAACCAAGAGAGAGGATCAATATTTTTTTCTAATTAATTTAATAAAATTAATGAATTACCTCCAAGGTGATTCTCTCTTCATTGATATATTAGAACAAAGATCTGCAGTGCGCCTTCATTACATTGTAGAGATCAAGGGTAGATATCCTCAATAGGTGATCCACACATTCTCTACAAATCTCTGGATGTTGCTGAAGGAGTCTCTGGGTTCTAGCATGGAAGATCCTTGCAGTTGCATCATCCACCTTTGATCGCATTGAGAACCACTTCCAAAGTGTTCCCCTTGATCCAGTGGATGAGGACTACTCTCATTCTTGAGAATGTTCTTAGAGAAGAAGGAACTCTCTAGGAGTGAGAGGAATTATTCAAATTATTGTGCACAACACAACTGGCTAGCCTATGGGTTTCCCCGTTGGCTTAATTAGAGAATAATGTAACTGGGAATTTAATTCACTAGGAAATCATAAAATAATTTTCATAGGAGCCTTAATTATTTTATTAACAAAGTGAAACCCCCCATGTCAAATAATAACAACAATGTTATTATTTCTTGACATGTGATTAACTTTCACGTTACAATTAAATACTATTTTAATCAAATAATATTTAATATTATTATTTCCCACCTGAACCAAAACTTGGTTTTCTAATCCACCTTAATATTTATTGGGACTTGAATAATGACTATTTATTTATTAAATAAATATAACTAAATTATTCATTGATAAATAAATAAATATTATATTTACTAAAGTAACAAATAAATATTTATTAAATATTTCGTCCGCAATATATTCTCTCAAATAACTAGCGATGAAATAAATGTGATCAGACATACATGAATAATTATTAAACCATAACATGGAATAATATTTATTCAACTTATTAAATAATAAATTATTTAATTGATACTTCAAATACACATAGTGTGTGACCCTCTAGGCCTCTTTCTCAGTGGCATTAGGTAAACCTGTCTAAAGTCCAAGGTTAGCATCTAACAACACACCAGGGCACAAATTGAGAAAGAAGTTAATACCGCAATGACATGTCGCCTCATAAGAACACTTACCATGTAATATATTCCATTTGTCTTGATATCTCCAATCAAGTAGGTTGCATGCAAGTGCCATCAACCCATGTTTTTGATTTCTCATTCTTTGACTTCCTAAAAATTGAACTTGCCTATAGAATACCATGGCCATGGATTTATTTAGGCTATATCATTCCCATAAAAGGGCCTGATATATCATCTTCCATTATGGAACATAAGGGAAATATCCTTTCTCACATTATTCATTAATTTAGTATTACTTTTGACACACCCAACATATCCTACCTCACCGCGAACATATGTCATCACGATTTTCACCAATACATATAAGTGTGCGAGTCATAATACCTATTAATAATTATCTTAATGTATATGGACCAATACACACATTGGTAGATAGGAACTACCGATGAAACTTATAAATGTGGATTTCCTACTGGCAGGTCTCGTTCTCATAGTATCCTCCTAGACATTACCAAGGGTGTACACCATAAGATGGTTCTCAAAGTCCTATAGGTCTCTACCCCTGATATACTATATCATTTATGTCCCTTAAAATAATATAATCCAGACATAGAACATATTTTCAAGAATAGTGTCATGGAACTTCCAGGTTCTCATCAAAGAAGGGATCCGCTAAGACCTTTTAGCGTGACAACTACTCTTAGGACATTATCACATACAATGTCATGCAGAAGAACAATCATGATGTGATAAGGAGTTTATTAATATCCATCCAATGAATATATGTTTATCATAAAGTAAAAAAGAAGTTGGTTCTTGGGAACCAGATCCTACAGACTCCCACTTGCACTAGAGCCAACTGCCAACAACCATTAGTCCGCTAGCTCTCACATGATGCTCATGCTTCTACTGAGATATGCCTTTAGTCAAGGGGTCCACCACATTCTCTTCCATGGATAATATTCTCTCTACAACTTCACCCCTTTGATAAAATACATCAAGATGTAATAGTTGTAGAGTACGTGCTTTGTTCATTGGTGTGACCTTGACTCTTTTGTAAGAGCCACCACTATAGTATTATCAAAATAAAATGTGATATGGTCTTTACTACTAGGTACCACATCAAGCTCTAGGAAAATGTTCCGAATCTATATGGATTCCTTGGCTGCATCATAAGCCTCTATATACTCGTAATACACTGTAGAATCAGAAAAAAATGGATTCTTTGAACTCTTCCAGCTCACAACACCTCCGTTGAGATAGAAAACATATCCCAATTGTGACTTCAGATCATTCTAATATATCTAAAAGTCAGCATCAACATACCCTCTGATGAAAAGCTTCTCATCTACTCCATACACCAGGAACATATCCTTAGTTATTCTCAGATACTTAAGGATAGTCTTAACAACGGTTCAATTCTTTTCTCTGAGATCTTCTTGATATCTACCTACCATGCTCAGTTTATAGGAAATATCAAGTCTAGTATATAACATTTCATACATTATTGATTCTATCACTGAAGTGTATGTGATCTTACTCATTATATCTTTCTCCTATTATATTTGGTGACATATTTTCATAGAAATATGTAAACCATGTGACACTGAAACCAATCCCCTCTTGGATTGTTCCATACTAAATATCATTAGTATTTTATCACTATATATACTTTGACTTAGTCCATATAGACTCTTGGATCTATCACGAATGATCTTGATCCCTAGAATATTGATTTCTTCACCCAAGTCCTTCATAGAGAAGCACTTTTTCAACTAGTCCTTAACATATTGTAAGACTGGTATGTCATTTTTAATAAGTAATATGTAATAAACATATAATACTAAGATAATAACCACATTCCCATTAAACCTTTTATAAACACATGACTCACATTTGTTTTAAATGAAACCAAATTATTTTATGGATTCATAAAATTGAATGTTCCCTGACCTTGATGCTTGCTTCAATCCATAAATGGATCTATGAAACTTACAAATCCTTTTGGCATCACTTGGTGTCACAATCCCTTCTGGATATTTCATATGGACATCTTCCTAAAAGTTCACATTAAGGAATGAAGTTTTGAAATCAATCTTCCAAATATCATAGTCATGGTAAGATGATATGGAAAATATGATTTTGATGGATTTAAAAATGAAAATTGGTGAAAAGTTTTCATCATAGTCAATACCTTTCTACTTTTGAAACCCTTTATCCACTAGCCTTGCTTTATAGGTACCTACTTTACCTTCTATGTCCAATTTACTCTTGAATACCCATTTACATCCAATAGGATTTACATCAACTAGAACATCAACCAGAACCAAAACTTGGTTCTCATATATGGAATCCATCACATAATTCATAGCTTCTATCCATCTTGATACTTCTGATCTATCTACTACCTCCTTTTAGGAAATAGGTTCATCATCTTCAAATAATAATGAGTCACCATATTCGGTGATTAAAAAACCATATCTCTATAGTTCCCTTACCTCTCTTACACTCCTACACAATACTTTTGTTTTAGGAACTACTTCATCCTGTACCAACTCTTATGTATCTTGAGCATCAACTTTATCTAGGTCAATCTTTCTCCCACAATCCTTTTTGAGGATGTTCTCCCTCTCAAGAAAGATGGATTTTCTGGCGATAGTTACTTTCTTATCTGAGGGGTTGTATTGGTAGTATCCCTTTGTTTCCTTAGGATACCCTATAAAGATACACCTTGTGCCATGATGATGTATTTTTTCCCTAATAAATCCTTAACAAACATCTCGCATCCCCATACATGTGTATGTGACAAAATGTGTTTCTTTCCACTCCATAACTCAAAGGGAATTCCATTTTCCACGTTAGTTGGTACTCAATTTAATGTGTATGCCGCAATTTTTAATGAATATCCCCAAAAGGATAATGGGATATATATACAAATCATCATCAACCTTGCCATATCCAACAGGGAACTATTACTCCTTTCACTAACACCATTACTTGAATTTATCAAAGGAATCAGACTTATACCTCATGAAGTAAATATATCCATATCTACTCAAGTCATCAATAAAAGTTTTGAAGTAAGAATACCCACCTATAGATTCTATTGGAAATTTTCCACACACATCAGTGTGTACCAATCCTAGAAGATCTATATCCCTTTCATCTTTTCCACCAAATGGTGGTTTCATAATTTTCCCTTGTGAACAAGCATGACATCTATCAAGTGGTTTTTTCTCAGAAGTGTCTAAATAACCATATTAATAGAGCTTTGTCAAATACTTCTCATTTATATGATCGAGACAGTGATTCCACAACTGGGTGTCATATGAGTCGTGTGAACTTGATTCATTATCAGTTACCAACACTTGGTTTTCGTAATTTAATACATATATATTGTTATTTAAATATTCCATACCACAACATGTGTTGTCCTTATAAAAGAAACATCTTTTATTTATGAACTTGAAAATAAACCCATATATATCCAAAATTGATACAAAAATTATGTTTTTGGTAACTCTAGGTACATAATAACATCCATGTTAAACCAAAATCATTCCCATTGTCAATGTGAGGTGGTAGTCACCAATGGAAAGAGCATCCAACCTCACACCATTGGCAGCTCATAGATCCACCTCTCCTCTAGAAATTTTCTAGAATCTACTTGGTTGCTACATTTGAATACAGATGTGACCCCCAAAAGTTTTATCTAATACAAACAGTGTAGAAATGGAAATATCTCACTTGATAACAAACATACATTTGGCTTCCCATTACCTCTGGGTGCAGTTCCTCTTCCAGTGGCCTAACTTGCCACATGAAAAATACACTACCTTTTTTCCTAGCCTTTCCTTTGGATCTTCTTCTTCTTGGTCGAATGGTTCTCAGGATATTTAGACTATTTATAAATATTAGGACCCTTTTCCTTGTCATTCCTCTTCCTATTCACCATAAGGACTATAGGTTTTTCATGACCCATGTCCTTATCCACTTGCTGAATTAATGTAATAAGTTCCGATAGACCCTTATCATTATTTATCATATTAAAATTCATAATGAAACTAGAGAAGGTCTTGGGAAGTGATGATAGTATAAGATATATACACAAATCATTTGGGAATTTAATCCCTAAGATGTCCAAATGCTTAATGTAGCCAATAATCTTGACCACATGTAGACTAGCTAGCACATACTCTCCAAGCTTAGTGGTGAACAAAGGATTAGATATCTCATACCTCTCTTGTCTCTCCTTCTCTTCATATAGATCCCAAATGTGAGACATCATGTTATAAGCATCCATTTAGTCATGTTTCTTCAAGAGCTCATTGGTAATGGATGATAGCATGAGGCACTGAACATTCGTAGCATCATTCAAATGTTTATCATACATAGAGATATCCTCATCACTTTCCACATTCCCAGGCACAACTAGTATATGTTCTTCCAGAACATATAGTTTCCTTACATGGAAAAGGATGACCTGAAGGTGCCTTTTCGACTCTTGGAAATTAGTGCCGGTGAGATTTTTTTCCTTCTTGAGAGTATGGATATCAATGATATGTTTGATGTCATTTTTAATTCCATTTATACAAATAAGATGAACATAGTCTTAGTACTTTATTTTATAAAATTAAGACAAATAAATAAATATTCATTAGTCTCCCACTATTTTATCAAATACCAATAGTCCTAACCATTGGATTTAAAATATTCTCTTTCTTTGAAATTCTAACGGCAAGGATCCATATTTCCCTTTGCATTACCCCAACTTTGGATGTTCAAGAAATTTGAAAGTTTTTAGGTAGGCATTCCAAATTCCAACTGCTTTAACTCATAGCTCCTTGATGTATTATGTGGAATCCCAAATCCTAAAATCCTTAATTTTGGATTTCATCAACCTTTTCCTCTTAGTTATTACAAGACCTACTTTGGTAGTGAAACCTTGATGTAAACTAAGTTAATTAAACCCAAAACCTAAAATTTGAATTCCCTTAATTGAAAGCACCCCAACTTTGGTTGGTCAAGAACTTTGAACTATGGTTTGATTCTAACTGAAGTAATGTAAGGAAATAACAACTTAATATTTTATTGAGTGATTTTATCCTTTATGCATAAATTTATATTTATTATATTTTCACATGATTGTTAATATTAATTGGGACAAGATTAAGTGATTAACCATGTATAAGATAACATTTACACATAAGACAGTTTATTTTAGTTCTATCTTGAATGCTTGTCAATTCATTAATTATATGATCGTGAAAAAACATCTATAATGAATAACCATACAACTTATACAAATAAAATAAAGGGTATGATCATGATATTTTTCTAATGGTTTGTTTATCTAGCCATTGATAAACTAATTGCTGAGCTATGGGAGAAACACCTTGAACCAATTAGGTTTGTGTTTAGAGTTTTCCACCTATCCACCCTTGTATCTCCTTGGATTGTTTTCTCCTTGGATCCTAACTTTAACTTTCTCCACTATCTTTGGAGCTTCATACAATACACATGTTTTTACTCACACACAAGTGATGGGTAAAAGTGGTTTTACATAAAAGAAACCATGGGTACACAGACCCTACATATTAATGAGGAGAGAAAAAACATAGACCAATGATTTAATTTAATAATAAATTAAAAGGGAAGCCAATCACATATAAATTTCTGGTCTAGATCATGATCATCTACATGAATTCAATGAATTACACATTTAATAAAACTAGCATTCAATTATTTAATATTTCTTATTTAAGATAAATCACACTCGAATCGATTAATTATTATCTTTAATTAATCAATCCTTTTATCTTAAACCTTTTTTTTATAAATTTCCATGAGATTCCCATCCATTATAATTTTAAACAAATTAAAATTAATTTAAAATTAATTTAAATTTAACCTTGTAAATAAATTTTACCTTGGAGGAAACCTAGTGAATACCTATCTAAAATTACCCAAAAAGTATTAGACCTGTATACACTTTGTTCTTTGTGACATGTATAATGCAAACAGAATTATAATTGTAAAAAAACTCATACATGATGTGAAGATCTTTAAACATTACACAGATTTTAATTAAACACAGACACACAGACACACACATATATATATATATATCAAACACCTATCAAATGTTTTATCCCAAATTTACACCCACATGAAGGTACATGTCTTGAGAGTTACATAATATAATAATAAATTTTAAATCTTCATAATCTAGAAAAATTACACGGTGTGTAGATCCAACTACATGGCATGTACCCTCCTCACCATCCATTTAATGTACACACCTAGGGAAATGGCATGTGAGGTGTACTTCAGAAATATTTGGAGTACAAGACGTGTCTAGTGGGCCATACACCGTGTAGACTCTATGATACACAATCACCAATGGGGAAATCCATGTATGGGATACACATCTTGACCCGGAACTGATGGGACTACACATCATGTCTAGTGGACCACATGACATGTAGTCCGGTTTCCATGTGCCAGTTAATCCTGGTCAACACCATGTGGATTAAAGATCATTAACGGTGTCATTAATGCCTAATTAATTCAAGATCTCAAATTGATTACCAAACCAAATCATTATGCATTGAATAATAATACATGGAATTTAATTCTGATTACATGGATTGTAGTCTAGTGTTGTACATCTATAATCCTTGGCACCTCTAGATGAGTTCCATGATTTTATTTCATTCATAAAATTGATCTTTTCTATTAGATGTGTGAGAAACGATGATGAAAGAAATAGATATTGTAATTCAGATTAAAAGAACAATTAAACTCGAATTGAAAAGATAAATTATTAATACATAAATCATCAATGAATTATTTAAATAATTATAAAAAATAATATTCCTGCTCTGATACCACTTGTAGGTTCTGGGCGTATCAGAAGCACATGAGGGATGGTGCCCAACTTTAATTTTTTCCATATTAAATGAACAATTTGGGATCAATACAATAATGAACTCCAGTATCCAAAGAATTGAATCAATGATTTAGATAAAGTAATATAAACCTGGAACCAAGAGATAGGATCAACATATTTTGTGTATAATTAATTTAATTAAATTAAATAATTACCTCAAATGTGATTCTTTATTCATTGATACGTCCAACCATAGATCTGTAGTTCTCATTTATTGCATTGTATAGATCAAGGGTAGATCATTAGTGATCCACATATGCTCTGCAAATCTATGTACATTTCCGAATGAGTCTTTGAGTACTATCTTGAAAGATCCTTGTGCTTACGTCGTCTTCCTTCGATCACCTTGATAATTACTTCCAAAGCATTATCCTTGATCCTATGGAGGAGGAACACTCTCGTTCTTGAGAATGTTCTTGGAGAAGAAGGAACTCTCTAGGCTTGAGATAAATTCTCCAAATTGTTGTGCACAACATGATTGGTTAGCCTGTGGGTTGAACCCTTGGCTTAATTAGAGAATAATATAATCAAGAATTTAATTCACTAGGTAATCATAAAATAATTTTCATAGAAGCCTTAATTTTTTTATAAAATAAGTGAAACCCCCATGTTAAATAATAACCTTAATGTTATTATTTCTTAACATGTTCTTAACTTGAAAGTTACAATTTAATATTATTTTAATCAAATAATATTTAATTTTATTATTTCTCACTAGACCTGAAACCTGGTTTTCCAATCCTCATCAATATTTATTGGGCCTTTAATAACAATTATTTATTTATTAAATTAATATAACTACATTATTCACCGATAAATAAATAAATACTATATTTACTAAAATAGAAAATAAATATTTTTTAAATATTTCGTCTGCAATATATTCTCTTTAATAACTAGCGACAAAATAAATGTGATCAAACAAACATGAATAATTATTAAACCAAAACTGGGAATAATATTTATTCAACTTGTTAAATAATAAATTATTTAACTAAGATTCTGGATACACTTATTGTGTGAGCCTCTAGGCCTCTTTTTCAGTGGAATTAGGTGAATGTATGCACACGCGTTGTTGGGAACATGAGACAAACTAAACTTTATAACCTACTTAATACTTAGAATAGTGGAAAGATAGGGTCAAACCACATGGAGGCCTAATGTTGAGCTTGGTGATCTGAAAAAATAAAATAAACAAAAACACAAAAAAAAATAGTTGGTGTTGGTGAAGTGGAGTGAGTCAAAATCAGTGTGTGAGGAAGTGAAGGTGAACTGGTGAGTGCACAGAAGAATATAAGACAACAAGAAAGATTGTGGTGAAAACAACCAATATATGAGTAGGGGGGAAAGTCCACTGGATGATTTTGATATTTCTTAGCCTCATTCATACACTGAAGTTTAAGAAATATGGATCTGACTTAAGGTAATTGGCCAGATTTATCATCTGGTTAGTTTTTGATGAAATAACCCTTACAATCCTTCAACTATAAAATTCAGTCAATCAAATGGTGAAAAAATTCATATGTCATTGGGCTCAACTTGTCAGTTGAGTTCAGAGTGTCTCTCTCATTTGAGAATAATTCATTTGTTAGTGAATTCTTCATATTGAAACAATTTTTATTTAGATTCAAACAAGATCAGTTTTCACTCAACCTTGTTGTTTTGAAAATAATTCCGCCTCATAAATAGTGAGAGAGACGATCCAGATAAATATGCAGTGCATGAATTAGAATAAACAAATCTAACCGGCCATCTTATTCCCCCCTAATGGGTTTAGCCGGACATAATGGTTGGCTTCAGTGAAAAAATAGAATTAAGATCAATGAAGTTCATGTTGAAATAAGTTGCAGATAAACAGATCACAAGGAAAATAAAGATGTTCGTCTCTCTGCTTGATCTCCAAAAGGCTCCAATTCCTACTACTTGATGGTTGATACGATGCTGGAGTGCGCATGATGTCTTGCCCTGGGAATCGAGATGTGGAATAATGAACTCAATCTCCAATACTTGAATCTACCCCCTAATGTGGTGAAGACTCTCAGGATCACCAGGACCTCTGGTTGGATGATTAAGAAGAATGAAGTCCCAGTGGAGAAGTGTTGTCTAGTCCCACTGAATGCCCACTGTCGATGCCTGATCACCCCTATGTCATGTTAGTCCCTCCCACACTCCATGTCTACCACCCAAAATAGAATTGTCTAGAATCCCGCCGAAAGTGTTCGCCAGCCTCCATGTGGTACTTTCACAGTTTTATTTCTTCCATCCTGGTCACTGGAGTAGTTGCTCCTAACTGAATAATGGGGCTTGCACGCCAATCCACAACCCTCCCTCTACAAAAAATGCACATGAGTCAAAAAAATGAAACTAATCTATACCATTTATTATATCACTATTAAAAAATACTTATTAATATATATATATATATATATATTATAATATCTGATAATATTATTATTATTAATATATGTTTTAATAACTATTATATTTATTTAATAACATATATTATTATGATATATAAAATATTACATACTATTATTTTTAAACCTATAATTATTATTGTATAGTATATCATATATATTACATAATATATATATATATATTATATTATATTATATTATAATTTATAATAATATAAAATAAAAACTAAAAAAGAAAAAAAACGAAGAAGGGAGGTTTGTTCGGGTTCAGTTGGAGATGGGAGGAGGCTTCGGGGAATGAGAATGGTAGGCAACATCACCAACTAGGAGAGGTTAGGCGAGATCTCGAGCGATGGAGTAAAGGTTTGGCTCTGTCATGGTTTAGTTGTTCAGTGGCTCAGAATGATGAATCAAACACAGTGCAAGGGGAAGAAGATTCAGGTGTTGGGAGAATAGAGAAGAGGGTGCGGGTTCGTGATTGACTTGTTGCAGAGAGGTTTGGAGTTGGACAGTTGGGAGAAGGGAAATAGGAGGCGGCTTAGATGTGGTGGAAGGTAGAGGTGTGGAGCAGGAGGCTCGATGGTTCGTGACTACGGAGGAGGCTATGGTTTGAGTTGCTGATCTGAAAACAAATTGAGTTTCAATTTAAATTTTGAGAAAATTTAATTTGGGGGTTATTCATGCTATGTGTTTGATCTACTAGTTTGTTTCTTATTCTACTGATTTTCTTGATTGCATTGTTATGCTCTTTGTTGTGCTGCTTGTGGTTGAAGTGGATTTTGTTGTTGAAATTTACTGCTGCTGTTGGCGTGTGTTTGTGGTGCTTCCCCTGTGAATATTTTTCTGTGTTACTGGAGTTAGGACAGAGGCAGGGAGACATAATGGAGGCGTGGTAGTGGTTGATTCAAATGGTGTGAGAGAAGGAGCGGTGAGACCGTGAGGAAGTGGTGGCTGGGGGTGCGAGAAGGTGGCACCAGTTTTGAAACCATAAGGGATTAGAAGTGGCACCATGAGTGATGCTCACAATGAGACTGTGAGGATGAAACGATGCCTGTTTTTTGTGGCACTATGAGTGATTCTCACAGTGAGACCATGAGGTGGGGGATACGGGGGCACCATGGAGCATTTCCACCATGAAGAAAGGGGTGGAGGTGGTGGCACCATATGATGGGTGTGGAACGGTGAGACGTGCCACTGTAATAGAGGAATAGGTGCCACCATAACATCTGCAAAACAAAAACAAAAAGTAAATTAATTATAACTTTAATACAACTAAAAATGGATTAATAAATTAATCAATAAAATTAAAGAGAATATTATTTAAAACTAAATAAATTAAAAAAGCCTAAATAATAAAATTAAGTATGATTTATTTAAGAGAATGAATTTATTTGTATTAAAAATTATAAACTAATTAATTTAAGAACAAATTAATGTAATTACAGTTACTTGCTTAAATTATTTAACCAATTAATTAATCAAATAATTAAGTAAATTAAATAATTGAATAAAATTATATTGTTAAACATCAATTTAATTATTTAAAGTAAAGTGAGTTATTTATTTACAAATTAAAAAATAATGAATTACTTAAATTAATGGATTGATAAACTAACTAGAATGAAAAATTATAAAAATAAAAGAATAACAAATAAAAATAAAATTCATAATAATTGATTTAATTTAAGAATTATTTAAAATGACAATAATGCACATTAAAATACATGATTTAATATAAAATTTCTTATTTTACACAGTAAGGTACAAAAGCACAACAATTATGAATTATTTAATAAAAAACAACATTTTGGTATTAAAAAAGTCAATAAAAAATACAAAAAGGATATAGAAAAGAGTGTGAAAACACTGCCACATCAAACTCCCCCACACTTAAAACTTTGTTTGTCCTCAAACAAATACACGCCTTTGAATTTAAATTAGAAATATGATTTGTGATTTTTAGTACAAAAAATTCATGACTAAACTTTAATATCCAGGGGATCAAGACTGTAAGAACTTGAATCTTCTTTTTCAGGTATGTTTTCCTTTTCTGGTCGTTTTTTGAGAAAAAGAGGAATTTATGGAAATTTTCGAAGTAAATGCCATGTGCTTTATGAGTACACACCATGTACTGGATCGCTGCAGGAGGCTGTGTGCTGGCCACACACACGACCATGTGGGGAGTGACTTGGAGGCCACCTAAAGCGGAACACGGAAAAGGAAAGTACACGCTATGTAATTCAAAAGTACACACCATGTATTTTTTTTCATTAAACCTACCAGGGTCACGTCTAATCACCAGAATGATATTATTATAGGTCTCGTTCGGCCTAGAGCTCCCGTACTGCCGTGATCTTCCTCTGAGCCCCCGATCGAGCATCCGAAATCCGATTTGACCATCGTCGATTGCATTGGGATTTCCTCAGTAAGCTCTCTCTTCTGCTTGAGCTTTGTTTTCCAATTCCTTCTCCTTCTCAAGTTATCCTATATTAAACGTGTTAGACATTTTTATAGATATTTAGTGTTCTAAGGTGATTCAAGCCCTGAGGTTCATGTATATTGATCTCCCAACACCAAGGTAGGTGGTGTGTGCCTTTCCGCAAAAAGTCTTTGAGTTCTATGTGAAAAATCACCAATACCCATGAATGAGGTATTGTGCGTTTACATTTTTATCCCTATTGTTTTCCTGCTATGCTTGTATTCTTGATTTTATGATAATTGAATGTGAATAGGGTTAATTGATATGCTTTGGATGTTTTTTCCCATGCATGATTTCCTGTTTTGACCATAGCGTCTAGTTTTCCCGTTAGGCTACTGTTTACTTTCCCATGCCTAGTTGTAGGATGATGTGATTGTTTTGATATGTTGTTTTGTTGTATACTGCTAGCGAAGTAGTTCTTGAGGTTTACTTTGTCCGATATGTGCTGCTATACTTGCTTGACTTACACAGGGCCATAAGAACCTGGTGTATTTACCATAGGGAGAATGGACGTAAGGGATTCTCCAGAGTGTCTTTATAACTTACGATGCGAGACCACATGGGGAATTGATGTTGAGTGCTTCCTCAGAGTATCTGTAGATCCTCGATGCAGGCCACTGGGGGAATTAACGTTGAGTTCTTCCCCAGAGCGCCTTTAGTTACCGATACGAGACTATAAGAGGAATTGACGGTGAGTGATTCCTCAGAGAGTCTATGATTAAGCTGAACTAGAGTGGTTATACTAAGTGTAATTCTTAGAGGGTTGCTCGTACTTTTTAGGTAGGACCAGAGGGGATGGGCTGTAAGTACTTCCCCAAGGGTTACCTGTTGTGTTATCCATTTGCTTATGTTGCTAGGTAGGACCAGAGGGGATATGATTTGGGTACTTCCCAGAGGGTTAACTTTTGTGTTTATATTCTTTGATTAGATATTTCTTGATATTTGAAACTGTGTATTTTTACTGCTGTGTACTTACTTGTTTACTACTTTTTGTACTTTACCTGCCATATATTCACTGACTGTTAGGCACAGATCTCATGGTGGTTTCCTACTAGGATTTAGTCTCACACCCTATTTGGGCCATGTTTTTGGCCACAAAAAGATTATATTTCTGTAGGTATAGACAAGGGAAAGTGCCCTTCTACTTCAGGTTATTGATTGACTGTGGAGCTGAAGAGCATGGGACCAATCTGTGGCTTGTGATGCTAAGGAGCTATTACCTGTTTTCCTTTTCTACTTTGGTTTAGTACTATTTTTATTCTAGAATTGTGGTGTGTTTGGATATTTTAATAGACATATGTATCATGCATCATTCACATATATATATGTGTGTG
This sequence comes from Viscum album, assembly GCA_963277665.1. Classification (NCBI taxonomy): domain Eukaryota; kingdom Viridiplantae; phylum Streptophyta; class Magnoliopsida; order Santalales; family Viscaceae; genus Viscum; species Viscum album. Next base: position 1,793,419,933 of record OY728120.1, on the reverse strand, counting down.
TGTGTGTGTGTGTGTGTGTGTGCTCTAGTTTATCATTCCCAGTCTTTCGCTGTTCACTTTTGCATGGATTATTACTACTTCTGCTATTGATATTGCTTTCTTCCACTGTGTTACTCTGCCAATGAGGGCATTGTTTTCCCACTATCACACCCAAATCCCTCACTGCTACTCGGAAGCCTCTGGTATTTGGGGAAATGCGCTTGAGGCCATGTGACCAACTGGGAACAGGGCGCCTCTGGGTGGCTTCTAGAACCGAGATATTACAAAGTGGTATCAGAGGGGTTTCTTTTCTTTGATTTACTGTTAGGAGCCTATAGTTAGGGATAAGAAGAAATAGGTACTTGGTAATAAGCTGTTCTCGGGTGTAGCTAACTCATGTACAGGGAAAACCCAATTTACCTCGTATTGTAATTTTTTGGGTTTTTCAATTTTACGGTTGATTTAATTTTCACCGTTGGGTGACTCACATGTATTGTGATGTTATTTTTGACGTTATTGAGGTTCTATTTATGTTGCAACCCAATGAGATGAGGGTATGCCATCTCATGCATCATATAGGCACTTGCTAGGGATCACATGTCATGCATTCTTTCCATGCCATATAGGGTGCATTAGCAATTTCATGTTGTTGTGATAGGTGTTGTGATAGATATGCATAATGTTGTGATAGATAACTTGATAAAAATACTAGGTATTTTATTGGGTATTTTTTGTGTAATGTTTTGTTTGAATGAATGCCAAACGTTGGTTCTTGAGGTGTCATGGGCCCTCATTGACCAGAATTTGGTGGATCATTGACTTTTTTACCTTGTTAAAACATGTATAATATGCCAAGATTTGATTCACGGGGAGTATGGGACCTCACAGATCAGAATTTGGCACTTTGGTGTTCGTTTCAGTGTTTTTCTGGGCTCTGAAGTAGTTTCTGGGGCTTAGTGTCTGGAAAAACCCAGAATACACGCTGTTTAATTTTGACTACACGCCATGTGTTCTTCTGTTCAAGAAGAAATTGTTTTTTCTTAAGTACACACTGTGTACCTTATGTACACGCTGTGTAGTATCTAACGGTCTCATAGGCCATGTGGGAAGAGACACGGGATATAGAAATTCTTGTAGGAACATGCTGTGTACCGGTTGTACACGTCGTGTTGTGTTGACCCTGTGTCCACCCATGTCTCTGACAACACGAACAAAGAAATCTTAGGTGATACATGCCGTGTCAGTTCTAAACACTCCATGTAGTGTAATATTGGAATCCAACCATGTAACTAACAACAAGGGTCATTGTTATCTTTCCTATTACACTCCGTGTCCGTACGGAACACACCGTGTAGTGTCAGCCGAGTATCCGACCGTGTCATGAACAACACACGTCGGTGAGGCTCGTCTAGTACACACCATGTCTGGCACAAACACGCCGTTTACTTTCATTATAAGGAGAACAATGTGGCTTATCCGTGTATAAGGACTCGGGCATGGGGAGAAAATTCAAGTACATGCCGTGTGTAAGGACAACACGCCGTGTGTTTGGGGTGTTACATGACCAGATCTGGCAGGAGTACACACCCCTGTGAATTGCTGAAGTGAACATGCCATTTATATGTTATACATTCCATGTAGTCATCTTTTGTAAAACTTGAATACTTTCTTTCTCCTGTTCCATTCTTACGTTTTTGGTTTGTAGTCCTTGATGATCTTAATCTAAGGTGTGCGCTTGACCTTGTAGAGTCAAGGAACTGAGAAATCCTCCGATTGTTTTCCAATTGCAAGGCGATGATCGGACACCGAATATGGATGATCAGGGACTTCCTACAAATCCTCCCGTTGTGCCAGTCCTGGAACCAGCCATTAAACCTGATGCAGATACTGATGCACAGTTCAGGGAAGAATTTATGAGGATGATGCAGACCTTTCAGGGAGCACCGCCTCTAGCCCCGTCGATGGAATAATTGATGCGGGTCTTTCAGCAGCAACATCCTCCCACTTTCTCAGGGGATGGAGGACCCCAGGCTGCAGAGTCATGGCTAAAAGACAAGCTAACGATCTTTGAGAATCTGGAGACTCCTCCAGAGAGGCAGGTCAAGCTCGCTACATATATGCTTCAAGACTTTACCAAGAGATGGTGGTATGTGATATCACAGGCAGGACACCAGTAGGTTATGACTTGGGAGGAGTTCCAACGTATCTTCTATGACTACTTCTATCCAGAGACCTTGAGGGCTGATCGAGCCTAAAATTTTATGAGTCTGGAGAAGGGTACTCTTTCAGTTATGGAGTATTCCTCTCGCTTTACTGAGCTAAAACGTTTCACACCTATTTCAGGAGGTGATCAGTTATTCTTGGAAATGAAGTTCGAGGATGGTCTGAGGCACGACATCCCATCATAGGTGAACATCTTCCGGTTGATCTCTATCACTTCTATCGTCAACTAGGCACTGATCAATGAGCATAATCTGAGAGATTTTGGAGTTTTGAGCCAGGGTGGATCAACATCTGGAGTTTGTATCCCTCCTACTGATAGCAGGAAGCACTACAAGGAGTCTTCACACTGTGATCCAAGGAGGAAAGACACTTATTATGGTAGCCAGGTGGTGTGCTATCAGTGCAGAAAGAGTAGGAATATGAGGCCACATTTCCCGAGAGACCCAGTGGAGTGCTGATCTTGCGGCAAGATGGGTCATCTTCAGCACTTCTGTATAATATTCTCACCAGTAGCTAGTGACAGGGGTTCTTCTATGACTCCTCATTTAGGATTAGCATCACCATATTCTCACTAGTCTGGGAACTGGAGTTCTTCTGGCCATTCAGGCTGAGGTGGAAGTCGTGGCCGTGGTAGCCAGTCGCCCAGTTTTTAGTGACAACAGGGTGGATCAGCTCAGAGTGGTCAGGCAAGGTTGCAAGACCGCAGTGTAGGTAAGACTTTTGCAGTGGATCAGACCTAGTAGGAGGAGGGTCCCGGACCCTCTATAGTTCAAGGTGCGGTCTTAGTTGCCTCATTTTTAGCTTATGCTCTTTTCAATACATGGGATTCCCATAGCTTTATATCTGTTGTGGTTGTGAAGAGTCTTGGGATCTGTATCTTTTATTCTTCTAATATCTTGACACTAGACACTCCATTGGGGACTAGAATGGCGAGTTTACATTAGTGAAAGGAGTTCCCTCTAGAGTTTTATGGGTGTCACTTCTTTTGGGACCTCTATGTCCTAGAGATGACCGACTATGATGTCATTCTCAGAATGGACTGGTTAGTTCCCTTCCAGGCAGTCGTCGATTGCAATCTCTGTAGGGTGAGTTTCACATCACCAGAGGCTGGATCTTTTCTTCATAAGGGAGAATGGGATGTCTAGGCGAGCAGTGCGGGACCCGAGCATCATGGGTTGGGAGGAGTTACAGCCCAGATTGCTAGTCTTTTTCTGGATGATCATGGGACTTCTCAAATGGACTTTCCTCCAGTGGTGGATCATTTCAGGGATGTATTTATAGAGGACTTATTATGTTTTCCTCTGGAGCGAGTGGTATACTTTTCTATTGAACTCATGCCAGGAGCGACACCGGTGTTCATTCCTCCTAACAGGATGGCTACACCAGAGTTACAGGAGCTCAAGAAGTAGTTGGAGGAGTTACGGAAAAGGGTTTCATCTGACCCAGTACTTATCCTTGGGGTTCACCTATCCTATTTTCAAAGAAGGCAAACGGTACCCTCAGGCTTTGTGTGTATTATCAAAAGTTTAACCAGTTGATGATTAAGAACCGATATCCCTTTCCAAGGATTGGTGATATCTTTGTTCAGCTTCAAGGAGCTCAGGTGTTCTTAAAGATTGAATTGAGGCCCGGTTACCATCATTTGTGCGTTAGACCATCATATATACCTCTCATAGCCTTCCAGAGTAGGTATGGTCTATTCGAGTATGTGGTTATGCTGTTCGGTCTCATTAACACGATGGCAGTTTTAATTGCACTGATGAACCGAGTGTTCCATCCATACTTGGATTCCTTTGTGGTGGTTTTCGTGGATGATATCTTGGTGTACTCTCACACTCAACAAGAATATTCCACACATATTGAGATCATTTCGAGTACACTGAGAGAGCATCAGTTATATGATAAGAACTCAAAATTCCGCTTTTGGATCAATCAGATTCACTTCTTGGGTCATGTTATCTCAGAGACAGGAATATCAGTATACCCAGAGAAAGTGAGAGCAGTAGTTTCCTGGGAGCCGCTGAATAAAGTCTTTGAGATGAAAAGTTTTCTAGGGCTGGCTGGATACTACATACATTTCATTCAGGACTTTTCACACACAGAAGCACCACTGAAGGGTCTGACTAAGAAGGGTGCGAAGTTCTTGCGGTCAGATTTTTGTGAGTTATCCTTTTAGGAGCTGAAAAAGAGATTGACTTTAGCACAAATACTAGTCTATCCATATCTAGGAAAGAGATATACTGTGTACTGTGATGCTTCGAGTATTGGGTTGGGAGTTGTGCTTTTACAGGGATAAGGAGTCATTGCATACGGGTCTCGGCAGTTGAGGCCACATGAGAGGAATTACCCAACGCACAATATCGAGTTGGTTGTAGTTGTTCATGCCTTACGTTGTTGGAGACATTATCTTCTGGGAGAGAATTTTGTGGTTTTCATAGCCCATAAGAGTCTCAAGTACATCTTCACTCAGCGTGATCAGAATTTGAGACAGCGAAGGTGGGTTGAGTACCTTCAATACTTTGACTTTGATCTTTCCTATATGCCTGGAAAAGGCAATGAAGTGGCTGATGCGTTGAGTAGGAGGACTCAGATACAAGAAGTTTAGGAGGCTAGGAATGAGTGGCAGCTTATGACTCTGTTCCCTGAGATGCATTTGGAGGTGCACGGAAGACATGAGCAGAAGTTTCTTTATTCTGTAGCTGTTACCTCTACTCTTCTTGATCGAGTGCGAATGAGACAACTATTAGATTCAGAAGGCCTAGTCATATGGAAGATCATGTTAGGAGAGGACCCTATTCAGGGATGTACCATAGGTGAGGATGAGATATTTCATTTCCAAGGGCACGTTTGGGTGCTAGCAGACATACAGGAGGAGCTGATGCGGGAATTTCATTCCCCAGTTAGGGAATTTCATCCTAGTGTCACTAAGATGTATCATGATCTACACTGTCAGTATTGGTGGCCAGGTATGAATTGAGATGTTGATGGTTTTTTCATGAAGTGTTCCACCTGTCAGCAGGTGAAGGCGGAGCATCAGTGACTAGCAGGGCATTTGAAACAGTTACCCATTTTCGAGTGGAAGTGGAACGATGTCGCGATGGATTTTGTGACAGGTTTACCGAGGTCACCTCGAGGAAATGATGCAGTTTGGGTTGTCATTGATAGACTCACAAAGGTTTCCCACTTTTTACCGATCAAGGAGACCTTCAATGTTAATGAGCTATGACGGTTGTTCATTCGATAGATTGTATATCTACATGGAGTTCCACACTCTATTGTTTCATATAGAGATGTACGGTTTACTTCTCGGGTCTGGAAGGGGATTCAGAAAGCTTTGGGTACATAGGTACTTTTGATTACAACTTACCATCCCCAGACAGATAGCCAGTCCGAGCGTATGATTCTGGTTCTTGAGGACATGCTTTGTGCATGCATCCTAGATTTTGGAGGTTCTTTGGAGAAGCATATACATCTTATGGAGTTTTCGTATAATAAGAATTTTCAAGAAACTATTCAAATGGAACCTTATGAGGCTTTGTATGGTAGGCCATGCTGATAACCCTTATGTTGGATGGAGGCAGGAGTGTCAGCTATGCTGAGACCTCGTCTTGTTCAGGAGACCACAGAGAAGATATAGTTGATTTCGAAGAGGATGGATACTACACAGTCTCGACAGAAGTCTTTTGCTGATCAGTAGAGACAACCTATAGAGTTTGAGGTTGGGGATCAGTTTTTTCTACATGTCACACTGAGGTTGGGAAACAAGAGGATTAGGAGATAGGGTAAGCTTCACCGAGGTATGTCGGGCCGTTTGAGGTGTTGGAGAGAGTTGGGCCGATTGTCTATCGGTTGCAGTTACCTCAGAGGTACCGGGCTATGCACGACATCTTCCACGTTTCTTAGCTTCGACGTTACTTCTCAGACCCTTATCATGTCTTCCAACCTAGGGAGGTTGAGTTGGAAGAGGATGAATCTTTTGAGGAGCATTCTATTTGGATTTTTGATCGAAATACAAAAGGTCTCCGTGGCCGGTCTGTCCCTCTGGTACGAGTGCTATGGTAGCACAAGTGAGTACAGAAAAAGACATGGGAGAGGGAGGCCGACGTACGATCACAGTGGATAGAGCTATTCGGGGATTCCTCTTCTACACCACTTTGCTAGGGAAATTCGAGGATGAATTTATTAAAGAGGGGAAGTTTGTAAGAACCTAGATCTTCTTTTTCTAGTATGTTTTCCTTTTTGGGTCATTTTTTAGTAAAATAATAATTTCCAGAAATTTTCGAAGTACTCACCATGTACTTTATGAGCACACTCCATGAACTGGGTCACAGCAGGAGGCCGTGTGCTGGCTGTGTGATGGCCACACACATGACCATGTGGGGGGGGGGACATGGAGGATGCCTAAAGTGGAATATGGAAAAGGAAAGTACACGTCGTGTACTTAAAAAGTACACGCCGTGTATTTTTTTTTCATTAAACATACCAGGGTCATGTCTAATCATCAGAACGATCTTCTTCTTGGCCTCATTTGGCCGAGAGCTCCTGTACATCCGTGATATTCCTCCGAGCCCCCGGATGAGCATCTGAACTCCGATTCAACCTCCGTTGATTGCGTTGGGATTTCCTCGGTAAGCTCTCTCTTCTTATTGAGCTTAATTTCCCAATTCCTTCTCCTTATCAAGTTATTCTATTTTGAACGTTTTAGACATTTTTGTAGATCTTCGACATTCTAAAGTGATTCAAGCACTGATGTTCACATATATCAACCTCCCAATGCCGAGGTAGGTGGTTTGTGCCTTTCCATAAAAAGTAGTTGAGTTTTATGTGCAAAATTGCCAATAACCATGAAAGGGATATTGTGCATTTACCATTTTAGACCTATTGTTTGACTCATATGCTTGTATGCTTGAGTTGATGATAATTGAATGTGAATAGGGTTAATTTCTATGCTTTGGAAGTTTTTTCCCATGCATGATTGCCTGTTTTGACCGCAGGGTCTAGTTTTCTTGTTCGGATGCTTTTTACTTTACCATGCCTAGTTGTAGGATAGTGTGATTGTTTTGATATGATGTTATGCTGTAGACTGCTATCCAAGTAGTTCTTGAGGTTTACTTTGGCTGATATGCGTTGGTATACTTGCTTGAATTACACAGGGCTGTGAGAACTTGGTGTATAGACCATAGAGAGAATGGATGTAAGGGATTCTATAGAGTGTCTTTATAACTTACGATGTGAGACCACAGGGGGAATTGACGTTGAGTGCTTACTCAGAGTGTCTGTAGATCCTTGACATGGGCCACAGGGGGAATATATTCAAAGTTCTTCCCTAGAGCATCTTTAGTTACCGATACGAGACTATAGGAGGAAATGACAGTGAGTACTTCCTCAGAGAGTCTATGCTTAAGCTAAACCAGAGGGGTTAGACTGAGTGTACTTCCAAGAGGGTTGGTTGTACTTTTTAGGTAGGACCAGAGGGGATAGGCTGTGATTACTTCCCAGAGGGTTACCTATTGTGTTATCTGTTCGCTTATGTTGCTAAGTAGGACCAGAGGGGATAGGCTGTGGGTACTTACCAGCTAGTTACCTTTTGTGTCTTTATGCTTTGATTAGCTGTTGCTTGATATTTGATACTGTATATTGTTACTTCTCTGTACTTTATTGTTTACTTCTTTCTGTACTTTAACTTCCATATATTCACTGACTGTTAGGCACAGATCTCGTGGTGGTTGCCTAATGGGTGAGCTCAGATGCTCATTAAGGAAAACAATATAACGGAAACTATCATAAATAATCATTAACAATTAAGGAAATGCATAAGACTAAAAAATCATTTTAAAATTAAAATTCAGCATAATATGGAAAAGATAAATCAAATAATACCATTTACTTATTCACATGGATATTCTAATAGTCTAATAATCACTTGTATTATCAATAACTAATTTTATAATGATGGAATGCATAATGTCAGACATCATAACCTAATAGTCAAGGCCTCGTTCCAAGACTACAAATAAGATTTTGTCAAGGCCTTGTGAAAAGACACTAGTTTGTTTCATGAGACCTACCGATGAATCTAGGAACTATAGCGGGATCCACCCATTACATGCTAAGTCCAATGCATTCCTCATATGAAAAGGTTGAAACATAACATAAACATTCATATTAACACTATCATAAAAAATGTTAATAATTTAACCACAAACCATGAATGGTATAAAAACAATACATCTATAGTCAAAAATATCACAAAACATTCAATACAATATGAAATATTGTATAATAATAAATCAACTTCAAACAAGTGTAAAATCTATCAAAGGATGTTGACATATATGAAATCAAAACTATTTGAGAGAAACATCTCTTTTTATTTTGAAATCATTTAAAAGTATCATAAATATAAAAGATTTGTTTTAAAATATTATTATAATCTTGTAAGGGAAGCTTCAAAGATGTTATAATGGCGGAAAATAGCCTCACCCGCCGTATACGTTAAAACAAATTCTTACCTTAATTTCTTGAAAAGTTCATGAAGTACCTTATTTGGAAAACGACAGAGAGATTCCTTTCAATTTTTTTTTATAAAATGTAAAAAAGGGTATAAATGACTTAAACCCATATTTTAGGAAATAGTAAAAATATTTTGAAATACATTTTTAAGAAACACGGATTGGATGATAAAGAGGTCCCAGTAGATACTCACGTATAAACAGCCTCAGATAATAAAGAGATTGTAAAATTAACCCTTTACATATATTTTTCCTTGGTAGAGGGTATGTTAACCTCATGTATAATAGTTAAATCATTTTTATTAAATTATAAAAGAACCATATACATAAATATGATATTATATATGATCTTATAATATTGTTTTATTAATAATATTTCAATAGTATCATTGTTTAGGGTGTTAACTGATTCATTTTCATTTATATGTTTTGCTACATAAGTCATGTTTTTTATGGGTAGGATGTATTTGATTAATATAAAAAATTATATTACGTTGTTAAACATTATTTTTATTTATAAAAATAAAATCATTCTTGAATGGTTACGATTGGGAATGAATCTCATCGTGTTTGTAGAGACAGTAATCCGTACGTATGCATGAGCGACAATATCAATATATTGATGGTAATATTGTATGTAATTGGATGGTATATCATATATAAATAATCATTAACATGTTATATGTATTATTAACATAAATTATACTCATTATCATACCCATCTGACGAATGAAGTGTTGAATAACAAACTACACCACGACGTGGAGACGGTAAGCCGTACGTATGGAAATATGGTGAATTTGTCACTCGTAGGATGGATAGAATAATGAATATAGTTGTAACATATTTATAATAACATCAAAGTATGTATAAGGTACTGGAGTTATTACATTGGTATGGAAACAACAAATAAAGAGAAAGTGGAAGAAGAAAAGAACTTTGAAAGAGGTGATGAAATTATTACCTCTTCTTCGGGTGCTTCCTTTTGATTTGATCAAAAAGGCTCATTAGGTTAGCTTTATGATCAAAGTAAGGCCTCTAGGTTGAATTTTGTGTTGTTGGAAGGATATTTGAGCATGGGTTTGGCGAGACAAATTTCTTTGGATGTGTTATTTTGAGAGAAGCGGAAGTTCCCTTTTATAAGAGAGGTGATGGTCACTTTAGAAAAAACATGAAATATTATTTTATTTGACAATAATATTCGATTTATAATGGCTAGAAAAAGATTTATTTAGAGGATAAGGTGGGTATGGGTCTAAAAACTCTAAAAAAATAGGTTTTAGATAGGTTTATCTCACCATATTAACCGTATATTTTAGATTTAACTCTTAGTTAAATAGTTTATCTTTTACCATGTATTCTTGTATTATTTTAACAAATGTTTAATAAAATTACTATAAAAATACAAGAGAACCCCAAGTGTTTTATTATTAAAATATATAACCCTATCTAAGACCTTTGGATGAACCTTATATTTTTAAGAATATTATATCATTTATTAATATTGTATTTTTTTAAAAACTCATTTATGTCAATTTTGACACTATTTAGTATTTAGTTTTTGTGAAAGTATAAAAAAATTGATTACTTAGAAGAAAATAAATTAAGTCTATCATAACATGTCATATTAACCTATAAAATTAGTGGAATTCATCAAAATTCTCAATTTACATTTATTTTGATATTTATAATATCTATTATTTTAATCTTTCATTAATAAGGTAAATACTGCATCATTATTGTCTTATAAATAAATTTAATTATATAATTTATAAAAATTATAAATAAAATACCGTTACGTAGGAAATATTTTCAGATTTATAATTAATATTTATAGTCTAATTTATCTTATATATAACCCTATATTAAAAAAATTTTTGTTATGAAAATTTGAATTTGACACTTTTAACTATTCTTTAAATAAAATAATAATAAATGTCATATTGTAATCCAAGTGGATCAAAGAGGATCATATTTTATTACGAAAGTTGATTTTGGTTGAAAAAAACTTATCCAACAGAATTAGGACATGTTTTAGGGTAATTATAATGTCATTTTTACATTTAATTACCATATTTACTTTTAACCGTTGTAGATAAAATTCCAAAGTTAATATTCACCAAAAATTATTTTCATCCTTTTGTAGAAAATTTTACTTACTGATGTCAACTGTGTCTCTCAGATTTTTGAAATTCAATTCACAGAAGCGGTAAAATTACATTTTATTCAAATTTGCAAATGTGCCTAGATGGTGGGTAAGAGACATTAAAATGTTCAATAAAATTTTATATATCTAATTTTATTATAAAATGACTACAATGAATTAAATTTAACTTATATAGGTATTATGTATCTATTTTGATCTAAAATAAATTTAAATTAAATAAATAATTATTTAAATAAAATGTAGGTTTTAAACAATAACATAGTGTTTTTCACTATTCATCAAAAATTGAATGTTTTTAGAAAAATAACAAAAATTCACCCTAAGATAATTTTGATATTAAAAATCCAAAAAATGAAATCCATTTTGAAAAATAAAATTTATAAAATTTAAAAAAGTGCGTATTATTATTCATAACGGCTAGTTTAATTCGTCGTGGTGTGCTAGAACTCGAAGTTACTTACCACGCAAGCTATTGCATTATTCAAAGAGAAACATACCATGGAAGCTAGGGTGTTACAAAAATTATCTTTAGAATATTCCAAACTATTGAAATATCATCTTGAATCACATATTGAATAGAATTTGATATAGGAATTGAAGAACAAAAAAGGATAAGCACATTTATAAATGATTTTTTTAAAAATAGATAAAAACATTGGAGTTATTTCTTATCCATCCATTATCGATTGTGTTATTATTATTCATGATTTTAAGATCATATATTTTTTATCCTACATGAATTAAAATTCATTTTTAATGTTTTAATCACTAAATACTAGCTCTAGCATCATCTGGTTTTAATTCCATAAAAATATTAGATATGGAACTTTCAGTTATGATGTGAGGATAAAATTATAATTATGTGTATATACTCTTACATGGATATTTAGAAGGATAGTGACCCTTAAACCAATCACATGATCAATATTTCTATCTCTAAATGTCTTCCACTCATATATGGATACCCTAATTTTGAGCGTCATATGTGAATCCATTTACATTATTATTCATATACTGAATCCCTTCATGTTCCTTGGATCCCCTTATGTGGATGACTCATATTTGGATCAATAAATTTCCATTTTTAGCTGTATCTCAAAAATTAAAAACATCAATAGATATCATCAGAATCAATTGGAAACTTATGAATAATTTCTAATCATGTAAAAAACACTTCAAAAAATTATTTTACAACAAATAAAATAATAAAATAGTCTTAAAAAATTCCTAAAATATATGTATTTATATAAATTTATATTAGGTTCTTCAATCTCCCCCTCTGTATTTGTGGTCAACCCTTTTTCAACTCTTCCTCTAGCTACTCAATCTCATCATTGATTTTAGTAAACCCACTCCAGAATAATTAAATCACATCCTATCTAAAATTATATTCATCTTGATACCACAATATATGATAATATATTGTTTTTAGATAATTACATCCCTTAGTAATAATAAAATTTTGGCCAAGTGGTTGAAATAAATTTTTCTTACAATATCATTCAACTCAACAATGTTTATCACCCTTTTTCAATAAAAACTACTCTATAAAAATAATCACACAATCCCCCTTTACTAATATTTCATTCCTTTTAAAAATAAGAGATGATTCAGTTTTATCCCCCTATTTAATAAAATAATCCAAAGACTTATTGGGGTACCTTCCATACAGTTTTAAGTGATATGGGAATTATATACCGGATGTTTCAACCTTAATTTAGGCAAACTTTCCTTTGTAAGGTAAAAATATTTGTAAATTTAACATGGTTCCAAAAAAATAAAAATTCACATCATCCACAATCACTTTCACTTTGATAAAATTATATACAAGATAAATGTTATTCTATATAGAGTGTTGAACCAGAATATTGGAAATATCTATAACACTTTGATTTTGAAAAATAATGTAAAGCGGTTTTTCAAAATAAACTCTCAAGTCAGGTAACTATACCTATACACATATAATTTGAGTATAAGTATAGGTAGATGCTATATACTCAAATTTATCCATTCTCAATGCCACTAAAATTTTCATCTTTCTATATCGTTCCACATAACTTTCACAGAGAAAGAATGTTAAACCAGATATGGACTTACTTTAAACATAATATTATTCTCATTAAGCAATTGTAATTCCACGTAAAGTAAAATCCAATTTTCTTCTTTATAGTTGGATGAAATTTAGTGTATTCATATTTTATCTCAAGATTATCTTGGCCACAAGCATGTTATATTCCTTATAATTAATTGAAAATATAGCATATATTGTTAAAAAAATACTATGCTAGGTTTTGAAACTTTCAATTATAGAAGGCTACCAATTATTTTTCTATATTTATTTTGATTGAAATTCCTAGTATTTAGTTATTTTATTAACAAAAACTATAGGAGTGGAAATACCTTTATATCCCTCTATCACAAACCACTTCAATGATTCCTTGGAGTAATTTTCTTGAGATAAGAAAATATGATCATATATTTTATTATTTGTAACCTTAGAAAATATAAAATTTTATCCAACATAGAAACCTCAAAATATTTCTTCATTTCCCCAAAAAATTATTCATAGAGATACAATTTTTCACTTATAAAAATTATGTCATCCACATATAATATGATAATAAGAGTATATGTGGACAACTCATTCACTTAGAGATTATTATTAACTCTTCCTTCTGAAAAAATCATGCTTCTCAGTCTTCCATTCAAATTGGAATACCATGATATAAGGTCTTATTTTAACCAATATAATTATTTATTAATCCATCACACCATGTTTCCATCATTATCAAGAAGAAAACCCTCATGGTTTCAAATAAAACCTATTATTCAAGACCACTAGTTAGGAAGATAGATTTCATATCTACTTGATATATTCTGTATTCTTTGTGAGAATACACTGCTAAGAACATACTAATGGTATCAATTATCTCCATTTGTGTAGAGGTATCTTGAAATTCAACACCATCCATGTGAGAATACACAATGCATGCTAACCTTTCCTTATTCCTTATGGATTCACCTGTCTCATTCAGTTTATTTTTGTAAATACACTTAGTTCCAACTATGTTACTATTTTTAGGTATTAGAACCAAATCCCAAGTGGATTTATTCTTAATTAGATCAATTTAATCATTCCTATAAAAAATAAATTATTCATATTTTGAATACCTAATAAATAGTTTTAGGTTTAACATGGGAAATAAGTGGAGTTTGGTTCTCTAGTCTTAATCTTCTTCTTGTTTTGATAGGTGAAACTTGTTGGCCAATAATATTTTTTAAATCAGAATAATTTTTTAAAATTTTATGAAGATACCTATGATTTTTATTACCTTCCCCATAAATATTCATATATGAATCAATATCAACCACAACTTTCTCATTTTCATCTTTATTAACAATAAATTGTTTAATGATCTACATGTTTCTAGCTCCAACAATATCATATTGAGGCTCAATAAATACATATAATTTGTGATTATTTTAAATAATCTTGACATATTAACATTCTACCAGATTTTTTTTTGAATTTTTCTATATAATATTTTGCTACTAACATTAGAAATATATCCCATGAATATCCTTTCTTGTAATTTTTCTTCCAAATTGTCCAGATTTCTGTTCTTTATTTTCAAGAAATGATGGATTCTAAATACTTTAATATACTTGAATCTCGGTTTTCTATTTTAACATATACAATATTATTTATTATGAGTTTTATGTCATAATAATAAACTTTTTTTAATGATTAAAATAGTGAAAACCACTTCTTTCCAAAATGAATTTTGACAATTTGTTTTTATCTAGAATGGCTCTTCAAATTCTCACAATGATTCTATTTTTTCTTTAGTCCATTACTAAATTGGGTTAACTCCCTATTACACTCTTTTTTATCACATGAGATATCAATATTTACCCAATTCATTGAAGGGATATATAGAACCTAAACATTACATAATAAAAATAATACATATGTGGGCCTAATATCATAGATAATTTATAAAATAACAATCCCTAAAAATAAATTAGTTTCAAAGACATTTAATCATAGTATAAATCATGGAAAAGAAAAGGGTTTCATAAACATTTCATCATTTCATCATAACATAACCCATGGAAAAAGTAACCAATTTCATATACATATTTTCATAATAAATATAAAACATCAAGGGAAATAATAAGGATGATATCCTTAAATAATATTACATATAAATGGTGTGGATTCAGATGGGTTTCTTAAGAACTCTCGGAGGCCATGGAGGAGGAAAGAATATTCCTCCTTACCAAGTCCTCCAGTAACTAGATCCTCAAGTAAAGGTAATATTCACCCGAAGGGTCCCAACTAGGTGGAGGCAAAGTCTACTGAGGAGCTTGATCTATCAGCAGGGGAACCTTCTGTCATTGACCAGTTGCATGATGGAAATAAGCCTTCTGAATCTTATTTCCACCCGATCGGGAGGGAACTAATAGAGTGTGATGAGTGGGATACCATCATCGATGGCAATTAATAATTATACGACAAAGGCTTACGGGTAATCACTACACAAGAGGAGTTTGACAGACTGGTTGGCAGGTGCCTTCTAGGTAACCTTTCCAAGGAGCAACGTGACTGGTATAAAAAACAACTTGGAATTTTGGCTTGTGGATTCTACGGGAATAAGATATCTATGGAAGATCTCATCCTTACCTAGGAAAAGATGGAATAAAATTGGGAAAACCTACTCAATGAGGATTCAGATAAGAAGACTATCGTTCCTCAATGGAGTCTTCACATAGGTACGATCTTTAACAGGCTAAAATTCAAATCCTAGATTTGGCCATGACTTATCATGTTGACTGGGGGGGGGGTATAGTGTTCAATACTGATGTTTTATAACATTATTTATAGGGAATATCTCAAAATCATTGCATGTATATTCTTTTTCCATTATCAAACATCAGTTTCTTTATATAGACACCAAGTTCCTTCTCAACTTGTCTTTTAGTGATTTTAATGATCTTAATAACCTATGATTCATGTTCTAAATTGAGAGAAATGGTAACATGGTTGTCTCCATCAATAAATTTAATGATTTGAAGATAAAACTTGGTTTAATGTTTTCTCATATAACCACACACATCAGAATATATGAGTTTTAATGGTCCAATGGAATAGATATACACCTTTCTGTACACCCCTTGCACTATCTTCCCATTTTGGAATGATTCACAATCAACCAATATTTCCCTTATTGTTTTGGGGAGGTATCTCACCATTTCATTTTTATAAATTCTAATCATGTTCTTTTGGCCTATATGGATAAGTCTTCTATTCCATATATTGTTTTCATCTTTAGAACTCAAGTAATATGGGTTGGATAGATCGAAAATTTGAAACAAGTTTTCTATTGTTCTTTAAAATCTTTTAATAACTCTTCCATATTTGGATATTTTTATGATTAATGAGTTATTTTGGAAAAAAAACTTATTTCATTCATCAAAAAATTGGAAAACAATAAGAAAATTATCTTTTAGCCTTTCCATAAATAACACATTTTTTTATTTGAGTCTTTTTGAATCTGTAAAGACCCGTAAAATTCAAGGAAATTTTTTTCTTAATTTTCTTTGGGATTTTACAAGAACCTAGTTTCTGACGAAAGTTGATTCCGAGGCCCGGTGTGCCCAGAATTACTATCCGAAGTTTAGCTAGGGTACGTTCAGTGAACGAATGAGTGGGAATTTCTAACTTATGAACCGTTGCTCGGAATCGAATTCCGAGGGTACCGATGGAACCGCAACTCTGGTAATTACTTAGAAACACCTTTTCCAAAGTTGCGTTTTCACGAGAGAGGTTGATAAAAATTGTGGAAGTTAAAATAAAAATTTAACTACAATTTTTATTTTCTCTAAGTGGATTTAAGCTTTGGGTGGAAGTTGGGTAACTACCCAACTTCCCTTGGGAGGTTATGAGGGTGGTGGGGCCCACACGAACCCCACCCCTTCACATTCCTTAACTCCCTCAACTCACAATTAAATTTGATAACTTAAGTTTTAATAACTTATGATATTAATGAATTGTGTTTAATGTGAGTGTTTGAATTTCAAACTAATGTCAAGTTAATAAAATAAGTGTGGGATTATTTTATTACGGGTTGAATTCTTGTTGTGGAGTATTTGGGAGAAATGGCTAAGGAACTTTAGGAACTTCTTCATCTTTGATGAAGAACATGAAGAACACATCAATCTCCGATGAAGAACGCCGAGTCCTAGGAAATCGACTACGCGACGCCGTATACCGTGACGCCAATGACGTCTTCTTTCACGACATCTCTTTCCGCGACGGATTTTCTGCGACGAATCCTCATTTGACGAACCTCCATTCAAGCTACACTCGAGGTAGGGGGTTTATTTATTTTTGTTCGTGATTACTACCTTGATGTTCTTCTTGAAATATGACCAATTGATATCGATTAATGAGAGGGGGCCGAACCGCACAAACACGGCCGACCCTCCTCCCTTATCTATGTTGTTGTTTCTATTGTGGATTGAAACGGGAATGGCACGGCGCCGACGCACCGTGCGGGATCGTGCGGCAAGGAAAGCGCGGCGTCGTCGCGCCGCACCGTGAAATCGAACAAGGATGCGACGCCATCACGCCACGTCGGAGAAACCGGAAGACACCACGGCCGGAGCGGGGCCGCGGCGAAGGGGCGCGGCGCCGTCGCGCCGCGCCGGACGAACCAAGGCGGCGGCCGGTTCCGGGCCGCGGTGGAGCAGGGTGACCGGCGGACGGTTCCGGGCCGCCGACGTCGGAGCTGGGGGGAATGGCCATCACCAGTCCGTGGCGGCAGAAGCCGGCCGGCCAGAGCAGGCCGCCTGGACAAGGGAAGGCCGGGGGTTACGAACCCCCGGCGGCTATCTCAAGCGGCCCCCCTTAATGGGGGTCGCGGTTAGAAAACCAGGGGGGCAGGCGCGCCCCCTTCAAACAGCTCGGCCGTTTGGCCGAGCGCCGGGCTGGGCCGCACCCAAGCGGGCCTGACCCGGATCCGGTTCGGGCCGACCATGGGGGTATCGGGCCGGGTCCAAACCCCTTAATACCGAATCTCTTCCAGTCGGACTCCCATAACTTGTGCTACGAGCCCCCGATCGAAACACTGTCTGTTGTGATGTGATCCTTGGATCGAGTCAGTCATTTCAGTATATCGCACTCAAGGTTTTGGAATACTTTGGGTTCGGCCGAGTTGGTTCGTACACGAAACCAACCGGGACCTCGGAGCGGAAACGCTCATAACTTGATCTCCGGATGTTCGATTGACGTGCCGTAGACTTTGTTGGATTCCTATTAGTGAGACAGATCTTTTGGATTACTCCGCTAGAGGTTTGGATGCAGGTGGAGTACGGTCGGGTTGGTTTTGCCTTAAAAAACCAAACGGGCCCCTGGAACGGAAAAACCAATAACTCTCAGACCGGGCATCCGATTGACGCGCCGTCTGCGACGTTGAGTTCCTGTTGTTGATATGGAACTTTTGGATACATCAACTCCAGACTTTGTGTCAGTTTATGTACCAGACTCTCGGCTCATGGAGCGGACCCTCCCGAACGAGCTTGTTGTGTGCGGAAACCCAAGTGCTGGCTGTGACTGTGACGATGACGAAAGTACAGAGATCCTCAGTGGATTCGAAGAAGATGACTACAACACTCAGTGATCCTACGTGGATCAGTGCTACCAATCCTATGTGGGTCCGATCCTATGTGGTTCAGCGCTCAGCGGTTCTGTGTGAGCCAACGCCTACAGATCCTGTGTGGGTCTTTGCGGGGGTTAGTTACCTATCGATCCTTTTTGGGTCAGATCCTATGTGGTTCATTGCGGGGGTTAGTACCTATCGATCCTTTGTGGGTCTGATGGCTTAGATGAATCAGTGGAAATATCTGATCATCTCTATCGTCATACGAAGAAGTATACATGTGTGAGCTGAATCCTGTTTTGCTTTCCTATGTGGATTGTGTTGTGCTATCCTGTGTGGAATTACGTTTTGCTTCCCTGTGTGGACTGGGTTGTACTTGGGCTCGGATGTTGGATCTGAACGAGAATTGATAACTTAGGTATATGTATGGGCATATACCTAAGCAGTTTTGGATGTTACTTCATGATTGTATCTTTCCTTTGTGGATTCTGGGAGACCTTCGGGGGTCTCAGGGTCCCTACTGAGTAGCTTATACTCACCCCTACATGGGCTATTCCCGCACTACGTTGTGTTGGTTGCAGACGACGGACAACGCTGATCGTGGTTGAGGCTTGCAAAGAAGGACGGTACCTTGAGGTGGACCACTGGACGAGACGTACTCGGAGCGGTCGGATGGACCCGAGGAGCAGTGGAGTCTATCTGTACTCACCCTTCAGGTGGGATTTCCAGTGGACAGCTCGACGATGTGGCTTTACTTTTCAGTTGCTGTTTTCCCTTCCAGTTGTAGTTTACTTTCAGTTTGGGTTTGTATATTGGCCCACTTACTTTTCCGAACTTACTGTTGTACTCAGTTTTTACTTAGTGTTTACTTCTACCGCTTGCTTGCTCTGTGGTGTTTGTTTACTTTACAAAGGAAATGCCTTCCCTTTTTACTGAGAATTACGCCTTGGTGCTAGTCACCAGCCCCTGGCCTATGGAAGGCGGGCATGGGGTAGTCACGGCACGGGCCCCGAGGACGGGTCGTGACAAATTGGTATCAGAGGAGTTTGGTTCTACCATAGAACATGGGACTCTGATCATTTTCTATGTGAAGCAATAGTGTTAAGCATATTGGGTGTGGTTATCAGTCCAGGGAGTCCAGTGTTGGTGCGGCGGCTGACGTATCCGTACACCAGGACCCTGACTTCTGATTTCCGACTTAATGCATGAAAACATTGATTGCATGTGTGATTCAAGATTTATTTGTGATTACTTTGTGTCAGCTCACCAGGTATACTGTTCTGACCGTGGCGCACTTGTTTCCTTTTCAGAATGGCCCCACAACGGCAGCCAACTAGGGTTCCGAGAGTTGAGCGTGACGACAGCCCACCGAGCGACGAGGCCTCGGTATAGGGCACTTTGACAGCTGAGGCACCGACGGTACCTCTACCCGCTGAGCCACTGATGCTTCCAGCCCTAGCCGTTGACGATGCACGTCGCCTTAGTGTACTGCACGAGTTCCAGCGCCAGCGAATGCCCATGTTTCGCGGGAAGACGGTCCCCCAGGCAGCCCGAGCCTCCTGCACGCGGTAGCAGGGAGATGGTGGAGCATGATGCTCGAGGTGCACGATGAGGCATCTCTTCTCTGGACGGACTTTGAAAGCCTCTTCCGCTCGGAGTTTGTCCCAGCCACCCTCCGTGCGGTGCGAATCCAGGAGCTTCTTCAGCTGTAGCAGGGCAGCTTGACAGTCGCCCAGTACTCAACGAGATTTACCGATCTCTCACGCTACTCAGCAGACATGGTATGAGACCCATTCTTCTGGGCCTGGACCTTTGAGCAGGGATTGAGTAATGAGATCAGGGCATCGTTGATCTCCCTCATCATTATGACCCAGGCAGGAGTACTGAAGCGATCCCTTTTGATCGAGAGCTTTCTTGATGAGCCTTCTTCAGCAGCAAGACATACCGTAGGGTGGTAGGTAGCAGATTCTTCTGCAGCAGGCATTCGACGGATGACTCATGGGTCTAGGCAGAACATACCCTCAGGAAGACGACCTCAAGACACTAGCTCAGCTGTGCGGGGCACACAGCGCAAGGCCAGTCTTTCGAGAGGCAGACAATGCTACTCATGTGGCGGGCAGGGGAGGCAGAGGAGTTGGACGAGTATCAGGTGGTGGGAGACGCTTTGAGGCTCTACCACCACCACCACCAGGAGGTCCACCCCGACCATAGGGAGCTGGCGGGCAGAGACATGCACAACTCCAGGCAGCGGAGGCCTATGACCATGGCGCGCCCGAGATGATTTGAGGTACTATCTGTGTCTATTCCACCCTTGCTGCAGTTTTTATAGACACAGGAGCGAGTCACTCTTTTATAGCAGATGCCCTTGTTCGGAGATCGGAGATTCAGACAGAGCCGTTGGCTCGATCCTTATGGATAGAGACTCCTACGGGAGCAGAATCGACGATTACGCACTGGTGCCATCAGTGTGAGCTTACTCTAGGAGGCGAGAGCTTCGGCTGGGATCTTCTTGTAGCGGCGTCGAGGCCTTACGACGTCATCTTGGGCATGGATTGGTTATCTACAGTCCTTGCACAGATTGAATGTATTAGGCACAAGGTGCGCTGTGTACGCATCGACGAGAGTAGGTTCACATTCACCGGCGAGAAGGGAGCCTTCAAAGCAAAGGATGTACTTCCGCAAAGGAGAGGACAACCCATCACTCATCATTTGGGTAGCCTCATCCTAGGAGCAGTTAACGTGCAGAGTCCTGGTTTTTCTGTAGTGGTGGATCAGTATGCAGACGTTTCCCCCGATGACGTCCCAGGGCTACCTCCTCGCAGAGAGGTAGACTTTTATATTTACCCTTACCCCGGGATAGCCCCGATATCGACTACAGCATATCGGATGTCCCTCGCTGAGATTCGAGAGCTACGGGTACAGTTGGAGGACTTGCAGGGCAAGGGGTTCATCCGACCTAGTGTTTCACCCTGGGCTTCCCCGATTTTGTTTACTAAGAAGGCGGACGGGAGCATGAAAATTTGTGTCAACTATCGTCGCCTGAACCAGGTGATAGTAAGGAACAAGTATCTGCTACTGAGGATTGATGACCTCTTCAATCAGCTCAAGGGACCACGGTGGTTCTCGAAGATAGACCTCAGGTCAGGCTATCATCAGCTCAGAGTTCGAGACGAGGACGTGCAGAAGACGACCTTCAGGATTCGGTATGGCCACTATGAGCTCTTGGTTATGCCATTCGGCATAACCAATGCTCCATTAGTGTTCATGGCCATCATGAACAGGATCTTTCAGCCATACCTTGATTGATTTGTCGTGGTATTCATCGACGACATTTTGATTTACTCGACGACTAAGGAGGAGCACGCCTACCACTTGCGGGTTGTACAAGACACACTCTGAGAGAACCAGCTTTATGTTAAGCTCTTGAAGTGTCAGTTATGGATATGAAAGGTCCACCTCTTGGGTCACGTCATCTCTGAGGCGGGAGTTGTGGTGGATCCTGCGAAGATCGAGGAAGTGTTGGCTTGGGAGCCACCCAGGAGTGTGACTGAGGTGCGAAGCTTCTTGGGTCTAGCTGGATACTATCAGAGATTTTTTCCAGACTTCTCCAGAGTTGCGGAACCCCTCTCATATCTTAAGAAGAAGGGGAAACCCTTTGTGTGGTCAGGCAGATGTCAGCAGAGCTTTCAGGAGCTGAGACAGAGATTGACCAGCACACCAATCTTGAGGTTGTCGGAGGAGGGAGTAGGGTACGTAGTCTACTACGATGCATCAGGGACCGGACTCAGATGTGTCCTGATGCAGGAGTAGGCGGTGATCGCCTATGGATCATGTTAGTTGAGGCCGCATGAGCAGAACTACGCTACCCATGACCTGGAGTTAGCAGCAGTGGTCTTCGCTCTAAAGACATGGCGACACTACCTGATGGGCGAGCGCTTTACAGTCTTTTCTGACTATCAGAGTCTCAGGTACATCTTCTCTCAGAAGGACCTAAACCTGAGACATCAGCGATGGCTCGAGTTCCTCCAGGACTATGACTTTGAGATAGTCTATACTCCTGGGAAGGGGGACGTAGTAGCTGATGCTCTCAGCAGGAGGACGGGCATTCAGCTACTTGAGGAGGTGACAGAGAAGCTAGCCTCTTTGCAGATATCCTTCGTGGATAGAGATGGGGAAGCCTTCCTTCAGTCTCTCACAGTCACTCCTCCACTACTGCAGTGGGTCAGAGAGGCACAGCGTGGGGACGCTGACTGTGAGACGCGGCGTGCGCAGATATCCTCAGGACAGGCACCTGATGGTTTCTCCTTTGGAGCAGAGCATGACGTCCTTTTCAGAGAAAGTACCTTAGTACCAGTTGCTTTACGGGAGGAGGTACTGAGAGAGTTTCAAACTTCTCCTTTGGCGGTACATCCTAGAGTGGCAAAGATGTACCAGGATCTCAGACGACAGAACTAGTGGCCGAGCATGAAGAAGGCTTTGGCGGAGTTTGTTTCTTGATGCCTCACCTTCCAGCAGGTGAAAGCAGAGCACCAGGTACCAGCAGGCTTGGTACATCCCTTGGAGGTCCCGGAGTGGAAGTGGGACGGGTTATCTATGGACTTCGTGACTGGACTTCCACGCACTTCCAAAGGTCACGACCCCATTTGGGTGATTGTCGACCGACTCACCAAGTCGGCTCACTTATTACCCATCAGAGAGCAGGGATCATTGGAGATCTTGGGGCGTCTCTACGTTCAGGAGATTGTACGGCTTCACGGTGTGCCATCATCTATTGTCTCTGATCGAGATGCTCGATTTACTTCCCGGCTTTGGAAGGGGTTGCAGGAGGCGTTCGGGACGCAGCTACGTTTGAGCACCGCCTTTCACCCTCAGACAGATGGTCATACGGAGAGGACCATTCAGACTCTCGAGGATAAGATCCGCGCATGTGTTCTAGACTTTGGTCACAGCTGGGAGGACCACCTACCCTTGGTGGAGTTTGCATACAACAACAGCTACCACTCCACCATCGGGATGACACCATACGAGGCGTTGTACGGCCGACCTTCCAGATCTCCTTTGTGATGGACAGACCCTGGGGAGTCAGCACTTGTGGGACAGGAGATAGTCCAGGCCATGACAGAGAAGGTCCAGGTCATCCAGGAGCGGATGATTACAGCACAGAGCCAGCAGAAGTCCTATGCTGACAGGAGGCGGAGACCACTAGAGTTTGAGGATGGGGACCATGTCTTCTTGCGTGTATCACCTCGATATGGATTACAGAGATTTGGCCAAGGTGGAAAGTTATATCCATGCTTCATTGGACCGTTCCAGGTCCTCAGTAGGATTGGCGAGGCAGCTTATTGCCTGGCTCTACCACCTCAGTTGCACCGGGTGCACGACTTCTTCCACGTATCACAGCTGAGGAGATACGTGCACGACCCGACGCATATCATTGACCATGGGGAGCTGGACGTTGATGATGGGGTGACTTTTGGGGAGGTCCCGGTGGAGATCGAGGATCGATAGGAGCGGTTCCTACGTGGACGATCGATTCCTCTAGTGCGCATCAGATGGCAGCACGAGAATCTCCAGGAGAGCACTAGGGAGCAGGAGGCTCAGATGTGTGCTCAGTACCCACTTTTGTTTCCCTAGCTTATGATGTATCTTTACGGGGACGTAAATCCTTGAGGTGGGAGTAATGTAAAGACCCATAAAATTCAAGGAAATATTTTTCTTAATTTTTTTTGGGATTTTACAAGAACACAGTTACTGACGGCACTTGATTCCGAGGCCCGGTGTGCCCGAAATTACTATCTGAAGTTTAGCTTGGGTACGTTCAGTGAACGAATGAGCGGGAATTTCTAACTTATGAACTGGGGCTCGGAATCAAATTCTGAGGGCACCGATGGAACCACAGCACCAGTAATTTCTTAGAAACACATTTTCCAAAGTTGCTTTTTCATGAGAGATGTTGATAAAAATTGTGGAATTTAAAATAAAAATTTAACTACAATTTTTATTTTCTCTAAGTGGATTTAAGCTTTGGGTGGAAGTTAGGTAACTACCCAACTTCCCTTGGGAGGTTATGAGGGTGGTGGGGCCCACACGAACCCCACCCCTTCACATTCCTTAACTCCCTCAACTCACAATTAAATTTGATAACTTAATTTTTAATAACATATGATATTAATGAACTGTGTTTAATGTGAGTGTTTGAATTTCAAAGTAATCTCAAGTTAATAAAATATGTGTGGGCTTATTTTATTAAGGGTTGAATTCTTGTTGTGGAGTCTTTGGGAGAAAAGGCTAAGGAACTTGAGGAACTTCTTCGTATTCGATGAAGAACGTGAAGAACACATCGATCTCCGACGAAGAACGCCGAGTCCTCAGAAACCGACTACGCGACGCCGTATACCGCGACGCCGCTGACGTCTTCTTTTGCGACGTCACTTTCCGTGACGGATTTTCCACGATGAATCCTCGTTCGACAAACCTCCTTTCAAGCTACGCTCGAGGTAGGGGGTTTATTTTTTTTATTGTTCATGATTACAACCTTGACGTTCTTCGTGAAATATGACCAATTGCTATCGATTAACGAGAGGGGGTCGGACTGCACAAACACGGCCGACCCTCCTCCCTTATCTATGTTGTTGTTTCTATTGTGTATTGAAACGAGAATGGAACGGTGTCGACGCACCACACTGGATCATACGGCAAGGAAAGCGCGGCGTCGTCGCGCCGCGCCGTGAAATCGAACAAGGACGCGACGCCGTCGCGCCACGTCGGAGAAACCCGAAGACACTGCGGCCGGAGCGGGGCCGCGGTGGAGGGGTGCGGTGGAGCAGGGTGACCGGCGGCCGGTTCCGGGCCGCCGACATCGGAGCTGGGGGCAACGGCCGTCGCCGGTCCGTGGCGGCACAAGCCGGCCGACCAGAGCAGGCCGACCAGACAAGGGAATGTCGGGGGTTACGAACCCCCGGCGGCTAGCTCAAGCAGCCCCCCTTAATGGGGGCCATGGTTACAAAACCAGGGGGTAGGCGCCCCCCTTCAAACGGCTCGACCGTTTGGCTGAGCGCCTGGCCGGCGCGCCCAGCGCGCTGTGCCCAGGCCGGGCCAGCTGCCTGGCCGATCCGCCAGGCCGGGCCATGCCGTTCGAGCCCGGCCGTGCCCAAGCGGGCCAGACTCGGAACCGGTTCAGGTCAACCCGGTTCGGGCCGACCCTGGGGGTATCGGGCCGGGTCGGAGCGGGCCTGAACCCCTTAATATCGAATCTCTTCCGGTCGGACGCCCATAACATATGCTACGGGCCTCCGATCGATGCACCGTCAGTTGAGATGTGATCCTTGGATCGAGACGGTCGTTTCGGTATATTTCACTCAAGGTTTTGGAATACTTTAGGTTCGGATGAGTTGGTTCGTACACGAAACCAACCGGGCCCTCGGAGCGGAAACACTCATAACTTGAGCTCCGGACGCCCGATTAACGTGCCGTCAACTTTTTTGGATTCCTCTTAGTGAGACGGAACTTTTGGATTACTACGCCCGAGGTTTGGACGCAGGTGGAGTACAGTCGGGTTGGTTTTGCCTTAAAAAATCAACCGGGCCCCTAGAACGTAAAAACCAATAACTCTCAGACCGAACGTCCGATTGACGCGCCGTCTATGATGTTGAGTTCCTGTTGTCGATACAGAACTTTTGGATACATCAACTCTGGAATTTGTGTCAGTTGATGTACCAGCCTCTCAGCTCGTGGAGCGGACCCTCCCGAACGAGCTTGTTGTGTGCGGAAACCCTAGTACTGGCTGCGACTGTGACGATGACGACAGTACAGAGATCCTCAGTGGATTCGACGACGATGACTACAGCACTCAGTGATCTTATGTGGATCAGTGCTACCGATCCTGTGTGGGTCCAATCCTGTGTGGGTCAGCGCTCAGCGGTTCTGTGTGAGCCAGCGCCTACAGATCCAGTGTGGGTCCGATCCTGTGTGGGTCTTTGCGGGGGTTAGTTACCTATCGATCATTTGTGGGTCAGATCCTATGTGGGTCATTGCTGGGGTTAGTACCTATCGATCCTTTGTGGGTCCGACGGCTTAGATGAATCAGTGTCAATATCTGATCATCTCTATCGTCATACGAAGAAGTATACATGTGTGAGCTGAATCCTGTTTTGCTTTCCTATGTGGATTGTGTTGTGCTATCCTGTGTGAAATTACGTTTTACTTCCCTGTGTGGACTGGGTTGTACTTGGGCTCGGATGTTGGAGCCAAATGAGAATTGATGACTTAGGTATATGTATGGGCATATACCTAAGCAGTGTTGGATGTTACTTTGTGATTGTATCTTTACTTTCTGGATTCTGGGAGACCTTTGAGGGTCTCGGGGTCCCTACTGAGTATCTTATACTCACCCCTGCACGGGCTATAACCACACTACGTTGTGTTTGTTGCAGATGATGGACAACGCTGATCGTGGTTGAGGCTTGTAGAGCAGGACGATACCTGGAGGTGGACCACTGGACAGGACGTACTCAGAGCGATCGGCTGGACCCGAGGAGCAGTGGAGGTTATCTGTACTCACCGTTCAGGTGGGATTTCCAGTGGATAGCTCAGCGATGCGACTTTACTTTTCAGTTGTTGTTTTCCCTTCCAGTTGTACTTTACTTTTAGTTTGGGCTTGCATACTGGCCCACTTACTTTTCCACACTTACTGTTGTACTCAGTTTTTACTTAGTGTTTACTTCTACCGCTTGCTTGATCTGTGGTGTTTGTTTACTTTAAAAAGGCAATGCCTTCCCTTTTTACCGGGAATTATTCCTTGGTGCTAGTCACCAGCCCCTAGCCTATGGAAGGCGGTCTTGGGGTAGTCACAACATGGGCCCCGAGGACGGTTCATGACAAATTGGTATCAGAGGAGTTCGGTTCTACCACAGAACTTGGGACTCTGATCTTTTTCTATGTGAAGCAATAGTGTTAAGCGTATTGGGTGTGGTTATCAGTCCAGGGAGTCTAGTGTTGGTGCGACGACCGACGTATCCGTACACCAGGACCCTGACTTCTGATTTCTGACTTAATGCACGAAAACATTGATTGCATGTGTGATTCAAGTTTTCTTTGTGATTACTTTGTGTCAGCTCACCAGGTATACTGTTTTGACCGTGGCGCACCTGTTTCCTTTTTAGGATGGCCCCACGACGGCAGCCAGCTAGGGTTCCGAGATTTGAGCATGACGACAGCCCACCGAGCAATGAGGCCTCGGTACAGGGCCCTTTGACAGCTGAGGCACCGGCGATACCTCTACCCGCTGAGCCACCGATGCTTCCAGCCCTAGCTGTTGACGATGCAGGTCGCCTTAGTGCACTTCACGAGTTCCAGCGCCAGAGACCACCCAGGTTCCGTGGGGAGACGGACCCCCATGCAGCCGAGGACTGGCTAGAGGCAGTGGTACGAGTTTTCTGGTTAGTGGGGACACTAGGAGACCTCATGGTGATCCTCGCAGCGAGCCTCCTGCACGTGGAAACATGCAGATGGTGGAGCTTGATGCTCCAGGTGCACGATGATGCATCTATTCTCTGGACGGACTTTGAGAGCCTCTTCCGGTCGGAGTTTGTCCCAGCCACCCTCCATGCGGTGCGCATCCAGGAGCTTCTTCAGTTGCGGCAGGGCAGCTTGACAGTCTCCCAGTACTCTGCGAGATTTACCGATCTCTCGCGCTACCCGACAGACATGGTACGAGACCCATTATTCCGGGCCCGGACCATTGAGTAGGGATTGCGGCATGAGATCAAGGCATCGATGATCTCCCTCAGCATTCTGACCCAGGCAGGAGTACTAGAGCGAGCCCTTTTGATCGAGATCTTTCTTGCTGAGCCTTCTTCAGCAGCGAGACCTACCGCAGGGCGGTAGGTAGCAGAGTCTTCTGCAGCAGGCAGTCGATAGATGACTCATGCGTCCATGCAGAACAGACCCTTAGGCAGACGACCTCAGGACACTGGCTCAGCTGTGCGGGGCATAGAGCGTGGGGCCAGTCTTTCGAGAGGCAGGAAGTGCTACTCATGCGGCAGGCAGGGCCACATGGCTCGTGACTGCCCAACCCGCCGTGCCGAGGAGCTGCAGACGGTTGAGGGACCACCCAGGCAGAGGCATAGGGTCGACCATGGTGGTCCGCAGGGAGCAGGCGGATGAGGCAGAGGAGCTGGCTGAGCACCAGGTTGTGGGCGACGCTTTAAGGCTCTACCACCACCACCACCAGGAGGTCCACCCCGACCACAGGGAGCTGGAGGGAAGAGACAGGCACAACTCCAGGCAGCGGAGGCCTACGACCACGGCATTCCTGATATGATTCGAGGTACTATATGTGTCTCTTCCACCCTTTCTACAGTTCTTATAGACATAGGAGCGAGTCACTCTTTTATAGCTGATGCCCTTGTTCGGAGCTCGGAGATTTCGACAAAGCCATTGGCTCGATCCTTACGGCTAGAGACTCCTACGGGAGCAGACTCGATGATTACGCACTGGTGCCAGCAGTGTGAGATTACTCTAGGAGGCGAGAGCTTCAGCTAAGATCTTCTTGTAGCGGCGTCGAGGTCTTACGATGTCATCTTGGGCATGGATTGGTTATCTACAGTCCATGCACAGATTGACTGTATTAGGCACAAGGTGCAATGTGTACGCACCGACGGGAGCAGGTTCACCTTCACAAGCGATAAGGGAGACTTCGCAGCATAGGATGAACTTCTACAGAGGAGAGGAAAACCCATCACTCATCAGTTGGCTAGCCTCATCCTAGGAGCAGCTGACGTGCGAAATCCTGGTTTTCCTGCAGTGGTGGATCAGTATGCGGACGTTTTCCCCAACGACGTCCCAGGGCTACCTCCTCGCAGAGAGGTAGAATTTTATATTGACCCGTACCCTGGGAAAACCCCGATATCAACTCCAGCGTATTGGATGGCCCCCGCTAAGCTTCGAGAGAAACGGGTACAGTTGGAGGACTTGCAGGGCAAGGGGTTCATCCGACCCAGTGTTTCACCCTGGGCTTCCCCGATTTTGTTAGCCAAGAAGGCGGACAGGAGCTTGCGAATTTGTGTCGACTATCGTCGCCTGAACCAGGTGACAATAAGGAACAAGTATCTGCTACCAAGGATTGATGACCTCTTCGATCAGATCAAGGGATCACGGTGGTTCTCGAAGATAGACCTCAGGTCAGGCTATCATCAGCTCAGAGTTCGAGATGAGGACGTGCAGAAGACGGCCTTCAGGTGTCGGTATGGCCACTATGAGTTCTTGGTTATTCCATTCGGTGTAACCAATGATCCAGCAGTGTTCATGTCCCTCATAAACAGGATCTTTCAGCCATACCTAGATCGATTTGTCGTGGTCTTCATCGACGAAATTTTGATTTACTCGATGACTGAGGAGGAGCACGCCTACCACTTGCGGGTTGTACTAGACACACTCCGAGAGAACCAGATTTATGGTAAGCTCTCGAAGTTTCAGTTCTGGATACGCGAGGTCCACTTCATGGGGCACGTCATCTCTGAGGTGGGAGTTGCGGTGGATCCTGTGAAGATCGAGGTAGTGTTGGCTTAGGAGCCACCCATGTGTGTGACTGAGGTGCGAAGCTTCTTGGGTCTAGCTGGATACTATCAGAGATTTGTGCCAGACTTATCCAGAGTTGCGGCACCCCTCTCAGCTCTTACGAATAAGGGGAAACCCTTTGTGTGGTCAGATAGATGTCAGTAGAGCTTCCAGGAGCTGAGACAGAGATTGACCAGCGCACCTATCTTGGGGTTGCCGAAGGAGGGAGTAGGGTACGTAGTCTACTGTGATGCATTAGGGACCAGACTCGGATGTGTCCTGATATAGGAGCGGGCGGTTATCGCCTATGGATCACGTTAGTTGAGGCTGCATGAGCATAACTACACTACCCATAACCTGGAGTTAGCAACAGTGGTCTTCGCTCTGAAGACATGGTGACACTACCTGATGGGCGAGCGCTTTACAGTTTTTTCTGACCATCAGAGTCTCAGGTACATCTTCTCTCAGAAGGACCTGAACCTGAGACAGTGGCGATGGCTCGAGTTCCTCTAGGACTATGACTTTGAGATAGTCTATACTCCTGGGAAGGGGAACCTAGTAGCCGATGCTCTCAGCAGGAGGACGGGCATTCAGCTACTTGAGGAGGCAACAGAGCAGCTAGCCGCTTTGTAGATATCATTCATGGATAGAGATGGGGCAGCCTTTCTTCAATCTCTCACAGTCACTCCTCCACTACTGCAGCGGGTCAGAGAGGCAGAGTGTGGGGACGCTGACTATAAGACGCGGTGTGCACAGATATCCTCAGGACAGACACCTGATGGTTTCTACTTTGGAGCATAGCATGAAGTCCTTTTCAGAGGACGTACCTTAGTACCAGTTGCTTTACGAGCGGAGGTGTTGAGAGAGTTTCACACTTCTCCTTTGGTGGTACATCCTGGAGTGGAGAAGATGTACCAGGATCTCAGACGATAGCACTGGTGGACGGGCATGAAGAAGGTTGTGGTGGAGTTTGTTTCTCGATGCCTCACCTGCCAGCAGGTGAAGGCAGAGCACTAGGTAGCAGCAGGCTTGGTACAACCCTTGGAGGTCCCAGAGTGGAAGTGAGACGAGATATCTATGGACATCGTGACTGGACTTCCACGCACTTTCAAAGGTCACGAATCCATTTGGATGATTGTCGACCGACTCACCAAGTCGGCTCACTTCTTACCCATTAGAGATCAGGGCTCAGTGGAGATATTGGGGAATCTCTACGTTCAGGAGATTGTATGGCTTCATGGTGTGCCATCATCTATCGTCTCCGATCGAGATGCTCGCTTTACTTCCCTGCTTTGGAAGGGGTTGTAGGAGGCGTTTAGGACAAAACTACATTTGAGCACCACCTTTCACCCTCAGACAGATGGTCAGACGGAGAGGACCATTCAAACTCTCGAGGACATGCTCCGCGCATGTGTTCTCTACTTTGGTCGTAGTTGGGAGACCACCTACCTTGGTAGAGTTTGCGTACAACAACAGCTACCACACCACCATCGGGATGGCACCATATGAGGCGTTGTACGACCGACCTGGAAAATCTCCTTTGTGCTAGACAGACCCTGGGGAGTCAGCACTTGTGGGACTGGAGACGGTTCGGGCCACGATAGAGAAGGTCCAGGTCATCCAGGAGCGGATGAGGACAGCTTAGAGCCGACAGAAGTCCTATGCTGATAGGAGGCGGAGACCACTAGAGTTTGAGGATGGAGACCACGTCTTCTTGCGTATCTCACCTTGACGTGGATTACAGATATTTGGCCGAGGCGACAAGTTGTCTCCATGCTTCATCGGACCGTTCCAGGTCCTCAGCAGGATTGGTGAGGTAGCTTATCGCCTGGATCTACCACCTCAGTTGCACCGGGCGCATGACGTATTCCACGTATCATAGCTGAGGAAATACGTGCACACCCCGACGCATATCATTGACCATGGGGAGCTGGACGTTGATGATGGGGAGACTTTTGCGGAGGTCCCGGTGGAGATCGAGGATCGACAAGAGCGGGTCCTACGTGGGCAATTGATTTCTCTAGTGCGCATCAGATGGCAGCACAAGAAACTCCAGGAGAGCACTTGGGAGCGGGAGGCTCAGATGCGTTATCTGTACCCACTTTTGTTTCCCTAGCTTATGATGTATCTTTACAGGGACATAAAGCCCTGAGGTGGGAGTAATTTAAAGACCCTTAAAATTAAAGGATTTTTTTTTATTAATTTTCTTTGGGATTTTACAAGAATGTAGTTTCTGACGACACTTGATTCCGAGGCCTGGTGTGCCTGGAATTACTATCCAAAGATTAGCTTGGGTACGTTCAGTGAACGAACGAGTGGGAATTTCTAACTTAGGAACCGGTGCTCGGAATCGAATTCCGAGGGAACTGATGGAACCGCAGAACTGGTAATTTCTTAGAAACACCTTTTCTGAAGTTGTGTTTTCACAAGAGAGGTTGATAAAAATTGTGGAAGTTAAAATAAAAATTTAACTACAATTTTTATTTTCTCTAAGTGGATTTAAGATTTGGGTGGAAGTTGGGTAACTACCCAACTTCCCTTGGGAGGTTATGAGGGTGGTAGGGCCCACACGAACCCCACCCCTTCACATTCCTTAACTCCCTCAACTCACAATTAAATTTGATAACTTATGTTTTAATAACTTATGATATTAATGAAGTGTGTTTAATGTGAGTGTTTGAATTTCAAACTAATGTCAAGTTAATAAAATAAGTGTGGGCTTATTTTATTAAGGGTTGAATTCTTGTTGTGGAGTCTTTAGGATAAAAGGCTAAGGAACTTGTGGAACTTCTTCGTCTTCGATGAAGAACGCGAAGAACACATCGATCTACGATGAAGAACGCCGAGTCCTCGGAAACCGACTACGCGACGCCGTATACCGCGACTCCGACGACGTCTTCTTTCATGAAGTCTCTTTCCGTGATGGATTTTCCGCGACGAATCCTCATTCGACAAACCTCCATTCAAGCTACGCCCGAGGTAGGGGGTTTATTTATTTTTGTTCGTGATTACTACCTTGACGTTCTTCGTGAAATATGACCAATTGATATCAATTAACGAGAGGGGGCCGGACCGCACAAACACGGCCGAACCTCCTCTATTATCTATTTTGTTGTTTCTATTTTGGATTGAAACGGGAATGGGGCGTTGCCAACGCACCGCGCGGGATCGTGCGTCGAGGAAAGCGCGACTCCATCGAGTCGCGCCGTGAAATCGAACAAGGACGCGACATCGTCACGCTGCGTCGGAGAAACCCGAAGACACCGCGGCCGGAGCGGGGCCACGGCGGAGGGGCGCGGCGGAGCAGGGTGACCGATGGCCGTTTTCGGGCCGCCAGCGTTGGAGCTGGGGGGAACGGCTGTCGCCGGTCCGTGGCGGCAGAAGCCGGCCGGCCAGAGCAGGCCGGCCGGACAAGGGAAGGATGGGGGTTACGAACCCCTGGTGGCCAGCTCAAGTGGCCCCCCTTAATGGGGTCCGCAGTTAGAAAACCAGGGGGTAGCCCCCCCCCCCCCCCCGTCAAACGGCTCGACCGTTTGGCCGAGCGCCTGGCCAGCGCGCCCAGGCCGGGCCGATTTCCTCGACGATCCGCCAGGCCAGGCCACGCCCCGGCCGGGTCGGGCAGCGCCAGCCGGGGCGGGCCGGACCCGGAATCGGTTCGGGTAGACCCAGTTCGGGCCGACCCTGGGGGTATCGGGCTGGGTCGGACCGGGCCCAAACCCCTTAATACCGAATCTCTTCCGGTTGGACGCCCATAACTTGTGCTACGGGCCTCCGATCGACGCACCATCAGTTGCGATGCGATCCTTGGATCGAGACGGTCGTTTCGGTATATCGCACTCAAGGTTTTGGAATACTTTAGGTTCGACCGAGTTGGTTCGTACACGAAACAAACCGGGCCCTCGGAGCGGAAACACTCATAACTTGAGCTCCGGACGTCCGATTGATGTGTCGTCAAATTTGTTGGATTCCTCTTAGTGAGATGGATCTTTTGGCTTAATACGCCTGAGGTTTGGACGCAGGTGGAGTACGATTGGGTTGGTTTTCCCTTAAAAAACCAACCGGGCCCCCTAGAACAGAAAAACCAATAACTCTCAGACAGGGCGTCCGATTGACGCGCCGTCTGCGATGTTGAGTTCCTGTTGTCGATACAGAACTTTTGG
The DNA here is from genome assembly GCA_963277665.1 of Viscum album. Taxonomy (NCBI): domain Eukaryota; kingdom Viridiplantae; phylum Streptophyta; class Magnoliopsida; order Santalales; family Viscaceae; genus Viscum; species Viscum album. The sequence continues at coordinate 1,793,385,672 of OY728120.1, read as the reverse complement.
ATACATCAACTCTAGACTTTTTGTCAATTGATGTACCAGACTCTCGGCTCGTGGAGCGGACCCTCCCGAACGAGTTTGCTATGTTCGGAAACCCTAGTGATGGCTGCGACTGTGACGACGACGACAGTACAGAGATCCTCAGTGGATTCGATGGAGACGACTAAAAAACTCAGTGATCCTACGTGGATCAGTGCTACCAATCCTGTGTGGGTCCGATACTTTGTGGGTCCGATCCTGTGTGGGTCAGCGCTCAACGGTTCTGTGTGAGCCAGCGCCTACAGACCCTTTGTGGGTCCGATCCTGTGTGGGTCTTTGTGGGGGTTAGTTACCTATCGATTCTTTGTGGGTCAGATCCTATGTGGGTCATTGCGGGTGTTAGTACCTATCGATCCTTTGTGGGTCCAACGACTTAGATGAATCAGTGGCAATATCTGATCATCTCTATCGTTATACGAAGAAGTATACATGTGTGAGATGAATCCTGTTTTTCTTTCCTATGTGGATTGTGTTGTGCTATCCTGTGTGGAATTACGTTTTGCTTCCCTATGTGGACTGGGTTGTACTTGGGCTCGGATGTTGGAGCCGAACGAGAATTGATGACTTAGGTATATGTATGAGCATATAGCTAAGCAATATCGGATGTTACTTCGTGATTGTATCTTTCTTTTGTGGATTCTGGGTGACCTTCAGGGGTCTCGGGGTACCTACTAAGAAGCTTATACTCACCCCTGCAAGGGCTATGCCCGCACTACGTTGTGTTGGTTGTAGACGACGGACAACGCTGATCGTGGTTGAGGCTTGCAGAGCAGGACGGTACCTGGAGGTGGACCACTGGACGGGACGTACTCAGAGCTGTCGGCTGGACCCGAGGAGCAGTGGAGGCTATATGTACTCACCCTTCAGGTGGGATTTCCAGTGGACAGCTCGGCGATGCAGCTTTACTTTTCAGTTTCTGTTTTCCCTTCCAGTTGTACTTTACTTTCAGTTTGGGTTTGTATACTGGCCCACTTACTTTTCCGCACTTACTGTTGTACTCAGTTTTTACTTAGTGTTTACTTCTACTTCTTTCTTGATCTGTGGTGTTTGTTTACTTTACAAAGGCAATGCCTTCCCTTTTTACGAGGAATTACACCTTGGTGCTAGTCGCCAGCCCCTGGCCTATGGAAGGCGAGCTTGGGGTAGTCACGACACGGGCCCCGAGGACGGTTCGTGACAGAATCAATATCTATAGTTCCAACACATTTATTCTCAAGGAAAGATCACCAAATAATGTAACTATAACTACCCATAATTTTCAGCAATATATATTAAATAATAATAGATTAATATTCATTATATAACATTTTGATCCACATCGGACTCGTTTTGGTTTAGTATCTTTGGAAACATGGAAACATAAACAACTATTTCATAAAATATCTACATCATATCCTACTTATTTCTTCATAAATAGAACCCTTTTTAAACATGTCATAATTAATTATTTTATTTATAACCCGAAGAAAGGAAACATAAGAAAAGGGTGAAGTTAGATGCTCAGTAAGGGTAAACACAATAGATATCATTGACCACATAAGAAAAACCTTAGCATAAGGGTATAATAACATGATCTTAACATTTTCCAAACCTTACCCTTCATATCAAAGATCATAATATTAAGTAATATCACAAATCATGGTAGTTAATAAAACATAAATCATTACAAAATCAAATAACATTGACTATGAGAGTTTAACACATGCATAATAATTTGATTTATTAAATAAACCTAAGAATAGAAAATAATTTCGTTAGTATTAAAGGCTTATTGATATGGATATAATGTGTAATGTGTTCAATCCTTAAAACATCATAGTAGTAATAGTTAACTCCCAATAATATCTTAGTATATATAGTCCATTACTAAATTGGGTTCACTCCCTATTACACTCTTGTTTATCACATGAGATATCAATCTTTACCCAATGCATTGAAGGGATATATAGGCCCTAACCATTACATAATAAAAATCATACATATGTGGGCCTAATATCATAGATAATTCATAAAATAAAAATCCATGAAAATTAATTGGTTTCAAAGACATTTCATCATAGTATAACTCATGGAAAAGAAATGGGTTTCATAAACATTTCATCATTTCATCATAACATAACCAATGGAAAAAAGAAAAAATTGCGTACAAATATTTTCATAATAAATATTAAACATCAATGGAAATAATATAGATGATATACTTAAATAATATCACATATAAATTATAAGTGAAATCAAGTAATTTTGTCTTCAATTAATAGAAATAACCTTAAAATATCATTAAACATTATTGAGAAAAATATCCTTTCCATTTTGAAAAAATTCTTAAAAAATTGTGAACTTATAAAGAAAAATATTTTCATTAAAATAACGTTGTAAATTTTATAGTAAGATTCATATAAAATATTTTTCATGATTTTGGGAAAATATATCTTTTCTATATAAGTTAAAAAACATTCCTTCCATATTTTTGTTGTAAAATTCACAAAGTACTTCGTTTGGAAAATTAAACAAATATTCATTTCAAACCATTTTTAAAAATTAATTTTTTTAAAAAAATTAATTTAAATAATCATTGTATAATAGTAAAAATATTATTTAAAACATTTTTAGAAAATATAGATATGAAAGAAAAAGTGTTTTTTGACCGAAGAGAGAAATAAAGTCAATTTTTCTTAAAAAGATATTTTCAATGTATTGAGTACTTAATATGATGAAAATTAATGGAGAAAATATATTTTAAAGAATTAAAATAGGAGAAGAAAATACATGAGTTCTATTTAGTATTAGATCATAATATTTAATATACCGTACTTAGTCATAAAGAACCTTGATAAACAATGAGATTGGAACATGAAACCCTTACCTCGAGTTCGCCTTTCCTTGAAAGCACTGTAACCTACTATACAATAAATTTAAATTTATTATAATTCTTTATATGATTAATTATTATACTTATTATATCATATATTATCTCTTTTAACATTTTAACACCGCCTTTTATCAATCAATCCTTATTAACATTTTCATTTTCAGGTGTTAACTATTTTGTTTATCATGAGTATTTCATGTCCTGATAAATTTAAATATTTTAAATAGTATAAAAAAATTAATAATGATATAAATATAATATATAATCATTATATTTATATTTATATTAATACATAAAATTTAGAGATATAAAAATGAATTTCACCATTTACGGAGATGTTAGGTCGTACGTACGCTTGAACATTGTTTCATATTTTGAAGGATAGAATAAAAGAAAGATAAATATTAATTCACATTTACTGGAACATTATTATGTCATATATATTCATAAAATTCATCCTCATTACCATCTAACTAAAACATAAATTAAAAATGAATCATATCTTTTCGTGGATGTGGTAGTCCACATGTACCCACAAACGCCGTTATTATTTCCCAAAGGATTGGATAATAAGTAGGTAGATATGATATTATAATATAATAAGTATAATGATCTCATAAATATAATATATAAACATTAAATCCATAATAATACCCATCCATAATTTTTTTTATGATTAATGAATTGTATCGTTATGTGGATACGGTAAGTTGTACGTAGGCATGACTGATAATTTCACTTCTTATTTGACGGGAAAGAAGATTTATAGTGGTGTTTTCATAATCATGATAACATTTCAGCATGTTTATTATAATTAATTTTTTATGATAAATACCATATACTTATAGGATTTAATGAAGAGTATAAAATAAAGAGATCGGTTAAAATGATTACCTCTTCTTTGAAACAAATATTTTATATCTCCTCTAAATGACTCTAGTGATAGTATTTTGGAATGATAATAACCTATAGAATATGTATAAGGACGTTTAAATGAAAAATTTTCAGATTTTTTTTCAATATATATAGCTCAAATTTGTGTGAAGAAGTGAGGGATGAGGTGCCGTTTTGAAATTGAGGTGAGGAGAACTTTTAGAATTTCTGAAAATATTAAGTTATAATAAATTTATTTTCAAGAAAAATGCCTCCAATTTGATAGTTCTTTGAATATGAGGTAGGATAGGGTTATAATACCATAATAAAAATTAATTTAGAAATTTTTTGGTGTTGTTTTAAACCTTATTATTTTGATTAACCCTTAGTTAACCAATTTTAATTTTAACTATGGTAACAACTTTTTCAATATTAAATCATTATAATTTTTACTTATAAGTTGAAAATTGGACCATAAATGGAAAATTTATGATGTTTTAGAACATATAAATAATTACTTGTTTTATTTTAAGATTCTTATTATTTTTTAATAATTTAATAAAATATTATTTTGAAAAAATAAAGTTTTTGTCAATTTTGACTCTATTCATTTAATTTGACCTAAAAGGCATAAAAAAAAGTTGGAATTGGAATATAATATTTTAAAAAAAACTAATTATTCATTTTAAAACATAAAATTCATGGAAAACTATAGATTACTCTAATTATATCACTTTTAAATTTTTTTAAAATCATTTATTTTAATTTTCAAATTAATTGAATAAAAATAGTTTTGGCATTGTGTAATCATTTTAGGTAAATATATATTACCTAAAGATTATAAATAAATTAACATCATGAAAATAATTTCATTATATATAAAATTACTATTAATATTCATTCATAACTAGTTTTTTTCTTACGTGAACATATAAAGGATATTTAAAGCTAAGAGAGTGACATTTTGTAACTTTCATTAATTTAAATAATAAATAAATAATTTTCACTGAAAAGTGTCTGTTAAACTAATAAATTTAAATAATATTTTTATAATGTTAAAATTAAATTAATCCAATAATAATTCATGTGAAAAATTATGGTCGTATTACTAATTTTTAATCAAGATTATCCCAATTTACCCTTTACCGTGGTGATAAATTTTACCATGGTTACTATTCATATTAACCAAAGATAAAAGAGGCCTATTTACCAAATTTGACCCTCTTGATTTTAAATATGTTATTTATTTCACCTAATTCAATACATATAAATATTAGAATTTCTTTTTAAAGTAAGTGTGAAAAATGAGATAAAATTCCTTTTCGAAAAAACAACATTTTAAGCCTAAAACAAGATTTATTATTATTATATTCCTAGAAAAATATTTGTTGAATGTTTTAAAAAATTTATAAAGTAAATAATATATAAATTTCAACAAAATAATTCACCAATGGGTATTAATTTAATTTATTAATATAAAAAATACACTCCATGCATAAAAACTGTTTTTCATAAAAATATTTTAATTTTTATTCAAATGTTTTTTTTTCATTTATATTAAATTGATAACCAATGAAATTATTTTATAAATATATAATAATTTTTTTAATAATTTATTTATTCCCATTCATACCCATTAATCCATTATCTAGGTGATTATTTTCAATTTAAATAAAAATATTTTAATAGTACATCACGATTTGTTTAAACTCTCTGTTTTGTGTAACGTAAGCTATAAAAGAAATAAAATTATTTAAATAAAAAAATTTCATAAAACGTTTGGGGTGTTACATTATACCCTTATTAAAATTACATTCTCCCTAAAAAAATTTCACTTTGGTACAAACAAATGAGGGTACTACTACCTCATTACATCCATAGTGTAGTAACCCCGATCCCAATAACACAGAGTTGGTGTCTGATTTATTACATTGGAATAATATATAATGATAAATATCCTAAAATAAAAAATAGTTTCTTAGACTTTATAAACTATATACATACTTTATTCCCATATTACATTTGAAAATAAAAATTTCATCATAATTGTTTTCAAGAAGAACATTATTTCCTCTAGAATATCCTTGCACATGAATCATAAAACATTTCATAGAATCCCAAGGAAAGAAAAAATAGTGATATCAAATTCTCAATAAGGGTTAAGTAAAGTGGAATATATCATAAATCAATAAATAATAATCAATACAGAAAGATAAATAACTGAAAACACCATCAATTTAATCAATTACTTGGTTATCATAATTATATATAGAATAATCAATATGGAAAGATAAATAACTAAAAACACATTCCATTTAATTAATAAACAGATAATAAAATGCATCGAGAGAAATTATCGTTGTGAATATATCATGGATAATAATAATTTAATTCTTAAGGAAGGAAACATTTAATTATTGGATGTCATGATCTTAGGCATCATGATACCTCTACCATTATGACCTTTCACTAGACGGTTTAAAACCATTGCTAGAAACCCATTTAATTATAGCTTATTTATTCACCATATATGGCTACTGATGGATCTAGGGGATATATAAATCCAATCCACACCCATCATTTTAGTTCCAAATCATTCCTAATATATCGAATAATCTATTTAATTCATGAACAATATACCTTATAATCAAATATCCTTATTGATTAATTAATACAGATTTGTCAACATTTTCCCAGATAAAAAAATAAATTTCAATTTAGAACAACATATATAAAAATGATATACATTTTAATAAATAAACATATCCGTGATAAATAATATGGATATTTAGGGGGAATTTAATTCCTAATGATCGTAAGAAAGTGAATATTTCTAGGTAAAGTCAATGAATACAAAATATAATCAATAAAATGAATGTTAATACATTAATTAATCAAAAATGTCATAAACCATCCATAGATTTAATAGTGATGGTATTAATACAACATATACTTAGTGGAGAATATGTAGAATAAGAGTTTTTATCATTGATGAAAGTAAATTCTATTGAAAGATCCTTTAAAACATTCTTAAAGAAAATAAAAATTTTCACTTTAAAAGTCACCTTCAAAAACAAATTTTTTCAAAATATTTTGAAAATAATATTAATTTAAAATAACCTAGGAACCTTTTAGAATAATCTTCAAAAAATTTAATTGGTCATGATGGCTGGAAATTCCATTCATGATATACACATTAAAACAAAGACTCCTTTAACTTTTTTTTATAAAATCCAAACAAGAATTGTTCTGAAAATGACATGAATATTACTTTCAATTTTTTTTGTAAAAATTTAAAAATATGTAAAAATTTATTTAATAAATCATTTGGAAAATTTTAGAATTTTTTTAAAACAAATTTTAGAAAACATGTTTTTGGAAGAAAAAGGAGTTTTCGATCAAAGAGAGTAATGAATTTTTATTTTATTAAATTAGTTTCAAAATCATTTTAAGTACCAAAGAGTGGTAAAATGGTACTATTACTTGAAAAAATTAAATAATAAATAGTTTATAATAAAATTATTGTGTTTATTAAACAATTATAAAATGATTTCCTTCAATGTAAATTCAAGTATAAACAATCCTGATTAAAATGAGATTGTGAAATAAACCCTTACAAAGATCATAAAGTTTAAGTGAGAATTAATTGATGAATCCATTTTGTGCATTGAATTTAAATCCACATGAAATAATTGTAAATAGAAAATAGGATAGTCTTGAGTCATTACACACATAATCTTATAATATCAAAGACAACAAAGAAGTAATATAACCTAATGAAAAGTATTTGAGTTGTGAAAGTCTTTACCACTTGGTAAATTTTAGGAGAAATCCCCTTGGATAAAATAATTAAAATTGGAACTTAAAATAACTTGAATTATTAATTACATATGATATTACATTTTAAAGGAGAAGTGTATACACCGTATAAAAGGAATTTGGTGCAAAACATTACAATTTGCCTCAATAAAATGAAATTTAGATGAAATACATTACAAATATCATATCATTGAAGTGAAGATTAATAAATGAATATATTATGTGTATAAATTGTAAATCCCCATAAAACAAGTGTAATTAAAACATAAAATAATCAATGGTCTTTACACACATAATCTTACCATAACATAGTCAATGAAGTATATGTTTAACCTAATGAATGGAATTTGAGTTAAGAAATCCTTGACCTCACTCTTCCTTTTGGTTGAACAATATTTAAAAATATTTATAGTGGTTTTAAACATATTATTTAAATATAAAAGAACCATATTAATATTTATAATATCATATATTATCCTTTTAAAACATCTTATCACCCATTTGTTAATAATCTTTCATTATTTATATTGTTTTAGGTGTTAATTTCCATGTTTTCTCATTCATGATTTTTTATGAAAGTTCTAGTTCTTGTGAATATTATACAGTTCCATCCAATCTAGAATAATAATGATGGAATTATTTTCATATTTATAGATAAATTATTATTTTTATACCAATCATTAATGATCGGTTTTATAAATTAAGTATGTTAGAATCATGGTGATGATAGGCCGTACATACACATGAATAAAATTTCCATTTTTTAATGATCATTATGTAAAGGTGGTAAGTGAAATTAAATATTTAAATAATAATATTTATATCATAAATGAAATATTTTTTCTTAAAATATAATTTTATATATCATCCATGTGGTGTGGGGATGAAAATAGAATCACATAGTTTTGTGAAGGTTATAGTCCATGCGTACACGAACGATGTTATCATCTTTAAGTGAGTGAAAAGGTAAAAAATAAAATTATATATTATATTTTAAAAAATATAAATATGTCATTAATATAGTAATTGTTTCATGTATGTCACATATATTCATCAAATTTATCCTTATTAACTTCCATGTAAAGTGTTAGTGAAAAACGAATCACATCACTTTGCGAGATAGTAGTCCTCCATACGCACAGGTGAAGTTGTCATATCCTTTATGAAATGACATTTAAATATGTATATATTCAATAATAACTCTATAGGTATAATTGTTTTTATAAATATATTTTATATCCATCATCATACCCAACCATGAGAGGTGGTAATGGAAAAACTAATGACATCGGTTTGAGAGACGGTAGTCCGCTGTACACATGAATGGTGATTTTGTAACCCATTTTATGGAATTAAGGGTTGTTTCTAGGTCATGAAATTAAAAAAGTATCATTATATTTAAAATATCAAGGTTACTATATCATCATGGTTTAATAATAATTGAAGGACGTGTATGAAGAAATAAAATATAATTTATCATTAAAGAATGTTCCCTCTTTTTCGTGTAATCTCCTTAGGTTTTCATCCAAAGAAATGTTCTATGGGATGATCCCATTAGGGGCACCATTCTGAGAGGTTTTCCCCTGTCTCCTCCAGTCTTCTTCTCCTCATGTTGGCTCGGCTTCTCCTCTATGCGCTCCTCCTCGGTGATCTGGTGGTGTGTGATTCCTGGTCCAATGACGGTGTCGACGACCTCGTGGGCATGGCCATCTTAGAAAAGCTCATCATTTTTCATCCTTTCCTCTCCCTTCATATTTTATAGTTAGGGTTTCATTTGGAGGTGTGGTTCATATCCATTGGTCGAGACCCAGCCTCGGTGGTCGTAGGGTTGCTGCCTCATTTTCAGTCAGATGGGAGTGCAGGAGGTGGTTTGCTTTGATCTTCACGGGAGGGTCTGATGGCGGTGACAGGATCTATAGATCTGACTTATGGTGAGGTTTTCTTGGATTCTGACAGTCTTCATGACACCTGGATTTGATTTTTCAGTTCATTGGTGATGAATTTTTGACCTTTTGGAAAGTGGGTTGATGTAGCTGGATTCGCAAAAGGGTTCATTACACCTGTTTTTTGGTTTCTTGTTTGTTGCTAGAGATGCGGTTCATGGTAGTGTCAAGCCAAGGAAATGGAGGGATTTTAGTTGTGGTGTTCCAGTGTGGATATTACCTAATGTATTTCTTCATTTTGGTTTCTGTTGACTTTGATTTCTGGACGCTGCAAATATATTTTTGTTTGTTTTTGCTGAAGTTTGATGTGGAAATTAAGAGTTGTAGGTGGTGGAGCTGTAGATTGGATCTATAGGTTCTATTGTCCTTTGGTTTTGTTCGGAATGAGGAAAGTTATGAGTTTTTGGTTTTTAGGGTGAGTCAGATTGACAGTGCTGGAAGATGGAAGGATTTCAGACTGGAATGGCATTCCTTTTGTAACCATGGGATATAGCTGGATCAGTGGCATACCTTAGGAGGATGTTACATCAAATGGATGGGGTCTAAAACAGTTGAGAAGGATTAACCTTTTTTATATTTTATGGTTTGGTTTTTTTATTATGTTTTATTCTATAATTCCTATAGAAAATGCTTCAGATGTGGATTCAGAGAAGTTAGTTTTCACTATGCATAAATTTTCAGATTCAGAATATTGAGAGGGTATGGCCTAGCCATCGTTACCAGGCCTATGCATTTTTTGCACATGACTCTAGCTAATTATTCCTGCATTGATGGAGGCTTTCCAAAATGATGTTTCTGCTCTGAGGGTAATTTCTAGTAGTTTTTTATTGGGACAGAGTCATGTTATTTATTTATTTCTTTGAATCCAAGTGAGGTTTTCCACTTTATCTTGGCTTATCTAAAATAAATAAAAATTGAGGCCTTTGGGCCATTCAATCAGTCATCCAAAGACTTCCAAGGATGGTTTTGTTCCCAAAATAATGAATATAGGATTATAGGATGGAATTTTTGATATGATTTATTTAGTTATTTTGTGAAACAAAAGGGTGAAAATGTTTGAGGAAGAAAGAAGAGGGGTAAGCCTTTTATAAGTGTGGTGGGTGACACATTTGTAATTTTTAAAAAGAAAAAGGTGTACCCACATTTTTTACACACCAAAAAGGGTCCAAAATGGAGTTTTATCTTTAATTATACATTATAAGGTCAAAATATTTTCGTATAATAGATTTTATACAAGTTTTTAGGCCATTTTAACCCTTATCTTCTTAGTTTAACCCCCTAGTAAATGCATTTTTACCTTAATCGAGATAAATAATTTTTATTATTTTAACTACTAATTTTGGTAAAAAATTAATTTTAAACTATCAGATAATATAAGTTATTCTGATAAAAATATAGAATCCAATTTTCAAAATTCTATTCACATAATTTGAAAAATTTAATTTTAAATTAATCCTATAGACGTGACAAGAAAACGAGTTTTCAAATAGAAAATGTTCAAAAGTATACAATGTTTTTATATCAAAAATCAATATGAAAATGATTCCAATGAATTAAATTGTATTTATTGATATATAATTGAACTAAATTTACTTTAAAATCAATTTTAAAAATAATTTATCATTATAAATAATTTAAATTATAAGAAAAAGTTTAATTAAAATTCAGTATTTTTCACTATTCATCAAAAAAATAAACATTCCATAAAAATCAAAAAAATTCACCATTAGATAATTTTAATGTTATTATTTCAAAAATAATGTTAATTTTATTAAATAAATTTTATAAAAGTGGTAGGAATTAATTTAAATTATGTGTGAAAAGAGCGGCTAAACCATCTTTTTGAAAAAATACAATTTTCAGAAAAGAGTTATTTTTCTTTTAAATGATTATTATTTTATTTATAATAAATATATAACCATAATTTCTATAATTTAGTTTGTACTATTCATTCCCACTTATTTAATGGTCACATTATAATGGTATACTATATTTTTTTCATTTACTCTTGGGGTTGTGTGTTCCGTAAGCTATCGAAGAAATTATATTTAAAGAAATATATTTTTGGGTTGTTTAAGATTGGCGTTGAAAGTAAAATAAACTATGAAATACAATTTTTTAATTTTTTAATTTTGGGGTGTTACACTTAGGTTCCCATGTAGCTTCCTTGAGATGGTTGTTTTTTCACCAAATTTTGTTCGGGTGAGTGGTCTTGTTTAATATAAATTTCTATCTACAATATAGAATAACTACTAGTTATTCTTCAGAAGAAATATCTTACTCCAAAATTCAAATATATAAGATTAGTACATGTGGCGGATTAGATATGTACTTCCTTAGGAGAGATACTTAGAACAAATCCTGATCTTGAGAGAGATTCAGTGGAAGCACGAATAGAAAAGACACCATCCTCATATGATCAAGAATTTCAAAAGGACCGATATACAAAGGGTTTAGATTTACATTATTTCTAAATATCATCACCCTCTTATGGGTATATATTCATGGGAATAAATTGCAATGAACCTAAAAATATATCTATTTCAAATTATTTTCAGCATAATATTTTTTCAAATTTGAGCAGCTCTTATGTGATGTTGAATGGCTCTAACCTTATCTACCATTTTCTCATATAGATCAGGTCACAATTGATTTATTTATCTACCTTATTTCCAGCATATTGGATTTCTAAACTTCTTACCATAGAGGTATTCATAATGGTAAATATAAATACTAAAATTAAAGCTATTATTGTAGGAAAATTCCACCAAAGGAAGATGTTGATCCAAACCACCTTTCAAATCCATAGGGGAAGATCTCAACATGACTTCTAGATATTAATGGTGTTTTTAGAATTACCATCTATCTAAGGATGATAAGTAGTGATGAAAAATATCTCTGTATCTATAGCCTACTGAATACTTCTCCAAAACAATTAGGCAATCCTCAAATTCCGGTCATCTACCATTGATAGTGGTACACCTTGAAATCTTACCCTTTACTTAATGTATAACTCATTAATTTGATCAAGAGAAAATACTATCTAATGGAAATTAAGTGTGATAAATTCATAAGGTTATTGACTAAAACCCATATATCATTATTCCATTTAGAATTTTTAGGGAGTCCAATGAAAAAATACATGGTTCTGTCTTCCAATTTCCATTCTGGTTTGGGTAATGGTTGTAACATCCCCTTAGACATATGTCTCTCAGCCTTAAATTTGAGACATAATAATAACTATGATACAAAATCTAAAATATATCACTTTATTCAATTCCACCATATAAACTATTTCAAATCTCTATACATCATTATACTTCCAGGACAAATTGAGAATGAAAAACTATGAGATTCACCCATCAACTCCTTATTTAAATTTGGAATAGGCAGAACACATACATGGTTCCGAATTCTTATCATTATATCAAAATCAAGTTTGAACTCATGAATATTTACCACCTTATTTTATAGCTCTATATCTTTATTTTGTGCCTATTTAATTTTCATTTATATAGATGGTTTAATACTTATTTTAAAAAGATAATATTTATCCCCTTCCATCAAGTTTTCAAGATCTATACTATGAATTTCTAGAAATGCTGGATCTTTTGTGATCCTCATCATAGACAAAATTGTGTGATATTTTTTGATAAGAAAATCTTCCACCTTGTTTGGTTTTATAGGGTGGTAATGTATTAAGAATTCATAATCATTAATCAGCTCCAACCATCTTATATGGCTCATGTTCATCTTTTTTTTATGTGAAAATATACTTTAAACTTTTGTGGTTAGTATAAATATCACTCCTTTCTCAATAGGGATAATGAATCGATATATTTAATGAAAAATTATCACATCTAACTCCAAATAATGATTTGGGTAATTTTACTCATGGAGATTCAATTGTCATGAGTCATAAACTATAACCATATCATTTTCCATGTGGAAACATCCTGATCCCTTCTTTTAGGAATCACTATAGATCACAAACTCTTCTCCACTATAGGTTAGTGTGATAATATGTGTGATGACTAGATTTATCCTTAGTTCCTTGAAAAATTCCTCACATTTATCCATCATAAGTAACTAGCCTCCCTTTTGAGTTAACATTATGAGTGAATTCTATAACAATTAAAAATTATCCCTAAAGCACTGATAATATCCTACCAAACCCTGAAAACTATGGATGTCAGTCATAGTGGTTGGTATGATCCAATGTTTAATAACTTTTATCTTTGAAGTATCTATTGATATACCCTCACTTAAGATTATATAACCCAAGAATGAATCTTTATGAATCCAAAATTCATACTAGATTTTTTTTCATAAAACTTCTTCCTTAGGGACTTTAGAAAAATTCTCAAATGATATTCATGATCTTCCTTTATCTTTTAATAAATATATTTTTTTTATATAGAATACCAAAAACTGATCAAGGTAATATATAAAGACTCCATTCATTGAACTTGTGAAGATAGTGGGGGAATTAGTGAGACTAAATTGTATCACTATAAATTTATAGTGTCCATACCTTATATAAAATGTTATATTAGGTATATCCTCCTTCTTGAACTTCAATTGATGATATCTATAATGATGATCAATCTTGAAAATGTATTGAGATATATATAGTTGATCAAACAAGTCATCAATATAGGGTAGATGATACTTTTTCTTGATAGTGATTTTGTTAAGTTCTCAATAATCAATGTAGAGTATCATTTATCTCTCTATATTCTTAAAAAATAGGATAGTTTAACCCCAAGGTGATGCACTTGGATAAATTAATCCATTGGAAATATTCTATTGGAGTTTCTTATTTAATTATTTAAACTCAATCATGGCATTTTTATTTAGATTCTTAGAAAAAGGTGTAACACCAGGTATGATTTCTATTGAAAAATAAACTTTAATATTTAGTGGAAGACCAGAAAACTCTTCTAAAAAACATTAATAATATTTTGAAAAGTAGGAGTATCTTCAATGTTGAGTTTCCCCCCAACCATATGAGAAAAATTACCCTTTTTAATAGTAATCATGACCCATAAAATGGATATAATTTACATCATAAGTAAATTTTTATCATCATACTAATAGGAGATCATAGGTTGGTTTGTAATATCTAAAGAAACATCCCTTACTCGGTAATTGATAAGGTTTTATATGGATAATTCCAAACTATTCACAAAATAACAACAAATTAAACTAATTGAATAATGACAAGATATGAAAGGAATTACTTCCCACAAACTTCAAACATAGAATAATCATAGAATTGGTATGAAAAAATTCATACCATTAGGTATTTTTAGTACTATATCAAAATATAATTTTTTATGTAGTATTGTGATACACTTAGAAAATTATTTAGATATAAAATAGTGGGGAGATCTAGAATCAAATAAGACTTTATCAATTCTAGATTGGATGTAAAGTATACCTTTCACAAAATTGTTATCATAACTGTTTCCGACGCTTTCGCCGGGGCTCGCGCATCCGTCCGTCCGCGGAGGAGGAAGCGCTGTGCTTGTTTCCCCACGTTCCCGCTTTCCAAAGGCGGGTGGCATTCGCTCCTTATTCAGGGACGTCTTCTACTTGATCGAAACAGGATGATGGGATGTCGGTTCTTCCTTCTGTGGATTCCTCCTCAGAACTCTTCACCTAGTCTAGGTCTCCCTCATAGATTTAATACATTGTTCATGAAACTCTTCTGAGTTCCATGTTTCCATGGGCGCCGGTTAATTACACTGCTTCTGTCGGGACATTCTAAAGGGTCCAGTCAGGGAAGCAACCTTCAGTCGAGGGAGTAGTCAGGTTGAGGCATCAGTAGCGTGTCTGGATGCTGGGGAACCTGGCATGTCTGTCTATTGTCCCTGGTCAGGGATTCTCGAGGGCGTGGAAGCCCGAGGCATCCTACATCGAGCGCGGGGAATTATATGCCATAGACGCATATCTGAGGTTTTCCTCAGCTTCATATGTTTTAACACAAGGTACGCCACGAGTTTAACGTCCAACGGAGACAGATCAGCCCGATCAGAGCATTAGCTAGAATAGATCGGATTGAGGGATTTCCCTTGAAGGGATGCCGATACCGGGGCCAGCCCATGGGCGGCTGTGAAGAGGAGTGTACCGACATGGTCACACCGGGATATGACGATCTGGGCGAGAATCAGGATGGGTGATGGATGAATGGAGTTGAGGGGGAATGAAATGGGACCATCGCAAGGGCGACAGTGAAGTTGGGCTTGAGCCTTGAAGAGGCTTCCTACATATCCCCGTGGCAGGGAATCAAAGTCCGCGTAGTTCGGGATGGTGCCAGTGAACTGACGTGAAGGTGGAACTTGGCCCGATGGATGTTGTCAGCGAACCAACGTAAAGGTGGACCTTGGTCCGATGTGTCGTCGAACCGACGTGGAGGTGGACCTTGGTCCGATGGGCATTGTCAGCGAACCGACGTGAAGGTGGACCTTGGTCCGATGGGTGGTGGGCTTGAACCTCGGGGAGGCTTCCTACGTACCATGCCTTGACATGGATCAAAGACTTCTTAGTTCAAAGGGTTTCATCGGTGAACCGACGTGAAAGTAGACCCGTGGGTCCACAAGTGGTGGGATTGAACCTCGGGAAGGTTTCCTACGTACCATGCCTTGACATGGATCAAAGTCCTCGTAGTTCAAAGGATTGATGGAATACAGTTTAACGTCATGCGGGACGGTAGTGAACCCTGACGTGAATGAACGCCGGGTGGTGGGTGTCGGCGAACTGACGTAAATGATGGACCTTGGTCCGATGAGAGATGGGGGCTTGGCACACCGGCAAGGAGATGGTCTGGGCCAATGATTGTTGGTCCTAAACCTCGGGGAGGCTTCCTATATACCATGCCTTGACATGGATCAAAGTCCCTGTAGTTCAAATTGTGGAATATAGTTTAACATCATGCGGGACGGGGGTGAACCGACGTGAATGAGGTCGGAACGACCGGATGGTGGGTTTGAACCTCGTAGAGGCTTCCTACGTACCACGCCTTCACATGGATCAAAGTCCTCGTAGTTTGGGTTTGTCACAACGGATTGCCGTCAGACTGGAATTGCAGTTTAACGTCGTGATGGACGCAGGTAGAACTCGACGTGAGTTGGATGATGGGTGGGCTTGAACCTCGTGGAGGCTTCCTACGTACCATGCCTTGACATGGATCAAAGACCTCGTAGTTCAAATGGGTGTGCAGTTTAATGTCATGCGGGATAAGGGGCATACAGTTTAATGTCATGTTGGACGGGGCGTGCAATTTAACGTCATGCTGGACGAGGCGTGCAGTTTAACGTCATGCTGGACGAGGGTGAAACTCGACGTGAATGAATTACTGAGTAATGTGGCTTGAACCTCATGGAGGCTTCCTACATACCATTCCTTGACAAGGATGAAAGTCATCGTAGTTCACCGAATAAAGGTGGGGGTCAGGGTCGGTGCTCACTCTAAGCCCACGTGAGTCATGCTCGGTGTGAGAAACAAGAGGTTGCAAGGACCTGACGATCACGTCGCGAAGGATGCGTCCATGAGAAGCGAAGAAGGGATTACGCGTTAGGTGGCCCATGGTGCTGGGACTTACTCCAGGATGGAGGCCCAAAGTGCGACAAAGCGCAGCGAAAGAGGGACTCAGGACCAATGATGGGAGGTGCCTCGTTCCCTATCACGCCCTCCACTGACCTTGGTAGTGGGGAAGTACAGAGATGCAGGGGTGCAGCCATCCGTTGTGGAACTAGGGTTGCCCTTCTCCGGAGAACATACGCCACTCCAATATGGAGGATATCATCCCTTGTGGATGGGTGATTCCACTCCCGTGGAGACGAGTGGCCTAAAAAATGTTCGAGCTGGGGGGACCCTTCATGAGAGGCATGAGGTCGGGTCACAGTATAACGTCATGTGTTGAGGACTTGGTGCTTGGCAGTTTAATGTCCTGCAGCTCGGACGAGGTGGGTTCACTCCGCACCCCTAGGACATACATAACCGGTACCCTCTGGTCCTTGGGGGAGGGAAGGTACCAGTAAGTCTGTGGTCAAGGGGGGTTGTGGAGCGAACCATCAAGGGGTCCACGTTAGCATGGTTATGTGAAGAAGCAATAGTCGTTAGCGTGCCTATGCGAAGAAGCATTAGGCGAAGCAACGCTACGGGTGGTATTGTCCATGGGACTTTGAAATCACATCATGAAAACCTGGAGGGTCGCACGGGAAGAGGAATTGCCAAGAAAAGGAGTGTGCTTCGCGAAGTGGAGTGCCTTGGACTTATCACGGGGCATAGGTGTGAGTGGAGGGTGCTTCGCGAAGTGGAACAGTATTCACGGAGCACTGCCTCACGAACAAGAGGTGCCTCGCGAAGCAGGGTCCTGTTCAGTAGTGTGCTTTGCGATGTGTAGCGATCCTACCTTAGCATAGGGATCACTAGTACAGGTTGGGTGTTTCCCGAAGCATAAACGGTCCGCGTCTGCCCGGGTTCCCTTGGGAATACCCTTCCTTCGCGAATGCCCTTGAGCTTCGCGAAGGGCATCCCTCTCGGAAGAGGGGCTTAAAATGATTCAAAGCGAAGGCGTCACATGAAGTAGAAGTACCTCGCGGAGCTCATGATTCCCGGGGGCAAAGGGTGCTTCGCGATTCGGGAGAGGAGATACCGAAAGGTCGGATTGTCCATCCTTGAGACTCAGGGGGAGTCTAGTATTTATAGGTAAGGGTCGCCGTGAAGCAGAACTCGCGTGCCGCCTCAGGTGCTTCGCGGCGCGCTCGCGACCGTCAATGGCGTCCGCGAAGAGTTACCGCCTCTGGAGCTTCACGGCGGGTCGCAAACGTCAAATGCGTTCACAGAGAGTTACTGCCTCTGGAGCTTTGCGGCGTGCTCGCGAACGTCAAATGCGTTCGCGGAGAGTTACCGCCTATGGAGTTTCGTGAGACCACGTTGCTCGGGGGTGCTTCACGTCGGTGCTTCACGTCGGTGCTTCACGAGGCATCTTGCCAACCTTCTTTTTCGTCCCTTCCTTTTGTGCAATATTTTGGCGCCAATAAATTACCCCCCTCAGACTTGGCGCCGCGGAGGGTGAAGGGTCGAAGTCTGAGGGAAAATCGCCAAAATTGTCGGTCGTTCGCGATGCAGCTTCGCAAAGGGGGCCCGCGGTGCTGACCGGGGCCACGGATCGAGACGCGTCGCGATGCTCCACGTGGGTGAGGCGCGCCGCAATGCTCCGGGGTCGTCGCCTATAAATAGGGGGTCAACCTCTTTTGTCTTTACGTGACTTCCTTGTCTTTTTGTGCTCTCGACTTCGTGAATCTCTGCGTACTCCGCGACAGCCCTCCGCGAATCGAGCTTCGCGGCGAACCGCGGGTCTCTGACTCTGCGACCACGTCAAGAAAAATCCTATTTGCCGGCCTAGGCTAGACTTCGCGGCTTGGTCTCGCGACCGACCTTCGTGATTCAGCTTTGCGATCCGTCTTCACGATCCGTTCTGAAAAATTTATTTTCTGAGTGCCATAATTGAAATGGCCCATCAAGAAGCTATATTGGGGGTGCTTGCAGATGCCGCTCGTCGGGATGAGATGACCAACTGTCCTGGCCTTGGGGAGATGGTCTGAAGCCATTCGGACCACGCTTCTTTGACAGATCTGCTATCGGAGGGTCAGAAGGATTATCCGCAGTGCAAGAAACTGCCATTGTATGGCTTCGGGTTTAGGGATGACGTCTTCATCCCGGAGGAGAGTAGGGACAAACCAGCTTGCTGGTTCAGGAGCACACCATGCCAACACCAATGGTTCAGGGCGGCTGAGGGTCATGCGCGGTAGGACTTCACACCCGTCACCACTGACTGTCTCTACAACCATTTGAACGATATTGACAGGAAGCCACTACAACTGGAGACGTCCCCTCCTCTCTACCGCACCATGCTGAAGGAGGCTTTGCAGGATTCGAAGAAGGGATGGTCCGATGAGTGGGACCTGCACCAGGGCAGCAACTTTACTGATGACTGGGCCTGGGCCTACTAGGTAGGCGCCTCATACGAGGAGTTTGGGGCCGATCTGAGGATAGTGGGGTTGTATGAGGCGGCATGGGCCTCCCAATTCCACATTTACCAACCGAAGAAACTGATGCCGGAATTGCTGAGCAGATGGTCTTCTAGGACCAATACCTTTCACCTGCATCATGGGGAGGTGGGCATCAGCCTGTGGGATGTCCACCAGATTTCTGGGGTTCTGATCTTGGGGGCCATGTATGATGATTTCCTCCCTCTCATGAGTGCGTGGGAGGATACAGAACAAATGTCGCGACTGGCGTCAGCGTTGATGGTGCTCGTCCCTAGAGAGGACAAGGAGACAGTGAGGGATGTCCACTTTAGGAGATGGTTCAAGTGCTTCCTGAATTTCCCAAAGAATCGAGAGTTCCCTCTGAGGCCTCTAACTTGTCTGAGGGCGGCCCAACAGGGCAAGGGGCACTCGTATTGGCGGGTCTTGGAGGACAGCCAATGGAAGACTTGGGGTTTCAGTTTCAGCACTGAAAAACAGCCGATAGTCAGGCTGGAGGCGTTCATCGCGGATCTCATCTGCGGTTGGATCCTACCGGTGAGGGATACAAGCATGGGGGTGCGGCCCAGCTCGTTTATTATGGCATCCATGTTAGCCATGGGGCAGCGGATCAATATGGGGATTCCGATGCTCGCCAAACTGTACAGAATGCTACGACACATTAGCGAGGGCAAGAAGCTACCAAGGATATGCGGGCCCTTCCACCTCCTATATGGGTGGATCACAGCGCACATCCGGGGGATTTATGAGTATCTGAACCCCATTTCGCCGCCTGGATCGAACTTCCGCCCCTCCATCCTGAACGCGATCGGGAGCTTCCCATTCAAACTGGCCGTGCCGATGGTGCTGAATCGGGTGTAGAGGGCGGATGAGTTTAATTTCCACCCCTTCCCATTGCCGACGGGGATACTTACTGATGACGGGCAGGGAACGGAAGAACATCGGGCTTACCTCCTGGCCTTTCGAAGTGGAGTTTTGGTGGAACGAGTAGATCGTGAGCCAATCTACGAACCGTACACCCCGCATCGGTTTGCGAGGCAGTTTCGGTGGCTCCAGCAGCTGACCCCGCCGTTATACTGGGAGGTGCATCATGAGGAGCACCCGTGTGTGATGAGGCAGTTGTGGCTCATGTTCACACGGGAAGATGGGAAGATACGAATTACATTGCCTCCATCCACCGCCTCTTTTGGATTGGTGAGGGAGTATGCCATTAGTTGGGAGGCTGCTTACTCAGGGGAGATGCTAAAACAACTAACTATTTGGGTTGGTGACAGTGGGCCCCCTCTATCTCGAGGTCGGGGTCGGAGGGCGGCTAGGGCCGCTCGCGGTAGCAGGGCTTCCATGGCAGTGAGACCCACACCGACCGAGGGTATGGCAGTAGCGGCAGATTCGGTGATTCCGGAAGAGCAGGGCCATCCGGAGGGGCAGCCACCGACGGGATTCCAGAGGATATCCACTCAGGCTCCGGGGAAGCGCCTGCGTCATATCGGCATGGCAGAGGATGCTGTCTTCTCGGATGCCTGGGACATTTGGGATGTCAACCGGCAGTTCCTCAGCCCACCCGAGATATGGCCCCACCTAAATCGCTTCGGGATGGAATTACCGGGCATAGGCCCGGCCCGGGCTGGATTCATGGCGTCTCCGGCGGAGGCAGAGCAATACCTGGACGAGCTGGAGGATTACGTCCACTCCAGTGGTGTCCGTCGCCCAATGAAAGACCGGGAGAGGGTACTGTTGAATCAAACGGTCCCCCCACAGTTATCGGCTACTGATCTGATGGAGCGCTTCCCCCTGCTGGAAGAATCAGAGGACTCCTCTCGGGAGGATGAGGCTGGAGGAGGGAGTCCGTTGGAGGAGGGCGAGGTCAGAGATCAAGGCTCAGATTCCGACGATTTCGCAGAGGCGCTCGAGGTAGCACTCTGAAATTCTTTCCTTACGATATGTTCTTGGGTCACTATGGACTTCTCACCGATGTTTGATCCATTTAGGAGGAACTTGTTCACAGGCCTCATTCTCGCCCCTCGGTGGGTGATGATGCGGGACCTTCAGAACCCGCACCTATGGCTGCATCCAGTTCTGTGTCTGGTGGGACCAGAGCACCCGAGGAGGCTCTTCCGGAATCTCCAGACCTTCCAACAGTATACGGAGGGCCTCGCCTCGGGGTCTCGTCAGTACCGGCTCAAGAGCAGTGCCAGGAGGTCGATCTCCGTAAGTTTCCTCTACCGGTTTCCTTGTCGTCACATGTAGACTATGCCAACTAACGTTTATGTCCCTCTCCGTCGTACAGTTCTCCGACTGGCGTGGGCTGCTGTGGCAAGACTGGTCGGGATGTCTGGTGGCATCCCTCATAGGGGCATGCCAGTGATGGTGGAAATAGTACCCCCATCTCCTCAAGCTGCGACACACATCATCACTGGCGGGACCACCAGCAGGGTCGCGCCTGAGGTTATCGAGGTGGACTCTGATGAAGAGGATCAACCGGTCAGTCCCAGTCCTATCGCGCCTGCTTCGACGCCAGGTGCCATACTGGATTCAACACCAGATGTAGATCCTGCCTAGGATTTCTTGCGGGCGTATCCCGTGTACGAGCCTTCCAATCGTGCAGACTGGGACGAAACGGCCTCTGACGAGGGGGACAGCAGCATAGTCTGCCGCTGGTCGTGGAAGCTAATCACGTGCTTTATCAAGGACACCCTCCAAGTGCAATGGTTGTCCGAAATGGATAGACTCCACTCGCGGTTGTGCAAACTGTGTGCTGGGGGAGTGGATGCCCAACGTCCTCACACACTCATCCGAGATCTTATGGCTAAGAAGATCCAGGAGCATGATCGTGGGCTCAGCGTGGGCTGGCAGTAGAGGAAGGTGACCAATATCAAGAAGCTCTAGGAGGTTGAAGGCGAGGTCCAACAGATGCAGACTCGGGCAGATGAGCTTTCAACCTCTCTTAATGCACAATCTGAGCTGGTCTCACGGTTGAAGGCCCAACTGGCAGAGGCAGAAGAGCATATAAGGCAGGCCTCAGGAAAGATGGTTGTCGTTCAAGCTGGCATAGAGAGGGCCAAAGCCAAGGCTGACGAACTGCGCCCCGCCGCTACTAAGGAGGAGCGGGAGCTAAGTCAGCGGCATCAAGCCTTGGACGCCACAAGCCAACAGGTGGCGGAGCTGCAACGCTCTTTTGACGGGTTCAACCCGTCCATGGGGGGAGTCGACCCCCAGGTATTGTAAAAAACCAAAAACCTTTTATTGGTACTTTCGTGCTTCAATTTTTTTCTTTCTTTGTTTTGAATTCTGTAGCGTGCACGATTTCCACCATTTTAATTTCCTTGTTACATCCCTACAATGTTTGCAGGACGTTCGGTGACAATTCCCCAAGCCCACGTGGGTCGAGCCCGATGTGAGAAACAGGAGATAGTTGCCTTCTCGTCCCACCTAACATTGGAGTGGAGACCATGCTCTGGGCATCTGGGGTTCGGATTGGCAGTCCGGATTTCTGAAAGATGGGAGAGGCTTGACCAGAGAAGGAAGTTTCCAGGATAGCCGAATTACCGTTTCTTCAGCGTGCTCTTATGCACGAACGATGCAACGCCAGGGGCTCTGAAATCGGTCCAAACAGATGAAAATGGGAAGTGTGAATCACGATACCCAAGATTCGGAGCACTGTGGGGATGACGTGACAATAAAGGACAACCATTAACCGTGGTGGAGAAGCAGTATCCTTACTGTGTTTGCCTGTAATGGGGACAAAAATGATGGTCAACCATTGAACATGTTCGAAACATGGGACCATGTCACAAATATTGTCGGTCAATATTTCGGGACATTGACCCAGGACAATTGGCGGACCATAGGTCAAACATCCTATTGTTAGGGGGTCCTTCCAAACATGACCATTCTTCCAGAACGTTGGCCCAGGACGGTAGGTGAGCCGATGCGGCATGAGACCAGGCTGTTAGGGGGTCCCGTGAGACATGAAAGGGGACGAGGGTCCGAATAAGGGGCACGCAAAGCGTGGAATATAGAGTGATGGTTTTTCCGAACATAATCCAACACTCAGGTAGTTACACCACCGTGGTGGGAGTACACCATATGGGCTCATTGGTTTGATCATGGATCATTCCTTCTTTCAGACAGGGCCTCTCTGGTGAGGGGGTCTGTCACTTCCCAATGGGATCTTGGGGCATCCTGAACTTGTTCAGGGAAAAAATACTGCTACATAGTTCCCCCCAAGGGGTCAGGCCAGAGGGCCGGAAATGGGGAGGAACGGGATTTTGCGATTCCTGAGGCTGGACCCTTGGTGAAATGCCTGGGTGTCTCTACGTATCCCATGAGGATGGAAATCAATCCATACATAGTTCTGGAAGCACAATGTAGTCATAGACCAACACTAACAAGTGAAATCCTCACTGGCAGAGGCTCTGGTACATCCCATGATTAACATGGGGCATCTTGAACTTGTTTAGGGTAGAACCGCAGTTTAGTGTCATGCATTGCGGACACATGGACTCCTGTATTTTAACGTCATACGTTAGGACGTGGAATAAAAGGTAAGATCCCAGGGAGCGTGTGTCGCGGTAGATATGAAACCAATGTGAATGAGGACTTGGAGTCCAAATCGCACCATGTACCCCTGGAGGAAACTATTTAGGTCGAGGGACCAAGAGTGAGGATCAGGCTGGCCCCGAAGTAGAGTGGTCGGGCGTTCCTACGTATCCCATGAGGATGGGAATCAAGCTGAATGTAGTTATGCAAGCACAGTTTAACGTCTTGTGGGACGATGAGAAACCTGGCCATGTTGGTACACATCCCGCCAAAACTACTAAGCCCACATGAGTCGTGTTCGGTGTAGGAAACAAGCAGTAGTGGTGGGAATTTCCTGACAAAAAGGGGCAGGTTAGGGCAAAGAGATGCTCGGTGAATACCGGCGCAATGACACTAACACGGTCATTTAGCGCACCTAGATGCGCAAAGAGAAAGAGCCGAGTATGGTGGAATTCCACTTGAACATGAGGAAGTGGAAATGTGTGAATCATGGTGCTCGAGATTCAGATCACGATGATGGCAGCGTAATGATGGAGGATAACTGTTTACCGTGGCAGAAACCCAGCGTCCATATCGCGTTAGCCTAGAATGGGGACAAACAAATGAGGGTTGACCGTTGACCATGTTCGAAACACGGGACCATGTCACAAATGTTGTCAGATATCCGTAGGGACGTTGGCCCGAAACTATTGGAGGGCCCTTAGGTCCAGCATTCATGGAGAGCCCTTAAGCCTAGTATCCATGTCGTCTGAGGGTCCTTTTGGATGTGGGAGAGGATGAGGATCCAAATAGAAAGCTCATGAAGCATGGTCATGGGATGAGGAGGATGTCCCTATGAAAATCCCACACTTCGAGCTCTTTGTCAAAACACATCTAAATACGACAACGAGACGTATTAGATAGAGGGAGCAGATTCCTTTCCCATAGGGAGATCTTAGTTTAGGGTCGTAGAATTCGGACCATGGATGGGAAGAGACATAAGAGGCACATGGTGGAGTAACTCAAACACCTGGTGTATATAGGAATAGGGGGTGTGTGCGGTACAATGAACAACCTGACGTGAATGAGGACGTAATCCCATATCACATCGCACGACCCCTTTGGGAGAGGTTTTTGGTCAAGGGACCGAAAGATAATGTTAGGCTGGGCCAGGGGGGAAGTGCCCGGGCGCTCCTACGTATCTCATAATGATGAGAATCAAGCCTCACATAGTTCTTGAGGGACCTTAGACCATGAATGGGTAAATGGAGTAGGGGACGCATGGAATCAAGACCCGATGTGAAGGAGGACCTAATCCCTACATACCATGCGTTCTCTGGGGAAATGCTCGAGTCGAGGGACCGAACACAAAGGTTAGGCTGGGCCCGCAGGGAAGTGTCCGGGTGCTCCTACGTATCTCATAAGGATGAGAATAAAGCCATATGTAGTTCTGAAAGGTGACACGGTAAGGTACCAGTGCCAGGGGAAAAGGGGAGTGCGGCCGTGGCCCTTTCACTAAAAGAAGCAGAATTTGATAAATCTTGTTTGTTCTTTAAGGTGAGTGGTTTTTTTGTGAAGCGACAGGCCTAGAGTAGTAGGTCATGGTGTCACCACAAGGATCAATCCATGATGGGCGTTGACAAATGGCATGGCACGTGACCAATACCCAACGTGATGTCTTCTACAACGAGGTCACCACAATGCAGTGCCGTTTTTCGTCGTGCGGCCAGGACGATAATGTCACAGTTTAGGGTCGTATGATAGGACCAAGCATGCATTTTATCGTCATACAACGAAGACGTAGTGGAGACGATGCTATGCGGGGAATGTGCACAGTGTTATAAAACACAATTGATGGAGACATCATCCCACATCACATTGTACGCCAATCGGAGAGGGATACCTTAGGCCGAGGGGCCTATATAGAGGTAAGAGATGAAACAGGGGGAGAGACTGGCTCCCCAAATGGGTTGTACCCGAAGACAGGGCGCCCGGGAGGTCCTACATATCCCATGAGGATGGGAATCAATTTGAACGTAGTCCCGGGTGGATCTTAGTTTATGGTCTTAGAGCTCGGACCATGGGAGCCCCAAAGGACGCCATATTGTAGCTTTGTCCCCATGACATGCAAAGGTGAACTGAGGGATAGCGCCAAAAGTGTCGAGATTCCACCTGGACATGATGGGGTGGAAAATTATGTGAATCATGCAACCAACATTCGAGGACTGAAGGGGATAGCGTGACGACAGAGGATTACTGCTGACCATGTTCGCAACACAGCATCCTGTCGCGTTAGCCTGAAATGGGGATAAACAAATGAGCATCGACCGCTGACCGTATTCGCAACGCGGGATTTTATCGATTTTTTGTCCAAAACCCTTGGGGGCGTTGGCCCGTAACGGTAGGAGAGCCCTTGGGCGTTGTATCCAGGCCGTTCTTGGGGGTCCCTCCAGGTGTGAAAGGTAACAGAAGCCCGAATGGAGGGGAACACGAAGCTTGATAAGTGGAAGGAACTTGATAAAGTTGAATCTGACACTCTTGGTCCTAGACCAAAGTACTCTTAACACATGGGTGAACCACTGCAAGGGGTCGAGAGACTCAACTTGAGGGTAACCAAGAGATGGCGGGTTCCCGGGGGAAGGGGGCATGGTGCCCAAAACCTTGTATCATACCTACATATCCCCCTCCTGGAGAGGGATAGACCAAGTGGCATAGGTGACCGGGAGATCAGGAGATCTCTAAGAGGTGGGGCTGGACCCGAATCCTAGACATTCAGGTGGTCCTACGTATCTTATAAGTATGAGAATCAAGCCATACGTAGTTCTGGAGGGTTCCTTTTAATGTCATGCGGTACAAGGAATAAGAGGGCTAACTCTCAAAATGGGGGTGTGCGTGGTGCAACTATTGCAAACCCGACGTGAATGAGGACATAATCCTGCACTACGCCATGCGGTCCCGTAGTCGGGGTCCTGAAGGCAGGACCAGAGAGCCGAATTTTCTGAACTCAAGCTGGACCCAAAGACAGGAAGTCTGGGAATTCCTACGTATCCCATTAGGATGGGAATCAAGCTGAGCATAGTTCTGAGAGGATCTTAGTTTATGGTCATAGAGCTCAGAACAAGGATGGTGGAAACTTCCCGAGTAAGCACATATGTCAACCTGATCCCTAAGCCCACGTGAGCTAAACTCGGCGTGGGAAACAAGGGGGGAAGACCCTTATCGCAATACTTGGGGCACCCATCGGAGGGGAGTCGGCAGAGAGCCCCGAAGGACACCTTTGACGCAACTTGTTCCCCCAATGCGCAGACGTGCACGAAGGAAAAGTACCAAGATTTCCGAGATTCTACTTGGACGCGGTGAAGTGATGAAGGGTGTGAATTGTGTACCCGACATTTTGGGCTTAATGGATTGGCGTGGCGATAGAGGAAAACTATTAACCATGGTGGAAACGCAGCGTCCATATTGCATTAGCCTGAGGTGGGAACAACGAACGAGCATCGACTGCTGACCATATTCGCAACCCGGGATTTTATCGATTTGTTGTCCGAAACCCTCGGGGGGCGTTGGCCCGTAACAGTAGGAGAGCCCTTGGGTGTAGTATCCAGGCCGTTCTTGGGGGTCCCCCCGGGTGTGAAAGATGATGGAAGTCCTGATGCAGGGATACAAAAATCCTGGAAAGCGGGTGCAGACGTGTCCGAGTAAAGCTTGGCATTCCAGGTAATAAACCGGAGTACTCTTAGGCACATCTGTGAACTGCCGAAAAGGGATCGACGAAACAGCTCAGGAGGGAGAGGTACATGGCGTGGTCATTACGAGATCGACGTGAATGAGAAAATAACCTCACGCCACACCCTACAATCCCATAAGAGAGGACCTAGGCCGTGGCCCGGAAAGGCCAAGGGGCCTGATGGTTAGGCATTGGTCAGGAATGCCTGACCTGCTTGTAGTTTAACGTCTTGCAATGAGGACAAGGGTCGGGGAACCGAGGAGGCCAAGGGGCCTGAAGCTGGGCCTCGTAATGGAAGGCGTACGACATGGTACATGATCCTGACGTGAATGAGGACATAGTCCCACACCACACTGTACACCCCGGGTAAGAGGTTTGTCGGAGGGGCCCAAGAAGGCCAAGGGGCCTAAGGTCAGGCATTGGTCAGGAAGGCCTGACCTGCTTGTAGTTTAACATCTTACATGAGGACGGGGGTCGGGGACCCGAGAAGGCCAAGGGGCCTGATGCTGGGCCTCGTAAGGGAAGGCGTACGACATGGTACATGATCCTGACGTGAATGAGGACGTAGTCCCACACCACACCGTACACCCCGGGTAAGAGGTTGGGTGGAGGGGCCCGAGAAGGCCATGGGGCCTAAGGCCAGGCATTGGTCAGGAAGGCCTGACCTGCTTGTAGTTTAACGTCTTACATGAGGACAGGGGTCGGGGACCCGAGAAGGCCAAGGGGCCTGAGTCTAGGCCTCGTAAGGGAAGGCGTACGACATGGTACATGATCCCAACGTGAATGAGGACGTAGTCCCACACCACACCATACACCCCTATGGGGAATCGGGGACGTGGGACCGATCGCTAGCACCACCTGGGGGGAAGTTTGTCACTTCGAGATGGGGCAGAACGAATCACTGCACTCACTGTCTGGGACATCTTTTGGTGGGCCCGTAGATCCAGGACACTGTTGACCATGTTTGAAACACAGTGTTCTTATGGTGACCCGATATGGGAGCAACAAATGAGTGTTGACCGCTGACCAAATTCGCAACGCGGGACTTGCATCAGCTTGTTGCTTGAAAACCCTCCGGGGCGTTGGCCCGTATCGGTAGGAGAGCCCTTGGGCATGGTATCCAGGCCGTTCTTGGGGGGTCCCTCTGGGTGTGAGAAAAAATGATGGAATCCCAGTCAAGGAGTGGGTGAAGCATAGCTGTATCCATCCATGAAAGAGGCAAACATCTCCAGGGGGGATGTGCAGCCGGATCGAGGCTTGCTTGATGTGAGTTGGGGAAAGAGTGTGCACCCTGCCATATGTCTTAACTCTAGGGGAAGATTTTGGATTTTGGGATGGGCCAATAGACAAAATTTATGGGCGTTCCTACGTATCTCATGAGGATGAGAATCAAGCCATACGTAGTTCTTGAAGGCCATGCAGTTTAGAGTCATGCGGTGAGGACGTGGGAGGATAGAAGAACGGGAGTGGGCACATAGTGTGACCCTTACAATCCTTGTGTGAGTGGGGTTGTGTGAGCGGGACTAAAAAAAGCCTACCCCACGCTACACAAAGATCCTCTAAGGAAACTATTCCCAGGGGGGATAGTGGAAGAGAAAATCTTGGGGCTGGGCTCAAGACGAGGCGTCTGAGCGTTCCTACGTATCCCATGAAGATGGGAATCAAGCCACACGTAGTTCTTAAGATGCAGTTTAACATCATGCGGGACGAGGATGCATCTCATTTGGGGATATGTAAGGTACGGCATGTAATCCGACGTGAATGAGGACATAATCCCACACCATACCGTACAATCCCGCAAGAGGGTAAGTCGGGGAAAACCAAGGGGCCTGAGGCCGGACCGCGG
This sequence comes from Viscum album, assembly GCA_963277665.1. NCBI lineage: Eukaryota > Viridiplantae > Streptophyta > Magnoliopsida > Santalales > Viscaceae > Viscum > Viscum album. The sequence continues at coordinate 1,793,355,980 of OY728120.1, read as the reverse complement.
TCAGGGAGACCTGACCCGCTTGCGGTTTAACGTCTTGCGGTGAAGACGGGGCCGGAGGCCAAGTGGACTGAGGCTGAGCCTCAGTCAGGAAGGCCTGACAGGCTTGCAGTTTAACGTCTTGCAGTAAGAACGAGGGCCGGGGCCCGAGGAGGCCAAGGGGCCTGAGACTGAGCCTCGGTCAGGAAGGCCTGACTGGCTTGCAGTTTAACGTCTTGCAGTAAGGACGGGGGGCCGGGGCCCGAGGAGGCCAAGGGGCCTGAGGCTAAGCCTCGGTCAGGAAGGCCTGACTGGCTTGCAGTTTAACGTCTTGCAGTAAGGACAGGGGGATGGGGCCCGAGGAGGCCGAGGGGCCTGAGGCTGATCCTCGGTCAGGATGGCCTGACTGGCTTGCAGTTTAACGTCTTGCAGTAAAGAAGGGGGGTCGGGGCCCGAGGAGTCCAAGGGGCCTGAGGCTGAGCCTCGGTCAGGAAGGCCTGACTGGCTTGTAGTTTAACGTCTTGCAGTAAGGACGGGGGGGGGGGGAGATCTTAGTTTAAAGTCATAGAGCTCGGACCATTTTTCAGTTTATCGTCATGCAGGATGAGGATGCAGTTTAAGGTCGTGCAGTACTTTACAGTTTAAGGTCGTGTTGGACCATAACGTGCAGTTTAAGGTAATGCGGGACCATTTCACAGTTTATCGTCTTGCAGGACGAAGATGCAGTTTAAGGTCGTGCAGGACCCTTTTTTCCCTAGGCAAAGTATCTCTTGAGGAACTTGGCATTGGTGGGAGGGGTTATGCGCTCTCCATACATGGTCACCAAGGAGTATGCTCCATTGGGGTAAACCTTATGGATTATATAAGGCCCTTCCCATTTGGGTTATAACTTGGGCGGTTTCCTACCTGGAATCATTGGCGCTCGAAGGGCCAGTACTAGGTCGCCTTGTAGGAAAGAATGAAGACGAACCTTATTGTTGAAGGCCCTCGCTATCTTATCCTGATGCCTTTCCAGATTGTTCAGGGCACGAAGCCAGTTCTCGTCCAGTGCTTCTAATTCAGCTAGACGGATTTCGACTACCTCATCTGATGTCTGGTGATCATAGACTGCCCTGCGTAACGACGGCAGCTGGATCTCAATGGGTAGGATGGCCTCAGCTCCATACACCAGGGAATATGGGGTCACCTGGGTAGAGTTGTGAGTCGTCGCCCGGTAAGCCCAGAGGGTGCTGGGGAGCTTGTCCGGCCAACTTTTCTTGTTCTGACCAACCATCTTCTGCAGAATGTTGGAGAGGGTTTTTTTTTGAATGCCTCGATCTGTCCATTTTCCTGCGCGTGGTAGCGGGAGGTATGGTTCGACCGGATATCGTACTTGGCGTACAATTTATTTAGTTCAGCCATTCGGAAGTTGGTGCCTTTATCGGTGAGGACGGCGTGAGGGACCCCAAACCGGTGGATAATATTGGAGCTCACAAAGTCGACGATGGAACGGTCCTTGACCTCTTTGATTGGAACTGCTTCTGCCCACTTGGAGAAGAAATCTGTAGCAATCAGGATGAACCTACACTGGCGGGTTGTTGCTGGTGGATATGGTCCCACTACATCAAGTCCCCATACCACAAATGGCCAAGAGTACTTGGTGGGGTGGAGGGGCTCCGGCAGCTGATGGAGGAAGTTGGCGTGAACTTGGCATGCGTGGCATCTCTTGGCATATCCAATACAATCATGGATCAAAGAGGGCCAAAAGTATCCCAACCTCCGGATTTGATGGTACAACTTCGGCCTAGCTTGATGGGCACCACAGGAACTGGCGTGAACCTCTTTCATAACTTGAGGTATCTCTACTCCTTGGATGCAACGGAGGAGGAAACCATCGAAACTCTGTTTATGTAACACCCCAAGATTTCATAGTGTGTTATTTCTTCAAAATAATTTAATAACTTACACTACACGCAACACCGAGTTCAATTGCACCATCACTTACCAAAAAAAAAGCCATTAAAAGAGGTCATGAATAGTATTAAATAAATTTTAAACTTTATATAATCATTATAATTTTAGAATCCATATTATGAGTTTCTTAGTCATAATGCAAGAACAGATTCATTTTCAGTATTGCACTTTTATCAACTTTTGATAGTGAAACCTTTTTAAATACAATATTTTAAACTTTTTGACTAAATGGAGACATCAAAAAATTTAAAATGAAACATCCCAAGCTTCCACGGTACGCTTTCCTTTGAATAAAACAGTAGCGTGTGTTGTACGCAACTTCGAGTTCTAACACACCGTAACCAATCAAACTAGCTGTTATGAATAGTAATACCTACTTTTTGAAGTTATATATATTTTATATTTTAAAATGGACTTCATTTTTGGATTCGGAATATCAAATTTAGCCTAAGGTGAAATTTTGGTACTTTTCGGATAACTTTCATATTTTGATGAATAGTGAAAATTACTAAATTTTAATTAAAAACAACTTTTTTAATCAAAATAATTAATAGTGATAAATTATGAATTTGAGTGGTTTTAAAGTATATTTAGAATATATTTTTACTATTTAATATAATGTTGGTCATTGGACATGATTTTACAGTTAAACCGAACATAAACAAGTGTCAATCTTTTGATAGTTATTATCTCTTAAAAACACGCTTTTTGTTTTGACAGCGGGAATTAATTTTAAATTAATTTCTGCCACTTCTGTGTTTAGAATTTAGGAAAATGGATTCCATATTTGGAATCAGGATGTTCAAATTGTGTAAATAGGTAACTTTTATTTTTAGACATTTTGAATAATTACTGCGGTAAATATTTTATTTACCATGGTTAAGGGTAAATCCGGTAAATAAGGGTTAAAAAAAATAATATTATAATAATACTAAATTACCCTAAAACGTGTCTTAACCCTATTGGTTGATAAATGGTCGACCATGGGCATCTTTGTGTCAATTTTGGGACCCCATGGATCCACTTGTAAGTGATAATGACACTTTATTTTAATTAAGTCAAAATGAATACAAAAATGACACAAGCATATATCTTTTAGCAAAACAATTGTTACATAGAGTTATATAAGTTGGATTTTCGATTATAAATATTCATTAGAAATATAAAAAGATTTCCTGCATAATGATATTTTATTTATAATTTTTAGACATTAAATAATTTATTTTATTTATGACACAATGATGATGCAGTAATTACTATAATAGTGAAAAATTAAAATAATTGATATTATAAATACCCAAATAAATATAATATGAAACTTTTAATGAATTAAACTAATTTTCTAGGATAATATGATATATTAGGATTGATGTAATTGACTTTGTTCAAGTAATCAATCTGTTATGAGTTTCACAAAAATCAACTATTGAATAGTGTCAAAATTGACATAAAAGAGTTCTTAAAACAAATATTATATTATTAATTGATATTAAATTCCTAAAAATCTATGGTTCGGCCAAGAGACTTATATCATGATAGGTTCATCATTAATGGACCACTTGTGGGTCGCTTGTATGTATATAGTAAGTTTATTAACCATATTATATAAAAATACAAAGAGACATTGTAAAAGTGAAACTAATTAACTTAGAGTTAATACTTAAAGATAAGGTTAATATAAGTACCCAAACCTGTCTAAATTCTATTGGTTGAGTGGTTTTAGACCTATCCCCACCTTAACCTTTGAATAATCAACTTTTAAGCCTTTAGAAACCGAATATGAATTTATTATAAATTAATATTTCTAACTTTTCCAAAGGTGCCCCTCACCCCTCTTATAAAAGGGCACTCCTCCTTTTCATTTCTTCACACCTTCAAAGCCTTTTGGTTCGGCCAACCTCTGCCCAAATACTCTCCCAACATCCCTCACTACAACCTAGAGGCCTTAGTTTGATCAGAAAGCCAACCTAAGGAGCCCTTTTGATCAAATCAAAAGGAAGAACCCGAAGAAGAGGTAATGATTTCACCACCATTCTCCAAGTTCATTTCTTCTTCCACTTCTTCTTCCTTTGTTCTTACCATTATAAAATAATAACTCCAGTATCTCACATATACTGTGATGTTATTATAAATATGGTACAATCATATTCAGTATTCTATCCACCCTTTGAATAACATGTCACCATACGTGCGTACGTACGGCTTACCGTCTCCACGAACGCGATGAGATTCATTCTCCATCGTATCCATTCAAGTATAATTATCATTTGATGATTTAAAAATGATGTTTAAGGACTGGATATCATTCTGGATATGAATAAGATACAACAACCATGGCTTATTTAACAAAACATAAAAAAGAAAATGAGTAAGTTAACTCCCGAAACGACGATAATTCTAAGATATTATTAACAAATCAATGTTAAAAGATCATATATGATATCATATTAATATATATGATTCTTGTATAATTTAATAAAAACTATTTCACCATTATACAGGAGGTTAACCTACCCCAACCAAGGAAAAGTACAAGGTAAGGGTTATTTCACAATCTCTTCATTATCCGAGGTTGTTTATACGTAATAATCTACTGGGATTTCTTTATCATCCACATCCATGTTTCTTCGAAATGTATTTCAAAACATTTTTACTATTTACAAGAATATGGGTTAAAGTCATTTATACCCTTGTTTGACTTTTTATAAGAGGTTTATAAAGGAATCTTTCCGTCGTTTTCAAAACAAGGTCCTTTTTAACCTTTTCGACAGAATTGAGGTAAGAATGTTTTTTTTTAACTTATACGGCGGTGCGGTTATTTTACGCCGTTATAAAATTTTCAAAGATTTCCTTACAAGCTTATAAGAATATTTTCAAAGAAATTTTTTTATTTTATATGGATCTTAAATGATTTCAAAATAAAAGGAGATATTTCTTTTAAAATAAGTTTGATTTCATCTATGTCAACATCCTTTGATGGATTTCAAGATTATTTGAAGTTGATTTATTATGATACAAAACTTCTATATTGTGTTGAAGGTTTTGTGATATGTTTGACTGTGGATGTGCTATTTTATACCATTCATAGTTTATGGTGAAAGTATTGACATTTCGTATGCTAGTTTTAATACGAATGTTTATGTTATGTTTAAACCTTTTCATATGGGAATGCATTGGACTTAATAAGTGACGGGTGGAGCCCGCTATAGCTCCTCGATGCATCGGTAGGTCTCATGAGACAAACTAGTGTCTTGGCACAAGGCTTTGACAAAATCTTATTTGTAGTCTTGGCACGAGGCCTTGGCTATGTGGTTATGATAGTCTGGCATTATGCATTCCAACATTATGAAAGTGGTTATTGATTTTTGCATGTGATTATTCGATTAGTAGAATATCCATGTGAATAATTAAATGGCATTATTTCATTTTATTTATGCCATACCATGTTGAAAGTTCAAGTTTAAAAGGCTTTTGTTTTAGTTATACATTGCCTTAAATGTTTATTCTTATTTATGAAAGTTTCCGCTATATTGTTATCCTTACTGGGCATTTGAGCTCACCCCTTTTCTATGTTTTATTTTTCCCAGGAAGTGAAGATGTAAGTTATGAATGACCTGCAGGGATATTATGAGAGGATTATAGTGTGGACTGTGGAAACATTATGTTGTTGTAGTAGTTTTTCATTTTATGATGTAATGTAAAACTTATGAATATATCTAGTGTTTCCAAGGCTACTAAACCAATCGGTCTTTCGAGATTTGATCTTTCTTGTGATCATGCCAATGTTACGAAGTAATGCACCGACTCTGGGTAGCTGGGGTCGGGGCGTTACAGTTGGTATCAGAGGAAGTTTAGTACAAACCTTGGAAGCTAGATTTAGATAAACTCTGATTAGAGCACATAGACCTAAGATGAACTTTGAGGATTAGTATAGAAGAACTTTCTAGAATTTTGGTATTGTAGAGATTTTGTGAGTTTTCCGAGCAATACATCCCTGTCTGGATACGAGCAGGTAGAGGAGGCTCTGGCACAGATGTACCTAGGGGTAAAACCCGAAAACACCGCTTTGAGCTAGACTCGAACGGGAACTGGTGCACGACAACGGGCCTTGCTGCACTCTTGGTTACGACACTCCTGGGGGATATGCTTAGGATAACTCTCATTTTCTTTACAAATCATTTTGAAGGGATTATGAGTATATACTTCCTCAAAGAAAACATTCTTATGATTATGGATTATATCCATAAATAGTTCAATTTATGTTAAGTGTTTTATAAGTATGGGATTATGTATTTTGATTCATAAACTGATATAGTGTATGCCATTGTTTAGAAATGGCGCCCAGTAGAAGAAATGAGAACTCCAGAAATGCACATGATCCAAAGAGAAGGAAGGATCATATCTTTCATGGTCTTAAGCTAGAATTTATAAGAGGAATAGTCTCCCATGTATTATCATCATGTGAAGAAATAATATCATGTGTTGATAAGATAAGTAAAGAGTTTACTGAGTCCTATGGCTTTGAAGGGAAGCAAGAGAAGAAAAGGATGGAAGAGAGAAAAATGGATAAAGGGAAGAGGGAAAAGAAGAATTTTCCCATATGTGGTAACTGTGGGAAGAAACACCCTGGAACTTGCCTGAAAGGAATGGGAGTTTGTTATAAGTGTGGAGGAAAAGGGCACAAAGTACGTGACTGCAAGGGTGAGAAAATGGTTTCAAATGTACAATGCTTCATTTGCAAGGAGTTTGGACACTACGCCAACCTATGTCCCAGTCATCAGACTATGCCGCAAATGATGTTATTGGATAATAATCAAGTTATGATACTACCACAGATGAAGAAGAATGATTAGAGTTCTTATGTTGATTATGTCAATTGAGTGTTGTATCAACAATGTACTTGTTATAATAATTATGGAGTATATAAGGATTGTACTGCAATACTATTTCATTAAGGACTTGAGATTGTGTGGAACAACGAAAAGTGACTCAATAGCAGGATAAATTTTTGGAAAATATATGGTTGAGAGAATGATAAATCATAATATAATTCTGATACTGAGGTAGTGATTTTGGAATAATACATGATTATTTTGGAAAAAATATATTGGATATTCTTGACTACCTTGGAACTGATTAATGATTTGTATATTCCATCATTGTTGGGTTTTAAAACATTTTTGGATTGATGAAGTATATCCAGCATTCTATATGGAATAAGGGAGCATGAATGTAATCAATAAGGAATATGGTAATACATGATGAAGGTATTCATATGCTATTACGGGGTAAAAAGGATCTATATTATGTTTACCTTCCTTATGAATGTTGGACTGTGAGTTTGGATAGAAGTATTTTGGATAGTTCTAGTTTGGATTATTTTGGATTGCCATAAAAGGACAACCCGGAGGTCGGGCGGCAACCCGTCGCGTCCGGCAAGGCTGCGAGACTTGAACCCGCAACCAAAGGGCGACAAGGGTGTATCACCTACCACTATCCCACGAGATGTCCTGGATTAAATAAAGTAGTTTTTTAAAAGATCTGGTAGATGAATTATAAATTCGTTTATTTTGGAACCCTCTATGAATAGTATAAATAGAATTTTTTTTACGAGTGAATGATGAGTTTTGGTAGAAATTTATTAATGGATAAAACTCTAATTATAAACTAATTATATCTCCTTATTATCTTATCCAATCTCAAAAATAAATTCCTCAACATTAATAATAGAAACTTAGAACAAAAATGTTGTCCTAGATGGTACCTTAAATCATCACAAATTTATGGCTTTGGGATTGTTGGCCTTTTCATAGCCATGTTCTCTACCACTCTCCATCAGATAATTGATGGCTAGATTTTTCTTCCATATCCATATTTTCTTACATGGAACCCTAGTATGTGTTATTTTCGGTAATCTTCATACTTTCGACTCTTTATTTTAAATAGAGGCCTCGTTAATTCATTTTTCGATGTGGGATTTCAACTAGGATACTTTGAAACGTCAAAAATGTGTTATCCTAATACCCTATGTTTTGTTGAACCGATGGTATTTCAATTCATCATAGATTGATGAATTTAAGGACCTCAATTTTATACTTGTTTGTGATTGATGACCTCAATCACTACCTATAAATATTTACGTTTTTCCTCCGATTATATGTCTCCAATTTCCACCAATGTTCTCCTAATCGAGATCATAATTTGGTGGTGACCCTTTGATTTCTCTTTTCCTCATATTAAGACTAAATTTTAGTAACCCAATTTCCGATGTGGGTTTTCCCACAAATATATTTTCTACTTTCAACATTTTATTTTCGAAGAACAATTTCAAATTGCGAGGACGCAATTTGTTGAAGGAGGGGAGAATGTAACACCCCAAGATTTCATAGTGTGTTATTTCTTCAAAATAATTTAATAACTTACACTACACGCAACACCGAGTTCAATTGCACCATCACTTACCAAAAAAAAAGCCATTAAAAGAGGTCATGAATAGTATTAACTAAATTTTAAACTTTATATAATCATTATAATTTTAGAATCCATATTATGAGTTTCTTAGTCATAATGCAAGAACAGATTCATTTTCAGTATTGCACTTTTATCAACTTTTGATAGTGAAACCTTTTTAAATACAATATTTTAAACTTTTTGACTAAATGGAGACATCAAAAAATTTAAAATGAAACATCCCAAGCTTCCACGGTACGCTTTCCTTTGAATAAAACAGTAGCATGTGTTGTACGCAACTTCGAGTTCTAACACACCGTAACCAATCAAACTAGCTGTTATGAATAGTAATACCTACTTTTTGAAGTTATATATATTTTATATTTTAAAATGGACTTCATTTTTGGATTCGGAATATCAAATTTAGCCTAAGGTGAAATTTTGGTACTTTTCGGATAACTTTCATATTTTGATGAATAGTGAAAATTACTAAATTTTAATTAAAAACAACTTTTTTAATCAAAATAATTAATAGTGATAAATTATGAATTTGAGTGGTTTTAAAGTATATTTAGAATATATTTTTACTATTTAATATAATGTTGGTCATTGGACATGATTTTACAGTTAAACCGAACATAAACAAGTGTCAATCTTTTGATAGTTATTATCTCTTAAAAACACGCTTTTTGTTTTGACAGCGGGAATTAATTTTAAATTAATTTCTGCCACTTCTGTGTTTAGAATTTAGGAAAATGGATTCCATATTTGGAATCAGGATGTTCAAATTGTGTAAATAGGTAACTTTTATTTTTAGACATTTTGAATAATTACTGCGGTAAATATTTTATTTACCATGGTTAAGGGTAAATCCGGTAAATAAGGGTTAAAAAAAATAATATTATAATAATACTAAATTACCCTAAAACGTGTCTTAACCCTATTGGTTGATAAATGGTCGACCATGGGCATCTTTGTGTCAATTTTGGGACCCCATGGATCCACTTGTAAGTGATAATGACACTTTATTTTAATTAAGTCAAAATGAATACAAAAATGACACAAGCATATATCTTTTAGCAAAACAATTGTTACATAGAGTTATATAAGTTGGATTTTCGATTATAAATATTCATTAGAAAGATAAAAAGATTTCCTGCATAATGATATTTTATTTATAATTTTTAGACATTAAATAATTTATTTTATTTATGACACAATGATGATGCAGTAATTACTATAATAGTGAAAAATTAAAATAATTGATATTATAAATACCCAAATAAATATAATATGAAACTTTTAATGAATTAAACTAATTTTCTAGGATAATATGATATATTAGGATTGATTTAATTGACTTTGTTCAAGTAATCAATCTGTTATGAGTTTCACAAAAATCAACTATTGAATAGTGTCAAAATTGACATAAAAGAGTTCTTAAAACAAATATTATATTATTAATTGATATTAAATTCCTAAAAATCTAAGGTTCGGCCAAGAGACTTATATCATGATAGGTTCATCATTAATTGACCACTTGTGGGTCGCTTGTATGTATATAGTAAGTTTATTAACCATATTATATAAAAATACAAAGAGACATTGTAAAAGTGAAACTAATTAACTTAGAGTTAATACTTAAAGATAAGGTTAATATAAGTACCCAAACCTGTCTAAATTATATTGGTTGAGTGGTTTTCGACCTATCCCCACCTTAACCTTTGAATAATCAACTTTGGAGCCTTTAGAAACCGAATATGAATTTATTATAAATTAATATTTCTAACTTTTCCAAAGGTGCCCCTCACCCCTCTTATAAAAGGGCACTCCTCCTTTTCATTTCTTCACACCTTCAAAGCCGTTTGGTTCGGCCAACCTCTGCCCAAATACTCTCCCAACATCCCTCACTACAACCTAGAGGCCTTAGTTTGATCAGAAAGCCAACCTAAGGAGCCCTTTTGATCAAATCAAAAGGAAGAACCCGAAGAAGAGGTAATGATTTCACCACCATTCTCCAAGTTCATTTCTTCTTCCACTTCTTCTTCCTTTGTTCTTACCATTATAAAATAATAACTCCAGTATCTCACATATACTGTGATGTTATTATAAATATGGTACAATCATATTCAGTATTCTATCCACCCTTTGAATAACATGTCACCATACGTGCGTACGTACGGCTTACCGTCTCCACGAACGCGATGAGATTCATTCTCCATCGTATCCATTCAAGTATAATTATCATTTGATGATTTAAAAATGATGTTTAAGGACTGGATATCATTCTGGATATGAATAAGATACAACAACCATGGCTTATTTAACAAAACATAAAAAAGAAAATGAGTAAGTTAACTCCCGAAACGACGATAATTCTAAGATATTATTAACAAATCAATGTTGAAAGATCATATATGATATCATATTAATATATATGATTCTTGTATAATTTAATAACAACTATTTCACCATTATACAGGAGGTTAACCTACCCCAACCAAGGAAAAGTACAAGGTAAGGGTTATTTCACAATCTCTTCATTATCCGAGGTTGTTTATACGTAATAATCTACTGGGATTTCATTATCATCCACATCCATGTTTCTTCGAAATGTATTTCAAAACATTTTTACTATTTACAAGAATATGGGTTAAAGTCATTTATACCCTTGTTTGACTTTTTATAAGAGGTTTATAAAGGAATCTTTCCGTCGTTTTCAAAACAAGGTCCTTTTTAACCTTTTCGACAGAATTGAGGTAAGAATGTTTTTTTTAACTTATACGGCGGTGCGGTTATTTTACGCCGTTATAAAATCTTCAAAGATTTCCTTACAAGCTTATAAGAATATTTTCAAAGAAATTGTTTTATTTTATATGGATCTTAAATGATTTCAAAATAAAAGGAGATATTTCTTTTAAAATAAGTTTGATTTCATCTATGTCAACATCCTTTGATGGATTTCAAGATTATTTGAAGTTGATTTATTATGATACAAAACTTCTATATTGTGTTGAAGGTTTTGTGATATGTTTGACTGTGGATGTGCTATTTTATACCATTCATAGTTTATGGTGAAAGTATTGACATTTCGTATGCTAGTTTTAATACGAATGTTTATGTTATGTTTAAACCTTTTCATATGGGAATGCATTGGACTTAATAAGTGACGGGTGGAGCCCGCTATAGCTCCTCGATGCATCGGTAGGTCTCATGAGACAAACTAGTGTCTTGGCACAAGGCCTTGACAAAATCTTATTTGTAGTCTTGGCACGAGGCCTTGGCTATGTGGTTATGATAGTCTGGCATTATGCATTCCAACATTATGAAAGTGGTTATTGATTTTTGCATGTGATTATTCGATTAGTAGAATATCCATGTGAATAAGTAAATGGCATTATTTCATTTTATTTATGCCATACCATGTTGAAAGTTCAAGTTTAAAAGGCTTTTGTTTTAGTTATACATTGCCTTAAATGTTTATTCTTATTTATGAAAGTTTCCGCTATATTGTTATCCTTACTGGGCATTTGAGCTCACCCCTTTTCTATGTTTTATTTTTCCCAGGAAGTGAAGATGTAAGTTATGAATGACCTGCAGGGATATTATGAGGGGATTATAGTGTGGACTGTGGAAACATTATGTTGTTGTAGTAGTTTTTCATTTTATGATGTAATGTAAAACTTATGAATATATCTAGTGTTTCCAAGGCTACTAAACCAATCGGTCTTTCGAGATTTTATCTTTCTTGTGATCATGCCAATGTTACGAAGTAATGCACCGACTCTGGGTAGCTGGGGTCGGGGCGTTACAGTTTATAAAGGATCTGTTCAAGACTGGGGCTACTCTGGAGGGTAAATTGCAGCGCGCAGTATCAGATTCACTCGTGCTCGGCCCGGTCGTCCGGGAGGCCACCATTTTGGAGGTACTCGACAAAAGGTGCCCTCCAGTCGGGAGTGGCTTCAACCACTGTGTCTGACGAACCCGGGACCCCTGTCGTGGAGGGCCCGACGGTGAGATGACTTACCCGCAGGCCATCATTGTCCTCTTGGGTGACGGGGGAAATGACTCTCCGGTGTGCCACATGTATGATCAAATCATCTTGCTCGGGTTCTGCGAGCGACGCATCCAAGCCAGCCAAGGCATCTGCTTGACCGTTCTGTGATCGTGGGACATGCGTAACCTCTGGTCGAGAAGAGAACTGGGCCATTAGGCGGAGGGTGTACTCCAGCAACGGTGCAAGCTCCGGCTTCCTGATGACGTAGTCGCCATTAAACTGTTTGATTACCATCTCAGAATCTCCCTTCACATGTAGATGGGGCACATGGATCTCAAGGGCCAACTCGAGGCCGGTGATGAGAGCCTGGTACACTGCCTCGTTGTTCGTACATCCTTCTGAAAACAGGAATGAGTATGGTAGGATGGCTTGCGCCGGAGTAATGAAGACAATACCCAGGCCCACTCTGTTGAGCTTGGGATCGTTGAGCCACCTACCGGTGGGGCTCCGAGAGGCGCCGTCGAAATGCATTTGCCAACACGGGACGACATGATCGACTGAGAGGATCGTCTCATCAAGAAAATCCAGGTCCAGGGATTGATCCGCAGAGGTTGGATGGGCAGCTAAAAAGTCTGCCAACGCCTATCCCTTAATGGCCTTCTGAGGTACAAACCTGATATCAAACTGCTGGAGAATCACTGCCCACCGTGCTAGTCGGCCAATCAGCATGGGGTGGTTTAGGATGTACATCAGTGGGTCTACCCGGGAGACCAATTGCACCTCATGGTGCTGCAGGTAATGTCGCAACTTCTGTACAGCGAAGACGACCGCAAGGTAGCTCTTTTCGATAGGGGAATATCTGACCTTCGTATCGAGAAGCATGCGGCTGAGATAGTATAGAATGTTCTTAGTACCCTCGTTATTCTTTTGGGCGAGCAGCGCACCGAGGGATCTTTCCAGGGAGGTCATGTAAAGTACCAGCGGCTTTTTGGAGACGGGTGGCATCAAGACTAGAGGTGGGAGTAGATACTTCTTGATTTCCTCGAAGGCGGTCTGACACTCCTCATCCCATTCGTAGGCGGCGCCCTTCTTCATGAGCCGGGAAAAGGGATTACACTTGCCGACCATATTCGTGATGAATCGGCGTATATAGGCTAAGTGGCCTTGGAGTCCTCGAAGCTCCTGAATGTTTCTCGGGGGAGGAATTTGGATGATGGCCTTGATCTTCTTCGGGTCGATCTCGATACCTCGGTATCTGACAACAAAGCCCAGAAACTTCCCAGAGGTGACCCCGGAGGCACAATTCAATGGGTTCATCTTCAGATAACGGGAACAGAGGAAACCGAACACCTTCTTAAGGTCTTTGAGATGGTCCTGGCACTGAAATGATTTGACTACAATATCATCTACGTAGCATTCCACCAATGTCCCAAGAATCGACTTGAATATGCGATGAATGGCCCTCTGATAAATGGCACCTGCATTTTTCAAACCGAATGGCATAACCCGGTAGAAAAAGGTACCTTGCAGAGCCCTGAAGGCAGTGGACTCCTCGTCTTCGGGGGCCATCCGGATCTGGTTGTACCCAGAATACCTGTCCATGAAAGAGAGATCTTGGAACCCGGCCGTCGCATCAATCAATAACTCCGTCACCGGGAGTGGGAATTCATCCTTTGGGCAGTGGCGATTAAGATCGTGGAAGTCGATGCAAACTCCGATCTGCCCATTCTTCTTCCTAACTGGCACAATGTTGGCGAGCCACTTGGGGTACTGGACTTCCTTCATGAAGTTGGCTTTGATAAGCTTGTCAACTTTGGCCTCAACCATAACACCATGAGAAGGGTGAATCTTCCTGGGAGGCTGCTTAAACGCACGATGTCTTATCGGGAGGCCCAGATAGTGAACGGCTACCTGGGGATCTAGTCTTGGCATCTCGTTGTAACTCCAGGTAAACACGTCACGATGTTGTCTGAGGAAATCTACGTACTGCTGCCGCTCCTCAGGGGACATGGCTGCACTGATCAATGTGGGTTTCAGATCTGCCTCGCTACCAAGGTTCACCTGTACTAGTTCATCAACCGTGGAGGAGACGTCTTACTCAAAGGCGGGGGGAGCATCCTCCAGGTCTTCCTCCCCACCCGTGGGGGGATTTCACCGACGGGAGATACTTCTGGGCTATCAAAACCCGAGGGACAGCTGGTGTCGGGTCGGGCAGTAGTGGTCATCATATCAGGAGACTCAGTTACCATTGTGACCATAGCAATGAAGGCAGTCGACCCTATCCCATCTGGCCTTCGGCCTAAGGGGCCACGTTTGATGATATCAAAGCAGTGGTGACGTGTCGGCCTGAGTCAGGGGATTCCAGCCCGACAGAAGAGATGCGTTTGGCGTACCGCCATTGTCATAAGCTTGAAATTCAGATACCGTACAGGGGTAGGAGGTTCCGGGATCACCTGATCCTGGTTGATGTAGGAGTACGAGGTGATTTTCCGCTGTCGCTTGGACACGGGAACATGCCTTCCTTGTGTACCTGAAACAACAAAACATTTCCCCATGTCGGGGGTCGTGGCCTCCAACCGGTGGATCGGGAGGATGTAGGCGTCATCCATGCTTGCCCAGGGATCACTTGTGACCGGGGCGGGTTCATCCTCACTTACTAGGATTTTCTTATCCTTACTTTTGTAATAACCCGCATCCAGATAGCGGGCCTCACAAGAAGCGAAGGGAGACGCATCTCCTTGGAGCACACCTACTCGGCCGTTGAGTGAGTATTTGAGGCACTGGTGATATGAAGAAGGGACCGCTGCATGTAGATGGAGCCATGGCCTACCCATCAATGCGTTGTAGGCGGTGTCCTGAGAGACGACCATGAACTCGGTGATGGAAATTAAGCCACCGAACTGAGTATTCAGGCGGATCTTTCCGACTGGGGTTTTCTCGGTCCTGTCGTACCCCTAGATTCTAAGGTCAGAGCGAGTTAAATCACCTTCAGACAGACCCAACTTTCGCAATGTCCGAGTAGGAATTAGGTTGATTCCGGAAGCCGTGTCAACGATGCTGCGGCAGACTTCCACACAATTAAAGTGGACAGTGATGTACATCGGGCGAATGTTCCCCTGTATAGGAGGGTCCTCATCCTCACTGGAGAACGAGACAACCGCTTGACATTCAGCGTTTTCAATCGTCTCGGTATGGATGGCTTCTGCAGCTGCTACCTCCGTCTCAAACTGGAGGGGCTCCTTAGGGCCTCGGAAAGTGCCTCGCGCATTTCGTATGACAGGTGAAGGGACTCAAGGATAGAAAGCCTTGCCGGAATGCCGGCCAGGTGCTTCAGTACGTCATACTTTCGTGCCAAACACGAAGCTCTGCTTACAGGAGGTCGTTCGTCATTTGGAGGCATAGCTGGTCCTGCCGGTTGAACCGGCGATCGGCTAGTACAGGGTACATCCTGCTGCCTACTAGGTGAAGCCTGGAGAGTAGTTTTCGGACTAGGATTGGACAACGGAGGCTGGCCTATAGCTGGGCAAGACTAACTGTGATACGAACGAGGCAGCTCTCTCTGATCCAGTAGCACAAACGGCGGTGGAGGTAGAGCCGAGGGCGTTAGATGGGGTTGCGCATGCTGAGATCTGCGCTGAGCCTGCTGTCTGGTCTCAGTAGCGTGCATGGATTGGCTGAAAGTGCCCGCTGACATACCTCGATGACCGGCACGGTTGCGATTCCGCTGACGTTGACGTCGGCTGGAAACGTTGGGGAGGTTCGCCTGGCGTTCCCCCTCGTCGGGAGTCATATAGGGCCTTACCAGCTCCACGGTGGTAACTGAAGCGTACCCCTGGCTGTCGCTCGAGGATTCATCCACCACTGGGCGGATTCTGGGAGGAATCCCCATTTCAGGGGTCATAAAGTCACCGAGAGTATGGGATGACGACGGCACCGGCGGTGCGCGTTGCTTCTTCTTGCATCACCGCTGCTTGAACTTTTGGGAAGAGGTCGACTGTGAAGACGATGTGGAGGTACCAGATACTTCTTCTGAAGGTTACGACTGCTTTAGGCATGCTCGGATGATACCATGGGAACGGAAGACGTTTTTTTGAGCCATCTAGTCGTCTTATTTCTGGGATCCGCAGCTGGGGACCTGCTGCCACTCGCCTTCGTTGTCGCTACCGATCTCTGACCCTGCAAAGACACCCACCACTTGTGCTAGTGCCGGGCCCAGCCTGACTATGTTGTTGTTGACCTAGTCTTGAATCCAGTCTTTAAACACATAGCATTGCTTGAGGGTATGCCCCAGAATCTAATGATAAGGGCAGTAGTTGGGGTGATCGGTGAGATTCGCCTCTGCTGGCCTTCTGCACTCGGGCAGGCGCACGGAAGTAGCCAGGGACCTCATTTTCATTGAACGAATAAGTCTGGTGCCTTCTTTCCGGATAGGGGGCCCTGGGGGCCTGGCCTTGACGAGGGGCCGGAGGGGCCTGCCGAGGAGGCAGCGCCTGATGGTCTCGCCTGGGTGGCGGTGGCGCATTGCGCGGGGGAACCTGTCGGTTCTGAGGCGGTCGCTGCTGGGCAGGAGCCTGTGCTTGAGGTGGAGGACCTCTGCGGGGTTGCGGGGATTGTGCTACCGGAAGTAACTCCAGCTGCCTCGAGGCTTCTATTTGGGCCACCGCGATAGGTTCAGCCCTGGCGGTCCTCCTGGCTGGGATCATAGGGGGCAACGAACGTGCCTGACTAGCCTCTTGCAGAGCTTCCTCAAGCTGCTGAGCCTTATCTGAGAAATCTCTGAACCCTCCAGGGTAGTTCTAGGTAATCAGGGAGGGTACCAGCTCCTTTTTGACATTCCCCACACACATCGTCAGTAATTTCTCCTGAGTCAGTGGCATATCGAGGGAATACGTAAGTCCCTTCCACCGGGTGATGAAATCTGCAACTCGTTCATCAGGCCTTTGCTTGCACTTGAAGAGGTCTGCAATGCTGGTCTTCCGCGTGGTGGAGCTGAACTGGTATAAGAACTGCCGGCGGAGATCCTCCCAACCGGTCACCAATCCGATGGGGAGATGGTTGTACCAGACGAATGCTGGACCTTCCAATGTCATTACGAAACACCGGAGTTTGGCGGCTTCTTGCTGAGCTGGGGTCCCCAGCCTGGGGCCAGACATGGATAAAAAATGTGCCAAGTGCTGTGGTGGGTCCCCTGTACCATTGAAGGGTGAGAAAGTGGGGCTCCCAAAACCCGGAGGTGCGGGCATATCATCCAACCACGAGGGATACGACTTGCCATCCGGTGGGACTACCACCTTCCGCGTTTCCAACGCTTCGAGGCGGGTCATGATTGCCGTAATAAGATCATCCTGGTGGGGGTCCCTGTCTTGATGGGGACCCCTAACCACAAGTGCGTTGCCAGGTTCTTCAACACGGTAAATGGCTTCAGCAGCTCGTGGATCATCTGGCAGAACGACCTGTGGGGAGACTGGGGGAACCCAGACTGGATTCTTCAGGTTGCCCCATCATTCGGGGGGGGGGGGGGGGGGGTTGGCGAGACGTATCACGCCCTCTTTCCGTAAGTTCCGGCTTCTGCCCTGTCTGCGGCAATAACATGATCAGGGTTGCTCGGAGGCATCTCACCGGGGGGAAATTGTTCCTGCCCCGGCCTGGGATTACCATAGTCGGGTCGCCGCTCTATGACGCGCTCAGCCAAGAGTTCGTCAACCAGCCTCTTCTGCTCAGAAAGCTTCTGGCGTAATGTGGCCTTCTCAGGATCTTCTTCCGTTTTCTGCACAGAGGCAGACAGGTCGGAGTGCTTGATAGTTCCGACGTGCTCCTTACCCTTTCCGGTATTTCGACCGAGTACCAGTGACTCGGTGGGTACGGGGAGGCCTAACAGGTTCCTCTACTGATGGGTAACCCTTCCTGATGGGTCCAGTAGTGGTGGTATGCCCTCGGGGGGTAAGTATCCATCAAGGAATTCAAGCTTGTTTTCCTTGTCCACAACGTTGGCCATGTGGACCGAAACCCCTCTCGAGGGCATGTCCTCGATGTGGCATAGCGAATCGGGCTGCCGTCGGATAGGGTCGAAGAGGAGAGCGACATAGTGTCCCCAATATAACGACCCACACTTTACATACATTGTTAATACTTCAAAATTGAAGCACACTTATTACAACATATGACAAAACCACAAAGGACCGTATAGGTATAGTGTCTTTAGAAACTGGGGAAACATAAACAACTGGTTCATAAGTCTTCTACAGTGTCTCCCATTTATTTCATCATATCTAGGGTCCCTTTTAGCATATTCTACTTAATATCCATCTTCCTGACCTGGGGAAAAGAAAACATAAAAGGGTGAGCTCAAATGCTCAGCAAGGGCAAATAAAAGAAATAAAAATCATATCATATCTTTATGAAAATCAAAACCTGCAAAAGAGATCATAATATCTTAACATGGAATAAATCATAGAAGTGAAAATGAGATCCCCATAATCATAACATAAAACTTGAATCTTTGTGGCATGCACACATAATCATGGAAAATCATTTCTTGTTAGTCATGACTCATTGCCAAGACTATCTTAGTGGACAAAGTCCCTTTCTGAACCGAGTTCACTCCTCGTTTCAGTCCTGTATCACTGAACCGAAATAACCTTCCGTTCCAGCCATGTCTATCTCATGAGATATAAAATCTTTACCCAATGCATTGGAGGGAGATATAGGTCCCACCCATCTTATAATGAATCCTTTCTTATGTGTGCCACATAATCATAAAACATACATCATCGCATAACATATGTAACAAAAATGGGATTCTTGAAACATCATGACATCATAAATCAATTCATATAAGATAAAGGAATTCATAAAAATAATTCCATCACAACATTAACAAATCAATTTAATAATAGGGATAAAAACAGAACCCTTTATTATCTTAGATGGAAAATAATTTTGATAAAACACTTGAACTCCATTCTTGAGGAAAATATCCTTTCTTCTTCAAAAACATTTTTCCTTTCATAACATGTCATACAACTTTAAAATAAAAGAAGTTGATTAAAAATAAACTTGAAAACTTGTAAATGAAGCTTTTTGGAAACAATGTTTTAAAAATCCATTCATGCCGTATAAGTTAAAAAAAACATTCTTCGTACTTTTGTCGGAAAAGTCAAAAAGTACCTCGTACGACAAAAGATTCCTTTCATACATATTACTAAAAACTCACCGAAGGGTAAAAATGGATTTAAAAAATTTTAGGTGGATGGAAATAATATTACATTTTGATGAAACATGGATGTGGATGATAAAATACACCCCAATAAATACTTACGAATAAACAATCTCGGATAAAAATGAGATTGTGATATTTCCCTTACCTTAGGTCCGATTTGCTTTGTTCGTGTCCGAAGCTCCTGTATAATGGTTTAAATAATGTTATTGACTTATTCCAGAATCATACATATTGATATGAGATCATATATGGTCATATTATTAGCTTCTTGTTAGTAATATTTCATTGTTACTTGTTACTCGGGTCTTTATAACTTTTTGTTCTTATGCGTGTTTTGTCGAATAAATTCTTATTCTTATCTTTAGGTTATAGATAATTCATGTCCAGAATGGTATTAGTGTATTATATACCATATTCATTCATTCAATTCATTTATATAATCATTATGAAATGAAGATCATGTAGAACGAGTCGCATCACATCGTGGAGACGGTATTCCGTACGTACGCACGAGTGATGATATCGTTCCTATGATCGTGGAATTGTATTGGAGTATATATATATATATTATTTCAGTATCAATATTACTTAATAATCATATATAGTTACTGATTACACCATTATACCCATCCTTGTAAGGTGATGGTGGAAAATAGATTACACCACGGCGTGGAGACGGTATTCCGTACGTACGCACGCGCGGTGATTTCATTTTTCCGTAGGATGGATAGAAGGTGAATTAGGGTTGTTTCATATTTATAATAACATATCAGTATGTAAGTAATACTGATGTTATTACTTTATCATGAAACAACTGAAGAAGAAGAAGTTGAAGAAGAAAGAAATTGAAAAGATCGGTAATGGATATTACCTCTTCTTTGGAACGCCTTTTTGAATCCTCCACTTAAGGAACTAAGATTGGTCTTTGGAGAAGACCAGGACCTCTAGGATTATTCTAGGGAAGTGGAGAAGGGAATATGGCAGGGGTTGGCCGAGCTTGAGTGCTCAAATTGGTGTGAGGAGGAGGGGGAGGAGGTGCCCTTTTATAAGGGAGGAGAGGGGCACCTTAGGAATATCTCAAAATATTATTTTATATTAAAGTCAAAATCGGTTTATAATGGTTCCAAAGGGTCTTATTTCGAAGCTAAAGTGGGGATGGGTCGAAATCCTATCAACCAATAGAATTTAGACAAGTTTAGGATATTATTTTAACCTTATCAATTAAATTTAACTCTAAGTTAAATAATTTAACTTTTACCATGTCTTTTTGTTTTCTTTCACTATATGGTTAATAAACATTCTATAACATGCCAAACGAACCCCAAATTGTTTATTATTAATATATATATCCTTATCTAAGTCATTTGGCCGAACCTTAGATTTTTAGGAATAAAATAACAATTAATAATATAATATTTGATTTAAAAACTATTTTGTGTCAATTTTGACACTATTTGATATATGATTTTTGTGAAAGTCATAACAGAATTATATGTTCGAACCAAGTTGATTAAATCAACACTAATATATCATAGTAACCTAGAAAATTAGTGGAATTCATAAAAAGTCTCAAATTACATTTATTTTGGTATTTATATTATCAATTTTGTCAATATTTCATTAATAAGATAATTACTGCATCATCTTTGTGTCATAAATAAATTACATTATTTGATGTCTAAAAATTACAAATAAAATACCATCATGTAGGAAATCTTTTTAGCTTTCTAATGAATATTTACAATTGAATTTATCTTATGTATAACCCTATATTAAAAATGATTTACTTGTTAAACTTTGATTTTAACTATTTTAACCCTTCTTTAAATAAATTAATAATAAATGTCCTAATCTAATCCAAGTGGGCCTAAATGGTCATATTTTATTCCTAAGTTTGTTTTTGGTCGAATTACACTTGTCCAATAGTATTAGGACATGTGTTAGGGTAATATTGATATCATATTTACCCTTAGTTACCCTATTTACCATTAACCGCGGTAAAAATAGTAAAAAGTTACTATTCACCAAAAAATTATTTTCATCTCATTGAACCACATTTTAGTCCTTGATATTAACCGTGTCTCTCGGATTTTTGAAATTCCATTCACAGAAGCGGTAAAATTAAGTTTTATGCAAAATTCAGTTTTTAACCTACCACTTAGTGGTTTCACTATTCATCAAAAATTGAAAGTTTTCAGAAAAATACCAAAATTTCACCCTAGGCTAATTTCGATATTCTGAGTCCAAAAATGAAGTCAATTTTGAAAAATAAAATTTATAAAATTTCAAAAAGTGGTTATTACTATTCATAACGGCTAGTTTTAATAGCATATTGTTGTTTAGTGAAACTCGGTATTGCGTACGACGCAAGCTATCGAGGAAGGTCGCGATTGCGTGTAAAGCAAGTCAAGCAAGTGTTGCGTAGAAAAAGATTCCTTTGATAATTTATATAACATAAAAGTCTCGGGTGTTACATTCTACCCCCCTTAAAAAGAATTTCGCCCTTGAAATTCGTCACTTTGTAACAAATAGATGAGGATACTTCTCCCTCATCATATCCTCAAGCTCCCATGTAGCTTCTTCAAGTTGGTGGTTCCTCCATAAAACTTTCACCAAGCGAGTGGTCTTGTTTCGTAGGACTTTTTCGCTACGATCCAGAATCTCTATCGGCTGTTCTTCATAAGAAAGATCTTGCTCCAGCGGTACAACTTCTGAGCTGAGTACATGTGAAGGATCTGGTATGTACTTTCTCAGGAGAGATACATGGAACACATCGTGAACTTGAGAGAGATTCGGTGGAAGCGCCAATCGGTAAGCTACCTTCCCAACACGATCCAGTATTTCAAAAGGACCGATATATCTAGGGCTCAACTTCCCCTTCTTTCCAAATCTCATAACCCTCTTCCAGGGAGATATTCGTAAGAACACTTTATCACCCACTTCAAACTCTAGGTCTTTTCTTCGGTTGTCGGCATAACTTTTCTGTCGACTCTGAGCTGCTCTTATGTGTTGTTGAATAGATCTGACCTTTTCTGCCATTTCATCAACGAGATCAGGCCCTAATAGCTTTCTTTCCCCAACTTCATCCCAGCAAGTTGGAGTCCTGCATTTCTTTCCATAGAGAGCTTCATAAGGAGCCATCTGAATACTGGAGTGAAAGATATTATTATAAGAAAATTCCACCAAAGGTAGGTGTTGATCCCAACCTCCTTTGAAATCCATAGAGCAAGCTCTCAACATATCTTCTAGGGTTTGAATTGTTCTCTCAGACTGACCGTCTGTCTGGGGATGATAAGCAGTGCTGAAACTCAACTCTGTATCCAGAGTATGCTGAAGACTTCTCCAGAACTTCGAGGTAAATCTCGGATCCCGATCAGATATAATAGAAAGTGGTACTCCATGCAATCTTACCACTTCCTTTACATATATCCTGGCAAGCTGATCTAGAGAGAAATCCTCTCTAATAGCAATGAAGTGTGCAGACTTTGTAAGACGATCAACTATGACCCAGATAGCATTATTGCCTTTGGATGTTTTAGGAAGTCCTGTGACAAAGTCCATAATGATGTTTTCCCATTTCCATTCGGGTATGGGTAATGGTTGTAACATCCCCTTAGACTTCTGTCTCTCAGCTTTAACTTGTTGACAAACCAAGCATCGAGAGACATATTCAGCAACATCTCTTTTCATGCCATCCCACCAGAAGTACTCTTTCAGGTCCCTATACATCTTCGTGCTTCCAGGATGAATAGAAAATGATGAACTATGAGCCTCATCCAGCAGCTCATTCTTTAATTCGGGGATGGGAGGAACGCAAACACGATTCCTGAACTTTATTATCCCATCACAATCAAGGTTGAATTCAGGAACATTTCTCACCTTCTTTTGTAACTCGGCATCTTCTTTCTGTGCCTCTTTAATCTTCACATGTATAGATGGTTGAACATTCATTTGAGAAAGATAAGATTTTTCCCCTTCCATTATAATTCCAAGATCCATCCTTTGTAAATCCATAAATATTGGATCTTTTGTGATCCTCATCATGGATAAACTAGCATGGTCTTGTCGACTTAATGCATCTTCCACCTTGTTTGCTTTCCCAGGGTGGTAATGGATTGAGCAGTCATAATCCTTAATCAGCTCCAACCATCTTCTTTGGCGCATATTCAACTCCTTTTGTGTGAAAATATACTTTAAACTTTTATGATCAGTATAAATATTACACCTTTCACCATAAAGGTAATGCCTCCAAATCTTTAATGCAAAGATTACTGCAGCCAACTCCAAATCATGTGTTGGGTAATTTTGCTCATGGATTTTCAACTGTCGTGAGGCATAAGCTATCACCATATCATTTTGCATAAGAACACACCCCAATCCCTTCTTGGATGCATCACTGTAGATCATAAACCTTTCTCCACTACAAGGCAGTGTGAGCACAGGTGCACTGGATAACCTTCTTTTCAACTCCTTGAAATTCTCTTCACATTCCTCTGTCCAGACAAACTTAACTCCTTTCCGAGTCAACTTGGTGAGTGGATTAGATAATCGTGAAAAATCTTTTACAAAACGTCGATAATATCCAGCCAAACCAAGAAAACTTCGGATCTCAGTTACTGTTGTTGGTCTTGACCATCTTTCGATAACCTCTGTTTTTGCTGGATCCACAGATATCCCCACTTTTGAGATTATATGACCCAAAAATGCAACTTTTTGAAGCCAAAATTCACACTTGGTAAATTTGGCATAAAGCTTCTCTTTTCTCAGGGTCTTCAATATAATTCTCAAGTGATCTTCATGCTCTTCCTTGCTCTTTGAATAGACAAGAATATCGTCTATAAAGACTACCACAAATTGATCAAGATAGTCTCTAAAGACTCTATTCATTAGATCCATGAAGATAGCAGGGGCATTAGTAAGACCAAATGGAATCACTATAAATTCATAGTGTCCATACCTTGTACGGAAAGCCGTCTTTGGTATATCCTCCCTTTTGACCCTTAATTGATGATACCCTGAACGAAGATCAATCTTGGAAAAGTATTGAGCTCCGCGTAGTTGGTCAAATAAGTCATCAATGCGTGGGAGAGGATATTTGTTCTTGATAGTGATCTTGTTAAGTTCTCGATAATCAATGCAGAGTCTCATTGATCCATCTTTCTTCTTAACAAATAGAACAGGTGCTCCCCAAGGTGACGCACTAGGGCGTATGAATCCCTTATCAAGATTCTCTTGGAGTTGCTTCTTCAATTCCTGCAACTCAATTGGGGCCATTCTATAAGGTGTCTTTGAAATAGGCAAAGCACCCGGTACGAGTTCTATTGAAAACTCAACTTCACGATTTGGTGGAAGACCCGGCAATTCCTCCGGAAAGACATCATCAAACTCCCGTACAATGGGCATATTCTTAATCGTGAGTTTCTCACCAACCATTTGAGATAAATAACCTCCATTTAGTGGAATCAATACCCATAAGATGGAAGAAATTTCCACTGGAAGGTTATGTTCATCCTTGCATTGATAGACGATCGTAGGTTGATCTGGAATATGAAATGTGACTTCCCTTCTTTGGCAATTGATATGAGCTCCATGTAGAGAAAGCCAATCCATGCCAAGAATCACATCAAATTCCACTAAAGGAAGGATCACAAGATTTGCAGGAAGCACTTTCCCACAAACTTCGATCGGAGAAGAATTATAAACTTCTGATGCGATTGATGTGCCATTAGGTGTTGTCACAGCTAACTCAACATCTAATTGTTGAGGTAATACGGTGATACCCTTAGAAAATTTTTCAGAAATAAAAGAGTGGGTGGATCCAGAATCAAATAAAACATTTGCTACTTTAGAGTGGATGGTAAGTGTACCTTTCACCACATCGTTATCGTACTCCACATCGCTGATAGAAATTGCATGTGACTTTCCTTTGTCTTTAGCCTTAAGAGTTTGTTGACGTCGACCATCATCATCAACCCTTGGATTTGGGCATTGATTGGCATAATGCCCCATCTCCTTGCACTTGAAACATTGAAGTGTAGCAGGTTCATTCTGTGTATCCCTTCCTTTGTTTGCATCATTAGACATCTTCTTCCCATTATCACGGCATTCAAATGCCCGATGACCTTCCTTTCCACATTTAAAACATTTACTTGTCCCTTTAAGACAACTCCCTCCATGTTTCTTTCCACACTTTGAGCATAAGGGAAAGTTCATCTTCTTTTCCGTGTGCTCTTTAGATTTTTCTTTGAATTCCATCTTCCTCTTCTTATCAAACCCATGTGACTGATGGGTTACTCCAATCTCTATCTCGACTTTGAGAGCACATCGAATGATTTCCTCGTAGATATTGAAGTCCCTTATGGCTAACGCCCTTCGAAGACTTGGTTTTAAGACACTAAAGAATCTATCGATCTTACTCTCAGGTTGGATAATAATACCAGAAGCGTACCTTGCAAGTCTTGTAAAATTTGCTTCATAGGTACTAACAGATTCATCATCCCTTTGCTTCAGTTCAAGGAACTCTTTCTCCATCTTTGTTCGGAGAATACGAGGGAAGTACTTATTGAAAAATAAGTTCTTGAACTCGTCCCATTCCATAGACTCAATTTCATCCCTTTGCCTCGTATTCTTAACAAGATTCCACCATTGATCCGCATCTCCTTCCAAACGATACACTGCTAGAATGACTTTATCATGCTCAGAACATTGAAGAACTGAAAATATCTTTTCAGTAGTACTAGTCCATTGTTCAGCAACTAATGGATCAGTAGACCCGCTGAAAGATGGTGGACGCTGCCTCATGAAGGATTCAACAGAATGTTGCTCCCTCATTTGTTCGTTTGGAAATCCTGCATGATTCATAGCTTGAGAGAAAGTTGTGTGAGCATGGCTACAAGATTTTGCATTCCAGCTCCCATATCGTTTGGTTGCTCAAGGGGACAATCATTGCATTGCCCATCGCATTCCGCATTAACACGGTTCCTTCGGGTTCCAGCCATTGACTAAAACCAAGAAGAATAGTGTGAGCAACAGTAATTATAATAGGAAACCACATAATTCAAGAATAAAATTTTCATGCTTAAGGTCTTATCCTAGGTTATTCAAGGCCATTTCTAAAACACTAAGATTGTGTTCTATGCTTAGACTTATCCTTAGGGTTCTTACTAAGGCTTTCACATCCTAGTTTCCAAAGGTTGACTATACCTTTCCTCTGATACCAACTATAACGACCCACACTTTACATACATTGTTAATACTTCAAAATTGAAGCACACTTATTACAACATATGACAAAACCACAAAGGACCGTATAGGTATAGTGTCTTTAGAAACTGGGGAAACATATACAACTGGTTCATAAATCTTCTACAGTGTCTCCCATTTATTTCATCATATCTAGGGTCCCTTTTAGCATATTCTACTTAATATCCATCTTCCTGACCTGGGGAAAAGAAAACATAAAAGGGTGAGCTCAAATGCTCAGCAAGGGCAAATAAAAGAAATAAAAATCATATCATATCTTTATGAAAATCAAAACCTGCAAAAGAGATCATAATATCTTAACATGGAATAAATCATAGAAGTGAAAATGAGATCCCCATAATCATAACATAAAACTTGAATCTTTGTGGCATGCACACATAATCATGGAAAATCATTTCTTGTTAGTCATGACTCATTGCCAAGACTATCTTAGTGGACAAAGTCCCTTTCTGAACCGAGTTCACTCCTCGTTTCAGTCCTGTATCACTGAACCGAAATAACCTTCCGTTCCAGCCATGTCTATCTCATGAGATATAAAATCTTTACCCAATGCATTGGAGGGAGATATAGGTCCCACCCATCTTATAATGAATCCTTTCTTATGTGTGCCACAGAATCATAAAACATACATCATCGCATAACATATGTAACAAAAATGGGATTCTTGAAACATCATGACATCATAAATCAATTCATATAAGATAAAGGAATTCATAAAAATAATTCCATCACAACATTAACAAATCAATTTAATAATAGGGATAAAAACAGAACCCTTTATTATCTTAGATGGAAAATAATTTTGATAAAACACTTGAACTCCATTCTTGAGGAAAATATCCTGTCTTCTTCAAAAACATTTTTCCTTTCATAACATGTCATACAACTTTAAAATAAAAGAAGTTGATTAAAAATAAACTTGAAAACTTGTAAAGGAAGCTTTTTGGAAACAATGTTTTAAAAATCCATTCATGCCGTATAAGTTAAAAAAAACATTCTTCGTACTTTTGTCGGAAAAGTCAAAAAGTACCTCGTACGACAAAAGATTCCTTTCATACATATTACTAAAAACTCACCGAAGGGTAAAAATGGATTTAAACAATTTTAGGTGGATGGAAATAATATTACATTTTGATGAAACATGGATGTGGATGATAAAATACACCCCAATAAATACTTACGAATAAACAATCTCGGATAAAAATGAGATTGTGATATTTCCCTTACCTTAGGTCCGATTTGCTTTGTTCGTGTCCGAAGATCCTGTATAATGGTTTAAATAATGTTATTGACTTATTCCAGAATCATACATATTGATATGAGATCATATATGGTCATATTATTAGCTTCTTGTTAGTAATATTTCATTGTTACTTGTTACTCGGGTCTTTATAACTTTTTGTTCTTATGCGTGTTTTGTCGAATAAATTCTTATTCTTATCTTTAGGTTATAGATAATTCATGTCCAGAATGGTATTAGTGTATTATATACCATATTCATTCATTCAATTCATTTATATAATCATTATGAAATGAAGATCATGTAGAACGAGTCGCATCACATCGTGGAGACGGTATTCCGTACGTACGCACGAGTGATGATATCGTTCCTATGATCATGGAATTGTATTGGAGTATATATATATATATAATTTCAGTATCAATATTACTTAATAATCATATATAGTTACTGATTACACCATTATACCCATCCTTGTAAGGTGATGGTGGAAAATAGATTACACCACGGCGTGGAGACGGTATTCCGTACGTACGCACGCGCGGTGATTTCATTTTTCCGTAGGATGGATAGAAGGTGAATTAGGGTTGTTTCATATTTATAATAACATATCAGTATGTAAGTAATACTGATGTTATTACTTTATCATGAAACAACTGAAGAAGAAGAAGTTGAAGAAGAAAGAAATTGAAAAGATCGGTAATGGATATTACCTCTTCTTTGGAACGCCTTTTTGAATCCTCCACTTAAGGAACTAAGATTGGTCTTTGGAGAAGACCAGGACCTCTAGGATTATTCTAGGGAAGTGGAGAAGGGAAAATGGCAGGGGTTGGCCGAGCTTGAGTGCTCAAATTGGTGTGAGGAGGAGGGGGAGGAGGTGCCCTTTTATAAGGGAGGAGAGGGGCACCTTAGGAATATCTCAAAATATTATTTTATATTAAAGTCAAAATCGGTTTATAATGGTTCCAAAGGGTCTTATTTCGAAGCTAAAGTGGGTATGGGTCGAAATCCTATCAACCAATAGAATTTAGACAAGTTTAGGATATTATTTTAACCTTATCAATTAAATTTAACTCTAAGTTAAATAATTTAACTTTTACCATGTCTTTTTGTTTTCTTTCACTATATGGTTAATAAACTTTCTATAACATGCCAAACGAACCCCAAATTGTTTATTATTAATATATATATCCTTATCTAAGTCATTTGGCCGAACCTTAGATTTTTAGGAATAAAATAACAATTAATAATATAATATTTGATTTAAAAACTATTTTGTGTCAATTTTGACACTATTTGATATATGATTTTTTTGAAAGTCATAACAGAATTATATGTTCGAACCAAGTTGATTAAATCAACACTAATATATCATAGTAACCTAGAAAATTAGTGGAATTCATAAAAAGTCTCAAATTACATTTATTTTGGTATTTATATTATCAATTTTTTCAATATTTCATTAATAAGATAATTACCGCATCATCTTTGTGTCATAAATAAATTAAATTATTTGATGTCTAAAAATTACAAATAAAATACCATCATGTAGGAAATCTTTTGAGCTTTCTAATGAATATTTAAAATCGAATTTATCTTATGTATAACCCTATATTAAAAATTATTTACTTGTTAAACTTTGATTTTAACTATTTTAACCCTTCTTTAAATAAATTAATAATAAATGTCCTAATCTAATCCAAGTGGGCCTAAATGGTCATATTTTATTCCTAAGTTTGTTTCTGGTCGAATTACACTTGTCCAATAGTATTAGGACATGTGTTAGGGTAATATTGATATCATATTTACCCTTAGTTACCCTATTTACCATTAACCGCGGTAAAAATAGTAAAAAGTTACTATTCACCAAAAAATTATTTTCATCTCATTGAACCACATTTTAGTCCTTGATATTAACCGTGTCTCTCGGATTTTTGAAATTCCATTCACAGAAGCGGTAAAATTAAGTTTTATGCAAAATTCAGTTTTTAACCTACCACTTAGTGGTTTCACTATTCATCAAAAATTGAAAGTTTTCAGAAAAATACCAAAATTTCACCCTAGGCTAATTTCGATATTCTGAGTCCAAAAATGAAGTCCATTTTGAAAAATAAAATTTATAAAATTTCAAAAAGTGGTTATTACTATTAATAACGGCTAGTTTTAATAGCATATTGTTGTTTAGTGAAACTCGGTATTGCGTACGACGCAAGCTATCGAGGAAGGTCGCGATTGCGTGTAAAGCAAGTCAAGCAAGTGTTGCGTAGAAAAAGATTCCTTTTATAATTTATATAACATAAAAGTCTCGGGTGTTACACCCAACCACGGACTTGAACATGGGGGGTAGCTTCCCTGATGATTCTATGGAGTACTTTAAAACTCTGAACACATTTCCGTTGAAGGGCGCTCTGACGGCCTGGTGACTCGGGGTGCTGGGCCACAAGGAGTGCGGCCGAATCGATCAGGCATCATTGCTCGCCGATTTCTTTGAAGTGCTCTCGACTTTTGGAGTACACCACCCATTCGTAACGAAGGCGAAAGTGTGTTGCCCATAGGGTTCGACAAAAGCACCCCACTTTTTCAGGGGTAAGGGATTCTGGTGCGCGAAAGTTCAGCGCTGCCGTCGGCCAGAAATTCTCCGGGAAGTAATCCGCTGCAAGAATACTCCAGAAGCTCCTAGGTTTGGACTCAGGGTCTGGCCCTGTATTTCCCCACTCATCAACCGGGGGCGGATGAGGGACCAGTAGAGGTACCGAGGCAGACCTCTGGGATAGCAAACTCGGTGGCGGAGAATACGACGAACGAGCTGACTGGCCGCTGAATTCCGGGCCATCCTATGAAGAGTAAGGTGACCTGGCCACGATGTCACGATACGATGGGCTGATAGCCACAGCTTCCGGCACAGGAGTCGCGGCTACTGGCGACCGGTCATGTCGTCGCTCTACCGCCATCAGCCCCCAAAATAGCTCTCCGTGATCTCTGGTAGAGGTAAAGGGTGATTCTGGTGACAATGGCGGTGATTGCGCGGTTGAGACTTGTGGAATTCCCAAGATTTCTTCCTCCTGTATGTACCTGCGGAGAGAGATGGGAATCTGGTGGACCTCATATTCCAGGAGAATGAGGGTAACGCGTCTGGTTCCTGCCCCAATCCATGATACAGAGGAGCGGGGAAAAGGTTCCATCGCTGAGTCGCATTCCGCTTTAGATTCGGAGAAGCGGGCATGTTTGATCTCCACCCGGGCCTTCCCAGGATTCTTCGTGTGGCGGCGACGACCCGCTCTCCTGCCCCAGGGTGGCTCTTTGGGACAGGGTTGATCCCTATCATGGAGTCTCGGGGCAGCGCTGGCGCCGTGGCGGAGAGGGCCCCCACTCGAGATAACCGAGGTGTGAGGGGCACCAGGGAAAATGTCGAAGGGTACATGGGGAGGACCTCCATGGACAGCACCCACGTGGGCGAAGCCTCTATTGGAATTGGCAGGAGCATGGGGAGGACCTCCATGGTCGATGCGGGCGAAGCGAGGCTGACCTCTACTCCTCGAGTTGTTGGGGTGAAGAGGACCTTTGCCGGTTGCAGAGAAGACGTAGGGAGGTCCCCCACGTTGGAGAAGGACAGGATGGACGGTGCCTTCAGATCGGTGGTCGGGGGCAGGAGGATGGACTCCATACCCTGTATAGTGGGCGCGGGAAAGGTTTCCGCGCCGAGCGTCACTGCCGCGGGGTAGGTATTCCTTCGAGATGGGGGTAGCATGAGGCATACCTCCATAACGAGCTTCGGAGCGGGGAAGGCCCACGCTCTGTGAAGTAGTGGTACGAGGAGGGCCTCCGTACGGGGTGACATCACCGCAGGTTAGTTCGCAGCGATCACCACTTGGGCCTGCAACCCAGAGAGTCAACCCAGCCTTCCTGTGGGGTGGTTGGGGTCTTGATCCTGGTTGGGTGAAGGAGTGCCCCAGCTCAGTGTATGCAGGGGCTTCATGATGCACGTCGGCGGTGGATCGGGCCACTGTAGCTGTCGACATCGACGCTCCTGGGCGAGAATCCTCAGCCCGGGCCCGACGCTGACGTCAGGTCAGGCGAGCTGGTGCAGGTGGTGCAGGTGGTGCAGGTGGTGCAGGGGCATGGCCTGCCTGCTCTTTCTGCGGAGTCGGACGGCGGCGCTGACGCGGCCGGGCGGGAGCTCTTGCCTGGAGCCCTTGGGTCGGGACCCTGAGCGGGTTGAGCCGGACGGCGCCCACCTCATCAGCGTAAGGTGAGGAGTCGTCAAGGCGTTCCGGGGACATGCTCCCGAAATGGTTGAACGTTGGGGTGGGGAGCAGGGGATCCCTACGCGGCCTGTTAGGGCGGCGTTGACGGCGGGGCCTGGAGGCCTCCAGGTCCAGACGGGCCATATCCTGAGTTGGGATGACCCCTTCCTCCTCGTACCTGTGCACGAGGTTGTTGATCACCCTTCGCTGGATGAACTCTGATGGGGAAAGGGGACGTGGGCACCCCGTGGTCCGCGATGTGGCGGTCGTCGTGGCGGTGGCGAAGCCATGTCGGGTGGCTGTGGCGATGTTGCCCCTGCCCCCGCGTAGGCAAGTGGGCAGTGATCGCGTCTTTGTAACAGCAAATTGGTTCCTGAGAAACGAAGGGATCAACTCATCAGCACTGAGAGGAAAAGGATTGACAGCCAGTGCCCCAGCATCCTTCCATTCTCCACGTCTGTAAGAAGGATCCATGCCAACACGCTGCAGAACGGAGTGCCCCACGTTCTACTGCCCCAACTTCCGGTGAGTTTCACGACAGGCCCGCTATTTGCTTGGCGGGACCAGGCGCCAAATATCTGGATCCGGTGACACGTCAATCTACTGGTGTCTCGAACGCTACTAATATCCATATTGAGGAGTATAATTTCATTTCGGGTTCACCATTTCTGTTTCCGACGCTTTCACCGGGGCGCGTGCATCCATCCGTCCGCGGAGGAGGACGCGCTGCGCTTGTTGCCCCGCGTTCCCACTTTCCAAAGGCGGGCGGCATTCGCTCCTTATTCAGGGACGTCTGATCTTTGATCGAAACGGGATGATGGGATGTCGGTTATTCCTTCTGTGGATTCCTCCTTAGAACTCGTCACCTAGTCCGGGTCTCCCTCATATATTTAATACGTTGTTCGTGAAACTCTTCCCAGTGCCATGTTTCCAGGGGTGCCGGTTAATTACACTGCTTCTGTCAGGACATTCCAAAGGGTCCAGTCAGGGCAGCAACCTTCAGTCAGGGGAGTAGTCACGTTGAGGCATCAGTAGCGTGTCTGGATGCTGGGGAACCTGGCATGTCTGTCTATTGTCCCTGGTCAGGGCTTCTCGAGGGCGTGGAAGACCGAGGCATCCCACATCGAGCGCGGGGAATTATATGCCATAGACGCATATCTGAGGTTTTCCTCAGCTTCCCATGTTTTAACACAAGGTACGCCGCGAGTTTAACGTCCAGCGGAGACAGATCAGCCCGATCGGAGCATTAGCTAGAATAGATCGGATTGAGGGATTTCCCTTGAAGGGATGCCGATACCGGGGCCAGCCCATGGGCGGCTGTGAAGAGGAGCGTACCGACATGGTATCACCAGGATATGATGATCCGAGCGAGAATCAGGATGGGTGATGGCTGAATGGAGTGGAGGGGGAATGAAATGGGACCATCGCAAGGGCGACAGTGAAGTTGGGCTTGAGCCTTGAAGAGGCTTCCTACGTATCCCCGTGGCGGGGAATCAAAGTCCGCGTAGTTCGGGATGGTGCCGGTGAACTGACATGAAGGTGGACCTTGGCCCGATGGATGTCGTCAGCGAACCAACGTAAAGGTGGACCTTGGTCCGATGCGTCGTCGAACCAACGTGGAGGTGGACCTTGGTCCGATGGGCATTGTCAGCGAACCGACGTGAAGGTGGACCTTGGTCCGATGGGTGGTGGGCTTGAATCTCGGGGAGGCTTCCTACGTACCATGCCTTGACATGGATCAAAGACTTCGTAGTTCAATGGGTTTCATCGGTGAACCGAAGTGAAAGTAGACCCGTGGGTCCACTAGTGGTGGGCTTGAACCTCGGGAAGGTTTTTAACGTACCATGCCTTGACATGGATCAAAGTCCTCGTAGTTCAAAGGATTGATGGAATACAGTTTAACATCATGCGGGACGGTAGTGAACCTTGAAGTGAATGAACGACGGGCGGTGGGTGTCGGCGAACCAACGTAAATGTTGGACCTTGGTCCGATGAGAGATGGGGGCTTGGCACACCGACAAGGAGACGGTCTAGGCCAATGATTGTTGGTCCTGAACCTCGGGGAGGATTCCTATATACCATGCCTTGACATGGATCAAAGTCCCCGTAGTTCAAATTGTGGAATATAGTTTAACGTCATGCAGGACGGGAGTGAACCGATGTGAATGAGGTCAGAACGACCAGATGGTGGGTTTGAAGCTCGTAGAGGCTTCCTACGTACCACGCCTTGACATGGATCAAAGTCCTCGTAGTTCGGGTTGGTCACAACGGCTTGCCGTCGGACTGGAATTGCAGTTTAACGTCGTGATGGACGAAGGTAGAACTCGACGTGAGTTGGATGATGGGTGGGCTTGAACCTCGTGGAGGCTTCCTACGTACCATGCCTTGACATGGATCAAAGACCTCGTAGTTCAAATGGGTGTGCAGTTTAATGTCATGCGGGACAAGGGGCATACAGTTTAAGGTCATGCTAGACGGGGCATGCAGTTTAACGTCATGCGGGACGAGGTGTGCATTTTAATGTCATGCTGGACGAGGGTGAAACTCGACGTGAATGAACGACCGAGTAATGTGGCTTGAACCTCATGGAGGCTTCCTATGTACCATGCCTTGACACGGATCAATGTCCTCGTAGTTCTCCAAATAAAGGTGGGGTTCAGGGTCGGTGCTCACTCTAAGCCCACATGAGTCATGCTCGGTGTGAGAAACAAGAGGTTGCAAGGACCTGACGATCACGTCGGGAAGGATGCATTCGTGATAAGCGAAGAGGGGCTTACGCGTTAGGCGGCCCATGGTGCTGGGACTTACTCCAGGATGGAGGCGCAGTGTGCAACAAAGCGCAGCAAAAGAGGGACTCGGGACCAATGATGGGAGGTGCCTCGTTCCCTATCACGCCCTCCACTGACCTTGGTAGTGGGGAAGTACAGAGATGCAGGGGTGCAACCATCCGTTGGGGAACTAGGGTCACCCTTCTCCTGAGAACATAAACCACCCCAATAAAGAGGACATCATCCCTTGTGTATGGGTGATTCCATTCCCATGGAGATGAGTGGCGTAAAAAATGTTCGATCTGGGGGGACCCTTCGTGAGAGGCACGAGGTCGTGTCACAGTTTAACGTCATGTGTTGAGGATGTGGTGCTTGGCAGTTTAACGTCTTGTAGCTCGGATGAGGTGGGTTCACTCCGCACCCCTAGGACTTACATAACCGGTACCCTCTGGTCCTTGGGGGAGGGAAGGTACCAGTAAGGCCATGGTCAAGGGGGGTTGTGGAGCGAACCATCAAGGGGTTCACGTTATCATGGCTATGCGAAGAAGCAATAGCCATTAACATGCTTATGTGAAGAAGCATTAGGCGAAGCAACACTACGGGTGGTATTGTCCATGGGACTTTGAAATCACATCGTGCAGACCTGGAGGGTTGCACAGGAAGAGGAATTGCCAAGAAAAGGAGTGTGCTTCACGAAGTGGAGTGCCTTGGAATTAGCACGGGGCATAGGTGTGAGTGGAGGGTGCTTCACGAAGTGGAATAGTATTCGCGGAGCACTGCCTCGCGAAGAAGAGGTGCCTCGCGAAGCAGGGTCCTGCGAAGCAGTGTGCTTCACGATGTGTAGCGATCCTGCCTTAGCATAGGGATCACTAATATAGGTTGGGTGTTTCACGAAGCGTAAATGCTCCGCGGCTGCCCGGGTTCCCTTGGGAATCCCCTTCCTTCACGAATGCCCTTGAGACTCGTGAAGGGAATCCCTCTTAGAAGAGGGTCTTAAAACTATTCAATGTGAAGGTGTCACGCGAAGTAGAAGTACCTCGCGGAGCTCATGATTCCCGGGGGCAAAGGGTGCTTCGCGATTCGGGAGAGGAGAAGCCTAAAGGTTAGATTGTCCATCCTCGGGACTCAGGGGGAGTCCAGTATTTATAGGGAAGGGGCGCCACGAAGCAGAACTCGTGCGCCGCCTCAGGTGCTTCGCGGCGCGCTCGCGACCGTCAATGGCGTCCGCGAAGAGTTACCACCTATGGAGCTTCGCGTCGGGTCGCGAATGTCAAATGCGTTCGTGGAGAGTTACCGCCTCTGGAGCTTCGCGGCAGGCTCACGAACGTTAAATGCGTTCGCAGAGAGTTACCACCTCTGGAGCTTCACGAGACCGCGTTGCTCGGGGGTGCTTCGCATCGGTGCTTCGCATCGGTGCTTCGCGAGGCAGCGTGCCAACCGTCTTTTTCGTCCCTTCTTTTCGTGCAATATTTTGGCGCCAAGAATACCCCTAATCTGAAAATAGCGATTACACAAGATTTTCATTTGTCTTTAGTAATAAGAGGTTGTTTATATTGATCATCATCATCAAACTTTGAATTTGGGCATGGGTTATCATAATAAACAAACACCATACATTTAAAACACTAGTTTGTGGGTGGTGTATTCTATATTTCTTTATCTCTTTTCACATCATTAACTAGATTCTTCCTACAAATTTGAAATTTAGTTTTCCAATTACCTTATTTTAAATTGTTTAAAAATTTACGAATTCCATTAAGAAAGTTTTCTATATATTTCCTTCTACACCTTGAACATAAAGGAAGGATCATCTTCTTCACTTTACAGTTTTTATAATTTCCTTTGAATTGAATTTTTATTTCCTTATCAAAACCATTAGATTAGTGGGTAACTCAAATATCCTTATCCACCTCGATAGAACATCAAACAATTTATTCATAGATAATGAAGTCCCTTATGGATAAAACCCTTCAAATACTTGGTTTTAATCCTATAAAGAATCAATAAACCTTACTATAAAGTTGGATTATAATACTAGAGGAATACCTTGCAAGTCTTGTGATGTTTTCCTCATAAGAACCAATAGATTCATCATCCATAATATTTAACTCAATGAAATCCTTATCCATTTAAGTCCAAATAATATTAGGAAAGTAATTGTTGATAAATAATCATTTAAAATCATCCCACTCTATAGATTTAATTTATTCTCATTCTCTTATTATTCAGATAAGAGTCCACCCCAAATCTACTTTTTCCTTCCTATCAATGAACATCCAAAATTACTTTCTCATGTTCTGAACACTGAAAAATAGAAAATTTACTTTCAACGATAATGGTCCACTACTCAGTGACTAGTGGATATGTGGACCCATTAAAAGAAGATGGATGGTTCCTCATAAAGGATTCAAACCCCCCTCCTTTTCTCATTTGGAAGCTTCATGTGATTACTGTCTTGATAATGTTGTTTGAGAATAGAAAAATTATTTTTCATTCCAAATCCTACTACATTTAGTTTATTAAGAGTAAAATCATTTCATTTTCCATCACATTTATCATTAACACAATTCCTTCAGTTTCCATACACTAAATAAAACCAAAAATCATAGTGTGATAAAAAATAATCATGGCGAGAAACCTCATAATCATGAAAAATCATTTATAGGATATCTAAATTGTGAAAAATTATTTTATGACACCTCAGGTTTAACCTATTTCATTCATGATCATTACCAAATCTTTATGATTTTATCCTACACATAGAGTTATCCATAGGTTTATTACTAATTTTTTCTCATCCTGGTTTCCAAATGTTAACTAACCCATACTATAATACCAAATATATTGACCCATAATTTTCATAAATTGATATTATATCTTAATAGATGGATATTCATTACATAACATTTTTATCCATTCCAAAATAGTTTTGGTCTACTATCTTTCAAAATTGGAAACATAAACAACTTATTCATAAAATATCTACATCATATCCCACTTATTTCTTTATAACTAGCACCCTTATTAAAAATTGCATACTTAATACCATTATTTATAACATGGGGAATGGAAACATAATAAAATTGTGGGATTAGATATCTAGTATGGGTAAAAAAGGGATATATCACTGATCAGAAAATCATAACATGAACACAAGGGTATAAGAACATGATCTTGAAATTTGAAAACCATAACCTATGTACCGAAGATCATAATATTAAATAATATTATAAATATTGTTAGTTCATAAAATATTAATCACAAGGGAATCAAAGAACATGAACTATGAAAGAAAAACATAAGTATAATACATAATAATAGAAAATCATTTCCTCAGTATTCAAGGATCATTTACATGGATATCATAGTGGAACAAGTTTACTCTTCAAACCATCATAGTAGTCAATGTTAACTCTCAAGACTATCACAATGGACATAGACACTTATTTAACTAGGTTCACTCCCCATTCTATTCTTATTTATCTTATGAGATATTATTACCTACCCAATGAATTGGAGGGAGATATAGACCCCACCCATCATATAATAAAAATATTATATATGTGTACCATTATATCAAAAATCATTCATCATATCATTCCCCATGAAAATAAATGGTTTTCATAAACATTTCATCATATCATATCCCATGGAAAAGAAATGGGTTTTATAAACATTTCATCATTTCATAACAACACAACCCATGTAAAAGGAATAGATTTCATACAAATATTTCCATCATAAACATAAACCATCTAAATAAATAATAAGGATGGCATACTTGGATAATATTCCCATTATATAATAAGTGAAATCAATGGTTTTTGCCTTTGATTAATTTAAATATCATTAAAAGATCATTAAAAATTATCGGGGGAAAATATCCTTTCCATTTTGAAATCAGTTCATAAAAAATGAGCCCTTATAAATATAAAACATTTATATGAAAATAAGATTTCAAAAGTTTATAGTATGCTTCAAATCAAATATTAGTCATAATAGTGGGAAACTGTTTTCATTTTTTCTAAGTAAAAAAATCCTTCCTTCCATATTTTCAGTGAAAAATTCACAAAGTAACTCATTTGGAAAATGAAAGAAAGATTCCTTTCATAAAATTTTGTAAAAATTAAACATGGGTAAAAATGAATTTATAAAATCATTGGAAAATAGTTAAAGAATTATTTAAAACATTTTTATGAAATATGGATATAAAATAATTATTCTTTTCAATTGAAGAGAGGAATAAAGCCAATATTCTTTAAAAACATATTTTTAGTCTCTTGAGTACATAAGATGAGGAAAATGAAAGTAAAAAATGTATTTTAAATAATAAATATAGAAGTAAAAAATTCATGATATTTCTTGAGTAGTATATCATAATATTTTATCATTGTAACTTAATCATAAACAACCTTCATAAACAATGAAATTGTAACATAAAACCCTTTCCTCAAGTTCAAATTGAATCAAAAGCACTATAACCTCTCATATAATAAATTTAAATTTATTATAAATCTATACTATAATATTTTTTATACTTATAATATAAAATATTATCCCTTTATATAATTTAAACATCTCCTTTTATCAATAATTCATTATTAAAACCGCTATTTCTAGTTGTAAACCTTTATGTTTATCATGACCATTTTAGATTAGTAGTTCCTGTACTTGTATATTTATCTTGGTTCTATAAGATCCAAAATATTAATAAAGATATAAATATAATATATATTCATTATATTCATATATAGATTCATCCATAAAAATAAGATAAAGAAAAATAAATTACATCTTTTATGGAGACGGTAGGATGTACGTATACATGAACGTTGTTTTTATTTATTGATGGATAAAATTAATTAAAGATAAATACCAATTAATTTTTTTTAATATCATTATTTCATCATATATTTCACATATATTCAAAATCTCCATCATAATTTCCATACAAGTAAAATATAAATGAAACAAAAATGACCTCGCTTTGTGGTGGTGATTGTCCACACATACACATGAATGACATTATCATTTCCCAAAGGATTGGATGGAAGGTAGGTAGATGTGATATTATAATTTAGAAGTATATTTTTTTTAATAAATATCACATATAAAAATTAAACTTATCATAATACCCATCCATAAAATTTGTTTATGAAAAATGAATTGTATCATTTCCTGGAGACGGTAAGCCGTAAATATACATGAGAGATACTTTCACTTCTCATTTGATGGGAAAGTGGGTTGATAATGGGGTTTTAATAATCATGATAAAATTTAATAATATTTAGGATACTTATGTTTTTATATCGTGATAAATACCATAGGATTATAAGAGTTAAATAAGAGTATAAAATAAAGTAATCGGTTAAGGTGATTACCTCTTCCTTGAAACAACTCTTTTAGATATCCTCCAAAAGAATCGAGGGTTGGTATTTTGGGAAGAAAAGAACATGTAAAATGTGGATAAGGAAGTTGAGAATAGAAATTAGTAGAGTTTGGTCGATCTAGAATGCTCAATGTGTTCTGAATAAGTGACCGATAATGTTCCCTTTTATAACTCAGGTGAGGGGCACTATGGGAATTTCATAAAATTTTAAATTATAATAAATTAAATATTAAGAAAATGCCTCCAAATGGAAGGGGATTAGAAGATAAGGTAGGATAGTGTTATAATCCCATGAAACAATAGAATTTAGATAAGTTTTGGTTCCCTTTTAAACCTTATTATTTTTTATTAACCCTCACTTATCCAATATTAATTTTAACTACGGTAACAACTTTTTCAGTATTAAAGGATTGTAATTTTTACTCATATGGTCACTATTGAACCATAAATATAAAATATATGATATTTTATACCATATAATTTCTAACTTATATTATTTTAATATTTTAATTATTTTTCAATAATTTAATATTATATTATTTTGATAAAATATCATTATTGACAATTTTGACATGATTTATTTAATTTGACCTTAATGACATAAAGAAAAATTTGAAATTAGAATATAATATTTTAACACATAAATTATATGTAATTTTCACCAATAAAATTAAGGTAACACTATAATTTGTCAAATTATATCACTTTTAATATTTTAATAATCATTTATTTTATTTTTCCATTAATTGAATAAATGTTGTTTTGGAATTGTGTAGTTATTCAAGGTAATTATATAATTTTAAAAAATTAGAAAAAAAATTACCATAATGAATATAACTTAAATATTAACAAAATTAATACTATTATTTGTTTATAACTATTTTTTGTCCCTATGTGAACACATAAGGTATATTTAAAACTAAGAGAGTGGCATTTTGTAATTTTCATTGATTTGAATAATATATAAATAAATTTCATCGCAAAAAAATCCATTAAACTAATAAATTATGAGTATAAGGTGATAATGGTAGAATTATATTTATCCAATAATAATTAGGATAATTTTTTTTATCCTTATTACTTATTTTTAATCTTGATTGACCTGATTGACCCTTTACAGAGGTGATAAAATTTTACACGATTACTATTCATATTGAAAAAAATAAAAGGGGCCTATTTATCAACATTAACACTCATAATTATAAATATTTATTTAATTTTAAAAAATTCAATATCTATAAATTTAATAAATTAATTTTAAAATAAGTGTGAAAAATGCGACAAAAATCACTTTTTAGAAAAACATACATTTTTTTGCACAAAACTGTATATATTCTTGTCCTATGCCTAGAAAAATATTTTTAAATTTTTTGAAATATTTAATAAATTAAATAATATATACATTTAATTAAAATAATTCACCAATAGGAATTAATTTAATTTATTAAGATAAAATTACATTACGCGCATAAAAAATGTTTTTCAGAAAAATATTTCATTTTTCTTTTGAAGGATTTTTATTTTAATTTGTAATAAATTGATAACCAATGAATGTTTTTTATATATAAAATA
Source organism: Viscum album (assembly GCA_963277665.1). Classification (NCBI taxonomy): domain Eukaryota; kingdom Viridiplantae; phylum Streptophyta; class Magnoliopsida; order Santalales; family Viscaceae; genus Viscum; species Viscum album. The sequence continues at coordinate 1,793,313,909 of OY728120.1, read as the reverse complement.
ATATATTTTTAATAATTTAGTTATTAATATTCATACCCACCAATACAATGGCTGGGCAGTAAATGTCATTTTAAATAATAATATTTTAATAGTATATCACAGTTTGTTTAAACTCGATGTTGAGTGTAACACAACATGTTGAAGAAATAAAATTATTTAAAGAAAAATATTTCAGAGAAATTATCAAGGTGTCATAGTAACTCTTCTCCCTTCATGATCTACCATATTTTTTTAATATTTTTGTGCCACTGTCCATGTGGGAAGGGAACCCATAATTAACTATCCATTGTATTCCTCTATTTCTTTCCCTTAATTCCCCTTCCACTATAAATTAATTATATTAATGATTATTATTATAAACATATTTAAAATTTTCATTATAAGATAAGTATCTAGGGATATTTTTTAAACACCGATCAAATTTTTTTTTTCTGATTTTTCAAATCTACAAAAAAATTCATTCAAACAGTGAAACTTGTTTTGTGTTGGTAGACTAGAGATAATTTTATTCACAAACATGTTCTTCTCTGTAGATTCATTATTTTTACATTTAGACTTTACTCACCCTGATTCATGTTTTCTTCTAGGTAGGTACATATTGAACTATTATTTATATTTTTGTTGGATGAATATTCCCCAACACAGACAATAGCAACTTAATTTGATTTTTTGGTTATAGATATAGTCCTATCAAAGAAATTGTATTCCAGATTTTAGCATTTTTGACCAAATATGTCTTGATATTTCTTTTTCTTTATGGAGGTTGATTTTTATTACTTTATTATCTCTTAAATAGATTTTGAAAAGTGTTTATCATCATCTTTACTATCCAAACTTTTATAAATTTTGAAATGTGACTTACATTTTTGTTAAAACTATATTCCCATTTTGATATATTTTAGGTATAGTTTTAACCAAATTTGATGTGAGATAAATATATTCTATTTTAGTTTTTCCAATCTTAACTTAAATATATTTTAAGAAAAATTTATTTTAACCTTATTAAATCTTGTTAAAATTTAATATATTTTCATTCCAACTCACCCAATTCATCTTCTTTGAAAAATAGTTTAACTTAATGATACTTTAAGATCTTTTCAATATTAGAAACATTTATATTTTATTTCTGGAGTTCTTCAAAAATATTAGTTTCATTTTTTATAAAATATTTATTATACTAAATATTCTTCCCATAATACTTCTTCAAAACATTAATCTCTTTTTTAACTATGTATTTTCCTCAAAACATTCATATAAATTAGATCTAAGCATGTGATTCATTTGTATTTCTTCTCCACCTTCCAATTCACCACTTATTTCTTCTATAAATGTCCCATAATGTTAGTAATTGTTTCAAATGCTTCATCCTTATATTGTACATAATAGGATGTACGCTATTCTTATTTTCTAATCATACTGTTTCTCTTACTTCTTGTAAGCTTTTTTATCACCTATTTTTTCTCATAGATTTATATCGTTTTCCCCAACTTCTTCTTTTTTAGGATTATCATCAAGTTATCAAAATAAAAATAAATATTCTTATTTTTAGGGTAATTTATAGAAATGTTTCCCATTCCTTCACACATGAAACAATTGAGGGTAAAATTTCCCTTTTTTTACTTACCATTACCCTTCATGACATTTTTGGAGATAAGGGAAATTTTCATTTTGAAATATTTATCCTTATATTCATCATCATCTATATCACTAGATTATGTAGGTTCTTATCTTTTAAAATTTATCTTTATAAAGGATTAAAAATCCATAAATATTTTTCTTTCATTTTAAATGTAGGTATATTTTTCATTTCATATCGATTAAGGATATTGTGTATCTCATAAAGTAAAATGTCCTCCCTATTTAATATTCTAGGGAAGTTTCACATGGATTTATTCATAATAATAGAATCATTCAGTTTCACACCAATGCTACTTATGTTTCTCACAATATCATTAAATCTAGTGAAGTATCGATTAATGGCTTCCTCATCAAACATATTTATATCTTCAAACATACTTCTCTAAATCTGAATTAAAACCTATTAGACTTTAAATCTTCCTTCATAATAAAGTTTATGTTTGTCACATACATGTTTAGTAGTTTTAAGCCCCATCACTTTTGTAAACAATTTTTCTTATAAAGGATCATAAAGATTGAATTTATATACCTACCTTCAAGTTTAAAATTTATTTTATCACTAAAGAAATCATTTAGCTCTTTTAATGGGTGGAAATCCCACTATATCTACAATAATAATTTCAAGGCCTAAAGACAACTACTTTGGAAGCATTATATTTTACCAATAATGGAAATTATTTACATCAAATTTGAGAACACGTATACTATTCACATAGTTTATATTACCCATACTTCAATATAAAGAGAGAATAAAATAGAGGGAAAATTCTTCTTTGATACCAATTGTAAGTCCCAATGTACTGAATAACTATAATGATAGCGTTGAATCGGTATAATATAAATTTTTATTATTTCTTTCTGTTATAAAAATTTACCTCAATAACTTGGTCAAATTTCATTATATGTCTTGAATATTTACTCATATAATTAAAAAAAAATTATTTAAATAAAATAGAATAAGGTATAATTTTTTATGAGGTTTGGCCTCAATGTGAGAGACTACTCCTCACTGTGTCTAATTTTTATATAGATCAATATATTTTATAATATAAATTTTTTATCAATTACAAGTGGTTGGGATAGATATCATACTATAAAATATTCTTCCTAGTAAACACATTGACTCCCATTTGTTTTTTTGTCTCCAGATAGTTATAATGAAAATTGACACCACTACTAGAGAAATATCATCAATAGGCATATATTACTTCAAAAACAATTAGGTGATATTCCTCTTCTATCCAATAGATAAGATTCACAATAAATGACACTGAATTTTTTAAATAATCTAATGGTGTCTATAATCTTGGGTAAAACTGGTTTTAGATGATGCAATACCTAATATTTGGGCACTCTTTCTCTTTCTTCTATTTTGAACAACTCAGACACCCCTCACTTAAATAACTATGTAAAATGACAACATATTATCCTTTTTATCCTTCAAAACATTTCACTATAGGCTTAAACTTTTATGAGTTCAAGTTTTAAAAAAAATTTCTTCTATTTTCAGGGTTTACAATTTCTATTTCAGAGCTTCCTCTCTTCAATTTTGAAGGTCTTTATTCATCTTCACTTCTTCTTCGAAGGTTCTTCTATGTTTTCCTATTTTTAATGATATACCATGGATGATTTAATTTTTTATTACTTATTTAATTAATAATCATATATATATTTTGAGTATTAATTAGTGTTACATTAAAAATAAAATGGTTATGATTTTTTGGTTCAGTTTAAAAAGGGGGCATTCATGTTTTACTATTAAATATAGTTGGAATTTGGTGGTATGTCTTTTGTATATCAGATTAAATTTATTTGGAGTTTACTTTAAAGTTTCTGAAAATTTTAAATAGTTTTATTTTACACTATTATTTTTTTATATTTTTAGTTTTAAATTTGTGGAGTGATTTAATTTGGGGTTTTTAATTAAAAATAATATAAATTTTCTTTGATGGGTTTCCCTAAAATATTATATATAATTAATGGCTATATCCTTTCACATAATATTTATGATGTTTCATATTGGGTTTAATTCAATAAAATAATGGTATTAGAGTGTATTTTTATTATTTGAGAAGTTTATTAGATGGGAGATACAATCATCTAAGCTCCAGAGGTATGTCATGAGTTATTACCTGATCACCACCATTCATAATGAGACATGAGTTGTTTGTAATTCCATAGAACTAGTGTCTTGATTTTTTGAATTAGGAATGACCATTAGGCCTTTACATAGGTTGAATTGGGTATCCAAATATATATGACCTAGGTTGGTTCATGACATTTATAGCTCTCTAACCAAGATCGTTAAATTAATCCAATCAAAATAATCATTAAAATGGAATACATATAAGACTTTTTAAGGTTCCAATAAAACAATTAAGCATAAATTAACCAAATTTTGTTCCACAATATTATCCACATGCTTGTAAAAATATTTAAAATGAATGTTATATATAATTCTCATGGATTCACATAATACTAAACATTTATATGATATAAGAAATATTATTTAATAAATTGATAAAAAATATTTACAATTGAACTCCAAATAGTTATATAGTTATAGAACATTATATATTACACATATAAATAACATTTATAACACAATGGAATATTTAATATCATTTCCCCTTGTAATTCATAATAATATATTATAAGATAACAATATAACTATAGTTCAACCACAAAAAATTCATTACATAAAGTAGTTAATGCACAAAACTATCACTCCTTACATAGTTCACATAACAAATGAACCAAAAAAAATTCACTTTATAACATTAAATACATCATCAAAAAAATATAAAATTTATATCTAAAAAACATTTTTTAGTCCAGTATATTTTCTTAACTACAGAACATTCATTTTCAATAATAATTTAGTCACAAAAAACATAAAATGTAGATACATTAGTGTAAAAACTTTTATGTTATACTTCAAAAATTCAATACACATTTAAGTAAATGTGTAATGTCCCAACCCAACACCCAAATTATTAACCAAGTATAAGCACTATAATTCTCTAGGAATTCTCCATAATTACTTGTGGTTGAAAACTAATTTAAATAGTTTTTAATTATTTTCCTAATAGGGATTTACCTTCAAGAATAATATATTTTAAATTAATTAAAATAAAAAGATAGTATGAAACAAATAAAACATTCCAAATAAATGGATACACATTCAATATAGCATGAAACCATACCCATAAAAATATATATATAACAAAATCAAATATAATAAAAAACCATCACAGTGATATTGTGCATGGATCTCATACCCTAAATTTGATTTTAATAATCACAAATGCTCTTCTATATTTCCAATTATCATTTAAGTGTTTTATATATATGTGTTCTAATTATATATTGTAAATTTATGTTATAAGGGATTTAGTGAACTTATCGCAATAATTAAAGAAAATTTGTTTTTATTCATTAAAATGAGAAGGTTGGTGGAGAATATAATAGTTACTTCCATCACGAATAGACTCTCGATGGCCAGACCTGGAGTTGTAGTGGTTCTATTAGGGTTTGGGAAACCTATATTAGTAATTTAGGGGTGTTTAAAATAAACACGTACTCCATAAAATACACCATACCTTTGGTAATATGGTACGAGTAATCTGTTAGATCTTTTTAGAAAAGTAAAATCTATCAATTTAATAACACTAATTATTATTTTGGACTCCTAATGACTTTGATAACCCTACAATGACTCCAAATAATAAAAAATATATAATATCAAATAAATAATCCTTAAGAAATAATAATAAAGTCACCATTTCTAAGATCACTCACATTTGAGCCTTATTTACTATTCTTTCACAGTTTTATTACCTTGGACATTTTTTTTCATTTAACAAGTTGATTTTTTTTTTGAGATTTTAGAGTTTAATTAATTTTATTTATTAAATAGACTGTATTCTTACCCTTTTTTATTTTGGGCATCTACTACAATTAATATGTGGGATCTTGGGTTTCAAGCTACACCATTAAAAAATAAATTAGAAATCCTTCTATACAGGTTAACTTAGATATTGTTAAATCAAAGTTAGGAAAACCTTCAGGATAAGGAAAGGTGATGTTGTCACTCATAAATGAGTTTTATCTTGAACTACTATATCAAATTACACTCTACTTATTTTTTTATTCTGAATTATGTTTAAATTATTTTTTATTACACTTATCATTTAAATTTTAAAAAGAAAATTCATAGGAAATTATTATATCCATTCATATCATCAATTTTTATATGATCTATCACTGGTTTTAAGTATAAATTAGTTTTATGGAATTATTATAAAGGATAACCATTACCTTTGGCACCCATGGTTCTCCCAAAGGACACTCAATGAGTTGTGATCCATTCCTCGATGGCATGGGTTATATTCATTGGAAAACTCACTTGTCTACCTTTCTTAAAATCATTGGTTATATCGTATGAAATATACTCCTACATAGTTACACACCCACAAATGAAATAAATGAAAAATGGAATCCCATTGATATTTATAGTTTTGATCTAGATGTTAAAACCATGAATATACTTCATTATGGGTTATATCATAATGAATTCAATCACATTTATACTTGAAATTCTTTTCATAAAATTTTGTAACCTCTTGAGGTCAATAAAAAAGTTAAAAATTAATTCAAAGGAATATGAATTGATATATAGATATTATTTTGAATGGTTTAGCATGAATTTTAATGAATCAATTACATAAATGTTTACATGGTTTACTGAAATCATAGAATTATAGCAAATATTTTCTTAATATACATTAAAAATAAGCATCGGTGAAGAAGATAATATTGATATTTACAAGTAATTATTCACCCAAGGTAATGAGAATACAAGAAAATAAATATATTAAAAACATTCCCATAGAGAAACTCATTTTTTCTCTCATGACATACATGATTATAATGTAACGTGAGGATAAAAATGAGGCTAACTATTTTAATGATAAGAAGACCATTTAATTAAAATAAATTTATATATACTCATTGAAAAGTGTTAATAATTTTTTACACTTTTCAAATAAGATAAAAAAATTCATGATAAAGAAGAAATAAATTTTTCATGCTAAAAAGGAGGACCAAGATAGATAAGTATATGTTACTTTCTAAAAATGAAAAAAATAAGAGGTGCATCAGACCGACATATACCAATTTTAATAAAATTATGAAATAGAATAATAATGGTAGTAAATGTTTCAAATTTTTAAATCAGAGTGCAATTGATGATTCTATCTCCTAAACTGAATCAAGCGATAATAGTTTCAAATGTATCATAGAATAAAATGAGGTAAATAAAAAATTAAAATTTTCTATTTCTTATTATTTTCAATTAATTTAAATTATGAATATATTAAGAATTTTATATATCAATATTAGGATTAATTTTTAGAACTTACTATAACATTAAAAGAGTTTAAAAATAAGTATGTTAAAGTAAATAATGAGAAGGATCTCTAGTGAAAATGAGTATTTGACCTTAAAATTATAAGACCAACCAAACATGGATCAATTTAATTCCACTATGATATTTCTTAAGGATTATCTATCTAAAATCACCAAAGGTGGATAAAATAAAGATAAGTTTTTTGGTTCTCAATGTGATTTGAATAAATGCTTTGAACTTGGTTCCACTAATCAATCTAGTTTGTCATAATGTATAAAATTTATAACATAAACCTTAAAATATATATTTTTTAGTTATTTTCATATGAAAAGTAATATTATTTATTAATGAAGTTATAAAAAGTTTCATTATGGTGTGCCAAATGGGGTTATTTTTTAATTTTTCCATGAGAAACTATTACCTAAAAAATGTGAGTTTTAATATCTCTTTTAAATAATATTAGTGGAAATATTTTTTTCTCTATTGAAATATTTAGTTACTTGATTAATTTATAGAAACTATGTATCAAGAAAAAACCCCAAACTTGTATATGGTATATGGATAGTCCGTTCTTGAGGAATATGTGCAATGACTACTTAGAGTTCTACTACTTAGAAAAGTATGAGGAAGTCCCATCACTTTTGGTGATAAATCATGAAGTAAGATAACTAGTATAGGTTCCATTTTATGGGGTTTTTTATAACATGACATGATCATAAAAAACGGGAAAAAAAATTTAAATATGGATCTATCATTATTGAGTCAACATGTAATATGAATAAAAAACCATGCATACCTCAAGTGTAGTGAGATCCATCCCAATGGAGTATGCTTGATGAAGATAAATAAGAAATATCACTTTGGATCTTTCATCCAAATGTATTATACTAGACACCAGAATGAACATATGATATGCGAGGATACCATGATCTTTAAAAGGTAATATGTAATGGACCAGACCTCCCATGTCCATTAAATTGTCAAAATATAGTGTTTTGGGGTGTTCTGGTAGGAAACAATCGCTCATTTCAAGAGTTTTTCAAAATTTCATGTTTTTTCATTAGTGAGTCACATTGGTAGCTTAGCATCGATAGGTTGGTGTTAGTAGCATAGCCTTGGTGACTCAGGGCGTCGGTAGGTTGGTGTCAGTATCTCAACATCGGTGACTCAGGGCATCAGTAGGTGTAGGCATCTGTAGGACATGGCGTCAGTAGGTTGATGCGTCAGTAGGTCATGGGTCAGTATGTTAGGAATCAATGAGTGGCATTAGTGAGTGGTGTCAGTGAGTGGTTTCAGTGACTCGTGTCAGTGATAGACCCATTGGTGAGTCATTTTTAGTATTTTCTAGTTTTTACAATTTCACCGCTCTTACGTTTTATTTGATGTAAATCAAGTTTAAACCCTTGTTTGAGCATTTATAAAGGCATTTCAAAGGATATTAATTGAATATTTAATACCATAATGCTCCCATGAATTTGAAATAGTCAAACCATGTGTTCTAGACTACGATCTGACTTTAATGGAATTTGAAATTGTCTCCCTTCCCTTGATATAGGATCTGGATCTTCTAAGCTGAGATATTCTTTTTCCTGTGTGTTTCTATTTTATATTAGTGCACCTAGATCCTTTCCTCCCTGTAGAGCCATGTGTTGTTCCATAGCCATTGATCCAGTTTCCTTGGTGTTTTCCTCCTGCTCGCACACAACTTGTTTTTAACACAAAGAAGAATTGTTGATCATCTGTTGTTCTAGGTAGGGATCCCGTCATCTCTATTTTAATTGTGTATCATGTTGGGTGGGTATACCCATGTATCCTTATGAATATTATTGGAATCATATTTAATGAAGATAATAATAAGTAATAAACAGGGGGTCGAGAAGATGATGATGATCACATTGTTTTATATGTTATCATAATTTTGTAAGGTCTATATGCCTTTTGAAAATCATTTCCGTTGGTGGTATCTATTTTTGCACATGTTTTATTTTTGAATCATTGATACAAGAATTATAATCTAGTTAATAATGTATATTTGGTAAAATAAATGGATTATATTGGATCTAACCTATTCTGTGATAACCCCTATCTTATTAAGTGGAATTAAAGCATGGGTGTTTGCAAAATCTAAATAAACCTCAACTTGTTGGTGTGGCTATGTGTTGTGTGTAGTTCCGTTCAGCCTTGTGTCTGTGATGTTCGTGTTGTGTTGTGACTGTTAGTATTTTTGGAGTTGGTTTCCTAGAACCAACTACTTTGTACTTTATTCATTAATAAATACCTTATCACATATTGATTATTCTTCTGTGTGACAATGCATGAGATAATGTCATAAGGATAGCTGTTGCATTAAAGGGTCATAGTGGATCCCTACTATGATGAGAACCCGGAAGTGCCATAACACTGTTCTTGAATATATTCTCTATATCCAGATGATGTTATTTGAGGGACACAAATAATATAGGCCATTAGGGGTGAGGACTCATAAAACTTTGAGGCACCTTCTCATGGTGTGCGCCCTTGGTAATGTCCAGGAGGATATTATGATAATGAGACCTGCTAGTAGGAAATCCACATTTCATAGTGTCATTGGATCTTCCCTTCTGTGGACATGTGTATTAGTCCTTAGACTTTCATATTATTATTAATGGGTATCACAACTTGTGAACTTAGATGAATTTAAAAAAACTGTGACGACACACCGTTCGTAGTGAGGTAGGATACATTGGGTGCATCATGAGTGATATTGCATTAATAAATAATGGGAGAAAGGATTTGTCCCTTCTGTTCCATAATTGAAGTAGATATCTCAGGACCTTTGATGGAATTGATATAGCTTAAATAAATCCATGGTCATGGTGAGGAACGAGCATGTTCAATTCCATAAAGTCAAAGAAAGAATGATCGTGCACATGGGTTGATGGCAGTAGCATAAAACCTGCATGATTCGACATATCGTGACAAATGGATTACATTACATGGTAAGCGTTCGTAGGAGGTGATACATCGTTGTGGTGTTAACTTCATTCTCTATGGGTTCCTTGGCATGTTTCTAGACGCTAACCATGGAATTTAGGTAGGAACTACCTAATGCCACTTAGAAAGAGGCCTAGAAGGTCACACACTAAGTGTGTCCAATTATCTCAGTTAAATATTAATTTAAAAAGTTGAATTAAGATTATTCCCGACTGTGGTTTAATAATTATTCAAGGATTCCTAATCACAATTATTTCGACACTAGTTATTCGAGAGAATATATTATGGGTGAAATAATATATTTATTAGCGAATAATAAAGTGATATTTATTTGAGAAATAAATATTCATTAATCAAGGTATAATAAATCTGGTGGAGGAAATTAAGAAAAATGGAAAATAAAAGTACACGCAGTGTATATTAATATATACATGCTGTGTAGTTTTTCTGGGAATTTATGAGAAATAATATTATTTATTTAATTAAATAATATTTGGTGTAATTCACTGGGCCCCTTTCAAGTAATAATAATAGTAAACTATTATTATTAGACATGGGGTGTTACTAAGAATTAAACGAAATGAATAAATGCTTTCAGGAAATTAATTCATTTTATTATTCTATGTAATTAAAATCCCAATTATATATTTCTCATTAGCTTAGCCATTTTGAGGTGTTGTGCACATCGGATTTGGAAAAGCTCTCAAGACAAGATAGAATTCTTTTTCCACCAAGAACGTTCTCAAGCTACGAGAGAGAGATCCACCTCCATCGGATCAAGGCGATTGAAGGAGGACATCGCAAGTGAAGGCTATTATGCGCTAGCACCCATATATCCCTTCGGCGACATCCAGAGATATGTGGAGAACATGTGGATCACTGCTAGAGGAATCCTACACTTGGATTCTATGATGCAACGATGGATCACATCGGATCGTGACCAGAGACGTCAATGAAGAAAGAATTCCATCAAGGTAATTCTTGTCAATTAATTAAATTAATTATAACAAACATATGATGATCCTCTATATAGTTTCAAGACTCCCCTCTTTATTTTTCATTCTTTGTTCTATTCTGAAGATTTGACGTTTTATTTTCTTGACGGATCTCAGATTGATCATTTTTAATGCTAAAATTAAAGTTGGGTAAGCCCACCAACGTGCTTCCGCTGTGCTCGAAACCTATAAGTGGTATCAGAGGGAGTCATATCATTTATTATAATTATTTAGTTTTTCATTAGTGATTTACGCATTTTATAATTTAGTTGTTTCAATTCAATTAACCGTTATTTAAATCTGAATCTCGAGATCAGTTCCTCCTCTCTCATTTCTCATTCACCTTATAGAAACAAATTTTTCTTTTAATGTCGATTAAAATAAAATAGAGGATGTCATCTAGTGGTTCAAAATGTTCCTGGCTGTACAACACCATAATACATGGCATTTATTCGGAAGTATACACCATGTAGTCCAGGTTCAATGCATCGGACTGGTATGCCTAATCAGGCCACATAAATGGATCCTATCTAAGTCTTTAAGACTCCGTGTGTTGACTAGGAACATGTGGCATGTGGTTTCCGGATTACACACCATGTGTCCCATGGAACACGACATGTAGTCTCTTCGGGTTAGGGTTGGACTATGTACCCCATACACGGCATGCCTGGATGGAAATTGTGTAACATGGATACTACACATCATGCGTCCCATTGAACACACCATGTACTCTAAAAACTTCCGAAGTACATCTACACACCATGTCCCCGGGTGTGTACTTCGTATGGACGGTGAAAAAAAGTACACGCCATATAGTCGGAACTACACGTCGTGTACTCATCCAAATTACATAGATTTATTAAAATTTATTATTATATTATACAATCCCTTGAGATGTGTACTATAGTGCAGGCGTAAAGATGAGGCACACCGCGTGATATGTGTTATATATATATGTGTGTGTTTAATTTAACATCTGTGTAACGTTCATTTCTAATCATTGGGTAGTTATGAAAAGGAATTCACAGGGTTGCCTCCAAGGTACAAGTTACGTACAAAGATAATTTTAAATAAATTTATTTTTTTAAAATTACGATGGATGATAATCTCAAGGAAATTCAGAAAAGGGTTTAAGATAAAAGGATTGATTAATTAAAGATAATTAATTGATTTGAGCATGATTTATCTTAAACAATAATGATTAAAGAATTGAATGATAGTTTTATTTATGTGTAAATATCGTTGCATGCATGGATGATCATGAGCTAGACCTAGACCATTGTATGTGAACGGTTTCTTTTAATTTATTTATTTCAATTAAATTTGTTGGCCTGTGAGCCTTCTCCTCATTAATATATAGTGCCTGTGATCCCAAGGTTTCTTTTATGTAAAACCCCATTTTACCCCTCCCCTGTGTGTGAGATAAAATATTTTGTAGTGGATGGAGCTCCCAAGCTAGTGGAGGCGGCTCAAGTTAGGAGACATGGTGAAACCAATCCAAGGAGATACAAAGGTGGACAGGTGAAAGCTGTAAACATGAACCCAAAAGGTTCAAGGTGTTTCTTCCTTAGGTCTTGGGTTGGTTTATCAACCGCTAGATAAACTAAACAATAGAACTATCTCATGGTCATACCATTTATTTTATTTCTTTCAGTTGCATGGTTTATTTATTGTGAGTGTGTTGTCATGATCACACAATTAATTAATTAAACAAGCATGCAAGATGGAACTAAAATAAGACCGACTTATGCGTAAAATATTATCTTAGACACGATTAATCACTTAAGTATATCCCACTTAATGTTAAAAAGCATGTAATCAAAGATAATAAAATGAAAATTTATTTATAAGGATAAAATCCCTCAAAGAAATATTAAGTCGGTATAGCCTTCCATAATCTTTGCTAGAATCAAACCATAGTTCAAAGTTCTTGAAAAACACTAGTTGGGTTGATTTAAATTATCGTGGAATTCTAATTCAAGGTTTTGGGTTGAATTGACTTTGTTCTCATCAAGGGTTGACTACCACAGTAGGACTTGGTGTTATCAAGAGGCAAAGGTTGAGGAAATCCAAAAAAAATATTTTAGGATTGGGGAGTCCACTCAACGGATCAAGGAGTTGCGAGATAATGCAGTTGGCATTTATAATGCCTACCTAAAACCCTTCATGTTTCTTGACCAAACCTATATGGGGTAAAGAAAAGGTAAATATGGATCCTTTCCACTATAATATTCAGGAAACAGAATATTATGAATTCAATGGTGAGGGATATTGGATTTCGATAAAATAGTGGGAGACTAATAAGTATTAATTTATTTATTTGTCTTAGTTTTATAATAATAAAGTACTAAACCTTTTCTCATCTTAATTTGTAGAAATGAAAAGAAAATTACTTAAAACATATCATTACGAACCATACTCGAGATGGAAAACCTTCTCACCGGCACCAATTTCCAAGAGTGGCTGAGGCGTTTACGCATCATCCTTCACCACGAGAGGAAATTGTATGTACAGAAAGAGCCTATTCTAGTTGTTCCTTGGAAAGAGGCCTCTGATGAGGAATTGTATCCCTATATGAAACATATGGATGATGCCACAAATTTCCAGTGTTTCATGTTATCAGACATTTTTAATGAGCTCTTGAATCAACATGAAAACATAGACGCGTATAGCATGATGTCTCACCTTAAGGATCTTTACCAAGAGAAGGCGAGACAAGAGAGATATGAGATCTCAAACGCTTTTTTTACAACTAAGATTAGAGAGTCTGCACCAGCTGGGCTCATGTAGTCAAGTTTATTGGCTACATTAAATGCCTGGATGTCTTAGGGATTAAGTTCCCAGATGAGTTTCATACATATCTCATCATATCATCGCTCCCCAAGACCTTCTCTAGATTTATTGTCAACTATAACATGAGAAAAAATGAGAAGAGTCTATTGAAACTTCGGATCTTATCTTTCCAGGTAGATAAGGAAATAGGGCGTGACAAACATGCAGTCCTTATGGTGAAAAAGAAAAGGAAAAAGAAAAGGGTCCAAGGACTTTTAAACGGTCTGAAGCCCCTAAGCATTGTCCCTCTAAGAAGGGGAAGATCCATAGGTAGGGAAAGGAATGAGAGGCGGTATGTTTTTCATGTGGAAATCAAGGCCACTGGAGGAGGAACTGCACCCATAATTGTGGGGACGCTAAAGGTGCGTTCGTTATCGAGTGTAATCTTTCCATTTCTACACATTGGGTATTAGATACATCTTTTGGGGCTCACATATGTATTCAAATGCAGGAACCAAGTAGATATAGAAATATTTCTAGAGGAGAGGTGGATCTTTGAGCTGCCAATGGCATGAGGCTAGCTGCATTATCCATTGGCGATTACCACCTCTCATTTCCAACTAGGATGATTTTGGTTTTACATAACTATTATTATGTGCCTAGAGTTACCAAAAACATAATTTCTGTATCATGTTTGGATATGGATGGATTTATCTTCATGTTTGTAAATACGGGTTACTTCTTTTATAAGAACAATGTATGTTATGGTATGGCACATTTAAATAATTGTTTTTATGTGTTAAATTATGAAAACCAAGTGTTGGAAATCGATAACGAAACAAACTCACTTGACTCATACATCACCAAGTTGTGGCATCACTGTCTCAGTCATGTAAATGAGAAGTGATTGACAAAGCTCTACCAAAATGGCTATTTAGACTCTACTAAGCTGAAACCACTTGATAGATGTCACACTTATTTACATGTTAAAATGACCAAGCCACATTTTGGAGGACAGGGTGAAAGGGCCATAGAGATTCTAAGATTGGTGCCCACGGATGTGTGTGTACCATTTCCAGTAGAATCTAGATGTGGATATTATTACTTCATTACTTTTTCTGATGATTTAAGTAGATATTGGAATGTTTACTTAATGAGGTATATGCCATAATCCTTAGAGAAATTTATGGAATCCAAGAACGAAGTTGAGAATCAGCTAGTTAATAAGATAAAGAACCTTCGATCGGATTGAGGTGGAGAATATCTAAACCATGAGTTCATCGATCTTCTATGGGAGTATGGGATTCTATCTCAGCTCACTCCTCTTTATAAAACACAGTGGAATGGTGTTAGTGAAGGGAGGAACCGAACCTAGTTGGACATGGTGAGATCGATGATGAGTCATGCAGATCTTCCATTACCCTTTTGGGGATATGCATTAAAAACTACAGTATACACAACAAACTGAGTACCAACTAAGTAAGAAAATGGAATTCCCTATGAGTTATGGAATGGAAAGAAACCCATTTTGTCGCACACACATGTATGGGGATGAGAGTAATTTGTTAAGGCCTTCTTAGGCAACAAACTAGCACCCCGGGGCATGAAGTGTATCTTTATAGGATATCCCAAGGAAACGAAAGGATATTACCTATATAACCATTCACACATGAAAGTAACTATCTCTAGACAAGCCGTATTTCTCGAAGGGGAGCACATACTCAAAAAGGATAGTGGGAACAAGATTGACTTTGACGAAGTTGATGCTCAAGATACACAGGAGTTGGTACAGGAACAAGTTCCACAAGTCCCTGTGGGAGAGGTTCCAGAAACACAAGTACTTCATAGGATCTCAAGAGAGGTAAGAGAACCAGAGAGATTTGGTTTCCTAGTCACCGAGGATGGTGAATCATTATTGTTGGACAATGATGAACCTCTCTCCTACATAGAAGTAGTAGAAAGTTCAGAAGCTGCAAGATGGCTAGAAGCTATGAATTCTGAGATGGATTCAATGTATCAGAACCATGTATGGGTTCTGATCGACGAGCCAGTTGATGTAAAGCCTATTGGATGGAAATGGATATTCAAGAGAAAAATGGAAATGGAAGGTCAAGTTATCTCCTATAAAGCAAGGCTAGTGGCTAAAGGATTCATACAGTGCCAAGGAATTGACTATGATGAAACCTTCCCCCAATTTTCTATGTTTAAATCCATAAGAATCATACTTCCCATAGCATCTTACCATGACTATGATATTTGGAAAATGGATTTCAAAACAGAATTCCTTAATGGTAACCTTCAGGGAGATGTCTATATGACACTACCAGAAGGGTTTGTGACACCAGGTGAAGCCAAACGGGATTGTAAGTTTTAGAAATCCATTTATGGATTAAAGAAATAATTCAGGTCATGGAAAATTCTATTTGATGAAGCCATAATGGAATTTGGTTTCATTTAGAACGAATGTGAGCCATGTGTTTATAAGTGGTATAATGGGAATGTGATCGTTATCTTATTAGTATATTTTTATGACATATTGCTTATTGGAAATGATGTACCAGTCTTATAGTCATTTAAGGACTGGTTGAACAATTTTTTCTCCATGAAGGACTTGGGTGAAGTAGCATACATTCTAGGGATCAAGATCATTCGTGATAGATCCAAGAGGCTACACGGACTAAGTCAGGGTACATACATTGACCAGATGCTAAAGAGATATAGTATGGAACAATCCAAGTGGGGATTGGTTCCAGTGTGACATGGCCTACATATTTCTAAGAAAATGTGTCCTCAGATACAACAAGAGAAAGATAGAATGAGTAAGATCCCATACGCTTCGGATATTGGATCCATCATGTATGCCATGTTATATACCAGGCTTGATGTTGCCTATGCGCTGAGCATGGCAGGAAAATATAAAGAAGATCCAGGAGAACAACATTGGACTGTTGTTAAAACTATCCTTAAGTATTTGAGAAGAACTAAGGATATGTTCTTGGTGTATGGAGGAGATGAGGAGCTTTTCATCAGAAGGTATGCTGATGCCGGTTTCCAGATAGACTAGAATGACCTGAAGTCACAATCTGGATATGTTTTCTATCTCAATAGAGGAGCTGTGAGCTGGAAGATTTCAAAGTAGCCAGTTGCCGCCGATTATACGGTAGAGTCCGGATATATAACAGCTTATGATGCAGCCTAGGAAGTAGTCTGGATTCGGAACTTTATCTAGGAGCTTGATGTGGTTCCTTCCAGTAAAGATCATATCACATTGTATTGTGATAATACTACAATGGTGGATCTTGCAAAAGAACCAAGGTCACATCAAAAGATAAAGCGCATACTTAGGAAGTATTACCTATTGAGGGATTTCTATCAAAGGGGTGAAGTTTCAGTGAGCATAGTGTCCACAGAAGAGAGCGTGGTTGTCCCCATGACTAAAGGCCTATCTCAGCAAAAGAATGGATATCATGTGAGAGCTAGTGGGTTAAAGGTTGTTATCAGTTGGCTCTAGTCCAAGTGGGAGTCTATTGAAGTTGGTGGCCTAGAACCAACTACTTTTTACTTTATTCATTAATAAAAACCTTATCACATCATGATTGTTCTTCTGTGTGAAAATGCATGTGATATTGTCCTGAGAATAATTGTTTCATTAAAGGGTCATAGCAGATCCCTCCTATGATGACAACCCTGAAGTGACATAACATTGTTTTTGAATATATTCTCTATGGCCATATGATGTTATTTGAGGGACACAAATAATACAGACCATTAGGGGTGAGGACTCATAAAATCTTGAGGCACCTTCTCATAGTGTGTGCCCTTGGTAATGTTAAGGAGGATATTATGAGAACAATACCCGCTAGTAAGAAATCCACATTTCATAGTGTCATTGGATGTTCCCATATGCGGACGTGTGTATTTGTCCTTAGACTTTAAGATTATTATTAATGAGTATCACAACTCGCAAAATTATATGTATTGATGAATACTGTGATGAAACACTGTTCACAACGAGGTAGGATACGTTGGGTGCATCATGAGTGGTATTTCATTAATAGATAATGCGAGAAAGGATTTTTCACTTCTGTTCCATAATGGAAGTAGATATCTCAGGCCCTTTGATGGAATTAATATAGCCTAAATAAATCCATGGCCATAGTGAGGAATGAGAATGTTCAATTCTAGAAAGTCAAAGAAATAATAATCAATCACATGGGTTTATGGAACTAGCATGCAACCCGTTTGATTCGAGATATCATGAAAAATGGATTACATTACATGGTAAGCATTCGTATGAGGTTACACATCATTGTGGCATTAAATTCTTTCTATATGGGTGCCTTGGTGTGTTTCTAGAAGATAACCTTGGACTTTAGGTAGGCTCCACCTAATGCCATTGAGAAAGAGGCCAAGAGGGTCACACACTAAGTGTGTCCAATTATCTCAGTTAAATATTAATTTAACAAGTTAAATAAAGATTATTCCTGACTATGGTTTAATAATTATTCAAGGATGCCTGATCACATTTATTTCAACACTAGTTATTCGAGAAAATATATTGTGGGTGAAATAATATATTTATTACTGAATAATTCAGTGATATTTATTTGAGAAATAAATAGTCATTATTCATGGTCTAATAAATGTGTTTGAGGAAATTAAGAAAAATGGAAAATAAAAGTACACATCGTGTATATTAATATATACACGCCGTGTAGTTTTTCTGGGAATTTATGACAAATAATACTATTTATTTAATTAAATAATATTAGGTGTAATTCTATTGGCGTATGTCAAGTAATAATAATATTCAACTGTTATTATTAGACATGGGGTGTTACTAAGAATTAAATGAAATGAATAAATGATTTCGGGTAATTAATTCATTTTATTATTTTATGTAATTAAAATCCCAATTATATATTTCTCATTAGCCCAAACATTTTGAGGTGTTGTGCACAAATGATTTGGAAAATCTCTCAAGCCAAGAGGGAATTATTTTTCCACCAAGAACGCTCTCAAGCTACGAGAGAGAGATCCACCTCCACCGGATCAAAGCGATCGAAGGCAGACATCGCAAGAAAAGTCTCTTCTATGCTAGCACTCAGATATGCCTTCGGCGATGTCTAGAGATACATGGAGCTTGTGTGGATCAGCGCTAGAGGAATCCTACACCTGGATTCTATGAATCAATGACAGATCATATCAAATCGTGATCAGAGTCATCAACAAAGAAAGAATTCCATCAAGGTAATTCTTTTCAATTAATTAAATTAATTATAATCAACATATGATGATCCTCTATATGGTTCCGACACTCCCCTCTTTCTTTTTCTTTCTTCATTATATTCTGAATATCCATAATTTTATTAACATGATGGATCTCAGATTGATCGTTGTTAACACTAAAATTAAAGTTGGGTAAACCCACCAACACACTTCCACTGCACCCAGAACCTACAAGTATGTGGTGGTAAAGGTGGTGTAACGGTATCTTAAGATGATAGATTGGTTTATTGTGAGATGGATGAACTTGTTATGAAGTGGGACTACATATGAACAGTGGTTGGGCAGTTGGGCTATATGACTGGGTTGTGTCATGTTCATGTTTGCAGATGTGCGGGGTATGGTTTTGTTGTGTAGCAGGGATACCAAGGGGGTTTTTGATGAGGTGTTTTGTTGGTATTTATTGATTATAGGAAGGGTAGGGTGACATGAATTTGAATAATGATGTTTGCAGTGGTTTAACGAGTGTCCAAGAAGGGGTGTTCGTAGTGGGACCACAAGTTGGTTGAGTTTTGTTTGTTTTTATGAAGGGGTTTTAGAGTGGATTACTTTACCTTGGCCCTTATTTCCTTGTTTAGATTTGGAAGTGGTTGGTATGGTTTCCTCTACTTAAATTTTTTGTAGTGTTAGGTAGTAACCTAGGTAGGGATGGAATAAATAAATAAATAAATTGATAATGCAGAATAAAAATTGGTTAAATGAATTGGATGGGGAGTATGTTTCATGTTGTGGCTTGTAGTGAAGTAGAATTCATTATTGAATTGGGAAGTGACCATCATTCGTGGTGGTACGTGCATATAGAGGTGGCAACAAGGGTAGTTTGTGTGGGATATTAGTTTGTTTTGAAACCCATAGGTTGGGATGAGTGTTTAGTACCTATATATATACATGTAGTTCTTTGTTATTTCTATACGCACCCCACCCATGTTGAGCACTACGTGCCAAACACCCACATTGTTAGGGGGAAGGGTGTCCTTTCACAACATAACTATGGGAGGATGGATACATGGTTATTGGATCCTCCAGCTAATCATTTTTTTCCATTTTCTAAAATCCGGTTCAAGTTGATGTTTGAAATTTGAATTTGAAATGGTTGTTGTGGAGTGGTGAATGGTTTTGGGGAGGTTGTGGTGTGGTTGTGAGGCCTAGGCGTTTGCGGGCATTGTGTGCTTCCTAGGTGTATTTGGGATGAGATATATTGTACTTTCCTAGGTGTCTTCAGGATGAGATTGTGGTTTTGTGGACCAGGTGTTTGCGAACGAGATGTGATGTGGTTGTGGACCAGGTGTTTTCGGGTGAGATTTGATGTGGTATATGGACTAGGTGTGTGCGGGAATGTTGTGATAGTGGGATTTTGGAAGTTTGTGGTGGCATCATGATTTTCACCATTATAGATGAGAAGTTAACTAGTGGGAAGTTGTGTGGGTTTCCCAAATATCTATGTGCTTACTATTTTCATTACTTGACTTGCGTTATTTGGTGAGTGTGACTTGGTGAGGTTGGGGCGGATAGTATACCTTGTTAGGAGTTTTTTAGTTTATGTTGTTTTCTCACAGGGGCATTAGTATGCTCCTCCCACTTGTGCACGAGTGACTTTGGTTTTTCTCTACCGAGTTTACATGTATTCTCACCCTACATATATAAAACTATTTTTACATTTTAATAGAGATTATGAGGACTGTTCTAGAACTTTATATCTTGGACTTTGGGGAATGGGGCTATATAATTTCTTAGTTTTATTTTTGGTACTTACTTTGGACTTTTCCATTTATTTTTAGCTATTTTACTTTAAACATGCATGCAATATTGATTTTGGGTTTCTTTATATATGTGTGTTGGAGTTTTTTGAGGTTGATACATCTTATGTCCCAATCATGGTTACTACAAAAAGTGTAATGCCTCCCATGTTTTGTGATATTCCTATACCCTTGGTGCTAGTTACCACCCCAGGGCCTATTGGAGGTGGGACTCCGGGGTCATTATTTATCCTTAATATTTAGGAAGGAAGGCCTCAAAATCTTTTTATCCCTTCCCTCATGTTGAAGAAGGCGGGTCATGACATAATGAAATTAGAGATGATGGTTGAGAGATAAGATGAATTTTGGAGTTAGGCACAATGAGGATTGAATGGGTTGGTAAGGAAACAGTGTTAGATGATATTGGTTCATGACATAGGCCAAGTAAGAATGTCTAGGACATGAGATTTTTGGCCCCCCATGATCCGATACAAGGACTATGAGCTTACCAAATGACCAAGTGAGGCTACACTATTTATTGGGTAGAGACCCTAGGGAAGGTACATGTATCATGATGACTTTTGTTCTTATTTTTCTAAGGAGTTTTAATTAAATTAAAATAAAAAATGAGTTAACATGAATACTAAATGAATTCCATACTACCCAAGGTTAAGAATTCTTTTTTTACCTTTCAGTTATGGAACGTGGTCATCATACATGAGTGGCTCAGGTAGTAGAGGATCGGTAGGCCAATTTGGTTGATCGAATGAGGGTTGATCTAGAGGAGGATTACATTTAGTGGCAGAAGACACTTTATTACCTTTAGTAATAGACTCTGAGAAAGTATTAGGGCAATGTATTAGAAATGGAGACAAAGAGTTGGATTGAGGAGCTGGTGATCACTTTTAGCTTGATTTGAGCTTCAAAAGATTACTAGTTTCCCATGGAAGTGATCTATATGAGAGCATAAGTGCATCATTGGTGGATGATTTACCTCGGGGATAGGAAGGAGATTGATGTTTTTTGGAATGAATTTGAGAAGGAGTTCCGGGCAGAATTCCTTTCTTCCACAATGAAGGACGAGAAGAGGTAAGAGATACTCTCCCTCTAGTAGGAGAGTATGTCAGTCAGGGAATTGAGGATAAATTTTAGGGATCTCCTTTTTTTTCTTTAGATATCTTCATGGATGAGGAATCTCGGGTGAGACGTTTAGAGGTGGTACTCTATCCTTCCCTATAGTATGTGGTTACTCCCTTCAACCTACCAACATAATTATAGGTTCATAATAATGGAGAGGTAGTGTAAACGATGCACTCATGAGGAGGTATACCATGAGAGGAAATCCAACTGATCTCTTTAAAGGGGAAGGCTATTAGTAGAATGTATCTAGCATCATGACCTTCTAGTTTTCGACTAGCAGGGATCCATCCTCAGCAGTTAAAAATTTGAACTTGGGTCCTCATACTTTCCACATAGTCTTGCAGCTAAGGTGTTTTTCTTGCGGAGGCTATGGGAACCTTCAAAGTCAGTGCCCAGTTTGAGATTAGCATGGATGAGGTGGGAAGGGCCAGCGCCAACCTTAGTAGCAGTTTCCAGCCATGCCATTTCAACAGTACGGGCAGCAGGATCCTACTTCACTAAGGGGAGATAGAGTTAGAAGAGGCCGACCATAGGGTGTTCCATAGGGACCTCAATCTGAACAGGGTTGGGGAGGTGTCCGAAAATAGAGGGGAAGTGGAGTTGGGTGTGGTCATTTTCACACCCTATAGGAAGCAATTAGAGTGAGGTTAGAGATCGTTTGAGGTACGATGTGTGTGTTCAATACTCTTTCTTCTGCTTTGTTTGATTGGGTAGATTCACACTCCTTCATTACACCTAGTTTGGAACATTCTATTGGACTAGATGTAGTTAGAATTTCCATACCCCTTGTGTTGAGCACGTCATTTGAAGTCTATAATAGTTTGTTTGAAATTTTTAGGGGGTGTAGACTGATGTTGGGGCCACATTAGTCAAGTGGGAATATCTTTATTCTATAGATGCACACATACAATGTCATCCTTATCATTGAATTGTTATTTTTAGTGCATGCTGTTATCAACTTCTTCCATAGAAGAGTCGTATTTTCAGATGATAAAGGCCAGCGTGTAGCTTTCATTGGCAAGTGGAGCTGTTAGTTGGGAAGCCAACATATGGATCCTCTTCTTTCCTTATTAGTTGAGCTATCATTGGGATCGATGGATGTTGAAATGGTTGGGGTTCTAGGAGTTTTCGGAGCGTTTCTAGATGTTTTCCCTGGCTAGGTTGTGGCTCTACCTCCTCAACATGATGTTGAGTTCAGGACAGAGTTACAACCTTGTGCTAGTCCAACTTCGAGGGATTATTATCGGATGGAGCCTTCTAAGGTACCAGATTTACAGATCCAGATTAATGATATGATGAAGAAGGGATTTATCCAACCTAGTGTATCACCATGGGGTTCTCCAGTCTTGTTTTTGAAGAAGGAAAATTGTGTTCTGAGGATGTGTACAGACTACCAGTGTCTAAATCAGGTAACAATCAATAACCGTTACCCTCTCCTAAGGATAAATGATATTTTCAACTAGTTGAGGAGAGAAAGTTGGTTTTATAAGATTGATATATGGTAAGGGTATCACCAGTTGAGGATGAAGGTGGGAAACATCCTGAATACTTATTTCAGGTTCATGTATGGGAACTTAGAGTTCATGGTTATGATGTTCAGTGTTACAAACGCCCCATCCATGTTCATGGCGCTTATGAACTCCATCTTTCATGAGTTCATTGACCAGTTCGTCATTGTATTCATTGATGAAATACTAATCTACTCAAAGTCATAGGAGGATCATACCAGGCATCTTAGGACTATCCAAGAGGTCCTTCAACACAACCAACTCTATGATAATCTATCCAGGTTAAAGTTTTGGACAAGGGAGTTCCACTTCCTTGGGAATGTGGTTTACCATAAGGGTGTTGCAATGGACCTATTGATGGTTAATGTAGTTTTCTCTTGGGAAGCACCCAATAATGTGGCATAAGTTCATTGTTTTCTTGATCTAGTAGGATACTACTAGAGATTTATACCCTATTTCTCTCGAGTAGAATCCCCATTGATGGATCTAACTTGAAAATTCTAGGGTTTTGAATGAATTGAACATTTCTAGGCTGCATTAGACTATCCAAAGGGGAAGTTGTTTAGTTTCCTAGTGTTCTAGTTTCCAGAGGAAGTGGTGATGTTATAAGTGTTTTGCGATGCTTCCCGACTGGGCTTGGGTGTGTGTTGATGTAGCAATGTGGAATAATATCTTATGGGTCAAGGCAGTTGCATCCCCATGAAGGTAAATATGCCACCCACGATCTATACCAAGCAACAATTGTGTTCACACTAAATTTGTGGTGACATTACCTCATTAGGGAGCACTTCGTGGTCTTCATGGATCACAAGAGATTGAGGTACATCTTTTCCCAACAATATATGAACTTTTGGCAGTGGATGTGGATGAAATTTCTCCAAAATTACAATTTTGAGATCTCCAACACCTCAGGAAATGGAAATTTCAAGGTCGATGCTTTGAGTAGGAAGTCGCAGAAGGAAGAGGTTCTGGAATTAGCGGACGTTTGGAGAGAAATGGAGGAGTTAGCTGCCTTTCACTTAGATTCTAGAATGGATGGAGGCAGAGACTATCTATTTTAGAGGATGTTGAAGTCATCTATGATGAGGTAGGTGGAGGATTCTCAGTGGGGAGACTCGTAGGTAGAGGTATTGTGTGATTGCTTTGGCCTAGGTGATGCTCTAGAGGGATAGTCAAAGGATGGTCAGAATCGAAGGATGTTACTTGGGAAGCTATTTGTTCCTATGCCGATGCATGAGGTGGTTCTCCTTGAGTTTCATATATCACACCTAATTCTACACCTAGGAATTTACAAGATGTATCGTGGCTTTAGGAAATAGTTTTGGTGTTCTGGGATGAAGCGAGTAGTGGTGGATTTGGTGAAAATGTTCTTGGTGTTCCAAAAAGTGAAGGTTGAGCTCCATGTTCCTGGTGGTTTATTTCATCCCATAGATGTCCATGAGTGGAAGTGGGATGACATATCAATGGATTTCATCATATGATTACATAGGGATCATGGAGGATGTGATGAAATCTGGGTATTAGTGGATCCGTTGATGAAATTAGCTCACTTCTTAGCAATCAAGGAGTCAATCATAGTAGATTCCTTAGTGTAGAAGTATGTGGATGAGGTGGTTTAGAGAAATGGAGTACCAATATCCATCGT
Source organism: Viscum album (assembly GCA_963277665.1). Classification (NCBI taxonomy): domain Eukaryota; kingdom Viridiplantae; phylum Streptophyta; class Magnoliopsida; order Santalales; family Viscaceae; genus Viscum; species Viscum album. The sequence continues at coordinate 1,793,288,806 of OY728120.1, read as the reverse complement.
CTCAGATCAGGATACTCATTTTAAATCATGAGTCTGTAGGGGAGTGCAATATGCCTTTGGAAATCAGTTACACCTCAACGCTACTTTCCACCCTTAGATGGATGGGAAAATAGAGTGGACCATCCAGACATTGGAGGACATGTTATGAGAATGTGTCTTGGAATTTAGTGTGTCTTGGGTGCATCATTTTACCTTTTTAGAGTTTGATTACAATAATATCTATCATTATTCCATTAGTATGTCTTAGTTTGAAGTTCTATATGGAGGGTCGTGTTGTTCTCCCTTATGAAGGACATAAATTGGGGAGGCAATTATTCTTGGTATAGATGTGGTGAAAAGTATGATAGAGAAGGTGTAGCTTTTCCATGAGAGGATAAAGGCAACACTGTACTGTAAAAAGTCATATTCCAATAGAAGGAGGGGGACTTGGAGTTTGAGGTTGGGGACCATGTGTTCTTGAAGATTTCCCCTTGAAGTGGGAAGCAAGGGTTCGACAATGGTAGTAAGATTTCTACCAGGTTCATCAGACCCTTTGAGGTGTTGGGAAGAGTTGGTGTGGTGGAATACCATTTGTCGTTGCCACCATAGTTGAGAATGATCCACAATGTCTTTCATGTATCCCATATTCGCCAATATCTTCACAATGAATCCCATGTCATTGATTGGGCAGAGTTGGATATTGAGGATGACATAACATTTGTGGAGTGGATAGTAGAGATCTAGGATCATTGGGAAAAGGTGACTCATGGATTTACCATTCACTTGGTTCCTGGGTTGTGGATGCATGTTGGTACGGAGGAGAGTACATGGGAGCGAGAGATGCAAATGCGTTCCCAGTACCCAGAGTTGTTTTGAGTTTTGATTGTCTGTTTTGATATGTGATGCAGTGATTGAACCTTGTTTTTTGTGATATGGGTTGATTCTTAGTTCCATAGTGTGTAAAAAAGGCCTAACATTTGAAAATGTGGAGACCTGTTTCCTAATCATGACACATAAATTGAGATGCGCTTAAACCCGTACGGGAAAGTCAGTGTCGGACAGAGCAGATAGTATATTAACATGGAGGAAGAAATTACCTAATTCATATGTATGGATAGTTAGTTATTGTGTGGGATATCTCTAGTATGGTTGGGTTAATATATGTGGGAATAGGTGTTCTTTGATGTTGAGGTTTCACTCCAGCTTTTGAACAACACAAGGTGGTTGATCTTTGATTGTTATCTTACAAGGTGGTTTTTTGGACCCCGATTTCTTCAGGGTTTGGTGTTGAATTATTGTGGGTGAGAATATTTTGAGAGGTATATTTTTTAATGTACCAGACCTCTATGGTCCATTAATTTGTCAAAATCTAGTGTTCGGTGTGTTTTGGGAGGCAACAGTGGCTCTTTTCAAGAGTTTGTCAAAATTTACAGTTTTTCCATCGGCGAGTCACATCAGTAGCTCAGTGTCAGTAGGTTGACATAGATAGCTCAAAATTAGTGACTCAAGGTGTTGGTAGGTTGGTGTTGGTATCTTAGAGTCAAGGAATTAGGGCGTCGGTAGGTCATGGCATTAGTAGGTCAGGGCGTCGGTAGGTCGAAGCGTCGGTAGGTCTGGTTGTCGGTATGTTGAGGCATCAGTAGGTCAGGGAATCTGTAGGTCGAGTCATCGGTAGGTCAAGGCATTGGTAGGTTGGGTATCAGTAGTTTGGGTGTCTGTGAGTTGCATTGGTGAGTGGCATCAGTGAGTGGCGTTGGTGACTCGTGTCAGTGAGTTGCGTCGGTGACTCACCCATCGGTGAGTCATTTCCAGTTTATCCCAGTTTTTACAGTTTCACCCCTACTACTTTTTATTTAATGTAAATATATTTTAAACCATTTTTTGATAATTTATAAAGTATTTTAAAAGGATATTAATTATGTATTTAATATCCTAATGCTTCTATGGATTTAAAATAGTCAATTCATGTGGTCTTGACCACAATCTGACTTTAATAGCCTTTGAAATCATCTCCCTTTCATTGATATAGGACCTAACTCTTCAAAGATGAGATCTTATTTTTCTCATGTGTTTCTATTTTCTATTGGTGAACCTATAGACTTACCTCCTCATGGAGTCTCGTGTCATGTCATAGCCATCAATCCAGTTTTCCATGGAGTTTTTCTCCTACTCGCACACCCCCTGTTTTTGACGCAAGGAAGAATTGTTGATCGTCTGTTATTCTAGGTAGGGTTCCTATCATCTCTATTTTAATTGTGTATCTTGTAGGGTGGGTATACTCATGTAGCCTTGTGAATATGGTTGGAACCATATTTAAGAAAGATAATTAGAATTAATAAATAATGGGTTGGGAATATGATGATGATCACTTTGTTTTATATGTTTCCATTGTTTTATAAGGGCTATATGCCTCTCAAAATCATGTCCATTGGTGGTATTTTTTTTCACACTAATATGATTTGTGAATCATTACTGCAAGAATTTGAATCTGGTTAATGATGTATTTTTGATAAAATAAATGGATTCACCAGGATTGAACCTGTTCTATGTTAACCCCTGTTTTATCAAGTGGAATTAAAACATGAGTGTTTACTAAATCTGAACAAACATTTCCTTATTGGTGTGGCTATGTTCTATGTGTGGTTTTGTTATGAATTGTGTTTGTGATGTTTATGTGGTGATGCGGTTGGGATTTGGGCTGTGAGTATAAGGTGGTATGAGTGGTGTAATGATATCTCAGTCTAAGAGATTGGTTGATTGTGAAATGGATGAATTTTTTTGTAGTGGGACTGCATTTGGGAAGTGGTTGGATTGTGGGGCTATAGGACTGGGTTGTGTCATGTTCATGTTTACAGATGTCTGGGTATGATGTTTTTCTGGAGTGGGGCTGCCGATTGGGGTTGTAATGAGGTGTGTTGGGGGCCTATCTTGTTGATAGGAAGGACATGACAACATGACTTTGAATAATGATGGTGAAAGAGGTTGAATGAGTGTCTAGGAAGGGGGAGTTTGTAGTGGTAAAAAAAATCTGGTTGAGTTTTGTTCATTTTTATGAATGGGTATTAGAGTGGATTCCTTTACCTTTTCCCTTCATTCCTTGTTTGTCTTTGGAAGTAGTTGGTTTGGTTTCTTTGCTTTGTAACATTTGCAGTGTTTGGTTGTTACTCGAGTAGGGATGGAAGAAATAAATAAACAACTTCATAATTGAGAATGATAATTGGTCAAATGAATTAACTAGGGGTATGTTTCAAGTTGTGGATTATAGTGAAGTGGCATTGATTATCAAATTGGGAAGTGACTGTCGTTTGTGGTGGTACGTGTATGTAGAGGTGGGAGTAAGGGTAGTTTGTTTGGAAAAGTAGTTTGTTTTGAAAACCCATAGGTTGGGATGAGTTTTTGGTACACACACACACACATATATATATACACATGTAGTTACTTGTGATTTCTATATGCACCCACCCATTTTGAGTGCTACATTCCGAACACCACCATTATTATGGGGAAGGGTGTCCTTTCCCAATATCCCAGAAAGAGAATGGATGGCTTGTTATTGGATCTTCTCTGCTCCCTATTTTAGGCATTGTTTAGCCAAGACTCTTCAGGTAGGTTGTGGTGTAGTTGTGAGGCCTAGATGTTTTCTGGAATAGTTTGCTTCCCAGGTGTTTTCGGGATGAGATACGTTGTACTTTCCCAGGTGTCTTTGGGATGAGGTTGTGGTTTTGTGGACCAGGTGTTTGTGGGAGATATGTGATGTGGTTGTGTCCTAGGTGTTTGCAGGAGAGATGTGATGTGGTATGTGGCCCATGTGTTTGCGGGAAGGTTGTGGCAGTGGGGATTGTGGAAGAGCGTGGTAGTGTCAGGACGTTCGTTTTTCACTAAAAAAATAACCACATTAGAAGGGGTTATAACCCATTCTAAAGACATTAGCAGCAGTTACATTAGAAGGGGTTTAAACCCCCTCTAATGTTGTCCTAGATTTCCCACAAATGGCTGCATTATGGGAGATTATTATAGAAACCGCCTCTAATGGAGGGATTCTGGGGCAGTTTGAACTGCCCCTAATTGGGGTCACTTTTCAGACAGTTTTCCCCGAACCACCCAAAAATCTTCTCTCTTTTTTTATTTAAAAAAACCCCAACCCACACACCATTACTTCCATTCCCATGCCTCTCCCCTTCTGTTCCCCCCCTGTGAATCCCTACGATCCTGACCACACCCCACCCTCCAGTACCACCTCAATTCCCTCATATCCCCCCATTTTTTCCAATTAATGCCACAATCCCTCCAATTTCATGTCCACGTGGGACCTGCAACATCAACTCATCTTGAAAATTCCACTACACTTGTAAAATTTGAACCTGACAGGTTTCGATCCACTGATCCTCTGACTTAAAATCCCCTCTCAAACCACTACACGAATTTGATTTTTATTTTCTTATATAATTTATATATTATTGTATTTATATATATTCATATGGTTATTAAAATAAAAATTATTAAAATACATATAATAAGTTTAGTAAAATAATCATATATATTAATAAACACACACATATATACTAACAAATTTACACTTACAATTTATATATTATAGTATTTATATATTAATAAGTTTATTAAAATAATATATATTAAAATAATATATTTAAATACATATAATAAGTTTATTAAAATAAGCATATTTATTAATAAACAAATATATATTAACAAATTTACACATATAATTTATATATTATTTTATTAATATATATAAAGAAGTTTATTAAGATAAACATTATTTGTATAATATATTAAAATAAATTAAATAAATAACCTGTATCTATATTTATATAAATATAAATATATATGTATACATATATTTTATGCACACCTCTATAAATTATATGTTTACATATATTTAAATAAAATTATATATGTATGTATTTATAAATACATTTATATCAAACACACACACAAACAAAAAAGTGTATTTATAAATTTATTTATAATTGTTTATATTTATTTTTATACACATATATATTTTACATATTAAAATTTATATTTTACCCACATATATTATGAATATATATATATATTATATTTATACCTACACTATTAAATATATATATATATTTATTTATTTATTTTACAGATTTATATGAATATAATATATTATACATTTTATAAATACATTCATATGTATACAATATATACTATATATATAATATTTATATTATATATTTACATTTAAAATAATATAATATTTATATATAGATTAAATTTTATGAATATTTATACATCTATACATTTATTTATAAAGTTATATCATATATACACATATATTTAATATATCAATCTAATGCTTATTTGTATATTAATATAAATTTATTTATTTGTGTGTATATATATATATTCTATTATTAGTATTATTATAAATATTATAAAGGTTTTTATATGATTTTTTTATTAAAATAAATTTATTTATATATTTAAATAACTTATTTATGCTTTTATATTTTAAATAATATTATATGAAAGAAAAATTTCATACAAAAAAATATATTAACGCATATGGACAATATAAAATTATATTTATGTATATATATAAATACAATTAAATACAATCATATAAATTACTTATATTAATATATTTATATAATATTTAATAGTATATAAAAATACATTTGTATATTATGTTTTTATTATGTATATATATTATGAATTTTGTTATGAAAATAGTGGGGGTTCACAACCCCTATAATGTAAGTAATTAGTGGGGGTTCAAAACCCCCTCTAATATAAGAAATTAATGGGGGTTATAGGGGTTTTTTAACCCCCACTAATATCTTACATTAGAGGGTGTTTTTGAACCCTGACTAATGTTTTACAATAGAGGGGGTTTTGAACCCCCACTATTTTCTTAAAAAAACAAATTCCTTAAAACACACACTCACACACACACACACATATATATATAGCACCTATAAAATCCAATTTAATATATATATATATATATCACCTCTAACTAAATATATAGTGCCTTTAACTGAATATATAGTGACACTAATTTTTAAAGTAGTGATAGTTTTGACATAACCGTCTCAAAAATCTAACCAAATATTAAAAAATGATAAAACCTTTAGAGGGGTTTGTGAACCCCATATAAATTACATTATTCTAGGGGGTTATTAATAACCCCTCTAATGTATATGTAAATTAATTTAGAGGGGTTTGTGTATAAACCCCCAAAAAAACCCCTCTATTCATGTTATTTTTTATAGTAGTTAGGGATGAACAATTAACTAGTGGGAAGTAGTGCGGGGTACCCAAATGTCGATGTGCTTACTATTTTACTTTACTTTACTTGAATCATTTTGTGAGAGTCACTTGGTGAGCTTGGGGTGGAGAGTATACCTTGTTATGTGCTTTTTAGTTTCTGATACTTTCTTATAGGGGAATTAGTATGCTTCTCCCAATTGTTCACGAGTGATTTTTGTTTTTCCCAACTGAGTATACCTGTATGATCACCCTATGTATATAAAATTATTTTCAGGTTTCCAGGGAGATTACATGGACCGTGTTGGACCTTACAATCTCATATATTGGGGATGGTTGCTGTGTCACTACTTAGTTTTATTTTTGGTATTTACTTTTGAGTTTTCTATATATTTCTAGTAGTTTTAGTTTGAACATGCATGTGGGTGGGATTTTTGGTTTCATTATATATGTGTCTTGGAGTTTCTTGAGGTTGATACATCTTATCTCCCAATCATGGTTACTAAAAAAAGGGTAATGCCTCCCATGTTTTGTGAGATTCCTATACCCTTGGTGCTGGTCACCTCCTCAGAACCTATTGGAGGTGGGACTCAGGGGTCATTATCTCTCATTCATCTTGAGGAAGGAAGGCCTATACATCTCTCTATCCCTTTCCTCATCTTGATAAAGGAGGGTCGTGACATAATATAACACACTCTCCTCAAAGAAAAATGAGGTATAAGAAACAAGAGAGATTAAACAAGCCTTATTCCATTGCCACATAAAACAAATATGAAGGAGAAAATAAATTATATAAAAATTATTCATTAAATAAATAATCTCAAGCATCACCATTAACAATTTCCAACTATCAAATGTTTCTCATAACTTATACGTGTTCATTTTTTATGGACACCAGAAATTTTAGTAATAATAAAATTGCAATCAAGCATTAAACGAACCATCATGATGATTCATAATCGAATATATATTGTTAGGTTTGTGGAATGCATCCTGATATCATTAATAATAAATATAAAATTTATTGTACACTATGATTATGAAAAACCATATCTTTAATACGCCTTAATTCATGATTTATTACATAAAGGTATGAATACTAAAAACCTATAAGACCATTCAACCTATTTTTTTTGGGAAATTAGATACATAATAAAGAAAAATTCAATAAAAATTCAAATAAATTATTGAAAACTTCCTTAACATGCTTATTAAATTCTATTTTTATTCTAAAAATAAATGAGATAACCTTGGGATGTATATAAGAAAGGGGTGAGATATAAATCCCAGTAAGGGAATAAACAAATTATATCATATGTTTAAGTAGTACATGTGAGACAAGAGTAATATAAGGTAACATAATAGGGGTGAGAATCATAATAATGAACAGTGCGACATGATATAACATGATAACATAAGGGAAACATCAGAATTTGGAAACAAAATAAACCAAGAAATCATAAACATAAATCAAGTATAACCACCAAGACATCATAACATAGTGTGATTAAGACAAAATATCATGAACCATAAATGGAATCTCATGAGATAAAAACATTATTACCCAATTTATTGGAGGGATATATAATTCCTAACCTTCCCATCACTTTCATTTCATGTGCATTCATAAGTGTGTCACATAGATCGTACAACATAAATATGTATTTCATCAATTTTAACACCATAATTAAGGAGTTTGAGTTATATTCATGAAAATACCCAATCAATGAAGGATATATACCACTAGGTGAGTACCATTGAGTATAAATGGGGATGAGTATTCACTACACAAATTCTTTTCATGTAAAAATATAGGATAATTTCAGTGGCATGATGGGCATACATAAGGGTCTATATAAGGGGTGAATGAGAGAGAAAGGGGTATTTAATTACTTGGGAATAATATGTATTGAAATAGGTATGTGTTAAAATATATCACAACTTGAACAATTGAAAATCAAAAGGCATGACATAATTAAGGTGCTTGAATAAAGAGGAGGAGATGACCCGTTACCTTGAGAGGACACTTCTAAAAATTTGAGAGGAGCTTCTTAAGAGCATGAGAGAACCTTGGGAGGAATATATAGAGTGAAAGGAAGAGTAATTTCGTTCTCCAAGAGTTTTTTTATTATGATTTATGGGAGTTTTTGTGGGTTTATATTTCAAAGAGAGGCGATTTCTTTCTTAAATTCTATACTTAGGTTTTGGACTCTATATGATAAAGTAAAAGAAACAAAAAAAAAATCCTATTGTTTTTGTCTATGGTTTCTACCAATGAGGAGTGGTTTTAATTATTTTATAAGTCTAATAATTGAACATATTAAAATAATAACATTGGAGATGTGGAAGTCAGTCATGTTAATAAAGAATTAATTTTAAAAACTTAAGATATAATATAGGTTTTTGATGATTTATTAAGAGTTTATAAAATATATTAAATAACTTAAAAACCAAATATTTCAAAGGGGGAAAATAATTTTGGTCCTGGGTACTCTTTATAGTATTTGTTACATCACTTTTTATGATTTTATGATGTTATAATACATACTGTATAATTATACTGTATTTAATTTTTACCCAAAAATTCAACCCTTAGAAAATTATGAAAAAAATCCCCATAGTATAATTTGAATGGGATGATATAAAAAAATATATTTATGTTATCAAAATAATTCAAAAAATATTAAAATTTAATCTTTTAAATAAAAAATTCTAGTTTATTGAAAAATAATGGTTTTTTTGAAAATAATAATTTTCCTACCCTTATAAAAATTACATTTTGCTTCATAAAAGTATATTATAATTTATATTATATATATATTATTTAATTATAAAATTTTATTAAAATATTTTTTATTTCAAAAATTCTTGAGTTCATCAAAAAGTGTGTTTTGATTGAAATTACATATTTCTAAAAAATCCAATTTTTGTTTTATCATATCGAAATCTAATTTTTATCACACTCATTATTTAATCATTTAAAAGTAATAATAAAAAAAGAAAATTTTAATAATTTATTTATTAAAAATAAAAATATAAAAATAATTTTAGTGGCTAGATACAAAATCCATTATTACCCCAATTAATTCCCATAGAGTATGGTGTGCGATGGTGTGATTTTCATGGTGTGGTTCAGTGAACATGGTTTGGGTTGTGATATCAATGAGCTTGAGGTTCCCCCATAAATGGTTTTACACATGATTTAGTTGTTGAATATCATATTAGGATTGGTCAAGGGCGAATCAGAGTGATTCTATATCCCTTATAATCTTTAATAAATGAACCTCATAGGGTAGAATCATACAGGTCGAAGCCAACAATTTTTCCATTTGTATCAATTGGAATTTACCATAAAATTTAATATACTAATATTAATGGTCACTATATAATGGATATATTATCTACAATTATGATTCTTTATAGTATTTCAAATTTGATTGGATATAACATATAATATTCCATAATAAACAAAGTAGTGCATGTGTTTTCTATAAAAATATTACGTAATAATGAATTTACTCATTCAAAAAGGGATATTTTATTTATAAAAGTTTGTGTTTTTTACATTCTTACCCTTAAAAAATTTCACCCTTAAAATATTCATTTGACACACTAAAATAGATGAGGGTACTTCTATTTAATTGCCTCTTCTGGTTCCCATGTCTCTTCCTCAAACCTGTGGTTTATCCATAACACTTTGACCAGGTGATTTTTTCTTATTTCATAGAACCTTGTCTCTATGATCTAATATCTTCATGGGGTTCTACTTGTATAAAATATAATTCTCTATTGGTACCACATTTGGATTCAGCATATGTGAGGGGTTTGTTATATACTTCCTCAAGAGGGATACTTGGAATGCATTATGTACTTAAGATCAATTAGGTTGTAGTTCTAGTTGATCGACCACTAGTCTGATGAGATATAAGATGTTAAAGGGGTTAATATATATAAGAATAATATTTTTCTTCTTCCCAAACCTCATAAATTTCTTCAATGATGATATATAAAGGAACACTTTATCTTAAAACTGAAAATATGGGTCTCACCAATGATTGTTTCCATAGATTTTCTTTCAAATTAGTGTGGATTTCATATGACATTGAATGGTTTGAACATTCTCTTTTATCTCTTGGACAAGATCAGGTCCAATCAAATTTCTCTCTCCAACTTGATCCCAACATATTAGAGTCTAAAACCTCATCCCATAAAAATCCTTATAAGGTTCCATTTGAATTTTAAAATATAATCTATTGTTATATCGAAACGTGACTAGGGGAATATGTTTTCCCAATATCCTTATAAATCTATTTAAAATGCTCTCAACATATCCTCTAGAGTTTGAATGTTTCTTTCAGACTGACCATCTGTATGAGGATGATAAGTAGTGATAAATCTTATTCCTGTATTCAATTCTTGATGAAGTCTTCTCCATAACCTTGAGGAATACCCTTAATTTTGGTAAAATACAATAGATTTTGGAACTCCATGCATTCTTACCACCTACATTATGCATATCATAGCGAGTTGGTCAAGTGGAAAACCTTTCTAGATAGAAATGATGTGCACTGACTTGGTAAGGTTATTGACTACCACTGAGATAGTATTATTGCCTTTAGGTGTCCTAAGAGTCCTATGAGAAATTCATGGTCTTGTTTTACCATTTCCATAATGGTATGGGAAATAGTTTCATCATAAGCTTATAATTATATCATTACACATTGACTTATTAGCATACATGGAACCAAGATACAAACTCCACAATCTCCCTCTCCATGGTATCCCACCAAGAGTTTTACATCAATTCTATATAGATCATAGTTACTCATAGATGAATAGTGAAGGATGATCTATTCACATCATCCAGAACTTACCACTTCAGTTATGGTTTTTATGGGACACATATATAGGTTTTGAACTATATAACTCTATATTTTGAAAAGTTGAATTACAATATATTTTCTACCTTCTTCTGTAGAAAATAATTATCTTTCTTGAACTCCTTGATCCTCTCAATAATGGATTTTTGATTAGTAATTTGAGAAAGTTAAGATATAGATCTTTTTATTATTCCCATAACTATCCTTTTCATATCCAGGAAGATTGGATCCCATGCAATCCTCATCATGCATAGGGTTTCAAGATCCTTTCTACTAAGAGAATTTCCCACATTTATCTCCTTCCTAGGATGGTAATCTATTAAATAATCATAATCCATTATCAACTTTAACCACTTTTTTTGGAATATATTAATATTCTTTTGCATGAATATATACCTAAATATATTTTGATATTTATATATGTCACACTTTTCTCTATAGTGATAATGTTTTTAAATATTCAATGATAAGATAATTGTTCCAACTATAGATCAAGTGTTGGGTAGTTATACACATGGATATTTAATTGGTGGGAGGAATACATGATCACTATATCGTATTTCATGAGTACAAAACCTAATAATTGTTTGTAATCATCACTGTAGATAAAAAATCATTTTCCACTGGTGTGTAATGTGAGAACAAGGTCTGTGATTAGCCTCTTATTTAGCTCTTTAAATATTTCTTCCCATTCATCAGTCAAGACAAACTTGATACCCATTCAAGTTTTCCAGGTTAGTGGGATTGAAAATTGGGAGATGTTTCAAAATAATTGATGATAATACCTAGGAAATCCAAGGAAATTATGAATTTTCATCATAGATATTGGTCTGTTCCATTATTTAACTACCTATATAATTGTTTAATCTAATGATATCCCTTTGCTGGTGATAAAATGTAAGATTAAATCTTTTTATAGGTATGTACCACTTTGAGCTTTAGATTAACCTCTATTAGTTGGGTTTTAATTATTGTTTAAACCCTGGTGATTGAGCTTATTTTTAGGGATAGAGGGAATTTACTGGGGAAAATGAATTAATATTTAGGGTTGTATGTTTTTTTAAATAATATATTCTAGGTATAAGAATGTCAAGGGGTTGTGAGGATTTTTGGTGGTTTGTAAGGACTCATAGGTGGTTAGGTATTTTCTTATAGAAGATCTATTGAGAACTATCTGATGGATACTTTCACATCATGATTAGTTTACATAATGAGAAACTATTTCCAAGAAGAATACATGAACTTGTTCAGACCATGAAAAGTTACCGACCATGAATCTTGTTTATATTGTGAAATGGTTGATAAGATTTATTTTAACATGAGGTGATTCATTTTTCAATGTATCTTTTAAATTTTAAAATTCACATCTTGAAAGGGTTTCACATCATGAATCTATCTAGATCTATGGTTTTAAACCATGCTATGCGTATCATTTTTTTTCATCCACCATGAATCCTTCTCCCTCAAACCATAGGGAAACACCAGTTTATTTTTGGGTGACTCTTTCCCTTATAGATGTCTTGATCAAGAATTTAATCCCTGGTGAGTTGATTCACTTTTGGTTTTTTTTATTTCTTCCACTATCCTCCGTTATAGAGGCGTGATCTCTTAAACACCATTTAATCATGTTTTTATCTTTTTGTTTGTGTGATATAGGTTTTCCTTGTGATCGAAATCTCCTTCATTCATGTTGATGTTACCAATTTTAAGTGTTTATTTAATCACTATATAGAGGTTGGTGTTCTAGAATAAATTCCTATGATTTGATTCTATATATTAAAGTATTTGAAATATTATCTGATTGCACAAACAACACAATTTGTTAACAAATGGAATAATGGGTGATGATAATCATTTGTTTGGAATACTCATTGGAACCATTTTAATCCAATGGTTATGAGACCAGTATTTTGGATACCCATATGGTGAGCCTACCCTAAAACAATAATAAACTAGATAATGTATTAAAGGTATGTTTTATCATGATATGAAATATCATGTGATTTCTTATGATAGGTTCACCTTGGAAAATGGATTCCATGATTATTGAATAGCTAGTGATGGTTTGATATAAATGAGTATGCACATTTGTGTGATAACAGATTAAGGTTTAATTTAATGAATGAATGTCTAATTCAAATAAAAATGGCAATTGGATAATTCAACCATTATGAATTTGATGTTTTGTTGTGTTATTCTAACTGTTATGACATATGTTGTGATTTATCATGAAATGATTATATAAAAGGATTTTCCTGGTGATGCTGAAATGCTTATATAAAGGGGTTTTCTTGGTGATGCGAAAATGATTATATAAAGGGATTTGACTGGGCATGCTGAAATGATTTTATAAAGGGATCAACCTGATTATTCTGAAATTATTATATAAAGTGCTCATCTCGGTTATACTAAAATGATTATATAAAGGGTTTGGATGGGTTATGCTGAAATGATTATATAGAGGGATCCTCCCTATTATGATCAAATTCTTTCGCAAAGGGTTTGTCCCAGTTATGCTAAAATGCTTATATAAAAAGATTAGCCTTGTTATGATGAAATTATTATATAGAGGACTACGTTTGGTTATACTAAAATGCTTATATATACATATTTTTCTCGGTTATTTTATTATTCCATAGGCTTATAGTTATGTTTGGATTGGTTGTTCTACATGATCAGATATATTTCATCATGGTTCTGAAGCATGTGGATTGTTGTATCATATTAATTGATTAATTAATACACCTATTTATCACTTTATTACATCAACTAATTATCATACTGGTTTTGATTAGTCACAATGATTTTGACCTACATAGTTTTACTCACACCCTATTTGGGCCTTCTTTTTGGTTCCTAGAGAGATTACATATATAGAGTTTTTAAAAATGAAAAATGAACTTGTTGTTGATTGTCACATGTTGTATGGGTTGGATCTTGGAGATGTGACCACCTTGGGGTTTGGGATCTAGGTCTTTTGAGTTTATTTGTGTCAGAATGGTCTCTTATCTTTATTACATTTATTATTTCATTTAGATACATTCCATCCTAACATTACATGGTTTATTATTATTTAGATCACTTGGTTCATTATTTATCTTCTATTTGTATGATGTATTATTTATTCTTTTTTCCATTACTCTCATATTTTTTCTACTATATTACAATTCTGTACCAGAGGGTATGGTCTACCTACTATGTTTTATACACCCCACCCATAGTAAACATCCTCTAGCCTACAGGGAGGTACTCTTGAGGACTAATAACTGAATTGATTTGGATATGAAAGAGAGTACTGGATTAGGGGATGTTACAAAGTGGTATTAGAGGATCAGGTTGTTCTTTTATGTTTTTTTACTATTTGGGAAAGGTAGAAAAAAGATTAGGATGTTCCAAGACTTGGTAATGAGATTGTTCATGGGATTATCTAACCCATGTATGGGGATAAATCCATGTAACCAGGGATGGGATTTTTGTTAATGATTTTCATTTTTTATGGTTGATGTTATTTTCCCTTGGGTAATTCACATGTTGTGTGCTGTTATTGTTTCTTTAGATTTATACTCATGGATTGGTGTGGTATGATATGAGTATGAATTCATCATGATAAACCTAAAAATATATATATTGAAATTCATTGTTCATGTCTTGGACATATTTATTTCATGTGATTTATTTCCCATATGATCTGTGAAATAAGATATCTATTATATCAGATAAATGGAAATAAAATAACTATTATGTCATATTAATTCACTTATTTTCTTTATTTAGAGATTTCATGAGCCATTAGATCTCTATTTTTTCACCTTTTGAGGTTGAAAATGTATTTATCCAGTGATCTAAGGATTGAATTTGTTTTATAGAGAAAATGCCTCCTCACCGTCTTCAAATTGAGAGTCAAGAGAGAAACAATCATCATGATCTTAATGGAGCTCAATCGAAGCTTACTATAGATATTTGGGATCATATTGATGTTAATATTCATAATATATTCATGAGGGTCTTTCAATCTATATATAGGGATACTATTCACATTGTTCCTTTTATTTCTGAGCAGATGATAGAGTTTCATCTACAATATCTGCCTATGTTCACTAGGGAGGGATGCCCCTAGGAAGTCGAGTTTTGGTACAAGTCTATAAATATGTTCTTCAAAAACCTTAAGGAACCCACATATAGAAGGTTGAGTCCTACCAAATACATTCTTTGTATACTATTGAAGCATTTGGGGAACACTATAGAGAAATATGGGATGTAAGGGGACTTATCCTAGAAAGAAATTTGAAGTCATGTTTCTGATCTTCTTTTATCTAGATACCTTGAGGGATAAAAGGGATAATGAGTTTATATAATTGAAATGGGAGAGAGTGTTAATGATGGACTACACTAGATAATTCACCGATCTACAACACTTTTCTCCATACTTAGTAGTAGATGAGATCTACAGGGAGAGATAATTCTAGGATGAGATTCTTTATTAGACCAGGTCACACATGAATGTTTTTCATTTGAGTTGATTTTTAAAATTGATGAATCAGGCTCCCATTAATAAAGGGGATCTAAGATTTTCATCAAGAAGTGTCTTGGATTATTTAGTATAGTGAACTAGGATATCTTCTTCAGATGGAAAGAAGAACCTCTGTGAAACTTAATACCAAGGAAACAGTGGGAAGAGAAACCAGGGTAGTGGAAAACCATCTCAATAAAGAGTTTCATTGCAGTTCTATCAGTGTGAAAATTTTGTTCACAAGAGGTCTTAGTGTCTGTACCATTATTTTGAGTGACATTATTACATTAGACTGGGTCACATATAGATTTTTTATTGGAGAATTTATTAGTAGTGCAGTGGTAGGGGATCAGGACAGGTACCAGATCTTGGTAATGACATATCTACCCCTCCGTAGATTGGTAGATGGAGTTCCACTAGATGTTCAAGTCAAGGAAAGGTCATGGTACTCTAATGACTTTTCAGTAGTACCTAAAAGAGGGAAAATCACAGGGGAGTCATACTGGAGACCAGGGTAGAGGGGAAAGTCATATTCATGATACATAGTCTAATTTGGCTAGTTTGGATGTATGTACTTCTACCATCAGAGGTACAATTCTCATATCATATACCATTTCCCATGTTTTGTTTGATACAAAAAAATCACATTACATTATATAGTATCTTTTTAAAAAAATTATATTGGTTGTGGAAATTTTGGATGGTGTCTTGAACATCAATACACCATTGGGAGTTTGTTTTAAAAATATCAAGTATTTCAAGGCATTTTCTCAAGAAATTGGTGGTTATAATTTCTTTTGGGAATTTTTTTCTGTAAATGATAGGTTTCAATTTTATTATTACTATAGATTGGATTTTATAACTGCTCATAAAATAGGTATTTCTCTAGATGATGGTGGAATGAAGTTAGAAACTTTTCCTATAGTGGTAAAATATTTTCAGTATTTTTTTCCTGATGAGTTCTATGACTTAACACCTAAGTAGGAGATCGAGTTCATGATCAAGTTGGTACTTGGAGAAGAGAAAATTTCTATTCCACCATATTGGATGGAATCAATAGAGATTCGATAATTGAATGTTCTATTGAAAGATCTAGAATACATGGGTTTCATATGTCCTAGTACATCTCTGTGAGGTTCTCAGTCATTTTATGTTAGAAGGTTGATTGGAATTTGCGCTTTTGTGTGGATTATTAGAGTTTAATCAGATTATGATGAAGAACTAGTATCCCCTTCCATGCATCAAAGTTATATTTGATCAGTTGATAGGTGCCCAAATTTTCTTGAAGATTTATTTGAGATCAGGATATCACTATTTTATGGTGAGACCATCAGACATACCTCATATTTCTTTTTGTAGAATGTATGGATTGTATCAGTTCGTAGTGATGCCGTTTGGTTTGAAGAATGCACCGATGATATTCATGGCCTTTATGAAGCATATATTTTATCCTATTCTGGACCAGTTTGTGGTGGTTTTCATTAAATACTTCTTAGTATACTCCCAGTTAGTGGAAAATCATTTCAAACATCTTGATATTATCTTGTGTAAACTGAGATAACATCATATTTATGTCAAGCTAACCAAATTATATTTCTATATTTATAAATTGAACTAATTTGGTCATTTAATCTCAGAGGATAGAGTTTTAGTGGAACCCATGAAGTTTGAATCCATGGTATCTTGGGATCGGCCCAATAATTTCCTTAAGATTCATATTTTTCTGTGTTTATCAGGTTATCATCATCCTCTGTCTTTGAATTCTTATGTTAGGAAGCACCAATGTATGGGATGACCAAGAAAAATGTGAAGTTTTTTTGGATTGATACTTGTGAGAGATATTTTTAGGAACTAAAGGGTAGGACGACCTCACCACAAGTCCTCACCTTACCAGTATTAGGTAAGTCATATACCATATATTGTGATGTATCTAGAGTTGAACTCATAGCAGTTCTGATCTCAGAAGAATGAGTGGTTTCTTATAGATCCAAATAACCAAGACCTCATTATAATAATGATCCTAATCATGATGTGAAGTTAGCTTCAATGATATATTCCCTGATATTATGGATAAATTATCTTATGGGTGAGAGGTTTGTGGTGTAGACAGACCAAAAGTGCCTCAGGTAAATCTTTTCATAGAGGGACCCAAACATTCAAAAGTGGAGGTGGGTTGAGTATCTATAGTATTTCGAATTTGAGTTGGATTATACATTAGGCGTGGTAAACATTGTTGTCGATTCCTTGATATTGAATATGTAGAAATAGGTATTGAGGGAGTTTTTATATGAGTGGAAGATAATGGAATTTTTTCTTACATGCATCTAGATGTCTTGGAGTCATAGAGACTACATCTCTGACTTTGACATCAGTTATACCCATGATTTTTGACCATATCAAGGGAGTGTAGTTATATATTATGAAAGGATTATCTCTAAGAGATAGATTATATAATGGGTAGCTATAAGTATTGTCTATTGGAAATGATAATTCTCTTTTTTACCATGGTCGAGTATGGGTTTCTATGGGGTTTCATGAGGAGATAATGAGATATTTTCAAGATTCTAGATGGGTGGTGCGTCCAGTGATGACACATATTTATCATGATCTCTTTATAAAGTACTGGTTTATAGGGATTAATTAGGTGGTAGTGTGGTTCATGTAGATATGGTTCACATTTCAGTAGGTGGATCTGAGAATTGGAGGCCTACTAGGCTATTGCTGCCTCTGCCAATTCCTAAATGGAAATGGGATGATGTCACTATAGATTTTTGACAATATTACCCAGGAATCCTTGTATGAATGAAGTATTATGGGTTATTTTAGATTTATTTATGAATATATCCCACTTATTTCCAGTCAAGGTCACATTTATTGTTGATGATATGGGTAGTATTTACATATATGAGATAGTTAATTTTCATGGAGTTCCAAGGAGTATCATTTCTGATAGAGATCCTTGTTTCATGTCTCAATTAAGATAGGATATTTAAAAGTATATGGGATCATAGGTTCCTCAAGGTACAGCCTATTATCCTCAGACTGATGGCCAATATGTGTGGATTATTCAGATTATGGAGGATATGTTAGGAGCCTATGTTTTATATTTTAATGGTTCCTAGGAGCAGAAATATAACACTCATAAATTTTTTATATAATAACATATTCTAGTAATCTATCTAAATTACACATTTTTGAGATTTTTTATGGAAGTAAATTTCGGTAACATCTTTATTGGTTGGTGGAAGGTGAGTCAACACTTGTTGGATATAGTCTCATGAAAGAGACCTTTGTGATGATTTAGTTGATCTTGAGGAAGATTGTGTTTGTGCTGTGTAGACATAAATATTATTCTAAAAATTGGAGAAAATATATAGAGTTTGAGTTTGGTCATCATGTTTTCCTTTTGGCATCTCTTGGGTTGGAGAAACACGATATTAGTAAATATGAAAAGTAAGTGCCTAGGTTTTTAGGCCATTTGAGTCCATTGAAATAGTCATACTAGTGGTGTACTAATTAGAACCTCCACAACTCTATAGTTCCATTAACGATGTGTTTCACACATCACAACTTTAGATATATTATCCCGATTCTTCTTATGTGGTCGAATTTGATGATTCTAAGCTTTGTGTAGATGCATCATTTGATGAGCATCTGATACAGATTGTATACCATAGTGAGAAGTATCTATAGGTAAAGAATATACCTATAATTTGAGTTTAGTTGAATCATGGTCATGTTCAAGAGGTGATCTGGGAGAGGGAGTCAAATATGTGATCACAATGGCCAAACTTGTTCATCAAGACCCCACAGTGATTCTTGGAGCAACTCAGGGATGATAATTTATATAGTGGGGATGTTGTAAGATCCTATCCTTTTCTAGGTACATCTCTCTATGTGTTTAGGTTGAACCTATCTTAGTTTGGTGTCCTTATTCTATAAAACTTGGTGGTTGAGTCCCTTTTTTGGATAATATCTATTTTATGGACACTTTCACATCATGAACAATTTAGACAACATGAAACTATTTCTATGTTGAATCTGTGAGCTGGTTTAGAGCGTGAAAAGTTACAAGCCTTGAAACTGATTCATTCCATGAAATGGTTGATTGAGGTTATTCTAACCTCGGGAAATATATTTTTCAGCGTATCTTGTAATTCAATAAATTCATTTCATGAAAGGGTTTCACATTGTGACTATCTTGGGATCTGTGGTTTTAAGCCATACTGTGCGTATAATTTATTTTTCATCCTCCAAGAAACTCTCTCTATCAAACACTAGGGAAACTCCAGGGTATTTTGGAGTGATTATTTTCCTTCTATATGACTTGGTCAATCATTTAATCTTGGTTGAGTTTGTTATATTTGGTTTTACACTTCATTCCACAATCCTCAGTTACAGCGGTGTGATCTCTTTACCACCATTGAATCTAGTTTTGATCTTGTTGTTTATGTCATCTAGGTTTTCTTTGTGATCACCATCACGTTCATTCTTGTTGGAATTACCTGTTGTAAGTGTTTCATTAATCACCAGATAAAGGTATGTGGTTTAGAAAAAATCCCTATGGTCTTATTTTATTTATTCAATTATGAGAAATATTACGTGATTGCATCTACACAACATACACATTACCAAAAAGAATAATGGGTGATGATAATAATGTGTTTGTACTACTCCTTGGATCCCTTTTGATATAATGGATTTGAGACCTAACTTGTTTCTACCCATAACTTTATCCTACCCTTTAATAATAATAAAGAATGTATTGGCTTAAAGATATGTTTTAGCATGGTGTGAAATATCAAGTGATTTCTTGTGATAGATTCACTTTGGAAATTAATTCCTTTATTATTGAATGATTGGTGATGATTTGATATAAATGGGTGTATATAATGGAAAGATAATTAATTAAGGTATAATTTAACAAAGGAGTGGATAATTAAAAGAAAAATGGTTATTGGATAATTCAACCAATGTGACTTTTGGCATTATGTTATATTATTCTGGCCATTATGGATTGTGTTGTAATTTATAATGAAATGATTATATAAATGGATATTCCTGGTGATACTAAAATTATCATATAAAGGGATTTTCCAAGTGACTCTAAAATGATAATATAATAGTATTTTCCCATTATTCTGAAATGATTATATAAAGGGCTCAAACTAGTTATGTTAAAATGATTATATAAAGGGATATGCTCTATTATACTGAAATGATTATAAAAATTCCCATTTATGCTAGAATTATTATATAAATGTCTTAACTCAGTTATGGTGAAATTATTATATAAAGGGATTAACCCAATTATGCTAAAATTATTATATAAATGGATCATATTGGTTATGTTGAAATTCTTATATAGAGTACTTGGTCTGGTTGTGCTGAAATGATTATACAAAGTGATTTTTACCAGTTATTTTATTATTCCATGAACATGTGGTTACCATTGGAATGGTTTTGATACATGATTAGATATATTCTAGCTTGGTTCCAAAGAATGTTGATTTTTTTATCATATTAATTGATTAATTAATACATCTATTTATTGATTTATTTCTTTCACTTATTGTCATTCTGGTTTTGTTTAGACATGGTGGTTTCGACCTACTGAGTCTTTTTCACAACCTATTTAGGCATCTGTTTGGTACCCAAGAATATTAAATAGATGTAGGTTTGGACAAGGGAAAATGAACATGTTATCGATTGTTTCTTACTGTATGAGTTGGATCATGGATATGGGACCAACATGGGGTTTGGGACTGAGGTATTTTTAGTTTTTCTATGTCATCGTGGTCTTTTATTTGTATTACTTTTAGTTTGACATTTAGATACATTCTAGCCTATAATTTCATGATTTATTATTATTTGGATTACTTGGTTCATTATTTATCTTCTAGTTATACAATGTACTATTTATAATATTTTCATTACTTTGGTATGTGTTTATTTCTACTGTATGACAACTATGTACCATAGGTATAGTCTCCCCACTATGATCTCTATACCCTTGCTACTAGTCATCAGCCTCTAGAATATAGGGAGGTGCACATGAGGTCCATTATCTAACCTGATTTTTCTTGGTGAGGGAGTGATAGTTTGGGTGACCTAACATATCATGCCCAAGGAAGGTTAATTTATTCATCCAGAACTCACATATACTGCACTTTACAAATAACTTTTCCTTTCAAAAAGTCTTCAATTCATAATTCAATTTCCCCTCACTCTAACCTTTGATTTTAGATTAGAAAAGAATATTATCTATAAATACTACCAAAAATATATCGAGGTGATCCCTATAGACTATATTCATAAAGTCCATTTACATTTATAGAGCATTTGTGAGTGTAAATGTAATCCCTATTAACTCAGAGTACTTGAACATTATATGAAAAATAGTCTCGATGATATCCTCGTTCTTCACCTCTACTTGATAATATCCCAACTGAAGATCCACCATAGAGAAGTATTGTGCTCCATGAATCTAATCAAACAATTCATCAATCTATAAAAAATGATACTTTTTCTTTATTGTGATGATGTTGATCTCATGATAATTAATACATCGGCATATTAACCCATCCTTTTCTTGATGAGGAGGACTGGTCCACCCCATGTTAAAGCGCATGGCTATATAATTCATTTTTTATAGATTTTCTAGTATTTTTTTCTTTATATCGTTATGTTTAACAACATCCATTCTATACAGAGTCTTGAATATTGGAAAATCTCTGGGTAAGAGATCATCTGAGAACTCATCCTCACAGATAGGAGGAAGACTAGACAATTCAATAGGACACCAAAAAAGTACCTTACAATTTGAATTTTATCAAGAATTATCTTTTCTTTAGTCACAATCATTTGAGATAGATAAAATTTCTCATAAGTCAATAATATCCAATCTTGAGATGTTGGTACCAAAGAAGATTCACCCCTTCCATGCCCTTGTATATAATTATAGGGTGATTTTTAATTCAAAGGGTGACTTCTCATGGAAATTTATATTGTCTCTATACAAGGAAATCCAATCCATTACCTAAATAGAATCTAATTCCTACAAGGAAGTATCATAAGGGTTTATCAGGAATTCACCCCACAAATTTGGATAGGAGATGATTTATATACTTGAGATGCAATAATTGACCCATTTTATGTCATCATGGATAAATCTACTTCCATATTTTGAGGTGGTGGATAAATATTTATACCGAACTTGCGTGATATGAGAGAATTTTTAAAACTATAATAAATAACATGTTTACTATATTTGAATGAATAAATAGAATACCTATCACTACATCATTGTTAGTGTCATGACCCGTCCCATTGGGGACCATACTGGGACTCCACAGGCCTGCCTCTAATAGGCCAGGGGCTGGAAACTAGTGCCGAGAAGGCATATCAATGACATGAGAGGCCTTAGTCTAAGTACATTTATACACATAAAAATCTCCAAGACTATATAATGATGAAATGTAAAAACAAATGAATATCCATGCATAAATATATATAATCTTGTAACTATAGTTTGATAGGAAGTAAAAGGTAGTAAATAGGTCCGAATAAAATCCCACCATAAAGATTTTAATAAAAAAATCCAACTAGAAAGTATGCAATGAGACTATTGTCAGAAAGCCTTAAGAACAAACCTCATTCTGTCTTGTCTCACTAAGCACGGTCTGGTCCTAGTCTGGATAGGACTCTTTGAGAATGTTGATATATGCACAAGACATGAAACACGCCATAAAATATCATGAAAAGGTGAGTATAACAACACTCAGTAGGACACCCTGAAACCAAAAATTATAAAATAAGGAAATACAATCAGCTCTACATAGGTATATATCTACAACACATATAAAAATAATATCCGGATATACTCAATAAATACACTCAATCTAGAGGTAAGTCACAACCATCGTATACTATCCTAGGATTCTAGCTCGAAGACTCCACAAAACACTCATCCAGGAGAACACACTCTTGAGTCAGATATCACTGATTAAATTCATCCAAGATACTACTCATTGGGTATCTTTATGAGAAAGAACATGATAATAGTCCAAAGTGAATATGATATACAAATTAGGATCACTTCCAAGGTGATGGGGTGATACCAACAAATCAATATGGATTAACCATCTATGTTAAGGGTATATTCCTACATAGTGTTGGTCATGAGGAAACCAAGAACTCCACATAGGGCATGAAGATAAAGAGAGGATCCTACACTGGGCCTCTTGGAGGGATTCCAATGACAATATCCAAGAAGCCCTACTAAAGGGATTATAATTATAGAAGTAGGAGAAAATTCCATACCATCCTACAAGGAATTGATAAGGAGAACATAGCCTAAAAAACATGTACAATATATGATGGGAAAGGTCTCTAAGACATGTATAAAAGAGTACCCAACATGTAATATGGGTCACCCGCTATGTCCCTGGACCTTGGGTCCTGCCTGTGTAAACAGCTCATGTCCTCAAGCTGTGTGAGTATAGTAATAAATGGCATGTAGTCGGCCAGTGTAGTCCACCCGTGTGCCAGTACATGGATATAGCCCATGTAAGTTTTCCTGTTTACCAGTAAATGACTTAGCCTGTGTACCAATACACAATATAGCCTGTGTACCTAGTCTAAGATGCATTTGTGTGGGGGAGTATCACAGCATGTAGGCTACCCATGTCATCCATCCAATGTCCATGTACTTCCCAATGTACACACTGAGTCACCTGGGAGATAAAACATTCCATGATATAGGAGTAACACACTGTCTGATACTTAAATTTCTACCAAAACCATAGATAATTCAAGGGGCCCCACACAACATATAGGTCTGACTTACTCACCGTGTAGCGTGGGATATTCCAGAATCCTAGATATGCTTTCTGTTTATTTATAAACATATGTCCTTTGATATGGTGATAATTTCACCCCAATGTTTAATATCCCAACTCATTCGAATGTCACCATCAACAAAAAACAAGTTTCGCCATCATATTTTCTTAGAAAATGGATCAAATCAGTGTTATTTTCTATGTTACAAAGAACACCGAAGAACATGAAATCAGGTATCCTATGTTTTCCACATCCCTTTGTCTATGTAATTACACCTCCATGGTTCCATGATGTTCCCATATCTAAGATATCATATCTTTATGCCATGAAGTTGTTCCACAAAGATTGATTGATCGAGATTCATCGAGCCGTGGGCTAAATGAAGAATGCATAGGATGAACGACGAATTGGGTGGTGGGAGAATAAGAACATATTAGATAAATGAACCTATATTGATGTTTTTGGTTATCTTGAACCATCTCCATTCGAACAACAATCAAAATAATGAAATCACAAAGATTAATATCCTTCCGAAAGCCATGAAAATTATACCATCCCGAAAGATGATAGAACCGCAGATCAATATCTTTGTTAATTGATTTTAATTCTTCATATAATTCATGAACTTGGAATAAAAAAAACACACTCCCTAAATTTATTTTTATCAATTGATGATAGAGAACGAAGCTGTACATCATTCTTTGGATAGATCCTTCAAATCTGGCGTGTGTTGATCATCGATCCACGATATAGTCATCATTTGATGAAGAGAATTATCCAATTATCTATCCAAGGTCTCTACAACATCTCCAAGGTTATGTAGATAACACTGTAATTCTACATAACGATCTATTTATATATTTTTAATCACTATGTCAACAAAAATGAAATAATATAATTTATTTTGTTACTTTATTAATTTCCACACCTGCGATTAATTCTCTATAAATGACCTACATAAACTAATGTTAAGTCACACAATGTGTGAACCTGATGTTATAAACTCAAAAGTTCCCACATATTTCTGATTCGGGAACCCTATTGGAATCTATTCCACTTTTTTAGGAAAACTGCGTTCAAGTTAATTTTAATATATTAAATATATTTCAAAAATTTATTCTGGGAACATCGAGCCTTATAATCACATAATATCTTAGCACATGATCTAAAAAATAATCAACATAATATAAAAAAACAATACAAACAAAATCTGAGACATTACATTCTCGACTCCTTGTAGATTTGCATCCCTAAAAATCTAAAAAAAGGGATTCTAAAAAAGAAGTGGGTACTGAGTAGGAATCTGAGCCTCCCACTCCCATATGCTCTCCTAGAGATTCTTGTGCTTCCAACAGACACACACTAAAGGAATTGAACTCCCTTGAAGGATCCTATCCAACTAATCCTTAATCTTTACCAGGTACTCAGCAAAGGTTAATCCATCTTCGATGTCTCTCTTGACCCGTTAAATGGAATGCAATGGGTTATGCACGTACCTATTTAATTGTGACACTTGGAAGATTTAATATACCCAATATAACTATATAGGTAGAGCTAAGTGCTATGACACCTCTCCAACTCTACACAGTATCTGGAAGGGGGTGATGAACCTCAAAGATAACTTGCCTCCCTGGCCAAATATCTATAATCTATATCAAAGTGAAACCAATAGGAACACATGGTCTCATTAATCTAAATCCAAATTCATTCATCAACTCTTAGTATAAGACTTATGATGGATCTATGTAGTCTTCATCCACTCCTGGATGATCTTCACCTTCTCTATTGTAGACCACACCAACTTTAGGCCCTTGAGTGAAAACTCTCTTAGGTCAGTCCCACAAAGTGGTGACCTATAGGGTAACCTGTAAAAAGCCTCAAATGGTGCCATAATGAAGGTGGATTGGTATTTTTTTTGTAAAAAAACTCCTCTTGTGGTATATGATCCTCCCAACTATGGACAAAGTTCAACATGCATGCTTGCAACATGTCCTCTGGGATTTGAATGGTCCGCTCAGTCTATCCATCAATTTGTGGGTGAAATGATGTTATCAAGAATAATTATGTTATAAATTCTTCCTATAATAACTTACATAATTAGGATATAAAGTGAAAATTATGTCTAGAAATTATCTTCGATGGAACTTCATAAAGTTAGAATATCGCCTGAATGTAGAGGCATCCCAAGCTATCTACTGAACTTTGATATCGTATATCTAGGAAGTGAGCCAACATAGTGAGTCAGTATATAGTCACCAATATAGAATCATGTCCCATATAAATACATGGTAAGACCATCATATATTTTATTGATATCCCATACAACTTCTATTATGGAACCTCAAGGGGTTGAGCCTAACCCACCGGAACTTGGTGCTTAGCCTTCACTTACTGACAAGTAAGGAATCAAGAGACAAACTCTACAACTCCTTTATTCTTCAATATCCACCTAAACTAATGTTAGAGGTCCTGGTACATATTTTACACACCAGGATGTAATAAAAAAGGAGGCATATGAAACTCTCTTAGAACCTCCTCTCAGAATATCACTCGTAGCATCGTGCATCCTTTAAAAAGAACGACGTGCTCCCCACCTTTATAATTTCCATCAAGATCATGCCTTGTGGATATCTAAGTATTTAGGGTCTCACAATTAGTATCCCCAATCTACACCTCCTTGAAATGTTTTAATATTAATGGATAAAATCCATCTACTAGAGGTAAGGTGCTCTATCTCCATCCACAAAAGATAACTACAAAAAGACCAATTTCTCTGATGTCTCATTTAAAAACTGTAAACAAGATCACCCGTTGAGATCATCTGCCACCACATTCCACTTCCTATGAGTATATACAACATATAATTCATAATACTATTAGAGCTCTAGCCATCACCATTATATCAAGTTGAGATCTTTCCGAGAGAAGATATACTTGAGACTCATGTGATCGGAGTAGATGACAAACTGATCACCCATCAGGTAGGGTCAAAACATCTTCAAAGTGAATAATATTGCTTCTAGATCAAGATTTTGGGTCTTGTAGTTTTAATCATGTGGTATAATGTGCCATAAACCATAGTAAATCACTTCTTGACTCTACATTATAACATAACTATTCCCAATTTCTGATGAATTGTATAACACTACATAATCAAACCATCCTATTGAAATATCAAGATGGGAGCGCTCATCAAAATCTACTTCAGCTGCTAAAAATACTTTTGGAACCTCTCTATCCATACCAAAGGCTTCCCCTTCTATATTAAGGCTATCATGGGTGCATATATTCTGGAAAAATTTTATATGAATCTACGGTAATATCCTTCCAACCTAAGGAAGACCCGCACCTCTATCACACTCTTAGGTGGCTCCCAAGCTAACACTGCCTTGACCATGGCCGAGTCCATTGCCACTACATATTTTGAGATAAGATGTCCCATAAAGAAGGCCATGTGAATCCAAAACTAGCACATTCAGAGATTTTTTAAAGCTCATGATATTGGAGTATGTCCAAAACTATCCTCAAGTGTCTCATGTGCCCCTCCTCGGATGCCGAGTACATAAAGATATCATCGATGAAGACTACCATGAAATGGTCTAAGTATGGATGAAATATGTAGTTTATGAGTCCCATGGATACCGATGAAGCATTATTCATGGAAAAGGGAATCACCAAGTACTCATTATGACTGTAGAAACATCTTAATTTCATATTTGGTTTACCTCATCCTGTACTCATAACTGTTTATTGCCTAACTTGAGGTCAACCTTAAAAAATCATTATAATCCTCTCAACTGATCCAATAGGTAATCGATCCTCAGTAGATGATACTTGTTCTTGCTGGTCACCTTGTTCAACCACCGGTAGTCCACACAAAACCTCAAGATCCCATCCCCCTTCTTCAAAAACAAAACTAGGGATTCATAGGGTGAAACATTGGTTCAAAAAAATACCTTACTCTATAAGTCCTCCAATTGTACCCTCATCTCACAAAGCTCTATGGGAGACATATGATATGATGTCTTAGATATTAGTGCCATCCCAAGGTGTACATCATTTTATAATTCTATCTCTCAGCGTGGAGGTAAATCTGTAACATCATTATGGAAAATTTCATCATACTCTACCATGACTATAAGAAAATGGGAGCTCAATACATCAACTGCACCAAGGGTTAGGCTAGAAAAATAATGAGTAATTAGATTCACCCTTCTATGAATGAGACCATACTATACTGCCTCTGTTTCTTTTTCACTAACAAAGGAGAACTTGGATCCATCATTATAGAAACACAGCACCCTTTACCTAAAAATATCAATTTGGGCATGAACTATAGATAACCAATCCATACTAAGAATTATGTCATAAGGCCTCAATAAGAGATTCCAATAGAAACTCTCACCTCTAAAAGTGAGGCCACACTATCGGCATAAGTATGTGATCGCTATGTCTTCTCCAGTAGGAGTCTCCAAGCATAGGGTTCAAACTGAAAGTTCAACCATAATATCAATGTCCTGTAAAAGGTTTGTAGAAAGAAGGAAATGACTAGAACCTATGCCTATCAGTACTAAAGATAAGGTATAAAAGACACAGATTTTACCTTGAATCATTCCCAGCTTCTCTGGTTCATAAGCTTCAGCTGCCTGTAGTTGTCCCCTCCCCTATCCTCTAGCTCCCTAATCTTGGTGTAAATCACATGGGGGTGGTGGTTGTAATAGGTAAAAATGTCTTCCACTATCTTCTGATCTCCCAATTACTTGTCCACACACTCTACCCTAAAAACCTTCCTAATCCTACCACTGTATCTTCCCTATAGGCCCATCCATGGTCTCTATAATAGCTGTACGGGGGTCGGAAAATCTCAAGTGAGATATCCCCTACCATCAGATTAGTATAACCACCTCTCTATGGGATGAATAGACCAACCCATTGAGCCATTAAATGAGGATTCTTTATCCTGGGACCTCCTCCTAAAATTTATCACACTTCTAGGTCCTCGTGACCGAAATTGGCTCCCTTTTATAGAGGTTTGTGTTCCTACTTTCCCACTGGTAACAACCACTGGTTGAATCTAATCATCCAAGAAACTCTCAAACACTAAAGCTCACTATTTCAACACATCATAGGTATGAATTATTAGAAGGATAAAACTGGATCACATGTCTCTACACATACCCCAATCCAAGGTTTGATCCCTAAGGAACTGATCGTGAACCATATACATTGAGTACTTGGAGAGGTTGGTAAACCTCAATGAATACTCAGCTACTATCATACTTCCCTATTAGAGATATAGAAGTTCCTAGATAGATACATCCCTCAATGTAGTCAGTGATAAATTATATCTAAAATAGTGATCAAACTCTATCTATGAAAGAATCACATCATCTTAAGACAGGTTAAATAAACCCCCACCGTCGCCCTACTGAGTCGTCAAAAAGGATTTACGCTAGGACCACCATATTATTTTCTGATTTCCTAAATATAAAAAAACTAGGGTAACCATCTAGAGCTAGACCTTAGCTGACTATGGGTCGGGATGTCTTCAAAACTTGAGGTCTATCTTTCACTAAAATTCATGATGTGCGATCAACCTGTGCGCATCATCCGCTTGTACTGAAGGTACCACATGCTGCTCTACAGGTGGTGGTATGGATGGTGAAACACATGGAGGTAAAATCTTATTAAGTGGTCTCTATATCGATTCTGAATAACTGATGGGATCGTCCTCATGATATTGATGTTGAATCCTAGCTAGAAAATGTTACAGAGGAATCCTAAAATAATCATGTTGTACTTTGGTTAATGAGTATATCTGGATAGATGACTCAAAAAGGACATGGAAACAATTACCCATTCCAATATGTTTTATTTTCCATTTTTTCCCTATAACTAGTGTTATCATGAATCGAGTTAGAAATAAGTTTATCAAAGTCCTTGTTTATGGATATGTGAGCCACCACACCAACACTGGATTCCTTGGTCTGAAAGGCAAACTGAAAACACTTAACACCAATTACCCAAACCAATATCATAGACTCTCAGTCCTCAATTAGAACTAACCACCTCTGATTCCACTCCATAATGAACTCTCATAGTGGGGCCCATGTCATGACTCCCCATGTCCACCTCCAATAGGCTAGGGATGGGAAACTAGTGTTGAAAAGGCATATCACTAACATGGGATGACTTAGCCTAAGTATCTGTACACAGACACACATCCCCAAGCCTAAAAAATTATGAAATGTAAACACAATTAAACAAACATGCATACATACATCTAATCCCATAACCGGAGTCTGGAAAGAAGTAAAAGGAAGTAAACATGGCCAAATGAAATCCCACCACAAAAACATTGAAACACAAGTCTAACTTGAAAGTTAGCACTGAGACTACTTTTAGAAATCCTTAGAAACACACCTCAGATTGTTTAGTCTCACTAAGAACTATCTGGTCCTAGTACTCCTTAGAATCTATCAAAATAATGATCATCTCCACAATACACAACATGTACTGGGAAATACTATGTAGGGGTGAGTATAACAATACTTAGTAGGACACCGCAAAACCAAAAAGCATATAACAAGGAAATAGAGTCATGCTAACATAGGTATATGTCTATAACACATATAACAAGAATGTCCAGAAATAATCAACAAAGACACATAGTCTAGAGATAAGTCACAACCATAATATACCATCCTAGGATTCCAGCTCAAATATTCCACAAAGTACTCATCTGGGAGAACACACTCTTGAGTATGATATCGCTGATGATATCTGTCTGAGAGGTAATGCTCACTGGGTCTCATCATGAGAAAGAACACATTGATAATCTGATGTGAATATGATACACATATGAGGATCACTACCAAGGCCATTGGGTGATACAATAACTCAATATGGAATAACCCACTAAGTACAAGATCAACGCTTCAGTAGTGTTGGTCATGAAGATACTAAGAAATCCACCTAGGGAATGAAGATGAATATAGGATCTCACACCAGGCCTCTCAGAGGTATTTTAACGACTCTATCCAAGAACTCCTGCCGAAGGGAACACAATCCTAGAAGTAGGAGATGATTCCATAAAATTATTTAGGGAATGGGTAAGGGGAACATACCCAAAAAAACATTCCCAAGAAAAGAATGACAAGGGATCTATGCTAGGTATAAAAGAGTACATGACATGTAGTATGGGTCACATGCCGTGTTTATTGGACACAAGTATTTTTCGTGTAAATGGCTCATGTCATCAAGCTGTGTCCATGTAGTACTACATGGTGTCTAGGTTTCCAGTCTAGTCTAATCATGTTCTTGTACATGGATCCAACCTATGTAGATCTGACCATGTACCAGTACAAGACTTAGCTTGTGTACTAGTATATGGCTTATCCCATGTACCCTGTCCAGGTCATGTTTGTGTGGGGTAGTACACAACATTTAGGTTACTGGTGTAGCCCACCCAATGTCTGTGTACTTCCCAAAGTACACACTTAATCACCCAAGAGAGACCACATTCCATGTCATAGGGGCCACACACCATATGATACCTAAATTTTTCCGGAAACACTAGCCACTGTAAGGGGCCCCACACAAAATATAGATACGAATTACACATCGTGTTGCGTGAGATTTTATAGAATCCCAGATATGCTTTCTATTTGTTCTGATGCCTCTAACCTCAGATATAGAAATCATTTCATCATAATATTGGAGATCCCAACTCCTTTCAACATCACCTGTAATGAAAAATATGTTTCACCATTAAATATTCTCAAAAAATAGATCAAATTTTCATTCTTAATTCTGTGTAAAATAATGTTGAAGAATGTAAAATCGGGTATCCTCCATCATCTTAATCTCTCTATCTCTTTCATAGAACCTCCATGGTGCCATATCGATCTCATACCTACAATATTAGATCATTGCACTAAAAAATGGGTGCTCACTGATCGATTGATAAGGATTTGTTGAGCTAAGGGCCAAACAAATTATACCCATGATTAATGATGAATGGGGGGGGGAATAGATTGGAGGAATGAAACTCAATTGATGTTTGTGTAAATATTGATATTTTTCTATTAGAACAACTATCAAAATGATCAAATAACAAAGATTAATCACCCATGAAAACCCTTCAAATAATCCCATCTTTCAAGATAATCAGACCACAGATCCATATATTCATTGATTGATTCACATTCATCATAGAATTTAATAATTGAGAATAATAAAATAAAAACACCCACCCTACCTGCAATTGGATAGATTGATGATGAATAACTAAGCTATACCACATTTTCTGGCGAGATACTTCAAATCCGATGTGCATCGATTGTTGATCTATGATCTCATCATCATTTTCCCAAGAGAATTCTCCAATGACCACTCCAAGGGATATCTAACATCTACAAAGTTATGAAACTAACCTTGGAATTCTGACATAATAATATATTTAATGATTTTCAATCACTGCACCGTCAGAAATGAAATGAAATAAATTATTTAATTATTTTATTCATTTTTGGGACTATGATGAATTTTATAAAAAAGAACCTTGTTGACTAATGTTAATCTGTTCATAGGGTATACATCATGTTTTGAAATCAATTTTGCCCTTAGATTTTTGATAGGGGAACCCATTTGGATGTTATTCCACTTTTTAATAAAAACTGTATGCATGTGAAATTTAATATATTTAATATATTATAATCATTTATTTCGGGAACACCAGGTCTCTAAATTTCACTCCTTATCAGTATCTGTTCTGGAAAAATAATTCATATAATATCCAAAAATAATACAAGGAAAATATAATACATTACAATCAGGTTCCACCTGAATAGTTGTGAGGGAATAATATCACCCTTTCTCTCTAGGATTCAGAGGTTCTTTTCATCAGTTATCACTGACTACCCCTATCTTAGTTCATTGATTCACATAGTATCCTTTTTCATTGTAGTTGAAACATTAGGAAATAGCCTTATGGTTTACTAGAGAACTCATTTTCTCTAATCACAATGGTGGGTTTCTTCTATCAGCAATTGCTAGCTAGGTGCCCTTCCTTGCCACACCTAAAACATTTCCTTTACTACTTAAGGAAATTTTATGGATTATTTTACCACACTTTTTACAAGTGGGGTATTGGAATTCATTTCCACTATTATATTTATTCATATTATCACCTGAATTAAACCCTATTTTTTCTTGTTATCACCATGATACCTATGAGATTCACTAATATCCATTTAAATATTGATGTAAGATCATAAAATTTCCTTGTAGTTGTTAATGTCCTTAATAACGTTATATTTTTGTAGATTTAGACTAGTCCCACCAAATAAGTGGTCAAATTTACTACTGGTGTTAACGATAAAGACAAGGAGTAATTTGAAAGTATTGTGAAGTTATCTTTATATTCACTAATTAATTGATCATCCTTTTTCTTGAGGCTATAAAAATTCCTCTCTATTTTATGTCTGAGATCATGAGGAAGATATTTGTTAATTTTTTTTCAGAATTTATTCCACTCCATCACTTTAATATCCTCCTTGGGATTCGTATTGTTGACCAATATCTACCATTGATTGGATTATCCTTCCATACAATAAAGATCTATCATGAACTTCTATTTCTAAAATCATTGAAATAAAGAGAAGAAAATTTCAATGGAGTTGATCCATTGTTACCCAATTAAAGGATCATAAGATCCACTAAATATTGGAGGAATTTTTCAAAAAAAAGGTCTCAATTATGGCATATTATTTTTTAGGAGTATTTTGGGGTTCCTCCTAATTTATGTTTCTCTTCAAAAAATGATTCAATTGGGAAATTATTGTGATAAATTATCTGATTCCTTCTCCCATCAACTTGGGCATCTCATTCGACCAGTCATCATATTACCCCTCACATTGGTTGTTTACTTGATTACTCCTATCTATTTTTATTTACTAGAATAAAGGTAAAATTAGGGATTTTTTAAACTATTAAACACATAAATGGGAAATGATGAACATTAAATAGATAACTCATAATTTACATATATTTATTAACTTATTAATTTATAGGCTTTAATCTAAGTTATCAATGATCTATTTCCAAATATAAAATATTATTAAATTTTTTTTACCCTTCAAAATGGATCGTAAATATCTATTTAATTTACCAAATAATATCCCTTGTGAGTGTAAAACTAGGTGTGTAGTAAACCCCATTGTTGTGAACCAGGAGATGATTGTGTCCATCTCTGTGTACCATTCTTAGGGTTATTACCCATAGCTACAACTGTGCCAGAGCCTAATATACTTGTATCATCCATAGATGAGTGTATTTTCTTTAAAACCACTTAATATATACTTTACCAAAATTTAGGGATGTTTTTCCATGTTTAGTCTTATCCCTAAGGTTTTCAGAATATTTTTCTTATCATAATCCTAAAAAATGAATGGACTTTGATTTGATACGATATATGATAACCTGTATCATTAATATGCCTTAATTTTTGATTTATTACATAAAGGTACAAATAATAAAATCCCAAAAGATCATTTATACTAGTGTATTTGGGATATAACATAGAAACTTGCAACATAAATACAATGACATTATTGAATACTTCCCTATCATGCTCCTAAAATGCCACCATTCTTATATAATTTCATGGGATAACCTAGGGACATTTATAAGAATGGGGTGAGATATAAGTCCAATAAGGGAATAAATAAATAATAGAATAAGGTTATGCAGTACACGTGATCCAAGAGGTATATAATGGTTACATATAAGGTATGAGAGTCATAATATTGAAAAATGCGAAATGATATAACATGATAACATAAAGAAAACATAGTAATGTGGGAAAAAATTAAAACATGGAATCATAAAAAAAATTTAAGGCTAAAAACTAAGACATCATAATGTAGTGTGTCACAACCCAACCCAACATGGCCTAATCTATGACTACCCCAAGCCTGCCTCTAATACACCAAAAGATGGATACTTGTACTGAGTAGGAATATCCCACACATGGGAGGAATTTTCCTAGTGTACCTACACACACACACAAACCCATAAAATGATTAAATGTAAAAAAAATAAACCTAATGCATGCATACATATATAATGACACAATCAGAGTACACCAATAATGTATAGAAAGTGATAAAGGGTCCAAATAAAATACCAACCAAAAACTACAGTGAGTCCAACCAGCTCAGGAGGAGGGGACAACTATCAAATGAAACCACCTAGAAAACACCTTAGTCTGTCTAGCCCAAACTATGCTCCACATACTCCCTGTCCTCCCCAAACATAGTGAAAAAGGCCATCATCTACATAAGACATGATATGTGTGGGAAGCTCCCATGCATGGGTGAGTATAAAAACACTTAGGATAATACCCTAAAAACACTAAACTCAAATAATCAAGAGTATTAAGATAAAAAAAAGTATATAAAAGCGAAGAAAAATCCATATATACTCAGGAAGGACACTGTGCCTCCAAGTAGTCTCAAACAAACTTCAAACCAAAAGAATATGCTCTAATCTTCTAGGAAATACTTTTTCTAGGAGAACCAACTACATGTGACATGATATCACTAAATACACTCATCCAAGAGGTCATGGTAATTGGGACCCACCCAAGAAAAATCAATGGTCTTTGAAGATCTCAATACATAGATATGGGATCAGACCTCGGACCACTGGGGGCATCAAAAAACCAATATGGATCAACTCACTTTATAGGGGAAAATATTCCAGTGATATCATGAACCCTACTAAAATGGACCACTATATGGGGGATTAATTCTCACTACAACATAAATAGCCTTTTGCAGCGGCTGTTTAGTGGCGTTTTACTAAACTGCCACTAATTATTTTATAAACGATTTAGCGGTGGTTTATTAAAAACCACCACTAAACTATTTTTTATAGTTCTGACACTTCTCCCCCCGAACCCCAATGAGACCCCCCACCGGCGACCCTAAATGACCTAGCTCGCCTCCCCTCTGTGAGCATCACCACCTCGCCACCCATCGCTGCTGACCCCTTGAATCCCTAGCTCACTTGCCCACTACAGGACCTGACCCGTGCCACCACTCGATGCTTCTCGTCTCCCCTCAGTGCACCACATAGGGTATAGAATCTATTTTTGTTAGATAAATACATGGTGAGTTTTAGTATAATATCTTGGAGAAGTATGAGGATAATATCCCCATTACAGATATAGAACATTGTTCGGAGGATTTTGATATTGCATTTACCTTTCTTCATGAATGATAATAACATTGGATTATACTGGATATTAGTGTATTGAATGGAGTAGTTCATCTGTGGTAGATATTGTTCTTGGGTGAGCATGAGGAGAATAAAATATTATGGGATGAATTATGGATGTAGGTTTATAATGAGATGCACTCTTTGAAACATATGGTGTCAAGATGGACAGAGTTTATCTATTCAACATAAAAGTTTTAGTATGTGAGAGCTCATATTTTGATTTAATAACCATCTTCATTTTTCTCTGGATTTTCTTCTATATGAGAATTATATAATGCGAGATTTTGAGGAGACATTGTGTTCAATATTTTAAATCCAGGTCACTTTATTTACACAATTGATGTTTCTTGATGTTCTTGTGAAGGTAGAATTGATAGTGAATATGTGTTTTTTGGACTAAATTATCTTTAGAGGGGGTTCATTAGAACTTACAAAGGATTAAGTTATTATATGGAGGCTCTTGCTTATCTAGGAAGTCAAGGTTCCAATCGACCGGGAGTCAGTATCATCCTTCTTCTTATTATTACTTTGGAGTTATAAATTCTCAAACTTCTTTGAATATATCCATTCCAGTGTTATTTTATATTCAAGATTGTGGTCATAGATAGTACCAATCCCTAAACATTGTTTAGTTAAAGTGTGGTTTAGGTGATTAGTTCCTTGAACAACCTCAATATATACTGATTATCATGCCATATCCCCTCATGAAAATTGATTAAACACTAATAGATCACAATTCCCCACAACAATGGTCTCACACTCACATTTCCACTAAGAAATATAAACTCGATGCTCTAATTATCTAATCCCCTTTCTCGACCATAATTATTCCATCCTCTAAAAAACATTTATTACCTAGAGTTATCTTTGTTAACATTTTTTATTTCTATTTTTATTATAATTATATTTTATATTTCAATTTTTTGAATTTATTAATATATTATTGTTTGTATGTTATCAAATAATTTTACATATTATTGTTTATGTAAAAAAGTATAAATTACTTCCCCAATGATACTATGTGTTTTATCTTAACAAAAAGATTAAAAATAATTCTTAAGAGACCTAACATTTCCATTCGTTTAATTTAGGAATATTAAGGGGACTTTATTTAACCATGGGAACCAAAGGAATGAAATATATATTTTTAATGATCTAAAAAGTGAATTTTGAGTATACCATTAGATTTATAATAGTTTTTTTTTACCTTGGAGTACTTGTTTGGTTAGAATATAATTTTTTTATCTATGTTGGGTTAGGTTTTTATTCATGGTATGGTTTGCAAGCATATTTAAATATAAATCCCTCCAATGGACCAAAGACCTTCATTTTTTATTGATTTTTGATAATACACCTTTCAAGGGGTGAGTTGAAACCCTTACAAGTCCTGTAGGTGTAAGTATTACATGTCCGATAGGCCTTAGAGGAATTAATTGCTTGTAGACTTCAAAAATTACACCCAACTCAGACTAACTACTTAGAACTGCTCCTCCATAGTAACTTCATCGTGAAATCAGATCTCCACCTTTACATGACTGTTCGACTAGGATTTACCATGAATGCACATGCTTGTCTTGATGGCAGGTGACATACCCTCTCATTCTTGAAATCCGTTTAGCTTCTACTATGGTGAAGGCTCCTTGATTATCCTCTTTCTTGGAGTTTGTTCCTTGTAGGTTGTCTAGTTTTCATCTTCACTTAAGGAGGCCCGAAGGTCTTAAGGTGGGCCGAAGGCCTTACTGACTCGAAGGCCTAGGTGGGCTGAAGGCCTTAAAGGACTCGGGGATGAAATTGGTGGCCCAAAGGCCCAAAAGATGTAATAGTCCCATCTATTACAGCGGAAAACAGTGCCTGCTACAGTCCCACTATTATACCTACTACAATACCCCTTAGAAATATGTCTCCACCTGGATTTGATCCCGGGTCTCCTGGATGCACTTAAGTTTCCCTCACCAACCGGGCTCAGACTCATGTGCAAAATAAATAGAAATCCATGGTCATGGATATTTAGGAAACTAATAATGCACAATTTATGCATGTTAATGAAAATAAACCTTTCATTTTAAATATTTTTGGTAAATAATTATTTTGTAGATTGTGAACACTTAAATAACCCTATAACTAAACTATAAACATGAATTTATCTTATGAGAGTACCTATGGTGAAAAATTGTTATTACTTTTGATTAATATTTTAAATAAACCCCATGGAATATATGTGTGATTTTCATATCAAGGATCTTACTTATTTGGAATCTAGAAGTTTTCTATCATTTTCTAGTGGGTATTTTTATAAGATTACAATGAAATGGTTCTCTTTAATAATTTGATGAGGATAAATGGTACCAATATTTTGTGAACATCTCTCAATACTTATAGAGAGTCTCTTCGGATTACTATCAGATAGGATATATGAAATTTTTTATTTTATTAATCATGGTGATGGGATTTGTTTAAAATAAATCAACTATGACGATCATACCAAACATGTAATTTTCCCGGTTTTAGGTTATACTTACCTATCTACTTTGATACTAAAAGGAAACATCACAGGGAAAAATATAATTTTTTTCTAATAGAGGTCCAAATTATGTTTAAACCCCCCCTTGATGTTCCATGATCCACCCTAGATCTAAAAAATTTAATCACACACAGGGTCCCAACATGTTGATACCCATAATAGTTCACCATGATACCCCACATGTTCTAAAATTATCTGCACCAGACTATACCCAAATATTTTAATCCTAATCCAAGGCCACCAATAACATAAAAAGTAGACAAAAATTATTAATATACAAAATATTTAATACTACCCCTATTGTCTATTTTTGGGGGATTGAATATTTTATATGAATTTCATAAGACTATGGATTTAATAGGTTCTACCACTTTCTATAATTGAAACAAAATTAAATAAAAATTGAAAAGGTATATTTAATAGGTTCTCCCAGTTCTATAATAGTTGGATTCATCTACCCTAGCCATGAATCCTTTCCCCTGATGATTCTTGGTGTGTTCTACATCTTGGTTCCCCATGTATTTTCTAAAGTAGTGAGTCAAGTTTAAGGTAAGAGTTTGTTTCCATTTAATATTCCTAACTTCTATTAAATTATTATACGATTTATTATGCCCTTACCTTAGTGATATAAATGTTATTATATCATCAGTTTTCCATCTATTTTGGTGTATCATGAAAAACAAAAAACTATAGGGATGGGATCCTTGTTCTCCTCTTCATTTATGGATCTTAACAATTTTCATGCTTTGGTTTTCTAGTGGGTTGGTTCATTATTTACAATATGTATTTATATAGGAAAACCTTATTTAACATATTTATATATTTTTTCAACTAGTATATATGAAT
Source organism: Viscum album (assembly GCA_963277665.1). Lineage (NCBI taxonomy): Eukaryota > Viridiplantae > Streptophyta > Magnoliopsida > Santalales > Viscaceae > Viscum > Viscum album. The sequence continues at coordinate 1,793,248,686 of OY728120.1, read as the reverse complement.
CTGTTTCCCTATTTAGTAATAGTTATGTAAAGAACTGTAAATTTCAAGAAAATGTTTTTCTTAATTTTCTTTGGAATTTGACAAGAACGCAGTTTCTGACGGAACCTGATTCCGAGGCCCGGTGTGCCTGGAGTCATTTTCCGAAGGTTGGCTTGGGTACGTTCAGTGAACGAACGAGCGGGTTTTTTTAACTTTTGAACCGGTGCTCGGAATCAAATTCCGACGGCACCAATGGAATCGCAGCGCCAGTATTTTCTTAGAAACGCCTCTTCCGGAGTTGCGTTTTGTCGGGTGTGGTTTTAAAATTTTTGAGGTTAAGTTAAGAAATAAAATAAATTGGTGCTTCAACTTTATTTTTATTTCACTTAAATCCACTTAAAAGACACTTAAAGATGCTTGAGATGAGTTGAAGCGGATAGGGTCCAATTCAAAATATCCTACCCTCTTGGTAGGATATTTGTGAGGTGGGGCCCGCACGAGCCCCACTGTTTCTTTTCTCCTAAGTAACACACCCGCAACCCCCCTCTTAAATGAAGTCAACTGACGCGTTTTCTAATTTCTTAATGCCCCTATTAATTGGGCGGTTAATTCATTGAAATTAATTCTATGAATTAATTTGTTCGTTTCTTAACCTGTTTTTCAACTGTTGGCATATTAATAAAATAAGACCAACACACCTTTCTTCTTGGGTGTGTTTTGTTGAGAGGATTTGAAGATTTTATACCTTCATCCTCCTTCACGAAGAACGCGAAGAACGCGAAGAACGAGAAGAACGCGAAGAACGCGAAGAACGTGAAGAACGCCATCACCCTCGGAGATCGACGACGTGACGCCGTGTTCCGCGATGCTGACGATTCTCCTTCCACAACGCTTCTTCCGCGACGTTCTTCCCCGCAAAAATCTCCGATCACCAACTGCTTGAGGTATGAGATTTCAAATATTTTAATTTTCCTTTGTGGATTTTATCATTAACATGGATTTAATTCATTAAATTAAATCCGTGTGTTTCCTTTAAACCTTCAGATATTTTCAACGCGACGCCCTACCACGACGACGCGACGCCCTTCTGTGAAGAGACGATCCTCTTCTTCCGCGACGGTCAATCCCGCGAAGAATGCACGTTCGACGACTACGACGAGGTAGGGGTTTTATCTGAGAATAATATTTTAATTCTCGTGGTTGTTTCCTTCTAAAACAAAGAACCCGGATCAAAGTGCAATTTTAATTTATTAAAATTGTGCCTCGTTATGTTTTCATGTGTTGATTAATTATTTCTCAATTGTTATCGCCTAACACAGAGGGTGTGGGCCAAACAAACACAGCCCGACAACCCTCCGTAGTTTTTCGGTGATGCGCAGATTGGCGGCGACGACAATTGGGGCTGCAAGTTATTTTTGAAGGCTTTGCAGTGAAGTTCGAGTCCCGGGATGAGCACTGGCGAAGACCACGCGCAAATCGGACCACCGGAGCGCGTCCGGTGGTCCGCGGAAGTCTCCGCCGGCGCGCCACGCCGGCACGGCGGCCGGCCGCCAGGAAGCGGCGGTGCCCGACGCGCCGCCGGGAAGACCCGCCGCGGCTGAAGCCGTAGTGGCGCTGGCCGGTCCCGCGGCCACGCAGGATGGCGGAGGAAGGGACACGGCTTAAGCCGCGTCCAGTGACACGGAGCGGCCCCCGCACGGGGGCCGCGACTCCCTTGGTTGCGGCCGCCCGGCCAGCGCCGAGCCGCCAGACCGGCCAGCTGGGTCGCGCCCAGGCCGGGCCGGGCCGGGCCGCACCGGCCGGGTCGGACCGGACCCGGTTCGGGTCGACCCAGGGGGGGTTGGGCTGGGTCGGGCCGGGCCAAGACCCCCCGTTTTCGGACCTTTTAGGTCTTTTGCTCATAACTTGAGCTACGGGCCTCCGAACGACACTCCGTTAGCGGAGAAACAATCCTTGGATCGATACGGTCATTTAGGTATATTACACTCAAGGTTTCGGAATATTTTGGGTTCAGCTGGGTAGGTTCGTACACGAAACCAACCGGGCCCTCGGAGCGGAAACGCTCGTATCTTGAGCTCCGAACGTCTGATTGACGTGCCGTCGACTTTGGTGGATTCCTCTATCTGAGAAGGATCTTTTGTCTTACTCCTCCTTATTTTTGGACGTAGGTGGAATACGTTCGGGTTGGTTTTGCCTTAAAAACCAACCGGGCCCCTCGGACGAAAAAGCCAATAACTCTCAAACCGGGCGTCCGTTTGACGTGCCGTCTGCGACATTGAGTTCCTGTTGGCGATACGGAACTTTTGGATACATCAACTCTGGACTATGTGTCAGTTGATGTATCAGCCCCTCGGCTCGTGGAGCGGACCCTCCCGAGCGAGCTTGCTGTGTGCGGGAACCCTAGAACTGGCTACGTCTGCGACGACAATGAAGACAGTACGAGAATCCTATAAGGGTTCAGTAGTGACCACTACGGTACTTTTGGGATACATCAAATCCGGACTATGTGTCAGTTGATGCATCGACCTCTTGGCTCGTTGAGTGGACCCTCCCGGAATGAGCATGCTGTGTGCGGAAACCCTAGAGCCGGTTGAGACTTGACGACTGCTGATCGAACGACACTGTGTGTTACGGATAGCCCAGTGGGAAGCGCTTGGTTGTAACAGCAGACCCACGGTGGAGGAGCGTTTGGCTGTAGCGGCAGACCCGCGGTACTCAACAGATGGAGTATCTCTGGAGGCTATGAGGGGGAGCGATTGGTTGTAGCGGCAGACCCACGACGGAGGGGCGCTTGGTTGTAGCAGCACGGGGGAGCGCTTGGTTGTAGCGGCAGACCCACGATGGAGGAGCGCTTGGTTGTAGCGGCTGACCCATGGTGGGAAGCGCTTGGTTGTAGCAGCAGGCCCACAATACTCGATAGGTGGAGTACTACAACAACCCAAGGATAGAGGGAAGCACTTGGTTGTAGTGGCATAACCACTGTACTTGATGGAGAAGGAGTTTCCCAATAGCTATAGTTTCAACTTCATGATCGATCCTGTGTGGGTCATTGCGGGGGGGGGGGGGGGGGTAGTACCTACCGATCCTTTGTGGGTCCGACGGCTTAGATGAATCAATGGCTATATCTGATCATCTCTATCATCATTCAAGAAGTATTCCTGTGTGAGCTGAATCCTGTTTTTCTTTCCTATGTGGATTGTGTTGTGCTATCCTGTGTGGATTTACGTGTTTCTTCCTATGTGGATTGTGTTGTGCTGTCCTGTGTGGATTTACGTTTTTCTCTCCTATGTGGATTGTGTTGTGCTATCTTGTGTGGATTTACGTTTTTCTTTCCTATGTGGATTGTGTTGTGCTATCCTGTGTGGTTTTACGTTTTTCTTTCTTATATGGATTGTGTTGTGCTATCCTGTGCGGATTTACGTTTTTCATTCCTATGTGGACTGGGTTGTTCTTGGGCTCGGATGTTGGAGCCGATCGGGAATAGATGACTTAGGTATTTGTATGGGAATATACTTAAGTAGTGTCGGATGTTACTTCGTGATTGTATCTTTCCTTTGTGGATTATCCTTTGCGGATTCTGGGAGACCTTCGGGGGTCTCGGGGTCCCTATTGAGTAGGTTATACTCACCCCTGCACGGGCTATACCCGCACTACGTTGTGTTGGTTGCAGACAACGGACAACGCTGATCATGGTGGAGGCTTGTGGAGCAGGATGGAACCTGGAGGTGGACCACTGGGCGGGACACACTCGGAGCGGTCGGCTGGACCCGAGGAGCTGTGGAGGATTTCTGTACCCACCCTTCAGGTGGGACTTCCAGTGGACAGCTCGACGTTGCGACTTTACTTTTCAGTTTTTGTTTTCCTTTTCGAGTTGTACTTTACATTCAGTTTGGGTTTGTATTCTGTCCCACTTACTTTCCACACTTACTATTGTACTCAGTTTTTACTTTGTGTTTGCTTCTTCCTCCTGCTTGCTCTGTGGTGTTTGTGGTTTACCTTACAAAGGAAATGCCTTCCCTTTTTATCAGGATTTACGCCTTGGTGCTAGTCTCCATCCCCTGACCTATGGAAGGCGGGCTTGGGGTAGTCATGGCACGGGCCCCGAGGACGGGTCGTGACAAATTGGTATCAGAGGAGTCCGGTTATACTGCAGGCTATGATATTTTTCTATGTGAAGCAATAGTGTTTAACGTATTGGGTGTGGTTATCAGTCCAGGGAGTCTAGTGTTGGTGCAGAGGCCGACGAATCCGTACACCAGGACCCTGACTTCTGATTTCCGACTTAATGTACGAAAACATTGATTGTGTGTGTGTTTAAAGTTTTCTTTGTGTTTACTTTGTGTCAGCTCACCAGGTATACTGTTCTGACCATGGCGCACCTGTTTCCTTTTCAGGATGGCCCCACGACGGAATCCAGATAGGGTTCCGAGAGTTGAGTGTGACGACAGCCTGCCGAGCGACGGGGCATCAGTACAGGGCCCTTTGACAGCTGAGGCACCGGCGGTACCTCTACCCGTCGGGCCACCGATGCTTCCATCCCTAGCCGCTGACGATGCACGTTTCCTTAGTGCACTGCATGAGTTCCAGCGCCAGCGACCACCCAGGTTCCATGGGAAGACGGACCTCCAGGTAGCCGAGAACTGGCTAGAGGCAGTGGTGCGATTTTTCCGGTTAGTGAGGACACCAGCAGACCTCATGGTGATCCTCACAGTGAGCCTACTTCACGCGGCAGCAGACAGATGGTGGAGATTGATGCTCCAGGTGCACGATGAGGCATCACTCCTTTGGACGAACTTTGAGATCCTTTTTCGCTCAGAGTTCGTCCCAGCCACCCTCTGAGTAGTGCGCATCTAGGAGCTACTACAACTGCGGCAAGGCAGCATGACAGTAGCCCAGTACGCGGCGAGGTTTACCGATCTCTCGCGCTATTCCAGGGACATGGTATGAGACCCATTCTTCAGGGCCCGAACCTTCGAGCAGGGGCTCAGGTGAGAGATCAGAGCTTCAGTTGTTTCTCACAGCATTCCGACACAGATGGGGGTGTTGGAGCAAGCTCTCTTAGTGGAGAGTTTCCTTGCTGAGCAGTCTCTAGCAGCAGGACCCACCACTAGCCGGCATGCGGCAGAGTCTTCTGCAGCGGGCATTAGACAGATGGCGCTTGGTTCTAAGAGGACTAGACCTACCGGTGGTCGACCACGTGACACAGGATCGTTTGTGAGAGGCACCCGGGGTGGACAACGACTTACCATGAGCGGACAGTGTTACTCATGCGGCGGGGTTGGTCACATGGCTTGTGACTGCCCGACCCGCCTTGCCGAGGAGCAGCAGACGGTTGAGGGGCCACCCAGGCAGAGGCAGAGGGTCGACCGTGGTGGTCCGCAGGGAGCAGGCGGACGAGACAGAGGAGCTGGCCGAGCAGCAGGTGGTGGGCGACGCTTTGAGGCTCTACCACCACCACCACCAGGAGGTCCACCCTGACCGCAGGGAGCTGGTGGACATGGGAGAGCTCAACTTCAGGAAACTGAGGCCTACGATCGTGGAGCTCCGGGAGCAGATGGACAGGAGCGGGACTAGCTCCAGACCTGTAGACTTTTGTTTATTCTACTTATAACGTTGTTGATGTTTGTTTGTAGGTGTTTTGTGTCTTTGTACTTTGAGCTTTAGTAATAAAAGACACTTTTCTTTTGGCGTTTAACTTCCTATCCTCTCTTTGTGTTGTTACTAAGAGGTTCCGGTTTAAAAACCATTGAATTGACCCTCACGTTGAGATACCTACTGGAGGAGACCCAGTGACCACACACTGATGCCGACAGTGTGACTCAACCCTTAGAGGCGAGAGTAACGGTTGGATCTCTTGGTAGAAGCGTCGAGGCCTTACGACATCATCCTTGCTATGACTTTGTAACATCCATGACGGGACTGACTGTATTAGGTGAAGAACGTGGTTCATCCAGGGGATGAGACCAGATTTCTCTTCTCGGAAAAGAAGAAATCTCAGCAGCTCGAGTAGGACCAGAAAGGTCCAAGTCATCCAAGAGCGGATGAGGACAGCTCAGAGTCAGCAAATTTCTTGTGCTGACAGGAGGCGGAGACCACTAGAGTTCGAGGATGGTGACCACGTTTCCTTACAGGTCACACCTCTACGTGAGTTACAGAGATTTGGCCGAGGCGGCAAGTTGTCTCCGCGCTTCATCGGACCATTCCAGGTCCTTAGCAGGATTGGCAAGGTGTCTTATCGCCTGGCTCTACCACCTCAGTTGCACCGGGTGAACGGCGTCTTCCACGTATCCCAGCTGAGGAGATACGTGCACGACCTGACGCAAATCATTGACCATCGGGAGCTAGACGTTGATGATGGGGAGACTTTTGCGGAGGTCCCGGTGGAGATCGAGGATAGACAGGAGCAGATCCTACGTGGACGGTCGATTCCTCTAGTGCGCATCAGATGGCAGCACGAGAACCTCCAGGAGAGCACTTGGGAGTGGGAGGCTCAGATGCATACTCCGTACCCACATTTGTTTCCCTAGTTTATGATGTATCTTTACGGGGACGTAAAGAACTGAGGTGGGAGTGATGTAAAGACCCGTAAATTGCAAGGAAATTTTTTTCTTAATTTTCTTTGAAATTTTACAAGAACGCAGTTTCTGACGGCACCTGATTCTGAGGCCCGGTGTGCCCGAAATCATTTTCCGAAGTTTGGCTCGGGTACGTTCAGTGAACGAATGGGCAGGTTTTTCTAACTTTTGAACCGGTGCTCGGAATCAAATTCCGAGGGCACCAATGGAATCGCAGCGCCAGTATTTTCTTAGAAACGCCTCTTCTGGAGTTGCGTTTTCTCGGGTGTGGTTTTTAAATTTTTGAGGTTAAGTTAAGAAATAAAATAAAGTGGTGTGACAACTTTATTTTTATTTCACTTAAATCCACTTAAAAGACACTTAAATATGCTTTATCTAAGTTGAAGTGGATAGGGTGCAATTAAAAATATCCTACCCTCTTGGTTGGATATTTGTGAGGTGGGGCCCGCATGAGCCCCACCGTTTCTTTTCCCCTAAGTAACACACCCGCAACCCCCCTCTTAATTGAAGTCAACTGACGCGTTTTCTAATTTCTTAACGCCCCTATTAATTGGGCGGTTAATTCATTGAAATTAATTCTATGAAATAATTTGTTCGTTTCTTAACCCTTTTTCAACTGTTGGCATATTAATAAAATAAGACCAACACACCTTTCTTTTTGGGTGTGTTTTGTTGAGAGGATTTGGAGATTTTGTACCTTCATCCTCCTTCGCGAAGAATGCGAAGAACGTGAAGAACGTGAATAACGCGATGAACGCCGTCACCCTCGGAGATCGACGACGCGACGCCGTGTTCCGCGATGCCGACGATTCTCCTTCCATGACGCTTCTTCCGCGACGTTCTTCCCGGAAACAATCTCCGATCACCAACTTCTTGATGTAGGAGATTTCAAATATTTTAATTTTCCTTTGTGGATTTTATCCTTAACATGGATTTAATTCATGAATTTAAATCTGTGTGTTTCCTTTAAACCTTCGGAGATCGTCGACGCGACGCCCTACCGCGACGACACGACGCCCTTCCGCGACGTGACGATCCTCTTCTTCCGTGATGGTCAATCCCGTGAAGAACGCATGTTCGACGACTACGAAGAGGTAGGGGTTTTATCTGAGAATAATATTTTAATTCCCATGGTTGTTTCCTTCTAAAACAAAGAACCTGGATCAAAGTGCAATTTTAATTTATTATAATTGTGCCTCGTTATGTATTCATGTGTTGATTAATTATTTCTCAATTTCTATCGCCTAACGCGGAGGGTGCGGGCCAATCAAACATGGCCCGAAAACCCTCCGCAGTTTTACGTTGATGCGCGGATTGGCGGGCAACAACAATCGGGGCCACAAGTTAATTTTGAAGGCTTTGCAGTGAAGTTCGAGTCCCGGGACGAGCACTGGAGAAGACCGCACGCAAATCGGACCACCGGAGCGCGTCTGGTGGTCCGTGGAAGTCTCTGCTAGCGCGCCACGCCGGCACGGCAGAGCCAGCGGCCAGAGGCGGCGGCCGACTGCCAGGAAGCGGCGGCGCCCGGCGCGCCTCCGGGAAGACCCGCAACGACTGAAGCCGCGGCGGCGCTGGCCGGTCCCGCGGCCGCGCGGGACCGCGGAGGAAGGGACGCGGCTTAAGCTGCATCCGGTGACACGGAGTGGCCCCCACGTGGGGGACGCGGCTCCCTTGGGTTGTACGGTCGGGTTGGTTTTGCCTTAAAAACCAACTGGGCCCCTGGGACGAAAAGGCCAATAACTCTCAGACCGGGCGTCCGTTTGACGCGCCGTCTACGTTGTTGAGTTCCTGTTGGCGATACGGAACTTTTGGATACATCAACTCTGGACTATGTGTCAGTTGATGTATCAGCCCCTCGGCTCTTCGAGCAGACCCTCCTGAACGAGCTTGCTGTGTGTGGGAACCCTAGAGCTGGCTGCGTCTGCGATGACAATGAAGACAGTACGGGAATCCTCCATGGGTTCGGTAGTGACCACTATGGTACTTTTGGGATACATCAACTCCGGACTATGTATCAGTTGATGCATCGACCTCTTGGCTCGTGGAGTGGACCCTACCGGAAGGAGCATGCTGTGTGCAGAAACCCTAGAGTCGGTTGAGACTTGACGACTGCTGATCGAACGACTCGGTGTGTTACGGATAACCCAGTGGGAAGAGCTTGGTTGTAGAAGTAGACCCACGGCGGAGGAGCGCTTGGCTGTAGCGGCAGACCCGCGGTACTCAACAGAAGGAGTACCTTTGGAGGCTATGAGGGGGAGCGCTTGGTTGTAGCGGCAGACCCACGACGGAGGAGCGCTTGGTTGTAGCAGCACGGGGGAGCGCTTGGTTGTAGCGGCAGACCCACGACGGAGGAGCGCTTGGTTGTAGCGGCTGACCCGTGGTTCTCAACAGAAGGAGTACCTCTAGAAGTCTATGAGGGGGAGCATTTGGTTGTATCGGCAGACCCATGGTGGGAAGCGCTTAGTTGTAGCAGCAGGCCCACATTACTCGATAGGTGGAGTACTACATCAGTCCAAGGTTAGAGGGAAGCGCTTGGTTGTAGCGGCATAACCACTGTACTTGATGGTGAAGGAGTTTCTCAATAGCTATGGTTTCAACTTAATGATCGATCCTGTGTGGGTCATTGCGGGGGGGGGGGGGGTAGTACCTACCGATCCTTTGTGGGTCCGACGACTTAGATGAATCAGTGTCTACATCTGATCATCTCTATCGTCATTCAAGAAGTATTCCTGTGTGAGCTGAATCCTGTTTTTCTTTCCTATGTGGATTGTGTTGTGCTATCCTGTGTGGATTTACATTTTTCTTTCCTATGTGGATTGTGTTGTGCTATCCTGTGTGGATTTACGTTTTTCTCTCCTATGTGGATTGTGTTGTGCTATCCTGTGTGGATTTACGTTTTGCTTTCCTATGTGGATTGTGTTGTGCTATCCTATGTGGATTTACGTGTTGATTTCCTATTGGACTGGGTTGTTCTTGGGATCGGATGTTGGAGCCGATCGGGAATAGATGACTTAGGTATATGTATGGGAATATACCTAAGTAGTGTCACATGTTACTTCATGATTGCATCTTTCCTTTATGGATTATCCTTTGAGGATTCTGGGAGACCTTCGGGGGTCTCGGGGTCCCTACTGAGTAGCTTATACTCACCCCTGCACGAGCTATGCCCGCACTACGTTGTGTTGGTTGCAGACGACAAACAGCGCTGATCATGGTGGAGGCTTGTAGAGCAGGACAGAACCTGGAGGTGAACCACTGGGCAGGACACACTCAGAGCGGTCGGCTGGACCCGAGGAGCAGTGGAGGCTTTCTTTACCCACTCTTCAGGTGGGACTTCCAGTGGACAGATCGACGTTCCGGCTTTACTTTTCAGTTGTTGTTTTCCCTTTCAAGTTGTACTTTACTTTCAGTTTGGGTTTGTATTCTGGCCCACTTACTTTCCGCACTTACTCTTGTACTCAGTTTTTACCAAGTGTTTTCTTCATCCGCCTGCTTGCTCTGTTGTGTTTGTGGTTTACCTTACAAAGGAAATACCTTCCATTTTTATCGGGATTTACGCCTTGGTGCTAGTATCCAGCCCCTGGCCTATGGAAGGCGGGCTTGGGGTAGTCACGGCACGGGCCCCAAGGACGGGTCGTGACAATTTATGCGTTTTAATTTTTTTTAATATTGTGTTGGAACAATGTGATATACACGGATAAAAACTGGATCACATTACCGAGGAACACACCTCAACATGTTAAGGGTTTGGAGGAATTTTTAGATTTTTCAATTTCCAATCAACCCGTTTAAGGAAGAATAATATTTCCATGTCCTAAATGTAAATTTAGAAGATGGTTGAAGAGAGATGAAGTTTATGAACATTTAATATTGAAGCAATTCCCCAGTCAATATCTGTGTTGGATTTGGCACGAAGAATCGAACGATACAGAAAGGTTGATCAGTAATGTCAATCCATAGAATGAGCTCCCAACATTGTTGACAATGGAAAATGAAATGAAAAACCTTACAAATGATGAATTCGGAACTGAAAGACCCAACCTTAAAAATCAAAACATATCAGAGCAACCAAATGAGGGTGCTAAAAATAGAAACGTGACAAGTGATGTTTTTGAGACTGTAGGAAAACCAAATCAAGATTGTAACATATTAGTGGATCCTCCTCCTGATTATGTGGAGACTAATGTAAGAGAAAACTTCACTGAGGAAAATATGTTTCATGATTTATTTTACAATGGAAATCAAGAGTTGTATAGTGGATGTTTGAAATATTCAAAACCATCTTTTCTGCAGAAGTTGTGCCGTATCAAATGTCTATGTGGAATTAAAAATAAGGAAATGTCCATGATATTGGAATTGTTTCATGATTCATTTCCTGTAGAAAGAATCCTTGAGTATTTTTATGATATTAAAATAGTTTTTATGAGGCTTGGTTTGAATTATACAAAAATACATGCATGTCCCAATGATTGTATGCTTTATTGGCGAGAGGATTCAAGTAGACAATATTGAAATAATGCTCTTCTTCTAGATGGTAGTCAATGGGTGATGTAAGAAGTTTGAATAAACATACTACCATAAATAATAAGAAAAGGAAAAAACCTACAATGTTTTTGCATTACTTTCCTTTAAATCGTCAATTTCAAAGATTATTCAGGTCATCAAAAACCACCGAACACATGAAGTGGCATTCTATAGATAATAACAATGATGGGTTAATGCGACGTCCATTAGATTCATAATCATGGAAGAAATTTGATCCCTTACATCCATATTTCTCAGGTAATCCTAGGAATGTTCGATTGGGATTAGCTGCTGGTGGATTCAACCCATTTGTGACTTTGAGTGCCAGTTATACCATTTGGCCAGTTGTTTTGATCCCTTACAATTTGCCTATGTGGATGTGTATGCAACAAACATATTTTATCATTTTGATGACTATTCTTGAAAAAATTCCTAGAAATGATATTCATGTATACTTTCAGCCTTTAATTGAAGAATTATTGGATTTATAGAGAAATAGTGTCGAGACCATTGATGCTTCTTCTAAAACAATGTTCAAAATGCTTGCAAATTAAATGTGGACCATTAGTGACTTCCCTAGGCTTGGGAATTTATCTAGTTGGAAAAATTACATGGGTTTGGATTGTCCTACTTTTAACTTTGATTTTGAGCCCAAACGACTACCTCATCGTAGAAAATGGTGCTTCTTATTCCATCAATGATTTCTCGATGCATCACATGGATTTAGGATGAACAAATTAAAAATATTGGTGTCATTGTTCGTAGACCACCACCAAAGTGGTTAAATAGTTCTAAAATATTGAAACAACTTGGAAATGTTGAAACAAAATTTGAGAAGGTACATCATTTGAATGATAGCAGGAAATAGTTTCGAAGTGCATCGTCAAGTGAAATTGGAATGAAACAATGGAAGAAAAAGAGTATATTTTTCAAAATTATGTATTAGAACTTTAATTTGTTGCGACATAATCTTGATGTGATGAATATTGAGAAGAATGTCTATGAAAATTTGATCTGCACATTTATTAATGATCATGGAAAGTTAAATGATCATCTCAATTATCTAGAAGACTAACAAGTAATGAACATAAAACCTGATCTCAGGATAGATGAGAATGAAATGTATGCTCTGAAAATTTTTGCAATGAAAATATGGATAAATATAAATTACTTAGAATTTTAAAGCATATGAAAGTATCTGATGGGTATTCAAGTAATGGATCGAGGTGTGTTGACTTAAAGAATCATAAGTTTCATGGATTCGAATGTCATGATTCACATATTTTTTTTACAATAGTTACTACCATTGGATTTGCGTACATTATTACCTGAAAAAGTTACTACAGTTGTACTCCAATTCTTCACATTTTTCAGAAAACTATTTTAGAAATATATACATCTATTTGATCTTGACAACATTTAGGAGAGGTTTGACTTGAAACTTTGTGTAATGGAGATGATCTTTCCTCCGTCGTTTTTTACTGTCATGATTCATTTAACTGTGCATTTGGTTGAGGAAGCTAAATTAGTAGGCCCCATTCACTATTGATTAATTAATCCAATTGAGAGGTACTTTATTTATATGTTTTTTAGTTAAGTAAAATTTTTTTGTAACTTAATTAATGAAAAATTATTTTTGTTTATTTTATTTCACAGATATATTTGGCATTTGAAATCATATGTGAGAAATAAAACTCAACCAAAATGCTCTATTGCTGAAGGATATTTGGAAGAGTAGTGTTTAAACTTTTGTTATAGATAATTGGATGATATTGAGACATGATTTAACTGAGTTGGATGTGTTGACGACACACCGACTTAATCTCAAATACACAGTAAATCAAAAAAAATTCCTGCTATTGGAAGATTAGTTGGGGGGACCTCAAATGCTACACTAACAGAAATGAAATTATTACAGGAACATATATATGTGCTCCTGAATAATGAAATTTTAGATCCATTTATTTAATAGTTGAGGATTCAAACAAATATATGAATGAGAGAAAAAACACAAAATGAGAAAGATATAATGAATGATGTTAATAAAGATTTTGTAGAATGATTTACACGATGTGTAAGTTCATAAATAATGAAATAATACGAATATTAGGTTGATCCATATATTTTTGTAATTCTAATAAAATATATTTATTTATATTTAATCATGAATTATGATACTCGAGGAGAGTTGGTAGAAGATTTGAAGTTTCTTGATCAAGGTCCTAAAAAAAGTTAGAAAGTTCAACGCTTGAAACGTGAATGGATTTAGATTTCGTACAGTCGATCAATAAGAGGGTTTGAAAACACATAATAGTGGTATATTTAAATTCACTGAAGTGGGATACTATGAAAATCTGACTGATATTATTGAATTAACCTACCATGGGAAATTTTTAGTTGTTTTATTAAAATGAGAATGGGTTGATATTATCAGAGGTCTTAAAATTGATTCCTTGCAATTTACTTCTGTGAACATATTTTGTTTGATGGATGTTGTTGATCGTGAAATGCATGATCGATATATTTTATCATCAAAAGAAAAAAATAGTATATTGTGTGAATGATGTTGTAGATAAAGGGTGGAGTGCAGTTGCTCATGTAAAACAAAGAAATTTGTATGATATGGGTGATGAAGTGGTAGATTTGACCTCTAACATTGAATATCATCAACAACAAGAAGAGTAATTATTTTTCCATCATGAAATTGAATATATTAGTCTAGAAAGGATGAATAAAGTGGATGAAGTAATGGAGCAGGAAACTGACATGATTGAAGGTGAAAATGATTGTATGTATAGTTATGAATTCATTTAGAAACTACTTATTTCATTTGTGCAAGCATTCATTATCATTGTTATATATATTTTGTTTGTTAATAATGTGCAAATGTTATCATTTTTAATTTTTTTTCTGCATAATTTTTTTGAAATATATGTTTTAAAATAAATTTTATTTGATAAAATGAAATGAATTCCAAGGAGGAAGTGATATACTATTTCATCTACCAATGTGACTAATGAAGATCCATCTCTCTACCTACCTATGACATTTGAGCCACCATTCACTTTCACCCCTACACCATCTCCCCCCAAAACATCTATTACACTTTTGGTGAGAATCCCTTCAGTAGATCAGTCTCCGCCTCCTCCTTCAGGAGCCTCAGTAGTGGGGGAGTAGCACACAACTTCTAGTTCTTCACAGGGATACTGGAGGGTGACTGTTATAGGTACAAATTTTAATATGAATAAATTTATTTCACTTTTCCTATACTAACTATTTTTTCATTAAATATGGAAACAATTCAAGTGTATAGAAAAATATAAAAATTTCAGATGTATGGAATCTGACTGAATAGAAGATAGTTGTCACGTTGGATTCAAATGCGGTCCCTACGAATTATGCCATAGGGTTACTTGACCAGATTTTAGTCTAGCTTTCCATGGAGGCCATTTCCCTTCCTATTTCATATGATGATTGGAGGAATATTCCTACAAGTTGGAAAATGATTTTTTTTATTCCCAAATAAAGGTAATTTTAATTAATTATGGTTTAATTTAATGTCATGTTATTAATATTTTCAAAATGATTTTTTATGTACAGATGTTTTTCCACTTTACTGTTTTTGATGTGATAGTACAAAAGTGGACACTGAAAAATCTTCAAAAAAATGGAAAGAATTTAAATAGAGATTTTGGGGTGATGTCAATGATACTTTGTTGACCACCTAAAAGATTTATGACAAGCTACCCGATGGGGTACCCAAAGTGCAATGGAAAGATTTTGTTGACAGATATTGTGATGAGAAGTAGATGGTATTTAAATATATATTACAATATTAATATCATTTTACATTTATACATGTATATGAAGAGGAGATGGAATTTAATACTTTTCTATTAAAATGAATTTTATTTATTTCAGGATCTTTCAAGAAAGAATGCATCAAGTCGGGCTAAGAAAGTCATCCCTCACACTGTAGTGTCAAAGAGTTTTTCTAGAAGTCAATCTACTTTAGTAATATTTTAATTAGTTTAAATATTTATAAGAAAATATTATTTGTTTAATATATTAAACTGTTGATTTATGTTTGTTTAATGCAGTCATAGAGTTTAGGGCATGAAGCACCCCGAACAGAAGTGAGGTTGAATGTTAACAAAAAATCTGATGGAAGTTTTGTAAATGAGACTGCCGAAGAGGTTGGGGTATGAAATCATTTTTCATTATAATAACTTTTTATCATTTGTTACTATGTTAATATATATTTCTTCTAATATGACTTCTATTTGATTTGTTAGTAAAAATTAAAGAACAGTGGGATATCAATCCTACGCAGTCCTACTCAGTCTCCCCAGATGACCCGGTTGCGAAAGTCCTTGAGAAGGAGCATCCTGGTAGAGTGCGTGGGACGGGTTTGGGACAAGTAACATCTGAGGTCTTTGGCCGGACACTAGGGATTGTAGCTAGATATACTTCTGGTTATAGTCATTCCATACCCCAAGATACTCAGAGAGAGAATGTTTCTCTATGAAACACAGTTCAAGACCAGGGGGCTCAGATATCCGCTTTGAAGAATGTGTTGATTGATTAATATGAGAAGAAAACCAAATTTTCCCCTAGTGGTATTGAATTGACTAGTGGAGTGATGGTAAATCACAAAAAATAAAAATCATTTAGTTTGAAAACTTTTATGGGTTTTAATTTTAAATATAAATATACAACAATATTTAATTTTCAATACAATGTTATTACAGGTTGTAGAAGGAAGTAGAGATGAAGGTGGAGAGGGTGACAATCTGTGTTCATCATCGGACCGTGATTAGTTTTATTGTGTATATGTTGGATAAATAAGGTAACTATTGGTTTGTATATGTATCATGTGTGGCACATAGTTTCCACCAAACATTTTCTTGACCTAACATTTTCTTGATTTCTCATGTTTCCTTATATGTATTTTATTGATTTATGGTGTTTTCTATTATGTATTGATTTCTCGAGTGTGGTATGCACCATATATGTTGAATATTTATTGTCATGAATCATTTTTTATGATTAATTTATCCTAAATTTATTAGGTTTATTACCCAAGGATGAACGATCAACCTTCTTATTTATTTTCCTGGGAATATCCAGTTTTGTAACTCCCTTCAACTTTTTTAGTGGATTACCCATCGTTCTTCAAAATTTAAAGTATTATCTTCTCATGTTATATAGTTGGCTTATGATCACTCCCACTTATACTTACCACTTATTAAAAATAGTTTGGATAATAATTTAAAAATATCTGTTGAACACTTGAGTGTCTTGATGTTGTTAAGGTAGAGGGACTGCCCACTTCGTTAATAATAGAATTTACAAATATCTATTGAACACTTGAGTGTATTACACTACCGGAATTTGTATCTCCCCAAAAGATGTATTTGGTGGCTAATAGCTATAATATAATCCTGAAACATGTCCTATATGGTTTGGATCATCCTTCCTGACTGCTCATTGATCTGAGGATAAAAGGTTATACACAACTTCAACTATCAACTCATAGACATCAATTATAATTACCAAAATATGAGGTAATACAGGTCATCCCTGGGTGAACATCCCACTTCAACTGTCAACTCTGACACTCAGTGATAATTTTTGGACAAGTTAATCAATGGGAATCCAAGCCTTAAATGTCTCTTACTATAGAGGGCCACCAGAGCATCCAATTTTAATTATTATAAATCATGGTTGTCCCTGGGAGAACATCCCACTTAAAAGCATTATAGGATCTCATAAACTCATATCTCATGGAATATGTGACCATTAACATGCTAAGAACGATAAAAACTCCATGTATATACAAATTCAATATTAAAATAGTTTCACATTCTTCCAACCTATCAAACATCCTGATACATTCCAGAATAATATTCTAACTTGTCTTCACTTGTTTAACCAATGAAGAAATTATCTCTAAGGATACCTACATTGCTTCCCCTGAACCCTAAACTACACCCACCAACAAGTCTTAAAGTGAGGATAAGATCTTATATTCAGCTAATGAAATTTGTTCTACCATATCATACATTTTCTAGCCCAATTCATTTACTCCTACATTTCCATTTTTATTAGAATACTATTCATTGATGTAAAAAATATACAAGTACTATATTAAATTTATCTAATAAGGATTATGTCCATGAAGTGATAAAATATTATATGTACTCTAGGTGCCAAAGTAACAAACAAATCTCTCTCCCAATAGGTTTTTTCACGATCATTTCAATGCATGAACCACAACTACAAACTAAAATATTGGATTAGAGTATTTCATCTTATGGGTTAAAAGCTGATGAAACCCAAAGTGACTAATTTATCACTCTACATCATAACATATCCTAATCTAGTACCAAATAAATCACAATTAACTAAATGTACAATATTATTCTTAGGAATTCTTAGGATCGAAGATGACAACAACCAATTCTTCAACACTACGGAAACTTCCTCACACTAGTATGTACAATCAAACATGAATCCATTCTTGGTAACTATGGTCATTGAAAATTCTACGTTAAATATCTCCAAAATTATTCTCCTTTAATTCTCATACAATCTAATTAAACATCAACTATTGATTACATTCCTTGGTTATGATAGATACACAAATACATCAACATATTTGAGATCAACTGATATCCCTAATTGTGAACCCACTATATCCAAGAGTGAAACTACATGTACTTAGAATAAATTTTATATACCCAAATCAGACTAAAATATTATTCAAGTATTTATCATGTGATTCTTATGAAAATGGTGGTCTCCAAGTATTATTTGGGATGTGGAATGTATCTTCATGTGAAATTGGAATGATTTTTTAGGGAACTGGTTCTAGGGATACCTAATCAGCTGTTTTTTTTGTAAATATGGATTTAGCGTCAATTTTAACTGCCGTCAAATAAAAACAATATATTTGGCAGTGGTTTTAACCATCGTTATAATTTTGGTACTTTTCTATCCAAAACGGTTAAAACCTACGCTATGGACAATAATTTATCAGCAGTTAAAAACTCTGCTACACAGTTTTCATATTCCTTTTTTATTTCATGGAAGTTATCTTGGTTTCAGTTGGGGTTTTCCAGGAGAAAATGATTTTTTTAGCGGGGGTTTGAACCCCCGCTAAAAAATCATTTTGGCCCGTAAAACTGCCACTAAAACCCTAAAAAACCACCTTTAAATACTTTTTCTACAACGGTTACCATAAACCACAACTAAATAAAGGAAACCCCCAAGTATTGTATGCCGAAACAAAATTTAGCGTCAATTTTTTGAAACCTCTACTTTATCCAAAACTAATCGCTGCAAAATGGCCATTTTCTTGTAGTGTATCTAAACAAGGAGTTCATGCCAATTCCATGAACTCTGCCTAGGGTATAAGAAGGAATGAGAGAGGATTGCACTCAAGTCTCATAGAAGGATACCGAAAAATATATCGGAGAAGAATCTTATAGAGGGGATCAAAATCCAAAGCATTGGATGTAATACCATGTTTTACCCTCTAGGGTATGGATCAAGGGAACACCCTCAATCGATACTAGTCAAACAAAAGAAAAAAGGGATCCAAACACACTCAAAGGTGGTACACAACATGTACTAGTGTACACAATGTGTATAACAAATTCATGGTCTTCCCTTGTGCTTCAATATAACATGGAATATAGATATCAATATACATTTTTTGTAATCATACATGGAATTTTGAGGTCTACTAGCACCCTAATCGTGTCATCTGTCAGTTCCTATATACTTTTGGTCGTGCCTTTATACCAACCCATGTACACCTGGTTGTGCCCTGGTACACTTGGCTATGATTTGATACAAACATTTTACAATGTACTATTACCATTTATATATACCCCATTCTAGCAATGACAATGTACCCTCCGAAATACACATCGATCTGCCATCATGTGTCACATTGTGTGTGATCTTTTCTTCTTAAAAAAACCCTTTTTCCATATAAAAAGGACTACATGGAATGTGTTCATCAATCTAAACAATTTTTAGTCAAGAATTTCATTGAAATTCTATAATGATCTATGTGTTTCCAAGATCATCAACCTCCACCACTAATCACACCCATGGATCTTAGATCTGGACCAACTGATTCCCACCGCCACCTGCTCACTGGATTCAAGAAACCAAACCAGATCAAGAAGAAACCTATATCACCATGAGATTATTTGGGAAATAAGGAACATCTGATATATTCTCATTCATCCTTGAATCACCCTCTATCATTATCAATCCTCAAAAGCTAGACTCAATAAAAATCGTTACCCATAGTAATGATATGTTGCACTAAAGATTGGTCACTCAATGATCCAATAATGGATATTCATCGAATCGTGGGCCAAAGAAATTTCCTATGATTAATGTGAGAAAAAATAAGAGATAAATCCATAAACCACAAACATGAGGAACAAACCTCTCCTTTTTTTTTCATTTCATCCTCTATCCATTATTGAACAATTAGATGAACTATGAGGGAATAATCAATGAATAGATAAATCAACCATAAATAAATCTGTTGCCAATGCATGAATAAATTCTTATTCATGTAATTAAACTGGATTGGATTATAATAAAATAACTGGTTAAAATGAAACAAATTAAGAATCCTTCATGGAGTTTGGATAAATCTTTGAATATGAAGGTTCTTGTGTTACTATATTTGGAATGATCCGTGAACCCTATTGGTCAAAAATCCTTGATCTAATATTAATCCATTATTTTCTGACAATGATCCTTCAAAAGATCATCTGAAATGGCTCATATCAATACCTAGGTTATGGGAATAACCCTAGGTAATAGGAATAAATCTGTTTAAATGAAGGATGGGTGGTTAATGCATCAAAATAAAGAAATAAATTAACAAAATAAACTTGATTTATTATTTTCTCCTACAATATCACTGTACTGGACCTCCCAATGACAAAAAATATTATATCAAAACTAGGGTAAATACCATTCTTTGAACTCGAAAAAAGACTCAAATTTCCAATATGATTTTTTTAGGAGCTATTACACTTTTTAAGGAAAACTATACCCATATGAAATTAATATTTTTAATATTTTTCAAATATAAATTCTAGGATCACCGTGCCTCATAATCTCATATCATATCAATGTCTATATCAAAAAATAATCCATATAATATTTAGATGTAATACATAATAAAGATAGAGTCATTAAATTCTCCCCATATTATTGATTTTCAAACCAAAAAGAGAAAAAGCTTCTAAAAATACGGGGGTACTTAGGTCACATCTTGGTCTCCCACTCATAGGTTCTCACTTGAAGATTCTTATGATGCTACTTGACACACACTAGGGGGATCAATCACCTATTATGGATTATATCCTAACAATCCTCAATCTTTACCGGGTATATAACAAAGGTATCTCTGTCCTCAATGTCCAAATCACCCAAGTTGATCACATGTGATGAGTTGTCCATGTACCTCCTCAGTTGCGACACTTGAAAGATGTTAAGTACCTAGTATAACTATAAAGGTTGAGATAAGTGGTATAACAACTATATAATTCTATATAGTATTTAGAAATGACTAATGAATCTCATAGATATCTCTCAACCTCATCCAAATATCCGTATTCTATGTAGATGTAAGAACCTCAAGAATACATGTTCTCCATCTCCGAAATCCAAAGTCCTCCATCGTCAGTCCACATAGGACTTCTGATAGCTCTGTGTATTCCTCATCCTCTCTTAAATTATCTGAATATTCTTTGTATTATATTTCACCAAATCTAGGACCATTAGTGCTGAATCACATGGATTAGTCCAACAATGTGGTGAAATATAGGGTCACCCATTAAAGCCCTCAAATGGTGCCACACTGATGGTGAAATGGTATCTATTTTTGTATGAAAACTCCACCAAGGGTAGGTGATCCTACCAACTATAGAAAAAATCTAGAATGATAGCCCATAACATTTCCTCCAAGACTGGAATGGTTTTCTTAGTCTGTCCGTCCATTTGGGGGTGAAACAACATGCTCAAACAAAACTGAGTCCCGAAGGCTTCTTTTAATAATCTCCATAATAACAATTTAAAGTTAGAATCATGGTCTGAAATGATCATTATGAGAACTATATAGAGTTAGACTACCTCCAGAACATACAATAATCACAACCACTCTAATAAAATATATTCTTAAATAGCTAGGAAGCGATTCGACAAGGCGAGTCAGTATAAAATCATGCATATGGATCCATGTCCTCTCAATGTATGTGGTAACCCCTTCATGAATTATATGGATATCCCATACAAAGTTCAGTTTGGAACCTCAATGCGTTGAGCTACACCCATTATAACTTGATCATAATCCTTAACCCACTGACAAGTGGGGTATTGAGAGATAAACTCTACAACACATCTCTTCAAGCCTGGTCACCAAAACTGAAGTCGGAGGTCCTGGTAAATCTTTAGCACACTTGATTTTACCACCAAAGAGAATGTATGAAAATATCACATCTTTTCCTCCCACAACATCACTGGTACCATCATCCATTATCTAAAATGTATAAGATGCTCCCCACCTTCAGAAAATTCACGAGGAGTATATAAAATGGATATATAATCATTTAAGGTCTAATAGTCTGTATCTCCCTATTGTAATTCCCTAACATTTTATAAAAGGGATGGAGTAACAACCATAAAAAAAAGATATGAAGCACCATCTTAGTCTACTAAGGACAAATACAATAAGGATAACAACTTTGTTGCCTTATCCAACAACTAAGAAAATATATACTACTAAGAGAATATTCTAAAAAATTCCCCTTAATAGGAGTATTTATAGTCTCAAAGTCATAATACTAGAGGAAATATTGCTGTTTACTTAGTATCAAGTTAACATTATTATGGGAGAAGATATACTTGAGACACTTTTGGTCAAAATAGATGATAAAACACTCTGGCATAAGGTAGTGTCTCCACATCTTCAGGGTAAAGACTATCGCTACTAGCTTAATAATGTGGGTCATGTAGTTCTGATCACAGGGTCTCAACTACCTAGACCCATAGGCAATAACTTCCTTCCACTTCATCAAAACAAAACCAAGTCTAGTTACTGATTAAGCACATAACTCTATGTACTCGACACCCTCATATAAAAATCTCAATATGGGGGTACTCGTCAACCAATGAATCAACTCAAGAAAACACTATTGAAACTTTTCTACTCACAT
This sequence comes from Viscum album, assembly GCA_963277665.1. NCBI lineage: Eukaryota > Viridiplantae > Streptophyta > Magnoliopsida > Santalales > Viscaceae > Viscum > Viscum album. The sequence goes on along the minus strand of OY728120.1, from coordinate 1,793,226,353 downwards.
GAAAGGATACACCTTTTGAGTCAAAGATGTCAAAGGTACTGAAACTCTAGATAAATTAGGTACAAAATGTTGATAGTACCCTACCAACCCAAGGAAATATCACACCTTGGTAATAATCTTAGGTTTCTCCCAAGATAGAACTACATAAAAATTCACTGGATCCACTACCTCTACTACCTCTAAAATGAAGTGTCCTAGGATGTGGAACTATTTAATCCAAAACCGAAACATTGAGAGATTATTATAAAGCGATTGGTCTTTGAATGTGTCAAGGACCATTATCAAGTGTCTCAAATATTCCACATAAAAAACCATGTACAATGGGATAACATTAATGAAGACCCCCACAAACAAATCTAAGAAAGAATATAAGGTCTGATTCAGGAGTCATATGAACACTGATGGGGCATTCATCCTACCGAAAGGCATCACCAAGTATTCCTAATGACCATATAGGCATTTGAATGTCATCTTTGGTATATCCTTCTCCCATACTTGAAGCTGGGGATTGCCTCATATAAGGTCAATATTTTAGAACTATCACACCCCTATTAACTAATTAAAGAGGTAATTGACACTTGATAGTGGATATTTATTATTTATGATCACCTAATTCAAGTGCTGGTAATCTACACATAACCTCAGTCTCCCATATGATTTCTTGGAGAATAATATTGGGGCATTCCAAGGTGAAACAATGGGTATCAAAAATACATTATTCTACAAGTCCTATAACTACACCCTTAGTTCATGAAGCTCTAAGAGATCCATCCAAGCTGTTGGTGCAGATATCAGGGCCATATTAGGGTGCAGGTCAATGTAAAAGTCTAACTCTTGGTGGGGAGGTATGCCTGAAACATCCTCAAAAAAGACATCCTTATTCTTTACAACCACCACAAGAAACTAGTAGCCATATCGTCCACAACTATAAGAGTCATAATGGCCAACTGAAGAGTAATCAACTACACTATCCTATGATATAGCCCATCATACTCTACCAGGGGTTCTATTTCATCTACAATGGAAAACCCAATCTCATGACCGCAAATACACTGTATCCTATGCCTAAAATTGTTAATCTGGTAATGAACTATTGATATCCATTCCATACCTAATATGATGTGCCAAGGATTCATTACTAGTAAAAATAGATCCTATATGAAGGTCTCTCCTCCAAGTGTTAGATTGCACTGTCGGAAGAAGTTTAAAATCACTGAGTCACCTCCTGTTGGAGTCTCAATGCACAAGGGTCGAGCCAAATTCACTACCAGAGTATATAAGTGTTGAGAAATGAATGACTCACACCTTTGTCTACTAGTACTATAGTTAAGGTATAAGAGACATAGATCATACCTTGTATTATCTCTAGATCCTCAGTTCGTGGCCTGCAGCTGTCCTCATCCATAACCAATATCTTCATGAGACTAGTGTGGACCACCTAAGGGTAGTGTTAGAAATTGGTCAAACCTATGACCACCTCTTATTTCCCTACCTTCCCCTGTACCACATCCACCACCCTACGAACATCCTTGCTCCTTCCTCTATCACTTCTTGGGAGGTCCCTCAGTTGTCTCTCGATTAGTTGTATGATAGGTCTGATAATCCTGTGCAATATGTCCCTAAGCATCCAAGAGAAACACAACCTCTCTCTTGGCTGACTCAATCCATTGTAAGGGCCCTTCACCACTTATTCTATATCTTGGGATTATCTCCTAAAGTGTCTAACAGGCTTGAATCCTTGTTACTATCCTCAGCTACCTACTACCAAGGTCTCAACTCCTAGGTTCCCACTACTAGCACCCACTATTGGCATCTAATTTTTTAGTAAGATCTCCACCAATATGGTCTACTCAAGCACTCTAGTATAGGTGAGAATCACTACTACAAAATAGGCCTTTAATAGTGCTGACCTTTATTAGCACTAGAAACTAGCATTGTTAAACGTTCCCTTTATTAGAACTTTATTTGTAGCATTAATAAAGGGCACCCTTTATGATCCCTTTGTTATTAGCAGTGATAAAGGTTCCAAATAAAATGAAATAATTAAACAAAAAAAAAATTAAAAATGAATAAATTCAAAAAAATATTAAAAATATTATTAATCAAATAATTATGGATAAAAATGAGAAAATTTAATATACATACAAATAAATTATAAATATTAACAAATAGTATATATTAAATATATAGATATAAAAGATGGATAAAATGAAAAAATTATTCAAATAAAAATTAGAAATGACTAAATTAAGAACAATATTAAACATTTTATTAGTTAAATAATTATTGATAAAAATTAATAAATTTAATATACGTATATATAGAAAATAAATATTAAAAAATAGTATATACTAAATATAGATATTAAATTGAATAAATTGTAATAATTAAACAAAATAAATTAAAAATGAATAAATTGTAATAATTTATCAAAAAAATTAATAATGAAGAAATTACAAAATTATTAAATTTTTTATTAATGAAAAAATTATTAAAAACATTGTATAAGTTAAATATATATAAATTAAGTAAAAATATTAATAAATAATATATATTAAATATAAATATAGAAAGTGAATAAAATTTAGTAATTAAAAACTTATTAATATCTTATTATTTTATAATCATATGCAAAGATTTATAAATTTATTTAAAATTTTTTATTTATAATTTTAATTTGAAATACTTAATTAGAAATAAAGTTTTAGTGTTGATAAAAATTCATTTTATCAATACATCTTTAGCACTGATAAATATGGATTTTATCAGCGATAAAAAATCACTAATAAAAATATCTTTTATCAGTGCTTATTAATTTAGCACATAGAAATGATGTATTTATTAGATATTTTTTGGAAGTGCTGATAAAAATATTCAGGATCCTTTTAAAAGAATCATTACCATGACTAATTCATTCATGATTCTTAAGATTTTAGAGAATTCACTTGCTTCCGACACTCCTCCTCTACTTTCTCTCAGATGAATTAAGACTAGAATCCAAGGTATGTTATTTTCTCCTCCTCCTCACTTGTTGATTGATTTTTTGGGATCCACATATGGTTCTTTTTCCTATATATTTTTGAACAGCAGGGTGATTTAGGAGTTTAACATTTTTTTCTTTTTGAATTATTTTTTTCATTCTCTCTTACCATTCATTACCTTTTTTCCACTTTGGTTCCATTTTATGAAATCTCAACTCCATTTTACTACTTCAAAGTGTGCACTAATTTCCATTTTTCTTCAGGACCCTTTTGCTGATTTCTTCCACTCGAATTAACTCAATTTCTAACTCCACTACACCCTTTATCTCATGACCAATGTAGAAGAGATATTTTATAGCTCCATCCATTTTTTCTCCATTTTTTATGTATTAATACCACAGATTTAAATGGATTCTCAAAGGTAAATAATTATTTCCTTCTCTATTGTCGTTCTCCTATCCTCTAAAAATCCTTTTTCTCTATTTTATTTTCCCCAAATAACCAATTTTTATATAAGGGTTGAATCTATGGTTTGGGTTGATTAAATTTTATGTATTTTTTCACATCCTTATAGAGGTCATTTATGGGGGAGGTTTAATTTATCCCCCCAAATAAATTTATTTCCACTTTTTTAAGGTTCATGTTTTATTAAAACTCATTTAATGAATATATCATGAAAGGATTTCACTATCTAAATTCTCTTCTTATCAATATATTCATTTATTTGAAACCCATTATGGGATCATAGAGTTTTTTCAATGCTTCGTAAATAGACTATAAAGGGGTTTCATGGGGATTATAACCATATTTATAATACTATTGATTTATGATTTTTAAGTGTTTTTGTAAATTCATAAGAGGATATTATAAATGCATAATATGAAGTAAAAATGGTTTTGGCCATATTTTGAGTCCAAAAGTATGTAACCAATGATTTAAGGGTAAAAAAATAATTTGTATGATTTTTAGTTGACTCCAATTAGAGGAATGATTTGTTTTCAATGTGTTGACACCTATTGTGTTTTTAAAGGATATATATAACCTGGTTTTACAAGATGTTTTTAGTCCTTTTTTTAATTGAAAAATGGTATCCTTAGTTTATAAGAAGTATGGTTTTGTAAAAATATTTTCACCCATATTGATATTAAATGATTTTTTTTCACTTTATTAAAAAATTTTAATTATGATTTTATCACTCCTATTAAGAAACCCTTTGGTTTGTTTTTTATATAGTATATTTCAATTTTATAGGCTACATATAGATTATTATTATGAGAATATTTCATGACTTGATAAGTGTTACTTTATTGAGAGGGTGTTGGAGGTGAGATGAGGTTTATTTTTTAGATTTTATTATTGATTTATATAGTGTTCACGTGTTCATATTTCTTTGTAACAAGAAATTTTACTATATAATAGGAACCCAAGGTAACTATGTTCATGATATTTTTTGGTTATAGTCTTTAGAGATTATTTCCTTATTTCTTTTCCCACACCATTAGTGATATAATATCCATGTTGGTTCACCTACAGTGTTAGGTATGTGATAGCCTGATTTATTTGTTGATGGTGTTGTTGTAGATGGGAACCCTTGGATTATTCATTCTACTAGTATTTGTTTAATATTATCACACCCTCAGATCTAGTGAGACTCCCATGATATTTTTTCATTTGATGATATTATCTTAGGGATGATCGCTACACCCATTATTTTAATCTCTTTTTTATATTTCATTGACATGTTACAAAAATTTATTTTTGTTTACTATTATTATACAACATTGTTATAATGGATATCATTTGATATATATTCCATAATTAATTTATGGTTGATTATAATTTTTGTTTTTATTATAAAATTTGTTTTGAGAAATGTTTTTAGTGAATAAAATTGTTTTTTATTTATTTTAATAATTCAAAAAGTCCAAATTTTAATTTTTTTTATTTTTCAATTTTAAATGTTTTATTCCATCCACTGGTTAATAATTTTTTAAAGAATTATTTTAAATGTATTTTCTTATCTATATGAGTATAAACTTATTGATCATAATCATGGTTGTATTTTATTTTGAAAAATTATTTTACCTTGGAATTTTGAAAAGTGATAAATTTTTGATATTTTGTCCTATACACTTTCCTTTTTTGAAACATTTTTCTAAATGGTGTTCAAACAATTTTTTTGAAATGTTTTAAAAAATAAATTTAATCGACTATTTGGTGAAATATTATTAGGCCTGTTTAGCTCACACCCAACATACACACCCATATAGGTATATATATATTATATGTTTTCATATATGTTTTGAGGTTAATATCTAAATTTGGATGTCATTCATGTAGTCTATTTATGGAAATTTTGGTGGAGGTAAGTGACCATGGGTCACATGGAGGTGTTCAAGCTGTGGCTTAGTTGATGGTTTATTTTGGGATTTCATTTTATTGGAAAATTTAAAAATATTATCTATTTTAATTTTATTTTCCTTTATAAAGAGACATGATTGTGGGTTACTTTGATGTTTTTTTATAAAAGTGATTTTTTGGTTATTTATCTTATGAAACCTTTATTCTAATTATTTATTTTTTACTATTTATTTTGTATCCATGGATGTCTAATGTATAGACACACCAAGGTGGATACTCAAATGAATTTAAAATTCATGTTTAATGTTATTAAAGGGTGAAATCAATCCAATTTTTATATAAATTGATATCATTGTTCTTTCTCTAATATCTTGGAAATCAAGAACACTCTTCAGGCCTTGTGTAAAAACCATTCAGATGATTTGTCCAGCTAATTCTAGAATATTCATTACACAATGTTATCAATGAATTCTTTTTATTTTATGAGTCTTAGTATGGATCTAGGACTTTCAAAATCATGGGGTACGGTATGAGTAGGTTATTTATCACTATATATAAAGATAATAAATGAGTTTCCATGAGTATTAATGACTAAGTATTAAATTTTATTCTATTTTGATTATTTTTTATTGATTTTGACATGAGATAAAAATATTTTTATCCACATTGAGTTAAATTAGATATTTTTGTGAATTCTTGAGATTTTGGGTAATATTGGAAGAAAAATTAGAGGCAAATCATTGCCTTCATGGTATATAAAAAAATTTATAAACCATGTTTTTGGTATTGAAAACACCATATAAGATGCTATATAGTTGGAACATGATTCTAAAAACCTTATAGAGAAATCATGTACAACTCTATATCCCTCCAACATTTTCAAATTTATACTATTTTGATTTAAAGTAACTCATAATGTGATTTTTTATATAGATCAATGGGTGTTTTTAATATACTATTTTTTTATCATGGTGATTTAAATGATATTTTTCTATGAAAAATGAATTTTAAGAATTATTTTGTTTATAATTTGATTTAGTAAATCATTTAAAATTAGAGTTTTAAGGGAATTATTTTTTTTAAACTAGGTGATTTGGTTATTTAAAATGATTTTGACTATAATGTGTGTCCTCAGAAGTGGTGGGTTTAGAAAATTTAATTTAGGAGGATTTTTTAAATTAATGTTTATTTTTATAAAATATTTATCAATTACATGGTTGAGAGGTATGTGTTTTAATATCATGAAAGAGTTTTTTTGATAGGATTTAACATTTTTTAGAAATGTATTAAAATGTTTTCAATGCATGATTACTTTTTTAAAATGAGTTTTTAGACATGTTATTGAATGATGCTGATTCAAAATAAAGGAAATATTTTATAAGAGTGAATTATATTAATATTGGGGTTTGAGGCAAGCTGTGTCAATTAGTTTTTATAGGTAAGTTGGATTTTGAAAGTTGATTTACACTTTGATGGATTTTTTGGTTATTAAAGGAATAGATGGAGTTCTTGTGAAGGCATGGAACTCTACCGATATTTCATCTACTCAATTCTACTCTGAAGTCCTGGTACACATCTACCTTCTTAGTCGGTCTAGTGTGGTGGTCTCAATGAATATTTTTGGATGTTATTTTGAGTAAAAAATGGTTTCTTGGAAAATTTATTATCCATTAGGATCATATTTTCATTCATTCTTCCAGATTAATGGATTAATTTTTTTTGTTTGGTGATGTTTTTTTCCTATTTGATTTGTGAAGTTGTTTCCTAATCCGATGCCATTGGTGATCCCACTGATGAAGTGAAGATGTTTAGTGTACTGTATGAAGGTTATGAGAATATTTTTATGGAGACACAATTTTTTTTTATTTTGCTGGAGTAGATGATGCTGATTTTGAGTGTCAGGGACCGTAGCTTGAGGTGCCTCATGACTCAATTTCTCATTACCCAAGGTGATTCTGTGGTGTTGGAATTAATTTATGGACTTGATTTAATTTAAATTTCTAGATTATTGGTTTTTGTTAATTTATTTTACTGAATTTGAATTTGAAAATATAAAAGTTTGTGGGTTTGGTATGTATCCTAGTTTAATGTGAGGTTTCCACTAAACAATTAAGTGCCTTTTTAAAAAATTACAAAAAATGGATTTGTAGGAAGAGTGCATTATTTTTGTGAATTTTATATCATGTTTGTTCCCATGGTTATGTTGTGATTTTTTGAGTTAATTTTTATTACATGAATCTATTGAGTTCATATTTCATGTTATTTCAAATATTACTCCCAAAAAGTTCATGATGGAATATGGAAATTCATCTCTAGAAATGACACTCATGGTGATTCCTCATATCGTTTAGGAGCTAACATTTAGATTGATGAATTTACCTAGAATAAAAAAGGAGTGGTGGATCCATATCCTTGTTTTCTAATTTAATATTTCAAAGAACTTTTGAATCGATACCATACTTCCTTTTATACTGATCAAGGTCCACTTGAGGTGATATAGGTTCTAGTCATGTTTAAGGGGACCGCTAATCCTATAGAGAATTCTGAAATTTCAATGTTGAAAGATGTAGTTGGATTATTTAAGGTGGGATGTCCAAGAATATAATCTTAGGTTTTAAATTGTTAATTTACAAAATTTTGTTCTTAAAAACGTTTTATTCATGTCAAATTTGTATATTTTTTCTAAAATGTTTAATAATCATGATTTTCTTTAGACTGGGTGGTGGCCTACTAATAATATTTACGGTTATGCCTATTTTAAATTTCAATTTTGAAAAAGGAAACTTGGCTTTAAATGTTAAGGTTGGTTTTTAAAATAAAAAACGAGGGTTTCCCTTAAAATAAACTAAAATGGATTTGGTGCTTTGAAACTCTGGATGTGATGTCAAATTGAACCAGTAATGTTTTAAAAATTTAAATGTGTACATCATTGTATGAAAATAGTTTTAAATTTTAAATTTTTAACAGATTTTTAATATGAATTTAAAATTTTTCACTTGATGCTAATAGTTTTAATAGAAAATTAGTTTTTAATACCATTAAGTGTTTAGAAGAAAATTGGATTATTTTCATGTGGAATTTTTAAAAAATGGATTTCAAGTAGGGTTTTAAGAATTCAAAAAATCGCCTTTGGAATTTTGAAAGTGGTTTTGAGATGATATTTGAAATTTTTAATTAACATGTGGTAATTTAAATTGGTCTCTTGTAATGTGTTTTTTAAATAAGTTGGTTTCAATATGGAATTTGGAAATCATTCATAGTCATATGATCAGTAATTTCTTATTCATTAATATCTTTTATTAATCCTATTTTTTATAATTAATCCACTTATTCTTTCATGAATTATCGGAAAGATGATTTCTATATTTTATTAATTTTATACCTACTAGTATCCTTTCCATAATGTCTGAAATAAAAGGTATCAGGAAATCATGAATTCATTTTAACTAGGAGAGCATATTGTTGTCTTAGTGACATAAGTTTTATATTCAAGGGATAATGTTTCTTGTATACTCAATCTGATGTGATTATGTATCTCAAACCATTTGGAATGCGGAAAGGGGTATAAAATTGTAAGGGAATTGTGAAAATTTATTGAATGATCAACTCATATATCAAACCATTGTTTTTCTGAGAAACTTTTCAGCTTTAAGGGAAAAAACTAAAAAATGTTTTCTAATGATTTACCAACTCCTTTCGAGAGATCATTTAGATTTAAGGAGACAACAATCATCATCATTAGCTTCATCTTATGAATTGATATTATTGAATCTTGTTTCATGAAACTCATCCCCCGTCTCGTATGTATATGCACTTATGTTTCCAGAACTACTATGAGAATTATTCATCCGATATAGGGTACCAGTGATCATTTTAGATTAATTCAGAGGATAAAAACTACCATAGTAGAGTAATTATTTTCTTAAATTTAATTAACCATTTTATTAAAATAATACTAAAATTATTTGAAACAATCAAATGGTGGGTACCCCTTATTATTCCAATCTATAACTTTCACCTTTGATAATGAATATCTTATTTTTATTTATTTATTTTTTATAAAAAATGAAAATTTTATGAACCCATTGGATGAATATGAATTAAAAATGGAGCATTATAATCATATGAAAAAAATATTATGAAGATATATTTAAATAATTTATTAAATTTTCAGTAGATAATTCATACAACCATTCTCAAATAATTTTTGATGTTTACAATGTTTTTATACAAGAAAAATTAATCTAGAAGAGTTGGAGGAACATTTGATTTTCCATAGAATAGATCAAAGCAAAAAATATAGGACTGAACATGGGGAAAAACTGAATGTATGAACGGATTGGTATGATACTGTAATTTATGGATCATTTCATATGAATAACAGTGTGAATGATGATGGAGATCACATGGAAGAAATGAAAATGGAAATTAAAGATGAACTTCATGATTATCCAAAGTTGTTTGAGAAGTTAAATAGATATGCTAAGAGACCATTATATACTGATTGTATTAAATACAAAACATTTTCATATATATATATATTGAAGTTATATAATTTGAAAACTAGAAGTGGATGGAGTGACAACATCTTTACAAAACTACTTGGTCTCATAAATGATATGATAATAGAAGAACATGAACTTACGTGTTGAACACAAGATGCTAAATGAATGATACTTTAAATTGTCATGATATCTAAAAAAATACAAGCTTGTACAAATCATTTAATATTGTTTCAAAAGGACAATGAATCACTCATAAAATTCCCTAACTATGGTATTGATCTATAAAAGAAATATTAATCAAGTCCTTCAAAAGCTATTAGGTGCTATCCTATCATTCCATGGTTTAGAAGACTATATGTATTTTAGGAAATTGTGATACTATTGAAAAGGAATGAAGATTTAAAGTTTAAATATGGGAACCTACATCATCTATCACATTCTCCATAGTGGAAAAAAATGATTATGAGTATCCTAAATTTGGAAATGAGATAAGAAACATTCATCTTCAATTATCTATAGATGGAATAAATAATTTTTGATTATAGAGTAGTACTGATAATACATGGTAAATCTTGTTGGTAAATTTTATCTTTCCACCATGGTTATGCACGAAGTGAAACTAAATTATGTTGTCTCTGGTTATATCTTGACCAAAGAAATTCGGTAATGATATCAATGTCTATTTGGATCCATTGATTGAAGATCTAATTTTTTTGGGATAGAGTTGTTTTAATATATGATTCTCATAGAAGTAAAAAATTTACATAGAGATCCATGTTGTATGGGATTATAAATTACTTTCCCTATTATGGAAATTTTTTAGTTTATATAATTATAAACATGAAGGGGTGTCCCATTTGTGAAGAATTATCACACCCAGTTTGGTTGAAAATTTCCTCAAATATTGTGTTTTTAGGACATCATAAATTTTTAACTCAATGACATAAATAATGATATTGGATGGAATAGTTTTATGAGAATACTAAAAAAATGTACAATTCTATATACACTAATGGTTTATTAACTATTAAATAAATTAAATGACATTGGAACTATTTTTGGAAAACCATTTTTGAAAAAGCTTATAAAGTTAGGTTGGAAAAAGAGACCAATTTTCATTGAATTGCTGTATTGGAATTTTTTGTACATCCAAATTTTTTTAATGTCATTAATATAGAAAAAATGCATTTTATAGTGTTTTTGGCACATTAATAGATGTTCTTAGTAAAACAAAATATTGAATCAAGGATAGGTTGGGAATGATTAACATGGAGATATAGAAGGAGTTGGAACTGGTGAAGAGAAAAGGGCATAATTTTCTTCCCCCAGTTACTTACACTCTATCCAAACATGTAAAATTACAATTTTATATTTCCATTAATGGTTTAAAAGTTCTACAATGGTATTCATCGAATATAAATATTGTCATTTCAATGAATAATTTGAAGTTATAGGTATAAAATCACACGAATTTCTTTTTTTGATACAGGATTTGATGTCCATTTCTTTACGTTTCATTCTACCTAAAATTGTACGACATAATTAAACAGACTCTACTTCCTTTTCAAAGGTATATTCAGTAATTTTATAGTCATAGAGAAGTTTTAAATCCTGAATAAGGAGGTTGGAGTCATATTATGGGAATTAGAGATGTTCTTCTCATAATATTTATTTGATATAATGGTCCGCTTGATGGTTCACTTAGTTAGTGATGTTCAACTATGTGGTCATTTCCATTATTTGAGGATGTACCCCATTTATGGGAATATGAAGATTTTGAAAGCGTATATCAAGAATTGAAATCATCCAAAAGTTTGTATTTCATAATGATATATTATATAAGAATCTATTGAATTTTTTACAAATTACCTATCATAAGTTGACTACATCGGTCTCCAAAAGTCTCATTACTACGAATGCCTTATGGGAGAATAGATTTATGAAAGAGATGTTTTCATAATTATGATAATAGGGAAAGAACAATCACACCATTAAATTTTACATAATAGTGACTATGTTGATCCATATGTTGAATCCCACCAAGAAATTATTAGAGATTTGAATCCATCAAGGTCTAATGGATGGATATAAAATACACATAATCAACAGTTTATAGGATGGTTCCAAGATTAAATTTATCAGGATTTATCTAAAAATATGAATTCAATTTCAGAATGACTTCAATGGATAGCTAGGATACCGAATGGAAATGTTATATCTTACAATGATTTTGTAATCAATGGTTAAATGTTATATACAAATTAAATTGACGACTACTGTAAAATGAAAAACAGTAGAGTTGCGCTTGTGGTGGAAGAAATATGAATATATGGTTCCAAGGATAGAAATAAAATTTATATGAATATGTAATATTTCATCATTATCAAATATATATATTTGAGTTTCATTATACAACATTTCTTATTCATATTTTCCATTGAAAATGGGTTGAAAATAAGAGTTCAGTGAAAGTTAATGAAATTGGATTCCTGAGGTGATTTTATTTCGAAAGGATAAAAATGACCCATTCATAATAGAATGAAAATCATTTTTAGTATTTTATGTCTCATATCCAACAAATAAGAATTGATCAATTATTTTAAAGGCTTCTAAATAAACTATAGGGTCAGATGAAAATTCAGTCAAGGATGGCCCTTTCATTGGATGATCAAAATCTATTCATGAATGTTCCATTTTAGAAAATGTCTTATACATTAGAGGGGACCACAAATATGGGATTTTGATACTTGATAGTGTATTCAAATACATTCAACCTTTAAAAAATGTAATATTTTTCAATGATAAGGTTAAAGTGTTTTTAATATAATATTATTTTCTTCATAATATTATCTATTCTCTACTACATTAACATAATATAAATTTAATGTTAGACTAATTATGTAGACATTGCCTTATTTACATGATGATTTTAAAAATTCTGGGGAAGAATATACTGTTGATGCTGAAACTATTGAATTATAAGGGAATCATTTACATATTTATAAGAAAAGTTTGAAATAACATCACATTTTTGATTAAAACTATCAAGGAATGAAGATAGGGTTTAAAATTTTAGGTTGGATGGAATTAACGTGGGCAACCCATTGACCCCAAAAATTCGATGGTCATTAGTTATGTTTTAGTCACAATGAGGATGAATGTTCTTATTGACATATATTTGTGGCTCCATGTATAACCTATAATGATGGAAAACCTTTTCAAATATATAATGGGAATTTTATAATATACTTTACCTTTTTAATGAAAAATTATATATTAAAATGCTTATTTAATTTTCATTATTCCATGTATATTTCATTTATTTTATAATATTTATATATGAAATATGTTAAAATGTTTTTTATATTATTTAGACACAAGAATTAGCAATGACTATACCAGAAAAAACTACTTTCAGTAGCATTTTAGTGGCTGGAACAATATGGTCGCGTTAGAGGAGTAGATTATGGAATTTCTCCTAAAATATATATTAAGAAGATAAAACAAAAAGAAGGTATATATAAGATGATTATAGTATTTTAGTCATAAATATATGTTTTATAGGATATCATTGTTCGGTCTAGTTTGGAAGACCAATATATGAGAAAGGAGCAAAGAGAATAGGGAATGGAACAAAGATCCACACATGAGAAACCAAATGCCACTATTAGATTTGAGGACAGTAATTCCCCCCAACAATTTATCTTACTCGAGCTAATCAATTTTCTCATTACTCTTTCTCCTAAATGTGAATCAAATAACTTCCAATAACTTTATATAAATAAAATTATACAGGGTAAAGTTGTATGTGATTTATATTTGTCAACTACCACGAACCACCTTGTTTTGATGGGTATGGTGTATAATATCCTAGGATACAAGATATAAAATAAATAACTCTCAAAAGAACACATCAGAGTAGGGATTGAGGTAGTTCAATATCCAACCACTGAGTTTCTAGTTCCAATTGATGATCCAGATATTACAACTATCAATGAAGCTATTGTAACTTTCCTATCATGGATATCTAACATTATAAGGATACATGGGGTATGTATTTTAAAGAATTTTCTAATGAAAAACCTATAACAGTTGATGTGAAAAGGTCTGAAATGAGGTATGGTATTATAGGAAAATAAAGTGAGGGGGTATGGAAGGTCAGATCAAAACAATATAGTGAATTGACTAAGAAATCAAAAGGATCTTCCTGGAGTACCTTCCCCCCAGTAGTTCCACATAAACATTTATTATCATTACATCTTAATATAGAGAAAATAATTAAAGATTAAAATATTTATTACATTCCATATGAAGAATAAATATTTGGAACATTCATTTCTAGCGTAGTTAGTTGTGAGAGTATAAATGGGATTCTAATGTTTGACTATATGGGAGTCTCAGTTGTGAATACATACATAAGGCACATTTTCTTAATACATATATCCAAACACTGATCTAATATGTTTATTAAAGTTAATACCTATTAATATTTTCGATAGATTTTTATATTACTACTATATAATGGGAAAATCATGCATAGTACAATTTGGATTCATTAATCCCTTTATCATTTCTATTAAAGAAACTTATTTGAAAAAGGAAGAAATTGATCAGAAGAAAGATGAGCTATAAAAAGTTTTTGAGAAACAAATAATAGAATAAATACCATTTTTGACACCTACAATGTAGGGTTAAAACTCTATTATCTAATAAAATAAAATATATTTTATTTTTTATTAATTATTTGTTTTTAGTTTTTTAGGAAGAACTGGATGCTAATGGCACTCAATCTGGATGACCTAAATATTTTTTTCGATCCATTGCAAGGATATCCAACAAACCAACTACACATTATGTGTATTGTAAAGTTTTAATACATTGTAATCATAATTATATATATAAAATTCAAATTATATGTTTTAGTCTATTATTTAACAAGAATTTTGTTATGATAGGGCATTCACTAAATATAGGCTAATTCATGGCATGAAGTTAATGACTCAACATAAAAATCATGCAGATTAATTCAAATTGAAACATATTAACGTATATATTGAAATATTTAACTATTAAAAAATATTTCAAAATAATTTACCTATTTTGGTTAGGGATTTTTTAGTTTCTGAAGTAATATAATGGAAATAATTTTGGATATTACATATAAAAATTTATTTGAGAGATCATAAACCATGAAAAGAATAGTGTCCCAAAAAAGGTAATTTCCAAAAGTAATTATAATTTAATTAAAAATAATTATTATTAATTTTTTGTCTATATTTTTTTAGTACTACCATGATTTATGACAACCTTTATAATCAAAAAAAGAATTAAATTTTTTTAGAGATGAGTGGGAAGCGAACATGGTGTCAGAATGTTTTCTGACAATGAATTTTGGGGATTACCTACTAAGTTTGAGGTATAGTATGGGATATGACCTTAGAAATATATTTTGGGTGTGTTTAATTAGTATCATAATTCTTATGTATATTTTTGATCTGTTTCTCAAGGGAAGTATAATAGAGGAAATTAATTTGTTTAGAAATAAGAAAAAAACATGGTTTTAGAATGTGTATAGGCATCACGAAGAGGTGACTTCCTATTAATTATTTAGTTAATTTTATCATCATTTTATCTAATTTTTTAGTTAATATCCATTTCATTTTAAAATAAAATTATACTAATTCCCTCTCTAAACTTCCATCTTTGGTGATGGTAAATGATAAAAGAAAAGAACAATATAGTAGTTTCACATTGGTGGGTGGTGGTATTATTTGGTCTATCTGAATATCAATTATATGCATGACATAAAATAAAATATTCGTGTGAAATCCATACAAGTAACACATAAAGTTAAATGAGTGAAATATATTTACTAAAATATATTCTTTTGAATTCACATGATGTAAAATTAAATCATTCCTGTATTATATCACATATAATATCCCAATAATTACTTGAGTAGAGGTATTTTACCTATCCTTATTATTCATATAGATCCTTTTTTCACTAGCTATCCGTAAAAAAATGTGTCCCCTAGTTCATCACTAATATTCATGTGCACATTAAATAGGTTAAATGATACATGTTCACAAGTTCATTAATAAAAAACACATTATCATTATCAATAAAAAATACATGATAATTGGGATGTTCCCATTTCAATGAAAAAATAATGATGATGTTACATTACAGTTTATCATCACCTAGAATATTGAAAAGGATATACTAATCTGTATCACAATCTTGGAAGAAGTGATGGACACTCTATATTTTAGTATAATTTGGATTCTATAAAGGACTATACTGATGTTTAATGCTATAAAAAGGGTTAAATAATTTATAATGGAGTTTTGTGTCTATTTAAAATATCACATTGAACTCTTTTCCATAATATATTGTAAATGGTTTATCATGTATTTTTCACTATCTATGATGGTGAAAGGGAATGATAGATTTTATTATGTTCCACAAATTATCAAATGTAATTATTTATTTTAGTTCAATCAATTAGTTCTAATAGGTTTACACCAATAGATAACGTTTTATAGGAATAAATTAAGGGATACACTAATTTTTAGTATAATTTAGGAATATATAATGTGTTATGCTAGTTTTTTGTAGCAAATAAGAAGTAAAATGTTTATATATGAGTTTTCAACCAACCCAAAAGGATAACAGTTCTTTTGATAATTTCGTGTAATACACAAATGTTATGTTATTGTAAGGGGGTTAAATATATATTGTTTTTGGGATTGAGATTCTTAAATATCTCATATGTATCCATAGTGGGTGAATTGAAAATTTTATAGTTTGAAATCATATTTTAAAATAATGGTACTAGGAATTCCAATTATATTTGACAAACGACTGTTATAATTTTAAGCTATGATATAGGGAAAAATATTTTAATGTAGAAAATATAGCGTGAAAAACAATCATTTTTGTTGAGATTTATAGTTTAGAGAATTTAATAAAGAAATATCATATAGGTAATCATCATATATATAGAATGGTATTTCATATAGCTTAAGTTCATCTGGTAAGTACTACTAAAAGAATTTTAATTTAATATTAGATGGACCAATGTATCTTCTTTTAGGGTATTCTAATATTGAATAAATTCTTTTTATTGTAGTTTTATAAGATCAATAATAATTATATTATATTTTAATGACATAAAACTAGAACTAATGGCCTTTTAGTTTATTTTATCATCATTTTATCTAATTTTTTAGTGAATTTCTTCATCATTTTTATTTAACACTTATTTTGTTAATTTTCAAAGAGACTATGAGAAAATGAATTCGTTAAAATGTATAATTCACTCATGTACTATGATATTTCACTCAAAAAGGATGATGCACTCATGATGATGCAAATTTCATTTTATTATTCAATGTATTTACTATTCTAGGTTATGAAACTTGAATATTGATAGGTGACAAAGTGTTTTGAAAGTGATGTAAAATAAAAATACAAGAGGGAATATCTCAATGTGATACATGGTATACCTGATATGACTGTAATTGTGTGGGTTCAGTTTAAAATTGAAATTTTATTAATGCATTGTTTCATATTTATGTTTTATTTATTTATTTACTTATAGTATTACTAACATATGTATTATTTTATAATAAATGTGGACTATTTTTCTCGGGTTATGGTGGTTTATTAAAATATTCTCATGCTCATGAGGAATTAGAATTTGCGGCGACAACTAAGATAATAAAAATAAGGAAACTTGTCAAAAATGTATACAATAATCATGAAAAGGTGAATTCATACTACTTATTTAATTAATTTTTTCATCATTTTAGCTATTATTTATAAGTCAATTTCTTCATAATTTTTTCAAATACTTATTTAGTTTTTTTCAAATATATTTTGGGAAGTCATATTTTTATTTCAACTATCTATAACATGCCAGAAAAGAAAGAACATATTAATTTCTGATAGAAGTGTAAACCCCATGCTTCTTAAAACATGAAGTATTTAATGCGGTATGAGCTTTCATCTTCCATCAGAATGGAACATGTTCTATCTTTTTTGGTTGTTTGTAAATAGTTAAAATCAAACCACATATCACATACTCAATCAGATGAACCTAAATCCGATACAAAGTGTTCTTAGTATGACTTAGACTATATGTTTTTAGTTTATAATTTACTTTTTAGTTAAAAACTCCAATCACATATTCCAAATTTATAAAATTAATTAATATTGTTTTGATAGTTTAGGGAAAAAAATCTATATGTCATTTGTGATGTGAAAGAATCATCCTCAACTCAATATGAATCATGTTGTGGCAAACTCAAAGTGTGTATTTTTATTTAAAATTGATATTTAAGTAAAAAATAAGAGACAAATACTAAAAAAAGTAGAAAACTCATTTTGATTAATTTGAAACTTTAATAAAATTATCAATAAGTCATTTGTGATGTATAGAATTTATCCAAACCTGAATTCGACACACGGTGTGCCTGGTATGACTGAAATTGTCCATTATATGTTTAAAATTGAAATTTTAGTTCAAAATCTGTGTTACTATCTGGAATCCAAGAAAAAATATATTATATTGTCTTTATAATTTAGAAAAACTATTCAAATGTTATTTTTTATATGTTGGAATCAGTCTCACATCAAACCAACACACGATGTGATCAGTATGAATCAAATTAATTGTTTCCAGTTTAAAATGAAATTTGAATAAAAAACACAATTTACCTACTCAAATATAAGAAAAAACATTTGTATTGTCTTGATACATTAGGAATTATCCATAAATTTTTTATGATATGTAGGAATCATCTTCCACACAATCGGATACACGGTGTGACTAGTATGACTCCAAGAATTCCATTTTATTTAAAATTGAAATTAATTTTAGTAAAAAGAAAACTAAAATAATAAAAACCTAGAAAACCCATTTATATTATTATCATATGTCATAAAAATGATCAATAAATCATTTTTACATATATTAATCAACCACACCTCAATATGACAAACAATATTTTCAATATGACTCAAAGTGTGCATTATCAGTTTAAAATTGACATTTTAGTTAAAAATACATCACTCACTAAAACCCAGAAAACATTCTCATATTATATTAATAATTTACTACAATAATTCAAAATTCATTTATTATTTGTAGTAATTATTCTCATGTAAAACTAACACATAATATGACCAGTATGACTCAAATTTCATATTCCAATTTAAGATGACATTTTTGAAGAAAAGAAAAGTGACATACTCAAAACCATGAAAACAAATTCTGATTATTTTAATACCTTATGAAAATTATCCATAATTCATTTTTGATTTGTAATAATCAACCAAACCTCAATCTAACACACAACGTCATCAGTATGACTCTAAATGTAACTTTTTTTGAAAAACAAATTGACATTAATTTTAGTAAAATAGAGAAGTGTCATACTAAAAACCAAACAAACACATTATTATCATTCTTAAACATTATATAAAATATCCATAAGTCATTTTTGATGTGTAGGAATTTTCCACACCTCAATCGGATACACGATCTACTCAATATGACTCAAAGTATTCATTATTAGTTTAAAATTGACATTTTAGTTTAAAATGTTTCACTCAGTGAAAACCATTAAAACACAATC
Organism: Viscum album; assembly: GCA_963277665.1. Taxonomy (NCBI): domain Eukaryota; kingdom Viridiplantae; phylum Streptophyta; class Magnoliopsida; order Santalales; family Viscaceae; genus Viscum; species Viscum album. The sequence continues at coordinate 1,793,206,862 of OY728120.1, read as the reverse complement.
ATATTATATTGATAATTTTGTAAAATGATTCCTAAATCATTTTTACATATAGTAATTAATCTCATGTCAAAATGACACACAATGTGATCATTATGACTCAAAGTGTATGTTTCCAGTTTAAAATGACATTTTAGTAAAAACACAAGTTACAAAACTAAAACCAATTAAAGACATTCATATTTATGTTTTAGTTTATTAAAATGATCTATAAGTCATTTTTGACACGTATGAATCATATTCACCCAAATTCAATGCATTGTGTGTCCGATATGACTCCAAGTAAATTTTTTATTTTAAATTGACATTAATATTAGTTAAAAAGCAAAGTGATATACTCAAAACTGAATAAAAATAATACCTATTGTTTTTATGCTTTATTAAAATGATCCATAAGTCATTTTTGATGTTTATGAATTATCTACACCTAAATCTGATACATGATGTTCTTAATATTACTCTAATTTTCCATTATTATTTTAAAATTAACATTTTAGTTAAAAAAGTGTCACTCACCAAAAATTGTGAAAACATGATCGGATTGTCTTAAAATTTTAAGAAAATTATTCACAATTCATTTGTGAAAATTATGAATCTTTCTGACAATAATTCAACATATGAAGTGACTATTATAACTCAAAGTGCATATTTCCTATATAAAATAACATTTTAGTAAAAAAGAAAAGTGACATATTGAAATCCAATAAAATATGTTAATATTATTTTTTTAATTTAGTAAATAGTCCATAATTAATTTTTGATGTGTAGGAATCATCCTCACTTTAATCAGATACATGGTGTGACTAGTATGAATTCCAAGTGTGTATTTTTTTTAAATTGAAATTAATTTTAGTAAAAAAGATAACAAACATACTAAAAGCTAAGAAATCGTATTCATATTATTTTTAAAATTTATTAAAATTATATATAAGTCATTATTGAAATTTATAAATCAATATCACATCAATATAATGCACAGTGTGACCTATATAACTCTATGTGTGTCTTTTTATTTAAAATGGAAATTAATTTGAGTAAAAAAGAAAACTAACATACTCAAAATTGAAAAAAAAACATTTTTTTATTTTGATAATTTAAAAAAAATACATTAGACATTTTTTATATTTATGAATATGTATCACCTTAATCCAATACATTATGATTATTTTATGACTCAAAGTGTCCATTATCTGTTTAAAATTAACATTTTAGTTCAAAAGGTTTCACTCACTAAAAACAAAGAAAACATTATTATATTGTATTAATAATTTTTAACATTGACTATTAATTAATGTTTTAAATGTATGTATTAGTCTCACATAAAACTAAGACACTATGGGACTGGTATGAATCAAAGTTCTTGTTTTCAATTTAAAAGGTCATTTCAGTAAAAAACACAAGTAACATACACAAAACTGAGAAAACACATTAGTATTGTTTGGATACTTTAGAACAAAAATCCATAAGTTATTTGGGATGTGTATGAATCATCCTCTCCTTATTACAATGCACTATGTGGCTGTTATGACATCAAGTGTGTCTTATTATTTAAAAATGAAATTAATTTTAGTAAAAAAGACAACTGGCATACTGAAAACAGAGAAAGCACATTTTTATTTTTTTATACTTTAGGAAAATGATCCATAAGTCATTTGTGATGTGTTGGAGTATACTTAGCCTCAATCTAATACATGATGTTCCTGGTATGACTCAGAGTGTCTATTATTAATTTTAAATTGAAATTTTAGTTCAAAACATTTCACTCACAGAAAACTAAGAAAGCACACTTGAATTGTATTGATAATTTATAAAAATTATTAATAATTCATTTTTTATGTGTAGGAAATATTATCACATCAAACCAATACACTATGTGACTGGTATTACTCAAAGTACATGTTTCTAGTTTAAAAGTACATTTTAGTAAAAAAAAACGCAAGTGACCAACTCAAAACTGAGAAAAATAATTTGGATTGATTTAATACTTTAGTAAAATGATCCACAAGTAATTAGGGAAATTTAGGAATCATCTTCACCTAAATCCAATTCATGGTGTGATCGAAAGTACTCCAAGTGCATTTTTTCAATATATATGTTTCATTTTAGTTTAAAACATGCATCACATCGCCAAAACATAGTAAAAGAGACTATTTTTTTCTCATCATTCTATCTAATATTACTTAATTATTTTTATTATCCTTTCTATATTATTCTTATTTAGAAAGTTTTCACAGATATAATTCTTGAATTCAAACAAGAAATAGCATGACGTGCAAAAATCAACCACAACTCAATCCAATACACAATGTTCCTGGTATGACTCAAAGTTTAGTTTAATATTAACACTTTATTTTTAATTTATTTCAATATAGTATTACTAACATAATAATCTATTTCTTATATAGGTTCATTATTTTTCTTGAGTAGAGGTGGTTTGTTCGACAATAGCATGTGTGGGGGTCACGAGCCAAAGAAAAATGAACATTGATGTTTTTGAATGTTTATGATAATTTTAACTTACTCATGCAATTGTATAAACCAATGTTTTAAATGTATATAATATTGTATATATTTATTTTATATGTGTTGTAAGTTTTATTTCATTTAAAATATGTATTTTTACCTATTTTTGTTGTAGTTCCTAGTGCTGTTTTGGGTGTTATAGTGTGCTATAAATTTAATAGAACACTATAGTATACCCCTTTATCAGTGCTACTAAATAACTGATACAATCATAGGGCTTTTAATTATGTGCTGATAGTCAATTCTTTTATTGTGCAGAAAAAGGATAATTTTAGTGCTGTTAAAGGCCTGTTTTGTAGTAGTGAATGCAAAGAGATAACACTAAACCCCTCATATTTAAAATTTTTCCATCAATGGTCTCTAATATGAAGAACATATCTATCAACATATCTATGGATTATCACAAGACATTAGTATGCCTTGTCGAATAACATTCCATGGATATATTACCCTGCTATAGATGCAGAATATCTTGGATGCGCACTGATCGCAATGTGGACAGATAAAACTCCTCCTTAAAGGGACACTCAAAGTATAACTAGGAGAGAGATATCTCATCAAGTGACTGAGTTACTAGACTCTACCATCACCCATCTCAGTCCTGAATAAGACTTATAATGATGACTTCCATATAATCTATATGAGTCCTCACAAGGAGAAAAACCTGAGTGACTTCCTCGAGCTAGTCCTTAGCCACCTAATGGTCAGGCTCACCCCAAAACATTAGAGTTCACTATCTCTAGAACTCATTTAGTGTACTCAACCAAAATAAATCCTTTGTAGGTACTATTGATTGTAATTTCTGCTCAACGGGTGGCGGTATAGATGGTAAACTACTCAAAGGTACTATCTATTGAAAATGGCCCTCTATAGAAGAAGCATCACTCGATATATTATCCTCATGATCACATAGTTTAATTATACCTAGCTTTATTTGTAGAGGCATCCTAAAATAAAACATTTGGACCACAATAAAAGAGTATATCTAGGAATATAACTCAAGAAGTACATGGAAACAACAACCCATTCCTATATCATGGAAGCACCAAATTTGTTCTGTACAACTAGTGTCTTTATGAACCCATCAACAAACCAGTTTTCAGAGTCCTGGTGAATGGATACATCATCCACCACACCAATATTGAGGTCCTTTTCAAGAAAGATGATGTTGAAACACTTCTACACTATTTCCACAAATCCCAAAAAAATATCAAAAACTATGATCCTAATTTATAAAGAATCTTTTGATACCACATTTTTAGGACCCGGTCTGCTAGGGCCTGATCCAGGAATACCCCAAGCAAGCCTCCAGTAGGCCATACATTGGTGAAAAACACTGAGTAGGTATATACCACACATGGGAGGAATTTGATTAATATACCATTACACAAACACACATATCCAATCCCTTGTAATGATGAAATGTATAATAAATAAAACCAATGAATAAATACATCTATAATTCCACAATCAGAGCTAATCAACAATACACCGAAAGAGATAAAGGGGTAAAATACGAGCCCAACCAAAAACTGCATAGAATCCCAACATATCAGAAAGAGGGGACAACTATCAAATGCAATAATCTTGAAAATACCTCAATTATTCTTGCCAAAAATTTGATTCACATCAACCCTATCCTCCCATGACACCCTGAAAAGGGCCATTGTCTATATAAGACAGGACACATGTGATAATATCTCTTGCATTGGTGAGTATAGCAGTACCTAATAGGACACTCTGAAAACACTAAAAATGAATTAGAAAACGTATTCAGCTCAAATAAAGAATATATCAATGAAAGAAAAAGCTAGATATACTAAATAAAGACAAAATTCTTCTAGGATGTATCAATCAAATAGAAATACACAATATTTTTCTCAAATATTCTAGGTAATGCTCATTCTAGTGGAACCCACTCCATGAGACATCCTAGAAACTCATTCAAGAGGTCATGATCATCAATACCTAACAAATAAAACACACTGGTCTTTGATTATCTTGATACACAGATAGGGAATCACACCCATGACCATTAGAGGACACCAAAAACCCAATTTGGATCAACCCGCTATATTGGAGATCATATTATTATGATATTTTGAATCATACTCACATGCACTACTCTATGGGAGATAAATTCCCTTAGTAAAGAGGTCATGCAAATTCAATGAACCCCACTTATGGTATAATAAATAATGATATATGATCACACTCAAGTCTCACAAAATGATACCATAAACTCTATCTTAGAATCATCCTCCATAGGGGATCAAAATCAAGATATGTGGATGTAATGATATGATGTAACCTCAAGGGGATGGATCAACGAGACATAATCAACTGATAATATTCCAAATTGAATAAACAAGGGGCTCTAAACACCTTTAAAGAGGGTACACGACATGTACTGGGGGTACACGACATGTCTAGCCTACCCATGGTCCACCTATGTGCTTCTGTCTCACACAACATTTAAACATCCATATACATGACATGTAAGTATAAAGACATGTAAAGGTCTACTATCACCCTACACATTCTGAATATTTGTTCCCATATCCTTCTAGCCATTCCAGTATACCAACCCTTGTACACCTAGTCATGCCTGTGTACAGCAGGCTATGTTTTAGTTCAAGAATCAAAACTTATACTCTAAACATATCTTTATACCATGACCTACCTTATTATCCTCTTAGATATATCCAGATCCACCAACATGTGTCAAATGACACATGTCATGTGTCACATAGTGTGAGATCTTTTTTTCTCCACGGAAACCCTTTCTCTGTAGAAAAAGGACTACATGACATGTGTTCATAGGACCGCACATTATGTAGTCAAGAATTTACAAGAAATTATATCATGTTATACATGTTTACTAGATATTCTACCTCCCTTTCCAATTTCATCAATGGATCTAGGATCTAGTCCAACCGCATCCCTCTGTGTAACACCCCAAGATTTTGTGGATTTTTTTTCCAAATAAATTAATTTTCATTGATGTCTTGTTTTGGAATCAGTAAAACATACCTTTCACATGAAAAATAAGGATTTACATACAAGAAACACTAACTTGGTGTACATTTCACACAACACCAACTGGGATACATTACACGCAATACTATGTTTCTATAAAACATCATTTTATTTTTATAATTATTTAAACGAGATAGTTATAACTTAATCATTAAACATAGTAATATGAGTAGTAATAAATAATTTTAAAATAATTTTTATAATGTTTTTATTTAAATAAATCAAATTGATTTTGAAAAATAATTTTTTGTTATGTTTTTATATTTTAAAAAATACTATTTTCCCAAATGAACAGCTTTTCAGGTCCTTCTAGGAAAAACAATAAAATTAATTTTAGACAATTTTAAAAATCTAATTTGATAAAATAAATTTCATTTTTTAATTCATAATTTATAAATTTTTTTAGGGTGATTTTTTTGGTATTTTTGTGAGAAACCTCATTTTTTGAAGAATAATAAAAAATACTGTATTTTAGTTAAAAACTGCCTTTCTGTTTAAATAATTATTCATATTAATTTATATTTTAATTTCAGTTTTAATGTCAAAATAGATAAATTATAAATATATTAAACCATTTTTTTTCATTTTAATCATTTCTATATAGTAATTGATTATAAAAAAACTTAATTATCTTTTGAATGTTTTTAACTTAAAAACACACTTTCTTACCACGTCTTTATGATTAATGTTTAACATAATTTTCCCACTTCCGTGATTTGAATTTTTAAAAATAGAAATAAAAGTTTTAAATAATAATGATATTTATTATAATAATATCAATTTATGTTTTGACTAAAAATATTAATACAAGTGATTAAAATTAATTACAACGATTAAGGTAATAAATAAGCTTAATTAGGGACTAAACCTTAAACTTAAGGTTCTAATGAACTAGAAACTTGAAAAAAACATTGTATTCCTATATTTTAACTATATAACTTATTGGTTATAATTTAATGAGTTATTGGGATACTATTCAATTTTTTTTTCCCTATTTCATATATTGAGTAAGGAAAAAGACAAAAAAGGAACTTTCCTCACCTTTAGCATTTATAAAACAAAGATATATGAAAAAATACAATATTTTAGGTTATATATATCTTTTTGAAAATTAAATAAGTTCATTTTATAATAACTACATATTAATAATTTTTATGGATGATTTAGTTACATAAAATGCTTAAAAAATGCAAATGTAGTGGTTATTCAGTTAATAATTACCAAAAATAAATGATACTATAAATAATAAAAGTGAAGTAAATTAGTTGAATTATTAGCATTAATTATTATTTCTTATGTTAAAATATCATGTTAAAATATTTTAAATTAATATATTTTGATTCCAATACAGTTTTGATATTAATTGAATTAAAATTAAATAAATAATTTCAAAATGACATTAATGTTATTTTACAATAAATGACATTTTATTAAATGATTTAAAATTAATAAAAATAATACCCTATGACACGTTATTTTTAAGTGATAATAAATATAATATTTAGTCCATTAATAGAAAAATTTGTATTTTATAATTAAAATATTGAACCATATATAGAAAAAACTTTCTTAGCATGGTCTTAGTTAAAGTAATGTTTTTCCGCATTACATGTACTTGTTTAAAATTAATTTCCAACACACATGGTATTTTTTATTTTGAAAATTATATATATATAATAATAATTATTTGGTTATATTTTTTAAAATTAATATAACATTAATTTATTATTATAGGTTAAATTACTTATTTTAGAATATTAGATGCTTTAATAAAAACCAAAATGATAAAATTTGGGAAACATATAAGTTAAGGGAAAAAATTATAAAAATGCACTTATTTAGGGTGGTGTGGATTTATTTCAACCATGATTCACCTTTAATCCATTATTTTTTCATTTTTATGGAGCATTTGGTAAGGGAGACCTCCAATTATTGTATACATTTCGGTATTTACAAGAGTGCCACTCATCCTCCACTATAAAAGGCCTCCTCTCCTCCCACTTCCTCACACCTCTCAAACCACTTAGGTTAATCCAAGATATGCCCAATAAAATTACCAAAATATATAACTTTTTAATTGAATCCTACATTTTCATAGAAATCTATCCAAGTAAGCGCTTTGGTGCAAAACAAAAAGTGTTACCCAAAGAAGAGGTCCCATCCTTCCTCAAGATCCTTTATTTTATTTTATTTCTCCACCAACTCGAATCTCTTTATTACATGATTAAAAAAAATATTATCCTAAATATAATGAGATTTTTTTATTCTAAGGTTTAAAGTTACACTTACAAAAACTTCTATATAATTCTTAATGAACATACTGTTTATGTGTACGATGAACTACCGCCTCCTGAAACGATGATTGTTCATTTTTTCTATACTACATTTCATGGATGGGAATTATATTGGAAATTATATATATATATATATATGATATATATGATACATATTATGTATTTAATATTCTTAAATTATTTTACATCACATATATTTATACTTTCTATTTTTTTATAGAGGACAATTTCATTTGGGGATGTGTAGACTATTAACACTTAAACTTAAGTGATTTGTTCACACTATACATAGAGTATATTAAGGATGAGTATGGTGTAAATTATATGATAAATATGATATAATAATAATTATTTAATAATGGTATATGATATATATAACTATATTCCATTTAATTTCTTTCTTTTAATATGACAATAAAATGAAAATAATGTTCTCGCATACGTATGGATTACCGTCTCTATGAACAGTGTATTCCATTTCATACTTCTATATTATATATATTATTTTAATATGAATAAAATTAATATAAATTATATTTATATCATGTTTTATATTCTTTAAACCATGTTATGAGTATAAGGACAAAAAATACAACAAATTAAGACACATGTGAAAAAACAAAGTGAATATTACCTGAAGTGAAACCTTATCCTATAATTTTCAATAAGAGGGTAATATAAAGGCATAATAAAATAATATATGGTTAGATATAAAAATTTGGTTCTGTGATATATTTCTATTAAATTTATTTTTTAATGCCAGAGGTTTTAATGAGGGCGATGAGAGTCAAGACACAAGGTAAGAGTATTTTATCTAACATTTTATTTTTGTGAGATACATTTTTTAATCACCACGAATTTCATTTTTATGGTGTGTAAAAATCCCATGAATGTATTATATTATTCTTAAAATTATGTTTATGGGTATTTAAATATCAATTTGATGATATTTATTTTATGTGGGTTATGTTTTAAAAGTTTCCAAATCAGTAAAGTAACTTTGTCTCAATTTCCTTCTTTGAGACACATGCCATGTCATGAACCTATATTTTTCTATGAGGAGTATATAATTAATTTTAAAATGTTATAAAATGAATAAACTTCTTCTAATTATATTTTAAGTTTCATGTAATTTTATTCTTTCCATCATGAATCAATTTTACCAAAATGGTTATAGTTTATTGTTACAATCTCATCATTTATTGAGATTGTTTATGACTACACTTCCATCGATGAAATATTATGATACATATCTCAAGAACTCTCATTAATTTTTTACTCGATGTATATTTTTGTTATATCAATTTAATGGTACCATTTTCCTACTCTTTTTTACTTATGATAATAAAGAAAAAGTTTTATGAAATTTCAACTTTACCTCTCCTTTTGGTTGGAAGTATATATTCTTTCAAAACTATGATTTCTCAAAATGATTTAAAAATGTTTTACTTTTATCCTATGATGTTATAGAAAATTTGTACCCATGTTTTACCTTTAAAAAATTGTTTTTTAAGGAATATTCTTTTCATTTTATAATAAAGGAACTTTTCTGAACTTTTAAGGTATAAAAGTAATGTTCAACATGTATAGACATAACTTCCATCATGATAATCATTTCATTAAAGCTACCATTGTAAATTTACAAGGTAATTTTTAATGAAATTTTTTTATTCTTAATATTTTGTACATTAATTTTTTAAATTGGTTTTCAGTGAAACATTTTTTAAAAAATGTTTTATGCTTAAAAAAGTATTTTAGAAGTTTTCAATCCTTACTCATAAGTTTTCTAAGTATTTTCAATGAAATTGGTTTCAAACTGTTTTCATGTTTCTATTATACGTTTTCAAGAAAAATAATTTTCAAAATGTTTTCAATATATCTTAATATGTTTTCAATGAAAAATGTTTCCAATATGTTTTCAAATATTTTTTTATAAGTTTTCTGGTTTATTTTCATAAAAAAGGTTTTAAAAAGGTTTTATGTTTTAAAGAGACCTTTTCAATAATGAAAGTATATTTTCTTTAAGAAATGTTTTTAAAAGAAATTTCAAAATTATTTTCCATCTAAGAAGACATTGGTTGATATCACTTATTCTATTTTAGTAAACTATTCAAAGGTTCTATTCATATTATTTCTATGAATGGTTTATGTTTTTATGAAATAATATTTATGAGACCTATTTCTATTTCACATGTTATATGTTTATGAAAACTGGTTCTATTTCATGGGTTATATTCTTATGAAACCCTCTAATTTTCAGAAGTTATTCTTTGATAAAATGGTTATCAAACATATCTATTTTCTATAGGTTATGATATGATGAGATGTTAATGATACCAATTTCATTTAATGGGTTATCACTTGATTTTTATAATCTTCATCTCTTTTCATGGGTCATGATATGATGAATGTTTTGTGGCACATATTTTTATGATTTTATTATGTTAGAGGTGGGACCTATATCTCCCTTAAAGTAATTGAGTAATGATAAATTTTTTATAAGCTCAAAAGGTACATGGAAGGGTAGACCAAGACCAAAATAAAAGTTTAAATAGGAGGTAATCCCATGCCCGAAACAAGAGGGTACACGGGAGGGAATCCCAATATAGAAACAAGAGGATGCAAGGGAGGGTATCACAATCCCAAAAAACGAGGGTACATGGGAGGGAATCCCATGCCCGAAGAAGTTACACAAGTGATTATCCCAAGCCTAAAATTCTATAATGGTTTGGGTAGGAATCCTTGACATAAGGTTTTTATATGCTTATGTGTATTCCACAATTATATGTCTTACTCCTATGATTTGATTTCATGGATTATGTTCTTTATTTACTCATGATTAATTTCTTATGAAATACCATGATTTATACCATGATTCATATTTCTGATCTTATGTTAGGTAGGGTATGATATTTTAAATTTATGATAATGTTCTCATATCCCTATTCTCATGTTTATGCTTACATGTCTCCCTTTTTTACCCTTACTGAGCATATGTTCTCACCCCTTCTTTTTTCATTCCATAGGTTATGAGTTTATGTATTATGTTTGATGTGTATAAGAAGGGTTCTAGTCAAGAAGAAACTGGTGCGATATATTTTAGCTCATTTATGTACCAGTGTTAACATTTACATGTTTCAAAAGGAACTAAGCTAATATGATATTTGGGTGTCTATTTGTGTAATGTTTTAAGTATTCCAAAAATGTGATGTAATTTTAATGTATGAGAAGTGAATTTAATATAGTCGGTGTTAGAGTGAATTTTTATTCAACAATTAGAGACTAGGATGATAAAACTTTAGTGAGACCGCAAGGATTATTTCTAAGGATATGTTTAGGGATATCTCTAAGGATAAGTATAAGGATGAGTCAATATTTAGGAAAATGTATTGGAATCTCGGTAAAGGATAGAGTGAGTGGTTACCTAGAAATAAATACCTATAAAAATAGTATAAGTTGATGTGGATCTATCTTATATGTACCTAGGAGTAAAAACTCTAACAAGGTGTGTCGAACATGACTTAGTGTAACCTGATAGACGATAATGGGCCTTGCAACACACTTGGTTTGACACTCCTAGGGGATATGCTTTGGGAATTCACAAACTCCTAATCGACCATTATGAAGGATTTAAATATAATATTACTATTAATAACCTATAATAAAACTAAGGATTTCATAGATTAAGTATGGTGTCATAATTTAAACATCCTATAAGTAATTTTTTGATGATTATGTGGTTTTACATTATAATAAATGTTTCTCACACTATGATTTTTGGTTTTATTCAAGTAGAATGGTTAACATTGAATGTTTTTGATGTGGAAAGTATGGATAATAAGATAATTTATTTCCTAAGTGGAAATCTCATAAATATAACCCGGAAGGTGGTACGAGTATTGGTTATACTTCTGAAGATAAAGATACCTAAAATGGAATGTGAAAGGAATGTGATGTTCTTCCAGTGTTGTTTATGTTAAAAATAATAGGTGTAATAAGATTAAGGTTGAGGAACCTTAATACATGATTCAAATATCTTATTCTAGGAAATAGATATTAAGGACTAAGTTGATGAATCATGAGTAATGGTTTAAGAATAAGGTTGGATGAATAAAGTATTTATGATTTGGTATTAAAATACTATGTTATATGAACCAATAATTTTATAACTATTTTCATCATAAGTTTTCTTTAATTATTGAAAAGAAAATGTTTAATAGTGATGAAGAAATATAAAAGTGATTTCATGGAAATGTGATATTTTGATTAAGAGAAGGTAAATCTTAATAAATGTCTAAAATTAAGATAATGATGTTTGGATAAAGAAAAGTTTGATACAAATAAGTAAATTAGATGGTATAGATTATCCTGGAACGGATTATTAAAAAATTGGTCTATGTCATCAATGATGAAGTTTACAAGTTCTTGTATTTCAATAATATATCCTATAATCATTTTAAAAAGGAATAATGCATGTTTTACAAATGCATTTATAGTAATTTGGGTTATTAATTTGTTTTAAGAGAATTTATGTTGATGGTATTCACATGTTTGGAATGTTACAATCAAGAGATACCTTTTGATAAAAGGGGGATTGATGTTAATTTGATTTCACAAAATTATTTATAAAGTTTTAGAATTTCATCTTTCAGAAAGGCTATAAGGTTAACCATTTTTTTTAAGTTTAAGTTAAATTTTGGATGAAGTTTTTCAGATTAAATTATTATCACACCACATGTGGATTTATCCATATTTAATAACTTTTGATAACCTTTTTTTGTGATAAATATAGATGTAATGACCTATCATTATATTTATGGATCTCATGATATGTTAGTTCTTCAAGACTGAAATATTCACCTTCATTTTCTGGAGTAAGATATGATTTTGTAATTGATCATGTAAAAACCAATGGGTAATATTTTCAATATGGAAAGGAATGAAATTTATTAAATATATCTTCCTGTGAAAGTTTTTCAACTTAAAAAAGGCCTTGAAACCAAAAATTTTATCTGAGTACCTTTATTTAAAATCAATAAAATTTCCCCTTATATAATCACATATTTATGGGTTTTTAATTGTTGAATTTCTCCTAACCATGTTCAATATCATTCACCATTAGAACGTGATAGATGGACTTACCATCCATGTCCATGTTTTCACTTTCTACTTATGTTCTTCTATGTGGTAACTAGTTTTGAATTAATTTTTGTAACCTTTATGTTTCAAAAATTATTTTTAAAAAGAAGTTTTAATATTCATTTTTATGATGTGGGTTTATATTAAAGGTAGTTTTAATAATTAAACCTTTAATATTCCAGACAAAATTCAAGGGAGAATTTCATTTTAAGGGGGGGTAGAATGTAACACCGTGAGATTTTGTGTTTTTTTCTCGAATAAATTAACTTTCACAGATATCATGCATTTAAATAAGTAATAAATTCATTTCCCATGACACCACCTTTTATTTAACCACATTAAAAAAAGATTAAGTGTGTGTTTAACACAACACCAAGTTGGCATACGTTACACACAACATTGAGTTTCTTTGAAACATAATTTTGTTGTTATAATTATTTAAATGAGATAGTTATAAAATAACTGTTAAAATTAGTAATATAAATATTAATAAATAATTTTCAAATATTTTTTATAAAGTTTTTATATAAATTAAACATATTGATTTTGAAAAAAATATATTTTTGGTAAATTCTTTATAAGTTTTAAACACAATTTTCTCAAATGAACTGCTTTTCATGTCTTTATATTAAAAAATAATAAAAATAATTTCATACAATTTATAAATTTAATTTTATTAAATAAACTTAATTTTTTAATTCATAATATCAAAACTCGATTACGGTGAATTTCAGATATTTTTTTGATGAACTACATTTTTTGATGAATAATTAAAAATATTGTATTTTAGTTAAAAACTACATTTCCATTAAAATAATTATTAATGTTAATTTATTGTTTAATTTGTCTTTTTAGAGTCATAATATATCAATTATACATATATTAAACAAATTGAGGTCATTGGATTCATTTTTATTTCTAAATTGGTTTAAAAAAAACTTATTGAACTTTGGAATGTTTTTACTTTAAAAACCCGGTTTCTTGCCACATCTACAGGATTAGAGCTAAACATATTTACTCTATTTTGTGATTTTAATTTTAAAAAATACACATACATATTATTAATCTGTATGATATTTTTAGTTTAATAAGATAAACTTAATTTTTGACAAAAAATATTAGTGAATGTGATTAATGTAAAATTAAGTTTAATTAGGGACTAAACAATAAAATTAAGCGAAAAATGACCTATAAACTTATAAAAAATCCATTAGATACCCATATTTTGACTGTATACCTTAATTTTTTTTAATTTTATTAGTTATTGGGTTACTATTAAATAAAATTTCCATATTTCATAAGTTAAGTAAGGAAAAATACAAAAAGGGAACTTTCCTCACCTTTGAAATTTATAAAATATTGATATATGAAAAAACACCATATTTTTTATTATATATATCCTTTTTAAAATTAAATGAGTTATTTTTTTCATAATTAATTATCCATAATTTTTAGATATTATTTAGTTAAAGTTCATAAGAAATGAAAACATTGTTGTTATTTAGTTAATAATTAACTAACATAAATGATTCTATAAATATTAAAAGTTTAGTAAATTAGTGGAATTATTATCGATAATTATTTTTTAGATTAAATTATCATATTAAAAAGATGTTAAATTAATATATTTGGATTTAAATAATGTTTTTATATGTATTAAAATAAATTAAATAAATAATCTCAAAATTGACATTAATGTTATTTTATAATAAATTATATTTTATAAAATGATTTAAAATTAATAAAAATAATACCTTATAAAAAGTTTTTAAAGTGTTAATAAATATTATATATGTTCAATTAATGTATGAATTTATCTTTTATAATTAACACATTGACCATGAATATTAAAACATTGTTAACAGAGTCCTGATTTAAGTAGTGTTTTTTCACGCTATATGCACTTATTTTAAAATTAATTTCCTACACACATGTTATTTTTTATTTTGTAAATTATATATCAAAATGATAATTAATTAGGTTTATGTTTTATAACAAAATACCTCTTTAATATATTTTTAATGGTTAAATTAATTATGTTATAATACTATAAGCTTTATTAAAAACCAAAATGATAAAATTTGGGAACCATAGATGTTAAGGAAGAAAAATATAAAAAGGAAATTACTTTGTGTTGTGTGTATTTTTGTTGAAAATTATTAACCTTTAATTCCTTAGTTTTTTATTTTTGAGGCACATTAGGTATGGGATACTTCCCATTATTGTATACCTTTTGGTATTTACAAGAGTTCTACTCCTCCTCCACTATAAAAGGCCTCATCTCCTTCCACTTCCTTACACCTCTCAAACAACTTATGTTAGGAAAATATCTTCCAAATAAACCTCCCAAAATCCTTACATTCCTCTTTTAAGACTCAAATTTTTAGAAATCAATCCGTGGAAGCCCTTTGGTTAAAACCAAAAGGAGTTACCCAAAGAAGAGGTAACATCCATCCTCAAGATCCTTTCTTTTATTTTGTTTCTCCACCACCTCAAATAGACTTATTATATGTCTACAAAACAAAAACAATTATCCTAAATATAATGATATGTTTTTATGATAATTTTTACCTAAATTCACAAAAAATTTAATCTAATGGGAAACATACTGTTTATGTGTACGATGAAGCCTCACAAAACAATGATTGCTAGTTTTTATTTTACCACCTCTCCTGTCTAGGGATTAGGGTGGAAAAGATGTTTATAAATGTTATATATGATAAATATTATGTCTCTAATATTCCATAATTGTTTTACAACATGTATCTATATACATTCATTTTTTTAAATACGATAATTTAGTTCGAGAAAGTGTCGACTACAGTCCCCTCAAAGTGATGTGATTCATTCACACTCTACATGAAATGTATTAAGGAAAGATTAAGTGAAATTACATGATATATATGATTAAATAACTATAATTTAATAGTGATATATGTAATATATATACATATATGTCATCTAGTTTCTTTCTTTTAATATGATAACAAAACGAAAACAACATTGATGCATACGTATGACTTACCGTCTCCATGAATGATGTATTCCATTTCATAATTCTATATTCCATAGGTTATTTTAATAAACATATAATTAATATAACGAATATTTATATAATGTTTTAAAATTTTTAAATCATTATATTATTATAAGAATCAAACCAACAAAAAATTAAGACACTTGTGAACAAACAAAGTAAATATTACCTGAAGTGAAACCATAACATAGAATGCTAATAAGCGGGTAATATAAAATCATAATCAAACCATATATGGGGTTATATATAATAATTTTTTATAAGATAGATTTATAATAAAAATATATTTATTATACATGAGGTTTTAACGAGGGTGACGAGAGTCAAGACACGATGTAAGGGGATTTCATCTCACTTTTTTATTTTTGTGAGATGCATTCCTTAAACACCAATAATTTCGTTTTTGTAGTGTTTAAACATCACATGGATGTATTATGTTACTATTATAATTATTTTTATGGGTATTTATATATAAATTTAATATTATTTATTTGATGGGGGTTATGTTTTAAATGTTACCAAATTGGTAAAGTAACAATGTCACAATTTCCTTCTTTGACACACATGCCATGTCATACACCAATATTTTGATATGAGGTGTATATAATTCCTTTTCAAAATTTATATCTTGAATATAATTATTTTAATGATATTATAATTTTCATTTAATTTAATTATTTACATCATGAAATAATTTTACCATAATGGTAATAGTTTATTGCTACAATCTCATCATTTATCGAGATTTTTTATGATTATACTTCCATCGATGTAATATTATGATCAATATCTCAAGAACTCTCATGAATTTTCTTAGACCCTATATATTCATGTTATATCCAATTAATGGTACCATTTTTCCATTATTTTATACTTAGGATAATTATGAAAATGTTTTCATTAAAATCCAACTTCACCACTCCTTTTGGTCGGAACTGTATGTTCTTTCAAAATTGTGATTTATAAAAATGATTCAAAAAATGTTTTACTTTTTTCCTATGAAGTTAACTTTTAAATTTTTTTTAGAAAGAGTATTATAGTCATTTTTTGATCAAGAAACTTTCATGACATTTTAAGGTAAAAAATAATTTTCAGAAAGTATTGAGATACCCACCATCACGACTGTCATTTCCTTTAAGCATCCATTATAAGTTTAAAAGTTTATTTTTAATGATTTTTTCTTAATATTCAATAAATTTATTTTTTTAAATTAGTTTCAATGAAAAAAGTTTTCAAATTTTTTTTATGTTGAAAAAAGTATTTTAAACGTTTTTTATTCATCTTCATATGTTTTCGAATTATTTTCGAAGAAATGGTTTTCAAAACATTTTCATATTTCTTTTCTATGTTTTCAAGAAAAATGGTTTTCAAAAAATTTTATATCTCTCTTTATATGTTTTTAATGAAAAATGTTTCAAAAATGATTTCAAAATTTTCTTTATATTTTTTCATGTTTATTTTCAAGAAAATTGGTTTCAAAAGGTTTTTTATAGAGAATTTTTTAAATAAGAAAGGATATTTTCTTCAAGAAATGTTTTTAAAATAAATTTCAAAATTATATTCCATATAACATGACATCCCTTGATTTTACTCATTCCCTTATAAGAAATTATTCAAAGATTCCATTAATATTATTTCTTAGAATGGTTTATGTTTTGATAGAATGATGTTTATGAAACCCATTTATCTTCCATGGGTTACATGTTTATGAAACTAGTTTCTATTTCATAGGTTATATTATTATGAAACCCACTTATTTTCATGGGTTTTGTTTTGATCAAATTATTATGAAACCTATATATTTCCCCAATGTTATGATGTGATGAAATGTTTATGATACCCATTTAATTTCATGGGTTATGACTTAATGTTTATAAAACCCATATATTTTCAGGGGTCATGGTGTGATGAATGTTTTATGGAACATGTTTGTATGATTTTATTATGTTATGGGTGGGACCTATATATCCCTCCAATGCACTGGATAATGATAAATGTTTTATAAGCTCCAAGGATATATGGTAGGGCATCCCAAGCCTAAAACAAGCGGTTAATTTGGAGTGCATCCCAATACCAAAATAAGAGGGTACACATGATTAAATACCAAGCCTAAAACAAGTGGGTACATGGTATGGAATCCCAATCCGGAAAGTAGGATGGTACCCAAGAGGGCGTCCCATGCCCGAAGTAGGAAACCTTTTTATTATCCCAAGAATAAAATTTTACGATGGTCTTGGTAGGCATCCTTAACATAGTATTTTTATAAGCTTAATTTTTTTTCTTCTAAAATTCCATGTATTACTCATATGATATGCTTTCATATATTATTTTCTTTATTTACTTATGATTCATGTCTTATGAACTACTAAGAAATATTCCATGATTCATTTTTCTAATCTTATGATATGAAAGGTATGATATTATAATGTTATGTTCATGTTCTCATACCACTCTACTCATGTTTATGCTTACATATCCCCCTTGTTTACCCTTATTGAGAATCTGTGCTCTCCCCTTCATATATTTCCTTCGCTAGGTTATGAAGATATGTATTACATTGGATGTTTTTGAGAAGGGTGAAAGTCAAGAAGAACCTAGTGGGAGATAACGAAGCTCATTTATATACCAGCGTTTAGGTTTACATGTTTTTAAAGGAACTAAAATAATATGGTCTTTGGGTGTATGTTTACATAATGTTTTAAGTATTCTAAAAAATTGATGTAATGTTAATATATGAAAAGAAGGTGTCTTTATACTCTGCCTTCTATTCACTAGATTCTGACCACCAAATTGGATCAAGAAACCAAATCCATCTCCTCCATGTCACCTTGTGCCACTTTGGGAAATAAAGAACCCTCGATCTAGTATTTTTCATCCTTAAATTACCCTCTATCATTTTTTATCCCCAAAATTCATCCTCAATAAAAATCCATACCCACAGTAATGATATGATACAACAAAGAAAAGTTGCACAATGATTGAATACCAGGTATTCAATGAGAAAAGGGCCACATAAATTGTCTTTGATGATCATGAGAAGAAACTAGGGGAGAAATACATAAACCAAAAACATGAAGAATTAACCATAGTATTTTTTCATTCTGTCCTAGATCAATTTTTGAATAATGAAACGAACAAAGAAAAAATAATTAATTAATAAATAAATCATCAACAAATAAATCAATCGCCAATGCATGAATCAATTATTGTTCATGAAATTGATCCTTTTTCAATCAAGTTAAAATAATGGGATGTAATAAAAAAATTAAACATCCTACCATGAGTTTGGACCAATCCCTAATGAAGAATAGTCCCACATCACCATAGTTGGTGAGATCCATGAACTTTGTTGGTGCACAATCCTCGATATTATCTTAATACGATGTAATTTTCCAATGATCTTCCAATGTCACATCTCTAATGGATCATATTAATATGTAAGTTATGATAATAACCATAGATATTGGGCATAACTATTTTTAAAAATAGAATGATAAGTTTTGATGTCGAAATAATGAATTAAAGAAATTAAATTAATTCACTTTATTATTTGCGCCTGTAATAGCATTTTACAAAATTCCTAATAACAAAGAAGATTATGTAACACCTAGGGTAAAGGACACTGTTTCAAATAAAATATGGGATAAGATTTATTATCTAAGTCTTTTTTTGAGTTATTAATCTTTTTCATGAAAAATAAATTCATGTGAAATAAATATTTTTAATAATGTTCAAATATCAATTTTGGGCCCATTGGGCCTCAAAATCTCACACCATCTCCGCACCTAGCTCTAAAAATAATCCATAATATTATAAAGTAATAAATTAAAAAATATGAGCTGATACATAGTGTTTGGAGTATAACATCCCATGCACCAAACATAGAATCTCATGTGATAAAAATATTATCAAATGCATTGGAGGGCTATATTATTCTGAGGCCCATCTATCACTTTGATATCATGTACATGCATAAGTGTGTCACATAGATCTTATAAAAGAATACGTGGTTCAGAAATTTTAACCCCAATATTAAGGGATTTGGGTTATATATAAGTAAATTAAAAATAAATGAAGTATAGGAAAATCTTGGTGAACACCCTTTAGTATAAATGGAGACAGGTATTCACTACACAAATGTTTAGCATGGAAAATCACAGGCTACTTTCTGCTACATAATGGGTGTAAATAAAGGTTTATAAAATTATTGAATGAGAGATAAATGGATCCCTAATTATTTTTAAATCATAATTATAGTAAGAGGGATGTGTAAGAACACATCCCAACTTGATCAATTGGAAATATAAATGCATCACATAAAGAAGGTTCTTGAATAAAGAGAAGAAGGAGATGATCCCTTTCATTGAGAGGAAACTTTAAAAAACTTGGGAGGATATTATTAATATCTTGGGGGAACCTTTGGAGGACTCTAGAGAGTTAAAGTTAGATTAATTTCATCCCACAAGAGTTTTTAGTGAAGAGTAATGGGAGATTGGGTGGGATTATATAGAAAAAGAGAGGGGAAATCTTTATTAATTTACAATCATTGGTTTTAGACTCTATATGATAAAGAAATCAAAACTAAAAACCATATAATGGTTTTTGAACATGGTTTCATCCAAATAAGTGCGGGTTTTATTTTTTCATAAGTCTAATGTTGGGGAAAAACCATCTAGTTTACATTGAATCTTTTTAAGGTAGATTGTGTTTTTAGACAAAGAGGGTTTCATTAGCCACTTGAGCGGTTCTAGAGATATTTTTGACAAACTATGTTGAAAAATAATCGTGAAAAAGGAATGGATGATTTAGAGGTGATTAAAAAAGAATAGATACAAGGTGGTTCTGATTTTCAAAATTTCCCAAATTTTTGGGCTTCAAAATAAGGAAAATTGATATATGTGTTTTTGGAAAATAAAGTTGCATGCAATATTGAAGGTGGTATAGAAACTTACGCGAAAGGAATGGTTCAAGATCCAAACTATGAAAAATGGAAAAGGAATGAAGTGCAATAAAGAATGGTTAATGTGAGATAAAATGAAGTTACAAGAAAAAAACATGCATGCCCAATATGATGTAAAATAGTGTTTTTCTCACACATAGGGGATTCAGTGTGATGTGTTGAATCTTCCACATAGGGTTCAAAGATTCCTATAAATAAGAGGTGACTCCCCCTAATTTTAAGCAACCCCACACATGGAGAGAATATGATCTCTGAATCTCATAAGAATTTTCTGCGAAGGTAGTCACATGAAATAATTGTAGTTACACACAAGCTAAGGAAGTTGCGCATAAGGTTTGAATTGTGCTTAATATTGATGTTGCATGTAAGTGGAGGTTTTTCATGTAAGGAATACAACTTCTGTGAAAGGAAAAATAAGGTTTTTTCAAAAGATTAAGAGTTGACTAATACATTTTTGGTAAAGTGCTATTAATCAGTGGATGAAAGTGGGACATCAATAGAGCATGTACATATAATGGAGGATGTATTTATAAGATATAATGAAATTAAATACATGTCTATGAATAGTGATTGGATATTCTAAAGTAGCAGTGGGAACACTTTAGTTAAGAGAGCACTGTGTTTCAAAATTGTGATTGGTTGTAAACAAAGAGGGATAATGAGTTCACTCCGAACATTATAAACAACAGTGTGATTTTAGTGGATTTGTTATATCGACACATAACCATTGTATACTCATTAGATGTAGATAAGTGAGGTTGAACCAAGAAATAATTATTGTGTCTCATGCATGCTTTAATTTCTATTCATAATTTTCTATAATAAAGAGAGAGAAGATAGTTTTGTTTAACAACAAAACAAGATTAAAAAAAGAAATTTTTTTAATATGTCATACCCTGATTCATCCCCTCCCATGGTATTTGACCTAGTGGACCTAACAGTTGGTATGAGAGGGAGGTTAATATCTATTTTTCTCTTTCAATAGAGTTCATCAATCACAAAGGGATTCCGATCATCGACATGAGTAATTTTCAATTGTGGAATAATCAGATGAAAAAATAATTATCATCCATAAGAATGGTTATCTTCACAGCAGCGATGCATGGTATTTCAGCTGATATCAATAGTGTTTTTTATTATAATCTGAGAGAAGGTAATTGGATGCTAACACAAAAATAATTAGTGCTTTATAGGGATAACTATACAATGAAATATACATGAAGGCGATTTAATGTAAAATGTCACTTGCCTTGTGGTAAAATGTATTATATATATATAAAGGTGGTTCAAAGGTTAGGGAGGTAAAGATAAAGGTTTTGTGATACAAGTACATAGATCTAAGAAAGAACCCAAATGTTCTTATTGATACATTATTTGATAGGGTAAATATTGTATTGGAATACATGCAAGGTCTTAGAGAAATCATTGAAGATATAAATATTGTGAAGCATATCTTGAGGAAACTTCCACTTCAGTTCAATCTGAAAGTTTCAGTTTTGGAAGATGATGATCTTAAAGAGACGACACTGGATAACTTTAATAGTACCCTGATTGCATATGAAATGAGAAATGATGATAAAGATGTTGTGGAAAAGTGGAATTTTAAAGAGGTTGCATTCAAGACCATGAAGAATATCAATATTAAAGATTATTAGGAATAAGAATAGGAAGATGAGGTGATGTCATTACTTTAGTCAAATCTAAAAAAGGGAAAACGAATGTTCAAGGGGAAACTTCCACTTTCATGATTTAGATGTGGAAAGGTTGGTTATCTTATTGTAAGGTCTCCAACATGTTCCAAGAAGATGATAAGAATGAGGTTGAAATTCCCATGAAGAAGTCTTTAGCCTCTATGAAGGGTAAGAAATTGTTCAAGAGAAATTTATTTAATAAAAAGAATATTCTTTCAAAATAATGTGATTGTTCAGATGAATCTGATGGTGAAGAGGTTGAAGAGATAGATAACTACAAATATTTTGGAGAAAATTATTTGGTGGAAGTCTTAGGAAACACTCGGAAAAGAGAAGAGAGTGAAAATGATGAAGAAGAAGTTCAAGGAAGAGTTAACTAAAAAGATAAATCAAAACCTTCTCTTCAAGAAATAGTTGTTTAGAGATCCAAGAAGAAGAAATACAACAAAGTGGTTCATGATGACAAACTCTACATGCAATATTAGTATGAAGAGAAGTCTGAGTTAATTGAATAAATTGAAAATCTTAAGTCTTCATTACCATTATAATCAGAAATATTTAGTGATCATAAACTTAAGGTTGAAGAACAAAAAAGGGAGATCTATTATTTGAATAAAATAGTAATAGATCAAACCAAATGCATTGAAGAACTTGAATAAGATGTTTTCAGAATGTAGAAAATGGTTACGGACCAAGAAAAACTCACGAATCCTGGTGTGACATTAGGGATGCAGATCATTCATAAGAAAAAAAAGTGGGAAGTGGAGAATATATGGATAATAGAAAAGACGATACAGTCAAATCTAAATGATAAGGCTATTATGGGTCTTGATAAAAAATAGAAATCATTCATAGTTGAAGTCAGACAACAAGCTCTAGTTTTGTGATTGAAAGTTGATTTGGGTACGAAGAAGAATTAGAAGATTTAGAGATCCCAAGGGTGAACTTACAGTATAGAAGTAACACACATGAATACTATGGAAATATGGGATATTCAAAAAATGTGTATTCAATATTCAAGATATATTAAATGGAACAAGAAAAACATTGGCAACCGAACGAAGATCAATAATCTAGAATATGTTTCTTGGGAAACTATTTTTGGTGCAAAAAATTTGGGAACATGGATATTTATTGTACATTAACCATTCAGAGGAATGTTCCAAAGTATAATCAAAGGAGGATCAAGTAGTAAATAAATGAATCAATAGGTGAGTTGAAAACACAAAATAGATTTTTAGTTGTGAAGGATGAAGTTGGTCCATCATATTCTGAATAAGTTCAATTTCTTCAATAAATACCTAGTATTAATTAAAAAATGTGGATGAAGTAGAAGATATATGAGAAGGTTGTGGTTTCTGAAATTTCCCTTAATGAATCATATCATTATAGGGTATGGATCCTTGATAACGGTTTCACATCCTATATGATAGGGAATAAGAATCTTATTAAAGGAATAAAATATTACAAAGAAGGATTTTTCATGTTTGGAAATGATGAAGGCATGAAGATAATTGGCTCAGGAAAGGACAAGTTTGGGGGAAAATAAATGAGACGTGTTGATGTCTTAGTAGTATAAGGGCTCAGTCCAGATCTACTTAGTGATAGTCAAATATATGAATCAGGTCATTCTATAATATTTACATAGAAGATTTGTATCATCAAAGGAAGATATGGTTTAGTATTTCTATAGGGGAAAAGAACAAAGGGAAATCTATACCATGTAAGTGGGGATGAAGATACGAGCTTTTTTTTATAGAGATAAAGAAAACAAGTTATATAATAAATGACTGGGTCATCTATGGAAACCATCCTTGTAAGATATATAAATGTGTGATGTAGCTAGAGACCTACCTAAGCTATCAAATGAACGTACTCATACATTCAACGCATGTCAAAAAGTAAGATTATCATAATTATGTACAAGGAAAAGGAAAAAATTCAATAAAAATGCTTTAATTAGAGAAAAGTAATGTGTATGGACCTATCTCACAAAGATCCATTAACAGAAAGAGATATCTCATTCCTTTTATTGATGATTATAGAAGAATTAAATGGTTATTTTTCATTTCCAAAAAGTATGATGTGTTCAGTTTCATAAAACAGTATCCGAGGGAATATGAAAGAATAATTGGGTAGAAAATTCTGAAGTTTCATATTGATAATGGTAAAGAATTCACAAACAGTCAAGTGGAGGACTATCTTGAAAAACGTGTGATAAAGAATCAAGTTTCATTAGTGATAACTCTTTAATATAATGGTGTGTTTGAGATGAGAAATCAGATTATCATTAACATTTCCAGAACTATTCTTATTTAAAAGGACATTTCAGAGAAATTCTGGAAAGATGTGGTATTAACATCAGTCTTCATTTATAATTGGGCTCTGTTGTGTCTGAATGATGGAAATACTCTATATGAGATGTGGTACAGAAAGAATACAACATTAAAATAATTTCAAATCTCTGTAAGTAAGTGCTTCATTATCAATAAATAAAAACATATAAAATTTGTATCATGTGGAGATGAGGGGATATTACTTGGTTACTCAGGAAAAATTAAAGCATCTAAATGATTTAATAAGAGGCTAGGAAAAGTAGTTTAAAGGAATGATGTCACTGTAGTGGAAACTGAAGATATTATTCAACAACACAGTGAAAAGTTTCCTGATGAAATTTGTGAAGTGGAAAGCAACATAGGGGGATAAAAAGAGATATATGGTGATTCAAAAGAAGACACTGATTATTAATAAGAGGAATTAAGGTCTATATATTTGAATAATCCAAAGAGTCTAGATAAAATTAATAGGCCAAATATCATTGGTGATCAGATAGAGCTAGTTCAAACAAGAAAAATGAAGTCACTATAGAAAAAATATTTCCTATCTTAGGTAAAGCCCAAATGTTTTGCTGATGTAGATGAAGATGAAAACTGGGTTCAGGCTATGCAGAAGTACTAGACCAGATTGAGAAAAATTAGACATGGGAGATTTTCTTGAGGCCAATAGATAAGATTTTCATCGAGGCTAAATGGGTCTTTCATAATAAGATTAATAAATATGGTGAATTGATTTGAAATAAAGAATTAATAATGTGTAAAGGGTACTCCTATATAGAGGGAATTGATTTTGATGAGACATTTTCACCTATTGTAAAGATGGAGAAAATCCGATTATTCATGGCCATTGTAGTGCAAATAAATTTCAAAGTTTTCCTGATGGACGTGAATTAAAAATTTCTGAATGGGGTTCTAGAAGATTATGTTTATATTGAGAATCCAAATGGATTTATCATTCATAATTATGAGAATAAATTTTTTCGGCAGAATAATGTGTTATATGGGTTGATTCAAGCACCAAGAGCATAGTATTCAAGACTTGATCAATATTTGAAGAAGCTCAGTTTTCATTGTGGCGGAGTTGATTACATTATTTTAATAAATAATAATTGTAATCAAAGGATTATGGTGATGGTTTATGTCTATGAAATAATATTTGGTGGATTAGATTAATCAAAATGTAGCAAGTTTTCAAAATTCTTGAATAGTGAGTTCGAAATTTCAAAGATTGACGAACTGACATTTTTCCTTGGTATACAGGTGACACAAGGATGGAATTTAACCTTAATTTCTCAATCCAAATACACCAAGGTGGTTTTGATTATATTTGGAATGAAAAATTCTAAAGAGATGAAAAATGTAGTTTCTACCTAGACAAAACTATCAAAACATGTTGATGGAAAGGTAGTTAATATTATAGAATATAGGAAAATCAGTGGAAGTTTACTATAATTGATAGTAACAAGACCTAATATTGTTTTTCCCCATGCCATGTAATGAGATATCAATAAAATAAAATATAAAGCCACATGATTTACAAAACAAATACTTTGGTATATTAAGGAAACTGTGGATTTCAGTTTTATGTACAATAGAAAATCTCAGCAAGAGTTATTGGTATATACAGATACAGATTGGGTCAGATCAGTAGATGACATAAAATCATTTTTAGGTGGTTCATTCTGTGTTGGTGTACTGTGTATTACTTATATGAGAAACTAACATGATTTCATTTCATTTAGAACCATTGAAGTTGAGTATATTGCATCCACTCAATATTGCACATAGTTATTGTGGATGAAACAACAAATTGATGATATGAGCGTTTAAGGCAAGCCTTTGATCAAAATCCATTGTGATAATTTGAGTGATATCAATCTTAGAAAAAATCTAGTCCATCACTCAAGTACCAAGCACATGATATAAAATATCATTTTATTATAGAAGATGTGGAACAAGGTCTTGTGATGTTGGAGTATGTGCTTATATAACTACAGGTTGCAAACATTTTGACAAAATACCTACCCAAAGAAAAATTTGAGAGGAATTAACTAGATCAGGAGTTTAGTTGACTCAGGACACTTGAAAAATCATTGATGTGGGATCCCCTCTCCCTGAGTTTTGGTGTGTTTTTCCTAATGTACTAATTTGCGTTATTTATCTTGTTACAGAACACAAAGGAGTGACCTTTGGGTTTGTTGAAAAAGGGGGAGAAAGTGTGTCTCTTTAAGGGGGAGAAATACTAAAAAAGAAAAAAATGAATTATTCAAGACAGATGTATAAGCTGATAGGTGGATCTGTAAGATAGGGGTAGTATATCATGAAAGTTAGATAATATGATGGGGGGAGTGATATGATGAGAATTCTTGATGTTATGATGAAAAAATCATAGCTTAGCTTAGACAACATTAATAATTCCAAAACATGAGAACCCAAAAAGAGAGATAAGGGGGAGTAATAAATCTAATGATTCTAGTAGTGATCGATCAATGAAAATATATCACGATAGTTGATGTTCTTGATGAAATCAGTTGATTGGTTTTAGGAATCTGTGTCAGGAATGAAGTGATTCATCAGTGAACTTTTCATCATACTCTTGTTTCTCATGATGAGTATTTATCAAGTGGGATTAGAGTTTTTATGGAGTAAATATTTTATCGTTATCTAAATCTCACGATTAAAATGATGGTAGGATATGGATTAAGCTATAAAGAGGTATCAATTTATGAATGATTTGTCAAAAAACCCATAGAGAGAGATTGTTGGGAAAAAAATCCCTCAAGGTAACATTGAATCATTTTTGGGTTGATTTTGTTTGTTGAAAAAGAGGGTTTCCTTGGTTAGTTGTGGTGTTTTAGAGATATTGTTGAAAATCTATGTTGAAAAAGAACCATGACTAAGGAATGGATGATCTGGAGGTGATACAAAAAGCACAAATAGAATGTGGTGTTGTTTTCTAGTGTTTGGAAAATTTTTGTGCCTTAAAATGAGGAAAATATAGATATGTGTTTTTGGAAAAGGTTGTTGAATGAAAGATTGAAGTTTATATGGAAAATTTCATGCAAGGCATGGTTTAATATTAGAATATTGAAAAATGGAAAAGGTAAGAAGTGTGAGAAAAAATGGGTAGTGTGAACGAAAGATGAGTTTGTTTGAAAGAAACTTGCACAACCAATGCAACGTCAAATCAAGTTTTTCACTTACAAAGGGGATCTTGTGTGACATGTCAAATCTTCAATTAAGGGGTCAATTATTCCTATAAATAAGAGGTGACACACCTAATTCAAAGAATCTAAACACTTAGAGAGAATCTGAGCTTTGGATCATGTAAGAATTTCATGTGAGGGAAGTTGCATGCAAGGTAAAGAAGTTGCACTTAAGATTGGAGTTGCATAAAATATTGAAGTCGCACGTAAGAGGAGGTTTTTCATTCAAGGAATAAAACTTATGTGTAAGGAGAAATAAGGGTTGCATGAAAGATTTAGAGATGCCCAACACATTTTTGGTAAAGTGGTATTTATCATTGGATGAAAGTAAGACATCAATAGAGAATCTACATACAGTAGAAGATGTATTCATTATAGATAATGAAAGGACCTAAAAGTATATAAATTATGAGTGGATCTTCAGAAGAAGCTATGATCAGACATTAGTTGAGAGATCAGTGAGCTTTCAAATTGTGATTGGCTGTAAACCACGAGGGATAATGAGTCTGCTCTAAACTTTGTAAATAATAGTGCACTTTTAGTGGATTTGGTACATCAGCACATTGTTGATGTTGTTGGAGTTGGTGGTCTAGAACCAACTACTTTGTACTTTATTCATTAAATAAAATCCTTATCACATATTTATTGTTCTTCTGCGTGACATGTCATGTGATAATGTCCTAAGGACAGCTGTTACATTAAAGGGTCGTAGCGGATCCCTGCTATGATGAGAACCCGGAAGTGCCATAACACTGTTCTTGAATGTATGTTCTATGGCAGGATGATATTATTTGAGGGACAAAAATAATACAGGTCATTAGGGGTGAGGACTCATAAAACATTGAGGCACCTTTTCATGGTGTGCGCCCTTGGTAATATCCAGGAGGATATTATGAGTACGAGACCCGCCATTAGGAAATCCACATTTCATAGTGTCATTGGATGTTCCTTTCTTGGAACATGTGTATTGATCCTTAGAATTTAAGATTATTATTAATGGGTATTACAACTCGCGCACTTAGATGTATTGACAAAAACTGTGATGACACACTGTTCGCAGTGAGGTAGGATACGTTGGGTGCGTCACGAGTAATACTGCATTAATAGATAATGCGAGAAAGGATTTGTCCCTTCTGTTCCATAACGGAAGTAGATATCTTAGGCCCTTTTATGGAATTGATATAGCCTAAATAAATCCATGTCCATGGTAAGGTATGGGAAAGTTCAATTCCGGGACGTCAAATAAAGAATAATCAGGCACATGGGTTGATGGAACTAGCATGCAACCCGCTTGATTGGAGATATCGAGACAAAGGGATTATATTACACGGTAAGCGTTCGTAGGAGGTAACACTTCATTGCAGAGTTAACTTCTTTCTCTATGGGAGCCTTGGCGTGTTTCTAGACGCTAACCTTGGACTTTAGGCAGGCTCAACCTAATGCCACTGAGAAAGAGGCCTAGAGGGTCACACACTAAGTGTGTCCATGTATCTCAGTTAAATATTAATTTAACAAGATAAATAAATATTATTCCCGACTGTGGTTTAATAATTATTTAAGGATGTCTGATCACATTTATTTTGACACTAGTAATTCGAGAGAATATATTGTGGACGAAATAATATATTTATTAGCGAGTAATGCAGTTAAATTTATTTAAGAAATAAATAGTCATTACTCAAGGTCTAATAAATGTGGTGGAGAAAAATGGAAAATAAAAGTACAAACCGTGTATATTAAATATACACGCCGTGTAGTTTTATGGAAAACAAGTACATGCTGTGTATTAATTATTACACGCCGTGTAGTTTTTCCAGTTGGGATTTTGAGGATTTAATATTATTTTATTAAATTATATTAATTATAATCAGCGTGGGCGCATTTCAAGGAATTAATACTTCGACATGGGGGGGGGTTTCAATAAGAGTTAATGAAATAAATAAAATGCGTAATGCGTTTATTTATTGTCATAACTCTATTAACCTCAAACATGATTATAAATATCCTCACAACCCCAACATTTTGAAGAGCCATTGGTTGTGCACAACGGATTTGGAAATACTCTCAAGCCAAGAGAGAATTCTCTTTCCACCAAGAACGCCCTCAAATTACGAGAGAAAGATCCTCCACCGGATCAAGGCGGTCAAAGGCGGATATCGCAAGCGAAGGTTCTTCTGTGCTAGCACTCGAAGATCCCTTCAGCGACGTCCGGAGATACGTGACACACGTGTGGATCACCGCTAGAGGAATCCTACACTTGGATTCTACGACGCAACGACGGATCACCGAATCGTGACTGGACACATCAACGAAGAAAGAATTCCAAAGAGGTAATTATTATGCATTAATTAAATTAATTATAATCAACATATGATGATCCTCCTCAAGGGTTCCAGGACTCTTCTTTTCTTTTCGTTCTTCGTTCTATTCTGAAGATTCAGCGTTTTATATCGTGACAGATCTCGGATTGAACGTTGTTTAACGCTAAAATTAAAGTTGGGAAAACCCACTAACGTGCTTCCGCTGCGCCCGGAACCTACAAGTGGTATCAGAGTGGTCATATCGTTGGTTATAATTATTTAGTTTTTCGTTGGTGATTTACGCATTTAATAATTTAGTTATTTCAATTCATGTTTAATCGTTCTGAAAATCTGAATCTTGAGATCTGTTCTTCCTCCCTCGTTTCTCGTTCACCTCACAGAAACAGATTTTTCTTTTAATTTTGATTAAAATAAAGTAGAGGAACTCATTCGGAGGAGCCAAAAATTTCGGGTCGTATAACACCATAATACACGGCGTGTATTCATAAGTACACGCCATGTAGTCTAGGTTCAATGCATTGACTGATCCGCCAAATCAGGCCGTGTATTGGATTCTTTCTAAGAATTTAAGACACCATGTTTTGACCAGAAACAGGTGGCACACAGTTTCCGGAATACACGCCGTGTGGTCCAATGAACACGGCGTGTAGTCCCTTCAGGTTAGGGTTGGGTCATGTACTCCGTACACGGCTTGCCCGACTGGAAACCGTCTAACGTGGAAACTACACGGTGTGTGTCCCACTGTACACGCCGTGTACACTGAAAATTTCCGAAGTACATTAACACGCCTTATCCCCGGGCGTGTACATCAGATGGACGGTGAAGAAAAGTACACGCCGTGTAGTCGGAACTACACACCGTGTACTCACCCAAATTACGCAGATTTATTAAATTTTATTATTATATTATACAAACCCTTGAGGCATGTACCATGGTGCATGCGTAAAGATGAGGCACAACACGTGATAGGTGTTTTATATATATGTGTTTAATTTAACATGTGCGTATTAAATGGGAATTCACCGAGTTTCCTCCAAGGTACAAGTTACGTACAAGGATAATTTTAAATGATTTTATTTGTTTAAAATTATGATGGATGAGAATCTCAAGGAAATTCAGAAAATTGATTTAAGATAAAAGGATTGATTAATTAAAGATAATTAATTGATTCGAGCATGATTTATCTTAAATAAGAACGATTAAATAATTGAATTCTAGTTTTATTTATGCGTAAATATCGTTGCATGTATGGATGATCATGAGCTAGACCGAGACCTTTGTATGAGAATGGTTTCTTTTAATTTATTTATTTAAATTAAATTTGTTGTCCTGTGAGCCATATCCTCATCAATATGTAGGGCCTGCGCGCCCAAGGATTATTTTATGTAAAAACCACTTTTTACCCCTCACCGACATGTGAGATAAATTCATATGTAATGGATGGAGCTCCCAAGCTAGTGGAGGCAGCTCAAGTCAGGAGCCCAGGTGAAACCAATCCATGGAGATACAAAGGTGGACAGGTGGAAAGCTGTAGACACGAACCTGAAAGGTTCAAGGTGTTTCTCCCCTAGGTCTTGGGTTAGTTTATCAACCGCTAGATAAACTAACCAATAGAAAATCTCATGATCATACCATTTATTTTATTTCTGTCAGTTGCATGGTTTATTTATTGTGGGTGTGTTGTCACGATCACACAATTAATGTATTAAATGAGCATGCAAGATGGAACTAAAATAAAATTGGCTTATACGTAAATATTATCTTAGACATGGTTAATCACTTAAGTATATCCCACTTAATATTAAAAATAATGTAATCAAAGATAATAAAATGGTAATTTATGTATAAGGATAAAATCCCTCAAGATAAATATTAAGTCGGCATATCCTTCCATAATATTGGTTAGAATCGAACCATAGTTCAAAGTGCTTGACCAACCCTAGTTGGGGTGCTTTTAATTATCGGGGAATTCTAATTTAAGGTTTTGGGTTGACTTGACTTGGTTCACATCAAGGGTTGACTTCCACAGCAGGACTTGGTGTGACCAAGAGGCGAAGGTTGAGGAAATACAAAAAAGGATTTCAGGATTGGGGAGTCCACTCAGTGGATCAAGGAACTGCGAGTTAATGCAGTTGGCATTTGGAATGCCTACCTAAAACCCTTCAAGTTGCTTGACCAGCCCTAGTTGGGGTAATGAGAAGGGCAATATGGATCCTTGCCACTAGAATATTCATGTAACAGAATATTCTAAAGTCAATGGTGAGGGCTATTGGATTTCAATAAAATAGTGGGAGACTAATAAGTATTAATTTATTTGTCTCAATTTTTATAATAAAGTACTAAACCGTTGCTCATCTTAATTTGTAGAAACGACAAGAAAATGACTTCAAACAAATCATTGCGCACCATACTCGAGAAAGAAAACCTTCTCACCGGCACCAATTTCCAAGAGTGGCAGAGGCGTTTACACGTCGTCCTTCACCATGAAAGGAAATTATATGTGCTGGAAGAGACTATTCCAATTGCGCCTGGGAAAGAGGCTAGTGATGAGGAATTATCTCTCTACATGAAACACATGGATGATGCCACAGATGTCCAGTGTTTCATGCTATCGGCCATGTCTAATGAGCTCTTGAAGCAACATGAAAACATGGATGCATATAGCATGATTTCTCACATTAAAGATCTCTACCAAGAGAAGGCGAGACATGAGAGGTATGATATCTCCAATGCTTTATTTACCACGAAGCTTGGAGAGTCTGCGCCAGCTGGGCCTCATGTAGTCAAGCTTATTGGCTATAATGAACGCTTGGATATCTTAGGGATTAAATTCCCGGATGTGTTGCGTACAGATCTCATCCTATCATCACTGCCCAAGACCTTCTCTAGCTTCATTGTTAACTATAACATGAGCGGTAATGAGAAGAGTCTATCGGAGCTTCTGACCTTGATTCGCCAGGTAGATAAGGACATGGGGCGTGACAAACCCGCGGTCCTTATGGTGAACAAGAAAAGGAAGGACAAGGCAAAGGGGACAAAGACTTATAAACGGCCTGAATGCCCTGAGCACCGTCCCTCTAAGAAGGGGAAGATCCAAAAGCAGGGCAAGGAATGGGAGGCAGTGTGTTTTGCATGTGGCAAGCAGGGCCATTGGAAGAGGAATTTCACCCAGAAGCGTGGGGACGCTAAAGGTGCGTTCTTTATCGAGTGCAATCTTTCTATTTCTACACATTGGGTATTAGATAATGCTTGTGGGGCTCAAATCTGTATTCAAATGCAGGAACCAAGTAGATTTAGAAAAATTTCCAGAGGAGAGGTGGATCTTCGAGCTGGAAATGGCGCAAGGCTGGCTGCGTTGGCTATTGGCGACTATCACCTCTCATTGCCAACTGGCATGATTTTGGTTTTACCAAACTGTTATTTTGTGCCTAGTGTTAACAAGAACATAATTACTGTGTCTTGTTTGGATATGGATGGATTTATTTTAAAGTTTGGAAATAAGGGTTGTCTCTTTTATAAGAAAAACGTATGTTATGGTATGGAACATTCGAATAATGGTTTGTATGTATTAAATTACGAAAACCAAGTGTCGGCAAACGATAACGAAACAAACTCACATGACTCATACATCACCCAGTTATGGCATCACCGCCTTAGTCATGTGAATGAGAAGTGCTTGACAAAGCTCTGCCAAGATGGCTATTTAGACTCTACTGAGCTAAAACCACTTGATATATGTCACGCTTGTTTACAAGGAAAAATGACCAAGCCTTCTTTTGGCGGACAAGTTTGAAGGGCCACAGAGCTTCTAGGATTGGTACACACAGATGTGTGTGGACCATTTCCAATAGAAGCTAGAGGTGGATATTCTTACTTTATTACTTTTACTGATTATTTGAGTAGATATGTCTATGTCTACTTAATGAGGTATAAGTCAGAGTCCTTAGGGAAATTTAAGGAATTCAAGAATGAAGTAGAGAATCAACTTGGTAAAAAGATAAAGAAGCTTTGATCGGATCGAGGTGGAGAATATCTGAACCAAGAGTTCATCGATCTTCTACAGGAGTCTGGGATTCTATCTCAGCTCACTCCTCCTTATACACCACAGTGGAATGGTGTTAGTGAAAGGAAGAACGGAACCTTGTTGGACATGGTGAGGTCGATGATGAGTCATGCGGATCTTCCACTATCCTTTTGGGGATATGCATTAAAAACTGCAGCATACACATTAAACCGAGTACCAACTAAGGCAGCAAATGGAATTCCGTTCGAGTTATGGAATGGAAGGAAACCCACTTTGTCGCACACACGTGTATGGGGATGCGAGGCATTTGTTAAGGCCTTCTTAGGAAACAAACTAGTACCCCGGGGCACGAAGTGTATCTTTATAGGATATCCCAAGGAAACTGAAGGATATTACCTATATAACCCCTAAGACAAGAAAGTGACTGTCGCCAGACAATCCATCTTTCTTGAGAGGGAGCACATCCTCAAGAAGGATAGTGGGAGCAAGATTGACTTCGACGAAGTTGATGCTCAAGATACACAGGAGTTGGTATAGGAACAAGTTCCACAGGTCCCTGTGGAAGAGGTTCCAGAAACACCAGTACTGCGTAGGAGCTCAAGAGAGGTAAGGGAACCAGAGAGTTTTGGTTTCCTAGTCACCGAGGATGGTGAATCATTATTGTTGGACAATGATGAAACTCTCTCCTACATGGAAGCAGTAGAAATATTAGAAGCTGAAAGATAGCTAGAAGCTATGAATTCTGAGATGGATTCCATGTATCAGAACCAAGTTTGGGTTCTGGTCGATGAGCTAGTTGATGTAAAGCCTGTTGGATGCAAATGGGTATTCAAAAGAAAGCTGGACATGGAAGGTCATGTTAGCACCTATAAAGCAAGGCTAGCGGCTAAAGGATTCAGACAACATCAAGGAATTGACTATGATAAAACCTTCTCGCCAGTTGCCATGTTTAAATCCATAAGAATCATACTTGACATAGCAGCTTACCATGACTACGAGATTTGGCAGATGGATGTCAAAACAACATTCCTTAACGGGAACCTTCAGGAAGATGTCTATATGACACAACCAGAAGGGTTTGTGACACCAGGTGAAGCCAACGGGTTTGTAAGTTGGAGAAATCTATTTATGGATTGAAGAAAGAATCCAGGTCATGGAACATTCGATTTGATGAAGCCATAAAGGAATTTGGTTTCATTAAGAACGAATGTGAGCCATGTGTTTATAAGCGGTATAATGGGAATGAGGTCGTCATCCTAGTGGTATATGTTGATGACATATTACTTATTGGAAACGACGTACCAGCCTTACAGCCAGTTAAGGACTGGTTGAACAAGTGTTTCTCCATGAAGGACTTAGGAGAAGCAGCCTACATTCTAGGGATCAAGATCATTCATGATAGATCCAAGAGGCTTCTTGGACTAAGTTAGGGTACATACATTGGCCAGATACTAAAGAGATTTAGTATGAAAAAATACAAGAGGGGATTGGTTCCAGTGTCACATGGCTTACATCTTTCTAAGAAAATGTGTCCCCAGACACAACAGGAGAAAGATAGGATGAGCAAGATCCCATATGCTTCGGCTATATGATCCATCATGTATGCCATGTTATGTACCAGGCTTGATGTTGCCTATGCACTGAGCATGGTAGGCAGATATCAAGCAGATCCAGGAGAATAGCATTGGACTGCTGTTAAGACTATCCTTAAGTATCTGAGAAGAACTAAGGATATGTTCCTGGTATATGGAGGAGACAAGGAGCTTGTCATTAGCGGGTATGTTGATGCTAGTTTTCTAACAGATCATAATGATCTGAAGTCAGAATCTGGATATGTTTTCTGTCTCAATGGAGGAGCTGTGAGCTGGAAGAGTTCAAAGAAGCCAGTTGTCGCCGATTCTACAGTGGAGTCCGAGTATATAGCGGCTTCTGATGCAGCCAAATAATCCGTTTGGATTTGGAACTTTGTCCAGGAGCTTGATGTGGTGCCTAGCATTAAATATCCCATTACATTGTATTGTGATAATACTGCAGCGGTGGCTCTTGCAAAAGAACCAAGGTCACATCAACGGACAAAGCACATACTCTGGAAGTATCACCTCCGGAGGGATTTCTATCAAGGGGGTGAAGTTGCAGTGAGCAAAGTATCCATGGAAGAGAACATGGCGGACCCCATGACTAAAGGCCTATCTCAGCAGAAGCATGAATATCATGTGAGATCTAGCGGGTTAAAGGTTGTTAGCAGTTGGCTCTAGTCCAAGTGGGAGTCTGTTGGAGTTGGTGGTCTAGAACCAACTACTTTGTACTTTATTAATTAAATAAAATCCTTATCACATCTTGATTGTTCTTCTGCGTGACATGTCATGTGATAATGTCCTAAGGACAGCTATTGCATTAAAGGGTCGTAGCGGATCCCTACTATGATGAGAACCCGGAAGTGCCATAACACTATTCTTGAATGTATGTTCTATGGCCAGATGATATTATTTGAGGGACAAAAATAATACAGGTCATTAGGGGTGAGGACTCATAAAACATTGAGGCACCTTCTCATGGTGTGCGCCCTTGGTAATATCCAGGAGGATATTATGAGAACGAGACCCGCCAGTAGGAAATCCACATTTCATAGTGTCATTGGATGTTCCTATCTAGGAACGTGTGTAATGATCCTTAGAATTTAAGATTATTATTAATGGGTATTACAACTCACGCACTTAGATGTATTGACGAAAACTGTGATGACACACTGTTCGCAGCGAGGTAGGATACGTTGGGTGCATCACGAGTAATACTGCATTAATAGATAATGCGAGAAAGGATTTGTCCCTTCTGTTCCATAACCGAAGTAGATATCTCAGGCCCTTTGATGGAATTGATATAGCCTAAATAAATCCATGGCCATAGTAAGGTATGGGCAAGTTCAATTCCGGGAAGTCAAAGAAATAATAATCAAGCACATGGGTTGATGGCACTAGCATGCAACCCGCTTGATTGGAGATATCGAGAAAAAGGGATTATATTACACGGTAAGCGTTCGTAGGAGGTAACACATCATTGTGGCGTTAACTTCATTCTCTATGGGTGCTTTGGCGTGTTTCTAGACGCTAACCTTGGACTTTAGGCAGGCTCAGCCTAATGCCACTGAGAAAAAGGCCTAGAGGGTCACACACTAAGTGTGTCCATGTATCTCAGTTAAATATTAATTTAATAAGTTAAATAAATATTATTCCCGACTGTGGTTTAATAATTATTTAAGGATGTCTGATCACATTTATTTTGACACTAGTTATTCGAGAGAATATATTGTGGACGAAATAATATATTTATTAGCGAGTAATGCAGTTAAATTTATTTAATAAATAAATAGTCATTACTCAAGGTCTAATAAATGTGGTGGAGAAAAATGGAAAATAAAAGTACACACCGTGTATATTAAATATACACACCGTGTAGTTTTATGGAAAACAAGTACACGCCGTGTATTAATTATTACACGCCGTGTAGTTTTTCCAGTTGGGATTTTGAGGATTTAATATTATTTTATTAAATGATATTTATTATAATCAGCGTGGGCGCATGTCAAGGAATTAATAATTCGACATGGGGGGGGGGGGTTTCAATAAGAGTTAATGAAATAAATAAAATGCGTAACGTGTTTATTTATTGTCATAACTCTATTAACCTCAAACATGATTATAAATATCCTCACAACCCCAACATTTTGAAGAGCCATTGGTTGTGCACAACGGATTTGGAAATACTCTCAAGCCAAGAGAGAATTCTCTTTCCACCAAGAATGCCCTCAAGTTACGAGAGCAAGATCCTCCACCGGATCAAGGCGGTCAAAGGCGGATATCGGAAGTGAAGGTTCTTCCGCACTAGCACTCAGAGATCCCTTCGGTGATGTCCAGAGATACGTGACAGACGTGTGGATCACCGCTAGAGGAATCCTACACTTGGATTCTACGACGCAACGACGGATCACTGAATCGTGACCGGACACATCAATGAAGAAAGAATTCCAACGAGGTAATTCTTATGCATTAATTAAATTAATTATAATCAACATGTGATGATCCTTCTCAAGGGTTCTGGGACTCTTCTTTTCTTTTCGTTCTTCGTTCTATTCCAATGATTCGGCGTTTTATATTGTGATGGATCTCGGATTGAACGTTGTTTAACGTTAAAATTAAAGTTGGGCAAACCCACTAACGCGCTTCCGCTACGCCCGGAACCTACAGATGTATGTTCCATCGATGTAGCCCAGTAAGGGTGAAACAAGTAAAATTTGATTTGTTTCATTCATGATATAATTTTTGTTCATACTTTTCTATAGGAAAGATAGATAAGATAGTTTTTTTAACAATAAAACAAGATCAAAAGGGGCAGTTTCTTCAATCTGTTGTACCCTGATTCACCCCCCTCTTCTGTTATTTGACCCAGTAGACCTAACATCTAAGAACTGAACACATTATAATTATTACCTTGGTGATGTGTAAGTTATTCATATTTATAAAGAATTCATTTTAATACCTTAAAATATAATATAGGTTTTGGGGGATTCATTAATGATTTATAAAATTATTTAAATAACTTAAAAAAATAATATTTTAAAGGGAAAACATAATTTTGGAATTTTTTACTATTTATAGTATTTATTACATCAATTTTATGATTTTATTATGTCATAATACATACCATATAATTATATTGTATTTTATTTTTACCAAAAAATTCGTTTGTCTCAGAAATTTAGAATGAAATAAAAATTGGATAATTTTGATATGCTGATTTCAAAAACAATATTAATTTTATCCAAATAATTCTCTAAATACGATAATATAAACTTCTAAATAAAAAATCCACCTTTATTGAAAAGTGGTGGTTTTTTTATAATAACAATTTTTTGACTCTTATAAAAATTAAATCTGGCTATATAAAATTAGATTTAATAAATATAATATAATAACAATGTTTTACTAAAATATCATTTATTTCAGAAATTCAATAATTCATTAAAAAGGATGTATTGATTAAAACTATGTAGTTTTCCAAAATAAAATTTTAGCTTCATCATATTAAAATCTAATTTTTATCAAATTCATTATTTAATCATTTAAAATTAATAATAAAATGGGTAAATATAATTATTATTTTTGAAAAATAAAAATACAAAAATTCATACTATTACATTAAAGATAAATTTATCTTTATTATTTTAGCGAACTTTATAATTGTTAGGTGTGCAATGGTGATATTTTATTAGGGTGGTTCTATGAACATTGTTTGGGATGTGATATCTATGAGCTTGAAATTTTCCCGTAAATAGTTTATATCATTGTTTAGTTGATGAATATAGACTTAATATTGTTCAAGGATGAACACCATCTATTTTATATCCCTTATATGCTTTCATAAATGGGATTCATAAGGTACAATCCTACTAGTCAAGGCCCTTTCTTATAATATCTATATCAACTGGATGTTTCCATAACCCTTTATATACTAATATGAATGGTAACTATACAATGGAAATATTATCCATGGTTATGATGGTTATAAATATTTTAAATCTGATAGGATATAACATATAATGATCCAAAATAAACAAATTATTGCATGTGTTATCTATTTCTACATTACATAACAATTTATTTATTCATTCAAAATGGGAAATTTCATTTATAAATGATCGGGTCATTACAATGATATTGGAATATTTTTTCTATCATACTATGTGTTCACACTAATATTTCTACCTGTGATATAAATCACATGAATATAACAAGATATGATATAAAGTAGAATCATACTATATGATTCACCAATTTTAGTGAATATCTATCAATCAACCACTTTTAATAAAATTCAATAATGAATTACATTTCTTTGTGAAACTATAAAAACTCCTTTGGATATTGTTTATTAGACTCACTTATTTTGGAAAGACACATTATCCAAAATATAATCCTTATTTCATGGCCTAAATGTATGACCCTATGGGACTATTTTCTATTAATAAGAATTATGAATTCTCAAATTCATGAATTGTAATTAAATTATAAATTCTAGTCAAACATAAATTATACATAAATTACAAATGGTTGTGGTATAATATTGACCAATAATACTCATATATCTATATGGAAATATCCAATATAAGGTACATCTAATTAATTATAAATATATAATTATTCGACCCCTTTCTTCAGGAAATCAAGTGGACATTGAACATGAAACCTATCAATCTAGTATAGGTTGACTCATAAAATTCTAATTATTCTATTTGATGGTTAATAAAAATTATTACATTACATTAAAATCATTATAACAGATAACCAAATAATATTTCACTTATCTAAGCATAGTCATGTATTTCATCAATTACTCAATCGAAGTCTAAGATGTATTTTATTACTATACAAGTGAAAAAATATCATAATTTTTAAACTTAATGGATGAAATGATCAATAACATACCCAACTATCCCCTAATTTTCCCATCCTTAAGGTTGTTTTATGAAAGATATTAAAGTATGGAGGTTCAAAAGATTAGTATCTTACCAACTTCAGCTAATAGAGATTCATATTATGAATAAAACCCTGATCATATCAATGATCATTTTAAATTCTTTATAATATACATTTTTAGGTTATTCCAATTAATAAATCTCTACTTATTATCTCATGAGTCTTATACATATCATATATTATAATTATACTCATGAAAATATTAACATTTAATTACTACCCATAATACTATGTGATGATCTTTGATAAGGAAAAAATAAAATTCATACTTTGAGTGGATCTCATTAATTCAATATTCATGTTTGATATTTGAAATATACATGAATTAATAATTAATAGATATTTCCTTTATTATTAAACCATGATATATTTTAAAAACACTACATATAATTTTACATGTATCTAATACCTAAATAATAAACATGACCATCATGATTTTTCTGTGATAATGGTTTGATCAATGGATCTACTAAGTTTCATATATAACCACCCTATAGATGTTTGTATCACCACTCTCAATGATTTCCTAAATGTGATGGTATTTTAAAAGGATGCGTTTGGTCTTTTATTGAGACATGGGTTCCTTGGATGGATGAATAACTTCACTATTTTCTAGGTAATGATGAATTTCTAACCAAATGCTTAGAACCACTCCAAGTTTAGAAATGAACTTCATGATTCAAATATTTTTTTCATAGTATCTGATACAATTATGCACTTTTCCTTTATTGTCATGTCCACCATAGTGGCTTGTTTGGCACTCTTTCAATAGGTAACTCTATCTTTTAGTAAAAAAACCATATTTGGATCTCAAATCAACCTTTTTGGTTTGAAATCTTTCATTAGTGTGACCCCTTATAATGAGTCCATCCTCATCTCCAAACATTACAAAAAACAAGAAATTTAATTTGTTTTCTTAAAAATAGGTAATTTTTACATTATCCATATTTTCATAAAAATTTAGGTAATATAACTATGTTTTTATTCTTATAAAAACCGGGATAGTTATCATGTTTGGCCACTTTTTAAGAAAAAAAACATGGCCAAATTTATTTTAACCATATTTTTAACTGCATTTTTAAAATATGAATACTTTTTATTTTAGTCCTTTGTCGATACACAAATAAATTAATTAGAAAATAGAAAATATTTATAATATATATATATATATATGTATATATATATATATATCATTTTTTGTCACATTATAAAATTTAACATGCACACACAATAATATAATTTATATAGGGTATAAAATGATAATAAAATATAATTTTAATTTAAAATTGAATATAAGTAATATATGTGTGTGCACACACATGTAATGTATCATTCAACAATTACATTTAATATATATATATATATATATATAATATTATATAATATTAAAAATAGAATATATGAATAGTTCACATATATATATATATATAATAGTATTATATAATAGTATTATATAATAAATAAATTACATAAATGAATAATATAAATATATATATGTATAATAGTAATATATAATATTAAAAATAACATATATAAATTATGTATATATATATCACATATATAATGGTATTAAATAATAATAAAAGTAAATTTTATTTTTAAAAAACTAACGCAGAGACAAATATATATGTACATTAATTAAGTAAATTAACTATTATAAATAATGACTTAAAACATAATTATAATTAAATTACAAAAACTAATCACTAAATGATAATTAATAATAAATGATTAATAATAAGTATAAATATATATATAAGTAACTAATTTATTAATTAGTAATTAGTAATATTATCTAATCTATTTATATATTTATATATTCTTATATATCATTATGATATTATTTACATATTTAGATAAAAATATAAATAAATATATGTACATTAGTTTATATATGAAAAAAATCTCTCACACACACAATGTTATATATATATAAATAAATATATTTATATTAATATATTAAAATAATATTAGTAAATTAATTTATTGATTTATATATAAATTTCTTAATTTATGCATATTATAATTTATATATTCAAATATCTAATAACATGATATTATTAAATAAGATAAACCTGGATGAATGGTCTGAGCATTGGATTATAAGTGGTGGGTCCTGGGTTTGTGTCTTAGGGTTTGAGGGTGGTGGTGGGGGAAAGCTTTTAGATGTCTAAAAAAGAATAAAATAAAATTTATCTTTCATTTTTTAAAATTACCAATATTTATACAAAAAATTGATAAATAGGGGGTTGGTTTACAGTGTTTTTAAATATCAAAATTAATTATATTTAAAAACAC
Organism: Viscum album; assembly: GCA_963277665.1. Lineage (NCBI taxonomy): Eukaryota > Viridiplantae > Streptophyta > Magnoliopsida > Santalales > Viscaceae > Viscum > Viscum album. The sequence goes on along the minus strand of OY728120.1, from coordinate 1,793,163,467 downwards.
TTTTAAATTTACCCACATATCATTTAACCATGTTTTCATGAAATCTGGTTAAATACATTAACCATGTTTATAAATGCATCTAACATAAAATAAAAATATGGCTAAATGTTGTTTTTTTTGGTATGAAAGACTAAAAATATATCCTTAATTTCACTCATTTACTTGAAGATGTTGTTCACATCAATCCAATGAATCTCATAGGCCTAAGATTGTTATTTAATTTTCATTCCTAGACTATAATAAACATTTTATTGAGTATGTAATTTGAGTTAGATAATATATTATATGAATAATACAAATGGAATCCAATATATCCTCAAAAAATATTTAGAAGGCTCTTGATTTTTCTTATGATTTATAATACAAACATTATTAAAGACCCCTTCTTATATTTCTCCACGAAAAACATGTTTAACACCATAGTAATATATATGTTCCCACCATCTCTAGACATCCTCTTAGATATATCTCTATAGATCTTCATACCTTGTATGTGGCCTACTTTACCCAATTATTTCATCAACAAGAACATTACTAACCATACCATTATAGAATGTAAATTTGGAATACCATTTTTGATGAGTAGAATGTCATCTACACACTACACAAGAAATAAAAAACTCCCACCAAACTGATTATTTGTATAAGAATCAACCATTTTCATAATGAATGAAAAATCTTTGATTACATCATAAAAAAACCTTTCAAATACTAGAAACTTGATTAAATCCATAAATAGATTTTGTCACTTATTAACATTAACAACATTTTTTTATAATTAAAAACATTTGGGTTCCATAATACTTACATCCTTGAGTAAATAAATATTAATGAATGTGGGTTTTAAATCAATTTAATATATCTTATAATCCTAATGAGTTATTATTGAATTTAATATCTGAATATAAATTATCATTTATACTAGTGAAATGGTCTTTTATCATCAATACCAAAAATATTTATAACCTTTTCCCAACAAAAATTCATTATAAGTGTAGTCTATACTATCTATATTAGTTTTCCTTGGAATACCCACTACCATCCTATGGGTCTTATTCCTTTGGGAGAATTTACCAAGTTTAAAAAATGGTCGGTGTACATTGATTCAAAATTATATTTCAAGGACACTAACTATTTCTTTGAATCAAAATTGTCAATGGAATATTGATATGTAGAAGGGTTATCATCCATGATAAGTACTTTATAATTATTTTATATAATAAATCCATATGTATTTGAATCTTTATGAATCATACAATGGTATTATGATTTTTCTGTATCTGTAGTCAGTTTTTATTCAATAAACACTTGTGAAACTAGTTTACTTTACATCTCAAAAATAATTCCTATTTATTAGTCTTGAACTTCTCTAAGTTCAAATTTCCTCTCACATGATCCATAATTCATGTGTTCCTTCTTGAGTAAAGCACTATGTTTATCCACAAACCTTTTGTTCTTAGTAGTATTATAGAAATAATATCTCATAGTTTCCTTGAGATAAACAACACATAATCACTTTTCTAATTTAGGGTCAATTTTTTTCAAAATTTAAACATCTTAAATATGTTTCACAACTACAAATCTTCATAAAAGATAAACTGGGGTCATTTTTGATTCAATATATTATATAGAGGATTTACAAATACATTATATGGAATGCCATTTAGTAAGAATTTTACGGTTTCTAGTGTATGTCCCTACAATGATATATAAAGTTTACACTGACTCATCATTGATTGAATCATTTCCAACAAGGTATGATTCCTCCTCTTATATCAACTATACCACTATGGTGCTTTAGGAGGAGTGAGTTTTGAAAAAAATTCAAAAATCTCTCAGTTGATCAGTAATTTTTGGGATTAAATATATACCACCACAATCTTATTGGAGAATCTTAATACTTTTTCTTAGTCTATTATGAACTTCACTTTAGAACAAATTGAACTTTTAAATTGTTTAAAACTTATATCTCATAGGAAACACATTACTATAATAATTAAATTCATTAGTAATAGTCATAAAGTATCTAAACCCACCACTTTATTGAGTATTAATTACTCATTATAGAATGCTAGGAATAATATCCAATAATCCACTAACCCTATCACATTTTCTACTAAAATATTATTTGAGAATTTTCCAAATAAAATTGACGCATATTTTTCAAATGATTCGTTATATAATGAATCTAATAATTCAAATATATGGGTTCTTTGGATACATTTTTCATTTATATGTCCATGGAAATGAGACCAATGATAAGCAGTGTTAAAATCAACATAGACTTTCTTATCTTGAATGTTTTAGATATGATTATCCATGTATATAATGTATAAAACATTTACTATATTCCTAATGATATAAAAAATTAAATTCATGTATATAGAATAACTCTTGCATATAATATTGAATTAAATTTTTTATTGTCCAAATATGAAATAGAAATCAAATTTCTTTTTATGGTAGAAACACAATAATTTTTTTACAATTATAACACTAATCCACTTGGTATAATTAAATAATAGGTAATTAGTTTTGTTGCATAAAATCTGACTATATTTCCAAAAATAATTTTATTTCACCTTTTATCATTTCTATCATATTTTCAATTTTATCTCTGTCAATAAAAACATGGGATGTTGAATAGGTATTCAATATCCATTTGTCTAAATTAAAAAAAAATTATTTTTATATCATTCACATCCAAATTCTTATAATTATTCTCTTTATAACCCCATCTCAAACCCAACCACCAATATATAATTTCATAACAAGCCCTACCTATAAGTGACTTCAAAATGATATTCATGAAGAAATATATAAAGTATAAGAAGACATTTCTTTAAGTGAGTTTAATGTGTTATTACTTAACATTAATTAATTTTCATAAAATTACATTCACTAAAATGATGAAACCATATATCATTACATTTAGTGAACCAGTATCTATATTTCACTAAGTTTTGATACCAATTTACTGTTCCTATCAAATATTAGTTATTTAGGTAGGCTATTATGATAATCATAAAACATCTCATTCTTGAATAGTTGTGTGGAAAAACATTTGTCCAAATCCATTATATGGAAAAAAATCAACTATATTCATATATATTCAAATCTCATAGGGTTTACAAGAAAAATACCACTCAAAGATCATAAGAGGATCTGGTTACCTAACTTATACTGTCTGAAATTTCCTCCATAACTTAGACAAGATAATATACACCCAATGTATATTATATTCATAACTACTATATATTAGGGAGTGTTTATTATTTGATAATTTTAATTCTATATGTATGCATGCTTAATATAATTTAGTTTTTTATAAATCATATTCTATGACTTATCTTATTACACCTTACAATGTAAAAATCACATTAACCATACTATATGATAACATATATTATATCAAATGGAATAAAAACCCAAAGACTAATTTTTAGACAAATCACATCACAAATTATAATATAGTAATCTATATCTTATAATATACATGTTCATCATAAAAAAAATTAAAACTTTTTGATTCAATGACGAATATGGAACATATACCACTTCGAGGTTTTTTCAAACATTACACACTGATAAATGATCAAAGAACCCATTGAAATAAAAATATATAATTTCAAAACCAATATATAATATGAAGGATATAAAATAAATTTTCATACCTCAAGTTTAGTGGGATGTATGCTAAGTAAATATTCTTAATTAAGAACATAAAGAAACAACACTAGATATTCCATTCAATATAAAGAAACCATCTATTAGAATCCACAAACGCTATGTGAGGAACCAGATATTTCCAAAAGGTGTGTTAGAACTCTCTCCAAAAATATGAATGTAAAAAAAGTAAAATGAGGGCATTAGTTTGGCTTAGTTAATAAACATCCATTGAAAACAAGAAAAATCACATCCTTTATATAAATATTCTTTATTTAATGAATAACATTTAGTTCCACTACCAACGTTATTAACCACTATGTGTTACTCATAACATATAACCAATAATTATTTATAACCATGTAAAGTTTCAAAAACCAGAAAATAGTAATCAATACACGAATGTGTCATCATAATGATTTATATTCAAAGTTAATCCATTTATGATGGAGCATGAAACATGATACCATATACTCTAAAAAAAATCTCGATAATATTCTATAATATAAGCCCCTCATGAAGATCATAGTGTTTTATCCAACTAATACCACTACCTGTGATATACACCAAATACATATCATAGGTTATGATATAAAGGTGGATCATACTACATGATTAACCTATTTTAGTGAACAAACATAACTATTTATTTTATAAATTATTTTATTATTAAATAATTTTTTTATTTATTGTTTAAAATATAACTTTCTTTGTGTAATAAAATTATGTGATCATGGTTTTATAGATTATTTTGAGAATGTTGTTCGCAAAGTGTTTAATTGAACCAAAATATTTTTTATTTTTGTTTTCAAAATTTTTATGTTATTGATTTAGAACATATTTTTAGATAGTACATAAAATTATTTAGTGTTCAAGGTAGTAATCCAAGGGTATGTTATAGATTCCTTGGAAATTTTAGGATACATACACTTTCCAAACTCAACTAGAACTAACACGTACTAGTTTTTAATAAATTTTATTTATAAAATTAATTTTTTTATCTTTTAAAACATGGTAAAAAACAAAAATCAGCTTCAAATATAAAAAGGAAAATTTCTATATCAACAACCCTTGAGCTAGTACACCTTGATTTTTTTGTCCAACCAAATTTTTAATTATTTGAGTGAAATCATTCAATTTTGTAATTATAGAATACTACAGAATATTTACATGGGTATAATTATTAGCATATAAAAATATGTCTTGTAAATATTTTACAAAAATTTCTGAGAAAGATGAAAATGAAAAAGTTTATAAGATCATATTCATTCAAATTGATCTTGGGGGAGAGTTTAAAAATATATAATTTTATGAAAATTTTAAATTCCAATGTCATAATAATTATTTTTACACTTCTATGAATAGAAAAAATTGTATTTTTAGAAATATAAAATTGACATATAAAATAAATTACAAGAACACTCTTGAATAAATTTAGACTCCCACAATTTTTTTAGGATGAGGGGAAAAATACCACTTATTATAACTTAAAATATTTTCCCATAATAACCTTGTTTAAAAATATCCTTAGTGATATTTGGAAAGATAAGAACATAAAGGTTATCCATTTTATGGTTTTTGGATGAAAATTCAATATTCTTAAAACCAATTAAAAATTATTAAAATTTTACCCCAAATCGTATAAATGTATTTTCCTTGGCACTGTAACTCAAGAAAATTCCACTAAATCAAAAACAGTATGTCCAAGACAATAAAATAATACACTAATATCAAATTTTATGATAATATTCTTAAAACTCGACCTGAAATATATGATGTTGAAAAAGACTTAATTTTTTTTCCTTTAGTATTCAACCCCTTCTAAATATGTTAAAATTAAGGAAGAATCCACTTAAAGTTTATTTCCCAGGAAATGTGTTCTATCTAAATACCACTACCTAGAAAATTTCATTGATGATTTTAAAGTTGGTAACCATAGAAGAAGATAATTTTTCAATGAGGCTTAATATAAGTATCTTTTTTCACACCTATAACCCCAAAATTTTGATGATTATGTTAATATTGAAAACTAGGTACTTTCAATGATAGATGAACTAAATTAATTTCCAAAAAATAATGTTTGGATTTGTTATAAAAAACTTGATCACCATCAAATTATTATTATTAAATGAATTTATAGGAATAAACTTTGATATTAGGGGAAATGTTATAATAAAGGAAATACTTATAGTAAAAATAATATAATCATTAAAAAGGTAGATAAAAAACATTTTCACCCGTTACATAACTTGAGTTCATTAGAATCATATTGACATTCACCACCCATTTAAAGTTTTTGAAATTTTAAATGGAGGATTTCATATTTTAATGTAGTTTTTGTCCTCTCCCAAATCAACCAAGGGTTTAACCTAGTGATGATGGTCAACCCCTTTATCTATCCTCCACCATAGGGGGGAGGGACCCTCCAATGTCTCATCCTCAGATAAAATAAGATGTTTCACCCCATTCACTTATCCAAAATCTCTCCCATCATTTCCTAGAATCTTTCTCAACTCAATGGTCCCCTCATTCATAGATTTTATTCCAAATATACTACTATCTATTTAGATATCTCTATATAATCATCTTTACATCACCTCTATTTGTGGGCATGCTTCCGGAAACACAACTCTTTAGTTGATAATTTAGACAGATTGATAACACAACTTGGGTATTGAAGGTCCTCACTACTATAGGGTTACTTCATTATCAACATATTCTTATTTGGTTCATGGATTAGGAAAATTTGTCCTTCACTTAGCCTCATTACAACTTTATTTTTGATGGAACTTGATTTATGCTCTTCAAATAGTCCTATTATTTTCACATGAAGTGAGATCCTATGACCATGAAACATTGGGTAGGATTCCATAGATTTTCCCTTCCATTCAAAAATCCATAAATTCCTCAATTTCCTAGTAATCTGGTAATGTTTTTTGTATATTTTGATAGTAGGTCCATATGCATGGATGTTGACATTTCCAGACCACCATCTGAAGTGTTTTGGATCAATGTTATAAAATAGATTCATTTATTTTAGAATATTCACTTTGACTCATGATGTGATTTATATTCAACCTCCATTCATTTTTCCCACCATCGCTAATACCATCATTGTGGAAAGATAAATTAGGTTTCTACACTCAGTGATGAACCTAATAAATATTTGGATGATTATCATGCTGAATTAATGAATTAGTTTTCAATTAATCCTTCCTTTTCTAACACCCACACTCCTCATGTGGCTGTGTATGCCTCATCCTTATGGGATGAAATGTCATTGGGAGGGACGATTATCCAAAAAAGTTTACATGTAAGTGATTCCTATTTAAAAACACTAAAACATGGTTTAGACACCCTCCATGTTCAGGAAATAACCACTCTTTATATTACTTGAGAATAATCTCAGAATAGAGCTACTGGTATGAATTCGATATAAATTAATTAACCTTTTCAGTGATCTTGTAAGAACCCAGATCTTCTTTTTAGGTATGTTTTCCATTTTTTGGTGTTTTTGAGAAAAAGAGGAGTTTCTATAAATTTTTGATGTACACACCGTGTACTTTATAACTACACACCGTGTACTCTATTGCCGCTTGTATCCATCTGTTGGCAGTGTAATGGCGAAGCACATGGCCGTGTGTGGTGACCTAGAGACCGCCTAATGCGGGGGACAGTAAGGGAAAGTACACACCATGTACTTCTAAATTACACACTGTGTACTTTATTTTTATTTCATTAAATAGACCAGGTTCACGTCTAATTGGTAGAAAGCCCTCATTTGTGACTTAGTTTTTCCGGGTGAGACCATGCTGCCACGATCTTTCCATGAGCTTCTGATCGAGCGTCTATTCTCCGAATCAACTGTCGTTGATTGCATTAGGATCACCTCAGTAAGATCTTCCTTCTTCTAGAGCTTCATTTCCTGATTCATCTTCTTTTAAGTGTTATTTTCAGTTGAGTGTTTTTAGTATTTTTTTGATCTATGGTGTTCTTGGTAAATTCATGTCTTGAGGTTCACTTATAATGATCCAACAACACTGAGGTAGGTGGTTTGTGCCATTACATTGAAGGTCTTTTAGTTATATGTGCAAAAGTTCCCAATACCCTTGAATGGGGTATTGTGCGTTTACTATTTTAGCACAGTTAGTTGCTTTCCATGCTTGTATGATTGAGTAGAGGTTAATTAAATGTGAATAAGGTTAATTTATGTGCTTTGGAAGTGTTTTCCCTTGCATGTTTTTTGTGACCATTTGGTCTTTCTTAGCCTATTAGGCTGCATTGTTTGTTTCCCATGCCTAGTATTTTAGGAGGGAGTGATGTTCATCTAACATACTGTTATGCTTTAGACTGTTAGCCAAGTATTTCTCGAGGTTTACTTTGGCCATATTTCATTGCTGTGCACATCTGACTTACACCGGGATGTGGGAACCTGGTGTAGTAGACCAAAGAGAGAATGGACGTAAGAGCTTCTCTAGCGTGTCTGTTTTTACTATTATGATGAGATACCATAGGGGGAATTGACATAAGTGCTTCCTCAGAGTGTCTGTAGTTCCTCGACACAGACCATAGGGGGAATGTGACGTAAGTGGTTCCCCCCGAGTTCTTTTTTGTTACTTATACAAGACTATAAGGGGAATTGAAGGTGAGTGATTCCTCAGAGAGTCTATTCTTAAGCTGAACCATAGGGGTTAGACTGTGTGTACTTCACAGAGGGTTGCTTGTGTAGTTTTGGTTGAACCAAAGGGGTTAGGATGAGAGTACTTCCTAGAGGGTTACCTACTTTGATTAGCTGCTTGCCTGATATGTGGAATTGAATGCTTTGAAACTGTGGGAATGTTTACTACTGAGTACATCCTTGTTTACTGATTATTTTTTACTTATTTCATGCCATATAAATTCCCTGACTATTAGTTACAGATCTTAGGGTGGTTTCCTACTGGGATTAGTCTCACACCCTATTTGGGTCATGATTTTTGGCCGAAACATATTATATTGTTGCATGTATAGATATGGGAAAGCGCCCTTAAACTTTAGGTACTTGATTGCTGAGGAGCTGGAGAGAATGGGACCAAGATGAGGCTTGAGATACTGTGGAATTTATTTTTTTTCCTTTGTACTTCGGTTTATTACTGTATTACCACTTTTTTTGGATTCTTTCTTATACATATATATATCATGCACCATTTGTATATGTGGTCCTGTTGTTTATTACTCTCAGACTTCTATTGTTTACTATTTTATGATATTATACTGCTTCCACTATTGATATCTATTTAACTTCCACTATGTTACATTTCCAATGAGGGAATAGTTTCCCCACTATCACAACCAAGGCCCTCGCTACTAGTCGGTAGCCTCTGGAGTTCGGAGAAATCCACGTGAGGCCATGTGACCAACCCGGTACGGGGCGCCTCTAGGTGGCTTTCAGAATTAGGATGTTATAGATCTCCATAGTTAGTCAAGGATGGGAGTTGTTCCGAGTTGGTTGATAAGACTTTGGGAATGTTTCATGGGAATGGTAGTTCACTGTAGTCACTTTAGCATGACTATATAGGTACTCCACTTCCTTCAGTACCCTGTGTGTATAATTCCACCAAAGGGATTTTGTTACAGAATTGTTTTAAAAATTTATGAAAATATGTAATGTTTTTTAATGAATTACATGGATGTATTTTTATAGTTCAAAAATGGATCTGGATTTAGGACTTTACCAAAATTCATGAGGATGAGGGTGATGATGATTATATAGTAGTGAATCCTGAGGATTATTTAATTTTAGGTAATGATGTTGTTTATTCCCATACTTCATATGATTATAATGAAGTGAGAAAATATTAATAATACTTATATTCAAGTGATAAAATTAAGAAGTGGGGGTTTTTAATTCTGTGGCTATCTAATTAACATTGGGAAGAAAATAAGGTAATGTAAGGACTACTCTAGGATTCAAAAAGTAATTACTATTAGATAAAACGGTAAGGGTATTGAAACAAAAATTCATGGGAAGTCATCCCGAGAAGGTGTTGATATATATAAGGAGACTATGATCCTACTTCAATTTTTAAAATAAAATGGTTTAAAAAAGAATGACCTATGGAAAAGAGAACATATTTTTCAAGAAAAGTATGTATTTTCCAAGTTTATGAATAATCTGTGTAGCATTAAAAATGAGGTCCTTATGGGTATAGAAGAAAAATAAGAACCTACAATTTCCTTTTACTTGCTATTTAATTCCAAGTAATATAATATGGAAGATGAGTTTGAATTCAAATCCATTTTTTTCGATATTGAAATAATTAGGTAAAGACATATTTGGGTTTGTATCAATAATGAACAAAGGACATGGACTGATAATCAAGACTACATATTTCTCAATGGATTTAATGATAGTAATATTAGAAAGGAAGATTATATGAATAATCGGGATAAGATGAAATATATTTTTTGAGGATTTCAATAAATATGAGCTAGAGAGGCACAATTTCACCATCAATTGGAGTTTTTAAATGGTACATGATTCTAACACTTTACGATTTCATTGGATCGGTCTGGTACTTACACATGTGACTAATATAACTTAATAATCAATTTAGGTTCCTACTCAACCCATTAAAGTGGTTTTATTTAAATAATAAAAAATTAATTTGGAAGGAATATTAAATATTAATTGGATATTAAATGTAAAATCATAAATTTTTTTATCTTTGAAAATGTTTTTGTCAAGAAACACCTTAATATTGAAGATTAAAAAGTTCTAAATCATGAATTTATGTTAATCAATAATCTTTATAGATTAAAAAACTCCATCAGGGAGTTTTAAAAATGGATATAAAATATCATTCGGGATCATGAAATTCATGAATAAATCTGTGAACATGGAGGAAATGGATTTAGTGGGTCATAAAATGAACATTGGGATTTTTTGCATGAATTTAAGGCATGAAATTTTTTATTAGGATAATTTGTGGTAAAACCCACAATTTTTCTAGGAATGACACATTAATGTAATATTTAACTACTAATCTTATAATTTTAATATCATCATTCACATAATAAGGCCGAAATATCATTTAAAAATAAATTAAAATTAAAAAATCTAATTGTTTCTATTTTGAAAATTTTAGTCAAAAGATATATTTTTATTTAAAATTTATGATGATTAATTTAATTTTGGTTCAACTATATAATTTCATTGTAATAAATTTTATAATTTATTGAGAAAATAATTTTAAATATATTTATGGGAGGATTAATGTCTTTCTTGTTTTTCAAATTAATCTAAAAAGGGAATAATTTTTATAATTATAATATATTAAAAAATGAACTATTATATATTTTTTCTTAAATCATGTTAAAGAAATTGTAACACCTATGATTAGTTGTGTCAAACTAACATTGAATGAATCTAGTAAAACAATATCGAATAGGCTTTATAGAGGTATGATTGGAGACTTATTTACCATATCGTGACTTGAATAAACATTATGTTTGGTGTATTATTTTATTATCATTTTAAGAAAATCATAAATAATTCCATTTATAACCCATTAAAAGGATTCTCAATTATCTTAAATCTTTATTTTTTTATGTTTTTTAAAAAGTATATATCTTATAAACTTACTAGTTTTTAAAATTCCAAAAATTGGTGAATATAAATTAGATAAGGGAATTATTAGTGGGGATTGTTACATAATTTGAAAATCTATTGTATCTTAGAGAAGAAAAATTAAAATTTAGTTTCTCATAGAATTACTAATGAAGAATATATATATATATATATTGATAAATTTCCACACCTAAATTACATGGACAAAGAATACTATACAAGATTATGGCCAAACATATGATCACATTCCCATAATGTGTGACAACATTAGTGATATAATACTTTTATAGTAATCCCATCCACGACTTAAATACTATTTACATTGATCTTTTGAATCACTTTTTGAGTGGTCACTTTCAAAACAGTGATATAATTCTTGAATTAATTTGTAAAGATCACAAGTTGGCCATTATTTTCATAATGAATTTGATAAAAAACAATTTTATTTAACTAATATTGAATTTTTTATAGTTTATCTATAATTATCCCTTTTACATGATCTAGCTTGAATTTTAGGTCAAAATTAAAATTTCAAATATTATTTGTATTTATTCAAAATTTTATTGAATAATTTCATGTGTAATTCAATTAAATAAAATTTATAACTGAATACTTTTTCATAAAAATTATCATTTATATTTTATATTTTATAATATATATTTAATCTAGATATAAATTAATTTTTTTGAGAGGTGAATTATGTTTTAGATCACCATAATTTCATCCATAAAAATTATGTTCACTAAAGTGTTTTTTGGTGATTGATGATGGGTTGAACATGAGGTGTAGACAGTGAAAAAATATCTTATCAAATCGTAGTAATTCCATCAAAATTTTATATCCACTGATGGTTCTACAGTAAAGCATGAAGAGGTCATGAGGTTTATCAAAGACAATGGGTCACCGAGATGGTAAATTTTATTATGTGGATATGTATTTTGATCTAGTTTTTCAAAGGAGAAGATTTAACTTGCTGGACCAGTTTTTCATAGTATATAAAGACATGGGACCTTTAGTGTAAAGTCTAGAAAAACTATGGCTCAACTAAGAATTTATTAGAAATATGAGAATTTGTTGAGGATTAACTGACTTTATAATCTATTATTCACATATGATCTTCTAGTTATAATAAAATTAAGCTACAATTTGATTTCCCCATGCACATATTAGATAGTCCAATCCACATTATACTTTTTTTGATTTATATAATTTTTTGTATATTTATTTAATGTTTTTCCATTGAATGTATTTTTAGTACATTGTGCTTTTTTATTGAGGTTTTTATGTGTGACGTGAGTAAAGTTCATTGGATACCCAATTCCAGTACACTCATTCATGTGGGTGATAATATCTAAAATTAGGGTCTTCACTACATTGAGTATCCTAACTTTACCCTGCAAGTAGATTGATGTTCAAATATTTAATGGTTTCATTAGAAAAATGGAGATAATTTTTTCATTAGACGTGTCACCTAAAAATTGGTATCAAAGGGTGGATTCATTATTGAGTTTTAACACATCGATACTAGAAGAGGATGGCATCAGATGAAGGAAATAATGGAATCAATAAATTTTATGAAACTAATTTATTATTTTGGTGAATGAGTATTGAATAATATCTGATATAAAATTATTTAGAGGTTCCCTTGGTTGGAGTGAAGCTAGTGTAGAAAGATAAATATGAGTGGGAGATCTTGGTTATAATGGCTGAGGCTCTTGTAGGAATTTCTCTTTCAAAGAATGTTGATCTAAATATTTAATAAAAGAATAATACAATTAATGTTAAAAAGGCATAAGTGGATATGTATGAAAAAATGATGAAACTTAATAAAGTATTCATGTTGTGATTATTTTACATATTAAGGTTGGCATAAGGAAAACTGATGACTGATCATTTTAATGTCTCTAACAAGATTTATGGCAATCTTTAGTTGGCAATGTTAAATTTTTCAGATGATGTATAGAAATTTACATTATTATTTTCACTTCTAGAGAGTTGGTATTCAATGGTTACTACATTTATTAACTCTATTGGATAAAAATACTTGGTGTTTTAGTGTATAAGTAATATTATACTAAATGAGGAACTTTAATTGAGGTAAGTTCAAGTGATAACCAATAGCGACCTAAATACCAATAAAATAGGATATTCAAACCAATAGAAGAAAATATAATTTTAGATGATATAAGTAGATAATTATTAATAAATGCAATGAGAGAAGAGTTAATGTAAATTATATGGTCCTGTTTGAACCTATTGGAAATGCGGGAAGAAAGGAAATATCAAGAAATATTGAAAATGTTTCAATGATAAAACCAAAAAGACATTAATGATTGGTAGTTGATATTCTATTAGTACAATGGAATATAACAAGAATTACATTATAATCACTATTAATCTCATAGAATCTCGGGTTATTAACACTATATCCCCTATCATTCAACTTGTTATCAATGTTTCATATGTAATTATATATAAGGAATGTTTGAGAAAGTCCATTTGGTGGATGATGGAGCCCAAAAGTTGTTTGAAAAGTATATTTGTACATATAAATGAATAATAGAGGATTTTAGAAGCTTTCAGATGTTTTCCACATTCCTATTTTAAAAAATATTCTTATTTTCATTTTAAAATTATATAAAGAGGGATTGATCACTACCTTCGAAAATAGGGTCTGAAAAGTGACTTTGAGATCCATGGTGATTATGAAATTAGTAAGGTATGAGACCCTTTACTTGACTATAAATTACAAAAAATTGAAATGATGAAAAATTTAACTTATGATGATCCAAATCTATGGAATTTAAGGGTTTCTTACATAAGTGGGAAAAACAAAATGGTTCTAATGTCCATGGGAATATCAAAGCATGATCACATAGAACTATTAAAGTGTGAAATGTTTGTGTTGGTAAAGAAGAAAAGAGTGTCTTTAGGATTTGATGTTCAAAATCCTAGGGACCTAAAGTAGGATCTTGTACTCTCAGACATTTAGGGACCTATTTCAATGCCCTAATCTTTTATAAATAAACCCCCATTGCATTTTAATTAAATTTTGTATTATTTTATATAATTATAGAAAAAATATGTTCTAATTAGGATTTATTAAATTCTATAGGAATTACAATACTGTTAAACATAATTAAAATTTATTATATTTCCATTTAATATAGTTCATATTATTAGTATAAATATAGGTTTTTAAAAAATCCAATTAACAAAGATAAAGGAAGTGATGAACTCAACCAGTAAGATCATACCCTATTAAGCCCATTTTTCAGATCTTATAAGGAAGATAACATCACTAGTATTTACCCTTGACCAAGCCTAATATTAGATACAACAAATTAAGTATGAGAGATACCATTTACTAGAGAAGTTAAAACCCATCGCGATCATGACCCAAACCATGTTTTCCGAACCACCCTTTGAAAATATCACAGTCTCACAATTTACCCTTAGGGAATTTTATACTGTATTAAAGTGATATGTATAAAAACATAATAATATAAATATTTATATTCTATTTTCAATAGAATAATGGTTATATTTACTTATTATCAATACATTATAAACAATTTTTATTTTGATATGGTAAAAGTAAAATTATATTTTTTGGTAATATTAAAATTTAATTACAGAATTTATTTTGTTGAATTAATTAATTTTGGAAATAAATAATATTTTAATAGAATATTATTATTAAAAAAATTTGTCAGATATAAATGATCGTATAATTTTCAGAAAGTCAAATATAAAATTTTAAGGGTTCAAAAATAGTTATTTCCAAAAAACAAAACAACTCTCCATAAATATTTATTTTTTTAAAGTGAAAATCCCATATTTCTAAAATTATTAGGATAAAATAAATATTATTTTTGGAAAAATAACATCAAAATTATCGAACATTGAATATTTATAGTTTTTTAGAAAGTCAAATTTTCATGTAAAATTAAATACGATATAAATATATATTTTATATTATAATTTCATAATGACATAAAAGTGATGTATTAAATACTATGAAGGGAATACATGACCAAATATATGTTTTCCATTTAAAGTAATGTGATTTTTAATTTATTTTTTTAAAAAAATCCTTTATGAATACTCCAAAACTTAAATTATATTTTAAGGTTTTAAAAACATTTTTCTAAGAGAAATACTCAATTTCTCATTAACAGGGGTATTGTTTTATGAATTTAGTCCCTTGTAATTATAAATTAATCGGAATAACTACCCTTTTTTAAAATTTTTCAGAAAAAACCATGGTAAGGTTTGTTTTTTTCGTTATTTTATTATATAGATTCCAAAACCTATGTTTGAGAAATAATATAGAATTCCCCACTCATTTTCTATATAAAACCACTTGATCTCTCATTTATCTTCACTAAAAATCATTTTAGAAAGTCCTTAATCTTCCTTTCCCTCCCTATATTCCTCCCAACATTCCCCCAATATCTCAATATCCTCACACGTGATTGGAATCATACTCTTAAGGTAAGGATCCTATCCTTTTCCTCTTTATTCAAGAATATTCTTTATATTATGTCTTTAATATTCATTTTCTAATGTTGAGATATTTTTTAAATATCCCATTAATTTAAATTTTATGTATAAATGATGATTCAACCATTTCACTATCATCAATCTCTCCCATGAACATTCACATTCCCCTATTATACTGCTGAAATGTCACCACAATTTTCAATGCCAAATAATTGTAAAGTGAATACCTGTACCCATTTCCTACCAAAGGGGATCACCTTTATATAGTTGTACTTATGGATTAGGGACTTACATGTATCAACTTCACACTCCTTTATCATTGTATAATATATGATGATGAGTGAATCCATGTTTTATGATCTATGTGGCACACATAAGCATGAGAATGAAATGAAAGTGACAGGTGTACCCATAATAATATAGCACTCTAATGCATTGGGTAATTTTTTTAGTCTCATGAGACTTCATGTAATAGATTAGAAAGTGAACCTAATCATTTATGAGAATTTTTAACATCATAATTTCTTGTAATTTATTTTTGAACTATGTTTTTGATGCTCTATTTTATGTATTTTTTTCATTTCCCAGGTTGCCTTTATGACTATGATGCTATGTCATGCCTCATTTTTTATGTTTTTGATTATCACCCATTTTATGGACCATTGATATGGATATTTTCTAATATGTGTTATCTTATTAATGTTATTCCATGTTTATTCCATCACCAGGATTTATATATCACCATTTCTAATGTATGTCCCTGGATTATCCATATAATTTTAAGTACAATGGAATAATATGAGTTTGTAAAGGATGTTTTCAATAATGTTATTGTATCCCATGTTTTATGTTGTTATGTAATGTACCTAATTTCCAAAGAAACTATAATTATCAATCTTCCATTTTTTATTATTTTAAATCTTATGTAATAAATCATGAAATTAAATGCAATAAAGATAAGGGTTGTTATAGTTGGTATCAAAGTAAAGGTTTATTTATTTTTGGGATTAGGATTAGAAAACTGTAGAGAAATCCTTATAAATAAAACTAAGTATAGGAAAATATCTCAATTTTTTTTAAAGAATATAGTAAGTATTATATCAAGAAAATAAATTCATATTTGGATACTAAAAGTCGATGTGGCTCTAGCATTGATTTACATAGGGGTAACCCCCAAAACACCACATTAATCTAGAATCGATCGGAAAATGGTGCATGACAATAGGACTTGTTTCACACCTAGTTTGACACACCCATGGGATATTATTTGGTAAATTCATAAGCCTATTAGAAACCATCATTATGGGAACAAAAAATTCCCATAAGATTCTATGTTAGTAAATAGATCATGGAAAACATAGATTGAATCCTAGAGGTTCATAAGTTAAAAAAATGCATGTAATTTATAAGTTATTCCTTTAATGTCATTGGATTACAATTTATGTGTTTAATAGTTTAAAAATAGTCATCCCTAATTTTACCTTTATTATAGACAATGTCCAAAAATTTGAGGTATCAGTTAAACAACCACTGTGAAGGGAAATATGATGACTAACCAAATGGGATTCCCAACCCGATGGGAACATGAATCATGAACATTGTGACAATACTCTCTCATATGACACATATTCTAAATAGAAAGCTAGAGTAGGAGGATCACCTAAATCCCCCTCTGAAATAAAAAGCTACTACTGAGACCTTTATGAGAATAAGGATTCTGAAGTTCAATGGATCATATGATCCCTTAATCATAGAACAATGGACCGATTCCATTGACAAGATATTCTCCATCCCTCAATGTTTTGAGAATGGGAATGTTCTACTAGTAGTTTATCATATAGAGGGAGAAACTGAACAGTGGGGGAAATTGATCAAGAATACAACTCTTGAGGAAAATATTAATGAAATGGGGTGTAAGTAATTACAGAAAATGTTTTGTGTTAAATAATTTATTTTCACTTTTTGACTTAAAATGGAAAGGAATTTCCTCACCCTTAAGAAAAATTATGGTGAATCTATTAGGTGAGTATGAGGTAAACTTCATAACAGTTTCATGATATGAATCTAGATTTTCGGTTACCCCCGAATACAAGGTTGAACACTTCTTTGGTGGGTATAATCCTAGTCTATGAAAATCACGAATGATTTAAGAATTAGATAGCTATAAAGAAATTGTCTGATCTGCCCATGAATTCAAAATGGAGATCGATGAATCTCAAGGATATCATGGAGATAAGAATCAGAATGTGGAGTTCAGTTATGGACATCTTATAGATAAATATAATGGTTCTAATATATTTCAACATCCCACTTATCAAAAGTGTGGAAAGAAGAATTCTAGAAATTTCTTAGGGAGACAATGAAATAATTTAGATGCGGGAATGAATGAAACCTACCAAAAAAATCGTAATTTTAGAATCCCACTAATTAAATGGAGTAAAGGAATGCTAAAATAAACCCTCAACACATTGGTAATTTTTAATATTTTAAGTAACCATGACACTTTACAAACCCATGCACTAATCTAAGGTATTTCAGAGACAACCCACAACTTCAAAGGAAACAATGGAGAGATTATGTTATCACAATCAATGAGGTGAATCCCAAAAATTATGTTGTGAAAGGTATGATAATTCCTCAGTCATTAATAGAGAATTCACTGATTCTAGATATATTAATTCCTTTATATCATTAATGTTTATTTGAACCATTTAAACACCACCACAAATCATGGAAGTAGAGTTGTCGATGAAAACAAAAAATAGTGAAATAATTTCATCTTAAGTATATAACTCCTCCTCAGTCAAAATTTTTAAATTGAATTCCTTAGAGAACCTTGTTATACTCCCTTTTGGTTGAATTTGATGTAATTTTGGGAATGACGATATTTTCTTATAGAAATCCAACATAAACTTCTATGAGAAAGAGATAACCCTTTGTATCACAAATCTCGCTTTGATTCTGTATAAATGAAACAATATGTATGAATATTTTTTATCACAAAAAAATAAAGAATGGATATTATTTCCCTATGATAAAATATTTCAAGATCATATTATTGATTCTAATGAAAGTATCCTCCTTGAAGACATGACCATTGTGAGGAAATATGCTAGAGTGTTTCCTAAAGAATCTCATGTTCTTCCTACAACTGAGAGGTTGAATTTATAATCAAGCTTATACCTTGGGAATTTCTATTATTGATGACTTCATATGAAATAGATATTGTATAACTTAAGGTGATAAAAAAAACTACATTAGAATCTAGAAAAAGGTTTCATATGTCCAAGGGCTTTACCATGGGGTGAATTATTCCTATTCATTACGAATTAGTATGGGAAAATTCTCCTTTGAATTTATTATCATGAGGTTAACAAGACAAAGATAAAGAAAAAGTATCAAATAACATGGATTTATGAATTGTTTGATCTGATATGGGGAGAAAAATAATTCTCCAAGGTGTATATGCATTCAAGCTATTACCATGTTTGGGTGAAGAATGAGGATACCCCCAAGACTACTTTTCGTAGAAGGTACGCACACTATGAGTTCATTGTAATTCCATTTGGGTTCGCTACGTTTATATAAATTTTTATGGACTTGATGAATATAGTCTTTAGAGATTACCTTGAAAAATTTGTGGTAGTCTTTATAAATGATATTCTAATATATTCAAAATTCAAGGAGGAGCATGATGATCATCTAATTTTTGTGCTAAAGACCTTATGAAAGGAGAAGATTTATAGAAAGTACATAAAATGTGATTTCTAGTTGAAGGACGTCTCATTCATGGAGAATATTATCACAAGTAATGGGATATATAAGGACCCTTTAATGATAGATGTAAATTAAGGATGGTCAAATCCAACATCTGTGACAGAAATCCATAGTTTCCTTAGGATAACTAGGTGTTATCATTGATTTGTTATAAACTTCTCATTATTTTCAAACCCCATAACCAAGATAACTCGGAAGGGAGTCATACTTTTTAGAATGATGAATATGAATAAATCATCAAGGAGTTGAAAAAGAGGCTTATATCTGCACCTACACTCACACAACCCCCAAGTGGGGAACTTTTTTTAGTATTCAAAGATGAATCAAAGAAGGGATTTTACTATACGTTAATAAAAAATGACAATGTGATGGCCTACACATCATGGAAAATGAAATATCAAGAATAAAACTACCCAATGCATGATTTAGATATGGATGTAGAGATATTAACTTTGAAAATATGGGGCATTATCTATTTGGGGACAAGTGTGAATTATATATGGATAAAAAGATCCAAAATTATATATTCTCATAAAAAGAGTTGAATATGCGCTAGTGAATATGGTTATAATTAAGGACTATGGATGATAAATCCACTACCATCCTAGAAAATAAAATAAATTGGAATATTCAGTAAATATAAAGGATCCAAAAAAAATTCATAGATGAGAATTTAAAAGGATCCGATATTCTAAGACTTAAAAAGTATGGACATGGGAATCATAAAGGAAGTAAAATCAACAATCCTTTCACAAATGATCAGAAAACCATACATTCTGGATAAGATAAATGATGCTAAAGGAGATGATGTGGGAATCAAGAAAAAAATTTAAACTTTAAGAAAAGGTAAATCCTTAGAGTTCAATGTTAATGAATGAGTTGTGATATTTTCTTCACAATTATGTATACCATCAAATCCTAAGTTAAAGAAGGTGCTATTTTAAGATACACATAGCTCAACCTTCTCTATCCATCCAGGAAGCACAAAGATGTATCAATATAGACGAGGGAACTATTGGTGGGATAATATTAAGGATAATATCATGGAATAGATGTCAAGATGTCTTGTATTTCAGAAAGTGAAAGTTTAAAGGATAAAATACATTGGGATGATGCAACCATTACCCATACCTACATGGAAATGGGAAAATATCACCACATAATTTTTCACTAGTCTTACAAATACATCAAGTGGTAATAATTATATATGGGATGTGGTGGATCATCTTACAAAGACTTCTCACTTCATTAAAATTTGATTGTAATTATCACTTGAATAACTTTAAAGGATATACATTAGATTAGTGGTGAGTCTTCAGGGTACCCCAATATCAATTGTATCCGATTAAAATCCAAGATTTACCTATATGTTATGGAAGATTATACAACATGAACTAATTAATGAGTTGAACTTCAGCATGGATTATAAACCTGAAACTGATGGAAAATTTAAGTAGACTATCTAGACACTTGAGGACATATTGAAAGAATGCTCAATTTAATTGAAAGGAGGATGGGGCCAACATCTTTTTTTGATGAGTTCCCATACAATAACAGTTTCCCCTCAAGCATCAAAATGGATCCCCATGAATACCTATGCAAGAATAGGTGAATAACACCTATGTGTAAGGATGAAGATAGGTAATATAAAATATTATGACTTGAAATGGTCGAGAATATGGTGGAAAAGGTCAAGTTCATTCCGTATCACATCAAGGATGCTCAGAGTAAAAGAAAGTCATATTGATAGCCACTAACGACACATATAGTTTAATATTTGAGACTTGTTATTCCTTTGCATATATCCATGAAATAAAATAATGATATTTTGGAAGAAATGAAATATTAGTCTAAATTACACTGGTCTCTTTGAGACCCTTGATCGCATTGGAGTAGTGGCCTATTGAATAGAACTCCCACCTAACCTATCTCAAGTACATCATGTATTCAAAATATATCTCTTTAAGAAGTACATACAAGACCCATAACATGTACTCACTCTAGAGTTGGTATAATTGGATAATGATCTCTCATATGAGGAGCAGCTGGTGAAGATCTTAGATCACAGAGACAATGTTTTACGAAATATGATAATGAACCAGGTCAATGAGCCATTGAGAAACCACATGTTTGAAGAATAAACATGGGAACTAGAGGGGGTGATGAAACAGAGTTACCATCATCTATTTTAGTGTGGGAAATGAAAATTTTGAGGGTGAATTTTTTTAAGGGGGAAGATTGTAACGACTTGAACTTTTGTAAATAAAATTTTCCTTTCATTTTAATTTAATGTGATATAATGTAATATGGTTATAGAAAACACATTCAATTATTTTATTTTATTAAATACTTTAGGATTTGAAATAACATTAAGAATCATTACCATAGATAACATATCCTTTGCACAATTATCATATGATTATTATTAGTACAGGCTTTTAACAAATCCAATTTATAACGACAAAGGAAGTGATGATCTTAAATTGTAGAATCATACCCTATGAATCCCATTTATCGGAGCATTTAAGGGTGATAGGGTCATTGGGATTTACCCTCGACCAATCCCAATAAATTATCTAACAACTTAAGCATGATAGAAACCATTTATGAGAGAAGTTTAATCTAATCAATATCATGACCCAAACCGTGTATGAAAAACCACCCCATAAAATCTCACAGTCGTACACCTTACCCTTAAGGATTTTACTGGGGTATTAAATAGATATATATCAATACCATAATAATATGAATATTTATATTCTATTTTCAATTTTATAATGGTTATATTTACTTATTATATTTACTTTAGAAATGATTTTGATTTTGATACAATAAAACACAAATTTTATTTTGGGGTAATATTCAAATTAAGATAAGGAATTTATATTGACGAGTTAATGGATTTTTGAAATAAATTTTATTTTAATAAAATATTATTATTAAAAAACATTTTAATAAAATATTATTATTAAATAATATTCATCAAATATAAATGATCATATAATTTTTATGAAGTCAAATGTAATTTTTTAACGGTTTGAAAACTGATATTGTCAAAAAACACCACATTTCTCAATAAGTGTCATTTATTTTTTGAAATTGAAAATTTAAATATTTATGAAATTATTTGGATAAAATAAATATAAGTTTTAGAATAATAATTTAAAAATTATCCGAAAGTGAATTTTCCTTAATTTTCTGAGACATTCGATTTTTCAGATAAAAATTAAATACAATAAAAATCTACAGTGTATTATGAAATAAAAATAAACCAAAGGTGATGTAATAAATAATGAAAATAGTATTCAGAACAAAATATATATATTAACCTTAAAATAATTTTATTTTAGGTTTATTTGATTAATTTTATAAAGCCTTTATGAATCCTCCAAAACCTATAATATATTTTATGGTTTTAAAATCATTTCTTTAAGAGCTTGAATCACTTACACACCAAAAAGGGTTTTATTTTATTATTTTCGGACATTTAACTTATAAAATAATGTAAACCACTTCACTTTGGTTGAAACCATGGGCAAAAACAATGGTACGTTATGTTGTTTTGGATATTTTATTATATAGAGACCAGAACCAGAGTTTGAGAAATAATAATGAATTCCACACTCATTTCCAATATAATCCCACCCAATATCCAATTTATATTAACAAAAAATCCTTGGAGAATGTCCTTACTCTTCCTTATTCTCTTAATATTCATCACAAAGAGCCCCCAATATCTCAAGAATCTTCTCCAATTAATTGGGAATCACACTCTCATGGTAAATAATCCCCTCCTCCTCTTTATTCAAGTATCTTCTTTATATTATGAATTTTATCTTCATTTAATAATGTAGGGATATATTCATACATACACTCAGTTACTATAAATTTTATTTACAAATTCTGAGAGAACCATTTCTCTCTCATCAATCCCTCATATGAACATTCATACGCCCCTGTTATGCTGCTGAAATTTCACCACGATTTTCTATGCCAAATAATTGGGTGGTGAATAATAATACCGATTTCATAAAAAGGTATTTCAAATTAATTCCCTTATACTTATTGATTTTTTACTTAAAATTATTTATTCTACACACTTTTTCCATGGAATAAAATATGATAATGGATGAATCCATGTTGTATGATCTATATGGCACACATACGAATGAGAATAAAATAAATGTGACTGGTGCGCCTAAAATTATATATCACTCCAATGTATTGGGAAATCTTTTAGCCTCAAAATATAATGTTAAAGGGATTAGGGAGTGAACCTAATCCATCATGGTACTTTTACATCATGATCTCTTGGCTGTTAATCTTGACATGTGTTTTTGATGTTGTGTTTTGAGTGGTTACCACATTTTCCATGTTGCCTTCATGATTATCCTGCTATATCACGACTCATTGTTTATGTTTATAATTATCACCCCTTTTATTCCACATTTATATAAATATTGTCTAAAATTTATTACTTTATTCTATTTATTCCATGTTTATTCCCTTACCGAGCTTTATAGCCCAATCATTTCTTATGTATATCCCCATGATATCCTATGAAAGTTTAAGTACAATGGAACATTATGAGCTTTCCAAGGATGTTTTAAATATTTTTCTTATATCCAATGTTTTAAGTCATTATGTAATGTACCAAATTTCAAAATACACTAGACTTATCCATTTCCAAGGTTTTATTATGTGTACTATTATGTAATAAATCATGAATTAATATAAAATAATGAGAAGGGATTTCATACCTTTATTTATTTAGTCTTATGGTGGATTTATTTAATTTCTTACTTTCATTGATCATGATACAAGGAAATCCTAGATTTGCTTCTTGAAGAAGAAGTTTGATTTATTTTTTGTTTTTATTCATTGTAAATATTTGAAATAAAGGTAGTGTGGCTAAAAGTTTAAGTGCATCCAAAGGGAAAATGTTGGTGAGTACCTGAGACACAAATTCCATAATTATTTTAAAAAGGATGGAATATGGATTGATAATATGGTTAAATGAACTACATAATATAATTTGATGGATAAAAGGATGAATATTACTCTAACAAATATATCTCAGAGTATGAGGGTGCACTTGGGAATGACAATGGTGATTTGTGCGGTGGCACTCAACATAAAAACTTATCTTACCAAAAGAAGTCCAACATGAAGATCAGTTCTATAACTTTTAGAGGATATTTGGTGTGGGAAACGACTATAATTTTAATATCTCAATTTTTTCGCCAATGTACATGTAAATTCTAAGGATGTAGGCAAAAATGATTATAAATCCAATTTTTTTACATCTATATAGTGACGAAAATTTTGGATATCTCATGTGGGATTGTGAGAGAAAAAAATAATCAGAAGTAGGGATGTTTAATTTGATAAAAAATTTCTATATAAAGACCATATGTTGAGGGAGTAAGAAGTTAAAGGGGAATAAGCTGTCAATGTCTTCCTTGATCAGAGTACCATTAACTCAAAAAAACTGGAGAAATAAGATGTAGGTTCGAAAGGCATTGGAAGTGTAGATATAAGACCGTAGAAGAGAAAAAAGTTTTAGAGAATCAAAATATTGAGTGGGAGAATTAAATTTAAATTCCATAGAATTACGTGAAAAAAATGTCTAGGTATCGATGGAAATGTAAGTACCAAGAAGTCTAGTTGAACCGATTCAGTTGAGAAGATCAACCAGAATTAGCACACCATTTCAGAGGTATGTGGATGATTTGAATATTTCTATCCTTACTGACACAGAAGAACCCACAAATATAAAGGATTAATCTTCCCTTAGTGACTCTAAATAGTGGGAGTCAACCATTATTGGAGAAATTAATTAATTTATGTTCAGAAAAACTTAAGATATGGTTTAACTGCAGTATGGTAAAAATGTAAGAAGTGGATGGTAAGAAGAGATAAAAATCTGAACTAGTAGTTAAAGGTTTTTAGTAAAATAAAATAGAATATTTATAAAAAATAATCTCTATTATATTTAAACATTATACAATCTAAATAGTGCTAATCATGGTTTCATTAGAAGATATATCTTTGGAGTAGATGGATGTCAAACCTTCTTTTCTTCATGGTGAGTTAGAGAGTAGATCTACATGAAATATCTGATATGTTTTTTGATAGTTAGTGATTAGTATTTGTTTTATGGATTTAATTAAATACTCAATGGAAAGAAGTAATCCACATGATATTAGAATTATAAATTCAAGTTTTTTATGTCAGATGAAGGATTTAGAAG
Source organism: Viscum album (assembly GCA_963277665.1). Lineage (NCBI taxonomy): Eukaryota > Viridiplantae > Streptophyta > Magnoliopsida > Santalales > Viscaceae > Viscum > Viscum album. The sequence continues at coordinate 1,793,137,656 of OY728120.1, read as the reverse complement.
GTGCAATAAAAATCATTGTTGTTATCAGAAGCAATGTGAATATGGTACATTCATTGTATTTCTATTATATGTGGATGAGATATTTATATCTAGATCAGTTGTTCTGAAAATATGAAATTTTAATTTTTATTTGATTAGAAAATTCAAGATGATTTATATTGGATAAAGAAATAAGATTTTGGAAATGAATATCGATAGAGATAAGAAATACATGGATTTAGTTCTATCTCAGAAATATTATATTCATAAGATCATATAGAGCTTTTGGATAACTAAATATTAGCTAGTATCAACTACTATTTCAAAAAAAATTCATGCTCTAAAAGTTACAAGCTCCGAAAATGGAATTATAATCCATGTACATGATGAAAGTACTATATGCATTAATGGTCAGAAGTTTGATATATGCAATGGTTTTCACTTTGTTAGAGATTGACCAGTCTATGTGACTTTTTTGTTGGTATATGTAGAATATCGAGAATGTAAAATGAGAGTTTATAGAGTGGATTCTATGGAACTTCAAAAGATTGGAAAATCAAGCGTCTTGGTATAGAAAATTTGAAACATTACTTAGATAATTGAACATAGAATTTGGGGGTGGCATGGATAAAAGGAAATATAAAAATGGTTTTGGGTTTATTTTTAGAGGAATGACTATAATATGGTTATAAAATTTTGAAATTATTATTACTCTAAGTTCAATGGAAGTTGAGTAGATGGATGTAACATAAGTTTTGAAAATGGTATTTTTGATGTAGTTGCTGAAGAGTCTAGGAAGGGTTTAATCAAAATAAGTACTTTAAAGTGACAACCGATGTTTTTTTTCACATAGATAAAAATTCGATGTACCATTCTCACATGAAGCATATTGATCTGAAGTTTCATTTGTTCATAAATTTTCTAGAGGAAAATGAGATGGAGTTGTTGATGATAGTAGGAATCCAAAATCAGGAAGACATATTTACCAAGGAATTAGTTCATAAAATCTTGTGGTAGAATGAAACCTTAGTGGTAAATGGGTGAAGGAAGGAAACGAATGGGGAATGATAAGTATTGTAGAGTTTTCAAGATTTAATGAAACAAACTTAAAGTGGGATATCATTGGTAGGTGATGTTTATTTCATTTAACCAAAATTTCATCCATCAAAAATATATTCAGAAAATTTCAATGTTATGGATGATGGGTTGAATGTGAGGTATAGACTATGATAACATGTCCTCTCTAATGGCAGTTGGTCCATCAGAAGTTATCATCCACTGATAGATTTTTAATGAATAATTGGGAGGTTCGAATGTTAAGTAAAGTTGTTGGGTCACTGGGTTGGTAACCATGTCAAGGTGTCCATGTCTATTGATTTAGGTTTTTATAGGATTGATTTTAATTTGTTTGAAAAGTTGTTCTTACTATATAAGTACATGGGGCCTTTAGTGCAATGTGTTGTAAAACGGTGGTCCAACATAGAATTTATTGTAATGTTGAGAATTTTTTGATTATTACATGTATTTAAAATATTTTTTTTCACTTATAATAATCTATTTTTAATAAAATTAATCCATAGTGTGATTACCTCAATCATATAAGGTATATTCCGAATCACATTAAACATTATTTTCTTTCACCACTTTTAGTAATCTTGATGCATGTTTTATAATTTAATGTATTTTCAACACTTTAATTGTTTTAACTATGATGTGTGTACATGGATGGATTTATGTGGTGAGTTGGGTTCATTGGAATCATATATCCAATACACTCAGTTTTTGGGGAGTGAACTTACATAGATCATTTTTCCACTACATATAGTCTCCTATGTGCAATCTTTCAGTAAACTAACATGCAAAGATTCAATGGTTTTATTAGAGTCATGGAGATCAATTTTTAATTATTTATCTCCCCCAATAAATTTTTATATAATTTATTTTTTAGAATAAAATCATTAAAATATATAAAAAAATTTATCATTAATTTAATTCAACCTATATAAATTTGTGGGGTATTTTATTATTTTTTATTTTTATTTTTATTACATGAATGTCCACTTAATTTATATATCTTTTGAATATATTTTATAGTGGATTTAAGTATTCTTTTATATTATATTTTTTTGTTTTATACATTAATATACATAAATCAATAAAAATCCTGGTCGATAACCTCAGTAGTTATAGTGGCATGGTAAAATTGGTAGTATCTACTGGTATAACCCCCAAAGTTCAGGTGGGATCTACTACAACTTATGTGGTCATATTTTCAGCCCATTAAGTGAACCATTATGTATTTTTTCCATTTATTTCATTCCTTCCTCACTCATCCAAACCGCCTACTAGAATCTTCTTCATTATCAATTGAGTTTTTACTCACTATCATCACCCTTAGGTCATTTTTAGTATGATTAAACCTTCTTATATTCTACATTTAATCATTTATTCATTATTTTCATATTATTTTCTAAGGTTTTCATTTTATTTTTTTCTATAGACTCTAGTTAATCCTATTTTGAGGAATAAATTATATTAAATCATCTTCTTCGTTGATTAAATCATTATCCAGCCACTTAAGTCTTATAACAAAATGAGAAATATTGGAGAACAGTCTTTAAAATAATTTTTTTATTCCTTATGGTTATGGAAATCCATTATTTCTAGTATAATTATAAATTTTCATTTTCAAATGTGATGTTTCTTGTTTTATAATATATAATTTCTTTTAAAGAGTTGATGTATTTCTTTGAATCTTCATTAAAGGATATAGTCAATATTTTTTAAACTCCAAAATTTTATGTCAACTTCCATTTTTAAAATTAAAAGGATTATGAAAGAAAACATAATTGTTTCAATGGTATTTCATTTGAAATTACATCCACTAAAATCACCAAATACCACAAAAATCCATATTCTACTCCTATTTATATTTATCAAAAGAGTTCCTTCTGTTCATTGACTTCTATTTAGAAAATGCTCTTTATTTTGTATGAGGTCATTATGAATTAAGATAAGTGAAATTGAATGACATATCACCCAATATTTATGTAGTTGATCATGTTATATTAACTACCATATATACATGTATTAAATGATTTTATTATCTCAATTTTATTAATATATATTTCATCAATAATTTTCTAGTGCATCCATTTTAATCTCATTCAATTTTTCCTCTAGGTTATGTAATATATCTCTATAAATCTAAAGAAATAAAAAATCCTTAATTTTAGATGGTTACTTAATTATATCTTGGTCTTAATACATCTTGATATCTCATCCAATATTTTTGATAAACCTCACTAAAAGGACTGAATTGAAAAAAGTTTCTATTGAAGGGATTATCATTTTTTGGTAGCTTTGGTTTTAGGATAGTCAATACTTCTACCAAAGTGTTTTGTGGGAATAATCACCTTATATCCATCATGATACATCAAATAAAGACACGCCATTAGTAATTTTTGAGGTCTTCATGGTAGTTCCATAAAATGATGAGGACATTTTGGATGATGAAGAGCTTAATGATGGATCATAAGAATATCCCATGGATTTTATCATTGAGGCAGTTGCTGGAGATGATTAAGATGTTGGAGATTATGATGAGCACTTTGAGACACAAAAAGAGTAGCACAACCATACCAAGGATATGAAATATTTCAAAAGAGGACGGTGATTAGTACCTTTTTCATTTTGATACAATAATAGACCACTATCTCACCTAATTATATTGGGTTTCCATGGAATATCATGTATATTACGATTGCCTAATATAAGATGACTGAACCATCACATGATCATTATATTGAGATGCCAATAAGTTTAATTATTTATTTTATCTTTCTCAAAACTCCTAGTTATGTGTTGTTGTGTTTTTATATTGGTTATATTTTATAGGATTCTTTTTTTGATGGTTTTTAAGGTTATATTGGTTTGATTCTATACTGAATATTTGTTACTTCATATCTCTTTTTCACGTTTGATGATTATCTCTTCTATGTATCATTTATATCTTTGGTGATTAAATAATTTTATTAACACAAACTTTTTTAATCAAAAAGTTGGATAAAGGTAAAAGTATCTCATTTATGGTAACCTAACCTCCTTCCTAAATTATTTAAATTGTCTTATGTTCTTAATTAATTTTATTTTTTAATTCTTTAAATTAAATCTAAAATGATTTATATTGATTTTAACTTAGTTTAATTTATTAATTCCTCTATTTTGATTTAAATTTTTATTAATTTAAATTATTTAATTTTTACTTGAAATTTATTTTTATTAATTAATTTCCCATAAACCATCTATTTTAATTTCTTTAATACCTTAAATTTTTATAATTTGTTTAAATTATGTCTAGTATTAGATTTAAAATTAAATTAAATTACATTGTATTATTTATTTTTCTAAGGCACCAAAAATATGATTTAAAATAAATATATTTTTTTCATTTGTTTTTATATCTTGAATGTTTTTATGTTAATTCATTTAAATTTTGTAATCATTTTTGAACTATAAAACAATGAGATGTTATTGTGCATAAATTTCTTAAAATAGATTTGATTTTAATAATCCAATATTCTCTTATATTTTTCCAACATTGTTTTACGTGTTTTTATGATGTATATACATGTCAAGTATAAGTTAGTGATTGATGGATAATAAAATATTTAAATAAATCATCCTAATAGTTAAAGGGATTATCATTTTTAACATTTAAAATTGAAATTTTAATGGAAATACATTCGAAGGATAATAGTCTCTATTAGACTCATAGTGGTTAGCATTATAATTTTGGGGGTGCTAGAAGTGTCCTGGTTGAAAGGTTTCTAATGAGTGATTAATATTTAATAAAATGAGTGAAATAAAATAGAAAAAACATATCCCAATAACACTATTCCATTGAAATTTAAATCATATAAGCTATAAATAAATAATGTTACCATACAACCAAGCACACTACTATCATTTCCTTTATACAAATCAAGATGAAGATCAACAAGGAACAACCAAAAGGATCATCCCTCTATGGTGTATAACTAAAACACTTTTAGCAGTACCTTTCAAATATCCACAATATACTAGTGTCCTGTGGAGCTATAGAGGATAAAATAAGAAAATATTTGTAGCGAGAGAGAGTATCAACTAAATGTTCATAGTAGTACCATACATATTCCAGACCCATGTCCTAGTCTCATTTATATAGTCTATGGGGACTGCCTCTATTCCCATGAATTTACTCTTATATTTCTTAGATGCATAATTAAATTCCTTTAGTTACATCTCATACAAATTTCATCCATACAATCTACCATCTGTTTCATCTTAGGAAAAGAATTATGAACTATAACTTATGTGTTGGAGATTCAAATGTAACTCCTTAATGTTTAGATGGTTATGAGAGTTGAGTAGGGATAAATGAATTGAACCATTAATTTTATGGACCTTTGACTTGACCATGTCATATAATAAAACATTCTCAAGAAACCTATATACGATATATATATATATATATATATATATCATAAAATATGATACACCTAAAGGATGAAATATAATAATTTTTTTCATATATATTCCCTACAATACAACATAACATACTATATGATATGATATCACATGGATTTAAGAAATATTAATTTTAATATTACATTTGGACTAAATAATAAAAGACTTTAATGTCATTCCACCTTATATTAAGCCATATATGATAACTTATTAAACCATTTTGAAACATATTTTGGATATATTAAAAAATAATTTGGAAGTATATCATTTACTTCAACTTAAATTACATCATATGTAACACCTTGAAAAAACCCCATCCAAAACATATTTTGGGTCAAACTCTATAAATCTTTTAGAGTACCTCTCTTTGTCAAAATCAATACCCATTTATTAAACCATATAGCATGACCCCATTATATTTTTTATCATTTGAAAAAAATATGAATCACTAAATTGATAAATGTAAAAAAGTTAAACCTATAGAAAATAATTAATGCTTCTAAATATATAATGGTATTAGTAATGATCTATATAAAAAAATGTTTCTCAATACCTATATCTACTAGCTGCATCATATAAAAAAATGAATTTTCACACGATCTAATTTTATAAGATATTGAGTGACCATGGGACATGGAGTATTTCAATCCCATATAACCTCCTCATATATTCTTTACTATTAATGTATAGAATTAATAGGTTGTTGAATACATCATATGTAATTCATCTATAAAATGAGCACATCACATGTCCCTCATCTAATTAGATAAGATCATCAAATGTACCTTCGAATTATGGATATTAGTTTCCTCATGCTATCTCAATATAGGGACCAAATTTCATTCTCATTATATGAGAGGACAAATCCCATCCTTTTTGACCTCCATCTAATGATATGATCAAAAATATATGCAACCACCCCCTAATTAGCTCGGATTGGTAACGAGTCAAGATTTTGGATCTTTTAAAATATATACTATATTCTATAAACTATGTCACATACTACAAAAAAATGTAAAAAACACAACATATTAAGAATAAATTATCAAGAAATCTATAATAAAAACCAATACTATAAATTATTAATATTTTTCCCCATTAAATGTTTAATAATTACTATGAGGAAAAACATAAAAGGTTATTTTAACTAAAAGTTATTTTCTTTGTATTATATATTTTCATTTAAAAATATAAATTTTATAATTTTATAATTTAAATTTTATTAATAAAATTTGATTTTTTAATTCTTCACAATAAAATTATCTAAGGATATATTTTTTATATTTTTTTAAATAGTGAAAAATACTGATTTTGCTAATATCATCACTTATTATATGACTTATATGTTTCTAAATATTATATATATAAAAAATATATCATTATAATGTAAGAAAATAATTTAAAAGCACAATATTAAATTTATAAAACCCAAGATTATCTTTTTAGAAAATCAAGTAATATTTTATGAAAATTATTTTTCATCTATTTCTCTAATGAAATTTTCGTGTTAGGAAATTAATTTTTGATTTATTTTTTTTCACATAACTATTTTAAAAAATTTATAATATTATTAATATCATCAAAATCAATAACCTTGTTAATTTTTACTATTTAAAAAACATTATTCGTAAAATATAATTTTCTAAGAAATGGGCATTTATGTTTTACATGCGCTAACATTAGGATTAATCTCCCTAAAAATAGAAATTTATTTAGATAAAATGATTATTATAAATGAGAAAATAATTTTAATACCATTTAATATGGCCAATTTTATTTTTTGTTTATAAGATGTAGATAGTTAGGACCAATGTTAATTACCATGATAATGGTGAAATAATTATTTTTTTAATTTTTGTTTTATTATATCATGGGTTTTATGTCAAATAAATTTAATTAAAATACTTTAAATAATGAATCTAAAATGACATATGGACACATAAATAAATATATTAACACTCATTTATTTTTATTTGAATTTTAAATAAAATTATGAATCTAAAACGGTATAAATGACATTTTTATACTAAACAAAATTATTTACACATTAATTTTTTAATTTAGATTTAAATTTTATTTTATTTATAAATTTGTTTGTATTAAATGGAAGTTAAATTTAATTCCAAAAAAACATGGTTATGTGGGTTATTTTATATTTTTAATTAAACATAAAATCACATATTTAAAAACTAATTACCTCATTTAAAAGGAGAAGAGTAAAATGTAAAAACAAATAAAGGTAAAAACCCTATCAAATGTTCAATAAATTTGTGGAAATAGTTTTTTGACCCCTAAATGACCCAAAATAACCAAAAATCCATTATTTAGAACCATTGGATCTATTGAACTTGGACTAGTGTCATTAAAATTTTAAAATATAAAGGGTGTTTCCAAAAGATCCATTTTACTCTATAAAAAAGGAGATCACTGACACCATTTCAAACATACACCTCCCATTAAAAATTTCCTTGAAATTATTCCCAAATATATTCTAGTATAATTTCTTGTAACATCCCATTACCAATATTTCATGTAGGTATTTACCTCATTATGGTTTTCCTTTTTCTCGTTGTCTATATATGGTTGAGAATGAATTGGGTGGATACCTATAATGGTGAATTCACAGATTTGTTAGGCTCTTAAAATTAACTAGTATTTTCTATTGGTGGTAAGAGGATTTCACAAGATGTAATTAGGTCACATGTTGTGTAAGTGTTTCTAGGTGAAATCTGGGAAAGGGATTCAAAAAATTAAAGGTTACACAGTGTGACGATCTGTTTCACATCATGAATGATTTAAATAATGTATTTTTCATCTAGAGTAGGAATTTTTAGGGTTACACATGGGATTTTAGTGACCATTTGTCTACTGACTCCCCCTTGCTCTATACCAAGGGTTCATATCCAACTATTTTTGGAGTCACTCTTCCTTCCAGATGGATTCGTTAGATGTTCGATCCTCCTTGAAGTTCTGGTGCATCTCTCCAGATGAGTGATCTTTCTGCTTCTTTGTTTCCATTGATTACGGTAATTCCCTTGATTTTCTTCATCAGATCCATTTTATAGAAACCGTATCCTTTTTCACATGTTATTACATGATTTTAAGCATAATAAAACAACATATTACAAGCCAAGGATCATGAAGTCTAGTGTCTTAGAAGACTATGTACATAAAACAGAAAATGTAGGACAAAATAAAACATTTATTTATTTAATATTCATTTGGAGATTCTAACTTTCATTGTGTTCATACATCCTCATAGGATAACCTGGAGATAACTTGAATAAAGGGATGAAGTAACAGTCCAGTAAGGCAAAAATCATAGTAACAAATCCTTAGCGCATGGGTTAGAAGGCATGGCATAATGACATAAAAAGGAATAGAGCAAGTGAAAAAATAACATATAAACATGGGATCATATAAACATGGAGTCATAATAATGTTGAAGTAAAATAAAATTTGACTTTATAATGAGATAAGTCTCGTTGCACATAGAGGATCCCTAGGAAAGGTTAACCACCAAGACTGTTGCACATGGTGGCACGAGTCAAGGTTATCTACCAAGACCGTTGCACTTAACATATCATGAGACTTAACATTACCCAATAAATTGGATAAATATCTATGAAAACCCATATTAACATGTTTGGGAATATGTTTTCCTCATTAATAATCATACATAATCAATCACACATAAATATAAGGGTACCCATGGAAGGAAATGGGTATCATAATCATGTTATAAAGCATATTGAATGGGCGTATCATTAAAGTGTACATTAAAGAATGGAATTAAAACATAAATGGAAATTCATAAGGTAAAATAATCATATATCAAGGTATGTGATTTGAAACAGAATTGACAACATGTAAGAATAGTATTTAATAAATTTTATCATTAAAACATTTTAGTGTGGTTTTAAGGAAAATACTAACGATCATTTAAAATAGAAAAGGGAATAATATTTGTAAAAAACAAAAACTTATCCAAAATGTTTTTTATAATAAAAATACTGGTTTTATAAAAACAATGATGGCTTAAAAAATATGGTATAGTGCACCCGAAATTGGGTATGAATTCGGGAAGTTCCTTTAAATCATGTTTGTTTATCAATAAGTATTGAGGAGGGAATCACAAAAAATCATGTATATATTCAAAATATAATGATTAATGGATATATAAAATTTATTTTGGACATATAAACATAAATTATATGATTTAAATAAATATATTATAGTATTTCATTTGGGTAAAAAGTGAGTAAGAATAACCTAAACTAATAATGGAGGTTTGGGTAGAATCCCTTACCTTAGGTCTGATAGTTTTCTACACATGATATTAATGAACTGAATAATCAAATTAAGTTCATTAATTAATAATACCAAAACCTATTTTATATTTAATATATTTATTATGAACTTTTTTGAGTTCATTCATAAATTTTTTGATTGGTTATGAGGTTCAATTTCATTGTTTGGGTCTGTTTGTTTCTGGACCAGTTTACTTATATACATGAACGAATAATCATGTAAAATGTGGATGGTTGTCTAGAATTGGAGTTATATTTTATTATTGAGCTTTGATAAGGTTACATGGTTTTAAATTTCATTTGGTAACTTGGAGTGAATATTAATCATTATATAAAACATTCGTGATAACCTTTTGGGTTTATTGGCTATTTTTATTCGTAACAAATGCTTTTTGATTTATAAATCAAAACCATGTGTAAAAAAAATATTCCGAAACCATATATGATAAATAATTCATATATTATAGTCTAGTTAAACAATAACAATGGTTTCAAAACAATAATTGAATACATTAAATGAAATTGAAAACTTGTCGTCCTTGAATGTGATGAATTAACACATCTTAGATGGTGTTTTCATTTCTAGTATAAAAGAAGGGTAAAGGAGAGATGATAATAAAATATTACATTATAGAAAAAATTCCTTTACAAGTAAGGAAGTGAATTTTTCATAATATTTGGATGATGAGAGGTAATAATATAAAATAAAACAAAGGAACTTGAAATGAAAGTAAATGAATTTAAAAGAAGAATTTACCTCTCGAGTTAATCTTCCTTATGAGTCTCTTAATGGGAGAGGATTTGGTCTTTTGGGGAGAACAAGGGCTGGTAGATGTGGGGGAGGAGCTTGGGGATATATTTGAGCCTAATTTAGGCAAGAAACAAGGCTTTATAGGAGTGAAGAGAAGAGGGGAGTATGGTTGGTTTTTATAGTGGAGGGGATGAGGGATTTCTTAATATTTTAATCATTAGTTTATTATTTCCCCATAAGACAAGTAATAGTAATGATTCTTGGGAGAAAAAAAAGTAATATGTGCATCTTAGTTCTAACCCAATGTTATTACATCATCATGACACAATAAATAGTGCATTTAACATATAATATATATATATACGATAAATTACCGCATTTTACTATTCATAAAATATTCAAGTATCTTAGAAAAATTTAAAAAAATACACCTTAAACATTTTTCAACATTTAGAATACAAAAATGAAATCCATTATTCGAATTTTTTTATATATCATTAATTTTAATTTTTAATTAAAATCATTATATACATGAAAAATACCGATTTTAAAACTATAACTGATTTTATAATGTTTTCAAAAATTACATAAGGTATTATAAAATTATCCTAAAATAATAATACATTATAAAAATAATTTATGAATACATTTCATGAAAATAATTTTTTTAATTATTAAATTATTCATAAATTTTTAGTTAAATATTTATGACTTACAAAAATACCAACACTATTATATTGTCACTTTTAAGATGGATAAATTTTATTTATACTCTCATTGATAAGGTTACTATTTAATTGGACAATTTAATATTTATAAGGGTTATATTAATATTCATATTGGTGACATTACTATTCATAATGTTCATTTATTATTCACTAAAAATTAAGTTTGTCTTATCAGACTCCAAACATCTTACAGATAGCAATCGTGTATGTCATATTTTCAAAATTCAAATAAAAAAAGTGACAATATTATGTTTAAAGGTCACATGGAACTTAGTACTTCATGGATTTGTGATTTCATGTGACTACATGAAGTAATTATAGGAAGGGAAATTCCATTGATAAAACATTAGTTTACTACATTGTTCCCCCTAATGAAATTTCTCCCTCAAAATTTAGTTATACATTATAAGCCATATATAGTTGATGGAACTTTTCCTTCGTTTCCTCATCCAGTTCCCACGTTGCCTTTTCGTACTTATGGTTCCACCATTGTACTTTGACCCAATGAGTAGTCTTGTTATGTAGAACATTATCTCTATGATCCAAAATCTTCACTCGCTACTCCTCATTAGAAAGATCATCTTCCAATTGTACCACCTATCAAGAGAGTACAGGTTAAGGATCCTGTATATTCTTTCTTAAGAGGGATACATGGAATACATCATGTACTTTAGACATGGTAGGTAAGTTTTAGTTGATAGGCCATAACTCTAACATAATCAAGAATATATAAGGGACTGATGTACCTAGGAATTAGCTTTCATTTCTTCCAAATTCTCATGACCTTCTTCCATGGAGACATTTAGAGAAATACCATGTCTCCAACCTTGAACTCAAGGTCTCATCAATGATTGTCTGCATGACTATTTTTTCAACTTTGGGATACCTCAATGTCCTGTAAATTTTTTTTCACCTTCTCCACCATTTCCTAAACCATTTCATGTCCTAGCAGCTTATTCTCACCAACTTTACCCCAACATGTCGACGTTATGCACCTTTTCTAATAAAATACTTTGTATGGTGTCTTTCAGATACTCGAGTGGAAACTATTTTTTTAGGATAATTTAACCAGTAGAATATGTTGGTCCTACCCTCCTTTTATGTCCACATAACACACTCTCAACATTTATTCTAGTGTATGAATAGTTCGTTCAGATTGGCCATCTATTTGAGGATGATAGGCCATACTGAAGCTCTGTTCAGTTCTTAGAGAATGTTGAAGACTATTCCAAAAATTTGAGGTGAATCTAGGATCTCTATCTGATACAATAGATAGTGGTACTTCATGCAGCCTTACCACCTCTTTGTTATATATCTATGAATGATGATCCAATGAAAAGTCCCCTCGAATTGTGATAAAGTGAGATGTCTTTGTTAGACGATCCATAATGACCCATATAGCATTGTTTCCTCTAGATGTCCTTAGAAATCCAGCGACAAAGTCCATGTTTATTTTCTCCCACTTCCATGTTGTGATGGATAGTTGTTTAATTATCCCCTTATACTTTTTTCTTTCAATCTTCACTTGTTGACATACCAGGAAATTTGTTGTATACTCAACCACATCCTTATTTATATTGTCCCACAAACAGTTTTCTCATAGATCTCTATACATCTTTATGCTCCCTGGGTGAATAGTTAAGGTTGAGCTATGTGATTCATTAAAAATATCCTTATTTATATATTAATAATATTTTACACATAATTTTGACCCAAATCGTACAACTCATTCCTCATCAATCTTGAACTCATAGGATTTACCATTTCTAATATCTTACACCATTTTCTAAATTTCCACATCTTTTCTTTGAGCATCCATCATTTTGTCTATGAGGTATGGTTGGGAAATAATTTGAGAAAGGATTGATGTTGTTCCTATCTTAATGATTCCCATTTCCATCCTTTTCAGATCTATGAATATTGGATCCTTTTTAATTCTCATAATTGATAAAGATTTTGAAACCTTTATACTTAGATCATTCACCACCTTATTTTCCTTATCAGGATAGTAGATGATTGAGTATTGATAATCTTTGATGATATATAACCATATTATCTAGTTCATATTAATATATTTTTGTGTGAATATATATTTGAGACTCTTGTGATCAATATATATCTCAAACTTATTCTCATAGAGATAATGCCACCACATTTTCAATGCAATGATCAATGCAGGAAACTCCAGATCATGCTTTGGATAGTTTTACTCATGGATTTTCTGATACCTTAAGGCGTAGGCTATAAATTTATCATTTTTAATTATCTAACATCCTAATCCCTTCTTTTAAGCATCACTATACAGCAAAAAGAGTTATCAACTTGTTGGGAGTGTGAGTATTGGTGCAGTGATAACCCTCTTTTTCAACTCCTTAATGTATTCTTCACATTATCGAGTATAGAAAAACTTCAATCCCTTCTATTTCAAATTGTTCATTGGGTTTGAAAATCATGATAGGTTCTTCACAAATCTTCGATAATACATAGCTATACCCAGAAAGTTACAGAACTCTATTATAGATGTTTCCGAAGGCCACTCTTTAACGGCCTTTGTCTTGGAAGGGTCTACAAATATCCCTTTTCTGGAGATAACACTCCCTAATAATGATACTTCCTCCATCTAGAACTCACATTTATTGAACATTTCATACATCTTCTCCCTTTTCAAAGTCTTTAGAATAGTATTCAAATGCTCCTTATATTCCTCCTTTATCTTGGAGTATATCAGAATATCATCAATAAAGACTACCACAAATTTATCAAGGTATTCTATAAAGACTTTATTCAATAAATCCATGAAAATTACTAGATTATTAGTGAGTCAAAAAGTAATAACTATGAACTCGTAGTGTTCATACCTCATTCGAAAGGTAGTCTTGGGAATTTCCTCCTTCCTCGCCTTTAATTGGTGATGATCGAAGGTCCACCTTAGAGAAATAACTGGCCCCATTAAGCTTATCGAACAATTCATCCATCCATGGAAGGGGATAATTGTTCTTTATCATGATTTTATTGATCTCATTATAATCAATGAAGAGGCTCATTGATCCATTCTTCTTCTTGATGAAGAGGACTGGCACACCCCATGATGAAGCACTCACACATATAAAACCCCTCTCAAGATTCTCCTGTAACTGTTTATTCAGCTCTTCCCGATCTACGGTGGCAATTCTATAAGGTGTCTTTGATATAGGTATGGATACATGAATAAGTTAAATTGAGAAATCAACATCTCGATGAGGAGGAAGACCAGGTAACTCTTTATGAAATACATTAGTGTAATCCCTCACGTTGAGAATATATTTAAGCATGATTTTATCCATTATCTCAATCATTGGAGCTAGAAATTATTGCATATAAGGAATTAATATCCACAATTGATTAAATTATTCTAAAGGAGATTTATCTTCCTATTTACACTTGTAAAGAATTGGTGGAAACTTTGAGATGTGAAGAGTGATCCCCCATTACCGACATTTGATGATGGATTTGTATAAAGATAGCCAATCCCTACCTAAGAAAACATTGAACTCCACTAAAGGAAGTATGAAAAGATTTGTTGGGAGGTTCAGTCCACAAACATTTATCAGGGAGGAGTTATAAACCTTGGATTCAATAATTTACCTATTCTATGTTCTCAAAGATAACTTATCCTCCAAATTTTGTTGTGGTAGAATAGTTCTAAAAAACATTAAAGATTTAAATAACTACGTAGAACCAGAATCAAATAGTACATTTTATATTCTTAAATGAATAACTAACGTACCTATCAACACATCATTGTTTGGTTCCACCTTAGTAGTAGTGATAAAAAAGACCTTCCTTTTTCCTTAGATTTTGTTCTTTATTACCTATAACATACCTTGGATTAGGTAAATTGTTTTTATAATACCCATGATCCTTGAAGTTATAACACTACACCACTGGCTGAGTGTTTATCTAAACCTTATTTTATTAATACACATTAGAGAGATTCCTCATATCCCATTGGCATTTCTTTGTTATATGTCCCATATTTCCACATTTGATGTGTTTACTGGTTATGTTTAGAGAGTTCTCAGGATACTTCTTCCCACAATTTTGAAATCTGGTATGTTTAATCTTCTTTCCATCATGAGATTTATTTACTGGACCACCCATATTAGACTCCATATTACATTTTTTATAATCGGGCACAGGAGACAACTAGGAGTCTCCAATGTCCATTTCAACCTTTAGGGAACAACATACAGTATCCTTATAACGGCCAAAGTCTTAAATAACCATTACTTTTCGTAGTCTCATCTTTAGTCCACTAAATAAGTTATCCACCTTTCTTTCAACGTTCATGACAAAACTGGAGGCCTATCTTGAAAGCCTTGTGATGTTTGCTTCATACACCTTGATGCGCTAATCTTCCTTCTAGTTGAGTCCAAGTAACTCTCTTTCCATCATGAAGCAAAGGGTTCTGGGAAACAATATATTGAAAAATATCTTTTTGAATTCCTCCCAATCCATTGAATCAATTCTCTATTAGGAATAAGTCTTCTTGATCAGTGTCCACCACGAATAAGCTTCCTCATCAAAATGATAAACAGCTAGTACCACTGGAGGATAGAGAATATATTTTCAATGGAGTTAATCCACTATTCCATGAGGAGGGGATCAGAAGATCAACTAAACATGGAAGGCCTTTTCCACATGAAGTATTCAATGAAAAATTTTACTTTCCTCGTGGTAGGATGGCATTTCATGCGATTCAAGTTATTATTCATAACTTGATCTGGATGATAAAGTATTTTTAGGATGTTTTGAGCACCCTCTCCTATCATATTTGGCATATCATTAGGAAAATCTTCACATTCCCTAACAAATTGACTGTTGGAATGTGTTCTTATATTTCCCACCATTAAAAAAGAAAATAACGTACAATTATATGTCTTGAATTCTTAGCTATTAGGCATAAAAAGGATACTTTGAACATTAAAGGATAAAATTGTAATGGAGAAGTATATTATAACTTGTGATTCCTTTGGTTTAAATCTATGTTATCCTGGATTTATTTCTTAACTTATATTCTTATGGGATCTTATTTTTCTTAATAATGGTTCGTACTAAAATCATGAATTTACCAATACATATCCCTTGGGAGTGTCAAGCCAAGAGTGCATCGAGGCCTGTGGTCATGAACCAGTTTCTGTTCGAGTCTATCTGAAAGTGGTGTTTTCAGGTTTTACCCCTTGATACATCTATGCCAGATCCACCAAAACCTATTTTTATCTAGACATAGATGTATTTTCTTTATAAACCACTTACTCGATAGATACCAAAATTTAGGGATGTTTTCTTATACATATTCTCATACATAAGGTTCTTACTAAAGTGATCTATTACTATTATCTAAAAATAACTAAACCATCATCTGATACTATCTATAGAAACCCTAGCATTTTATACATGTCATTATATGATTTAATGCATAATAAAACATCCTATTACATTCCAAGTATGGTGAAGTATAGTGTCTTGGAAGACTAGGTACATATAACTGAAAACATGTGACTAAATAAAAATTTTCATTATTTAATCTTCATAAGTAGACCCTAACATACATTGTGCTCATAAATCCATATAGTATAACATGGGGATAAAATGAACAAAGGGATGAACTAAAATCCCAGTAAGGGAAAAATCATAGTAATAAAGATTTAGCACATGGATTAGAAGGCATGTAATAATGATATAAAAAGTCATGGAACATGTGAATTAATAAAATAAAAACATGGGATCATATAAACACGGAGTCCTAATAATGAGGAAGCAACATAAAACCATAATTTAGCATGATTCAAGGATTTTTGAACATAGAGGAGCACAAGTCAAGGTTAACCACCTAGAACATTGCACATTGTAGCAAAAGTCAAGGCAAACCGCCAAGACTATTTCACCTAATGTATACTGAGGATCAACTTTAGCCAATTCATTGGAGTGCCATCTGGGTGAACCCATCTTAACATGTTCATGAATTTTTTTTACACATTATGAATCATACATAATTAATCATAAATAAACATAATGGTACCCCTGGAGAAAATACATTTTAGTGTTTTTTTGAAGAAAATACTAACGAGCATTTAAAATAGAAAAGGGAATAATACTTTAAAGAAATATAGTTGATCAAAGAAGGTTTTCATTATAAAAAAACTGGGTTTTTAAAAACAATTGTGGCATAAAATATAAGGTATAGTTCACTTGAATTTGTGAATTAATTCGAGAAGTTCCTTTAAAACGGGTTTGCTTATCGGGAAGAATTAAGGAGGGAATCACATAAACACATATATATACTAGAAAGAGAATGATTAATGGATCCTAATAAATGAGTTTGTAAATATAAACAATAATTTTAAGATTTAAACAAATAGAATATAGTATTTCATTTGGGTGAAAAGAGAGTAATAATAACCCAAAAAAATAATGGCGGTTCAGGTAGAATCCCTTACATTAAGTTCAATAGTGTTCTCCATTCGATATTAATGACTTCAATAATCAAATTTGGTTTATTAATTAAAAATAATATAACCTATTCTACATTTAATTGATTTTTTATAATCTTTTTTGAGTTCATTTGTAAGCTTTTTGATTGTTTATGAGGTTCAATTTCATTGTTCGGGTCCGTTTGTTTCATGATCTGTTTACTTATATACATGAACAGATAATCATGTAAAACGACGATGTTTGTCTAGAATTAGAGTTATATTTTATTTTTGAACATCTATAAGGTTACATGGGGGTAAATTTTATTTGTTTACTTATAGTGAAGATGAATCATTATATAAAACATTAGTGATAACCTTTTGGGTTAATTTTTGGTTTTTGATCACAATGAACCCGATTTGATTTATAAATCAAAACCATGTGTAAAAAAAGATTCCAGAACAATAGATGAGACATAATTTATATATTATATTCTAGTTCTACCATAAAAATGGTTTCATGATAAGAGTGGAATATGGTAAAAGAAATTGAAAACCCGTCGTCCTTGAATGTGATGAGTTAACAAATATTGGATGGTGTTTTACTTTCTAGTATAAAAGAAGGGTAAATAAAGAAAGATAATAACTTATAGAATTACCATAAAAAATTAAATTACATGTAAGGAACTGGAGGTTTCATAATATTTGGATGAGGAGGGGTAAGGATAAAAAATAAAACAATGAAAATTTAAAAGAAAGTAAAAGAATTGAAAATAGGAAATTACCTCTTGAGTTAATCTTCCTTGAGAGCCTCTTATGTGGAGTGTATTAGGTCTTTTGATGAGAAAAAGGACTGATGAACGTGTGGGAGGATCTTGGGGAGATATTTTAGTAGAATTTAGGCTAGGAACAAGTCTTGAGAGGAGTGAAGAGTATATGGGAGTGTGGATGGATTTTATAGTGGAGGGGAGGAGGGTTTTCATAATATTTTAGTCACTAGTTTATTATTTTTTCATAATACAAGCAATGGTAATGATTCTTGTGACTAAAAATAGTAATATGTGCTAGTGATTTCTAAACTAGAGTTCTTACATCAGAAATAACTCAATAAATATTTTTTTGACATATAATGTATATATAGGGTAAATTACCATATTTTACTATTCAAAAAAATTATTTTATAAAAATAACGAAAATTCACCCAAACCCTTTTTTGACATGTAGAATCCAAAACTGAAATCTAATTTTCAAAGCTAATTTTTTAAATATTATTAATTTAATTTTGAATTAAAATCTTAATTTACTTGAAAAATACAGATTTTGAAACTATAACTAATTTTTAATGTCTTCAAAAATTACATAAGGTCTTATAAAGTTATCATATAATCATAAGACATAGAAAAATAATTTATTAATACATTTCATGAAAATAATTTTTCTTTATTATTATTCAATTATTCATAAATATTTAATTCAATATTTATAACTTACAAAAATATCAACACTATCATATTGTCACTTATAAGATGGATAAAATTTATTTATATTCTCATTTTCAAGGTTAATATTTACTTGAACAATTTTCTATTCAAAATGGTCATATTACTATTCATAAGAGTGACATTACTATCCATAAGGGTCATTTACTATTGACCAAAATTTATGTTTGACTTATCGAACTTCAAACATCTTACTTATCACATTTTGTAAGTCATATTTTCGAAATTCTAATAAAAAATGTGATAATATTGTGTTTAAAGTTCACATGGTAGTTAGTAGTTCATTGAGATGTGATTTCTTGTGATTACATTACATAATTGTAAGAAGGGAATTTCCATTGATAAAACATTGGGTCATTATACGTTGGTCTGAAATTGGCATTTCATCATGTCTTCTTCCAAATCCATTATGAGATCCTATTTCAAAGGCCATTCATTGGTTAGTTGTTGTTCAAAGGGCGTTCTTTCTTGAGGTATGTGGGTTTCCTCCTTTTTGAAGACACATTTTTTTTAGGTTATATTATTCATGAGATGTTGATTAGATTATGGGACCTTCATTGACATTGTTGGGTATTTATTGTTGGTGGATCCCATTGCGGGCATGTGTGACCCCAAATTTGAGGTGGGTGGTTCCATATCTAGCCTATGTTGATGAACCTTATTGTTCATACTTTAGAAATTGATTTATAAAAGTAATCGGCATGATTGTTTTATGTTTGTTGAAAAGTGTATTTAAATAAAAAAGGGTTTTCCATCGTTTTTGATAAATGTAAAGAAAATGGGAATTTTACAAACATTTAAATGGATTGTGAAATGGTTTTTCAAATAATTGTAATGAATTTTGAAAAACGAGCACATGGGTTACCATGGGAACTTTGGTGGAAGGTTGAACATTAGGCCATAGTCTATGATTTAATGATTATTGCGATGTTTTATCAATGGGATTTCTTGTATTTCCTAAGACCATTGTTCTAAGGGATTGATATTTAATTTGTTAGAGGGGATTACACATAAGATATTCCTCTTCTTCTTAGTCCTCTGTTCTAGGAGCTGGATTTTGAAATTGGTTGACTTGTGTATGAGTAGTCTACTAGTATGAACTATAGTGATCCTTTGGGTTGATACCTATGCTTCTATTTTTTACTTTTGGGCTTTGTTTTTTTAGCCTTGATATAAATGTTTGTACTTGTGAAATATGATAAGGAAAATGTAATTTGAAATTGATATTTCTTCATTTTATTTAGAATTGTGAAAAAGAGAAATTGGTAAAAAAAATCTATAAAACTTATTTATTTCTTACAATTCCATGTTTTATTTGAAATGAGAATACATGATTTTTTATATTAATACTTGTTATGGAACACCTAGGAGGGATAACATGTCATATATTTAAAAAACATAGTGGTTGTATTTTACTTATTTTACGTTAATATATTACTTTTTTCAATGGTTTTTTCCAGTCCATATATGTTTTATTTATTGAAAAAATTGTTTTTATTTCCATAATAGGAAACCCGTCATTAAGAATTATGTGGCATCCATTCCTTCATTTTTCTATTAATTATATAGTCATATTCCAAATATTTCAAGTAAATCTGAAAATGGTTTCTATTTTTGATCCCCAAAACTTGTTTTTAAAGGATGTTTTAACCTTAATAAGTTGTTACTATATCATTAAAAACAAAATAAACAACATAATGATGTGTTATTTACTCGTGCTTCATGTTTAATGAGGGTTTACTCATGCTCCATGTGCAATGAGACTTGGCTCATGCTAATTCCATGTTAAGTGTTGTTGCCACATTTCCCTGCTATGATTATCATGCTTTATCATTCCTTTATGTTCATGTTATTTTATGATCAATTGATATTCCTATTACCTAACATGTATTGTAGTATTCATGTTATTCCTTGTTTAATCCCTTACTGGGATTTATAGCTCACTCCTTTCTTATGTATGTCCTCAGGTAATCCCTTGTAATGCTAAGTATGATGGAATGTAGTGGTCATGTAAAGGATGTTTTCAATAAGATGTTGTGTTTTAGGTTCTACGTTGTTATATAATGTTCTTAATCCTCAAATACACTACACCTCTCAATATTCTATGTTGTATCATGTTAATTTTATTTAATAGATCTTGTTTAAGTGTGTAATAAAAGCAGGGTTGTCATATTTGGTATTAGAGGATAGGTTTAGTTATTTTTGGGATTAGGATTAGAAAACACCAGTGAAGCCTTAGAGACTAGACTAAGTATAATGAAAAACATCCCTAAGTTTTGGTGAGTATTGAGTAAGTGGTTTATCAAGAAAACACATCCACATCTGGATACGAGTAGGTAGAGGCATCACTGGCACATATGTACCTATGAGTGAAAACACCAACAAGGAGTTTCGGGCTTGATCCGGGGTATCTGGGTACACAACAACGGGTCTTGATACACTATTGGTTACAAAAATCCCAGGGGATATGCTTTGGTAAATTAACAAGCTTAGAATGAACCATTATTAAGGGAATTTAAAAAAATGCCTCTAGGAATACATGTTAAAAATTATATCATAGATATTATAGATTGAAGCTTATAGATTCATAAGTTAAGGAAATAAAAGTAATTTATAAGTCATATATTTTTTTTCTTGGATTACCATTTATGTGTTACCCCTAACATTACTTTTATTCTAGCCAATGGCCTATAATAGGAGGACTAGCGAACAACCGATGTAAAGATCAATATGATGACTATGATAATGAGATGCCCAATCTCATGGGAATGGGAATCGTGAACTTTGTCACGATTCTCTCTCAGTTAACTAAAAGCTTTGAATAGAAACATGGGTCAAGAGGAACGTTAAACCCCTCATAAGAAAGAACATGTGACTATTGAGAGATTCATGAGACAAAGTCCTCCTACTTTTAATGGATCATCTGATCCCTCAATCGCACAACAATGGATCAACTCCATTGAAAAGATCTTCTCCATCCTTAAATGTTATGAACAAGATAAGGTTCTCCTGGATGCTTATTGTATGGAGGGTAAAGAAGATCAATGGTGGACATTGATAAAAAATACGAAGCATGAGGAGGAGATTGAGGTGTTTGAATGAAAGGTTTTCTAGAAGATGTTTTTCGATAAATATTTTCCACACATCCTCCGACTTCATAAGGAAAGGGACTTCATTTTCCTAAAGAAAAAAGATGATGAATCAGTCAGAATGTATGGGAAAACTTCACAAGGTTTTCACGATACACCTCCTACTTTCTCATTTCCCCTGAATAAAAGGTTGACCGCTTATTTGGTGGGATGAAACATAGCCTGCAGAAATCCCTGGCGATCCTTGACTTCAACTTCTTTGAAGAAATTTTCAAATGTTCCCTCAAGGTCAAAAGGGAGATTGACGAATCCCAGGGGTATCATGGGGATAAGAAGCGTAAGGTGGACATCAATTTTGGCTGTCTGATTGATAAATCTAACAATTATAAGAAAATCCAACACCCCCATTGCCAAAGGTGATGAATGAAGCACCCTAGAAATGCCTAAAATGGACGAGGAAATGATTTAGGTGCGGAAGAGAAGGGCACTTAACTGTTAACTGCTAACCAGAAAACCCCACGACTACAACAGAGGAGAGGAACACTCCATTCAAACCTTAATACATTGTTCATTGATTCAACTACAAAGTACCAGGGAACCTTGAAAATCAATTCCTTAAGCCAAGGGTATTTGGAGGAAACCAACAACCTCCAAGGCAGTAAGGAAGAGATTTTTCCATCACTACCACTAAAGTGAACCCCGAAAAAGAAGTGGTGACATGTATGCTAGTTATTCATTCAATAATAGAAAACATACACTTTTATTCTTGTTCTATGCAGTATTTTATATCCCTAAAGTTTAGTAGAACAATCCCAACACCACCACAAATCATAGAAGTAAAGATGTCAGTGAGTACAAAAAATGGGAAATCATTGTATCGAATGAATATAAATCCTCCCCTATCATAATTTGTGGATTGAAATTCCTAGAGAACCTCATCGCACTCCCTCTAGTATAATTTGATACAATTCCTGGAATGGATTGGTTTTCCTTATATAGAGCCAACATAAATTTCCATGAGAGGAAAATCACTCTCCATGGGTAGAATCAACCCCTGGTTCCGTACACGTGTAAGGAGGAGGATAAATCATTTTTAGTTCCATCATCTCAAGCGTGGATATTACTGCCATATAACCATGCGTATCTGGATCAGATGATTGAGTTTAAGGAGGCAACCATCCTTCAATACATGCCTATTGTGAGGCAATTCGCTGAAGTGTTTCCTGAGAAATTTCCTAGCCTTCCTCGTAGAAGAGATGTTGAATTTTTAATTGATTTTATAACTAGGGTGTTTATAATATCAAATACTTCATATAGAATAGATGTTGTGGAGCATTAGGAGATGATGAAATAACTATATGAGAATTTGGATAAAGGTTTTATACACCCAAGTGCTTCACCATGGGGTGAACTAGTCCTCTTCTTCAAGAAGAAGGATGGGTCAATGCGGCTTTGCATTGATTATGGTGAGCTCCAAAAAATCACAATAACTAAAAAGTATCCTCTTCCATGAATTGATGACTAGTTCAATCTCCTACATGAGGCACAATACTTCTCCAAGGGAGATTTTTATTTGGTATATTATCAATTAATAGTGATGAAGGAAGATATCCCCAAGACTGATTTTCGTAAAACATATGGGAACTATGAATTCATAGTAATGCCTTTTGGACTCACTAATGCTCCAGAAAGATTCATGGACATGATGAATAGAGTCTTTAGATATTACCTCGAACAATTTGTGGTAGTCTTTATAGATGATATTCTAATATACTCAAAAAACATGGAGGTTCATGAGAAGAATCTAAGAACTGTACTAGAGACCTTGCAAAAAGGAGAAGATATATGAAAGGTAAATCATGTTTGAGTTTTGGTTGAAGAAGGTCTTATTCTTCGACCATATAATCAAAGGTAATGGGAAATATATGGATTTCTCAGAGACAGTTGCAATAGAGGGATGATCGAGGCCAACATTGGTAATGAATATCCATAGTTTCCTGGGGTTAGTAGGATATTATCACCGATTTGTGAGAAATTTCTCATGATTGTCCAACCCTCTTACCAAGCTAACTCCAAATGGAGTAAAGTTTTATTAGAGTGATGAATGTGAAGATATCTTCAAGGAGTTTAAAAATAGTCTTATCAATATGCTCGTGCTCACATTTCCCATGAGTGGAGAAATTTTTGTGGTATTTAGTTATGATTCGAATAAGGTACTGGGATGTGTGTTGATGTAGAATGATAAATTGATAGCCTACACCTCAAGGAAGCTAAAAATACATGAGAAAAACTATCCCACACATGATATGGAATTGGAGTTTGTGATCTTTGGGTTGAAAATCTAGCTGCATTATCTCTATGGGGAGAAGTGTGAGATATACACTGATCACAAGAGCCTAAAATATATATTCACACAAAAAGATCTTACTATGCACTGATGAAGATGGATAGAACCCATCAAGGATTATGACTACTCAATCCACTATTATCCTAGTAAGGGAAACAAGGTGGAAGATGCTCTATGTAGAAAGGATAATACATCTTTATCAGTGATGAGAATTGAAAAGAAACCAATTTTCATAGATTTGTAGAGGATGGACATGGGAATAATGAAGGTAGGAACATCATCAATCATTTCTCAAATGATTTCTCAACAGTCCCTCATGGAGAAAAAAATGATTCTCAAAGAAAGGATATTGAAATTATGAAAATGGTGGAAGCTATAAAAAATGGGAAATCCTCAAAGTTCATGGTTGACAAGGATGGAATTGTGAGATTTGGGTCATCATTATGGGTGCCATCTGATCCAGAGACATAGAAGGATCTTATGAATGACACACATAGATCAACCTTCTCTATTCACCTGGGGAGTACAAGGATATATCAAGATCTATGAGAAAATTTTTGTGGGACAATATGAAAAGAGAGATTACTGAATATACATCCAAGTTCCTCGTATGTCAGCAAGTTCAAACTGAGAGGCTAAATTCTAAGGGGATGATACAGACACTACACATAACAACATGGAAGTGGAAAAAATTACCACAGAATTTATCACTAGACTTTCAAGGAAATCCAGAGGAAAAAATTCTATATGGGTTGTTGTGGATCGTCTTATGAAGATAGCTTGCTTTATCGCGTTCCGAGAGGAATTATCATTGGATCAACTTGCACAGATTTACATCAAAGAATTGGTAAATATACATGAAGTACCACTATCTATTGTATCTGATGGTGATCCAAGATTCACCACAAAGATCTAGAAAAGTTTTCAACATCCTCTAAGAATTGAACTAAACTTCATTACGATCTATCATCCTCAAACTGATAGCAAATATAAGAGAACAATTTAGACACTAGAAGATATGTTAAGATCATGTTATATGGACTTCAAAGGAGGGTGAAACCTAAATTTTCCAATTGTTGAATTCTACTAGAATAATAGTTTCCACTCAAGCATCTAAATGACACCATATGAATCCCTTTATGGGAAAAGGTGAAGAACAATGTCCTGTTGGGATGAAGTCATTGAGTGTAAACTACTAGAACATGGAATGGTCAAAGAAATGGTGGAGAAGGTGAAAAGTATTATGCCACATATTAAGGCATCCCAAAATCGACATAAAAGTTACTCAAATAACCATTGAAGAGACCTTGAGTTCAAAGTTGGAGAAATGGTGTTTTTACACATATCTCTGTGGAATATGGTCATGGGGTTTGGAAATAAGGGGAAGTTAAATCTTAGGTACATCAGCCATTTCTAGATTCTTGATCGTGTTGGGGTTGTGGCCTACCTAATAGCACTTCCTCCAACCATGGACAAAGTACATGATGTCTTTGATGTATCACTCTTAAGGAAGTACATACTAGACCCTTCACATGTACTCTCTTTAGAGGAAGTACATCTAGAGGATGATTTGTCTTAGGAGGAGAAACCAGTGAAGATATTAGATTGTATAGAAAAAGTTATATAAAATAAGACAATGCCCCTCATCAAGATGTTGTGAAAAAACCATATGTTTAAAGAAGCGATGTGGGAATCATAAGAAGTGGGGAAGTAGAGTTACCCACATCTATTTTACTGTGGTAAAAAAAATTTCGAGGGCATAATTTCTTAAGGGGGGAAGATTGTAACAACCTAAAATTTCATTAATGAAAATTTCTCTAGGTATATTTAAATGTATTCTAATGGTTATGTAAACTATATCGACTTATTTGGTTTTATGTTTTTGATTTTAAAATACCATTAATAATTTTGACTGTTGCTAATATAGACATTTAATAGCGATCACATGATTAGTATAAATATAGGGGTTTAACAAATCCAATTTACTCAGACAAAGGTAGTGATGGCCTCATCCTGTAGACTTTCCTGGTATGAATCCCAGTTGTCAAAGCTCATAAAGAAGGTGGCATAATTAGGCTTCGCTCTTGGTCAAGATGAATCTGAGCTTGAATACATTAATCTTTAGTGGAACCACCTACATGAGAAATATAAGTTGATAGATATTACAACTCGAGCGATGTTATCCAAGACACCCAAGAGTCTATCACCATTGCACACCTTACCCTTTGCTCTTATGCAGGTGTTATAAGGGGTTATCTAACAAGACCCTAGCCCTATGATTATGTGAATTATTTTTTTATATAATGATGAATATACATTAATTTTATTATTGTAACTCTATAATAGTTTTTAAAGCACAAATAGTATTTTTAGTTAATATTCAACTTAGAAATCTATTTTGACGAGTTATTGGATTTTAGAATTAAATTACATTTTCATAAAATATTATTATTAGTAAATTAAATTTTATTAATTATAAATGATCCTATATGTTTTATGAATATAATTGTAATATTTATTAAGGTTTGAAATCTGTTTTTGACAAAACACATGAATTTTAGATAAATGTCAATTTTTATTTTAAAAGTAAAAATTAACATATTTAGAAAATTATTTAGATAAAATTAATATTATATTTGGAATCATAATTTTGAAATTATCTAATGGTGATTTTTTCATAATTTTCTGAGACAGTCAAATTTTTCGGTAAAAATTAAATACCGTTTAAATATATAATGTATTTTATAACATCATAATGACCCAATAATAAGGTAATAAAATACTGCAAATGATATGTTCCGCCAATATAGGTTTTATACAAAAATAATGTGATTTTTGATTTGTTTGATTAATTTTATGATGCCTTAGTGGACCCTCCTTGACTTATAAAGAATTTTATCTTTTTAAATTGTTTTCCTTTAGAGTGTGACTCACCAGCACATAAGAAATCATATTATTTTAAAATTTTCATCCATTTTACTTATAAAATATTATTTTCCACTCCCATTTGGAAAATATCATGGGAAAAAACCATGGGATGGTTTGTGGTTTTGATTAGTTTAATATGTGGTGTCCCAAACCAAAATAATAAATAATTCCCTCTCCTTTCCTATATAAAACCTTCAAAGATACTACTTATTCCTCACTCAAAGCCTTTAGAGTTCAACCAACCCATGACATCATCTCCCTAAAATCCTTCCAAAGTTCCCCAATCTCCCAAGAAGCCTCTCTGAAGCCTCTCTCAATATTTTGGGATCACGCTTCCAAGTAAGGGATTACTTCCTTTCTCTTTTTATCTAATTTTATTAATATTTTTATACCATTTTATTTTAAATTATAAATTTTGGGGTATGATTTAGAACCTCCCCTATCTTTCCTATTTATTTTTTCATGATTATATACCCCTTTATCTCTCATCGATGCATTCCATGTATTCCCGTTACCATGCAAAAATTTGGTAAGGAATTTCTCTCCCCTCATTTACATTCAAGTACCTCTTTTTTATCATTAATCTAAATTCCATTACAATTATTGGGACACGTATCTATATGACCCCATTAACATATTGCTTATACAGTTTCATGTATAAATTACACAATCCTTAATTGTATAATAAATTATGATGTTTAATGAATCCATGTTTTATGATTATTGAGGAACAGTTATGCATGAAATGAAATGATTAAGAAAGGTGCGCCCTAATAGCACTCCAATTCATTTGGTAAAGTATAATATCATGATACATCATGTGCAATGAGGGCTGAATCATGATAATTCAAGTGCAATGAGGGTTTACTCATGCTTCCTGTGCATTGAGGGTTTACTCATTCTCCAAGTGCATTGAGCCTGGGCTCATTCTAATTCAATGTTAAGTGTTGTTTCCACATTTAAATGTTATTATTATCACGCTTTATCTTGCCTTTATGTTCATGTTCTTTTATGCTCCGTTAATATGCCTATTTCCTAACAAGTATTTTATTCTTTATGTTATGCCTTTTTTACTTATTTACTAGGATTTATAGGTCACCCCTTAATTATTTATGTCCTCAGGTTATGCCTTGAAATTCAAAGTACAAGAGAATGTAGTGGTCATGTAAAGAAAGTTTTTAATACGATGTTGTGTTTTATTTTCTACATTGTTAGGTAATGTTCCTAATCCCCAATGACACTAGTTCTCTCGATATTCTATGTTGTATCAAGTGAATTTTATGTAATAAATAATGTTCAAGTGTGTAATAAAAGCAGGGATGTCATAGTGATAGTGGGAGTTTGTCCACACTATCACATGAATTAGTTGTTTGGTTTTAGTCCTTTGTAGTTTGATTTATCTCTTGGGGATTTTGACCATTTTTATAGTTTTATGGTTTCTATAGTCTTCTTATAGTTATAGAATATATTTATTATCTTTCTTATATTACTTCTTGATCGATTTATATATATGCCAGGTGTTTTTTTTTGGTTGGTAAAAATCATTCCGTTTGGTTTGTTTTTCGATGCTCAGGTGCTTGTTGCTAGCCCGCGGGGATCTGGAATTCCCTTCAGGTATGTGACTGAATGGGTTAGTATCTAGGATTGAGGGTAACCTAGGTTGGTTTGTTATAGCTCCTCATGTTATCTAATTCCCATGGTCACACTATGTTATCCTAATTCCTTCAATTCCAAGGAGTATTACAGAGATAGATCAAGTCTTGAACATAAGTACTATCTTCATCTTCACTTTCTCTTCCTAATCATAATCTTCCAAATATATTAGCACTATAATAATATGATAAATTAAGTGTAATTATTATAATTATATATTTTTATATTAATTTTATAACCCTTATTTATTGATTTACATCCACTTTGAAAAACAATTAAATGAAAATCGAGTGTGTACACAAACTACCACCTCTATAAAGAATCATGTTTCTATTTTTCTTCAAATTATTAATTATTTATCCAAAAATAATAAAATAAGTTTAAAAATGATATTTTTTTAAATTATGACTCTATTATTGTGTTATTATTTAATGATAAAAACATCATTAACCATACTCAATAATTAAGTTAATGAATGTTCATGTTTGGGTGAGTTTAATAACCTACATGAACGATGCTATAAAAATACATTATAGATGACTATAATAATAAGAAAATTAATGTTATTATAATATAATAATAATAGAATGAATGTTATATAGTTATAAATATATTATGTTATTTATTTAATTTATTATTAAAGTATCTTTTTCATTCGCTAAAATCACTGAAATATGCCAAAACCGATTCCATTTTCACGGAGCGTAACTAAAACACTTATGAAATGGAATAAGAGATTTTTAAAAAGATATTAGTTATATATTACATAATATTAAATTATATATAAATAAATAACTTGGTATAAAATAATGGGTAATTATTTATTAATTATTAAACATGCACAAAACAATTAAAGTTATTAACACCCAATTGTCATAATACACTATTAAAAATTAAGGAACTAATGATAAAAAAATAAAATAAGAATTATAAGAGAGTAATATTTATGATTAAAGTTATTAAATAGTATATTATGTTATTTATTTTTGTTTTACATGAGGTTAGTGTGGTATCAATTATGAAAGTAGACAAAGTAAATATTTCTCTGTCTCAAATTTAAATCCCTTGAGAAATGTTCAAGATATACACCATGATTCCTTTTAAATTGTTTAAATACATATCTAGTATCATTTTTCGTAGTTATAATTTTATATTTTAGGATATTGAATTTTATTTTTAATTTTTTTTACCTATCATGGAGTTTGGATTAAAATGTTACGAAGGCTCTAAGGGGTTTTGAAGAATGAAATATTTTCCTTAGTTTGAAGTCACTCTTCTTGGAATATTATCATTAAAGATTGATTTATTCAATATTATGATGAAGTTTTTTTACTTAAAATTTATCTTATGGGGAAATAATATTTATCACCAAAATCATTTTTCTTAATAATTCAATTATTTCATTAACATGCATTTTGTTAAGAATAATTCCCATTACTTTTAATGGATTTTTATTTCATATCCATGTTTTTACTTCCCAAAAATGTTCTCTTTTATCTAGTGGAAAATAAAATTGTTTTTATATCAAATGATCCTTTTTGATACCCTTTATTTATTTTGAAACAAAATTTTCATCATCCTTTTGAATGAAGATTGTTTTTAAAATGGTTATTTCAAAATTTTCAAAAAAAATTTCCATCATTTCAAAATAAAATGTTTTATCAATCAATATATATATTATTTTGATATTTTTTTCAAGGATAAATCCTTTAATATTAATTTTAAAAGTAAAAATTTTCAAAGAATTTTCACATCTATTTTTAAAATTTTATGTCTTTTCAAGGAAATTTTCTTAGGAACTTGTTTTAATATGGTTTTTAAAAGTCACCTATTTACCTTCAATTTTTTTGTATGTAATTCACACTTCATATTTTATAATAGTGTTTAAAAGGTTCTATGAAAAGCTTTTTATTTTCACATTTATTTTTTCCTATATGGTTAATACCAAATGAAGTGATGTTTTGATCATGATATATAAGTTATTATGTTATGATTATATTTGAAAAATTATATTTTTAAATCGATGATTACTTAACATCGTGTAATAATAAAACCAATTCTTTTTCCATGGGTCCAATAAGAGATGTTTATGATGGAATTTAAGTGGACCACATACTTATGGATGATGATGTGTGGGGTCATATATCAACCTCTAATGAATTAAATTAATATTATATCTCATGATATATTTTTGTAAGGCCATAATGAGTTTGTTCACATAGTCATGGAAATTATGTGTTTCTACAAATTTTAGGAATGGACATAATGATTTTATTGTGGAATAATGAGTTTTATAAAATAGGTTTTCTTATAATTATGTTTTTTACACATATAAAAGATATTAATAAAGCTATTCTAAAATTTCAAGATGAATTTTATTTCCATAAAATTCCTTTTTTTAGGATTATGTCTTATTTTTAACATATTCCAAACTATTATGTCATGGTCACATGTTATATGACTATTGAGATGTGTCTGGAGTTAGGAAATATAATTTATGATTTCTTAATGATATTTTTAAAACATTATATTAAACTAAACTATTTTATTATTATCCCTTAATTCCATTTGATCATTTATTATTATCTTTATATCTTCCTCACATTTTCCTTCATGTTATGATAGGTTTTTCCCTTATTGAGCATATAACCTCAATAATTTTCTATATTTCCAATCCCCAGGATATGAAGTTTATTATATCATGTGAGAAATATAGAAAATGGTCCAGGGGCATGATTATATAGAAATTTTCTCTAGTGAAATAAAATAAGACCTTTCTATAGCAAATTACAAGACACTAACGCTTTTGGTCATTGGGTCATCTGACATTTTTTGAGATGTATTATTTAAATAATGATATTGATGATATAGTTATTTTTTGTTTATATTAGAATTAGTTATTTGGAATCATATCAGGGTTTATTTATTTTTTAGATTAGTTTATAGTGCTTTGTTATTAGGGTTAGAGAACAATAGTAGAAACTATATATATGAGTATAAGAATATGATGATATCTAGAAAAATTCGTAAAGCCTTTAGTATATTACTTTCCTTTGAAGTATATACTTTTTTAGATGATACTAGTTGATGCAGGATCTGACATAATTGTTCCTAGGAGTAATAACCATAAAAAGTTTTTTTAGTTACTAACTCAATCTTCACCTAGTGCGCAATAAAGAGGCATAACTACACTCTAGGTTTAACACTCCCAGTGGATATTCTTTGGTTGAACATATTCTATTTAAAAACTGTTATGATGAATTTATTTATTAGTTACATTGAGGTATTATGATGAGAAGTGTAAGATAATATTACTTAAAGTGACATAGATCAAACTAATATTGTTATAGGTTGAACTAAAGGAACTATAGGAAAATGTGATAACGTAAAAAAACAAAACTTTTTAAGGATTAAATTAGTTTTAGGATTATTATAATTTTAATATGTATTTTTATTATTATATCACTCATTTAAACCCTATTGGTATTATTTATGGATGAAACTACAAGGAACCATGGGTGCGGGGGTAAATTAAAAGATTACTTTAATTTTCAACCAATCATAATTAGATTTGGAATGAGTAAATATCTGATTATTCCAAAAAAATCAAAAATTATGATTAACAATGTAAACATTGTTGAAGTACTAAACAAACCAAATATGTGGAAAATTTATTCTTATGAAAGATCAAGTGATGATGATAATAAATAAAAAAATATATTCAAATTACTATATGTCAAAAATGTGGAAATAAGTACTATGGTAATTCCCTCAAGGGGAAAATAATATTCTTTAATTTTGTTAAATGCGGCAAAAAAGCTCCAAACTATTGGGTGGAAATGAATAGTTTAGTTAACATGAGGAAATAAAATAGAACTCATCCAAGGGAACTACTAATAATTCAAAATATTATTTTTAGAGAACTCAATCATCATCAAAGCCAATTCCCTAATCTAAGGATTACTAAGGATGATAAGAATATAAAATATCGATGACCCAGGGAGAGAGGATGAACGTACGGAAAGACAATCGATGATAAGGATTTGCGTAACTTGAGTTCACTTAAACTCTACCCCAAATTAGTGTATGTGTTATAGTTATATCAGACTTATTTAATTTAGGATGTTTTTCTAAGAACATCAATTCACCACCCTTAGTGATTTTAATTTTAATGTAAAAATTTTGTGGTATGATTATTAGGTTTGTGGAAATAAAAATTGTGAAAATCATAATATCCTCCTCTAAATTTTTTTATTTTATTTTAAAAATATAATGGTTATCTTCACATCGACTCAATATAAACTTTCAAAATAGGTCAAAAACATTATAAATCGAATTTTACCATTAATTAATTAAATAATACCTATAAATTATCCAAAAAGAATAATTAATCTCTCGCATGAGCCTTAATACCTAGTTATGACACACAATTCCTTTAAATAGTTAAGGAATATAAGTTTTTTACAGAGTACCATATTATATTGATATTCATATCTCATTAGTGATAATATATGAAATATTATAAATATTTTCTCCACCTATATCTATTACTGTTAGTAAATGAGAATTAAATTGTGAGGGTGAAATTTATTTAAGTGGAAAAAAATATAATGAAATAAGATTTTGAATCTATTAAAATGCATACTATGTTCTATAACTTGTGTTGCATGTTATACCCAAGGAAAAAAACAACATCCTACGAAGAATACACCATTAATAAATATATAATAAATACTAATATGTTAATTCATTAATATTTATTACCTTTATATCATAAGTAATTAATATGAGTTAATATTGAAAAGGTTATTTTCAACAAAAGCCATTTTATTTTTATTTTATATATTATTTTATAAATAAAAAATTAATTTTTTTAAAATAAATATATATATATATATATATATTAAATTGAAATTAATTTTTTAGTTCTTTAAAATAATATTATTTTAGGATTTATTTGTTAGATTGTTTTAAAATAGTCATTTTTTGGGAAATAGAGAAAAATACTGATTTATCTAATAACATTTTTTATATGACAGTGAATTTTCTAAAATATTTTTTGTATACAAATTATAAATTTATAAAGTAAAAAAATCAATTAATATTATAATTTTCAATATATAAAACCAAAGGTTATAATTCTATAAAATCATGTCATATTTTATAAAAACTATATATCATTTATTTCTCTAATTAAATTTACGAATGGGTAAATTAGGATTTTTATTTATTTTGATTCAAAATAATTATCATTTAAACAATCATAATCTTCTTAATATCATTATAATAAAAAAATTGAAAATGTTTTCCTATAAAAAACTTTGCGCTTAAAAATACACTTTTTAAATAAATGAGTTTATATAAGTTTCGTTCCCTAACAATAAGATTAATTTCCAAAAAAATTGGATGTTGATTTGATAAATTTAATGTTATTTTTGATATAATAATATTAATATTATTTAATATGTTTATTTTTATTTTGGGGG
This sequence comes from Viscum album, assembly GCA_963277665.1. NCBI lineage: Eukaryota > Viridiplantae > Streptophyta > Magnoliopsida > Santalales > Viscaceae > Viscum > Viscum album. Next base: position 1,793,102,926 of record OY728120.1, on the reverse strand, counting down.
ATAAAATAAAGATTATTATGATAACTGCTAGTAAGAATTATACTGGTTAAACAATTTTTTTAAAATAATTTTTTTATTAATATCATGGAATTTATTTCAAATTAATTAAATTAAAATAAATTTAATAATTAATATAATATTACTAATAAATAAATAAATATATTATCAACAATTTAATTAGTAATCAATATTGAATATGATTAAGAATCTATAATATTAAAAATACCATTTTTCTACTAAAATAGTTTTTTACACATGATCACTTTTAATATAAAAGATAATTTTATAATATTTAAGAATTTAATTAGATTAAATATATGTTATATTTAGTTTCATAACACTCAAATTTTGTTATATTGTTTGTAATATATTTTAAATAGAACCTAAAATCACTTAGTTAAAAACAAGTTACATATTATAAAATTAAGAGAGTAAAATATAAAACCATAATTGTAAACATTTTATAACATGTTTAAAATAAATATGGAAACACTTTTTTGAGAAATTATAGGACCAAAAATTACACATAATCCACTATTTAAAAAATTTGGATCCATTGATCCTGTAATAGTGTCATGACATGACTAAAATATAATGTGTGTTTCCAATAGTGCCTTTTGTTTCTCTTATAAAAGGGGATCACTGAAACCCTTTCAAACATACACCTCCCATTTTAAATTTCATTTAAAATAATTCCAAATATCCTCTAATATAATTACCTAACATTTTATAAAGACCCTAGGAACAATAAGTTAGCCAATGTCCTTCAATTCCATTGAGTACTCAAAGGAAAGATCAAGTCTCCAACATAAGTATTATATCCTTCTTAAGTTCTCCTTCTTAATATTAATATTCAAAATATCTTATCAAAAAAATAATTCCATGAACTAATTATAATTATATACTTATATTTTTTTATATTAAACTAGGAACAAATTATTTATTCATTTCCATCTACTTAGGGAAACAATGAAATGTTAATCGTGTGTGTGTACGGACTACAACATCTAGAATGATATTTTTTGTTTTCCTATAGTTTTTCTTTCCTTTTCAAAAGATATTAAAATATATTTCAAAATACTAAAAAAATAGAAAAATATCATTAAAATTATGTTATGTTGATATTATTTCAAAATAAAAACCTCCTTAATCATAAACTCCGACCAAGTTAGAGCGTGTTCTTGTTTTGGACGGTTTAACCATCTATATGAATGATGCTATAAAACTCTATTATATACAAATATGGGCACATTAAAAAAATATTATTATAATATAATAAGAAAATAATTATTTTTTATGGTAATTGATATATTATATTAATTATTTAACTTATTATTGAAGTATCTTTTTTTAGTTCACTAAAATCACCGAAATAAGCCAACACTGATTCAATTTTCATGAAGTGAAATAATTTTTTGGGAATTATTTGATATATATTTTTTCTAAAAACTAATATATTTATTATATAGTCTTAAATAATATTTCAATAAATAACTTGTTATCAAATTATGGGTAATTATATAAAAATTATAAAACATGCACAAAACAGTTAAAGCTGTTAACACCTGATAGTCATAATACGCTATAACTATTTAATGTAATAATGATAAAAAAATATAATAAGGATTATAAATGGGTAATATTTATTAATAATGTTATTAAATAGGATATTATGTTAGTTATATTTATTTTAAATTATGCCATATTGTGATTAACTAAGAAATGAAACATGGAAAAGGTCTGTTTGCCTCAAATTTTAATCCCTTAAGATATGTTTAAGATATACAACATTTTTTATTTAAAATAGTGTAAATACATACCTACTTTAATATTTTATCATTAAAATTTTATATTTCATGTTATTAAATGTTATATCTAAATTTATATCTCTCTTGGTGTTTTGATTAAAAAGTTACAATGATTGTAAGGGGTTTTCATGAACCAAATATTTTCCTTAGGTCGTAATCACTCATCTTCAAGTATTATATTTCAAGATTGATTTATTATAAACAATGATGATGTTATGTTATATTTAAACATTATTTTAAGGGAAATAATGTTTCAACGAAAACTTTTCTACCTTGATGAATCTATTATTCTGTTAAAATGAATTTTGTTACGAATTATTCCCACCAATTTTAATGGATTTTTATTCTATATCCATGTTTTAAATTCCGACCAATGTTTTGATTTATATTGTGAAAACTATAATTGTTTTTTCTCCAATTATTCTTTTCACCCTTTATTTATGAAAAAGGTTTCATCATCCTTTTAATGATGTGGGTTTTCGACAAGGTTTTTTTCTTGTGAAGTGATGTTTTTATCATCCTTTATATGTCATTATGTTATGATTACTTTTGATAAAAATAGATTTCAATATACATGATTACATAATATCATGTCATATGAAAATTGTAACACCCCAGGTAAATAAAGAGTATGACATTTTCACATTTATCCATATTTGGGAATAAAATATTTATATAACTTTAAAGGGGACACTATGCTCGATGGCGTACCCAACACGCAAAAACGAGTTTCTTGGAAATGTTACATTGCACTCTAATAATAAAATAATATTATTTTAAATGGTAGTTAACGCCTAGCTATTGTGATGGCGGGAATGAATAGAGATAACTACAAAATGATTATATATGTTTGTCAAATATTTTTACTTTTTACAATAAATGTTAGAGGATTAAAAATGCGATTGAATCTAATTTTAAGCGTAAACATTCTAATATTCATTAAAAGGTCGATTAACCGCCTTTTGATGGAAAACCTCTTTGAAATACAATTTTTGACAATTTTGTGTGTTATATTTGACAGAATAAAATTCTTCTTTGGAATCGGGATATTAAAATTTACTTTGTGTAAATTTTTGGTATTTTTCTGATAAAGCTCATTTCTTAATGAATAGTGAAAAATGTTGTATTTTAATTCAAAACCACTTTTTAATATAATTTATTTATATGATTATATTATATTTTGAATTGGTTTCAAAGTGAAATTAGAATATATTTTTACCATTTAATCCAATAGTGGTCATTATAATTAATTTCATTTTGAAATCGGACTTAAACTAGTGTCAATCTTTTGATACTTATTGTTTCATAAAAACATGCTATTTGCTCTGACAGCGAGAGTTAATTATTAAATTAATTAATGCAACATATATGTTTTGAATTTTGTAAAATAGAATTAATTTTTGTATTTGGAATATCAAATATATCTCTGGGTGAAGTTTTGGTATTTTTCTGAAGAACTTCAATTTTTGATGAATAGTGAAACCACTAAGTGGTACTTATAAAAACTGATTATCCATTTAAATGAAATTTTACCACCTCTGTGTTTTGAATTTAAAAAATCTGACATATATGGTTGTCATTAAGAATTAAAATGTGGTTCAATGGTATTAAAATAATATTTTGGGGAATAGTAACTTATTATGTTTTTAATCGCGATTAGAGGTAATTAGTGTAGTTTAAGGTAAAAATAATGTTTTAATAATATGAAATGACCTAGACACATGTCCTACCCTCATTGGATGAGTCATGGCCGACCAAGAAAATCTATGGGTTAACTTGGGGACCCCATGGAGCCACTTGGTTGGAAAATGACATAAATACCTTTTTATTTAATGTTAAAATTAAAATGTCACAAACATTAGTTGTTTAAATAAAACAATTTTTACATGAGGTTATAAAAGTAATATTTTTGACTATAAATAGTAATTGGAAATCTAAAAAGATTTCCTACATCATAGTATTTTTTTTATAATTTTTAGACATTAAATAAATTAAATTATTTATGACATCATGATGATGCAGTGATGACCTCATTATTTAATGATTTAAATAAAATGGAAAGATAATGTAATATCTAAGACCTACACTTGTCCAAAACCTATTGGATGGGTTGATTTCTAACCCTTATCACCTTATCCTCGAAACACAACAATTTGGGACCATTAAAATCTGAAACTCACTCTAAAATAAAGTAACATTTCTTTACTTTCCAAGAGTGCCCCTCCTCTCCTCTTATAAATGGCCCCCACCTATACCTCTTTACCCACACTTCCAAAGCCTTTGGCTCGGCCAACCCCTGCCCATTTTTTCTCTCCACATACCTCTATAACTCTAAGAAGCCTCACTTTGGTCAGCAGTCTTCCCAAGGAATCCTTTGAGCTCAAACCAAAGGAAGTTACCCGATTTTAAGGTAATGTCTTCACTTGTGTTCTTTTGTTTTATTTTGCTTCTCCAACCACCTAAACTCTTTTTATTCATTTATTTTGTAACAACTCCAGTATCTTCAATATACTAGTATGTTGTTATAAGAAGCATTCGAGCTACACTTACACACACCTACATCAAATGGTTAAAGAACATACTGTTTCTGTGGATGGCGAATTTCTGCCTCACGATACGATGATTGTTCAAAACTCATATAACACCTTAAAAGGTGGAGATTAAGATGTCACTATATTTATATATGATATATAATATGTTTATGTTTTACTTAAGCTTCTGTATTTTTCTTTTGTGGCATACCTTTACAGTTTCCATTGTGGGTAAACACGATAATTTCATTTTAGGAAGTGCGGACTACCTCCCCCTCAAAGTGATTTGATTCATTAATGCCATATGTGGGATGTATAAAGGATGTATTTAAAGTTATTATATATGATGTATGTTACATATAAATTATGAAGAAAATTATGTAATTAAAATATACATACCTCTCATTTAGTTTTAATTAAATTAATATGACATAGAAATGAAAGTAGCGTTCATGCGTACGTACGACTTACCATCTCCATGAACGGTGCATTTCATTTCTTACCTCTAAATAATTATGTAATGTTATAAATACATTTATATTATAGATATATATGATATATATGATATCCAAATCATGAATATAATTCTGGATATAATGAACCTTTGACCACACGAACAACATGTAATTGTAAGAAGTCCACTTTCGACTTAAGAACCAAATATTGACAAAACAAACATTATTAACTTAAATTATTAAATAATTTTTATAACATGGAAATAAGTGATATAAAAGGAATAATGAATTTGAAAAAGTTTCTTAAGAAAGTAAAAATTAAATCAAGTTTATTATTCAAGACGTTAAAGAACGATCGAGTCAAGTCGGACCCGAGGTAAGGGATCCTACTCCTCTATTTCTTTTTAAGTACACTCTTTTATGTCATTAATTTTATGCTAATCTTTATTGTGATTGGGGTGTTATTTTATATTAATCTTACTATAATTTCTATGTTCATATTATGAGATACACTGTTCGATCTCATCAATCCATTTTTGGAAGTTTTAAGTGGCGCCGTTAGGCTGCCGAGTTTTCGTAAGGGATTTTTCATCTCTCTTTTTTCCCGTGAGATTTATGCTACATTTGCCACAATTTACTTTGAGTGGTGTATGTACTACCCATTATTTTACTCATTTTATAATATACTTTCATTTATGAGTATTTACATCAATGTTGTATTGTCCTTCTTCCACGGGGTGTATGTTTCGAAAGATACTCATGTCGGTAAGGGAACCTTTCACCCTCCTCTTTTTAAAAGACTTCTTTTGTTATGTCATTTAATTCACATACTATTATGTTGGGATATGTTATTCTATATACTTATTGATGTAAATTTTATGTCCAAGTGATGACATACCCTTTTTATCTCTCATCAACTCTTTTTCTGAATTTTGAAGTGACGCCGTTAGGCTGTCAAATTTTTGCAAGGGAACTTCTTAACCCAATTTTGATTATTTGGGATAAACTTGTTCTCCTTGAATATGTCGTTCTATGAATATGTGTGAATGTCCTCTGATTGTTTTACACTTAATATCCACTTATATTTGGTGTATTCATTTGTCACACATAATTATGTAATTGATTTATCCTTAATCCAAGGATACCGTCTTTGTATGGGACATCGTCTCTATCTCCTTTCATTGAGGCATATTTTGTTTTATACACAACCTACTTTTATACGGTGTATAAACCCCTTTTACTTTTATGTTTATCCGAAAGGAATCTTTTTTTATACAAATCATTTTACTAAACGACAAAATGGAATGTTTTTGTCATACGTATGCGGCGACAACGACTTCTCCGCCGCCGTGAACATTATTTGTGTTTCAGCTTCCTCTAAAATCCATACCTTTTTTTAAAAGAAAAATAAATTCCATGTTTTACTTTTCTTTTATTTTTGTATTGAAAATGGTTTTCATAATGTTTTTATATCAATGTGTTGTATTTATATCTTGTGATTGAAAAGTGGAAATGTTATGTTTCCTTTATGCATGTTTTATGTGATACGATTTTGTTATGGTTCTTGGGCATTATTATGAAGACGTGTGGTTCCGTGATAAACTAAGGGAAGGTGATCCTGATATATCTCTCCAATGCATTGGGTAACGCGAAGGGGTTAAACGTTAAGGTTTCTCCAAATAGATTTAGGGAATATACTGTGATGGGTATTCCAAACGTAACCAAGAGGGTTACTCCCTACGTAAGAATGTTATGAATACCTTGAGTTACCTTTTATGTCTTATTATTTCTATGATTTATTCATGATTTTATGAGGTATGTTAAAGTGGTTATGTTTTATGGGTCATGTATGATTTAATTCTTTTGTATACATGTACTCATGTTTCCTTTCCATATTTTTATATCCCTTAGTGAGCTTTTTATGCTCATCCCATGTTTTTGAAATGTTTTTCACAGGTCAAGGGAAGGGTACATGATATGATGATAGTGTCAAGGAAGTGTCAAGAAAGAATCCATGTTTTATTTTAAATATGATTCCGTTGATGGGAAAAAATGAATACTATCTTTTATGTAACCAGTTTGTTTAAATGTGGAATGTAATGCAAGTTTTATGATCTAATTATCTAAAACTCTAAACCTGAAAAGATCCTCAATGTGTAATCTTGTAATAAGTCAAGATTAAGTAAGGTTTAAGGCTGGGGCCTTACAGTTGATATCATTGGTCGGTTTAGATAACTTTAGAGGTTATGGTATTCTCTAAGCACAAGTGACATTACCATAATGGTTAGGATTTCAGAAAGAGTCCTAGTTTTAGAAAAGTTAATGAGTAAGTATATCTTAGTGTTTTCCTTCCTCATTAGTACATGATGGTTTTGTTGATATACTCACACTGAAATTTCTGTTTTTAGTGAATGGATGGATCTAGCAGGCACCAAAGAGACAACAGGTTTGAAGGAAACTGTGGTGGTTCTCTGATTAAGATACTAGATAAAATGAGGGATTCAATGAGGAAACTCGTGGTTGTTCTAAACCAACTATCAAGGAGTCATGATCAACAACTTGAACCTTGGTATGAACTGTAATGCATCATGTACGAAATGACCAATCGATGTGGAAGTTCATGTAATAATTATAAAGGTAACCATTAGAATTTATATGATCCTTACTTTTGAGGTAATTATGGGTTATTATATGTTATGATGGAAAATGAAAGGAATGAGATAAACTTGAGGTTAAAATATGTTATGATCATTTTTGAAGATTTTATCTCATTTTGGGGAATGTTTTAAGAATTATATAGTTTTTGAAAATGGAAAACACGCAGACCGTGTGACAACCCGTCACGTCAGACAAAGCTGCAGGAATCAAACCCACAACCAAAGTGAACTGGTATTTATCGCCTACCACTGGACTACGTGAAGTCCCTGGTTAGTTTGACTAATTCTTTTTAGTTAGATGATTTTAGGAATCAAGAGTAAGTTTATTTTGGGTTATCTATGGAAATGATTAACCTATCATGGAGGATATGTGATTAGGTTAATTAATTTTCAAAATGAGAATTTAAGAGCAACTGATGTTATTTGGAGATAAAAGTTAATTTGTACCTTGGAAGACTATCTGATTAAATACATAAAATATTTGGGTTTCAATCTTAGTTTGGTTTACATTGTAGAATTTTATGGACTATTATTTATCGAATGGTCTTCGTTGAACTTTGGGTTTTTTTTGGACAAATTATGGAGATTAAGAATAGATTTTCTTTTTATAATGGACTATAATTTTGTGGATTATCTGACCTCATACTAACAATTTTGGTTTTGGATTTTGTCTAAATACATGGGAAATATATAGTTCTCTTTTGTGGATTAGGTGATTCTCAAGAAGTTGATTATAGTACTCTTAATGCGAACAAGTCTTCCTAAATACTCATCTTTTGGAGAAAATATGAGTTTGATTAAGGAATCTAGTAAAATTTGAAAGTCTACATGACAAGTAAGTATGTTTCATTATGATTTAGTTAAGATCAAAAATAAATTCCTCAATGAAAAGTAACTTAAAACAAAAATGTTGTCTGTTAACTTTTCTTACTGGGGAATTGAATACCGGTTAACCCATCAAAAGTTTGTGATTTTCTTATGGTTAACATTCTCCTAGACATGTTTACTATCACTCTCCATCAGAACATGACCCTTTGTTTTTCCTCCATGTCCATATTTTCATACAAGGAATTCTAGTATGGGTTAACTCGGGTGACCTTTGTACTTATCTTTCTTTATTTTAAAGTGATTGTTTTACGGACTCTTGTTCTGATGTGGGATTTTCAATGATGTTTCCAAGCCCAATTTTTAAATTGCGAGGACGCAATTCCCAAAAGGGGGGAAGGATGTAACACCCCAGGTCAATAAAGAGTATGACATTTTCACATTTATCCATATTTGTGAATAAAATATTTATATTACTTTAAATGGGATGCTATGCTCGATGGCATACCCAAAACGCAACAATGAGTTTTTGGGAATCTTAGGTTGCACTCTAATAATCAAATAATATGATTTTAAATGGTAGTTAACACCTAGATGTTGTGATGGAGGCAATGTATAGAACTAACTACAAAATGATTATATTTGTTTGTCAAATATTTTTATTTTTTACAATAAATGTTAGAGGTTTAAAAATGCGATTGAATCTAATTTTAAGCGTAAAAATTCTAATATTCTTTAAAAGGTCGAGTAACCGCATTTTGATGGCGAACCTCTTTTAAATCCACTTTTGACAATTTTATGTGTTATATTTGACAAAATAAAATTCTTCTTTGGAATCGGGACATCAAAATTTACTTTTTGTAATTTTTTGGTATTTTTCTGATAAAGTTCATTTTTTAATGAATAGTGAAAAATGTTGTATTTTAATTCCAAACAACTTTTTAATATAATTTATTTATATGATTATATTATCTTTTGAATTGGTTTAAAAGTTAAATTAGAATATATTTTTACCATTTAATCCAATAGTGGTCTTTGGAATTAATTTCATTTTGAAATCGGACTTAAACTAGTGTCAATCTTTTGATACTTATTGTTTCATAAAAACACACTATTTGCTCTGACAGAGGGAGTTAATTATTAAATTAATTAATGAAACATATAAGTTTTGAATTTTGTAAAATAGACTGAATTTTTGTGTTTGGAATATCAAATATAGCTTAGGGTGAAGTTTTTGTATTTTTTTGAAGACATTCAATTTTTGATGAATAGTGAAACCACTAAGTGGTACTTATAAAAACTGATTTTCCATTTAAATGAAATTTTACCACATCTGTGTTTTGAATTTTAAAAATCTGACATACATCATTTTCATTAATAATTAAAATTTGGTTCAATGGGATTAACATATTTTTTTGGTGAATAGTAACTTATTATGTTTTTAATCACGATTAGAGGTAATTAGTGTAGTTTAAGGTAAAAATAATGTTTTAATAATATGAAATGACCTAGACACATGTCCTACCATCATTGGATGAGTCATGTCTGACCAAGACAATCCATGGGTTAAATTGGGGACCCCATGGATCCACTTGGTTGGAAAATGACATAAATACCATTTTATTTAATGTTAAAATTAAAATGTCACAAACATGAGTTGTTTAAATAAAACAATTTTTACATGGGGTTATAGAAGTCAGATTTTTGACTATAAATAGTCATTAGAAAGATAAAAATATTTCCTACATCATAGTATTCTTTTTATAATTTTTAGACATTAAATAAATTAAATTATTTATGACATCATGATGATGTAGTGATGACATCATTATTTAACAATTTAAATAAAATGGAAAGATAATGTAATATCTAAGACCTACACATGTCAAAAACCTATTTGATGGGTTTATTTCTAACCCTTATCACCTTATCCTCGAAACACATCAATGTGGGACCATTAAAATCCGAAACTCATTCTAAAATAAAGTAACATTTCTTTACTTTCCAAGAGTGCCCCTCCTCTCCTCTAATAAAAGGCCCCCACCTATACCTCTTTACCCACACTTCCAAAGCCTTTGGCTCGGCCAAACCCTGCAGATTTTGTCTCTCCACATTCCTCTATAACTCTTAGAAGCCTCACTTTGTTCATAAGTCTTCCCAAGGAATCCTTTGAGCTCAAACCAACGGAAGTTACCCGATTTTAATGTAATGTCTTCACTTGTGTTCTTTTGTTTTATTTTGATTCTACAACCCCCTAAACTCTTTTTATTCATTTATTTTGTAACAAATCCAGTATCTTCAATATACTAGGATTTTGTTATAAGAATAATTCTAGCTACACTTACACACACCTACATCAAATGGTTAAAGAACATACTGTTTCTGTGGATGGCGAATTTCTGCCTCACGAAACGATGATTGTTCAACACTCATATAACACATTAAAAGGTGGCCATTAAGATTTAACTCTATTTATATATGATATATAATATGTTTATGTTTTAATTAATCTTATATATTTTTCTTTTGTGTCATACCTTTACGGTTTCCATTGTGGGTAAACACGATAATTTCATTTTAGGAAGTGCGGACTACCGCCCCCTCAAAGTGATTCGATTCGTTAATTCCATATGTGGGATGTATAAAGGATGTATTTAAAGCTATTATATATGATGTATGTTAAATATAAATGATTAATACAATTATGGAATTAAAATATACATACCTCTCATTTAGTTTTAATTCTATTAATATGACATAGAAATGAAAGTAGCGTTCATGCGTACGTACGGCTTACCGTCTCCATGAATGGTGCATATCATTTCATACCTCTAAATGATTATGTAATATTATAAATACATGAATATTCTGGATATATATGATATATATGATATCCAAATCATGAATATCATTCTGGATATAATGAACCTTTGACCACACGAATAACATGTAATTGTAAGAAGTCCACTTTCGACTTAAGAACCAAATATCGACAAAACAAACATTATTAACTTAAATTATTACATAATGTTTATAACATTGCAATAAGTGATATAAAAGGAATAATGAACTTGAAAAAGGTTCTTAAGAAATTAGAAATTAACTCAAGTTTATTATTCAGGACGTTAAAGAACGATCGAGTCATGTCGGACCCGAGGTAAGGGATCCTACTCCTCTCTTTCTTTTTAAGTACACTCTTTTATGTCATTCCTTTTAAGCTCATATTTCTTCTGATTGGGATGTTCTTTTATATTAATCTTACTGTAATTTTTATGTTCATATTATGAGATACCCTATTCGATCTCATCAATCCATTTTTGGAAGTTTTAAGTGGCGCCGTTAGGCTGCCGAGTTTTCGTAAGGGATTTTTCATCTCACTTTTATTCCCGTGAGATTTATGCTACATTTTCCAAAATTTCCTTTGAGTGGTGTATGTACTGCCCATTATTTTACTCATTGTGTAATATAATTTCATTTATGAGTATTTACATCAATGTTTTATTGTCCTTATTTCACGGGGTGTATGTTTCGAAAGATACCCATGTCGGTAAGGGAACCTTTCAACCTCCTCTTTTTAAAAGACTTCTTTTGTTATGTCATTTAATTCACATACTATTATGTTGGGGTATGTTCTTCTATATCCTTATTGATGTAATATTTATGTCCAAGTGATGAGATACCATTTTTATCTCTCATCAACTCTTTTTCGGAATTTTGAAGTGACGCCGTTAGGCTGTCGAATTTTTTCAAGGGAACTTCTTAACCCAATTTTGATTCTTTGGGATAAAATTGTACTCCTTGAATATGTCGTTTTATGAATATGTGTGAATGTCCTCTGATGGTTTTAAACTTAATATCCACTTATATTTGGTGTATTAGTTTGTCACACATAATTATGTAATTGATTTCTCCTAAACCCAAGGATACCGTCTTTGTATGGGACTTCATCTAAATCTCCTTTCATTGAGGCATATTTTGTTTTATACATAACCTACTTTTATATGGTGTATAAAACCCTTTGAATTTTACGTTTATCTGAAAGGAATCATTTTTATACAATGCTTTTTACTAAACGACAAAAGGGAATGTTTTTGTCATACGTATGCGGCGACAACGACTTCTCTGCCGCTGTGACCATTATTTGAGTTTCGGCTTCCTCTACAAGCCATACCTTTTTTTAAAAGAAAAATAAATACCATGTTTTACTTTTCTTTTATTTTGGTATTGAAAATGGTTTTCATAATGTTTTTATATCAATGTGTTGTATTGATATCTTGTGATTTAAAAGTGGAAATGTTATGTTTCCTTTATGCATGTTTTATGTGGTACGATTATGTTATGGTTCATGGGCATTATTATGAAGACGGGTGGTTCTGTGATAAACTAAGGGCGGGTGAGCCCGATATAGATCTACAATTCATTGGGTAACGCGAAGGGGTTAAATGTTAGGGTTTCTCCGAAATGATTTAGGTAATATACTGTGGTGAGTATTCCAAACGTAACCAAGAGGGTTACTCCCTACGTAAGAATGTTATGAATGCCTCGAGTTACCTTTTATGACTTATTATTTCTATGATTTATTCATGATTTTATGAGGTATGTTAAAGTGATTATGTTTTATGGGTAATGTATGATTTCATTCTTATGTATACATGTACTCATGTTTCCTTTCCATATTTTTATATCCCTTACGAAGTTTTTTATGCTCATCCCAAGTTTTTGAAATGTTTTTCACAGGTCAAGGGAAGGGTACATGATATGATGATAGTGTCAATGAAGTGTCAAGAAAGAATCCATGTTTTATTTTCAATATGTTTCCGTTGATGGGAAAAAATGAATACTATCTTTTATGTAACCACTTTGTTTAAATGCGGAATGTAATGCATGTTTTATGATATGATTCTCTAAAACTCTAAACCTGAAAATATCCTCAATGTGTAATCTTGTAATAACACAAGATTATGTAAGGTTTAAGGCTGGGGCCTTATAGTTGGTAGTAGAGGTCGGTTTAGATAACTTTATAGGTTATGGTATTCTCTAAGCACAAGTGACATTACCATAATGGTTAGGATTTCAGAAAGAGTCCTAGTTTTAGATAAAGTGAATGAGTAAGTATATCTTAGTGTTTTACTTCCTAATTAGTAAATGATGGTTTTTTTGATATACTCACACTGACATTTCTATTTTTAGTGAATGGATGGATCTAGAAGGCACCAAAGAGACAACATGTTTGAAGGAAACTGTGGTGGTTCTCTGATTAAGATACTAGATAAAATGGGGGATTCAATGAGGAAACTTGTGGTTGTTCTAAACCAACTATCAAGGAGTCATGATCAACCACTTGAACCTTGGTATGATCTGTAATGCATCATGTATTAAATTACCAATCTATGTGGAAGTTCAGGTAATAATTATAAAGGTAACCATTAGAGTTTATATGATCCTTATTTTGAGGTAATTATGGGTTATTATATGTTATGATGGAAAATGAAAAGCATGAGATAAAATTGAGGTTAAAATATGTTATGATCATTTTTGAATATTTTATCTCATTTTGGGGAATGTTTTAAGAATTATATAGTTTTGGAAAATGGAAAACATACAGACCACGTGACAACCCGTTGCGTCAGACAAAGCTGCGGGAATCAAACCCACAACCAAAGTGAAACTGGTAGTTATCGCCTACCACTGGACTACGTGAAGTCCCTGGTTAGTTTGACTAAATCTTTTGAGTTAGATGATTTTAGGAATCAAGAGTAAGTTTATTTTGGGTTATCTATGGAAATTATTAACCTATCACGGAGGATATGTGATTAGGTTAAATACTTTTCAAAATGAGAATTTAAGAGCAACTGATGTTATTTGGAGATAAAAGTTAATTTGTACCTTGGAAGAATATGTTATTAAATCTTTCAAATATTTGGGTTTCAATCTTAGACTGGTTTACTTTCAAGAATTTTATGGACAATTGTTTATCGAATAGTCTTCGTTGAACTTGGGGGTTTTTTTGGGGACAAATTTGGAGATTAAGAATAGATTTTATTTTTATAAAGGACTATACTTTTGTGGATTATTTGACCTCATACTAACAATTTTGGTTTTGGATTTTGTCTAAAGATTTGGAAAATATATAGTTCTCTTTTTTGGATTAGGTGATTCTCAAGAAGTTGATTATAGTACTCTTAATGCGAACAAGTGTTCCTAAATACTCATCTTTTAGAGAAAATATGAGTTTGATTAAGGAATCTAGTAAAAGTTGAAAGTCTACATGACAAGTAATTATGTTTCATTATGATTTAGATAAGCTCAAAAATATATTCCTCAATGAAAAGTAACTTAAAACAGAAATGATGTCTGTTAACTTTTCCTACTGGGGAATTGAATACCATTTAACCCATCACAATTTTGTGATTTTCTTTTGGTTAACTTTCTCCAAGACATGTCTACTATCACTCTCTATCAGAACATGACCCTTTGTTTTTACTCTGTGACCATATTTTCATACTTGGAATCCTAGTATGGGTTAACTCAGGTGACCTTTGTACTTATCTTTCTTTATTTTAAAGTGATTGTTTTACTGACTCTTGTTCCGCTGTGGGATTTTCAATGATGTTTCCAAGCCCAATTTTAAAATTGCGAGGACGCAATTCCCAAAAGGGGGGAAGGATGTAACACCCAGGTAAATAAAGAGTATGAAATTTTCACATCTATCCATATTTGTGAATAAAATATTTATATAACTTTTAAGGGAATGGTATGCTCAATGGCGTACCCAACACGCAACAACGAGTTTCTTGGGAATCTTACGTTTCACTCTAATAAAAAAATAATATTATTTTAAATGGTAGTTAACGCCTAGCTTTTGTGATGGTGGGAATGAATAGAACTAACTACAAAATTATTATATATGTTTGTACAATATTTTTACTTTTTAAAATAAATGTTAGAGTATTAAAAATGCGATTGAAATCTAATTTTAAGCGTAAACATTCTAATATTCTTTAAAAGGTCGATTAACCGCCTTTTAATGGAGAAACTCTTTTAAATCCACTTTTTGACAATTTTATGTGTTATATTTGACAAAATGAAATTGATCTTTGGAATCGGGACATCAAAATTTACTTTGTGTAAATTTTTTTTATTTTTCCGATAAAGTTCATTTTTTTAATGAATAGTGAAAAATGTTGTATTTTAATTCCAAACCACTTTTTAATATAATTTATTTATATGATTATATTATCTTTTTAATTGGTTTCAAAGTGAAATTAGAATATATTTTTACCATTTAATTCAATAGTGGTCTTTGGAATTAATTTCATTTTGAAATCGGACTTAAACAAGTGTCAATCTTTTGATACTTATTGTTTCATAAAAACACGCTATTTGCTCTGACAGCGGAAGTTAATTATTAAATTAATTAATGAAACATATAAGTTTTTAATTTTGTAAAATAGACTTAATATTTGTACTTGGAATATCAAATATAGATCTGGGTGAAGTTTTGGTATTTTTCTGAAGAACTTCAATTTTTGATGAATAGTGAAACCACTAAGTGGTACTTATAAAAACTGATTTTCCATTTAAATGAAATTTTTGCACCTCTGTGTTTTGAATTTCAAAACTCCTACGTACATGGTTGTAATTAAGAAATAAAATGTGGTTCAATTGGATTAAAATAATTTTTTTGGTGAATAGTAACATATTATGGTGTTAATCGCGATTAGAGGTAATTAGTGTAGTTTAAGGTAAAAATAATGTTTTAATAATATAAAATGACCTAGAAACATGTCCTACCCTCATTGGATGAGTCATAGACGACCAAGACAATCCATGTGTTAACTTGGGTACCCCATGGATCCACTTGGTTGGAAAATGACATAAATACCTTTTTATTTAATGTTAAAATTAAAATGTCACAAACATGAGTTGCTTAAATAAAACAATTTTTACATGGGGTTATAAAAGTCAGATTTTTGACTATAAATAGTCATTGGAAAGCTAAAACGATTTCCTACATCATAGAATTTTTTTATAATTTTTAGAAATTAAATAAATTAAATTATTTATGACATCATGATGATGTAGTGATGACCTCATTATTTAACGATTTAAATAAAATGGAATGATAATGTAATATCTAAGACCTACACATGTCCAAAACCTATTTGATGGATTTATTTCTAACACTTATCACCTTATCCTAGAAACACATCAATGTGGGATCATTAAAATCCGAAACTCATTCTAAAATAAAGTAACATTTCTTTACTTTCCAAGAGTGCCCCTCCTCTCCTCTTATAAAAGGCCCCCACCTATACCTCTTTACCCACACTTACAAAGCCTTTGGCTCGGCCAAACCCTGCCCATTTTGTCTCTACACATCCCTCTATAACTCTTAGAAGCCTCACTTTGGTCAGAAGTCTTCCCAAGGAATCCTTTGAGCTCAAACCAAAGGAAGTTACCCGATTTTAAGGAAATGTCTTCACTTGGGTTCTTTTGTTTTATTTTGCTTCTCCAACCCCCAAAAATATTTTTATTAATTTATTTTGTAACAACTAAAGTATCTTAAATATACTAGGATGTTGTTATAAGAAGAATTCGAGCTACACTTACACACACCTACATCAAATGGTTAAAGAACATACTGTTTCTAGGGATGGCGAATTTATGCCTCACGAAACGATGATTGTTCAACACTCATATAACACCATAAAAGGTGGCCATTAAGATGTAACTATATTTATATATGATATATGATATGTTTATGTTTTACTTAAGCTTTTTTATTTTTCTTTTTTGGCATAACTTTACGGTTTCCATTGTGGGTAAACACGATAATTTCATTTTAGGAAGTGTGGACTACCACCCCCTCAAAGCGATTTGATTCATTAATGCCATTGTGGGATGTATAAAGGATGTATTTAAAGTTATTATATATGATTTATGTTACATATAAATGATGAATACAATTCTGGAATTAAAATATACATACCTCTCATTTAGTTTTAATTCCATTAATATGGCATAGAAATGAAAGTAGCGTTCATGTGTACGTATGGCTTACCGTCTCCATGAACGGTGAATTTCATTTATTACCTATAAATGATTATGTAATATTATAAATACATGTATATTCTGGATATATATGATATATATGATATCCAAATCATGAATATCATTCTGGATATAATGATCCTTTGACCACACGAACAACATGTAATTGTAAGAAGTCCACTTTCGACTTAAGAACCAAATATCGACAAAACAAACATTATTAACTTAAATTATTACATAATGTTTATAACATGTCAATAAGTGATATAAAAGGAATAATGAACTTGAAAAATTTTCTTAAGCAAGTAGAAATTAACTCATGTTTATTATTTAGGATGTTAAAGAACGATCGTGTCAAGTCGGACCCGGGGTAAGGGATCCTACTCCTCTCTTTCTTTTTAAGTACACTCTTTTATGTCATTCCTTTTAAGCTCATCTTTATTTTGATTGGTATGTTCTTTTATATTACTCTTATGGTAATTTTTATGTTCATATTATGAGATAACCTATTCGATCTCATCAATCCATTTTTGGAAGTTTTAAGTGGCGCCGTTAGGCTGCCGAGTTTTCGTAAGAGATTTTTCATCTCACTTTTATTCCCGTGAGATTTATGCTAGATTTGCCACAATTTACTTTGAGTGGTGTAATTACTGCCCATTATTTTACTCATTGTGTAATATAATTTCATTTATGAGTATTTACATCAATGTTGTATTATCCTTCTTTCACGGGGTGTATGTTTCGGAAGATACCATTGTCGGTAAGGGAACCTTTCACCGTCCTCTTTTTAAAAGACTTATTTTGTTATGTCATTTAATTCACATACTATTATGTTTGGATATGTTCTTCTATATCCTTATTTATGTAAATTTTATGTCCAAGTGATGAGATACCCTTTTTATCTCTCATCAACTCTTTTTCTGAATTTTGAAGTGACGCCGTTAGGCTGTCGAATTTTTGCAAGGGAACTTCTTAACCCAATTTTGATTATTTGGGATAAACTTGTACTCCATGAATATGTCGTTCTATGAATATGTGTGAATTTCCTCTGATTTTTTTACACTTAATATCCACTTATATTTGGTGTATTCGTTTTTCACACATAATTATGAAATTGATTTATCCTTAATCCAAGGATACCATCTTTGTATGGGACTTCGTCTCAATCTCCTTTCATTGAGGCATATTTTGTATTATACACAACATACTTTTATATGGTGTATAAACCCCTTTGGATTTTACGTTTATCTGAAAGGAATATTTTTTTATACAAAGCGTTTTACTAAACGACAAAAGGGAATGTTTTTGTTATACGTATGCAGCGAAAACGACTTCTCCGCCACCATGACCATTATTTGAGTTTTGGCTTCCTCTACAAGCCATACCTTTTTTTTAAAGAAAAATAAATACCATGTTTTACTTTTCTTTTATTTTGGTATTGAAAATGGTTTTCATAATATTTTTATATCAATGTGTTGTATTGATATCTTGTGATTGAAAAGTGAAAATGTTATGTTTCCTTTATGCATGTTTTATGTGATACGATTATGTTATGGTTCTTGGGAATTATTATGAAGACAGGTGGTTCCGTGATAAACTAAGGGCTGGTGAGCCCGATATAGCTCTCCAATGCATTGGGTAACGCGAAGGGGTTAAACGTTAAGGTTTCTCCAAAGAGATTTAGGGAATATACTGTGATGGGTATTCCAAACGTAACCAAGAGGGTTACTCCCTACGTAAGAATGTTATGAATGCCTCGAGTTACCTTTTATGTCTTATTATATCTATGATTTATTCATGATTTAATGAGGTATGTTAAAGTGCTTATGTTTTATGGGTAATGTATGATTTCATTCTTATGTATACATGTACTCATGTTTCCTTTCCATATTTTTATATCCCTTACTGAGATTTTTATGCTCATCCCAAGTTTTTGAAATGTTTTTCACAGGTCAAGGGAAGGTTACATGATATTATGATTGTGTCAAGGAAGTGTCAAGAAAGAATCCATGTTTTATTTTAAATATGCTTCCATTGATGGGAAAAAATGAATACTATCTTTTATGTAACCACTTTGTTTAAATGTGGAATGTAATGCAAGTTTTATGATATAATTATCTAAAACTCTAAACCTGAAAATATCCTCAATTTGTAATCTTGTAATAACTCAAGATTAAGTAAGGTTTAAGGCTGGGGCCTTATAGTTGGTATCAGAGGTCTTTTTAGATAACTTTAGAGGTTATGGTATTCTCTAAGCACAAGTGACATTACCATAATGGTTAGGATTTCAGAAAGAGTCCTAGTTTTAGATAAAGTGAATGAGTAAGTATATCTTAGTGTTTTCCTTACTCATTAGTACATGATGGTTTTTTTGATATACTCACACTGACATTTCTGTTATTAGTGAATGGATGGATCTAGCAGGCATCAAAGAGACAACAGGTTTGAAGGAAACTGTGGTGGTTCTATGATTAAGATACTAGATAAAATGAGGGATTCAATGAGGAAACTCGTGGTTGTTCTAAACCAACTATCAAGGAGTCATGATCAACCACTTGAACTTTGGTATGATCTATAATGCATCATGTACGAAATGACCAATCGATGTGGATGTTCAGGTAATAATCATAAAGGTAACCATTAGAGTTTATATGATCCTTACTTTTGAGGTAATTATGGGTTATTATATGTTATGATGGAAAATGAAAGGCATGAGATAAACTTGAGGTTAAAATATGTTATGATCATTTTTGAATATTTTATCTCATTTTGGGGAATGTTTTAAGAATTATATAGTTTTGGAAAATGGAAAACACGAAGACCGTGTGACAACCCATCGTGTCAGACAAAACTGCGGGAATCAAACCCACAACCAAAGTGAAACTGGTATTTATCACCTACCACTGGACTACGTGAAGTCCCTGGTTTGTTTGAATAATTAATTTTAGTTAAATGATTTTCGGAATCAAGAGTAATTTTATTTTGGGTTATCTATGGAAATTATTAACCTATCATGGAGGATATGTGATTAGGTTAATTACTTTTCAAAATGAGAATTTAAGAGCAACTGATGTTATTTGGAGATAAAAGTTAATTTGTACCTTGGAAGACTATGTGATTAAATCCTTCAAATATTTGGGTTTCAATCTTAGTTTGGTTTACGTTGAAGAATTTTATGGATAATTGTTTATCGAATGGTCTTCGTTGAACTTTGGGGTTTTTTTGGACAAATTTTGGAGATTAAGAATAGATTTTTTTTATAAAGGACTATACTTTTGTGGATTATCTGACCTCATACTGACAATTTTGGTTTTGGATTTTGTTCTAAAGACATGGGAAATATATAGTTCTCTTTTGTGGATTAGGTGATTCTCAAGAAGTTGATTATAGTAATCTTAATGCGAACAAGTCTTCCTAAATACTCATCTTTTGGAGAAAAATGAGTTTGATTAAGGAATCTAGTAAAAGTTGAAAGTCTATATGACAAGTATGTATGTTTTATAATGATTTAGTTAAGCTCAAAAATAAATTCCTCAATGAAAAGTAACTTAAAAAAAATGTTGTCTGTTAACTTTTCCTACTGGGGAAACGAATACAGTTTAACCCATCACAAGTTTGTGATTTTCTTATGGTTAACTTTCTCCTAGACATGTTTACTATCACTCTACATCAGAACATGACCCTTTGTTTTTCCTCCATGTCCATATTTTCATACTTGTAATCCTAGTATGGGTTAACTCGGGTGACCTTTGTACTTATCTATCTTTATTTTAAAGTGATTGTTTTACTGACTCTTGTTCCGATGTGGGATTTTCAATGATGTTTCCAAGACCAATTTTAAAATTGCGAGGACGCAATTCCCAAAAGGGGGGAAGGATGTAACACCCCAGGTAAATAAAGAGTATGACATTTTCACATTTATCCATATTTGTGAATAAAATATTTATATAACTTTAAAGGGGGCGCTATGCTCGATGGCGTACCCAACATGAAACAACAAGTTTTTTGGGAATCTTACGTTGCACTCTAATAATAAAATACTATTATTTTAAATGGTAGTTAACGCCTAGCTGTTGTGATGGCGGGAATGAATAGAACTAACTAAAAAATAATTATATATGTTTTTCAAATATTTTGACTTTTTACAATAAATGTTATAGGATTAAAAATGCGATTGAATCTAATTTTAAGCGTAAACATTCTAATATTCTTTAAAAGTTCAATTAACGGCCTTTTGATGGAGAAACTCTTTTAAATCAAATTTTTGAAAATTTTATGTTTTATATTTGACAAAATAAAATTCTTCTTTGGAATCAGGACATCAAAATTTACTTTGTGTAAATTTTTGGTATTTTTCCGATAAAGTTCATTTTTTAATGAATAATGAAAAAATGTTGTATTTTAATTCAAAACCACTTTTTAATGTAATTTATTTATATGATTATATTATATTTTGAATTGGTTTCAAAGTGAAATTAGAATATATTTTTACCATTTAATCCAATATTGGTCGTTGGAATTAATTTCATTTTGAAATCGGACTTAAACTGGTGTCAATCTTTTGATACTTATTGTTTCATAAAAACACGCTATTTGCTCTCACAACGGGAGTTAATTATTAAATTAATTAATGCAACATATAAGTTTTGAATTTTGTAAAATAGACTTAATTTTTGTATTTTGAATATCAAATATAGCTTAGGGTGAAGTTTTGGTATTTTTCTGAAGAACTTCAATTTTTGATGTATAGTGAAACCACTAAGTGGTACTTGTAAAAACTGATTTTCCATTTAAATGAAATTTTACCACATCTGTGTTTTGATTTTTTCAAAAATACGACATACATGGTTGTCATTAAGAAGTAAAATGTGGTTCAATGGGATTAAAATAATTTTTTGGTGAATAGTAACTTATTATGTTTTTAATCGCGATTAGAGGTAATTAGTGTAGTTTAAGGTAAAAATAATGTTTTAAAAATATGAAATGACCCAGAAACATGTCCTACCCTCATTGGATGAGTAATGGCCGACCAAGAAAATCCATGGGTAACTTGGGGACCCCGTGGATCCACTTGGTTGGAAAATGACATAAATACCTTTTTATTTAATGTTAAAATTAAAATGACACAAATATGAGTTGTTTAAATCAAACAATTTTTACATGGGGTTATACAAGTCAGATTTTTGACTATAAATAGTCATTGGAAAGATAAAAAGATTTCCTACATCATAGTATTTTGTTTATAACTTTTAGACATTATATAAATTAAATTATTTATGACATCATGATGATGCAGTGATGACCTCATTATTTAACGATTTAAATAAAATGGAAAGATGATGTAATATCTAAGACCTACACATGTCCAAAACCTATTGGATGGGTTGATTTCTAACCCTTATCACCTTATCCTCGAAACACATCAATGTGGGACCATTAAAATCCGAAACTCATTCTAAAATAAAGTAACATTTCTTTACTTTCCAAGAGTGCCCCTCCTCTCCTCTTATAAAAGGCCCCCACCTATACGGATAGGGATAATGCATTTTCTCACACATTTTTTCCAATTAATATGGTTGTTCCAAATTTATATGCTCTTTATCAAGTTATTCTAAATTTTCAAGATGAATTTCGTTCCAATAAAATGATATGTTTTAATTATGATTATTTATTATCAATGAATAAAAAAAATTCATTACCACACGTTATATGGCTATTGAGAGGATTTTTGAGTGAGTTCATATCTTTTATACGTCCTTAATGATATTTTTATGATTTTATATTACTCTAACATGCTATATAATTATCATCTAAGGCCTTTTAATCATTTATTATGATATTTTTGTATTACACATGAATTAATTCATGTTAGGATATCATTTTCAACTAATAGTAATCTAATCTCACCCCTTTATGGTGTTTCCAACCCCCTGGTTATGAAGATTATTATATCAAGTGATATATCTAGAAAAGGGTCTAGAGGAGCATGGTTTTGGAGAAATGTTTTCATGTGTCAAAAAATAAAATTTCTATTTTTAAAAACTCCATGAAAATAAACCTTTATTTCTTTGGGTTATGAGATTATTTATTAGATTTATTATTTAAATAATGATATAAATGTATTATTTATGTCATGATTATCTTGGGATTCTTTAAGCATCAAGGCTAGATTAAAGAAGGTATCCAATTTTGATGGATCTCATTCTAGGTTTCTCACCAACATTTGGTCAGGTAGACAACAAATATTGAACCACGAATCCATAGTATACCAATCAAATAGTGCATAACACTCAATGTGGTATTCCTAGTGGGTAATCTAACCCAAAAAACCCATTTTATTACTTATGAGCATATTTTTTTATCTCGATAGAAGAATTTTAATCACACTAACAATCACATTATACCACGACCTGTTATAATATATTACAAAAAATAGTTACGGACAAATAAAAATTGTATTGTGAGAGGTTAATTATCAATACACATCATGAAATATTTATCAGCATATACATATATGGATAAAATGTGAAAGAATGATAAAGTGGTGTCTTTATTTTTCTATTACATGATATATTTTATATCATTGAAATCTTTAAGAATACTTTAAAAAAATATATACAATCCTGGATATAAAAATTTTATGGGTTTAAGAGGACTATATTATGATCAAAATAAAAAAATAAACCCATTTAATGTGCCTGATCTATCACTAATAGAACTAACATATAGAATGAATAACTTAAATAACATGCATACTTGAAATGAAAAATCACAATACCAAATGATATTTAAGGGGTTATATTGATAATAATCAATTAGAAATATTCAAGAGACTATTGAGTCTCCATGTAAGACATTAGTCACTATAATCCTCATTCATTATAAGAGGGTACCGCAATATTGTACTATGTGCTAGCACATTCCCTAGAATGAAAAAGGAGAACTAGAAATGAGAGATTATTAGATATGTTTTATAAGTATCACACAAATACAAAGAGGGTATTTTATCCATTTATATAGGAACCCTTTAATCATTTTAGGGAGTAGAGCATTGACTACCAACACTTGACAACTTATATACATTATAATAATTCATATCCATTGGGTGTAGATAATTATTGAATATTTCAATGATTATATCAAGAATGTAAATCCATGAATAAATAAACACATTGATTCATAACTGAATGAAGATATGTGTAATTTGTTCTAGTGGACATGAAATCAATATCAAAAATCTATGATGCTTTACATAGTACCATAGATACTAGTCATATGTCATGATATAATCATTTACATGACCATATAAATAGTTAAAACTCAAGTGATATCATAAAATACAATATTCATATTATAGTGATATTATTAAAATGTACCACTTGAACTAAAATGGCATAAGGAATATATGAGAAACATCAAAACTCACTAGAAATCCATCTGAACTACTTTGGTCATCGTTTATCAAAATATATTTATTTCAGAACAAACACATTTTCCTAAATTTAATCCTTATTCTATGGCATAATAGTGTGACCTTACATGGATGTTTATCATTAGTTAAAATATGATATCCAAATTTTATAGATTTATGAAAAAGTTGCATCTAGAAAAACATTAGTGCTACTCAATCTATAAAGGGGTCTGATGTTATCTCGACTAAATATACTCATATGTTCATATTAATATATCCAATATATGATATATCATACACATCATATATGAAACTATATAACCCCTTTTTCAATGTCATTGAGTTACCAATATACATAGATCATGTCATTCTAATATAGACCATCTCATACCTTCAAAATTCTCTGAAATAGATTTACATGGAAAATGAATACTTCACAAGTCATTCATCTAGAATATGAGCACATCACATGTCCCTCATCAAAAGATCTAACATTATATTCCATTTAACTAAGAATGACCATGTATTTTATCATTCTAATTTAATCAAGGGGATGAATGACTTTTCTCATCATATGATCGGACAAATCCTATCTTGGTTGAGATATAACTGATAAAATGATAAAGAACATACCAAAACCCATGTTTATCTAATAATTAAGGCTTGTGTAAGAAAGGTATCAATATATAAAGGTTCATGTGATAGGTATCTATTAATTCTCAAGTAGTGTGGACTCATATTCATCATGAACCCATAACTATATTAATATCTGTATGAAATTCCACATGATATAATGTGGATGGATAACCCAATTAATAATTATTGACTAATTATCTAATGAGTCCATTATTTGTACATCATATGTAACTATTTTCATAAACTACAATATTCTACTCATGTTAATATTAAAATATCATGAGAACCCATAATACTTCATGATGATCTTAAATTATAGACAACTAAAATTCATACTTTGAAGATATTTTATCATTATACTATGCGTGTAATATAAGTGTAACACACATGAATGAATGATAAACATATACTACCTTTATTATAAAATCATGATTCATTTTACAACCATTACATCTAATCTATCTTGTTTATTATACAAATAGATTCAACATGACCCTCACAATTTTTCTATGATTATGGTTTTGCCTATGGATTTTCTATATTCTCATTTTTAGTCACCTAATAAATGTTCAAATCAACCCTATCAATGATCTATTAAATGATATGGTATTTTTTAAGGATTTTTGTAGTTCTTTGGTGAGGCTGGTGTTTCTTAGGCTGATAAATATCTCTATTTTTTATAGTAAATTTGATTACTCATTATATTCTAGGTATTATCTCGAGTTCAGAAATTAACTTCTTAATCCAAATAGCTTCTACATTGTATCTGATGTGATGATGTATTCTGGATTTATTATAGAGTCAACTATGATGTGTTATTTTGAAATTTTCTTACTAGTAACACCTTAATTTAGGCAAAACAAAAAATTATATTGAGATATCATTCCATCATTGTAACATTGGAAACTAGAATCAGTGTATTCTTTTATAATGAGATTATACCCACCTCTAAATTATAAGAAAATATCCTTACTTCTTCTTAATACCTATAAGAAAGTATTTACTATAATACAATTACTATCACAAGGATTGGGTTGGTATATACTAGTTATGATGAAAAATAAGTGACATCAGTCAAGTACATAACATGGTATACATGATAGAATCTATGTAGGGATCTTTAATAATTCTATCTATCCTTTATAAATATTCAGAAAGATCTTGAATCTTCCTAATTTTTGTTCCATGAAACACTGGTAAAGTCCCATTTTTTGAGTTATACATGATAAACATCTTTATAAAATTAACGATATATGTATTTTTATTCAGTACAAGAAAACAATTAGATATATCTATATAGATCCACAAACCTAACATATAGGATTCTTCACACATGTATTTCATCAAGAATAATCATCCCAACCACATATTTACAAATTTTAATTTCGGGACATCACTTTCGAACAAAATTATGACTTCTATGTATAATATCAATAATACCACCAAAATCCCACAAATTAACTTATTTATGCTAGAATCAACAATGTTTTTGATGAAACTAAACTCATTGATTGAATCATAAAACTACACATTTCTGCTCCATGAATATTTATTCATTCCATTAAAGGATCCTTTTAACTTACTATCCATAAGAGACACATTTGGAACTTTAAAACTTTTGGGTTGTATCATGTACATGTCCTTGTCTAAATTTCTATTATCTAAAGTGGGTTTGAAATAAATTTATTTTATATAATAATAAAAACAAGCATATAGGGAAATTATTATCCAATTAGAATTTATTATTGAAACTGGTGGAAAGGTATATTCATAGTTAATAATATGAATTTATTTGTAACTATTTTCTACGAGGTGTGATTAATAGGTCCATGCTCTATGATCCGAGTTAGTTTTGTTTTATAACATGAACTTTACCCTAGGTTTCTCTATTATTTAAGTTCACCCATTATCCTCAAAATAGATTTAGTGTACATGGTTTGAATTTTAGATTCCTAAACTTTTAACTATTTAATGGAATCAGAACTCTCAATGAAGTACTAGTAGGTATAAGGTTAATAACCTATGAAAATTAATTAATCATAAATTTTCACCAGAAATACATATCTATTAAGATCACTAAAAATAATATCAAACCTATGAGGTTCTTATGTAAGTTCAATTAGTTATTATTTTAACATTATTTATGGAACTAACTTAACTTCCATCTTAGGAGAACATTATCTATTTTGGTCATAGAATTATATATGTTCAAATTTCATCCCATAAACTCCTTGACGTTTGTGACCTTTCTCAATGGAAAAACCAAATCATTCACTAGACACAACATGATTCAAAAATTTTCTAGAAGTAATATACTCTGACATCTTTTGGATAACCAAAAAATAAGAATTTCTCAACTTTAAAGATGAGTTTATTAGAAGTAGAATTTAATAAATATTCTTCACCAACAAGAAATCTTTAAAAAAGACATAATGTGAAATTTACTAGTCGATATCTTATATGGTTTCCTTATGAATACTTTTTATGGGATGTAGATAAGTAGGAATGGAACATTTTTTTAGAGAATATCCCTAGAATTGTAGAAGATTTTTGAAATAAACCATCATCAATCAAACCAAATACAACATGGAACAATTCATCATCTCAAACACAGTATTCCATTATGTCATTCTAGGAGGAGCGATTCATAGAATAATTCTACAATATCTTAGATTATAAGTGATTTCCTGACTCAAGTATTCACCACCCTGATCTAATATGATAATATTAATAAATTTTACTAGTTAATTCTTGTTATGTTTTGAAAATATTTTAACTTTTAAAAATTTTCATACTTGTCTCTCATAAAAAAACATATAATCATATCGAGTAACATCACCAGTAAAAGTTTATAATAACTTAAATCCATTAAATTTATGCTTATCTATTGATCCACATACATCCTGATGTATTGGTTCCAATATCCCACTAGATCTCCCACCCTTTTCAATAAATTTTTATTTGTTCATTTTCCTTAATTAAAAAGATTCACAATCATCAAGTGATTCAAACAGTCAATCTCTAGGAAGTATTTGAATGCATTTATAATTTATATTCCCAAAGTGAAAATACTAATGTTAGGTGGTATTAGAATCAACCTTTAACTTATTTTTATTAATTTTATAGAAATCATTATACTTATCTTGGATGTATGAATTATTTACAATATTAATGATTCCCAAGATCATTTCATTCTTATTAATTGATTTTTTTAATAATGAATTAAAATTACATATTTTTCATACCAGACATAGAAATCAAATTTCTATTTATGGATGGAACATAATAAAATTTTTCAAATTACATAACTAATCTTGGTTGACTTAGATCATTAGTTTTCACCTGTGATTCCAAAACTTATTCTCTATTTCCAACATGAATATCTACTTCACAATTTTTGTATTCCCTTATATCATTGATTCTATATTTATCAGAACAATTTGTGATGTATACCCAATATCTAATACCCATGAGTCAATTTTGGAGAAATTTATCTCTATATAATTCACATTCAGATGCTCAAAATGATTCTCACCAAGAATAAATCTCAAGCTCAGATACAAATCTAGAGTTGTTTTGGTGGTCATACCTATAAGATATCTCAGAGTCATATACATGATGCATAAAATAATCTATAACAAATACATATCTTTGGGTGTGTATCATATTTCATTACTTTTCACAAGTACTTTTAACAAATTTACTCCTAATAAAAAATGTTTACCCCCTTCATCAAATTCATTTAGTGATCAAAGAACCATATTTTATCACGACTCACATAGTTTTGAAAATGTAAATAAGCATTGACTATATTTTTTTTGAAAAAATTAATCAATCATATAACCTTATTACTTTATTTCCATACACAAGAAAATTCATGGGTACCCAAAAAAATTAGGTCCTACCTAGTTGGATCGATTTCTGGGAAATTTACACTTTGGAAAGAATCTAAAACTTATCATTTGAGTCATATTCAATTAAAGTCTCACCAATTTAATATATATCACTTGAATAATATGTTCATAACTATTACATCACATTAAATCTTTATTATATCATGTTTAATTACTTTAAACATGATTTATAATAACTATTTAGTTTTGGAATCTCTATTATATCCACCAAATTAATATATTCACCTCATATTAATGTTAATCTCTTTATACAACCCACAATTTGTGTTACTCACCCCATAATAGATTCAAAAATATTTTCACATATCCAAATGAATCCTATGTATATGGTCCATGATATTTTCATGTAAATTCCTAGAATCATAAGAAATTGATAATACACACATGGGTAAACTTGAATCCATACATAGAAAACCCTCACCTTTCTAGAAATTTTTTTAAACCTCCATACTAGTGGGAAATCAAACCCAAATTCCTTATACCAAGAGATAATTAACTCAACATAGAATCCAATTCATCATAACTCTAAAACCTAATATATATAAACTATTTTCAAAAAAAATTCCAACTAATCACTTAAATTAAAATCAAAGGTTAAGGAAGATGAAAACTCAATCTTATGGTGTCATACCTGACATGTAATGCATAACATAAAAATTTATAAGAATCGGTTTAACAGATAAATTAAATCATACATAGTATCAAAAATTCAAAAACAATTTATAAACATGAACATTAAAAAATAATGATTTTTTATATATTTTCTAAACATTTTATATAAATAAAAAAATTTCCTATTTAATATATAAATGAAAATAAACTATTTATAATTCCTAACATTGATCATTTATAAAATATTTATAAACTATAATCATTTTTATCCAAAATATCAAATTTTAACAATTTGAATATATCAGATTTTCTAATAGATAGAATGAATCATCTATCACAGTTGACGATTAGGACTGGGTAGACCATTACAACATAATTCTAATTTTTATGGAAAAGGTAATAATATTATTTTTGGGGTATCCCATATTTAAGGGTAAAATTTGTGTAAAGGAAAACACATTATATATGGGTTCACCCATATATAAGAGTCTTCTTCCGAGAAAGGTAAAACTATTACATGTCAGGTGACCAAGATCTTCAAGTAAAATGTGTGAAGAAAGAAACTTATATATGGGAAAGTCATAGCTTTTGATATATGATATATTACAATTGTAAATTGATGATATATTTTCACACATCTATATATTATGTTACATCCCAATATATCACCTATATCATAGATTATAACAAAGAATAAAACCATAAGTTTAAATTTTATCATACCATATGATACACACCAGTCATGCCCTATGAATGTAATTGAAAATTACATTATATTATATTGTACTCTTAGTAAGAGAGATCCAAAGTTACAATGATTTAAATTTAGGAATACTATATACTATGATATGATATAACTTCACATAGATTATAATATGAATGTACATCATAAAAATAATAAAAGAAAATTTTCATTCATTAACGAAAATGGATTTGATACCATTGACAGGATTAAGGGACCATCTTATGATCAATGTATTGAAAGAATTCCATTTAATGTTCCAAGTAAATCTGTCATGTCCTAACCCATGGGAGACTACTTGTCCAGTGATTCACCAAGTGTGACAACCCCAAGCCCACCAAAATAGGGCAGGGGCTGGCGACCAGTACCGATAAGGCATATATCGTACTTGAGAGGCATCATCCTAAGTACATATAATCAGACAAACATATTTAAAATCATAAAATGATAAAATTAAAGTACAACTAATAATATTATATGAATATATCTATAATCTTACAATGAGAGTATGGTATAATTACTTAAAGCGATAAATAGGGGAAACATTCAATCCCACCAAAACTGTAGAGATTCCAACATACTTTGAAGGAAGGGATTATTATTAAATGAAACACTGATAATAAACTTGGTCAATCTTTCCCAAAACAATTCTATTCAAACTACTGGTCCTCCCAGGACTATGTCAATAGGTCTATCTTTTGTATAAGACATGACATGTGTTGGAAAATCCAATTATTGGGTGAGTATAACAATACCTTTTAGAACACTCCAATATCACTAAGCATAAAGTAGAATGAGTAGTCATCTAAAATGAAAATTATGTTAATCAAGATAGGTGATATAATTTTAATCAAGAATAAATCCAAATATACTAAAAAACGAAATTTTGTTTTTCAAGTTTTCTAAACCAATACTACTAGCCGGAGAATTCTTCTCATGGATTCAATATATTGGTTATGTAGGATAATCCACTCCATGTGATATTTTTTCACTGATGACACTCATCCTAGAGATCATTCACATTTGACCTTACTAATATTTACTTTCTGGATCTCTGAAGATCATGATGCATGGATATGCGATCACACCATGGACTGTTGTGGATTTACACCAACCATACTAGATAAAATAGCTAGAGATGGTAGTGAAACCCTTTTCCTGGTGTTCATAGTGATACCATGAACCCCACTTAGGAAATATACAATAGAGTATTCCCATATCAGGCCTCCCAAAGGGATACCAAAAACTCTCTCTGGAACTGAACCTTGTAGAGGGGATCATAATCCTATATTGAGGATGTAATTATGCACTATAACCTTATAGGGATAGGCCAATGAATAACACTAAACTGAATATGGTCTATATTTAGGATGTAATTCTGCACTATAACCTCATAGAGATAGGAAAATGAATCACACTCATCTGAATCTGGTCTATATTGAGGAAATGAAGGTCTCCAAGACATCTTAGGGGAAGTACATGACATATATAGAGTGTACATGGTGTGTACCTCAAATCATATACCTTATTGTGTTTGTTCCCATGTTACTCTACCCATGACCTTGTATATTTGGTCATTCTTATGTACACTTGGTCATACCTGTGTATTTCTAGACATTCCCATGTACGTGGATGTGTTCAAGTACCTGGTCATGCCTCAGTACTCTACCGGTTCCCGTGTTCCTAGCCTTATCCATGTGGAGGGGAACATAATCCTATATTGAGGATGTAAGTTTTCACTATAACCACATAGAGATTGGTCAATGAATCACAATCAACTGAATCTTGTCTATATTGAGGAAATGAAGTTCTCCAAGATATATTAGGGGAAGTACATGACATATATAAAGGTTACATAGTGAGTACCTCAAATCACAGACCTGCTTGTGTTTGTGCCTTTGTTCCTCCACCAATGACCATGTATATTTTGTCATTATTAGGTACAATTTCTCATGCATGTGTACTTCTAGACATTCCCGTGTACATGAATGTGTTCAAGTACTGGGTCATGTTAGTGTAATCTACCCATGAACAAGTTCCTAGCCTTGTCCATGCCCGTGTAATCAGTGGTTACATGATGAACCACCAACATTAGGTCACACAACATGTGATTCATGTCACATGACTTGTAATATTTTATTTCAAGTGGAAAACCTAGCACTATAGTCGGGGTCCCACATGACATGTGTTATTTGATATACAGAGTATGTAATGTAGAATTTTCTAGAATAAGAAGGTTATTTTAAATGTCATATTACTTTACCATCGATGAAATAAATAATTTTTGAGTGTTATGGATCTAGGATTATCCATCCTTTTTATTATTCATCACTAAAATCCAGCCTTTGATCTACATGAAAGTCAACAACTATTGCATCATGAGTGTCAAATCAGGAAGAATGAGAATCACAGGTCTAATCTGATCCACCTACAATCAACCTCCACAATCTTCATACCTTGATCACACTCACGTTATGAAAATTTACCCATGTTATTGATTCATTTCACTGAATAACGATCACACAATGATAAAATTATATTTATTTATTGAGCAAAAATCCAAAGAAAATGATGGTGATGAACGTTTAGAGAAACAAGGGAGAAATAAAAAAATAATAGAATAAGGAATGAACCATATACGTGTTTGGTTTGGACTCAATTCATTTACGCTAGAACAAAAAATGATGATTAAACAAACAGTACATCAATTTTCCTAATTCCAAAGAATAAATAAACCCAAATCCATAATCCTGATTGACCAGAAAATCGAAATATTTGATCAATTGATTTTAATTTTTTGTGAGACAATAATTAGGGAAATAAACCATAGAAAACATCACCCTACCTTAGGTTGGATTGATTTATAATTAAGAATGAATCTGTATCATCTTTGTTGGAGATATTTTCCAATTATATTGGTGAGAATGATCCTTGGTCAATTGTTTCTATTCACTACGACTTCCCCTAATTCTCTCTCTCAATTATTTTTGTTATGAAGCTAAACTTATGAATTGGTGATAAAAAATTATTATATAAGTTAATTAGGTCTCTACATTAGATCATAATAAAAAAGGAAATTAATTTTTTTAATTGTTATCTTCAACCGTGAAAAAACATTAAAAACAATTTGACACCAAAAAGAATATGTTTCACATTGGGTAAAACCCTTATTACAGACTCAATGGTGTTCATATATTTTTTGTACGAGTCCCTATTCATAATTTATTCCACTTTTTATGTAAACTTTTGTGTGCATGATATTAATATATTTATTTTTTTATAATATCAATAGTGGTCTCACTGGGCATCATAATCTCATTCCATCTCTATGTCTGGATTTGAAAATATTATTAGATATATTCCAAAGCATTATATGAAGAAAAATAGAGATTTTAAATTCTCTCTACCATTGGTATTTTCATCCAAAAAGTGAAAAATAATACTAAAAACGATGTTTGTACTAATATCTAATCTGGGCCTCCTACTTCTAGTTCCCTCCTAAATATTCTTGTACTACCATTGGACACACACAAAGGGAATTAATCTCCCATTGAGGATCTTCTCTCGTAGATCCTCAATCTCTACCAATTAATAAACAAAGGTGTAATGATCCCCAATGTAAAAAATGCCTCAATTGATAACATGTGATGGGTAATGAAAATAAATCCTCAACTTTGGCACATGGAAGATTCCATGTACCCTATCTAACTGTAGTAGGTCCAAGTAGTACACCCCCTCATTAACACTACATAGTATCTAGAAAGAGATAATTAATATCAGTGATAAATATTTTCTTTGATCAAATATCCACATTACCATTCAAGGTGAGACCTTCTATAACACCCCAGGTAAATAAAGAATATGACATCTTTATATTTATCCATATTTGTGAATCAAATATTAATATTACTTTAAAGGGGATTCTATGCTCGATGGTGTACCCAATACGCAACAACGATTTTCTTGGGAATCTTACGTTGCACTCTAATAATAAAATAATCTTATTTTAAATGGTAGTTAACGCCTAGCCGTTGTAATGGCAGGAATGAACAGAAATAACTACCAAATGATTATATATGTTTGTCAAATATTTCTACTTTTTATGATAAATGTTAGAGGATTAAAAATGCGAATGAATCCAATTTTAAGCGTAAACATTCTAATATTCTTTAAAAGGTCGATTAACCGCCTTTTGATGGAGAACCTCTTTTAAATCCACTTTTTGACAATTTTATGTGTTATATTTGACAAAATAAAATTCTTCTTTAGAAACGGGACATCAAAATTTACTCTGTGTAAATTTTTGGTATTTTTCTGAAAAAGTTCAATTTTTAATGAATTGTGAAAAATGTTATATTTTAATTCAAAACCTCTTTTTAATATAATTTATTTATATGATTAGATTATATTTTGAATTTTTTTTAAAGTGAAATTAGAATATATTTTTACCATTAAATCCAATAGTGGTCGTTGGAATTAATTTCACTTTGAAATCGAACTTAAACTAGTGTTAATCTTTTGATACTTATTGTTTCATAAAAACACGCTATCTGTCAGGACAACGGAAATTAATTATTAAATTAATTAATGTGACTTATATGTTTTGAATTTTGTAAAATATGCTTCATTTTTGAATTCGGAATATCAAAAATAGCTTAGGGTGAATTTTTGGTATTTTTCTGAAAAACTTCAATTTTGGATGAATAGTGAAACCACTAAGTGGTACTTATGAAAACTGATTTTTCGTTTAAATGAAAATTTACCACTTCTGTGTTTTGAATTTCAAAAATCCGACATACATGGTTTTCATTAAGAAGTAAAATTTGCTTCAATGGGATTAAAATAATTTTTTGGTGAATAGTAACTTATTAAGTTTTTAATCGCGATTAGAGGTAATTAGTGCAATTTAAGGCAAAAATGATATTATAATAAAATGAAAATACCTTGACACATGTCCTACCCTTATTGGATGTGTCATGGCCGACCAAGAAAAGCCATGGGTCAACTTGGGGACCCCATTGAGCCACTTTGGTTGGGAAATGACATAAATAACTTTTTATTTAATGTTAAAGTAAAAATGACACACACATGTGGTGTTTTACTAAAACAATTTTAAATGAGGTTATACAAGTCTGATTTTTGACTATAAATATTCATTAGAAAGATAAAAATATTTCCTACATCATAGTAGTTTTTTTTATAATTTTTAGACATTAAATAAATTAAATTATTTATGACATCATGATGATGCAGCGATGACCTCATTATTTAATGATTTAAATAAAATGGAAAGATATTATAAAATCTAATACCTAAACATGGCCAAAACCTATTGGATGGGTGGATTTAGAACCCTTATCACCTTATACTCGAATAAAATCAATGTGGGAACTCTTAAATCCAAATACCATTTTAATGTAAAGTGACTTTTCTTTACCTTCCAAGAGTGCCCCTCCTGTCCTCTTATAAAAGGCCCCCAACTCTACCTCCTTACCCACACTCCCAAAACCTTTGGCTCGGCCAACCCCTGCACATTTTGGCTCTACACTTCTCTATATTACTCCTTGAAGCCTCACTTTGGTCAGAATTCTTCCCAAGGAAGCCTTTGAGCTCAAACTAAAGGGAGTTACCCAATTTTAAGGTAATGTCTTCACTTGATTCCTTTTGTTTTATTTTGCTTCTACAACCCCCTAAACTCTTTTTATTCATTTCTTTTGTAACAACTCCAGTATATTACATATTCTAGGATGTTTTTATAAGAAGTATTATAGCTACACTTACAGACACCTACATCTAATGGTTAAAGAACAGACTGTTTCTGTGGATGGCGAATTTCTGCCTCACGAAACGATGATTGTTCAACATTCTTCTAACACCTTCAAAGTTGGACATTAAGATGACACTATATTTATATATGATATATAATATTTTTATGTTTTACTTAAGCTTCTGTATTTTTCATTTATGGCATACCTTTGTGGTTTCCATTATGGGTAAAAGCGATATCTTCATTTAAGGAAGTGCGGACTACCGCCCCCTCAAAGTGATTTGATTTGTTAATACCATATGTGGTACTTATAAAGGATATATTTAATGATATTATATATGATACCATACTGGAATTAAAATACTATTATGTATCATTATGTTTTAATTCCATTAAATATGAAATAGAAATGGAAGTAGCGTTCATGCGTACGTACGGCTTACCGTCTCCATGAACGGTACATTTCATTTCATATCTCCAAATGTTATGTAATATTATAAGTACATATATATAATGGATATATATGTAATATATTACATCTAAATTATTGATATCATTATGTAATTATAACATATATATACATCTCTCATTTTTTTAATTCCATTAATATGACAAAAAAATGAAAGTAGCGTTCATGCGTACGTACGGCCTACCGTCTTCATGAACGGTGCTTTTAATTTTTATCTCCAAATGCTATGTAATAGTATAAAATGAATATATACTGGATATATATGATATTTAAAACATCAATACTATTCTGGATATTATGTACATATAACTACATGGAAAATTATTTTCTAACAAGTTCTATTTTTGACTCATGTACCAAACATCGACAAAAACGTCTGATATGAACTCATATTATTAACCAATTATTATAACATTAAAATATATGATATGAACTGAATAATAATATTTTTAGGATTTCCTTAAGAAATTATAAATTGACCAAAGTTTATTATTCAGGAATATAAAGAAATGAACAAGACAAGTTGGACTTGAGGTAAGGGATCCTACTCCTCTCTTTCTTTTCTTAAGTATGCTCTTTAATGTAATTCCTTTTAAAGATCATATTTCTTGTTATTGGGATGTTATTATATATTAATATTAATTTAATTTTTATTTTCATATGATGAGAGACCCTATTCTCTCTCATCAATCCATTTTGGATGTTTTGAGTGTCGCCGTTAGGCTGCCGAATTTTCGTAAGAGATCTAACCTCTCTCTTTCTTTTTAAGTAGTCTCCTTTATGTCACTTCTTTTAAGCTCCTCTTTGTTATATTGGGGGATGTTATTTTATATTACTCTTTCTATAAACTTTATGTTAATATGATTAGATACCCTATTTGATCTCATCAATCCATTTTAGGTGGCGTCGTTAGGCTGCCGAGTTTTCGTAAGGGATTTTTCATCTCACTTTTATTCCCGTGAGATTTATGCTACATTTGTCACAATTTCCTTTGAGTGGTGTATGTACTACCCATTATTTTACTCATTGTGTAATATAATTTCATTTATGATTATTTACATCAATGTTGTATTTTCCTTCTTTCACGGGGTGCATGTCTCGAAAGATACCCATGTCGGTAAGGGAACCTTTCACCCTCCTCTTTTTGTAAAAGACTTCTTTTGTTATGTCTTTTAATTCACATAATATTATGTTGGGATATGTTCTTCTATATCCTTTTTGATTTAAATTATATGTCCATGTGATGAGATACCCTTTTTTATCTCTCATCAACTCATTTTCTGAATTTTGTAGTGACGCCGTTAGGCCGTCAAAGTTTTGCAAGGGAACTTCTTAACCCAAATTTGATTCTTTGGGATAATCTTGTACTCCATGAATATTTCATTCTATGAATATGTGTGAATAACCTCTGATTGTTTTACACTTAATATCCACTTATATTTGGCGTATTCGTTTGTCACACAAAATTATGTAATTGATTGATCCTTAAACCAAGGATACCATCTTTGTAAGTGACTTCGTCTCAATCTCCATTCATTGAGGCACAATTTTGTTTTATACACCACTTTCTTTAAATACGGTGTATAAACCCCTTTGACTTTTACTTTTATACAAAAGGAATCTTTTTCTACAATGCGTTTTACTAAAATACAAAAAGGAATGTTTCTTTTAATGTTCGCGGTGACAACGACCTTTTCCGCCACTGCGAGTATTATTTGGTCTTTGGCTTCCTCAACAAGCCATAATGTTTTTAAAATAGAATAAATATCATATACTCTTTTATATATTTTGGTATTGAAAATGGTTTTGATAAAGGATTCTATTATGTCAATATATTTAAATGATATATTGTTATTGAAATGTGGAAATGTTATCATTCATTTATATTGGTTTTATGTTTTATGATTTTATATTGGTACTTGGACATTTTACGGGTGGTTACATGATAAACCATATGACGGGTGGTGCCTTGAATACCAGGACGGGTGGTTACGTTATAACCTCCAATGCATTGGGTATGGAAGTCGCCCGTATGGCTATTCCGTTAAGTATGTATGGAAGTTGGCCGAATGGCTATTCCATTAAGTGATATGTGTGGATGTTGACCTTATGGTTATTCCACTTAAGTATGTTTATGTCCCAAGTTACCTTTATATGTTATGTGATCTTTATATGGGTTTTATGGTAATATTTTTCTTACTGAAGGGTAAGTAATGAACTTTTATTCAGTGAAGAGTTTTTAATACTTTGAAAAGGTGAAAAGTATTACTTTGATAAAGTATACATGGTTTGCTTGTTGTTTTGAAAAACTAACAGTTTTCCTTCTTTGTGTATCCTTTACTGGGCTTTTTATGCTCATCCCAAGTTTTTGAAATGTTTTCACAGGACTTAACGTGGAATAGGGTCAAGGATGGGATCAAGGGAAAGTCATGCTACCTATAACATGGAACTAGACATGTTTCTTTTTAAGAGTTTTTAATTTTATGGAAACTTAGTAGAAGTTTCTACTTTGTAATCTTTTGAGATGTAATAGTTATGTCCTAATTCTCTAAAACACTAAACCTGAAAAGATCCTCAATGT
This sequence comes from Viscum album, assembly GCA_963277665.1. NCBI lineage: Eukaryota > Viridiplantae > Streptophyta > Magnoliopsida > Santalales > Viscaceae > Viscum > Viscum album. The sequence continues at coordinate 1,793,063,464 of OY728120.1, read as the reverse complement.
GAATTATTCATTTAATTCAATATTAAGTAAGGTTTAAGGCTGGGGCCTTATAGTTGGTATCAAAGGTCGGTTTAGATATCTTTAGAGGTTAGGGTATTCTTTAAGCATAAGTGACATTACCAAAATGGTTAGGATTTCAGAAAGAGTCATAGTTTTTAGATAAAGTGAATGAGTAAGTATATCTTACTCATTAGTACATGATGGTTTTGTTGATATACTCACACTGACCTTTTTGGTTTTAGTAAATGGATGGATCTAGCAGGCAGAAAAGTGACAATTGGTTTGAAGGAAACTGTGGTGGTTCTCTGATTAAGAGACTGGATGAAATGGGGGATTCAATGAGGAATCTAGTGGTTGTTCTAAACCAACTATCAAGGAGTCATGATCAACCACTTTAACCTTGGTATGATCTGTAATGCATCATGTACGAGATGACCAATCGAGGTGGAAGTTCAGGTAATAATTATAAAGGTAACCATTAGAGTTTATATGATCCTTACTTTTGAGGTAATTATGGGTAATTATATGTTATGATGGAAAATGAAAGGCATGAGATAAACATGAGGTTAAAATATATTATGATTATTTTTGAAGATTTTATCTTGTTTTGGAGAATGTTTTAATAATTATATAGTTTTGGAAAAAGGACAACACGCAGACCGTGTGACAACCTGTCGCGTCAGACAAATCTGCGGGAATCGAACCCAAAACCAAAGTGCGACTGGTATTTATCGCCTACCACTGGACTACGTGAAGTCCCTGGTTAGTTTGACTGATTCTTTTTAGTTAGATGATTTTATGAATTAATAGTAAGTTGATTTTGGGTTATTTATGAAAATGATTAACCTATCATGGAGGAAATGTTATTAGGTTAATTACTTTTCAGTACGAGACATGAAGAGCAACTGATGTTGTTTGGAGATAAATGTTACGATTTAACTTGGAAGACTATGTGACTAAATCAATCAAATATTTGGGTTTCAATCTTATCTTGGTTTACATTGAAGAATTTTATGGACAAATTGATTATCGAATGGTCCTCGTTGAAATTTGGGTATTATTGGACAAATTTTGGAGATTAAGAATATATTTTCTTTTTATAAAGGGTTATCCTTTTCTAGATTATCTGATCTTGTACTATCCTTTTTGGTTTTGGTTTTGGTCTAAAGACATGGGAAGTATATAGTTCTCTTTTGTGGATTAGGCGATTCTCTAGAAGATGATTATAGTACTCTTAATGTGAAAAAGTCTTCCTAAATACTCGTCTTTTGGATAAAATATGAGTTTGTGTAAAAGTTGAAAGTCAACATGATAAGTGATTATGTTTCCTTATGAATAAATTACTCAATAAAAAGAAACTTAAAACAAAAATGTTGTCTAATAACTTTTCCTACTGGGGAATCGAATACCGTTTAACCCATCACAAGTTTGTGATTTTCTTGTGGTTAACTTTCTCCTAAACATGTTTTCTATCACTCTCCATCAGAACATGACCCTTTGTTTTTTTCCTCCATGTCCATATTTTCGTACTTGGAATCCTAGTATGGGTTAACTCGGGTGACCTTTGTACTTATCTTTCCAAGCCCAATTTTAAAATTACGAGGACGCAATTCCCAAAAGGGGGGAAGGATGTAACACCCCAGGTAAATAAAGAATATGACATCTTTATATTTATCAATATTTGTAAATCAAATATTAATATGACTTTAAAGGGGATGCTATGCTCGATGGCATACCCAATACGAAACAACGAGTTTCTTGGGAATCTTACGTTGCACTCTAAGAATTAAATTATATTATTTTAAATGGTAGTTAACGCCTAGCCGTTGTAATGGAGGGAATGAACAGAACTAACTACCAAATGATTATATATGTCTGTCAAATATTTTTAATTTTTATGATAAATGTTAGAGGATTAAAAATGTGAATGAATCCAATTTTAAGCGTAAACATTCTAATATTCTTTAAAAGGTCGATTAACCGCCTTTTGATAGCGAACCTCTTTTAAATCCACTTTTTGACAATTTTATGTGTTATATTTGACAAAATAAAATTCTTCTTTAGAAATGGGACATCAAAATTTACTTTGTGTAAATTTTTTGTATTATTCCGAAAAAGTTCAATTTTTAATTAATAGTGAAAAATGTTGTATTTTAATTCAAAACTTCTTTTTAATCTAATTTATTTATGTGATTAGATTATCTTTTGAATTGGTTTTAAAGTGAAATTCGAATATATTTTTACCATTAAATCCAATAGTGGTCGTTGGAATTAATTTCACTTTGAAATCGGACTTAAACTAGTGTCAATCTTTTAATACTTATTGTTTCATAAAAACACGCTATTTCTCATGACAGCGGGAATTAATTTTGAAATTAATTAATGTGAATTATATGTTTTTAATTTTTTAAAATAGACTTCATTTTTGAATTCGTAATATCAAATATATCTTAGGGTGAATTTTTGGTATTTTTCTGAAAAACATCGATTTTTGATGAATAGTGAAACCACTAAGTGGTACTTATAAAAACTGATTTTTCGTTTAAATGAAATTTTACCACTTCTGTGTTTTGAATTTCAAAAATCCAACATACATGGTTGTCATTAAGAAGTAAAATGTGGTTCAATACGATTAAAATAATTTTTTTGTGAATAGTAACTTATTAAGTTTTTAATCGCGATTAGAGGTAATTAGTGCAATTTAAGGAAAAAATGATATTATAGTAAAATGAAAATACCTTGACATATGTGCTACCCTTATTGGATGTGTAATGGCAGACCAATACAAGCCATGGGTCAACTTGGGGACCCCATGGAGCCACTTTGGTTGGGAAATTACATAAATAACTTTTTATTTAATGTTAAAGTAAAAATGACACACACATGTGGTGTTTTACTAAATCAATTTTTACATGGCGTTATACAAGTCATATTTTTAACTATAAATATTCATTAGAAATCTAAAACGATTTCCTACATCATAGTATTTTTTTTTATAATTTTTAGACATTAAATAAATTAAATTATTTATGACATCATGATGATGCAGCAATGACCTCATTATTTAACGATTTAAATAAAATGGAAAGATAATGTAAAATATAATACCTACACATGGCCAAAACCTATTGTATGGGTGGATATCGAACCCTTATCACCTTATCCTAAAAAAAATCAACGTGGTACCTCTTAAATCCAAATACCATTTTAAAATAAAGTGACTGTTCTTTACCTTCCAAGAGTGCCCCTCCTCTCTTCTCTTATAAAAGTCCCCCACATCTACCTCCTTACCCACAATCCCAAAGCCTTTGGATCGGCCAAACCCTGCCCATTTTGGCTCTCCACTTCCCTCTATTACTCCTTGAAGCCTCACTTTGGGCAGAAGTCTTCCCAAGGAAGCCTTGGAGCTCAAACCAAAGGGAGTTACCCGATTTTAAGGTAATGTATTCACTTGATTCCTTTTGTTTTATTTTGCTTCTCCATCCCCCTAAACTCTTTTTATTCATTTATTTTGTAACAAATACAGTATCTTACATATACTAGGATGTTGTTATAAGAATGATTCGAGCTACAGTTACACACACCTACATCTAATGGTTAAAGAACATACAATTTCTGTGGATGGAGAATTTCTGCCTCACGAAATAATGATTGTTCAACATTCATCTAACACCTTCAAAGGTGGCCATTAAGATGAAAATATATTTATATATGATATATAATATGTTTATTTTTTACTTAAGATTCTGTATTTTTCATTTATGTCAAACCATTATGGTTTCCATTATGGGTAAACACGATATCTTCATTTAAGGAAGTGCGGACTACCGCCCCCTCAAAGTGATTTGATTTGTTAATACCATATGTGGTACGTATAAAGGATATATTTAATGATATTATATATGATACCATACTGTAATTAAAATACTATTATGTATCATTATGTTTTAATTCCATTAAATATGAAATAGAAATGGAAGTAGCGTTCATGCGTACGTACGGCTTACCATCTCCATGAACGGTACATTTCATTTCTTATCTCAAAATGTTATGTACTATTATAAGTACATATATATAATGGATATATATGTAATATATTACATCTATATGATGTATATCATTCTGGAATTATAAAATATATATACATCTCTCATTTTTTTTAATTCCATTAATATGACAAAAAAATGAAAGTAGCATTCATGCGTACGTACGACCTACTGTCTCCATGAACGGTGCCTTTAATTTTTATCTCCAAATGCTATGGAATAGTATAAAATGAATATATACTGGATATATATGATATTTAAATCATAAATACTATTCTGGATATTATGTACTTATAACTACATGGAAAATTATTTTCCAACAAGTTCAATTTTTGACTCATGTACCAAACATCAACAAAAACGTCTGATATGAACTCATATTATCAACCAATTATTATAACAATAAAATATGTGATATGAACTGAATAATAATCTTTATAGAAGGTCCTTAAGCAATTATAAATTGACCAAGGTTTATTATTCCGGAATATAAAGAAACGAACAAGACAAGTTGGACTTGAGGTAAGGGATCCTACTCCTCTTTTTCTTTTTTTAATTACGCTCTTTTATGTCATTCATTTTAAAGATCATATTTCTTGTTATTGGGATGTTATTTTATATTACTCTTACTGTAATTTTTATGTTAATATGATGAGAGACCCTATTCTCTCTCATCAATCCATTTTGGATGTTTTGAGTGGCGTCGTTAGGCTGTCGAATTTTCGTAAGAGATCTAACCTCTCTCTTTCTTTTTAAGTACTCTCCTTTATGTCACTTATTTTAGGCTCCTCTTTGTTATGTTGGGGTATGTTCCTTTATATTCCTCATTCTATAAACTTTATGTTAATATGATGAGATACCATATTTGATCTCATCAATCCATTTTATTTGGCGCCGTTAGGCTGCCGAGTTTTCGTAAGGGATTTTTCATCTCACTTTTATTCCCGTGAGATTTATGCTACATTTGCCACAATTTCCTTTGAGTGGTGTATGTACTGCCCATTATTTTACTCATTGTGTAATATACTATAATTTATGAGTATTTACATCAATGATGTATTGTCCTTCTTTCACGGGGTGCATGTCTCGAAAGATACCCATGTCGGTAAGGGAACCTTTCACCCTCCTCTTTTTGTAAAAGACTTCTTTTGTTATGTCTTTTAATTCACATAATATTATGTTGGGATATGTTCTTATATATCCTTATTGATTTAAATTTTATGTCAAAGTGATGAGATACCCCTTTTTATCTCTCATCAACTCATTTTATGAATTTTGTTGTGACACCGTTAGGCCGTCAAAGTTTTGCAAGGGAACTTCTTAACCCAAATTTGATTCATTGGGATAATCTTATACTCCTTGAATATGTCATTCTATGAATATGTGTGAATAACCTTTGATTTTTTTACACTTAATATCCACTTATATTGGGTGTATTAGTTTGTCACACATAATTATGTAATTGATTGATCCTTAAACCAAGGATACCGTCTTTGTAAGGGACTTCATCTCAATCTCCTTTCATTGAGGCACATTTTTGTTTTATACACCAGTTTCATTAAATACGGTGTATAAACCCCTTTGAATTTTACTTTTATACAAATTGAATCTTTTTCTACGAAGCGTTTTACTAAACGATTAAAAGGAATGTTTCTTTTAACGTGCGCGGTGACAATGACCTTTTCCGTCGCCGCGAGTATTATTTGGTCTTTGGCTTCCTGAACAAGCCGTAATGTTTTTAAAATAGAATAAATACCATATACTCTTTTATGTATTTTGGTATTTAAAATGGTTTTGATAAAGGATTATATTATGTCAATATATTTAAATGATATATTGTGATTGAAATGTGGAAATGTTATCATTCCTTTATATTGGTTTTATGTTTTATGATTTTATATTGGTACTTGGAAATTTTAAGGGTGGTTACGTGATAAACCATATGACGGGTGGTGCCGTGAATACCAGGACGAGTGGTTACGTTATAACCTCCAATGCATTAGGTATGGAAGTCGGCCGTATGGCTATTCCATTTAGTATGTATGGAAGTTGGCTGAATGGATATTCCATTAAGTGATATGTGTGGAATTAGATTATGGTTATTCCACTTAAGTATGTTTATGTCCCAAGTTACCTTTATATGTTATGTGATCTTTATATGGGTTTTATGGTAATTTTTTGGTTACAGAAGGGTAAGTAATGAACTTTTATTCAGTGAAGAGTTTTTACTACTTCGAAAAGGTGAAAAGTATTACTTTGATAAAGTATACATGGTTTACTTGTTGTTTTGAAAAACTAACAGTTTTCCTTCTTTGTGTATCATTTACTGGGCTTTTTATGCTCATCCCAGGTTTTTGAAATGTTTTCACAGGACTTAACGTGGAATAGGGTCAAGGATGGGATCGAGGGAAAGTCATGCTACCTAAAACATGGAACTAGGCATGTTTCTTTTTAAGAGTTTTTTATTTTATGGAAACTTAGTAGAAGTTTCTACTTTTTAATCTTTTGAGATGTAATAGTTATGTCCTAATTATCTAAAACTCTAAACCAGAAAAGATCCTCAATGTGAATTATTCATTTAATTCAATATTAAGTAAGGTTTAAGGTCGGGGCGTTATACCTTCAAGAATACATTCTCTCTCTCTCTCTCATCAAACTCCAAAGGCCTTCTTCATTAGTCCGTATAAGACTTCTGATGGCTCTTTGTAGCCCTCATCCACCCGTGGATGATTTTAATCTTCTCTGACATAGCTTGCCCAAACTGTTGGACCATGAGTGCAAGATCACCTAGATGAGTCCAATATTATAGTGATTAAGGCTTAAAATATAATTAAATTAAACCATTTTTATGAATATTCATCCCATTATAAATGTACATGTCAAAATACATTATCAGTTTATTGTCTTTTTAATTAGGGAAACATAATATTCAAACTCGGTGAATTATCAAAAAAAACTCTCTTAAAGATATTACACTTTAGTAATCTTTTCAATAATACCCTACTTAAAACATTTATTCATAACCTAGGGAAAGGAAACATAAGAAATTATGATCCCATATGCTCAGAAATGGTAAACAAGAAAGATACATATGCGTGATATAAGCATAAGGGTATGAGAATGTGGGAATAAAATAAGAAAATAATATCATGCTTATCAAATATTATAAACATGAGTCATGGAATAAATATCAGAAGTTTATGAGACAAGAATATTAAGTTAATCAAGAGCATAAGCAATGAAATAATAACAATGGAATAAAGAATATATTTGTGGTAGACACATAAGCATGTAAACTGGTTTCCATAGTAGTCAAGGCTTAATTCCAAGGCCATATTAGTTGAATGGGTTCAATGAAAAATTTATCTTAGTAGTCAGGGTTCATTCTAAATACCATGTAAGTAGTCAGGGTTCACTCCTAAGACCATCTTGGAAGTCAAGGTTCACTCCCAAGACCATATTAGTAGACAAAGTCTTTTACTAAATTGAGTTCACTCCATGTTACAACCATGACTGTCTCATGAGATATAATTGATTACCCAATCCATTGAAGGGAGATATAAGCCCCAACCACCACACAATGAAATCATATATACATTTTTCATAAGAAAATAAAATATTTAGTATATCATAACCCATAAAAAGAGATTTATTTTATAAACATCATATCATAACCCATGAAATGAAATTGGTATCATAAACCTCAAATAATATACTATTGAAGAGATTCAAGTTTTATAATAATTTCATAATATAATAACCAACTAAAGGAAGATAGATTCATAAGTTTTTTATCATGGTATAACCCATGGAACATAAATGGGTTTGATAAATAATTTTCCTTCTTCAATATAAACCATTCAAAGAATAGATAAGATTGGTGTCCTTAGATCATATCCCTAGTAAAGAATAAACAATATTAAAGGATTTTATATTAGATGTAGAATGATATTTAAGGATATATTAAAACATTTCTTAAGGAAAATATCCTTTTCACTCTGAATTTTTTTAACAGAAAACATTTTGAAAACATTATTTTTAGAAAATAAATTTGAAAAATAATAAAGGAATATTGGAAATCATTGAAATCTATTTCCTTGAAAATAAACTCTTAAAACATATAAAGGATTATTTAAAAATAAATTAAATCATTTTAATTGAAAATAAACTTTGAAAAAATATAATGGATGCTTTGAAAATCATTTAAAATAATTTTTAAACATAAAACATTTTCGAAAAAAATATATTTGAAAATATATAAAGAAAGATTTTAAATCATTGAAATAATTTACTTTTAAAAAAATTATTTAAAATTAATAATTTAAGCTTTTAAAATTATTTAAATAATTTTTTTTAAGATATCATATCAAAACAATGAAAGGAATCTTTGAAAATAATTTAAAACAGTTTTTAAACATAATTTTGTTTCTATGAAAATATCTTTGAAAAAAACATAATGGATTATTTCAAATAGTACAAATACATCTAATTAAAAATAATATATTAGAAAATATAAATTATTTTTTGTAAAATAATTTAAATCATTTTCTTTTAAAATAACCATGGAAAAATTTATAAGGTATTCTTTTGAAAATCATTGAAAACACTTTTTAAACAAAATTGGTTTAAACTTTTTTCCTTTGGAAACCAATTTAAAAATTTTGAATTTAGATAATATTGTGTAAAATATTATTTATAGAAATATAATCTTTTAAACATTCTATTTATGTTTCAATTAAATGATGGTCATAGAAGAGGATTAATCTGTACATGCCGAACAGTCATTTTGCTTCATAAACATTTAAGGGAAGTGTGTCGATCTGAAAACAAAAAGATGATTTATTTTTAATTTTTTTAAAGGTAAAAAATGGGTAAAAATAATTTTTAATATCATAGTATTATAGTATAACATTTTTGGATACATTTTTTAGTGAAATTAGTCTTAAAATGAAAAAAAATATCCGACCAAAGAGAGAAATGAAGTAAGCTTATCATAAAAACATTTTCGTAATTATCTTAAGTCCCAAGAGTGGAAAATGGTACCAATACATAAAGATATCATGATTTAACATAAATGAAAAATATATTGATAATTATTAAGATATGTATCATAATATTTCATCAATGGAAGCATAATTATAATAATCCTGATAAACGATGAGATTGTAGTGATAAACTCCTACCACTTTGGTAAATAAAATCAGTACAAGAAGAATAAATATTAATAAAATAAGGATATTAATTGTATATTTTTTCAAATGGTAGTATATACACATCGTAAAATAATATTGGTTTCTAACAAAACATGTGTCTCAAAGATAAAAAATTGAGAAAAAATCACAATTACCGATTTGGTAACTCTTGAACCGTAAAACCCCATGAAATATAAATCATAAAAAAGATATAAAAATACCCATAAATTTTATTATACATATCATTGAATATGTTAATGTGTATTATATATACCACAAAAATGAAATAAGTGGTGAATAATTCATAATTATCATAGAAATAAAAGTGAGACCAGAAATCCCATAACTACACGAGTTACTTTTGAATCATGAGATTTGTGAAAGAATCACATAAATTTAGACTTATAATATCATGAAATAAATTAAATTAATTATATAAAATGTCATAAGTAATTATATACACCACATAGAATGAATTATTGGTGAATACGACATGCATCTCACAGATATAAAAAAATGTGATGAAATTTCCAAACCATATGTGTTGACTCTCATCGAACTCATTCAAAAATACTATATAATAAATATATTTTTATTATACATCTATTTAATAACAATATTAAATTATAACATAACATATATGATTTAATAATTAATTTATATTACCCCTTTATTAATAATTTAATGTTAATGTTGTGTTTTGGGTAATTATTGCTTTATTTTTCATACACATTTTGACATGTTATTCTTGGTACTCTTACTTTGATCAAGATTTAATTATTTCATGAATCTAAAACATGATATAAATATCATATATATTCATTATATAAGTTTTTATAATAATAATAAAAATATTTAAAAAGGAAATTAAATACACCGTTCATAGAGACGAAAGACCGTACGTACACATGAACACGGTTTCCATTTTCTTATCATATTGAAAGAAAGAAAAGTAAATTATATATATTATGATTATAATATAATTATTATATAATAAATATCACATATTTTTAACAACCCAATCTATGATAAATTCCATGTATAGCGTGAACGAATCACATCTCGTTGAGGAGGAGGTTGTCCACATATCCACAAACTATGTTATCATATTCCAAAAAATTTAAATCATGAAGGTTTCTATTATATATAATTAAATAAGAATAAAGGAATAATAAATATCACATATATCATATAAAAATATTAATTTATTCATTATTCCCAAACATTATAGGTGGTAATGGAAGAACAATGACATCAGTTCGATAGGCAGTAATCCACCGTATACATGAACAATGATTTTGTATCTCATTTAATGGAAGTGTGTAAAGGTGTAGGTATTAACCTTATCAAAATAAAATATTAGTATACTAAGGATATTTATTTTATTATATAATCATGGTATAAGTATAATTTATGGGGTGGGTAACTAAATGAAACAAAAGTACTCGTTGAAGAATGTCACCACTTCTTCGGGTAACTGCTTTTGGTTTTCACCAAAGGACCACTTTTGTTTTCTTTATTCACAAAGTGAGGCTTCTACGATGAACATGTGGATGTTTTTAGGATATTTGGTTTGGTTTTGTCTGATTAAAATTTATTTATAGGTGTGAATAAGTGAAGGGGGGGATTACTCTTTTAGAGTAAAAGAGTACTGTTCTTGTAAATATGAAAAGATAAACACTATTGAGAGGTATTACTTAAATCATGTTCCCATAATAATATAAAATAATATAAAAAATAGGTTATATTGTTGATATATGTATACCAAATGGATTTTGGACATGTTTTTAGTCGTTTAGATTTTTAATATTAATGTTTAACCACTAAGTAATCTCGTTTTTTCTTTAATCACAATAATTCATTTTAATTTATTTTACTAATCATTTTGGTCAATTTTTTTTAAATTATCATTAATTATAAATTATGATGACTCCAAATATGAAATAAATTTTTAAAAATTATAATAAATATATGTGACATAATTTAATTTAAACTTAATCCAGAAGAAGGGATGAGATGACAGGTTTTTAAAGCGAAAAAGTTCAAAAGATTGAAATGTATTTATATCAAATTTCAATGTGAAATTAGTTCCAATTAACTAAATTGGAATATTTTATACATAATTTATAAAATAATTTTCTTTTAAAAAATAAATCATAATTAAATTTATAAATAATTTAAATGAAAAGCGGTTTTCAATTAAAATTCCCAATTTTTAACTATTCATCTAAAATTGAAATATTTTTAAAAAATACAAAAAATTCATACTAAGATAATTTTTTTACTTTATAAATTAAAAAATTATGTTTATTTTATAAAAATTAATTATTAAATGTTTCTAAAATTAATTTTATCATTGTTCATATAAGGGCATAAAAACAGTTCTTTAGAGAAAATAGTATTTTCAAAAAATATAATGACTTTTCTGAAAATTATATATTTTATTATCAATATGTTTCCTTTATGTAAAAAATGTATAAATAATATTTAAAATTAGTTATTATTATTCATACTAAGAAGTTTAATTACTAGGTTATAAAAATCATGTTTAAATTATTATAATAATAATATGTTGTTTTGTAGATACTTAGTGTTTCATGTCATGAAATCTAAACCAATGTTGAGTGTAAAGCATTATTAACATGGTGTATAATATTAAAAATGTTTAATTTGTGCCCCTTGAACCACAAGGAACAAAATTAATTTAATTTATTCATAAAAATCCAAAAAACATGTGGTGTTATATTCAAACCCCCTAAAAATGAATGTCTCCCTCAAAATTTGTCATTCCGATACAAAAATTGATGATAATTATTTCACATAATATCCTAATGTCCCCATTTATATTACTATAATTGGGGTTTTCTCCAAAAATATTTAACCTGGTGAGTGGTATGTTTTTTAGAAATTTCACTATATGATAAATAATTTCAATAGGTTTTTCCTCAAAAGAATGATCTTTCTCTGACGGTATAAACCCTAAGTTAAGTGTGTGTGAAGGGTCATGTATGAACTTACTCAGGAGAGATACATGGAACTCATCATGGATGTAAGATAGATTTGAGGGAAGTTACAAGAGATAGGATATTGTCCCGGTTTGATCAAGAATTTCTAAGGGACCAATATACATAGGGATTAGTTTCCCTTTATTTCATGATCTTGTATCCTTATTTTAAGGATAAATTTATAGAAAAACCTTCTCACCGGTTTCAAATTATAGACCACATTGATTGTTATAAACATAATGTTTCTGCAAACATTGAGCTTCATTGATATGTTGTTGAATTTTTTTAACCTTGTTGGAAATTTCTTCAACTATCTTAGGTACCAATAGATTTCTTTCCCCAAATTAATTTTATTATATCGATGCACTATATTTATTTTCAAATAGGGCTTCATAAGGATCCATTTAATCGATAAAGTGGCAGATGTATTTGTAAGAAAACTCAATAAGAGGAAGATGTTGATCCCAACCACCTTTAAAGTCCATTGAAAAAGGTATCAACATATCCTTTTGATTTTGAATTTTTATTACAGTATTATCATCCATAAAAGGATGATATGTAGTGAAAAAAATCAATTATTTATTAAGGAATTACTAAAGAATTCACTGGAACTTTGAAGTAAACCATAGATCATAATCAGATACAATAAAATATGGTACTATTTTCAACCTTTCCACTGCCTTAATATATGTCATGGAAAACAAATCTAGATAGAAGTATTATTTTATAGAGGTGATGTGTGTTAAAGTTGTAAATATATTGATTACCACCCATATAAAATTTTCCCTTTAGAGGATATGGGGAGTCCAATTAATGAATATATAGTGATGTTCTCCCATATCGATTCTATTATGGGAAATGGATTTGTAGTATCCAGAGATTTTATGGATTCATCTTGGGTGTTTTTATAGGTACATATTATTTTTATTAAATTACCTTTGGGTTGGGGTTCTACCAGGGGTGTGTTTGAGTGAGTGTTTTAACGGATTTGAGAAGACAGGGGCTGTGCACGGTTTGCGCAAGGTTTGTCCAAACTGCGCACAAGTAAACTGTGAAGACAGTGGATATCAGCACAGTTGGCACACAGATTTCCAAACCATGGGACTTCAATATGTGCGGTAAGTAGAAGACCACACAATTAGAGAACACTTTATCCTAACCATGCGGACTCCCAGGTGAAACCGTGCACACAGAGAAATTAATTCCTAAAATCCAATTTTAAAACCACCCAATCCAATTAGTGTAACATACTAGGTAAATAAAGAATAAAGCATTTTCATATTTATTAATATTTTAGAATTAAATATTAATTTTACTTTAAAGGGGTTGCTATGTTCGATAGCGTACCTGATACGGAACAAAGAGATTCTTTGAAATCTTACGTTGCACACTAGTAGTAAAATAATATTATTTGAAATGGTAGTTAACACGTAGCCGTTGTGTTGGTGGGAATGAATATAAATAAATAAAATATGATTATATATGTCTTTTTAAATGTTTTTATATTTATCCAATAAAATATAAAGGCTTAAAATAAGAAAAGAATTCAATTTTTGGCATATATACTCTAATTTTATCTAAAGGTTCACTTATCGCCTTTTAATGGCGAACCGTCATTAAATATAGTTTTGGTCACTCTTATACATTCTATTAGACCAAATAAAACTCTTCTTTAGAATCGGGAAATCAAAATTTACTTCGTGTAAATTTTTGGTATTTTTCCGATAAAGTTCATTTTTTTAATGAATAGTGAAAAATGTTGTATTTTAATTAAAAACCTCTTTTTAATATAATTTATTTATATGATTAGATTATATTTTGAACTTTTTTTAAAGTAAAATTAGAATATATTTTTACCATTTAATCTAATTGTGGTCATTGGAATTAATTTCACTTTGAAATTGGACTTAAACTAGTGTCAATTTTTTGATACTTATTGTTTCATAAAACACGCTATTTGCTCTGACAATGGGAATTAATTATTAAATTAATTAATGCAGACTATATGTTGTGAATTTTTTAAAATAGACATCATTTTTGAATTAGGAACATCAAATATAGATTAGGATGAATTTTTGGTATTTTTTCTGAAAAACTTCTATTTTTGATGAATAGTGAAACCACTAAGTTGCAGTTAAAAAAACTGTTTTTTCGTTTAAATGAAATTTTACCACCTCTGTGTTTTGAATTTCAAAAATCTGACATACAAGGTTTTCATTAAGAAGTAAAATGTGGTTCAATGAGATTAAAATATTTTTTTGGTGAATAGTAAATTTTAAGTTTTTAATCGCGATTAGAGGTAATTAGTGTAATTTAAGGTAAAAATAATGTTTTAATAATATGAAATGACCTGGACACATTTCCTACCCTTATTTGATGTGTCATGGACAACCAATAAAATCCATGTGTCAACTTGGGGACCCCATGGAGCCACTTTGGTAGGAAAATGACATTAATAACTTTTTATTTAATGTTAAAATAAAAATGTCCCAAACATGAGTTGTTTTACTAAAACAATTTTTAAATGAGGTTATACAAGTCATAATTTTGACTATAAATATTCATCGGAAATATAAAAATATTTCCTACATCATGATATTTTTTATAATTTTTAGATATTAAATAAATTAAATTATTTATGACACCATGATGATGCAGCGATTACCTCATTATTTAACGATTTAAATAAAATGAAACAATAATGTAAAATCTAAGACCTAAACTTGTGAAAAACCTATTGGATGGGTGGATTTCGAACCCTTATCACCTTATCCTCTAAATTTATAATTGTGGGACATTTTTTATCAAAAAAACATTTTATAATAAAGTATCTTTTCTTAACTTTCCAAGAGTGCCCCTCCTCTCCTCTTATAAAAGGCCCCCACCTCTACCTCCTTACCCACACCTCTCAATCCTTTGGTTCGGCCAATATCTACTCATTTTATCTCTCCACATCCCTATCCTCATCCTTGAATCCTTACTTTTGGAAGAAGTCTTCCCAAGGATGCCTTTGAGCTCAAATCAAAAAGAGTTACCCGTTTTAAAGGTAGTGTTTTCTCTTGTGTTCTTATGTTTTATTTTGCTTCTCCAACCCCCTAAAATCTTTTTATTCCTTTCTTTTGAAACAAAAACAGTATCTTCAATGTACTATGATGTTGTAATGTGATGTATTAGAGCTACACTTACACACACCTACATCTAATGGTTAAAGAACATACTATTTCTGTGGATGGTGAATTTCTGCCTCACGAAATGATGATTGTTCAACACTCATATAACACCTTCAAAGGTGTCCATTAAGATGTCACTATATTTATATATGATATATAATATGTTTATGTTTTACTTAAGCTTCTGTATTTTTCATTTATGGAATACCTTTATGGTTTCCATTATGGGTAAACGTGATATCTTCATTTTAGGAAGTGCGGACTACCGCCCCCTCAAAGTGATTTGATTCGTTAATTCCATATGTGGGACGTATAAAGGATGGAGTTAAAGGTATTATATATGTTGTTATACTGGAAATATTATATACTTTTATATCATTATTATTTCTTTCCATTAAAGTATTAGATATAAATGAAAGTAGCATTCATGCGTATGTACGGTTTACCGTCTCCATGAACGGTGCATTTCATTTCTTATCCCCAAATGTAATGTACTATTATAAGTATATATATATATAATGGATATATATGATGTATGTTAAATCTAAATGATGAATATAATTCTAGAATTAAAATATAAATATCTCCCATTTATTTTTAATTCCATTAATATGACATAGAAATGAAAGTAGCGTTTATGTGTACGTACGGCTTACCGTCTCCATGAACGGTGCATTTGATTTCTTACCTATAAATGATTATGTAATATTATAAATACATGTATATGCTGGATATATATGATATATATGATATCCAAATCATGAATATCAATCTGGATATAATGAACCTTTGACCACATAAACAACATGTAATTTTAAGAAGTCCATTTTTGACTTAAGTACCAAATATCAAAAAAAATGAAATGATATAGCATTTAAAGATTACCATTTTGCTTCACCGAAGATATTTTTGTGTTCAGAATGGTTTTCCATAGAGGAAACAAAGCAGCTATGTTGGGATGACATCAGGAGGAAGACAACCTTCCAAATCAGCAACCCGAGATGGTCGGAATCAGAATTGAATAGTTTGTTGCAGTAATGGAATAGTTGAATCAGGCTATAAATGGTGGTGGTATCCATGAACGAGATCATCCAGATCAACTGTAGAGGAACATAAAAGTGGTGTAACATTTCATGAGGCAACATTCCTCATCATTCAGAGGATCATCTGACCGTGTGCTAGCTGAAGGGTGAATTAAAGCGCTGGAGAAGTTTTTTGATGTCATGGGGTGTTCAGAACATCAAAAGGTTTGTCTTGTTATTTACCGTTTTGAAGGTGAAGCCGATCAGTGGTGGTCGATGATGAAAAATATCAGGGATAGTGATGAGATTGATGATATTCCCTGGGATGAATTCAAAGGTATGTTTCTTGAGAAATATTTTCCTAAGGTGGTTCATCTTAGTATGGAAAAACAATTCCTATAATTGAGGCAGGAGGATGATTCAGTGGTTGCTTATGAAGCAAAGTTCACTCGACTGGCAAGGTATGCTCCAAACGTCATACGAGATCTTGATAGTAAAATCAACCATTTTTACTCAGGGTTAAAGCCAAGGTATCGAAGGGATTTAGATTCTCGTGAGTTCAAAAGTTATGAAAAACTTGTTCGATGTGTGCAGAAGGTGGAAATAGAGTATGCCGATGATCAGGTGTTCTTTGAAAAATAGCAGAATAAGAGGTCCATTTGGCACGAAAAGGGGAAGAATTCATCAAAGAAACAAAGAGGTAAGAAAACCAAATATCCATCCTGTGAGAAGTGTGGTAAAATGCATCATGGAGAATGTTTATCGAAGCCTGGAAAGTGCTTTAGGTGTGGTAAGTCTAGTCATATTGGTCATAACTGTAAGGAAGATGAACAAGCAGGAAATGAAAAGCCAGCGGTAAGATGTTTTAAGTGTAATGAAATGGGTTATTATGCAAATGGTCTTCTAACGAAGAACACAACTGAGGGAAAGCAGACATACTACAAGCAGAAAGGGGTGGTGAAATCCTTTTCAACTATTTCAGCAGATGTTGGGCCATCGAATGAAGTAGTATTAGGTACACTGTTTGTCTGTTCAGATTATGCCAATGTGTTGTTTGATTCAGGGTATACACATTCTTTCATTTCTGATAAGTTTTCTAGTAAATTGGAAATTCCATCTCAAGATATGAATCCTGAACTTATGGTAAAAACACCCGGAGGGAACGTTGAGACAATAAGAAATTATAAGAACCATCCTATCCTTGTGTGCGGAAAGAATCTACCAGCGAACCATATTGTTTTTCCTCTAGTAGAGTTTGATGTTATTTTGGGAATGGATTGGATTTCTGTTTATCATGCTAAGATTGACTGCATAGCTAAAATGGTTTCTTTTCAGAAGGATTTTCAGTTTGTTTACAAGAATGAACCCTTGCTTTTGATAACATAT
Source organism: Viscum album (assembly GCA_963277665.1). Lineage (NCBI taxonomy): Eukaryota > Viridiplantae > Streptophyta > Magnoliopsida > Santalales > Viscaceae > Viscum > Viscum album. Next base: position 1,793,045,643 of record OY728120.1, on the reverse strand, counting down.
CAGGATGTTGAGAAACTAGTAAAAGATGGAAATGAATGTTTATGACAACCCAGCTTTTTATTACAACTTAAACATGCTTTATTACATAAAACATCACTTGATGCAACAAAGAAGATCGAGAGTTTTAGTGTCTTTGGGGCTTAGGATCATTACATAAAAACTTTAAACATGAAATACGACATCCTTATTGAAAACTTCCTTTACATGACCACTACATTCCTTCGTACTTAGCATTGCATGGGATAACCTGAGGACATGCATAAGAAAAGGGTGAGCTATAAAGCCCAGTAAGGGAGTACACAATAAATAACATGAGGAGTACAATACATGTTAGGCAATAGGCATATCAATAGAGCATTAGAGAGACATGAACATAAAGGCATGATAAAGCATGATAATCATAACATGGAAATGTGGCAACAACACTTAACATTGAATTAGCATGAGCCAAGGCTCATTGCACATGGAGCATGAGTAAACCCTCATTGCACTTGAATCATGAGTAAAACCTCATTGCACATGAATTAGAATGAGTCAACACTCATTGCACATGACGTATCATGATACTATACTTTACCCAATGCATTGGAGCGCTATCAGGGCGCACCCTTCTTAAACATTTCATTTCATGCATAAGTGTGCCACATGGATCATAAAACATGGATTCATAAAACATAATCATTTATTCCACGATAAAGGAATGTGGAATTCATACATGAAACATTACAATCAATATGTAAATGTGCATAAAGGTGAATACCCTTGATGGAGAAATGGGCATGGTATTCACTACACAATGATATTGGCTTAGAAAATCGGTGTGATTTCGGCAGCGTAACGACGTGACATAAGAATTCATAAAAAAGTATGATGAGAGAGAAAGGGGTTACTCATAATATTTACATGTAATGGACAGTAAGAAGGTCATATATATACATGTCCCAACAATTGAAAAGGAATTTAGATTCATGATACAAAAGTATTGCTTGAATATAAAAGAGGAGAAAAAGGTTCCTTTCGAAATTTCGGCATAGTAACGGGTGTACATGGGAGGCATTTAATGAGAGAGAAAGGGGTCTCCCATCATTCAAACAATAAGAGGGAAGTATGGGGGAGGTGTGAAACCATACCCCAACATTCATAATTGAAATAAAAAGGGCAATACAACTTAAAAAAAATTGAAAAAAAATGAGAAAGGAAGAAAACCCCTTACTTGGAAGTGTGCTTCCAAAGGCTAGAGAGAGGCTTGTGAGAAGCTTCTTGGGAGCTTGGGGCACCTTGAGAGGATTATAGAGAGAGTAGGGAAGAGGTTGGAAGAACTTAAAGGGCTTTGGGTGAGGAGGAAGTGGGAGCTTGGGTGGGTTTATATAGGAATGGTGAGAGAATTCTTTATTATTTAGGTTTGGGACCCCTTATATTAAAATAATCCAAACCACAAACCATCCCATGGTATTTTCCCATGGTTTCTGGAAAAGGAAAGAGGAAAACAATATTTTACAACGCCAAGGTCCGAACTTATTAAAAAATTAGGGTTGCTTATGTGGAGGTGAGTCACACTCCCATGGAAATTAATTTAAAAAGGCAAAGTGTTGAATAAGTCTTGAGGGCTCCATTAATGCTTTGAAAAGTAAGTCAAACAAACCCAAAACCTCATTATTTTAATGATAAAACACATATTGGCCGAACATAAGGATTATGGTATTTTATTACATCACCATTGGGTCATTATGATGTCATAAAACACATTATATATTTAAATGGTATTTAATTTTTACCCAAAAATTTGACTGTCTCAGAAAATTATGAAAAATTCACCGTTGGATAATTTCGACGTCCTGATTCCAAAAATAATATTTATTTTATCTAAATAATTTTCTAAATATTTTAATTTTTACTTTTAAAATAAAAACCGACATTTATAAAAAATTCATGGGTTTTGACAGAAATGGCTTTCAAACCTTAATAAAAATTTTAATTGCATTCATAAAATTATAAGATCATTTATATTTAATAAAAAAAATTTAATATTAATAATAATATTTTATTAAAAAATTATTTAATTCAAAAATCCTTTAATTTAAAAAAATATAATTCTTAATTAAATAATAACTAAAAACACCGTTTGTACTTTAAAAACTAATTACAATGTATCAAAAATGACTAGAAATTATATTCATTATTATATAAAAAGATAATGTACATGAACATGGTGCTACTTATTTGTTACATAACCCCTTAAAATAGATGCATAAGACCTAAGGGTAAGGTGTGCGATGGTGACAGACTCTTGGGGTTGCTCGGATAACATCGCTCGAGTGGTAATCTCTATCAACTTCCATTTTTCCCGTAGACGATCACGTTCGAGCTTGACTTGATGAAGCTCAGCTTGGTCTTGGTCAAGGGCAAAGCCCAAAGACGCCACCTCCTTTCCGAGCTCCGACAAATGGGCTTCGTAAGGGGCAATTCTACTGGATGAGGCCATCGCTTCCTTTGTCTGAGTAGAAAATTGGTTCGTTAAAGCCTTATATTTAAACTACCCAGATGATCACTGTTCAACGACTATAAAAGTAACGGTCACAAATCTTAACGTTAAACTAAAGAAGTTGACATCTTATAAAAACATTTTTTTTTTCATAAAGAAACATTTAACTGGATCAAGAGGGATTTTCCATTAATGAAATTTTGGGTCGTTACAACATTCCCCCCTTAAGAAATTTCGCCCTCGAAATTTTCCTTTTCCCACACTAAAACAAATGTGGGTAACTTAGCTTCATCATATCCTCCGACTCCCAAGTTTCTTCTTCAAACTTGTGGTTTCTCCACAACACCTTGATGAGGGGCATTGTCTTATTTCGTAGAACTTTTTCTCTACGATCCATGATCTTCACTGGTTGCTCCTCATAAGAAAGATCGTCTTCTAATTGTACCACCTCAGAAGAGAGTACATGTGAAGGGTCTGGTATGTACTTCCTTAAGAGGGATACATGGAAGACATAATACACCTTGGCCATAGTAGGTGGAAGTGCTAGTCGATAGGCCACAACCCCAACACGATCATGAATCTCGAAGGGGCCGATGTACCTTGGACTTAACTTCCCTTTCTTTCCAAACCTCATGACCTTCTTCCACGGAGATATGGGTAAAAACACCATGTCTCCGACTTTAAACTCAAGGTCTCGTCGACGATTATCTGCATAACTCTTCTGTCGACTTTGGGCTGCCTTGATATGCTGCTGAATGGTTTTCACCTTCTCCACCATTTCTTCGACCATTTCTGGTCCAAGAAGCTTACGTTCACCGACCTCATCCCAACATGCCGGTGTTCTACACCTTTTCCCATACAGGGCTTCATATGGTGCCATTTGGATGCTCGAGTGGAAACTATTATTATAAGAGAACTCAACTAGAGGAAGATGTTGATCCCATCCTCCTTTAAAGTCCATTGAGCACGCTCTCAAAATATCCTCAAGTGTTTGGATAGTGCGCTCGGATTGGCCATCAGTTTGAGGATGATAGGCCGTACTGAAGTTCAGTTCAGTATTCAGAGCATGTTGAAGACTCTTCCAAAACTTAGAGGTAAATCTTGGATCTCGGTCAGACACAATAGATAGTGGTACTCCATGCAACCGTACCACTTCCCTGATATATATCCGTGCCAGTTGATCCAAAGATAAATCCTCTCGAATAGCAATGAAGTGTGCAGTCTTTGTAAGACGATCCACAATAACCCAGATTGCATTGTTGCTTTTGGATGTCCTTGGAAGTCCAGTGACGAAGTCCATGGTGATGTTCTCCCATTTCCATTCTGGTATGGGAAATGGTTGTATCATCCCCTTAGACTTCTGCCTCTCTACCTTCACTTGCTGACACACCAGGCACTTTGATGTATATTCGGCGATCTCCTTCTTCATATTATCCCACCAAAAGTTTTCTCAGAGATCTCGATACATCTTTGTGCTACCTGGGTGAATAGCGAAATTTGAACTATGTGCATCATCCAAAAGTTCCTTCTTCAGCTCCGAACTTGATGGGACACATAGTCTTTTCCCAAACCGCACAATTCCGTCTTCATTAACATTAAACTCTGAGGATTTTCCCTTTTTGATAGCTTCCAGTTTTTCTTGGATTCTCGCATCATCCTTTTGAGCATCTTTTAACCTTTCCAAAAGAGATGGTTGAGCAATCATTTGTGAAAGGATTGATGATGTTCCCTTCTTTATGATTCCCACGTCCATCTTCATCAAGTCTAAGAAGACTGGATCCTTCTCAATTCTCATCATTGATAGAATTGCTGGATCCTTTCTACTTAGGGCATCCGCCACCTTGTTCGCCTTCCCAGGGTGGTAATGTATTGAGCAGTCATAATCCTTTATGAGCTCTATCCATCTTCTCTTGCGAATATTAAGCTCTTTCTATTTGAATATATATTTAAGACTCTTGTGGTCAGTATATATCTCACATTTCTCTCGATAGAGATAATGCCGCCAGATTTTCAAGGCAAAGATCACCGCCGCCAACTCCAGATCATGCGTTGTATAGTTTCGCTCATGGATTTTCAACTGTCTTGAGGCATATGATATCAATTTATCATTCTGCATCAGCACACATCCTAAGCCCTTTTTCGAAGCATCATTGAATACCACAAAAAGCTCCCCACTTGTGGGTAAAGTGAGCACAGGTGCAGTGATAAGCCTCCTTTTCATCTCCTTGAAGCTTTCTTCGCATTCATCAATCCAAGAAAACTTTACTCCCTTTCGAGTTAGCTTGGTAAGAGGGTTGGACAATCGTGAGAAGTTTCTCACAAATCGTCGATAATATCCAGCTAACCCCAAGAAGCTACGGATATCAGTTACCGATGTTGGCCTCGTCCATCCCTCAATTGCATCTGTTTTGGAGGGGTCCACAGATATCCCATTGCTTGTGATGATATGGCCCAAGAATGAGACCTCCTTCAACCAGAACTCACACTTGTTGTACTTGGAATAGAGCTTCTCCTTGCACAAAGTCTCCAGTACAATTCTTAAATGCTCCTCATGGTCCTCCTTGATTTTGGAGTATATTAGAATATCATCTATAAAGACTACCACAAATTTATCTAGGTAATCTCTAAAGACTCTATTCATCAAGTCCATGAATATTTCTGGAGCATTGGTGAGTCCAAAAGGCATTACTATGAATTCATAGTGCCCGTACCTTGTACGAAAAGCATTCTTGGGGATATCTTCCTTCTTCACCCTTACTTGATAATATCCCGACCGCAAGTCGACCTTGGAGAAGTATTGTGCTCCATGCAGCTGATCAAACAAGTCATCGATTCTTGGGAGAGGATACTTGTTCTTTATCGTGATTTTGTTAAGTTCATGATAATCGATGCAAAGCCGCATTGACCCATCCTTCTTCTTGATGAAGAGGACTGGTGCACCCCATGGTGATGCACTTGGGCGTATAAACCCTTTATCCAGATTCTCCTGTAGTTGTTTCTTCAGTTCTTCAAGCTCAACCACAGCCATTCTATATGGAGTCTTGGATATTGGTAGCGCCCCAGGTATAAGTTCAATTGATAACTCAACATCTCTTCTTGGAGGAAGACCAGGAAGTTCCTCGGGAAATACTTCAGCGAATTCCCTCACAATAGGCATTTCTTCAAGGGTGGTTTCTTCCTTGGACTCAATCATCTGAGCCAGATATGCGTGCTCATAAGGCAGTAATATCCATGCTTGGGATTATGGAGCTAAAGGAGATTCATCTTTCTCCTGACACTTGTAATGAATCGGGGGTCGATTCTCCATATAGAGTGTGATTTCCCTCTCCCGACAATTTATGTTGGCTCTATATAAGGAAAGCCAATCCATGCCAAGAATTGCATCAATTTCCACCAAAGGGAGTACGACGAGGTTCGCCGGGAAATTCAATCCACAGATTATAACAGGGGAGGACTTATACTCATGGGATGCAATGATTTCCCCATTTGCCGTACTCACCGACATCTTTACTTCCATGATTTGTGGTGGTGCAGGGATTGTTCTACTAAACTTTTGAGATATAAAAGAATGCGTAGAACCTGAATCAAAAAGTACGTTTGCTATTCTTGAATGAATAACTAGCGTACCTGTCACCACTTCGTTGTCGGGGTTCACTTCGGCAGAAGTGATGGAAAAATCTCTTCCTTGTTGTTTTGGAGGTTGTTGATTTCCTCCGATAACCCTTGGATTAGGGCACTGATTCGCAAAATGACCCGGTTCTTTGAATTTGAAGCATTTAACAACGCGTTGAGGTTCGAACGGAGCGTTCCTCCCCTCCGTCGCAGCCGCGGGTCCTTCTTGCTGACAGTTAACAGCTAGGTGCCCTTCTCTTCCACACTTAAAGCATTTTCTTGTCCCCCTAAGGCAATTTCCAGGGTGCTTTTTTCCACACTTTTGGCAAGTGGGGTGCTGGAATTTCTTAGCGTCGTTGGATTTATCCATCGGACCACTAGCATTGAAGTCCACCTTCCGCTTCTTGTCCCCATGATACCCCTGTGATTCTCCGATCTCCATTTCAACCTTGAGGGCACATCGGACAATTTCCTCATAGCTGTCGAAGTCACGGATTGCTAATGCTTTCCGCAAGCTAGGCTTCAGCCCACCAAAGAAGCGGTCAACCTTGCATTCGGGGGTAACGACAAAGCCGGAAGAGTATCGTGCAAGCCTTGTGAAGTTTGCCTCGTACGCTCCCACAGATTCCTCATCTTTCTATTTGAGGGAATGGAAGTCCCTTTCCATTTTAAGACGGAGGGTGCGTGGAAAATATTTATCGAAAAACATCTTCCGGAATACCTTCCATTCCAAAGCCTCGATCTCCTCCTCAGGCTTCGTATTTTTGATCAACATCCACCATTGATCAGCTTCACCCTCCATACGATAAGCCACCAGGAGAACCTTCTCTTTTTCAGAGCATTTGAGGATGGAGAATATCTTTTCAATGGAGTTGATCCATTGTTCAGCAATCGTGGGATCGGATGATCCACTAAAAGAAGGAGGCCTTTGTCTCATGAAGCTTTCAATAGCGACTTGTTCTTTATTAGGGGGGGTTGAACGTTCCTCTTGACCAGTGTTTCTATTCAAAACTTGAGTTAGCTGAGAGAGAAGCGTGACAAAGTTCGCGATTCCCGCTCCCATTGGATTGGGCATCTCATAAGTACAATCATCACACTGATCTTCACAACAGTTGTTAGCCCGAGTTATCCTATTACCGGCCATTGGCTGGAATAAAAGGAATGTTAGGGGTAACACATAAAGGGTAATCCAAAGACAAAAGTTGATGACTTATAAATAAACTTTAATCTCTTTAACTCATGAGTCTATAGGATTCAATCCAGGCATTTCATGATCTTCCTTCTAACATATATCCTTAGGGGCATTCTTCCCTTAATAAGGGTTCATACTAAGATTGTGAATTTATCAAAACATATCCCCCGGGAGTGTCGTAACCAAGAGTGCAGCAAGGCCCGTTGTCGTGCACCAGTTCCCGTTCGAGTCTATCTCAAAGCGGTGTTTTCGGGTTTTACCCCTAGGATACATCTGTGCCAGAGCCGCCTCTACCTTCTCGTATCCAGACAGGGATGTATTTGTTTGATAAACCACTTACTTAGTATTTACCAAAACATAGGGATGTTTTTATTATGATTAGTCTTGTATCTAAGGCTTTACTAGGGTTTCCTAATCCCAAAAGTAACTAAACCTATCCTTTGATACCAACTATGACAACCCAGCTTTTTATTACAACTTAAACATGCTTTATTACATAAAACTTCACTTGATGCAACAAAGAAGATCGAGAGGTTTAGTGTCTTTGGGGCTTAGGATCATTACATAAAAACTTTAAACTTGAAATACAACATCCTTATTGAAAACATCCTTTACATGACCACTACATTCCTTCGTAATTAGCATTGCATGGGATAACCTGAGGACATGCATAAGAAAAGGGTGAGCTATAAACCCCATTAAGGGAGTACACAATGAATAACATGGGGAGTAAAATACATGTTAGGAAATAGGCATATCAATAGAGCATTATAGAGACATGAACATAAAGGCATGATAAAGCATGATAATCATAACATGGAAATGTGGCAACAACACTTAACATTGAATTAGCATGAGCCAAGGCTCATTGCACATGGAGCATGAGTAAACCCTCATTGCACTTGAAGCACGAGTAAACCCTCGTTGCACTTGAATTATCATGAGTCAACACTCATTGCACAGGACGTATCATGATACTATACTTTACCCAATGCATTGGAGCGCTATCAGGGCGCACCCTTCTTAAACATTTCATTTCATGCATAAGTGTGCCACATGGATCATAAAACATGGATTCATAAAACATAATCATTTATTCCATGATAAAGGAATGTTTAATTCATACATGAAACTTTACAATCAATAAGTAAATGTGTATAAAGGTGAATACCCTTGATGGAGAAATGGGCATGGTATTCACTACACAATGATATTGTCTTAGAAAATCGGTGTGATTTCGGCAGCATAACGGCGTGACATAAGAATTCATAAAAAAGTCTGATCAGAGAGAAAGGGGTTCCTCATCATATTTACATGTAATGGAAATTAATAAGGTCATATAGATACATTTCCCAACAATTGAAAAGGAATTTAGATTCATGATAGAAAAGTATTGCTTGAATATAAAAGAGGAGAAAAAGGTTCCTTTCGGAATTTCGGCATAGTAACGGGTGTACATGGGAGACATTTAATGAGAGAGAAAGGGGTATCCCATCATTCAAACAATAAGAGGGAAGTATGGGGGAGGTGCGAAACCATACCCCAACATTCATAATTGAAATAAAAAGGGCAATACAACTTAAAGAAAATTGAAAAAAAATGAGAAAGGAAGAAAACCCCTTACTTGGAAGTGTGCTTCCAAAGGCTAGAGAGAGGCTTGTGAGAGGCTTCTTTGGAGCTTGGGGAACCTTGAGAGGATTCTAGAGAGAGTAGGGCAGAGGTTGGACGAACTTCAAGGGCTTTGGGTGAGTAGGAAGTGGGAGCTTGGGTGGGTTTATATAGGAATGGTGAGAGAATTGTTTATTATTTAGGTTTGGGACCCCTTATATTAAAATAATCCAAACCACAAACCATCCCATGGTATTTTCCCATGGTTTCTGGAAAAGGAAAGAGGAAAACAATATTTTACAAGGCCAAGGTCCGAACTTATTAAAAAATTAGGGTTGCTTATGTGGAGGTGAGTCACACTCCCATGGAAATTAATTTAAAAAGGCAAAGTGTTGAATAAGTCTTGAGGGCTCCATTAATGCTTTGAAAAGTAAGTCAAACAAACCCAAAACCTCATTATTTTAATGATAAAACACATATTGGCCGAACATAAGGATTATGGTATTTTATTACATCACCATTGGGTCATTATGATGTCATAAAACACATTATATATTTAAATGGTATTTAATTTTTACCCAAAAATTTGACTGTCTCAGAAAATTATGAAAAAATCACCATTGGATAATTTCGACGTCCTGATTCCAAAAATAATATTTATTTTATCTAAATAATTTTCTAAATATGTGAATTTTTACTTTTAAAATAAAAACCGACATTTATAAAAAATTCACGGGTTTTGACAGAAATGGCTTTCAAACCTTAATAAAAAATTTAATTGCATTCATAAAATTATAAGATCATTTATATTTAATAAAAATAATTTAATATTAATAATAATATTTTATTAAAAAATTATTTAATTCAAAAATCCTTTAATTTAATAAAATATAATTCTTAATTAAATAATAACTAAAAAACCGTTTGTACTTTAAAAACTAATTACAATGTATCAAAAATGACTAGAAATTATATTCATTATTATATAAAAAGATAATGTACATGAACATGGTGCTACTTATTTGTTACATAACCCCTTAAAATAGCCGCATAAGACCTAAGGGTAAGGTGTGCGATGGTGACAGACTCTTGGGGTTGCTCGGATAACATCGCTCGAGTGGTAATCTCTATCAACTTCCATTTTTCCCGTAGACGATCACGTTCGAGCTTGACTTGATGAAGCTCAGCTTGGGCTTGGTCAAGGGAAAAGCCCATAGACGCCACCTCCTTTCCGAGATCCGACAAATGGGCTTCGTAAGGGGAAATTCTACTGGATGAGGCCATCGCTTCCTTTGTCTGAGTAGAAAATTGGTTCGTTAAAGCCTTATATTTAAACTACCCAGATGATCACTGTTCAACGGCTATAAAAGTAACCGTCACAAATCTTAACGTTAAACTAAAGAAGTTGACATCTTATAAAAACATTTTTTTTTTCATAAAGAAACATTTAACTGGATCAAGAGGGATTTTCCATTAATGAAATTTTGGGTCGTTACAATGTTACCTTGCACATGTTGTTGAAAATAAAAGAACTGTTAAGATTAATGATGTGCCAGTGGTAAATGAGTATCTTGATGTTCTTCCTAATGTGTTTCCTGGTATTATTCATGATCGAGAAGTTTAATTTACTGTTGACTTAGTTCCTGATTATAAGCCAATTTCAAAACCCCCTTATCAAATGGCTCAAGTTGCACTTTTTGAGTTAAAGAAGCAATTGCATGAGTTATTAGATAAAGGTTTCATTCGACCTAGCACATCATCATGGGGTGCTCCTATCTTGTTTGTTAAAAAGAAATATGGTTCAATGAGACTTTGCATTGATTATAGAGCCTTGAATAACATTACTGTTAAGAACAAATATCATTTGCCTCATATCGATGATTTGTTTGATCAGCTCCAGTGAGCTCAGTATTTTTTGAAGATTGACTTGAGGTCGGGGTACCATCAGTTGAAAGTAAAAGAAGCAGACGTTTCGAAGACTGCGTTCCATACAAGATATGAACAATATTAATTTGTAGTTAGGACTTTTGGGTTAACCAATGCAGCTGCTGTATTCATGGACCTTATGAATAGAATATTCCATGAGTTCTTGAATAAGTTTGTGGTTGTTTTCATTGATGATATTTTGGTGTTTTATAAAAGTAAAGAGGAGCATCAAATTAATTTAAGGGTTATATTGAAAACCTTAAAATAAAAGAAAATTTATGGAAAATTCAGCAAGTGTGAGTTTTGGTTACAACAAATTTCTTTCCGTGGCCACATTATTTAAAAAAATGGCATAACTGTTGATCCTGCTAAAACAAAAGTTATTGAAGAATGGAAAAGACACACAAATGTAACCAATATCCATAGTTTTCTTGGTTTGGTAGGATACTACCGATGGTTTGTTGAAATTTTTTCATAGTTATGTAGTCCAATGACTAAGCTAACTCGGAAGTGTGTTAAGTTTATCTGGACAAAAGAATGTGATGATTTTTTCAGGAGTTGAAAATGAGATTGGTGAATGCTCTAGTTTTGGCACTTACTTCCAGGAATGGTGATTTTTTTATATACAGTGAAGCTTCATTGAAGGGACTTGACCATTTCTTTATTCAGAATGATCAGGTAATTGCATATGCTTCACGTCCGTTGAAAACTCATGAGGTAAATTACCCTACACATGACTTGGAATTAGCTGCTGTTGTTTTTGCTCTAAAAATTTGGAGGCATTATTTGTATGGAGTAAAGAGTGAAATATATACTAATAAAAAATGTTTAAAGTATACATTCACTCAGAAAGAATTGAACATGATATAGATGAGATGGCTAGAATTAATCAAGGATTATGATTGTACAATTCATTACCATCCGGGAAAAGAAAATAAAGTGGATGATGCTTTGAGTCGAAAAAGTAATGCTTCATTAACCATGCTATGTTTGGAATGAGTTCCTATGGTTTTTGATTTGATGAAATTTGGAATATAAGTTGTTGGTGCAGGAAGTTCTTCTGTTTTGTTTCAGGTATCAGTGAGATCATCCCTATTAGACAGAATTAAGCAAGCACAGAAGAAAGACAGTGGGTTGCAGAAAAAGGTAGAGATGGTTCAGAATGGTAAGTTGCTTGAATTTAATATTGATAATGATTGTGTTTTGAGGTTTGGGAAGAGATTATGTGCACCTGGTGATTCACAGTTGAAGAATGAGTTGTTATGTGAGGCTCATAGTTCCCCGTTTTTAGTTCATCCTTGCAGTACTAAGATGTACAGAGATCTGCGGGAGTATTACTGGTGGGATGGAATGAAAAGAGATATTGCTGATTTTACTGTGAAGTGTTTGACTTGTCAGCAGGTTAAAGCAGAGTGACAATTACCAAAAGGGATGCTTCAGCCTTTACCAGTGCCAGAGTGGAAATGGGAAAATATATCCAAGGACATTGTTGTGGGATTAACGAAGACATCTCGAGGTAATAATGAAATCTGTGTTATTGTTGATCTCTTGACTAAATCTGCTCATTTCCTTCCTATTCGAGATACTTTCTCTCTAGATAAACTTTCTCGATTTTATCTTAAAGAGATAGTCAGGTTTCATGGAGTTACCCTATCCATTGTATCTAATCGTGATCCTAGGTTTACTTCTATCTTTTGGAAGGGCCTTCAGAAGTCCTTGGGTAATGAATTAAATTTTAGTACAGCTTTTCATCCGCAGTCAGATGGGCAGTCAAAATGAACAATTTAGAATTTGGAGGATATGCTACGTGCTTTTTTGATGGATTATCAGGGAAGTTGGGGCCAACATCATTCTTTGGTTTAATTTTCATATAATAATAGTTTTCATTCCAGTATACAGATGGCTCCGTTTGAGGAATTATATGGTAAACGGTGTCAAACTACAGATTTCTGGGATGAAGTGGGTGAAAGGAAGATGATGGGACCAGAATTGGTAGAAGACATGGCAGAAAAAGTTCAGTTGATTCAGAAACACATGAGAACAGCTCAGAGCAGATAGAAAAGTTATGCAGACAATAGGAAGAAGGATCTCTCTTTTTTGGTAGGTGATCATGTTTTTTTCAAAGTCTCACTGTGGAAAAGTGTGATGCGATTTGGTAAGAAAGGAAAGCTGAGTCCATGGTTTATTGTACCATATGAAATTCTGTAGAAAGTTGGATCAGTTGCTTACCGAGTGGATTTACCTCCGAGTTTATCTCAGGTACACAATGTTTTTCATGTTTTGATATTGAGAAAGTATACTCCAGATGCATCTCATGTTTTGAGCCCAGAGGTAGTTCAGTTGGAAGAGAATATCTCTTATGAAGAACAATCAGTACATATTCTTGACCGTAGAGAGAAAGTGTTGTGGAATAAGGTAATTCACCAGGTAATGGTTTTGTGGAAAAACCATATGGTTGAAGAGGCAACATGAGAATCTGAAAATGCTATGAAGGATAAATACTCCAAGTTATTTTGATAAGTGAATAAAATTGCGAGGACACAATTCCCAAAAGGTGGGAAGGATGTAACATCCCAGGTAAATAAAGAATAAAGCATTTTCATATTTATTAATATTTGAGAATTAAATATTAATTTTATATTATAGGGGTTTCTATGTTCTATAGCGTACCCGATACGCAACAAAGAGATTCTTTGAAATCTTACGTTCCACACTAGTAGTAAAATAATATTATTTTAAATATTAGTTAATACATAGCCGTTGTGTTGGAGGGAATGAATATAAATAACTAGAATATGATTATATATGTTTTTTAAATGTTTTTATATTTATCCAATAAAAGATAAAGGCTTAAGATAAGAAAAGAATTCAATTTTAGGCATATATACTCTAATTTTCACTAAAGGTTCACTTATTGCCTTTTGATGGTGAACCGTCATTAAATATAGTTTTGGTAACTCTTATAAATTCTATTGGACGAAATAAAACTCTTCTTTAGAATCGGGACATCAAAATTTACTTTGTGTAAATTTTTGGTATTTTTCCGATAAAGTTCATTTTTTAATGAATAGTGAAAAATGTTGTATTTTAATTCAAAACCACTTTTTAATCTAATTTATTTATATGATTAGATTATATTTTGAATTGGTTTTAAAGTAAAATTAGAATATATTATTAACATTTAATCTAATTGTGCTCATTGCAATTAATTTCACATTGAAATTGGACTTAAACTAGTGTCAATCTTTTGATACTTATTGTTTCATAAAAACACGGTATTTTCTCTGACAACGGGAATTAATTATTAAATTAATTAATGCAAATTATATGTTGTGAATTTTTTAAAATAGACATCATTTTTGAATTCAGAATATCAAATATAGCTTAGGATGAATTTTTGGTATTTTTTCTGGAAAACATCAATTTTTTATAAATAGTGAAACTACTAAGTGGCAGTTAAAAAACTGATTTTTAGTTTAAATGAAATTTTACCACCTCTGTGTTTTGAATTTCAAAAATCCAACTTACATGGTTGTTATTAAGAAGTAAAATGTGGTTCAGTGAGATTAAAATAATTTTTTTGGTGAATAGTAACTTTTAAGTTTTTAATCGCGATTAGATGTAATTAGTGTAATTTAAGGTAAAAATAATGTTTTAATAATATGAAATGACCTAGACACATGTCCTAAACTTATTGGATGTGTCATGGCCAACCACGAAAATCCATGGGTCAACTTGGGGACCCCATTGAGCCTCTTTGGTCGGAAAATGATATTAATAACTTTTTATTTAATGTTAGAATAAAAATGTCACAAACATGAGTTGTTTTACTAAAACAATTTTTAAATGGGGATATACAAGTCATAATTTTGACTATAAATATTCACTGGAAAGATAAAAATATTTCCTAAATCATGATAGTTTTTTTATAATTTTTAGACATTAAATATATTAAATTATTTATGACACCATGATGATTCTGCGATTACCTCATTATTTAACGATTTAAATAAAATGAAACGATAATATAAAATATAAGACCTACACTTGTCAAAAACCTATTGGATGGGTGTATTTCTAACCCTTATCACCTTATCCAATAAATTTATAATTTTGGGACCTTTTTTATCCTAAAATCATTTTATAATAAAGTATCTTTTATTAACTTTCCAAGAGTGCCCCTCCTCTCCTCTTATAAACGGCCCCCACCTCTACCTCCTTACCCACACCTCTCAAGCCTTTTTTCGGCCAATATCTGATCATATTATCTCTCCACATACCTCTACGCATCCTTGAAGCCTCACTTTTGGAATAATTCTTCCCAAGGAAGCCTTTGATCTCAAATAGAAAAGAGTTACCCGTTTTAAAGGTAGTGTTTTCTCTTGTGTTCTTATGTTTTATTTTGCTTCTACAACCCCCTAAAATCTTTTTATTCCTTTATTTTGAAACAAAAAAAGTATCTTAAATATACTAGGATGTTGTTATGTGAAGGATTTGAGCTACACTTACACACACCTACATCTAATGGTTAAAGAACATACTCTTTCTGTGGATGGTGAATTTCTTCCTCACGAAAGGATGATTGTTGAACACTCATATAACACCTTCAAAGGTGGACATTAAGATGTAAATATATTTATATATGATATATGATATGTTTATGTTTTACTTAAGCTTTTTTATTTTTCATTTATGGCATACCTTTATGGTTTCCATTATGGGTAAACACGAAATCTTCATTTTAGGAAGTGCGGACTACCGCCCCCTCAAAGTGATTTGATTCGTTAATGCCATATGTGGGATGTATAAAGGATGGAGTTAATGTTATTATATATGATGTTATACTGGAAATATAATTTAACTTTATATCATTATTATTTCTTTCCATTAAAGTATGATATAGAAATGAAAGTAGTGTTAACGCTTACGTACGACTTACTGTCTCCATGAACGGTGCATTTCATTTATTATCCCCAAATGTAATGTACTATTATAAGTACGTATATATAATGGATATATATGATATATGCTACATATAAATGATTAGTATAATTATGGAATTAAAATATACATATCTCTCATTTAGTTTTAATTCCATTAATATGGCATAGAAATGAAAGTAGCGTTCATGTGTACGTACTGCTTACCATCCCCATGAACGGTGCATTTCATTTCATACCTATAAATGAGTATGTAATATTATAAATACATGTATATACAGGATATATATTATATATATAATATCCAAATCATGAATATCATTCTGGATATAATGAACCTTTGACCACATAAAGAACACGTAATTGTAAGAAGTCCATTTTTGACTTAAGTACCAAATATCGACGAAATGAACTTTATTAAATTAAATGATTACATAATGTTTATAACATGGCAATAAGTTATATAAAAGGAATAATAAACTTGAAAAAGTTTCTTAATCAAGTATAAATTAACTTTAGTTTATTATTCAGCAGATTAAAGAGCAATCGAGTCACGTCGGACGCGAGGTAAGGGACTTCGTCTCAATCTCTTTTCATTGATGCATATTTTGTTTTATACACAATGTTCTTTTATATGGTGTATAAACCCCTTTGACTTTTAATTTTATTAAAAAATAATCTTTATATAAGAAGCATTTTACTAAACAACAAAAAGGAACGTTTCTTTTAATGTACGCGGTGACAACGACCTTTTTCGCCACCGTGAGTATTATTTGGGATTTGGCTTCCTCAACAAGACACAATGTTTTTTTAACGAAATAAATACCATATACTCTTTTATGTATTTTGGTATTGAAAATGGTTTTTATAATGTATTTTTTTATGTCAATATATTTAAGTGATATATTGTGATTGAAATGTGGAAATGTTTTATTTCCTTTATAATTTTTATGATTTTATAATGGTACTTGGACATTTGACGGGTGGTTACGTGATAAAACATATGACGGGTGGTGCCGTGAATACCAGGATGGGTGGTTACGTTATAACCTCCAATGCCTTGGGTATAGAAGTTGTCCGTATGGCTATTCCATTAAGTGATATGTGTGGAAGTCAACCGTATGGTTATCTCATTTAAGTATGTTTATGTCCCAAGTTATCTTTATTTGTTACGTGTTCTTTATATGGGTTTTATGATAATATTTTGGTTACAAAAGGGTAAGTAATGATCTTTTATTCAGTGAAAAGTTTTTACTACTTCATAATGGTGAAAAGTATTACTTCGATAAAGTACACATGGTTTACTTGTTGTTTTGAAAAACCAATAGTTTTCATTCTTTGTATATCCCTTACTGAGATTTTTATGCTCACCCCAAGTTTTTGAAATGTTTTTCACACGACTTAATGTGGAATAGGGTCAAGGATGGGATCAAGGAAAAGTCATGCTATCTAAAACATGGAACTAGAAATGTTTCTTTTAAAGAGTTTTTATTTTATGGAAACTTAGTAGAAGTGTCTACTTTTTAATCTTTTGAGATGTAATAGTTAAGATCTAATTATCTAAAACTCTAAACCTAAAAATATCTTCAATGGGTATTATTCATTTAATTCAATGTTAAGTAATGCTTAAGGCTGGGGCCTTATACTAGGAGTTCAATATTTCAACCTTGGCTCAGGCTTGACAAGAAATTGGTGTTCCTAAACTCTCTTGGAGGGATTACAAGGAGATCTGAACACCGTTCTTCGAGATCGAAATATCGGATTAAAGATCTACATTCCTCCTAATATGTGGATTTCATCTCTATGCTTCTCCCATTCTTTCTTTTAACTTTTATAGATATTTTCATGGAACATCTACACCATTTTATTGAATATAAACCTATGAGTTATGATCTAGATCTAGTGTTGTTGATATCGATGCCTTTGATCGATAACGTTGTGTTTCATGAATTTTTCAGATATTGTTGGGCTAACCTCCATCAATGAACTATGGTAGGTGGTATAAATCGAACTCCCATAGTCATTATTTATGATATGTGAATGTGATTTTTTTATTTCTAGATTCCCTTGATAAATGATTTCCTAAATTGGAGTAATTAGGGAAGTGTAATTGAATTGAGGTTGCCTCATTGGTTAATTGATAATTGAATCATAGAACTAATGAAGGGGGTTAATAAATAGATATATTTGAGATTTTTTATGGGTTGATATATTGTAATTGATATATTGAATTAATGTGTTAAGATAACTAATTGGGGGAAATTAATTTTGAAATAATGATGTTGGATCTGTAAGATAATTAATTGTGAGAATTAATTATGTACCATGATGTTGACCAAAGACAACTAATTAAAATAATTAATTATTTTCCAGGATGTAATCAAAGATAATTAATTCTGATAATTAATTATGACATGTTGAGATTTGATAAGGATAATTAATTGTGAATAATTAATTAGGGAATGAGAATCGTGTTGATTGATTAATTAATTGACGAATTAATTAATGGGTAATGTGATTAGTTAATTATTGAATTAAGTAATGGCATTTGAAATGTTTAAATAATCATTGGATTAGTAAAGGAATAATGTGGCAATTATTGTGGATTAAATATTTATTAAATGGATGAGATTTTTGTGGTGCTAGACATAGCGTTCTAGAATAATTATATGTTGGGACTTGGAAATTTCATTCCTCCCCAACATTTTTCCAAGATTGAGATTTTTGGGTTCTAGGTATGAATACCTACAATGAATGATAAAAGGGGTTCTAGGAATGATGACCTACACTCAACAAGATTTTAGTTCTAGGTATGATGACCTACCCCAAATGAATGATAATAATGAAAGATTATTTAACTGAGAATTGGGGTGATAGGCATGATGAAATAAACCAAATTATTAATGATATTAAATGATGATTATAATGGGAAACATGAGTTTAATAATGTAATAATGTGATGATTAAATATTAAATGAAAATGTGATTATTGTTTAAGTTATGCATTGTATTTATTACTTAATAAAAATGAATGCACTATCTTTTAACTGGAGTTGTTATAGACACTGTTGGTGGTGGCCTACTGAGTTGTACTCACACCCTATTTGGGCCGCCAGATCATAACCCCAGAAGACCATGTTTTTTCATGTCAGGATAAGGGAAATTTCTTGGGATAGGTTTCTATTTGTCATTAGATAATGGGAGAGGGAATTAGACATGGATCGGGACCCACATTGGAGCCAATGCGTCTTTACTTTTTATATTCCCTGTAGACACTGGACATTTTCATTACAATAGAATGTTTTAGCTTCCATTTTAGTATTGTATTTTCATGTTTGGGTTATCATATTACATGTATTTGTTTTGGTTATTTATACGCATCCACACTTTCTTATTTTTATTTGGTTCTATTGGGTTTTTATTCTGACAAAAGAGGGTATAGTCTCCCCTAGACTGACTTACCAAACCCTTGCGGATAGTCATCACCCTATGGTGTATATGGAGGCATGCTTGAGGGCATGTGTCCAATCGTCTCGGGGCACCGTTCAATGGCTCCTAGTTCTGGGAATCATAAAGTGTTATTAGAGGGTTTTTCTTTTCATTCTTCTTCTTTTGTCTTACTATTTTAGGAAAGGTATAAAAGAGACTAGGAAGAGTTAAGGCTTGGTAATGAGCTCGTGCATGGTAGTTGCCAACCCATGTATAGGGGAATATACGAGTACTTAGGGAGGGATTTTTGTGATTGATGTTTGTTGTTATAGTTAGATGTTACTTCTCCTTGGGTGACGTACATGTGGGGTGATGTGATATTTTTTAGGAAAATGGTTGAATTTTGATCTATGTCCAAAAGAGGCACGATATTAGAGTCTACATGCATAATTATAGGCACTCAACGTTGTTGTGACATGGAGATTGAGGAACCATTGGTGCAAGTTGAGGAGGAAAGGGAATAGTTTCAATAGAAAATTTCACGTTTCATGCAATTCATGGAGGGAGACCCAGGGCGAGTTCAAAAAAAATGTGTGAGTTTTCTAGGGTGTTTCATCTATAGTACCATCCTAATTTTACTAGAGAGGGTGGAACTAAGGGATTTTAATTATTGATTGAGTACATAGAGACTATACTTGAACATTTGAAGAATCCGGCTTAGAGGAGGGTCAAGTTAGATTCTTATTTTCTATAGGGTTCAACGTAGTGCTTATGGGACATTCAGGTATGATCTGGATAGACTGATGAGATGTTATTGAAGGTATTTCTGGAGATTTTCTTGGAACACTTCTGTCCAAAAACACTAATACAAGATAGGGCTTCAATGTTTATGCATATGACCCAAGGAATCATGTCCATAATGTAATACACTGAATATTTCATAGATTTACATTGTTTTTCTCTAGTTTTGGTGGTAGATGAGGCTTCTTTGGAATAACGATTTTCGGATGGACTTTGATGTGGAATTAATTCCTAGGTGAATATCTTTAGGCTGAATAAATTCTCAGAAGTGGTTAATCAAGATCTCATTTCATAGGGGAACCTGAAGGAGGCTTCCAGTACTGGATAGGTAGCTGGACGATCAGGGAATGTGCCTTTTGAGAGTAGGAAGTGCCTTCACTAGAATCTTAGTCAGGACAATGTAATGCATTTTGGACAGTTATAAGGAATAGTTGCACCAATCATTATTATGAGATTTTCCACCAGTGTGGTAGGAAGGGACACTATCATACGCATTGTCCTTGGCCACTAGTATACTGCCAGTTTTGTGGCAAGATAGGGAATCTATAAAAGTTTTTCAAGAAGAAACGGAAGGTTGGTGCTTAGGGATCAGCTCCTCAGAGTCAGAGTGTTGGAAGGGGGTCTTCTACACCATATAGGTCAAGAAGTTGGAGTTCTTTTGGTAGCGGTAGTAGATGAAGTGGATTCCTTACTATAGGGAATGAGTACCAATATTAGTAGAGTGGTGCAGCTCAGGGGAGTCATATGACAACAAATGGAAGAGGGACAAGATAGTTACATGTAGTGAAACCTACACTTGTGCAGAGCGAGGATAGTCTATCGACAATGAGAGGTACTATTATAGTTGCTTTTACTTTAGATAGTTCCTTGTTTTATAATGGTGCCTCTCATTCCTTTATATCTGCAAATATTGTTAATGGCTTGATCCTGGAGGTGGTTCCCATAAGCGGGATGATGAATATCGATACACCATTGGGAACATGGACTAGGGAAATCTATTTTTTCAAGGGATGTACTATAGATATCATAGAGTATTTTTTCCTTTGGGATATATATTTCCTTGATATAATGGGCTATGATCGGATTATGGGTATGTATTGGCTAGTCACATAACGAGACCACATAGATTGTTACCGCAAGAGAGTGAACTTTGTATATCCTGAGGGTGAATAGTATTTTCTTCGTGGAGAATGAGATATCCATGGAGGATGAATAGGGAAAATTACATAGAAACCGGGATAGCTCATAGCCCAAGTTGCTATTATTTTGTTGGATGATGGGAGTGGTAGGAAAGACATCCTTCCACCAATATTAGAACTATTTTAGGATATATTTCCTGAAGGATTTTTAGGGTTACCTTCTGAGAGAGATGTGGAATTCACTATTGAACTCATGTTAGGGGCTGGGCCAGTATCTATTCCACCTTACATAATGTCACTAATTGATCTTCAAGGTCTCAAAACATAGTTGGAGGAATTGGAGGATAAAGGGTTTATTAATCCAAGCATGCCGCCTTGGGGATCACATGTTTTGTTTGAAAAAAGGTCCATGGGAGTCTAAAATTGTGCGTCGATTACTAAAAGTTGAATAGAATGATTGGGAAGAACCAATATCCACTTCCTCATATTGATTATTTGTTTGAAAAGCTGAAGGGGGATTGCATTTTCTCAAATATCGATATGAGATTAGGGTTGCATCAGGTGAGAGTTTGGACATCATATATACCAAGAACCACTTTTAGAAGCATGTGTGGCCTTTTTGAGTTTTCATAATGTTGTTAGGGTTGGAAAATTCTATAGTAGTGATTATGATATTGATGAATAAGATATTTCATCAATACTTATATTAGTTTGTGGTGGTGTTTGTGGAAAACATCTTGGTGTACTCTAAGACTCATGACGATCATGCCCAACATCTTGACATCATCCCCAGTACACTAAGAGAGCATTAACTATATGCCAAGATATAAAAATGTCAATTTTTGGAATGAAATGGTACACTTTTTGGGGAACATAATCTTAGAAGAAGGTTTGTTAATGGACCTCAAAAATGTGAACGTAGTGATTTCTACGGAGCAGCCCAAGAATGTGATTGATATCTAAAGATTTTTTGGATTAGCTGGATATTAAAAGAGGTTCATCCATGACTTTTCCTATTTGGAAACACCAATTAAATTTTTGAAAATGAAAGGGATAAAGTTTGAATGGAAAGAAGAGTTCAAGAATTATTTATAGGAGTGGAATAACTGATTAACAATAGTACCAATTTTGATCTTACTTGAGTCGGGTGTGGAGCACACAGGGTATTGTGAAGCTTATGGGGTTGAGCTTGGAGTTGTATTGATGCAAGGGGATAGAGTCATTGCATATGGGTCTCGGCAGTTGAGTCCACATGAACAGAATTAACCTATGCATGATCTTGAGTTGGCAGCTGTGGTTTATGATCTTAAGTGTTGGTGACACTATCTTTTGGGTGAAAAGTTTACAATTTTTACAAATCACAAAATCATGAAGTATAGCTTTCCCAACATGACTTGAATATTCGACACCGAAGATGGGTAGAGTATATGCAGTACTTTGATTTTTGAACTAGAATATCCACCAGGAATGTGGAATAGTGTGGCTAATGACTTGAGTAGTAAAACTTAGACTCAATTTGTATATGAGTCGAGTAAAGAGTGGAAGATGATTAATTTGATGGCAGAAATGAATGTGATAGCTCAGGAGAGTGAATAGTGGATGACTCTAGTGTCTGTAGTAGTGGAGTATACACTCTTGAGATAGATCAGGAACATGTAGTATGAGGTTATAGAGTTTTTAGCCTTGAGGTAATTTCTTGAAGGTGGGGAGACACCTTCTGACTAGATAATAGATGATGATGAGATCATCTATGTGAAAAATCGTGTTGTTGTTTCTACAAGTATGCAAGAGGAACTCATGAGAGGATTTCATGCATCAATGTGGATAGTACATCCTGGGATGAAAAAAATATACCATGACCTACAATGATAGTTTTGGTGGGAAATCATGAAAAAGGAGATAGAAGGGTTCGTAAAAATATGTTTCACCTATCCGCATGTGAAGGCAGAGCATCAAGGACATGGTGGCCTATTGTAGCCATTACCTATTTCGGAATGGAAGTGGGATGACATGACTATGGATTTAGTGGTATGAATTTAAAAGAATATTTGGAAGAATGATGCTATTTGGGTCATTCTAGATCAACTAACAAAGGTAGCACACTTCTTTCCTATCAAGGAAACCTTTATAGTAGAACAGTTGGGAGAACTATATTTATGAGAGATAGTTTGTTTTCATGGGTTCCATAGACTATAGTTTCAGATTTCAGTTCATGCTTTACTTAACAATTCTGGAAGGGATTATATAATTTTCTTGGTACACAAGTTCTATTATGTATGGCCTTCCACCCACAGATAGATGGATAGTCAGAGTGTATCATATAGGTGTTAGAGGATATGTTGTTGACTTATGTTCTTACCCTTGGTGGTTCTTGAGAGAAGCACTTGGATTTAGTGGGGTTATCATATAACAATAGTTACCATAAAACTATATAGATTCCACCATATGAGTCACTTTATAGTAGACCTTTTATATCAATGCTATGTTAGTTATAGGTGGGTGAGTTAGAGTTGTTGGGACCGAGTCTTGTTCAGAAGACATCATAGCAGGTGCAATTGATTCGAAAATATATGTCTATGGCTTAGAGTAGGCCGAATTCAAATGATAATAGATGGAGATAACCCCTAGTGTTTACATAGGGAGATTATGTATTTCTTCATGTGTTTCCTAGATTCCGTCACCATAGGATATAGATGTAGGGAAAGTTAGCACCTAGGTTTGTGGGACCATTTGAGGTGCTGGAAAGAATCAGGCCGTTGGCACACCGATTAGAACTTTCACCAAAATTTAGCACTATGAATGATGTTTTCCATGTATCAAAACTATGGAGTTATCACCATGACCCTTCTCTTGTGATTGATATTGAAGAGTTTGATCTCAAGATAGATGCGTACTTTGAGGATGATATGACAAGTGTGTTGGGTCATAGTGAGAAAGTTTTACAGGGAAAGACGGTGTCTTTAATTCTTGTGTTATGGAACCATGGAAATGTTCAAGAGGAAACATTGGAACATGATGCATACATGAGGGCTCAATGGCACAAACTTTTGGCCCAAAATCATAGAGGAGTTCTGGAGTGCATCTCGAGGATGAGTTGTTAGAATGTGGTGAGATTATATAATCTCGAACTTTTCTAGAGTCATCTCAGAAGTTTTTGCAGTTAATTTTGGTTTTTATTAAAGTTAATTTGGGTTGGGGTATGACCTGTTCTATGTTTGGGTGATGTTTTTAAGAAATGTGAGAAGATAGGGGTTGTGCATGGTTTGTATATAGTTTGGTCGAACCGTGTGCAAACTAACCATGCAGATAGTTGAGGTCGGCATGGTTGTCGCATTGTTTTTTGAACTATGTGCCATCACGCCATGTAAGAAGTGGAAGTCCTCAGACTTGACACACAATTTGGTCCAACTGTGTGGACTCACAGGTGAAACTGTGTGCGCAGAGTAGTTAATTCCGAAAATCTAATTTTAAAACTACCAGAACCCTTCAGAATTCTATATTCCGACTTTGACTCGGGCTTGAAAAATTATAGGTCTTCCAAAATTCTCCCTGTGGGATTCCAAGGTGATCCGAACACCTTTCATCGAGATCAAAATCCCAGATTCAACATCCACTCTCCTCCCAATAAGTGGATTTCATCCTGATGCTTCTCCCTTCTTTCTCTTATATTTTCTAGATATTTTCATAAAATATTTGCACAATTTTCTTGGATCTAAACATAAGATTTGAGATCTATATTTAGTATTATGGATCTAGATATATATTTTCAAGATCCTAATGCCTTTGATCTTAATTTTTGTTTAGGGATTTAGATCTGAAGCTTGATCGACGATGTTGTGCCGCTCAGATTTTGGGGATTTACATTTGGCTAACATCTGTCAATAAAATGAGGTATGTTCTCTAAATCCAACTCCCGTAGTCATGATTTATGATATGTGAATGTGAGTTTACAATTTTTATATTCCATTGATAAATCATTTCTTTAATAGGAGTAATTCGGAAAGTGGAATTGAATTGAGGTTTCCTTAGTGGTTAATTGATAATTGAATCATTGAAAAAATGAAGGGGGTTTCCCAATAGATATTTTGGAGACTTTTTTTGGGTTGAGATATTGTAATTGAGATATTTAATTTTTGTGTTACGGTAATTAATTGGGGGAAATTAATTATGAAATAATTATGTTGGCTTTGCAAGATAATTAATTGTGATAATTAATTATGTTCCATGATGTTAACCAAAGACAATTAATTTAGAGAAATAATTATTGGACATGATGTAATAAAAGATAACTAATTTTGATAATTAATTATTAAATGTCGAGATTTAAAATGGAAAATTAATTATGAAGAATTAATTGTGGAATTATAATTATATTGATTGATTAATTAATTAATGGGTAATGTGCTTAGTTAATTGTTGAATTAATTAATGGAATTTGAAATGTTTGACAAATAAATGGATTGGTAAAGGAATAATGTGAAAATTCTTGTGAATTATATAATGATTAAATGGATGTTATTTTTGTGGCGCTAGACATGTCATTCTAGACCAATTAGAAGTTGGGACTTGGACATGGTGTTCCTACCAATAGTTAATGAATCTTGAGATTATGGGGTTCTAGGAAAGACAACATACAATGAATAAAAAAATGAGTGTTAGTTATGATGAACTACACTCAAAGAGACTGTGGTGCTAGGAGTGACAACTTACATCAAATTAATGATAATAATGAATGATCATTTAACTGAGATTTGGGGTTCTAGGAATGATGACCTATACCAAATGATTAATGATATTGAATTATGATTCAAATGGGAAAGATGAGTTGAAACTAGGCCAAATTTGTTGATTTTAGATTAAATGACAATGTGATAACTATTTAAATTATGAATTGTATTTATTTCTATATAAAACTTCATGAACTATATTTTTATTGGACTTGTTTTAGACACATTTGGTGGTGGCCTACTGAGTTGTACTAACACCTTATTCAAGATGCCTGATCAGCACCCAATCAGACCTTGTTGTTATAGGTTAGGATAAGGGTAAGGCCCAGGGATAGGTTTCCTTTTGGGATTATAGCATGAGAGAATGAACTGGATGTGGTTCAGGACCCTCTTTGGAGTCGTTGTGTCTTTACTTTTAGTTACATTGTAGTCACTTGGCGTTTTCATTGTCATAGCGTATTTTAACTTTCTGTTTAGTATTTTATTTTCATGTTTGGGTTATCATATAACATGGATTTTTTTGGTTATTTATATTCTTATGCACTTGGATATTATTATTTGGGTCCATTGGAGTTTTATTTTGATAAAAGAGGGTATAGTCCCCCCATGACTGACCTACCGGACCATTGGTACTAGTTGGCACCCTCTGGCATATGGGGAGGCATGCTTGAGGGCATGTGAAAAATCATCCCAAGGCACCATTCAATGGATCTCAAGTCAGGGCGTCACAGAATGCAACACCCCATTACATTTTTTTCAATCGACTATAAATTGTTGACATACCAAGCACCATGATACAAACTTTACAACATCTCTCTTCCTTCCATTCCACCAGATGTATTCTTTTAAATATCTATAATTCTTATTACATCTATTATGAATAGACAATAAATATATATGAACTTATTCTAACAACTCAATCATCAAATCTAGTATGTATGGATTACAACCACGATTCCTATCATTCCATACTGATCAATGTTAAACACAAGAAAATTTCTAACCTTATTCTAAAGATCCTCATATTAATTCTATGCTTATTTAAGCTTCATTTGGAAAGAGGGTTGAACATTAAATTGATCAATATTACATTTTTATTCTTCCATCATGATTTACAGGTCCAATATTTGAAAATCTATAAATATTGGATCTTTTGTGATCCTCATCATGGATAATATAGTATGATCATTTTGACTCGATGCATCAACCACCTTGTTCACCTTCCTAGGGTGGTAGTGTAGTGAGAAGTCATAATCCACTATCCACTCAAACCATATTCTCTGAAACATGTTCAACTCCATCTATGTGAATATATGCTTCAAATATTTATGATCAATATATATTTCACACTTTTCTGTATAAAGATAATACCTTTATATCTGTAATGAAAAAATAACCTCATCTAACTCAATATCATGAGTTGGTTAATTTTTCTCATGAATTTTTAATTTTCATTAGGCATAGGCTATAACCATGTTTTTATATATTATAACTCATACCGACCCATTCTCGGGTGTATCACTATAGATTACAAACCCTTCCCTACTCTAGGGTTATGTATTCATAGGTGTGCTAACTATGTGAAATATAGTTCTCTATCACCAAGGTTGGTCTGGGAAAACATTTAATAACCTTCATATTTGGTGGATCTACTACTATACTCTCTATGGAGATTATGTGAACCAAAAATGAAACATTTTTCATCCCAAATTCACACTTTGTAAATTTCTCATACTGTTTTCCTTCCTTATGGACTTTAGTGTAATTATCATGTGGTATTAATATTGTACCGTTCTCTTTGAATATATAATAATATTGTATATAAATATGACAACAAACCAATCAAGTTACACTCTAAAGTCCATATTCATAAATTCCATAAAGATTTCATGGAATTATTAATACTAAAATGAATCACTATATATTCATAGTGTCCAAAACATGTATGTAATGTCATCTTTGGTATGTCCTCCTTATTAAACCTCAATTTATGATATTTAGAATAGAGGGAAATCAAGGAAAAATGTATATCTTTGTGAAGTTGATCATGCAAGTCATAAATATGGGGAAGATGATACTTGATCTTGATCATGATCTTATTAAACTTTTGATAATGAAATTAGAGTTGCACTGATCCATCTTTGTTTTTCAAAAAAAAAGTAGGTTCCCCCAAGGTGACACACATGGCCGAATTAATCCCTCATTAAGGGTTTCTTTGATTTTCTTCTTCAATTCCTACTACTCAATCTTGTCAATTCAATTGGGAGTCTTTAAAATTGGTGTGGAACTAGTTATGAGTTCTATTGAGAACTATACATCATGTTTTGGTGGGAT
This sequence comes from Viscum album, assembly GCA_963277665.1. Taxonomy (NCBI): domain Eukaryota; kingdom Viridiplantae; phylum Streptophyta; class Magnoliopsida; order Santalales; family Viscaceae; genus Viscum; species Viscum album. Next base: position 1,793,017,453 of record OY728120.1, on the reverse strand, counting down.
GCTAGGAAAGTATTCTGAAAATATATAAAAAAATACAAAATGATTGGAATATAATCTATGTCATGTTTCTCCCCAACCATTTATGATAAACATGAATTCTTAATGGGAATTAATACCCATTAAATTTTTGTAATATCTACAGGAAGTTCATACTTATATTCACATTGATAAAACATCATAGGACATCTTGAAATGTACAAAATAAAATCTCTTATTATAAAATTGATGTGGTATTTATGCTGAGAATGATAATCCATGCCTAAGATGGAATCAAAATCATCTAGATGAAGAATGAAAATATTTATAGGAAGCACATACCTAACAATGTCAATTGAAGAGGAATCATAAACATGAGATGAAATCATCACACCATTAGGGGTTTTCACTACTAATTCCACGTATAATCATTTTTGTGGTATTTTAATACCATTAGAAAATTATTTAGATATGGAAGAGTGGATAGATCAAGAATCAAATAATACATTAGAAATTTTAGATTGGATGGTAAGGGTTCCTTTCAACTATCATTATTTCACCCCTCTTAAAAATAGTGATTGTGTGAGATTTCCCCTTATCCCTTGTCTTAAGAGTTTGATGATTTTGATTATCGTCATCAACCATCGGGTATGTGCACCTATTAGTTGAATTCCCAATATATTTCCACTTGAATCACTGAAGTGTGGGAGGTGCATTATATGAGGTTTTATCTCCATTATCATTGTTAGAAATCTTATTCCCGTCACTTTGGAAATAAACTTCTCAATGACTTTCCCTTACACAAAAAAAAACATTTATTATACCCACACACAGTGAATAAAGGAAATCACATCATCTTATCTCTATGGTTTTTATATTTTCATTTACACTCTATCTTAATTTTCTTATTAAACCCATGAGATTAACATATAACTCCAACCTCCATTTCAACCTTTACTTCACAACATACATTCTATTCATAGCTAATAAAGTATCTTATGGAAAAATCCCTTCAGATACTTGGATTTAATCCATAAAGGAATTAGTCAACCTTACATTCAAGTTGGATGATAATTCTATAATTGTACCTTACAAGTCTTGTAAAATTGGCCCCATTGATATCAACAGATTCATAATACATATTATTTAACTCAATAAACTACTCCATTTTTTTATGAAGAATATGAAGAAATTACTTTTTGGAAAATGAGTTCTTGAACTCGTCCTAATACATGGAGTCAATTTCATCTTACTACATCATATTCTTGATTATATTACCCCACTAGTCAGATTCACATTCAAAATAATAAACAACCAAAATGAATTTTTCATGTTCCGAATAATGAAGAATTGAAAATATATTTTCCGTGGTACCAATCCAATTCTTAGTAACTAATGAATCATTAGGCTCATTGAAATATGTTTGACATTTCCTCATGAAGGTCTCAGCAAAACATTATTCTCACCTTTGATCATTTAGATGTTCAACATGATTTATATATTGTGATGGATATGTGGTCATATCAATGATTGTTTTATTATAGCTTCCATACCATTTTGATTCTCAGGTGGAAAATCATTTCGTTGTCTATCACACTCAACATTAACACGGTTCCTTCGGGACCCATCCATTGAATAAAACCAAAAAGTATAGAGTAAGAAACATTAATCATAATGGGAAACCACATAATCATGGAATTACTTATAGAAGGCCTAAATTATTAACAATTATCTAAATTATGACACCTTAGGTATATCATATCCAACATCTACTTAAATAATATATTATAGTTTTTAAAGAGTTTGGGAATTACCAAATCATGTCCTCTTGGAGTGTCAAACTAGGTGTGTAGTTAGGACAATTGTCGTGCACTAGTTCCAAATCGAGTCTAACATAATTCAATGTTTTATAGTTATTAACCCTATGTACATTTATTCCATATCCACATACACTTGTACTATCCATAAAGGGATATATTCCAAGTAAACCGCTCACTCTATCCTTTACATAAATTCCATAACAATTTCTTATTATTTTCCTCATCATTAGACATATCCTTAGATAAATTTTCTTAGTGTTCTCATTATGGTTTCCTCATCCTAGTTTATAAAGTTTGACTAAACCACTCCTTTGATACCAACTACAACATCACATGCTTAACCCACATTGATATTTCATCATTTTTATGAATATTCAGCATGTTACAAATTTACATGCCTGAGGACTATATAAGTTTAGTGTCTTTCGAAGCATGAAAAAATAGTATTATAACTTGGTAAAAAAAATTCAACATATGTCATAAATATCTTCCTCTTTAGAACACTTCCTTATCATACCCTACTTAAAACCATTATTCATAACCTTGGGAAATGAAACATAATAAAGGGTGATCTTAGATTACTAGTAAGAGTAAACAAGTAAGATACACATGCATGACATAAGAAAAAGGGTTAGGGAACATGAGAATAAAAATGGAAAATCATACATGAAATATAAAATATTATAAACCTAAATCTTAGAATAAATATTTTTATACCATAATACATGAATCATAAGGGAATATAGAGCATAATCCATGAAATAATATCATAGGAAAAGACATATAATTTTTGATTAAACATAAGCATATAAAATTATTTTTATAGTAGTTAAAGAATACTATAGAGATCCAATTTTTGGAATTAGTTCACTCCCCAAGCCATATTAGTTTTCAATATTCATTCCCAATACTATCTTAGTGGTTATGTTTCACTCCTAAGACCATCTTAGTAGTCAATGATCACTGCCAAGACCATCTAAGTTAACAAATCCATTTATTGAATCGAGTTCACTCCCTATTCCAACCATGTTTGTCTCAAGAGATATAAAATTTACCCAATGTATTTAAGTGATATATAGATCCCACCCTTCAAATAATTAAATAATACAAACATGTTCCACAATAATAAAATATTCATAATATCAGGACCCATAAAAAGAGACGGGTTTAATAAACATCATATCATAACCCATGAAATGAAATGGGTAGCATAAAAATCATATCATAACCTCTAGAAAATAGACAGGTTTCATAATAATTTTATAATATAATAATCCAAAAATGGAAGAAAGTTTCCTAAGTGTTTTATCATGTTGGTATAATAAAAATCATATCATAACCTCTAGAAAATAGACATGTTTCATAATAATTTCATAATAGAATAAACCATGAATTTATGTAATTTTCATAAGTGTTTTTTCATGGTATAACTTGTGGAATAGAAACAGGTTTCATAAACAACACGTCATCTTAAAAATAAACAATTCGATGAAAGAAAAAGAATGGTATCATTATATAATATACCTAGTAAATCATAATATATATTAAATAATGTTATCATATATGGATTATAAATTTGAAATATATTTTAAAAATATTTCTTAAGGAAAATATAATTTTTTCAGTAAAAAAATCTTTTGAGAACATAAAATTTTGAAAAACTTTTTCTTCGATAGTAAATTTAATAACATATATTAGAAGACTTGAAATAATTGAAATCATTTTCTTCAAAAATAGACTTTGAAAACATATAAAGTAATATTCGCAAATAATTTAAATCATTTTCTTTGAAAACAACATTTCAAAACATAAAAATGAATATTTCAAAATCACTTAAAACAATTTTTAAACATAAGATGTTTTTGAATTTTTTTTCATTGAAAATAGATTTGAAGACATATAAATGATGATTTGAAATCATTGAAATATTTTTATTATAAAATAATCTTTGAGAACATATAAGGGAATATTTGATAATAATTGAAAACACATTCTTGGAAAATATCCTTGGAAAACTTATAAAGTATGCTTTGAAAGTAATTTACAACACATTTTAAACATAAATGTTTTTTGAAAACCATTTTATTTGAAAATAGATTTGAAATAATATAAAGTAATATTTTTAATAATTTAAATAATTATATTTGAAAAAAAAACATTGAAAACTTATAAAGTAATCTTATAAATTTTTTTAAAAACATTATTTAAAAATAACCTTTGAAAACATATAAATAAAGATTTGAAAATCATTTAAAACACTTTTTAAATATTTTTTTGAAAACCCTTTTCTTTATAAATCAAATTAAAGACATTTAATTTATAGAATATTAGGAATTTTTTTTTTCTATAATTATCATATTTTAATGTTTAAAATTAATCCTCAATGAAATGATGGTTATGATGACTGAAAATTCCGTACATGTTAAACATTCCTTTTGTGTCAAATTTTTTTTGAGAAGTGTTTCTATCAGAAAATAAAAATAATATTAATTTTATTTTTTTAAAATTTAAAACACAGGATACAATTTATTTTAAATATCATTGGATATTAGTAAATCATTTTATTACATTTTTAGAGTACATTGTTTTAAAAGAAAATCGATTTCTAACCAAAGAGAGAAATGAAGTAATATTATCATAAAAAAATTATTAATTATATCAAGTAAAAAATAGTGGAAAAAATGGTACCAATAAATGAAGTTATCATGAAAAAACATATGAAAAAAAATCCTGATAATTATTGAGATATGGATCATAAAATGTACTCAATGGAATCATAATCATAAACAATCCCGATAAACGATAATACCGTAGAAATAAAATATTATCACTTTGGTAACTTTGAATAAAATTACCCAGGAAATAATAACATTTAATGAATCTAAAAATATAATTAAAATAATTATATTCATGGTATAACAATTCAAATGATAGTATATACACCTTGTAAAATAATATAGGTGTATAAAAAACATGTGTCTCAAAGAAGGAAAATTGAGACAAAATTATCATATTGGTTTGGTAACTCTAGTACTGTAAATTGACATAAAATAGAAATCATCAAATGGATATGTAAATACACATAAATATAAGGATAATCATTATAGAATACATTCATGGGAAGTATATATAACACAAAAAATAAACGAGTGTTGACTAAGGCATAAGTCTCATAGAAATAAATGTGAGACTAGAAATCCCCTAACTACTTGAGTTACTTTTGAATCGTGATATTTCTGAAAGAATGACATTAACTGAAAAATTTAATTTAATGAAATATATTTAATTCATTATGTTACATGTAATGGATCAATATATACACCACATAAAATAAGGGAGTAGATAATATTGTATGTATCTCATATATATGAACAAAACTGAGATGAAATTCTCTTACCTTATGTCTCGACCCTCTTCATACCCATTCAAACATAATATATATTAAATATAATTTTATTATGCATATATTAAAGAAACATATTCAATTGTACCATACCATATATGATTTACTTATGAAATTATATTTCCCATTTAGTAATAATTCCTTGTTAAAGTTGTGTTTAGGGTAATAAATGCTTTGTTTTTTGTAAATGTTTTAACTTTTTATTATTAGTCCTATTACTCATATAATGATTTAATTATTTAAATAATTTAAACCATGATATAAATATTATATATATTCAGTATATATATATTTATAATAATCTAAAAAATAAATAAATAGAAAATGAAATACACTGTTCATGGAGACGGTATGACATACGTACGCATGAACACTGTTTCCATTTTCTTATCGTATTGAAGGAAATATAAGTAAATATTGTATATTTATATATATATATATTATTAAATTATCATTATTATCTCATAAATATCACATATTTTTTACTAACCCATACTTAATACATTCCATGTAAAGCATGAATGAATCACATCACTTTGAGGTGGCAGTATTCCATGCATCCACAAATGATGTTATCGTATTCCCAAAAAATGGTAAGAATGAAGGTATGTGTTATATAATAATTAAATAAGAATAAAGGAATCATATATATAATATATATATGATAAAATGCTATTTTTATCATTATTCCCAGCCTTGAGAAGTGGTAATAGAATAACGAATGATATTAGTTCATGAGGTGAAAGTCCATCGTACACATGAACAATGATTATGTATCCAATTTGATGGAAGTGTGTGAAGGTGTAGAACATAACCCTAATATAAAAAAAATATAATTATATTTAATATAATGAGGTTATTATATAATCATGGAAGAAGAATAATTTAGGGGGTGAGAAATAAAATAATACAATAGTGCTCGTCGACGAAAGCTACCTCTTCTTCAGGTAACTCCTTTTGGATTTCACTGAAGAACCACAACGGTATCCCCTGTGCCAAACTTTATGCATCTAGTATGAAGATATTTAATTTGATAGAATATTTTGATAGGTTTTGTATGATCCAAATGTCTTGAGAGGTGTGAATATTTGAGGGTGGGTGAGTGCCCTTTTATCACGGAGGAGGAGTGACATTATTGTAAATACCAAGTGGTTAACACTATTGAGAGGCATCCCTTATATAATGTGCCTCCAATAATAGTTCAAATTATATCTAAGAGGGGATGAGGACTGTATATGTCTTGAAATTTTTTTACCAGTGTATAGTTCATTTGTCATTTTATGATTACTGTTTAACCACTAAGTAAACTTCTTTTACCTTAATCGTTGTAATTAATTTTCATTAATTTAAAAATTTTATTGTAAGAAAATATTTTTAACTTGTAATAAATTTTTAATTATGTTTATTAAAAAGATTTAATCCATTTTTTTCAAATATTAATGATAAAATTTGTAGAAATTAATTTAAAATTAATCCTGCATACGGGATGAGATTATGGGTTCTTATTGTGAAATAGATCAAATGTTTGAAATGGTTTCATATCCAATTATAATTTAAAATTGGTTATAATGATATAAATTGTATTAATTGATGTTTAATTTATATAATAATAATTTAAACCTAATTAAATATAAAATTATCTATATTAATAAATTAAACCAAAACACAACTTTTAATTAAAATTCTATTTTGTCACTATTCATCCAAAAACGAAATATTTCGGAAAACTACAAAAATTCACCCTAAAATAATTTGGAAATTTTGAATTGAAAAATAAATTTTATTTTATAAAATTAAATTTCAATTTTTTTTGAAATAAATTTTATTATTGTTCATAGAAGGATATAAAAATTAGTTCTTTTGAGAAAATAGTATTTTTAGGAAAATAAAGACTAAAAAAAATTATGAATATTAATATCAACATGTTTCCTTTTTGTAAAAAAATTATAAAAAATATTTAAAAAATATTTATTACTATTAATATTACTATATTTAACATCTAGGTTATAATTTTCATTTTTAAATAATTGTAGAAATAAAATGTTGTTCTTTGAAAGTGGGTGTTGCGTATAACGCATACTAAGAAGATGTTGCATGTAGAGAAATATTAACATGGTTTAGAGTATAATTTTTATAACATGGTTTATCATGGAATTACATACCTCAAATATATTTAATTTATTTGAGAAAAGGTACATGAAAACTCTAGGTGTTACACACATAGTGGGGACCTACACAGTTTCTCATACAAGGCCATAATTGGTTAAATACTATCATTATAATGGTAGGTTTTTTACACCAACTATACCAAGGGTTGGTGATCCTCCCAAGTATTCACAAATTCCATGATGTATGTTCACATAATTTCTTCTCAAACATGAATAGTTCTCTCAGTCAGGCAGACAGTTTGGGGGTGAAATGCTATGGTCAAATGTAACCGAGTCCCAAAGGCCTCCTAAAATCCTCTCTATAACAGTGACATGATGTGATAATCATAGTCTAAAACTATCATCGAGGGAACTATATGGAGTTAGAATATCTCCTCCACATAAATGTGTCCTAATCAGTTTATTGAACTCTACTCTCAAATAGGTTGGAAGTGGGCCAACATAATGAATCAATATATAATCACATAGATGTAATCATTTACTATAGTTATCTATGTAAGATCATTCATGATGTCCAAAAATATATCATCCCAATTAAAATCTATCACATGAAGGGGATAAGATGAATGCAATGGGACTTGGTGCTCATCCTTTATTTTTTGACCTGCGAGGCAACAAGATACAAACTTTTCTACACACTTACTCATTATTGGACCCTAGAATTATGTCAATGGTCCTAGTACATCTTTTACAAACTTAGATGTATCTATAAGTGGGACATATCAAAATCAAAACACCGCCTCCTTTCAAAACATCACTGGAACCATCATCCATCATTTTAAAATAATGGCACACTCCCAACCTTCAAAAAATCCATTAAGTGCACATCCAATGATTATCGGAGCACATAAGGTCTCACAGTCTGTATTACCATTTTGATCCTCCCTAACATGTTGTCAAAGTGGATGGTTAACATCCATATACTATAGATACTATGTACCATCCCTGTTCACTAAAGAAAAATTTAATGAGGCTAACTGCTCTAAACCCTCATTCAACATATCTGAATAAGATCTCCTGCTGAGAGCATATGACACTATGTTCCCCTTCATAAAATTATAGTCTATCTTGAAGTCAAAATCCTAAAGGAATTATATCCTTAAACTCTATATCAAGTTGATATCATTTTTAGAGAATATATACTTGAGATTCTTATGGTTAGAATAAATGATAAACCTCTCAGCCAAGATGGAGTGTTGCTGCATCTTTCGGGAAAAGAATACTGCTGCCAACTCTAAATCACTGGTTATGTAGTTCTTCTCACATAGTCTCAAATGTTGATACCCAAATGAAATCACTACCTACCTCTACTTCAGAACACATGAAATTTCATTCCATGAGGGATCATAGAAAAATATATACTCAATACCTCCAATGAAAACCTCAAGAAGAGGGAGATCATCAATAATTTCAAAAAATAATTAATGGACTACATTCACCTTTCTAGACACATAAAAGGATACCTCTTTCATGTAAAATAATTCATTGGATATCATATCTTGGAGTAATTAGGCATGAATCTTTTATGATAGCATGACAATATAATGATGATCCACACCTCCATCATGGTCATGGGTGGATGCAAAGATAACACTCCTTCAACCTTTATTGGGTCCACCACCAGACCCACTGTTGAGATTCGATGTCCTAAAAAGTGGGCCTCTTTAATTTAGAACTTAATATTTGATAGATACCAATAATGTTGATTCTCCTTGAATTTTATTAGAAAATTCGTCAAGCGTCTTTCATTCTCCTCCGTGGATGATGAGTACACAAGGACATCATCATTGAAAACCACCATAAATCAGTATATAAAAGGATGAAAGATATGGGTTATGAGTACCATTAAAATTTATAGTGCATTAATCATGCCTAAAGGAATCACCAACTTCTTATAGTGTCTGTAGCAACATTGAAATTCCATATTCATTATATCCTCATCTCATACTCAAAGATGGTGGTAGGATGATCTGAGTTCAATCTTCGAGAACTATATCAACCCTATAAAATTATTTAAGGGATATTTGATCCCAGATAGTAGAAACATATTATTCACGATCTCTTATTTTAGGTACTGATAATCGACATACAACCTTGATATTTTGTCTATCTTCATGGAAAACAACAGTGGGGATGTACAAGTGGAAACACTAGGTAAAAAAATTCATTCATCTACAATTCCTCTAAATGTACCTTTGTATCATAAAGATCTATGGTATTCATCCCTTATGTTATCACATATATTAGTACTATGCCTAGGTTCCTGTTAATGTAGAAGTCTATCTCTCTATGGGGAGGTAATCCTAACACATCCTCCAGAAAGACATCCTCATACTCCACCACCACCGTAGTGAATCAAAAGCTCATGGCATCCATAGAACTAAAGGAAATGCATTTCAATTGCTTAGTAATAATCTTCATCCTCCCACAAATGATCCCATACAGATCTCTCTAGGTTTCCTTCCCACTCATTAAGTAAATCCTTATCCCATCACTATGGACGCACAACATCCTCCACATGAAACACTCTCTCTATGAATGAACTATAGATATCTACTCTATGCCTAAGATGGTGTCATACGGCCTTATCCCGGCTATAATGAGATACCCTTGGAATCTCTCACCAAAATGTGTTAGGTAAAATTGTTCGAAACAGTGTTTCATTACTGGGCCACCACAGATCAGAGTCTCTAAGTGAAAGGGTCGATTCAAAGGCTCAACTATAATCTCTATGTATCGAACAAGAGAAGTGGACCGAAAATTTTGGGTCACACCTATGCCTATCAGTACAAACAATATTGTAAAAAAGACTCAGAATCATAACTCTAATAACCCCAGGAGTCATAGGGTCGTAGGCCTCCACTACCAACATATATTCTCATCCCTGACCACAAGCTCCCAAAGCCTAGCACAGACCACCAGTGGGTGGTGGCGACCTAAGTCAAACATCCTGCCACCTTTAGCTACTCTCGCAGCTCCTCTTCCACATATTATACTCTTTAGACTACCTTTACACTTCAAATATCTTTGTATGGGTGTTCTATCAACCATCTCTCTTTTAGATGTACAACAGGTTAGAAAATCCTGAACGAGATGTCCCTGATGGTCACAAGGGAAACATCACCTCTCTCTCAGATGACTAGAATCATCCGGATAGACCCTAACTACAAACACTATATCATAGGATCTCCTAATCAATTATATTTCATTCCTAGATCCATCATACTTCCATCAAATATAATCTTCCGAGGGCTCTGCTCATAGGTTCCCACTACTATCACCCACTATTAGTGTCTAGTTTTCCAAGAATATCTCCATAACTAAATCCATATCATGCACTCTAGAATAGGTGGGAATTAAATGAGATATCCATATAGAGCTGATATATTATAATAATCCCCACTTGAGGGTCCATGATATAAATAGAGGATCTTGAAACCAATCTATAGAGTATCCCAAAAGTTCAGTAAATCTCAACAAATACTCTACCACAATCGTATTGCCCTGCTGTTACTGAAGAATATCCTATATGCGTACTGATTACAATGTGTCCAGATAAAACCCTTCCTAGAAGAGACACTAAAAATATGACTATGAGTAAGCTATCTCATCATGTGAATGATTCCCCAAACTACACCATCTCCCAATACCTCCCTGATGAAGACTTCTCTCAAGTACATGTATTTGATCAATAAGTGTCCTCATAAAGTGGAAAACTTGGGTGACTAAATCAATATATTTCTCAGCTCTTTGGGGGTTTGGATCACCCAAAAACTTGGGAGTATGGTACATATTAAAATTATGGAGTGTTCTCACACTTTTCACATATTTGGATAGTATTTCTGAAAGAAATTTCTTCTCAAGGGGTGGTGGAAAGACTAGAAAACTATTCAGAGGTACCACCTAAAATACATGACGCCTGTATGGAAGCCTATTCACTCATTGGATCATCCTCATGACCATGATGTGGAATTCTAGCTACCCATATTCACAGAGTAATCATAAAATAAACAAGAAACACCATGTTCAATGAGCATATATGGGGATCTTACTCAAGGACATAGAAACCACAAACCATTCCTATATGATTCATGTACCAATTTTTTCCACAAAACTAGTGTCTATATGTACTGGGTCAATAAGAGGGTTATCAGAGTCTTAGTGAATGGATAAATTTTCCACCACATATATAATAGACACCCTAGCCAGAAATCCAAACTTGAAATAATTTAATGTTATATCCATAAATCCCGAACCAAACCCCATAGCTAGAAAATCTCCAGTTAAGGCCTTAAGGTAGAACTGAATCCTTTGACACCACTCTATCATGAACCAACTCATCAAGGCCCATAAAATAGGTGATAAGATAAGTGTTAACACCCCAATCCCACCTCAAACAAGAGAGGGGAAGTAAAAAAATTCCAAGTAGGCTTATCCTACACACATGAGACATTTTCTTAAGTTTCTATATGCACACATACATTTCCAAGAACATACAATGATGAAAGTAAAGTACAACTAATACCAATTCAAGAATATATCTGTAATACCATAATATGAGTTTAATAAAAGTACGGTATGAAATAAATAAAGTCCAAATACAAACCCACAAAAAACTACAGAGTCTAACATGCTCATAAAGAGGGGACTGCTATCAACTGAAACATTGATAAGAACCTCAGTTTTTCAATCCCAAAATGATGCTCCTATTAATGACTATCATCCAAGTATGTTTTCAAAAGGTCTTTCATCTGCATAATAAATGAAATGTGATTATAGAAACCATGTAGGTATTATTATAACATAACCCATTAGGACACCCAAAAATCACTATACATAAAGCATCAAGAGTATTCATCTCAAAAACATAGGTATGTCAATAAAGATATTAGACATAATGATAATCAAGAATAAACTTAGATATAATCATAACAAGAATCTGGTCTCAAGTGTTCTATCTAATACTACTGTAAATAGGATTCTACTTGAGGATTCAAGGTAATTATTAGACTATAGAATCCACTCCATGAGCAATGCTGTCACTAATGACACTAATATAAGAGTTTGTACTCATCTAACTAAGATGTATTCACCAGATCTATGAAAATCACAATGCTAATATTGGGGGTTACACCCAAGACCATAGGCGGATTCCACCAAACCTAATGGATCAAAATAATAGATAAGGGATTGATTCTCTATGCATAATGGACACATCGATATCAATAATTCAACCTAGAAAAGATATGATATATGATTCCCACCCTTGTACTCATAGAGGGATACACCCAACTCAATCCAAAATAAAACCTATATAGGGGATAATAATCCTATAATAATGATTTAATTCTACACTATACCCTAATAGGTATAGACTATGAAATAAAACGCAACTGTACAAGGTCTATACTAATGAAATTATGGTCTCCAAGCTATCTCATAGTATGTATGAAAAATGTATAGAGGGTTCATGGTGTATACCTATAATCTTGAACTCTATAGTGTTCTTTATTATGTTCCTTTTCCCCTACCAATGTATATCTATCCATTACCATGTACACCTAGCCATGCCTTTATTCCACTTGCAGTGTCTGTGTACTTAGCCATGTATGAGTAATAGGCCAATCTCATGTACTCTACCCATTACCATGTACTTGGCCGTGTCCTTGAATGTGTACTCCCAGATTACACAACAACATTCCAACAAAGAGTCACATGATGTGTGACAAACCTCCACTAGTGTGTGATATTTTATTTCAAATGGAAACCCTAGTGCCACATCTAGGGCCCCACATGACTTCTGTTATTCATTGTACACACCATGTAACAAGGTATTTTATAGAATAACGTGGTTATTCATTGTGTATTCTAATTTTTCTACTAACACCCTAAATAAAACATGGGTATTTAAGATATGGGGTTGATAAAAATTCTTTTTCCACTCACCAGAATCTATCCTTCGATTCGATTGAAAATTAACCAACGCAACATCACACTATCACTGCGTGCATCAAATTAGGATTAAAGAGAATAACTTGTCTTATCTGATACACCTACAACATACTCCAAAATCATCACTCATATATTGCACCTTAGATCATGAATCAATCCCATGGTATTAATCTATTTCATTGTATCATTGTTCTAAAATGATTGAATATCATCTATTCATTGAATCCCTATCAAATGAAACTGACAGTGATAAATATGTGAAGAAACATTAGGGAAGTGAAAAAAATCCTATAATGAGGAATGAAATTTGGTTGTGTTCTGGTGGGACTGGATAAATAACCATTATAATTATGAATCAATATTAAAAAAAATAAATCAATTCCCCAAAATTCCTGGAATAAATAAATCTGAACCCGCAAGCACGATCGAACTATGAATCAAACTATTTCAATAATTTATATGCATTAATCATGGGATAAAAAATGGGGAAATAAACCATGGAAAGAATCACCCTACCTTGGTTTTAATTAATCACTAATGAATAAAAAATAGTCATCATCTTCAATGGTGAGATCACAAAATTTCATTACCGAGAAAATTTCTCGATCTGTTGTCGTCATTCTCTAAGAATTCATCTAATGATCTCTCTCAATTATAAAAGTTATGTATCTAACCCTAAGAAAGGTTCATAATAGTGTATTTATTGAATTTAGTTACGTTTCTATGTAAAAAATAATAAATTAAATAAATTTATTTATTTATTTTATTATTTTTTTCCTACAATAACACTTTAACAAAACATCTCATGATGACAAAGCTTATGTCACAAATAGGATAATACACAAATTTTGGACTCAATTACCATATTATATTTCCTATATAGGTCCCCATTGGAGTGTTATTCCATTATTTGAGGAAAAATATGCTTATGTGATATTAATATATTTAATAATATTATAATTTCAATACTAGGCTCACCAGACCACATAATCTCACTCTATCTCCATGTCGGGCTCCAAAAAAATTACTATATATATTCAAAAGATTTATATGAAAAAATAAGAGATGTTACATGATCATCTAAAAAAACATGCTAAATGAAGTATAAAAATAATTGGTGTTCTTGGAATGAAGTAAGATCCATGCCCAATAATCTCAATGGAGTTCTCTTGATCATAATCACTTAGAAACAACCAATCGACACCTCCCTCTAGAGAGATGATACCATCCACTTGAATTCTAATTCATAAAAATTTTAATTCATGGTATAATATAGTGGTCTAACAACATATCCATGAATAGAAATGGATATCATGGAAGAATATAGGATTGAATATAGATTACAAGTTTCATGCACATATGACGAGGGAATTTTATTACTTTAAATAGTCCCCCATAATTTAAGGAATGGAGTCAAGAATCATCTACTAACACTTGACAACTAAAAAACATTAATACAATGTATACATATTAGTTTTAGATATTTATTATATGTTTCAATGATTATATCATGAATGAAAATCCATGAATGAATCAATATTTTGATTCATAATTGAAGGAAATCATGTGAAAGATGTGGGAGTGGACATGTAATTGATACTTTATATTGATTATTTTTCATACAATATGATGGACACTACCCTTATGATTTGATAGAAGAATCTGTATAACCATATCATAGTCTATAAACTAGGGGATATCATATAATTCAATATCTTTATTTTAGCGTATTTAAAAAAAATACTATATATGATATACTACCAAATATTCCTTATGTTTGATTAATTTTTAGTGGATCACTTAAACTCATTACATCACTATGTAATTATTATCACATCACTATGTGACCACCTGATAAAACCATACCACTAAAATCATCAGTGAGTAAAATATATGAAGAAATACATTTTAAATAATGGTGAGACTTAAGATCCATATTATAAATGATCAACTCCTTCAACATTTTAATACTTCTTAGAACCATAACATCAATGTTATGATATTATTAACTCCTATTATCTACTTAGAACACCGTTCAAGCTTATTATCTTCTTTCTTGAAACCCTTTCCCAATTTTTTTTCATTGAACACTTTATTAAGTAATGTTACTCTTTACATTATATCTTTTCAGATATATCCAAAAATAATCCTAGATATTAAGTGAAATTAAATTTTTATGGAAAATAAATTTAAATATTTACATTTTTCATTACCATTATTCCTCAAAAAATTTAAAATATCAAGTGAAATTAACATTGATCTTTCATTGTAATAATATTTTGTTAGTAAGATTTTAACTTTTCTATGATCAAATATACTTCCACTAACTTCTTAAGTATTATATCCTCCTAAAGTTATCTTTATATGGTAAATAAAATCCATTATGTAAAAGAACTAATTGTTATCTCATTTTTGTTGAAATAATTAATAAATAATAAACTATTTCCATATCATATATATAAATCTATGTTTTTGGAATATTTAAAAAAATAATAATTTATCAAATATGAAACTATAAGTGGTGGAATCATATTTACTCATATTCATGTGTAAAAATTTTTTACCTGATAAAACAACTTTTATCATTTTATGCTTTTCAAATATGTTATATATTTTGTTGAATCATAAAGAAAGTGTATAAAAAAATTATCCCATTCATTTAAACAACCATTATTTCCAATCTTCTCTTAATCGAGTGAAAAATGAGACCCAAAATTCACATATTTTATTAAATTAATCCATGATTGAATCACTTCTTAATTCCAAGTACTTAATGACCTAAATGTTTGTTTCATTATTTGACAAAAAACATTAATCTCATATCATTAAATCTTCCATCACCTTTTAACTCATATATCTTTACAAAACTTTTAAAACATATAGTTGATACCATATACCCTTTATTATAAAATAATTTAATTCTATAACATGAATACTAGAGGAGGAATATACACGAGGATTCTTAAAACACTTCACGTAATTTAGATAATTACTTCTCCAATGTCCAGGTATATCACAATGAAAGCACTTCTCTACCTTAATTTTCTTTAGTTTAGTTGGAACTATGGACTCTCCTTTGCCTCATTTCTTATATTTCTCTGAAATAATTTTACCCTTTTACTTCTACAACCTAATTATGAAACATGATTCTGTATATAAAATGTTTTGATCATTTTCCCTCAAAATATTATGGATATTATGTAAAATTTTATTAAACTCATTCATGTTTTAATCAACAATGAACTATCAGATCCTTTTTGGTAGTGATTGTAGAACGAATCCCGTGGATATCTCAAACATAAGTGATGAACTTAGTCTCTCTAAGTCATTAATGTAACCACAAATATTGAGTATATAAACTGAGATTATTTTTTCTTTTATTATATTGAATAAAATACATCCTTTGACATCGCATACCTCCCATTCCTTTCTAGTTCTTGATAGATAATTTTCATGTTATCTATAATGTTCTAAGAATCCATTGTATTATAATACTTTTGTAACCCAGGCTCTATTGTCACAATAATTAGAGTAAATAATTACAGTGAATCCTTAAAATTCTTTTTATAGACATCTATATCTATTTGTTGTACAAATTAAGTAGCCAGTTATTTAGGAAGGAGTTACTATAACACACAAAATCTTATTTATTTCATTGTATGTATTATTAATCTCTAATAAAAGTCCACGAAATAACTACAATTATGTTTTCTCTTATCTAATATAGATCTAATGATCAAGATAATAGATGAACATGATTCTATTATAAGTAATAAATGCTTTTATCATATGAGTGTCATATTTTATATTAATTTGATAGTTAATTTTATTAAATTGGATCATAATAAATTGATCACCCAATTTAAAATATATCATATGCATCAGTATTAAAAGATCTATATTTAACATAGAAATTAGTCCTATTTGGTGTTCCTCTAATCACATATCAATTTCGGTAGTTAATCTTCCTAATCATATCATATATTACTATTGGATGGATGAGCTGAGAAATATTCTAAATAATCCATCATATTGATAATCTCAACAACATTCCTTTGGTAACATTACTCTTAGGGTATCTCACCTAAGTGTAATCCAATGATCACCATGGTATTTAGTTATGAGACTCTTATTTTTAACCATTTCCACCATGATTTACAAATTATAATCCATGGGAACCCCATTTTAGTGGTATATAACTAATTGAATGATCAAGGTCTTGGAAAGTGTTCAATTTGGAAGGAAAATAACACTAAGTAATTTTATGTAATTTTAATCTGACCATCTCATCACATGTTATTACATTTATATAAACATGCTTCTTTTTATTTATTTGTTAATACCATTCCTTCCACCAAATCAATATTTTTAAACCATATTTACATGTAACTATTTACAAAACTCACAACTTAGGTTACTAACTCAAATCAAAATCTGATTATATTCACAAATATCCAAATCCATCCTGTTTATAAGGTATATAAAACTCTTTCATGAAAATTTTAAGAATTATAAGAATTCATAGTCCCCACACGAGTAAACCTGAAGCCATAGATAGCCAACCCCACCATTATAGAATAATGATGAAGCCTCCAAACTAGTGGGATGTTCCACCCAAAAAACCTTTTTCTAGAGATATTTTACTAAAGAGATATCTTAATAATATCATAATTATAACACGTAATGAAAATAAATCATAATTAATTACTTAATTAAAAAAAACAACTTTAAACAACCTGGAGTCAAGGTAGTAGATAATTAAATTCCTTATCATAGCTCACATGTAACACCTAATATGTATGTATGAAAATTTATTGAATATGTTTATCATTTAGAATAATAAAAACATAAAAATTCATAATTTCAAAATTATATATGTGAATTAAATTTTGAATAATAAATAAATGAAAAATTCATGAATTTAAACATGAGATTGACAGTTATGAATCAATCAATAAATAAACAATTATAAGCTCTTTCTACTTTTCTATGGATATACCATAATGAGAGAAATATAAAAAATTTATATTTATTCTCTTATATAAACTCATCAATTTATTCATTATATACAATTTAATCTAAATATTTCATATTTTATGGAATTTAAATTTATTATATTTAAATTTATATTTTATAAAAAATTTACATAATCTAAATATCACATATTAATATTATTTAAACCTTTGGTCAAATAATTTATCATAAGTATTTTGATATATTATAAAGAGTTTTCAAATCCTACCTATTAATTTTAACTATTCAAATAAAACATTATGAAAAAAAATCATAATGCTAAATATAAGCATTTTATATTTTCCCTCGTTTTATAATTCATAATACCATTATAAATTACACTTATTATTTTCATTTAAAATTTTATACTTAGATTATAATCCATTCCATACAATTTGGAAATTATATTTCAATAAGAACACTTAATATTAAGGAATATTTATCAATTATTATTTCATAATCATTTACATAATTAATTATAAAAAATGTATCATTAATTTATTTATTAACATTTTTATAAATTAATATATCAACATTATCTATTTAAATAATTTATAAAAAATTGAATTATATTATAAAATTCAGAATTGAATTTTACCAAAAACAATTTTCTACTCAAATTGTATTTAACAATATGGGTGGAATAAAAAAATATGATAGATCAGGATATAACAAATAAAACATTTAATGAATATCAGTTTTACTCTACAATTGATTAAAAATTTATAAATTACACTTATAATATTCATATTATAATTATATATATAAATTATTAGTCATGTCATATAATTTGGAATGGGAATTCCAATGTTAACATATAATATTATAGAGTATTTATTAATAACATATTATTAAAAATTTAATTAATTAATTATCAACACATTATAAATTAATTAATTAATAAAAAAAATTTAAATTAATATATAACCCAAAATAAATTTTATTTTAATTTATTACCAATTTAAAAATAATATAACTAAATTTATAATTGAATTGTAAGAAAAAACATTTTATCCTAAATTTATATTTAAATATATATGTGGGATCATATAATATGATAGATAGGGTTTCAACTCATAAACCATTTAAGTGATATGATTTTTACTTTTTCACTAACAAACCAGTCACTATTTATGATATGTGGAATGTGTAAGGTTTTTACACTTTTGTGGAAATGATTTTTTTTTGTTTCTCATCCACTATGAATTAGTAGTATAACCCTTAAACATTAGTGGTTTAACACTTATGTATCAATCATATTATTCAATTCACATCGATATCACTTTTGTGATATGATGCTCTATTTTGAAGCCATGACACATTTCTATCATCGAATACAATATCCTGATGTATCACAATATAACTAACACCAAACCAAGAGATTTTTATAGATTCATTGGTTATAATATCTTATATTGTAATCCAATAATAAATTGGGAATAACATCATTATGTTTTTTTAAATTATTGAGAGTACAATATCCTTTATGATTTAAAAAATTCAATTTTTAGAATGATTTCATGGATCAAAATTCATGCTAAGGATCTTATATCACTGCAAGGTTTTTAAGGAGGGAATAATGTTTAATCAAATTAGTGAAAGAACATAGACACCATAAAACCAAAGAACACCATGGATTTGAAACCAAAATCATGAAAACTATAAAATAATAATATGAATCTTACACTAAAGTATTCCTCTTTCATTTAATTATTCCAATGCTTGATGAAGATGACCACGTAACTGTCAAAATGATCTTCCCTATAATGTTTATCCATGGGTTGAACCAAATAACCTAAAATATTTTAGAGGGACCATCCAAACCTATATAATATGATGGTATGTCATGATACAAATGATTATAAAAGAATACGTCTTTGGGATATAGGGAGTATTTTCCCTAGGTTTTTAGGAGAATCACATATATACTTGACCCATGGACTGGTATCCTCTATATAGTATATGGGGAGGATATTGAACCTTATAAATTTACTCACTTGTTTTTAAAATTAATGAGTAAATGCATTTAGATACATCCCATGTAACATTCAGATATAAACTCTTCTATATTTCTTATATAAAGAATTGTATTATCAATGATAACCTACATGTATGATATTCAAATGTTAACTCTTTATCGTTTGGATTGATAAGTGAGTAAATTTCATGGTAAATGAATCTAACAATTCATTTCATGGAACTATAACTCAACCATGTCATTCAATACAACTTGTTCAAGTATCCTGTACATGATATCACTATATCGTTAAACACTATATACCCAAAGGATTAAATATAAGCTCTTTTCATATGTATTTCTTAGTCTAATACATATCACAAGAAATCATTTGATTTCACAAGGATTAAGGGAATATTCCTTTCACCAGTGATCTATGCTAGTTGGATAATAGTGTCTGGAAGCATCTCCTTCTCTAAATATTTCCATTGGGCTTCCTATGGTATGATACAAGGAGTTTTGAGGTTCTTTCTAGAAAATTAAAGTCTCTAAATTTAATTACCCCTATAACTAATTTTTTAATCCCAAAATCCCTAATAATTCTATAATGGATAAAAATATTGAAGAAGTATTTAGTTCTATAAATAATCACTAAGGAAGAATAATCATGTCCCCACTTACTAATATCATTCATATTTTAACCTCATTAATTATTCTTAATCTAATTTTCTCCCTTTCACTAATTAACATTGATTTATAATTTCGTTGTATTTTATTTTTTGTAATAATTGTTATTTTGATTTATTGTATTTATATTTAAAAAAAATTCTTCTTTTTTTTATTTTTCGGGTTCACTACCACTAAACCGAGGGATCTACAGTTTATTTTTATAAGCATTAAAAATAAATTTCATATACTTTTATTTTTGATATAATTAGCTATTGAAAAGGGTAAGATATTATGAAAAACTTCAATTACATGAAGAGAGGAGAATAATTTACTAGTATGTAAGTTATAACTGAACTCTTATATCAAATTATTGTATATTTATATTTTATATTTTTGAAATTTTTATCTAAATTTAAAAAACGAAATACATCATGGTTCCATATTCTTAGAAAAAAAGTGAGACTCTTTTCAATCTCTAATCTCCAATATTATTCTATGAATGTTTTCCTAGAATCAATATATCCTGAGTACCATACCTTTAACTATCTTTGATCATAAAACATAAATGCTACACATCAACTCATGGTGAACATTTATGGTGTGATATTAAAATCATAGTAAAACATCACCACCAAAAATCAAACCTATAAATTATATTTAAGTGAATTAATATATAATAAATGCAATATCATGATTTTACATAACCTTTTATTTACATGAAAATAATCAATACTCAAATCAAGTCACTAAGTTCTTACTAGAACAACATGATTCACCTCTATAAAACATGCTATATAAAACACTAGCCTTTATCAGTACTAGAAAAAAGCGATAATAAAGGCTAAATTTATCAGTGCTTAATTTTTAGCACTGATAAAGGGTAACCTTTATCAACACATTATTGAATGTTGATAAAGGGACCAACCACACCTGACAGTCCCACATTGGAATTGCCCGAGTTATGATGCTCCTTTATAAATTATTTTACCACATAACATTCTCAGAATCCAACTGCGGGGATTGGATCCGCCATAAAATTTCAACACTCTTCAATATGGGCCTCTTAACAAGCCTGCTCATCCCTAGTTTCACCGTATGCTTCTCTCAGGTCTTGACCTGACTCTATAAACGATAAGATCCTCTATGACCCGAACCACCAGCCCGTCAACCCTATAGATTTCCTCGATTTTTTGAACTAATAATAAAAATCATGTTTTAAAAATATTAAAAAATTGAAATAATTAAAAAAATAAAAAATAAAAAATGAATAAATAAAAAATATTAAAAATTTTATTAATTAAATAATTACTAATAAATTTAATATATACATATATATATATGTATTAATAAATTATACATGTTAATAAATAGTATATAAGAAATATAGATATTTAAAATGAATAAATTGAAATAATTAAACAAAATAAAAATAAAAATGAGTTAATTAAAAAAATATTAAAATTTTTATTAATTAAATAATTATTAATAAAAATGAAAAAATTTAATATACACCAGAATCACACATTAAATGCCGCTCTTTTATAAATGATTCCACTGCATTGCACTTTGAGAAGCCCAATGTAGGGATGTGATCCCACATACACTTTCCAAAAACTACTATGTGGGCCTCTTAATTGGCCCTCTTAGGCCTAGTCCCACCCTATGCTTCCTTTGGTCCTTGGCCCACCCTTATGCACGACTGGGACATACACAACCCAACCTACCTAACCGAAGACCCTATACATGGCCCTACCACAATTTATAACTAATAAAAAAAATATAAGTATTAAAAATTTTAAAAAATTGAAATAATTAAGCAAATAAATATTAAAAAAGAATAAATTTAAAAAATATTAATTTTTTTATTAATTAAATAATTATCAATAAATTTATTATATATATATATAACATAAATAATAATAAATAGTATATATTTAATATAGTTATCAAAAATGAATAAATTTGAAATAATTAAAAAATAAAAATTGGAAATGTGTAAATGGAAAAAATATTATAAATTTATTTATTAAATAATTTTTAATAAAAATAAATAACTATAATAAACCTATATATTAATTATAAATATTAATATATATTATATTATAAATATATATATATATAAAAGGAATAAACTATAATAATTAAAAAAAATTAGAAATGAGGAAATTGTGTTAAATAAAATTTTTAATAATGAATAAATAAAAAAATAAACAAATTTATTAATGAAAAAATTATTAATAAAAATGAATAAATTTAAGATATATCTATGTAAATTATAAATATAAATAAATAATATATATTAAATATAATTACCAAAATTAATAAAATTTAATAATTAAAAACATATTAATTCCATAATCATTTTAATGTTTCTTAAAAATAAATATTCATTAATAAATTTAATATAGAAGTATATTCATATATATTTCTCCACACATACACACACATATATATATCAATGTATACAATATTTAATAAAATAAGATTTATATAATACAAGATATTTATTCCTACATTAAATATGTCATATATTTAATGTAGAGAGTTTTATAATTAAAAATCAATATTAATTTAAAATATTGGCTAATTGTATAGCATAAAAGACATTAATTTAATGTCATTCGATTTTTCTATTTAACATATATCAATCATTTTTTATATTGATTACACACTTACATATATTCAATTAATTTATTTTTATATACAACACACACACACACAAAAATATACATTATTATTAAAATATAATATAGAAACACATACATCTAATATTTATATAATTAATTCAAAATTTAATATTCATTTTATAATTTCATTTAGTATCATGATACATTTAATGTATTATGTTTTTAATCAATAAATTTTATTTAGTTATATTTGATATTATTGTAGTTAAGTATTATATAATCATTTACAATATTTATTTTCTTTTTTTGGGAGTTTAATCATTTTATAAAAAATATATATACTATGTTTTAATATTTTCAATACATATTCGTCTTCATTTCATTATATATCTATATATTTTTAATAATTTATATATAATTAATAAAGCTTATCCATTTTTTCAATATTTTTAAAGTCTACTAATTTTTAAATATTCAATTTCACTCATTATTAACATCCATGAATTTAATATTATATATTCATTAATAATTCTAAACATATATTTGTAAATAAATATTTATAAATAGATATATTTATAAATGTATATTTATATACTCAAAGGGTCGAGGAGCCAGACGAACCTGCTCATTCCAAAATTTATTGAAAAATAAAATATAGAACATTAAAAAGAGAAAGAACGTGATCAGAAAAGGAAATGTCATTATCTAGAAATGAAAAATACAATTGGGTAGAACTAGGATCATCCCCAAAACCTTGATTAGATGTATCATCATGAGATTCCCATTTTGACTGTGAATTTTTTATATTGAAAAGCACATCATACTTTTCCTTTAGTTTAATCTGATCTAGAGTGATATCCTTGGAAGAAGACTTGGTAGACTGGACACACCCACATGCAACCCAGTCATCTCTGCCTTGTCCTCATCCACCGTTTTTCGGATGTAGACCTCATTTCCAAGTCTTAGTTTATTGGAAAACCCCTTCCAGTTCATAAAGAGTGAGACGATTCTCTATAGAGTCCTTAATGACTCTTAAAGCATCATTTTTCATAGATTTCACCCCAATATCATGTTTAGTAAGCTCAATTCTATCCTTGATAGGTGATGGATTCTTATCAATCACTTCACCCATTCAAAATCTTAGTGAATTTTTGAGAAACTTGATCAAACACAAAACTACCACCTATATTCTGCTCATTCCCAACAATAACATCTCACCATAATTTCTTCCTAACAGTTCAATGGAAATAAATGTCTTCTAGATTTATAACCCCTTAATCCACCAACCAAGTAGATAAATCAGCATCACCTTAAAATCATACAATCAGTTATCCCTGGGTCCCAGAATTGGCTATCCAACTATTACACTACCATTACCAGGAGAACTCGCATTATCATGTCTATGGGTTTTGTTAATAATAATCATTTCACTATCACAATTAGATATTTCCAGCACATTTCTATACGTTATGTTGGGAGATGGAGTCATTAGCTGTGTGTAATTTTTTGTAGGAGAAACATCCACAGAACGTGTTTCAGCCTATACATTCAGACCACCAGAACCATGCATAATCTTTAAATGGAAATGTCCAACATTACCACCAGAATTTGATGAAATCAATGTCTGATCACATCCACCAAATTGTTGGGTGGATTTATTTTTATTCTTCTTAAATCATATCTTAGATTCATTCCCACATTGGGGTAAATAGTCATAGATAATAGATTTCCTAGAATTCAAGATTTCATGTGTAGTTACCTTGCATTCCAAACAAAGTTTTGCATTCTTTCAAAAAAAATCAGCCAATCAAGTTTATCTTCACCACAGTACAGTAGAAAATGATCCACTAAAGTGGAGTTCAGATCAACTTCAACAAAAAAGTGGGTAGAGTGCCCAATTCTTACGTTCTCCATTTATTTTTAAATATCAATTAGAACTCCAATTGACATTGCGATATCATATAGTATTTTAGGTTGCCAAAGAATCCAATTAAGGCTGTATACCCTTACCCAATTTTGAACATTAGACTTTCCAAATTCAACCATATTAAAATTCCACTCCCATTCACGGATATGGATAATATATGGTTTGATAAAAATTGATCCAAATCCCTATACTAGAATCTTTAACTCATTGGAGGGGTAGAGGGTATGAAAGAATCCATGACCTAATGTAACACATTTAATAGATGAGAACCCTAATATTTCTGACAACAACCCAATTATTTAATCAATTTTCATTGGAATGAAACCCTTTGGTATAGTGAGATGAGATATGATGGAGTGATCACCTATTTTGAAGCATTCTGAGATAGAAACCGGGTCTTCCTTGATGTGTTCCACACTGTGTTCTCACCAAATGAAAGAAGAATCAGATCCGTTGTATAGAGAGAATGAGTGCTTGCCTACTCCATCAGTAGCCACTGCTTCCTCACCTCGAGCCAGAAACCATGACTTATAAAAGACAGCAGGATGAACAGCTGAATCTGAATCTAAGAACAGAGCTTATTTTGGTCTTGAAACGATCATAACATGCTTGTGAAAGTCAAAATGCCGCTATCCTATAGAATTTTCATAAAGAGACCTCTCCATCTACCAAAGAACCTTGTGAGGCAGGGTCTGCTTGAGGTGACCACGATGGTGATTGTGAATACCCTACAATAAGGCGACGAAGAGATGGACTAGGGTGCACGATAGTGAGATCAAGATCTCGCAGCCGATGTAACAATGGTGGAGAGGGCATACGATGGTGAGATCGTGGTCCTGATGCCATAGTGGTGTGGATGACGATGGCGAGTTCTTCCCTACAACGAGCATGATGACAGCACAGAGCCACACATATGACGACATAATGAAACCCTATCCCTTTTTTTGTCTAGGGCTCCTGATGCCCGACATCCTTCCTTTCCTATGAAATTATAAATATCCAAATTTATATTTACCATATTTATGAAATTATATATTTATAATTACAAATTAATAAATAGTATTTTTTAAAAACTATTTATATAACTATAAATAAATAATTATATATTTTAATAATAATAAAAGTATAATAAATATATTTAAATAATGAATATATTTATTATATTTATATTTATATTATATTTATAATATTATTTACATATATATTTATTAAATATATATACTTATATAAATATATATAATGATATAAATATATAAATATTTTATTTGAAAAAGTATTTATGTAATTATAAATAGATGATTGTATATTTAAATAATTATAAAATTATAAAAAATATATTTAAATAATTAATATATTTATAATTATAAATATAGAATAAATATATCTACGTAATTAATATATATACTATATTAATATTAATATTTATATATATATTTATTAAATATATATATATAATTAAATAAATATATTTATAATTGTAAATAAATAATTATATATATATATATATATATTTAAAAATATATTTATAATTATAAATTAATAATTATAAATATATTTGTTTATAAATATATTTATAAATGAATAATTACGATATTTATAAAATTATATATTTATTGTTAAAAATAAATAAATATATTTTTTAAAAAATATATTTGTATAATTATAAATATATACCAAAAGGTTCCAGGAGCCAGGAGAATCTATTCATACCAAAATTAATTTAAAAATAAAGACAGAGCCTGGGAATGATAGATGATGAGGTCAAACAATGGCAAGACCTCATCCAAAAAAAAAACTACAAATGAGGAGATTGAGGAGCATCCCCATAATCTTGGTCAGAGATATCATTAGCAGATTCCCATGTAGTCCAACCACGCCCAAAATATTCATCTCTACCACTTCCTCGACCACATTTTTCTAGGTGATGACCTCATTTCCATGTCTTAGTTTGAAGCCAAGCTCCTTCCAGCTCATCCCTCTCCGAATGAGTGATCTTCATGAGAGGTTTCCCCTTAGAGTCCAAAAGAGGTGTTGCCCTATGTAGAACATTCTTAAAGTTGGGGATAAATCAATATGAATTTTCACTTTCCATTTATTGATTGGGATAACTCTCACAAAACCTCATTCAGCATATCACTGTTAGGCACTTCAGCTGCAATCTATACCCATGATGTTTTTCTACAAGCAACCTATCCCCCTTTATCATCCCCAACATTCTCATGATTTAATGATTTATCATCATCTTGAGAAGTGTTAATGTATTATTCCAACAACATAAGTAAAACTGAGAAAGGATCCTTGATAAAAGCATAGGACTCTATTCGATCTCCATTATACATACCATCAGGAAACTTCTACTAATCAAGCTGCTCACCAATATCTTTAGAAGACTGAGCAACTGTCACCCAACATTGTGAGGGTCAGATATTAAAACTTCACAAACAATGGGACCATTATTATCCTTAAACACATCAGATCATGGAAGAATATATGAGGTATCATGATGCTGCATACCCTTAAAGATCATATTATAACTACAAATCTTGCTACATTTATCATCACAATGGTCAAAAAAACCTCACAAATGAAAAAATTGTGGACATTTTTCATACTTCTCATATATAATGATATCATCATAAGGGGTTGAAAGGGTTACCTTCTCAATGAGAGTGGAGAAAAGGTAACCCTACACCAATAGTCTTTCAAAATTTCATACCTGACGTCTTCAGTTTCCTTATCCATCCAAATGGGAACACCAATTGCCGAAACAATGTCATGTAAAATTTTAAGATTCAAAGGATCCAATTTAGGCCATACAATCTAACCCATACCAATGTATACAAGTTTATAAACATTGATGGATCAAAATATAGTGTCCAATCATGTAGGTACAATGTATCAGGCCTCCATGAATGAGAACCAGAGGACAATGATTGAGACATGAGATTATCTGAATGAAAAAGACATTGGAATAATCCTCTACCTATTGAAACACACCTACTGTCCAAGAACCCCCAAAAAAGGAGATTCCCCTGGCACAATCCTCATGGAACCATGGATAAACACCCTTGGGAAGAACAAACCTCTTGATTAAGAAGTTCTTAACCAAAAAAAAATTATAACAAAAAATAATAGAGATTTGAATCAACAAGAGTTGTGGATCCTTTCTTAAAAACCTTGATGGAGGAAGATCCCATAAATGAGGCCTGAAAATTCAGACCATCAATGTGATTTTGATCTGGAATTGGTGGCTCAACATCATGAGGAAGACCACCATTGGGATTCACTAGTGCTCCAACATCAAGTAGACAACCAACAAAATTCATTGGTAGACCGACATTAGGTAGAACACCACTACGATTAATTGGAAAACAAACATACAGATGACCACTGTGAATCAGATTAGGCGGTAGACCAACATAATGAGGAAACGAGGATAGATAACCACAATGAAGCAAGTATGGAAATGGTGGAACACCACCATGACTTAGATCAGGCTGTAGTCCAACATCGTGAGTCGAAACACTAATACTATTGGACAAAGTGAGATCTGACGGTCCGACATTTCTAGTCAATGAAAAACCAATACCCTAAGTAAGAACTAGATCAACATCCCAATAAGTCCCTCCTACAATAAGCATCGATCCTAGAACATAATGAACCGACATTGAAAGAAAACCCTAGAATCCATCGCTCCCTCACACTACTCCGTATACCCCCATCCTCCAAAAAATTGATAGTTCATTATATACTTAAATAATTATAAAATTATAATTAATATAATTAAATAATGAATATTATATATATATAATTGTATAGATATATAATGATATAAATATATTTATAATCATATAAAAATATTTACAAAAATATTTATAAATATATTTCCTAATAATTATTATTAAAACTCCTTTATTAGTGCTCATTATTTTAGGATAGATAAATGGTATGTTAATTAGTATTTTTTTGGATGCTCTGATGAAACCAACCCTAATAATTTTAAAAGATCCCTAACCAAAATGATTTCAATAGATCCTCTCAATATTTCACAGATGTCAACTACTATCGGAACATCCCACAATTTTTCCTTAGATGAATCAATCCTCGAATATAATGTTTTTATAGCATCCCACATTATCAATTCATTAAAATTTTATTACATAGAAAAAAACAGAGGATCTTTAAACTTTTGTTTCTTGGAAACAAGGAAAATATTACATGAAAACAGAAAAAATTATTCTAAACAATGGGAAAGGCTTATTCATTGGTGCATCCAAAGTAATTTTACGACATCTCATAACCTAGTGACATACATCAAAGGAAAGGGTGATCATAGGGACCAATAAGGGAAATAAAGGGAAATACATTTCATATGATCTTGTGAAATAAGAATAAGAACTTGAAGAATATCATAAAGGCATTAGAAAAAGAAAAAAAGGAATATCATAAGAAAAATAACATGAAAAATAACTTGGAAATGTTTGCAGAACATTTAAATGATACTTTTATAAGAATATAATTTTTTTCCACCGAGGTGTCATAAAAACTACCAAGGTTATTCACCAAGGTATTATAAGACATTTCATCTCTTCAGATTACATTATTTACCAAATGCATTGGAGAGATATCAGGTCGCACCATTAATATGTACTAATTAAAATGATCCATGTATTTCGTAATAACATATTTCACAAATAAATGATGGTGAATAAAATAAATGCGTTTCATATCAAAATCACAATGCGTAAAAAATTCTTAAAGACAAGATCTTTATGTAATTATTTACTCATGAAAATGTAAGGCATGTTTCAAGAATGTTAATAAAAAAATAAAATAGATCATTTTGACATCTAGGTGAATACCCATTGAAAATAAAGAGGTTTATGTATTCAGAAAATAAAATAGTATAATTTCATGAGAAAAATAGATAAATTTTGAGATGAAAATTTGGTAGTATAACTGGTATGAAACATGGTTTTAGAAATCATAAAAAAGATATGGGAAAAGGGTATCAAATTCATAAAATAATCTTAATAATGTAAAGATATAGAATAAAATGAATTGAAGAGAATAGTTTTTAAATTTTAAATACATACCACATAAAAAGGGAACTTGAAAGGAAAAGAGAAGTTGATATTTCCCTTAGCTTGAATAGTAACTCCTAAAACTCGAATATTGAGAACTTAGGGGATTAAGGAAATATTAGGAGGAATTTTTGTGTTGTGAAACTATCAAAGATTCATGAAATATTAATTGGGAGTGAGATTAAATTGAGAAATGGGTGGGTATTTATAGAAAACAGGATGATTTGTTTATTAAATTCCTTAGACACCTAGGTAGTGGTAAATGAAAAACCATGTCCTTGGCCACAATATTTTCCCATTTTATTGGAAATATGGGACAAATATTGGGTGATTTTAAATCAAAAGACTCTACCTACATTTTATATTACTTATTACAACATTATGATATAATTATGATGTCATAAAACATACCAAAAACCCAAAACGGTTTTAGAACTATTCACTGAAAAAAAATATTTTAGAAAATTCATATAAATTCACTATAAAAAAATATCACTGTGTTGATTTAAAAAATAATATTTATTTTATCATATTAATTTTCTAAATTTTATATTTTTATGTTTATAAAAAAATTCTTATTTATTAGGAACAATTGTGGATTCAAAATTTATAGTAAAATTTTTGACACTTGAAAAAGATAAAATTATTTTATCATTTATAAATAGAAAAGTGTTTTTTACTATACTATTTCATTAAGATAAAAATTATTAATAATAATTTAATTTTATATAATATTTTATAAATTCCTAGAAAGTACAATTATTATTTTTCTGAAAAATCATGTTATCAAATTCATCATATTTTCAAACAAAACTATTCTTAAAACATAATTGATGGAAAAAATTTTATTTATAAAATGGAATTACACTTCATGTAATTATATACTAAGCACATTACCCATCATAACACGCACATACGACATAATTGTGAGGATTAAAATGGTGATAGACTCACGATGTGGATTGACTAACATCGACTGAGTGGTTATTTCAACTAACATGAACTTCTCCCATAAGATATTTCATTCAAGACTCACTTTTTTAATCTCAACATGGTCTTGGCCAAGAGAGAATCCCAACAATGCTACCTCCCCCCCAAGATCTTAAAAATTGACTTCAAAAGTAATGACTCTACTAGTTGAGGTCATCCTTTCTCTATTATTCATTAATTATCCATTTTCATTTATACTTATAAACACTAATTATAATATTAAAATTATTATGAAGAGTGTAATTTCCAATGGTCATATTGATCAATAGTTATAATTGAATAATGATCATATAACAGTCGAAATTAGAAGGTAACAATTCAAATTATACTCATTTCATTATAGATGGGATATATAATTTTTTTGTATAAAATAATACAACAAACAATTTCAGGAAACAATTATCAATTTAAAACTTCTGGTCATTAAATTCTTCCCCCCTTAAGAAAATTTTTCCCCAAAATTTCATCATTTTCTCTCAGTTGATAAAAGGTGAAGTTACTTATACCTCAATGTTTCCTCTGGTTCCCACATATCTTCTTCATATTTGTGGTTCCTCAACAAAACATTAATTGGATGGATAGTTTGGTTGCATATAGCCTTGTCTCTATGGTCCAAGATATCCACCGGATGATCCTCATACGAGAAGTTCTATTCAAATTGTACCACCTCCACATTCAGTACATGTGGAGGTTTAGGTATCTACTTTCTCAAGAGAGATACATGGAAAACATCATGAACATGATCTAGGTTTTGTGGATGTTGTAGCTGATAATACACTTATCATATGTTATCAATGATTTCATAGGGGACAATGTACATGGGGTTGAAATTCCCTTTCCTCCCAAACCTCATGACTCTCTTCCAAGATAAAATTCATTAGAATAAATTTTCACCAACATCAAAATACTAGTCCTTTAAAGGGCTGTCAACATAACTCTTATACATAATTAGAGTATCCTTTATATATAGTTTGATGTAATGAACCTTTTTAATCATCTCTTACAAAAGATAAAGTCCACGAATATTTGTCTCAGCAGCTTCATCCCAATTAATAGGAGTTCTACATCGCTTCAAATATAGATCTTCAAAGAGTTCAATTTGAATAATCAAATGAAAGTTTGTGTTGTGTGATAACACATCTAGTTGGATATGTCAATCCCATAATCCATTAAATTCCATTGAGCATGTTCTTAGAATTTCCATGAGTTTTTGAATTGTCCATTCAAATTGGCCATCTGTTTGAGGGTGATAGGATGTATTGAAATTCAATTAAATATTTAGATCACGTTGAATAATTTTATAGAATTTTTACAGGATCCATGGATTATGATTAAGAATAATAGAACTTATCACTCTTTATAGACTTACCAGTTATTCACATATATCATGGTGATTTTTCCAAGTGATAAATCATCCAAAATAGAGATAAAATGGGTAGTCTGGGTGATATGGTCCACTATAACCCCTATCAAATTATTTATTTTGGGTGTTTTTGGGAGAACTGTGACAAATTCCATCTTGATATTGTCCAACTTATATTCTTGTATGGGTAATGATTATAATACCCCTTTATGAATTTTTCTCCCGGCCTTCAGATATTGACACACCAAGAACCTTATACTGTAGTTTGAAATCACCCTTTTAATTTTATCTCTCCAATAATGATTATTAAGGTCCCTATAAAATTTTATTCTTACAATATGTGTAGATAATTTCAATCTATTAGATTCATATTTCTTCTCCTTTATTTCTAATATAGATGGAACACATAGCCTGGTATGAAATTTTAGTACACCTTCTTAATCGATATTGAACTCTATAAAATTCCCATTCTTCACAACCTCTATCTTATTATATAACAAAAGATATTATATTTGAGATTTATTGATCTTGTCTATTAATTATGGTTGGAAATAATTTGGGAAAGGGTTTATGATGTCCCTTACCTTACAATTCCCATTTCCAGTTTCACTAGGTCTTTGATCAAAGGATCTCCCTGAATCTTCATCATTACAGAATTGTGTGATCTTTCTTACATAATACATCAGAATTTTTTTTCGCTTTTTGGGTAAAAAAGAATTGAATGATCATAGTCTTTAATAAGTTACAATAATCTCTTATATCTCAATTTCAATTACTTTTGCATGAAAATATATTTCAAACATTGATAGTTGTTATATATATGACATTTATACAATAAATATAGTGCCTCCAAATCCTTAGAGAAAAAATAACTGTAGTGATATCTAGGTCATCCATAGGATAATTATTCTCATGAGGTTTCAAATATCAAGATTCATAATCAATCACCTTTTCATTTTTCACTAGGACACATAGAATCCTTTTTAGATATGCATCATTAAAACTAACGAATCCTTCTCCAATTGAGGGTAGATTTAACACGAGCGTAGTAAATAATATATTATTTAGATCTTGGAAAATTTCTTCACACTTATTTGTCTATATTATCTTAACCCATTTTTGAGTTTAAATGGTTAGTGTATTGTATGGTTGCAAAGTTTTGCACAAACCTCTTATAATACCTTGTAAATACAAGTGAACTATGAATATTAGTTACTATTGTAGGATGAGGCCACCCCTCCACAACCATTTTCTTGGGAGTATCAACTAAGATTCCTTAATTGGTTTTAATTTTCCCCAAGAAAGAAACTTGTTTCAACCAAAGTTCATATTTGATAAACTTTCAAAATCTCATTTCCTTCCTCAGAGTTTGAAATATAACCCTTAGATGATCCACATGATCCTTTCTACTTTTGTAATATATTATAATACAATCAATAAAAAATACAAAAAATATATCAATGTAGTCCTTAAATAATCTATTCATCAATTCCATAAATGTAGTGTGACCATTAGTCAATTTATAGGGAATAACAGAAAACTCATAATTCTAATATCATGATTAGAAAGTAGTTTTTGAAATCTCTTCTTTCTTCACCCTCAATTGATGATAACCTGATCAAAGATCAACCTTGTATAAGAATTGACCCCATGAATATTGTAAAATAAATAATCAATCCTTGGAAGAGGGTAATTGTTCTTCACTGTGATCCTATTATGTTCTCTATAATCAATGCATAGTCACATTGATCCATTCTTCTTCTTCACAAAGACATCAATTGATCCCAATGTAGACACACATGGATGGATAAAACCATTCTCCAAAAGTTCATGGGGTTTTTTCTTTAATTCATCTTTCTCCACATTTTTCATTCAATATGGGGTCTTTGGTATCATCTTGAATACATGCGTTAGTTCAATAGAGAACTCTACCTCTCTTTGTAGTGGAGGACCAAATAACTCCTTAGAAAATATATCACTATATTCATAAATGATGGGAAAATTTTCTATTTGTACGCTTGCATTTATTTATTCTTCTTCACCAATTATTTATATAAATATGTCTATGGGGGTTTCTTCTTGACAATTCTCGGGTCATGATATCTTTCCTTTTAAAAAAATAGAGGTTTTCTATTCGAGACTACTGAGATTTCCTTAATTCTACAGTTGATCTTAGTATTATACTTTTAGATCAAGTATATCCCTAGTATAATATGGAATTCTATAATGGGAATGACTATTATATTTGTGATGAGATTTTGATAACCACGAAGGATAATAGAGTTTCTGTACACTATTAATTCTTAGATAATCCCTCTTGTTATCTTGAATGATAAATCCGTTTCTAGCAAAGCAGGGATCGATTCAATATTCTTTCCAAACATGGATGAAATAATGAAATGTAAAGAACTATAATAAATAAATTTACTTGATAAATTTGAGAGAATAAATAGAGTACCTAATACCACATCATTTGGATCTTCAAATTCAGATTTTATGATAGAAAAGACCTAACTTTCTCCCTTGGAATATTCTAAGGTTGATAGTGATTCCCCTCCATTAACATTTGATTTGGACAGTGATTGGG
The DNA here is from genome assembly GCA_963277665.1 of Viscum album. Taxonomy (NCBI): domain Eukaryota; kingdom Viridiplantae; phylum Streptophyta; class Magnoliopsida; order Santalales; family Viscaceae; genus Viscum; species Viscum album. The sequence continues at coordinate 1,792,981,917 of OY728120.1, read as the reverse complement.
AAAGTTCCCAATTTTTCCACACATGAAGCATTGGACTTCAAGCTATGCATACACCATATTTCCTTTTTTTTATTTAGTGGTGAGATGTTATGTATTCTCCTCACTATAATAGTTCCGAGTAATATGGCCATCTCTTCCACACTTTTAAAATTTTCCACTCCTAAAGAAGAAGTTCCCCAAATAAATATTTCCAAATTTTTTCCATGTGGACTGTTGAAATTTATTTACTAGTCTCTCATGATCAAAGTTACTCCCTAATCTTTTCTATATTGATCACTTATTTTATTTTGATTTGTGAGACCATTGTGTCTCTCCAAACATCAGTTCTAACTTCATAGCACTCCTCACTATCTCTTCATAGCTGTCATAGTATTGATTGGATAGATTCTTATGTAAATGAGGCATTAGTACACTTTATAACCTATCAAACATTCCATTAAAATCCATATCAATGATAGAGTTTTAGAGAGAAAGTATTGTAATGTTTATCTCATAACATCCCACAAAATCATTTTCCTTTTGATTTCGCTCTAGGAATTCCTTCCCTATTTTTGTTCACATCAAATGAGGGGAATATTTTTTTCAAAAAGGGTCACCAAAACTCATCCCACTCAATAAATTCAATCTTCTTAATTAGATTCATGTTTTTAATTAGTTCCCACCACTAATAAGCTTCTCCCTCTAAGAAGTACACAACTAGGTTGACTTTCTCTTCTTCTGAAAACTAGAGTACATAAAAGATATTTTTTATTGAGCTTATCAATTATCAACCAATCAATGGGTTAATAGATCCACTGAAAGAATGTGGTCATTGATGCATAAAGTACTAAATGGAAATGTGTTCCGTTCAAGTTGAATTTGGTTTCTCGGCTTGATTGAAGTTATTTTTCATAACTAAATCCAGTTGATTCATCATTCTCATGAAGTTTTACATTCCATATTCTATCGGAGGGCCATCAGTGCATAGTCCATTGTGCTAACTATTTATGCATTTCATCTTAATTCCATTTGTTTTATAAAGAACAAATCCTTTGTGATAAAAATGTTTCTTCTAATAATAATATAACTATAAATGAATTTTGTGTCTTAAAACATCATTCTTAACTATTTTATCCATTAACAACAATTATTTTTAATAAATCCTTCATAATGGTACATAAAAATCTTATGATTATCTAGAAATATCCCATGGGACTGTCAAACTAGGGGTGTTTTATGGCCTGTTGTTCTATACTTGGTTACACCAAGTTAGGCTTGATGCCCCTTGTCAGAGTTGTTACCCCTAGGTACATCTGTCTTATAACCACATCTACTTGTTCATATCCAAACATGGATTTCTTTACTCAAAAACCACTTAATTAATATTTTACCAAAATACTAGGAGGTATTATTATATTTAAACTTTTCCATAGGGTTATTACCAATGTTTTCAAATCCTAATTTCCACAAATAACTAAACCTTTAATTTAATACAAACTATTGCATCCAACCTTTTTAATACATTAACATATTAGTACATTTAAAAAAATATATCTTTTAATGTTTAGTTTCTTGGAAGAAATGTACATATTAGATGAAATAATAAAAAATAATACTAAATAAAATGAATTAATTCTTCATTGGTTCATTCTAAGTAATTTTAGTATATCTCATATCCTGAGGACATACATAAAAAGAAAGGGTGAGCATAAGGCCCTATAAGGGAAATCAAGGGAAACATTTTTCATTTGATGTTGTGAAATTTCATTAAGAACTTAAAGAATATCATAAAAGAATAAGAAAAGGAAAATAATAATAATATAATAATAAAAATAACCTGAATCATAACTTGGAAATGTGGCTGAAAAATTTAAATGAGACATTAATAAACATATCAAAAAGTTTTTTCATCGAGGTTTCATAAAAATTACCAAGGATATTCACCATGGTATCGTAAAACATTTCATCTCTTGAGATTAAATTCAATACCCAATGAATTGGAGTTCTATCTAGGCACATCCTTTATATGAATTAATTAATATGAGCCACATATATCATTATAAAACATTTCACAAATAACCCACTAATAAGTGGGCCTAATGTTAAAATCATGACATTTTAAAAAAAATTCTTAAAGACAAGATCTTTATGTCACTATTAGCCTATAGGAAAGGAAGGCATGTTTTATGTATGATAATACAAGAATAAAATAAATCATTTTAAAATATATGTGAATACCCATGGGAAATAAAATGTTTTGGGTATTCAAAAAAATAAAATAGGATAGTTTATTGATAAAAAAAGAAATTTTGAGAAGAAAATCTGATAGCATAATAGTAATGAAACATGTTTTTAGAAAATATTATAAATAGAAAGGAAAATGGTCTCACAATCATAAAAGAATAATAAAAAATTAAATTGATTGAATAAAAAGGACATAAGATCAGAGTTTTGTAATTTTAAATAAATACCACATTAAAATGGAACTTGAAAAGAAAAGAGAAGTTTCGATTTCCCTTACCATGAAGAGTAACTCCTAAAACTCAAGGATTGGGACATTGAGGGACTGAGGACACCATTGGATGTCTCCTTGGGAAGTAAAACAATCGATGATTCATGTAGGATGAAGTGGGAGTGAAATGAAATGGATAAATCAATGGGTATTTATAGTAAAATAGGATTATTTTTTTTTATTAATTTCCTTATACACCTAGGATGTGGTAAAAGAAGAACCATGGGCTTGACCAAAGTATTTTCCCATCGTATTGGACACTTGGGACACCTATTATGTTATTTTCATCCAAAATAGTCAACCCGAATTTTATATTGTATATTTCATCATTATGACAAAATTATGACGTCATTAAGCATACTGAAAACCCAAAACAATATTTGTACTATTAAACGGAAAACAAAATATTTTAGAAAACTCTCATAAATTCACCTTAACCTAGTATCATTGTGTTGGTTTAAAAATGATATTTATTTTATCATATTAATTTTCTAGATATGGGAATTTTATCTTTTAAATATAAATATCATTATTTTTTAAAAATAATAGAAAATTGAAAATGCATTGTAAAATTTCGGACACTTGAAGAAAATAAAATTATTTTATAATTTATAATTATGTTAGAGGGTTTTTAGTATAATATTTCACTAAAAAAGTGCCGGATTCCCATGTTTTGGGTATCTCGGGTTAGGGTTTTGAACATGTATTTATTTTTTGCCTGAGATTGCGGGTATTCGTGAGGTTATTAGATGAATAATATATTCTTGTTGTATCTTTTAGGATCACCCCATGGGTGTTATCCTTGTTTTGATGTTTATCGCTGTTTGGAATAGTTTTCCTGTAAGGAGAACCCTATTGAAATTGCTAGTTTTCTTGTTATAACTGATTGCATGTATTGCCTACTGTTTATATGCTTTTGATGCATTGAAGCTATTATCCAAGTATTTATTGAATTTTCTTAGGGCTGATACCAGTCGATTATGCACGACTAGACTGCTCAGGGCTGTGTGAACCTGGTGAGGTAGACTAAAGAGGGAATTGACGATTAATGGCTTCCCAAGAGAGTCTGCTACAAATTAGTATTGTTCATAGGACCTACAGAAATTGGACTTTGTGCTTCCTAAGAGTGTTCTTAGTTACGTATCAAGACTATAGGGGTAATTAGACGTAAGATCTTCCTCAGAGAGTCTATACCTATCATTGCAAGACCACATGGTAATTCAGGTTGAGTGCTTCCCAGAGTGTCTATGCCTTTGTATGATTACTTGACCACAGAGGAATTGACGGTGAGTGATTCCCAGAGTTCCTTCATTTTATTACATGACTATAGGGGTCTGCTAGTTTGAGGAACCCAGAGAGTCAGTGTGAATATTGTTTGGTTGGTCGTGACGAGTCCACCAAGCCAAAGAACAAGCTTGTGTTTTGTACTGCTTGTAGTTTAGGTAGTCTACTGAGATACCTATTGTGTTACTTGTCATGCTTTGAGAATATAGAGCTATTGCTAGATTCTTTCAGTTATAATTAAATGATTGAATTAAATTAATAAATAAATGTGAATGGAGATTTGTAGGATTGTTTACTTTAGTGTACTCTTGTTTCTCTGCTACATTTATTTCATTTACTTTTTCTATATTGCTCACTGATATTTGGGCACCGATCTTATGGTGATTGCCTACTAGGATTAGTCTCACACCCTGTTCAGGTCCTAATTTTTGGCCCTAACAGGTTATATGGTTGCAGGTGTGGATAGGTATTGTGGCCCTTTTACTTCAGGTACATGATTTCTGGTTGGATCTGGAGAGCATAGGACTGAGCCTAGGCTTACGATGCTGCTGGAGTTGATGTTTACTTTTAGTACTTTGTTCTCAGTTGTATTTCAGCATGTTGCTGTGTTTGATGCTTTCCTTAGATATTGGTACCCGCTGCATCATTTTCATCATTAGTATATTATACATTACTTCCGCTGTTTAGTTTCAATTATTGTATGTTGTTTACTACTTCCGCTATTGACTGTTATTTCCTTTTCTTTGCACACCTTACCAATTGAGGGCATAGTTACCCCAATGAATCAACAAGGCCCTCACTACTAGTCAGTAGCCTCTAGAGTTTGGGTAAACGCACTTGGGGTCATGTGGAGAACCGGGTATGGGGCACCAGTTGAGTGGATCTGCATTCAGGTCATTACAAAGTGGTATCAATGGAGTTTCTTTTCCTTTCATTTCCATTGACTTACTGTTTAGCGACATTAGACAAGGATAGGATGGAATAGTTAAATGGTAAATAGATATTCCCAGGTTTTCTAGAGCCCGTTCCCAGGGAAAAAGCCAAGTTACCTTGAATATCTCAATTTCTGAGTTTTGCAAATGTTACAGTTTAATTGATTTCACTATTGGGTGGTGCACTTGTTTTGTGTTGTAAATGTTTATACTATTGTGGTTCTATTTTGATTCAACTCGATGAGATGAGGGTATTCCATCTCATGCATCATATAGGCACTTGTTAGGAAATCACATGTCATTCATTTTTCCATGCTATCTAGATTGCATTAAAAATTGCATGTTGTTGTGATAGAACTTGTGATAGACGATGCATGCTGTTGTGATAGCTGCTGTGATAGAATACCTACTATGCTGATAGGGTATCGTTCGTTTAGAAATTCTTTGTTATGGATGCCAAACTTGGGACTTATAGGTGTTATGGGCCCTCAAGGATCGGAATTTGGTAGATCGTGAGTTTGTTATACTGTTTACCTATTATGTACATTGTTATGATGCCATGATTTGATTTGTGGGGAGTATGGGCCCCCATGGATCGGAATTTGGCACCTTAATGCTTGTTTTTCTGTGTTTTTTGGGTTCCGATGTCGTTCTGAGGATACTTTATGGAAAAAACCAGAATACACTGCGTGTACTTCATGAATACACACCATGTAGTTTTTAGCTATGTCACTGACTGTGTGGGAAAAGACACGGGGTCATGAAAGTTCTTGTAGGAACACACCGTGTACTAGTTTACACTCCGTGTAGTAAGACTTGGGTATCCGACAGTGTCACGAACAACATGGGCATGGGATTTCCTTCAAGAACACGCTGTGTCCATCTTGAACATGCTTTGTAGGGTTGTCTTTGAAGGATCGTGTGACCTAGCCGTGTAGATGAATACATGGGTTGGGAAATCTGCAGGGAAACATGCTGTGTACCATGTTGACACACCATGTAGTAGTGGTCCGTGTACCAGTCTGTGTGACTAACAACATGGACATGGGAAATATCTTAAGGACACGCCGTGTAGTAGACAAACACGCCGTGTAGTGTCCAGCTGGAACAGACCGTGTTCCTAGCCGTGTAGGAGTGACCGGGAAGGGAGAAAAAGGGTTAGTACACACCGTGTAGCCAGATAGTTTACACACCCGTGTATGGCCAAGGTACACGCCCAGGGTAAAATTTCCAGAAAACACACCGTGTAGTGTTACTAACACGCCGTGTAGTCATGTTTTTCTATAATTTTAATGTTTTCCATCCTGTTCTGTTTTACTCTCTTAAGCTGCAACTGTGTTCATCCTTAAAGAAGGCGTGTTTTTGACTTTTCAGAGCTATGGCACCAAGACGTCCTCCCGTTGCACGTCAGGAACCAGGCAGTGATTGTACGCCTAATATGGAAGATCAAGGAATACCTGTAGATCCACCTATCATTCCAGATAAGGCACCTGTAGTTATTCCAGACACTGGTGACGATGCTTAGTTCAGAGAGGGTTTCATGAGATTCATGAAGACCTTCGAGGGAGCTCAGCATCCTACCCCATCTATGGCAGAGCTGATGTGGGTTTTTCAGCAGCAGCATCCTCCCACGTTCACAGGGGATGGAGGACCGCAGGCTGTGGAGTCATGGCTAGAAGCCATGCTATCCATCTTCGAGAACCTAGAGATGCCTCCGGATAGGAGAGTGAATCTGGAAACTTATATACTGCGAGATTCCTCCATGAGATGGTGGGATGTGGTTTCACAGACAGGGCTCCAACAAGCTATGGCTTGGGACGAGTTCCAGCATACATTTTATGACTAATTTTACCTGGAGAAGCTAAGGTCTGACAGAGCTGGAGATTTCATAAACTTGCAGCAGGGTACTCTCGCAGTTATGGAGTATTCCTCTAGCTTCACAGAGTTACAACATTTCACTCCTGTTCTGGGGAATGACGAGCACTTTTTAGTGAGGAAGTTTGAGGAAGGCCTCGGACCAGACATTATATCACAGGTAAATGTCTTCTAGTTGAATTCTATTACTCTGATATTCAACCAGGCTCTTATCACAGGGAGAAACCTGAGGGAGATTGGAACTATGGACCAGGGCGATTCTGCTTCCAGGGCTGAATCTTTTCAGGTAGACAGCAAGAAGCGCCACCGAGAGTCTACATGAGGTGACTCGAGGAAGCGAGGTATTCCTTCAGGTAGATGAGATTTTCATTATGGAAACCAAGTGGTTTGATATCAGTCTGGAAAAAAATGGGCAGAAGAAGCCTCAGTTCCTAATAGACCTAGTGGAGTACCGATCATGTGGCAAGATGGGTCATTTGTAGCATTTCTGCAAGGTTCTTCTTCCAGTAGCTAGTGAAGGAGGATCAGTTTAGACTCCACGCATAGGAGTAGGATTACCAGTTCCACAACAGACTAGGGGATGGAGTTCTTAATGTCGTTCAGACTAGGGTAGAGGTCATGGACGCAGTGGTCATGCTCAGGGAGGGCTAGCTTAGGGATCTCAGACTGCTACACAGGGCCGCAGTGCAGGCCAAACTTTTGCGGTAGAGAAGATTCATCAAGAGAAGGACCCTGGACCTTCTACAGTTCAAGGTATGATTTTAGTAGCCTCAGTTTTACCCTCTGCACTTTTCAATATAGGGGCTTCTCATATATTTATTTATGTTCATAGTGTGGAAAGCCTTAGACTTACTATTCATACTTATGAGGATATGATGACGCTAGACACTCCCTTGGGAATTAGAACTACTAGCGTGCGTCAGTGCTTAGACTGCCCCCTTTAGGTTGGTGGGTGTCATTTTTCGTGGAGTCTCTAGGTTTTGGAGATGACAGACTATGATTTCATTCTCGGGATGGACTTGTTAGTTCCCTTCTAGGACTTTGTCGATTGCTATCACCGTAGAGTGAGTTTTACATCACCGGAGGGCATATATTTTCTTTATAAGGGGGAATGGAATGTCCAGCCGAGCAGGGATGGACCAGAGTATCATGGGTTGGGAGGTGTTACAACCCAGATTTCTATCTTATATATTGATGACCAGAGGACTTCTCAGAGGTATTTTCCTCCCGTGGTTAATCGCTTTCCGTATGTCTTTCCAGAAGACATTTTAGGCCTGCCCCCAGAGCGTGAGGTGGACTTTTCTATTGAGATTGTGCCAGGAGCAGCACAATTATCCATTACTCCTTATAGGATGGCTACACTTGAGTTGAAGGAGCTCAATAAGCAGTTCGAGGAGTTGCAGGCAAAGGGTTTCATCTGACCCAATACTTCTCCTTGGGGTTCGCCTGTCCTATTTGCAAAGAAGGCAGACGACACCCTTATGCTTTGTGTGGATTATCGGAAGCTAAACCAGTTGATGGTCAAGAACTGATATCCATTTCCATGGATTGATGATCTCTTTGATCAGCTTCAAAGAGCCAGATTGTTCTTGAAGATCGACTTTTGATCCAGCAACCATCAGTTGCGTGTCAGTCCATATGATATACCTCTTACAGCCTTTAGGAGCAGGTGTGGTCTGTATGAGTATTTGGTTATGCCATTTGGTCTCACGAATGCGCCAATAGTTTTCATGGCACTGATTAACAGAGTTTTCCTTCTTTACTTGGATTCTTTTGTGGTGGTTTTCTTGGATGACATGTTGGTGTACTCTCACACTCGACACGACCATGCTACCCATCTTGAGATCGTTTTGAGTACACTGAGGGAGCATCAGTTTTATGCTAAGCTCTCGACGTGCCACTTTTGGATGGACGAGATTCACTTCCTGGGTCATGTCATCTCAGAGACAGGAGTATCAGTAGACCCAGAGGAGGTGAGAGAAGTAGTCACCTAGGAGCAGTCGAAGAATGTTTTTGAGGTATGAAGTTTCTTAGGGATGGCTGGTTACTATAGGTGGATTATACAGGACTTCTCACGTTTTGAAGCTATGTTGAAGGGCTTGACTAAGAAGGGGTGAAGTATGTTTGGTCAAAAGCCTGCGATTTGGCCTTTCAGGAGCTGAATGGGAGATTGACTTCAGCACCGATTCTAGTTTTTCCAGAGCAAGGAAAGAGTTATACAGTTTTCTGTGATGCATCTGGCATCGGACATGGAGTAGTGCTTATGCAGGAGGATCATGTTTTTGCATACGGATCTCAGCAGTTGAGGTCACATGAGAGGAACAGTCCTACGCACGACCTGGAGTTGGCTGTAGTTGTTCATGCTCTGCGTTGTTGGAGACATTATATTATGGGAGAGAATTTTGTGTTATATACTGACCACAAGAGCCTCAAATATATCTTCACTTAGCGTGACATGAATATGAGATAGCGGAAATGGGTTGAGTACCTATAGTATTTCTATTTTCAACGTGCTTATACGCCTAGGAAAGGAAACACTGTGGCAGACACACTGAGCAGGAGGACAAAGATACATGTAGTACAGGAGGCCAGCAGTGAGTGGAAACTTATGGCTCTATTTTCTGAAATGCATTTGGAGGTGCACGACAGACAGGATTAGAACTTTCTTTCATCTATAGTTGTCACCTCTACCCTTCTTGACCGAGTTCGAATGAGGCATCTATCAGATTCTGAAGGCCTAGTCTTACAGGAAAGCATGTTAGGAGTGGAACCTCGTCCCTGATGGACCGTGGGTGAGGATGAGATCTTGCATTTCCTATGACGTTTATGGGTTCCATCAGATATACGTGAGGAGATGATGCGAGACTTTCATTCCTTAGTTTGTGCAGTTCATCCTGGCATCACCATGATGCATCGTGATCTATATCTCCAGTATTGGTGGCCAGGTTTGAAGAAATATGTTGCTGGTTTTGTCATGAGATGTTCCACCTGTCAGCAGGTGAAGGTATAGCTCCAACAACCAGCAGGGCTTTTACAGCAGCTACCCATTCCCGAGTGGAAGTGAATCGATGTCGTGTTGGACTTCGTGATAGGGTTACCAAGACCGACTTGAGGGAATGATGCGGTATGGGTCGTCATTGACAGGCTCACGAAGGTTGCTCACTTTTTTTCCGATTAAGGAGACTTTTGGTGCTGATGAGCTTGGACAGTTGTACATTCGTGAGATTGTACGCTTGCATGGGGTTCTGATCACTATCATTTCAGATAGGGATTCCTCCTTTACGTCGCATTTCTGGAAAGGGTTACAGAGGTATTTGGGCACACAGATACTTCTGAGTAAAGCTTACCATCCCCAGATATATGTCCAATCATAGTTCACGATTCAGGTGCTAGAGGACATGCTCTGAGCATGCTTCCTTGATTTTGGAGGTTTTTGGGAGAAACATATACATCTAGTGGAGTTTTCCTACAGTAATAATTTTCAAGCAACTATTCAGATGGCACCTTACAAGGCTTTGTATGGTAGGACGTGCCGATCACCCTTGTGTTGGCTGGAGGCAGGAGAGCCAGCTATGCTGGGACCTCATCTTGTTCAGGAAACCACAGAACAGGTGGAGTTGATTCGGAAAAGGATGGCTACTGCACAGTCTTGGAAGAAATATTTTGCTGATCTACGGAGATGACATTTGGAGTTCAAGGTTGGAGATCAAGATTTCCTTCATGTTACCTCGAGGTTGGTAAAAAAGAGGATCAGGAGACAGGGTAAGCTTTCACTAAGATACGTTGGGCCGTTTGAGGTTCTAAATAGAGTCGGGATGGTTTCTTATAGGTTATAGTTACCTAAGAGGTACCAGGCTATGCACAACGTCTTCCATGTTTCTCATCTTTGACGTTATTTCTCAGACCCTTCTCATGTTTTCAACCAGAGGAGGTTGAGCTGGAGCAGAATGCATCGTTTGAGGAGCATCCTATCAGGATTGTTGATCGTAGTGCAAAGGTACTCTGTGGCTGATCTGTTCCTCGGGTACGGGTGCTATGGTAGCACGACCGTGTGCAGGACGAGACTCGGGAGAGGGAGGCCGATATGCAATCACAGTGGCCAGAGTTGTTCAAGGTTTCTTCATCGCCACCTTGTTAGGGAAATTCGAGGACTAATTTCTTTAAAGGGGGAAGATTTTAAAATCCCAGACCTTCTTTTTAGGTATTTTTATCCTTTTGTAGTCATTTTTGGGAAAAAAAGGAGAATCTGGAAATTTTTCAAGTACACGCCGTGTAATTTGATCCCGCGCGAGGTCGTGTGCTGACCGTGTCTGGGCCACACCCACGGTGTGTAGGGGTGATGTGGAGGCCTCTTAATGCGGTGTACGGAAAGGGTTAGTACACACCATGTACTCATGAAGTACACAATCTGTACTTTTCTTTTTTATTTCATTAAACGGACTGGGGTGGCGTCTAATCCTTATTTATGTCTTCTTCTTCACCTAATTACATCCAGAGCATCCAAGGTGGCCAAATCTTCTCTGAGCCACCAATCCATCACCTGCTATCTGAATCGAACACCGTCGGTTGCAATAGAATCACAACGGTGATTTCTTGGTTCCTCTTTGGCCACGTTTTCTGATTCTTTCTCTTATGAGATTTATATAAGGTTGAAATTTTTAGATGTTTTTGTAGATATTCTCTGTTATAGGAAAATTCACAGTGCGAGGTTCAAGTATATCAATCTCCTAGGATTGAGGTAGGTGGTCTGCTGCCCTACGTTGTATTTCTTTGAGTTATTTTGCAAAATGTTCTGGATTCCCATGTTTCAGGTATCTCGAGTTAGGGTTTTGAACCTTTATTTATTGTCTACCTTAGATTTCTTGTATTCTTGAGGTTATTAGATGAATAATATATTCTTTTTTCATGTTTTAGGATCACCCCGTGGGTGTTATCCCTGTTTGTCAGGTTATCGCCGTTTGGAAAAGTTTTCCTGCAAAGAGAACCCTATTGTAATTGCTAGTTTTCTTGTTATAATTGATTACATGTATTTCCAGCAGTTTATAGGCTTTTGATGCATTGTATCTATTATCCAAGTAGTTTTTGAATTTACATACGGCTGCTACCAGACGATTATGCATCACTAGACTTCTCAGGGATGTGTGAACCTGGTGCGGCAGACTAAAGAGGGAATTTACAATTAAGGGATTCCCTAGAAAGTCTGTTATAAATTAGTATCGTTCGCAGGACCTATAGGAATTGGACTTTGCGCTTCCTCATAGTGTAATTTGTTACATATCGAGACTATAGGAGGAATTAGACGTAAGTTCTTCCTCATAGAGTCTATACCTATTGTTTCAAGACCATATGGTAATTGACGGTTATTGCTTCCCAGAGTGTCTGTGCCTTTGTATAATTACATAACCATAGGGGAATTGACGGTGAGTGCTTCCCAGAGTGTTTGGGCCTTTGTTTGATTACTTGACTATAGGGGTATGCTAGTTTGAGGCACCCAGATAGTCAGTGTGAATATTGTTTGGTTGGTCATGGCGAGTCCACCAAGCCAAAGAACAATCTTGTGTTTTGTACTGCTTGTAGTTTAGGTAGTATTCTGAGACACCTGTTGTGTTACTTGTTATGAATTGGGAAAATAGATATATTTCTAGATTCCTTGGGTTATAATTAAATGATTTAATTAAATTAATAAATAAATGTGAACGGAGATTTGTAGGATTGTTTAATTTAGTGTACTCCTGTTTCTCTGCTGCATATATTTCATTTACTTTTTCTATATTGCTCACTTACAGTAGGGCACAGATCTTGTGGTGATTGACTACTAGGATTAGTCTCACACCATGTTTGGGTTCTGATTTTCCGCCCAAATAGGTTATATGGTTGCAGGTGTGGGTAGGGATTGTGTCCCTTCTACTTCATGTACATGATTGCTGGTTGGAGCTGGAGAGCATAGGAACGAGCCTAGGCTTGTGATGCTGCTGGAGTTGTTGTTTACTTTTAGTACTTTGTTCTCAGTTGTATTTCATCATGTTGTTGTGTTTGATGCTTTCCTTAGATACTTGTACCTATTGCATCATTTTTATAATTATTATATTATACATTGCTTCCACTGTTTAGTTTCAGTTATTGTATTCTGTTTACTGCTTCTGCTATTGACTGTTATTTCCTTTTCTTTGTACACCTTACCAAAGGAGGGAATAATTTTCCTAATGACTCACCAAGGCCCTCTCCGGTAGTCAGCAGCCTCTGGAATTTGGGGAAATGTGCTTGAGGTCCTGTGGAGAACCAGGTACGGGGCACTAGTTGAGTGGCTCCAGATTCTGGTCGTTACATAACCAATAGCTTGTTGTTCCACAAGCTCAACACCCTCACAAGCTCCATGTACATATTACTCAATGGATCTGTCAAACACTTGTTGTCCCATTATTAGAGAGTCACTCACATGCTCATCATCTCTTCCATTACTACCACCACCACCACCACTATCATCATCTGATTATTTATCCGATTTACTAATATAGCATTCAACTACAGTAACATCATTTTCTTCCTCATCTTCATCACATAATAAAGATTCTTCTGAGGGTAATACCAAAGTTGGACTAGCAAGTCCATAAGACATATCTTTGGGACATTTAGAAATATCAGGGTCACTCCTATCATTAAAAGGATATCTTTCTTCCCTTGGCACTTGAGGATCATCACCCCCTTCAGAATAAACCAGAACCGCTCTTGGTTTGAGACCGGGATCTACTTGGACCTTTGGTCTAGAAGTATTATCAACTAGATTTAAATCCTCATATAGCCTCTCCCCATCTCCTACCAAACATCTCTTCCATGGGTTGTAGAATATTTTCATCGTTTTACAAATGTTTTTTTGAAGACAAAAATCACTACATGCATTTACTACTTCATCTCCATCTTCCTCACAATATAACGTTTTTAACATAGAAGAAATCATCCTTGCATCGTACAAGAAGGTTTACTTCTTGTATGGCTTAATTAGATCAGAGATATTTACCATTAGATACCTAAATTGGTTTAATTTTTTCCGATGTTTCAACAAAAAGATCAAGAAAACATCCTGATATTGTATAGTAGAGAAATCTCTCTTCCTTGGGAAGATTTGAAGTTTTATGAACTTAAAAAGAAGTCTCACTTCTCCTTTGAATTAATTTGCAACTATCCTATTAGATTATCCATTTCCAGTTAGCTTCTTCAGAGCATCTTTATATGAGGAAAAATTAGAGAAAGGTGGGATGTTACCCGGATAGTCAGCAATGACACATTCATGAGGCATTTCAAAGAAGTCATCACACTCCTTAGATGAGAAAGCTATCTCCTTTCCCTTTACTATAGACTTCATCTTTACTACCACAACATCATCTAGGGAAATCATTAAATGTTGATAGAACTCATACACTTGCTGGGGATAGTAGGGTATTTCATTTTTGGCAAACCAACTGATCCTTCCTTGAGATTATAGTACTTTCAACAAAAAGGATTTGCTTGACATGAGCCACTCATAAGACACCTCCTTTTTAGTCGTAACCACTCTTCTTTCCAAGCATGGTTTCGCTGTCCAACTTAACTCACCTTTCTGATGCATAGCAGAATGGTATTTTCTAGGTTCTTCTATTACAAACGTTGTCCTTTCCATGACCAGACTTCAGATTTCAACTATTTTGAGAGGTCTAGAGTCGAGAGGAAGAATGAAAAAATGTAGAAGGCATCACAGAAGAGGATAAGGTGAATGGCCGGGTTGGATTGAACTCAATATATCATTTAGGGATTATAAATCTTAAAAGCTTAAAAATTAATCACGGAAAAACGAGATCAAAATGGAGTCATTTTATTTAAAACAGAAAAAAATAAAAAAACCATAAGTACATTGGTGGATATAAATCAGTTTCATGGATCGGTTTTATGAACCAATTTCACAAATATGGGTTTTAAGAAGACCAGTTTCAAGAATATCGGTTTCTATAGAATAGTTTCAAGAGATCGATTTCAAGAAAATCGGTTTCAAGAGATCATTTTCAAGTGATCCTACTGATTTATCATTCCTAGTTCATGTCAAATGTAATTCATTCTCTCTGAATTTAAGGGTTTAGTGAATATATCAACAAGATGATTTTTAGTCCCAATAAACTCAAAAGTTATAACACCTTTTTTATAATGATCTGTCAAAAATTGAAGTCTTACATCGATATGCTTTGTTCTAGAATGAGAAATTTTATTTTTCGAAATGTTAATAGAACTTGTATTGTCACATTTTATGGGGATATGTCTAAATTGAAATCCATAGTCTAGTAAGATGTGTTTTATCCACAAAATTTGGGCACAACAACTACCCACAACATTGTATTTTACTACAGTAGTTGATAATGAAACTGAATTTTTCTTTTTTCTACACCATGATATTAGTGACTTTACAAAAAAGTGGAATGATCTAGAGGTACTCTTTTTATGTAACAAACATCCACGCAAATCATCATCTGAATAAAAAACTAAATCAAATTTTTTTCCTTTTGGATAGAAAAATCCTAAGTTAGTTGTATACATGAGGTATTTGTAAATACTTTTAACAACACTTAAATGCGACTCTTTTGGGATTGTTTGAAATCTTTCGCACATACATACATTGAACATAATATCTGGACTATTATCTGTTAAGTACAAAAAACTCCCTATGATTCCTCTGTAAGCAGTTTAATCAACTGATTTTCCTTTTTCATCAAGATCTAACTTACTTGTAGAACACATTGAAGTTTCACTGCTCTCAATGCTATCAAATCCATATCTTTTCAAAATATTTCTTGTGTACTTACTTTTATTTAATATTATGCTTTATTTATTTTTAAATATTTGAAATACAAGAAAAATTTTAAGTTCACCCATTAAACTCATTTCAAAATCACTTAGCATTATGTTTGAAAAATCATTACATAATTAATTTTTAGAAGATCCAAAGATAATATCATCTACATATATTTGGGATATTAAAACTTCTTTCTAAACTCTATTAATAAATAAATTTGGATTAGTAAGTTCTTTTGTAAATACATTAGAAATAAGAAAATTACTTAACCTTTCATAACAAGCTCTTGAAGCTTGTTTCAAACAATATAAATATTTCGATAATTTAAACGCATGATTTGGAAAATGTGGATTTGTAAAACTGGGGGGTTGTTCAACAAAAACATCCTCAATTATATAACCATTTAGGAATGCACTTCTGACATCCATTTTATAATGTTTCAAATCCAAGTGTCCTGTATAGGCATGTAAGATCCCAATTTCTGCTAGTCAAGCTACTAGTGAAAAAGTCTCTTCATTATCAAATCCTTTTCTTGATTATATCATTGAGTAACTAGTATAACTTTATTTCTAACCATATTTCCAACTTCATATACCTTATTTCTAATAACCCATTTCGTTCCTATGGTCAAAGTATCCCTAGGTCTATCTACAGGTTTCCAAACCTTATTTCTCTAAAACTGATTAAGTTCTTCTTGCATGGAAATTACCCAAAATTCATCATTGATTTCATAATTGATATATTTAGGTTCAAGTTGTGATAATAAGGATTGAGGTTCAACCTGATTTCTCAAGGAAGATTTGGTTTGTGTTTCTCTATCTAAATCTCGAACAACAGCAACTAAGAGATGATTCATAAGGGTACAAGTTGGTCTAGAGAAAGCAAAACTTTATATTTATGGTTGGTCAGGTTGATCTTGTTCACTTCAGTTATGATGTGGAGAACTTCCTGAACTAGATATTTTAACAGATTATTTCACATGATCATTTGAGTTTGTATCATCAATGTCCAGATTGGACATATCTTCTTCAATATTTTTTGTTGAAGTCTTCAGTTCATGTGGATATGATTCATCAAACATGATGTGTACAGACTCTTCCACACATTTTCTTTTCTTATTAAAGACTCTATATATAGAATATGCATGAAATATCGCTTCATCAATTTTAGAGGAAAATTTATCTAAATTATCATTAGTGTTCAGAATATAGACTTTACATCCAAATAATTTAAAATAACCTACATTGGGTTTCCTTTTATTCCACAAATCGTAATGAGTTTTCTTAAGAATGGGTCTAATTAAGACTCTGTTTATTCTATAGCAAGTTGTATTAACATCTTCAGTCCACAAAAAATGGTTAAATCATATTAATTAAGCATAGTTCGAACAATTTCTTGTAAGGTTCAATTTCTTGTTTCAACCACACCATTCTGTTGAGGAGTCCTAGGTGCAGAGAAGTTATGATTATAGCCTTTTTGTGAGCATAAAGCTTCAAAATATTGATTCTCAAACTCACAGCCATGATCAATTCTTAAGGATTTATTCTTAAGTCCAAATATAATTTCTACAGTCCTATCATAATTTGTAAGGTGTGAACAAGATTCACTTTTATGAGCCAGGAAAAAGGTCCAGGTATACCTAGACAAATCATCTACAAGAACATAAACATAGTGAATTCCATTGAGACTTGAATCTATAGATGGTCTAAACAAGTCCATGTGAACCAAATAGAGAGTTTGAGAAGTAGTTACTTATTTATTTATTTTGAAAGATATTTTATTTAGCTTTCCTTTTTGACAAGGATTACAAAATTTGTTGTTGGGAAACTCTATATTGGGTTGGTCTGTAACTAAGCCTTTTCTAGTTACCTTCCTACGAGAGTGTACATTACAATGTCCGGGTATTATATGCCAGAGCCAAGACTCTTTGTGAAATTCATTTATACAAGAGACATTATATGAGTCTAGTGTGTCTAGATTTATTTCACATACATTATTGTTTTTAAAGGTAGTAAAAACTAAATAATTCTTTGCATAAAAAACATGGCATGAATCGTTTTTGAATTTAAAATTAAATCCACCATCACACAGTTGAGATATGTAGAGAAGGTTATACTTCAGTCCATCAATATACATTACTTTAGAAATTGCAATAGAGTTAGGTTTAACAATATGGCCTAGGATGATGATTTTTATTTTACCACTATCACAAAATGTGACATGTCCTCCATCGATCTTGATTAGACTTTTAAAGAATGAAAAATCCCCTATTATATGTCTTGAACACCCACTTTCCAAGTGCCACAGCTTTTTATAGGAGCAACTTAGGTAGTTTACCTACAAAATACTTTAACCAAGAAACGACTTTGGTGCCCATATTTGTCTGGGTCCACATATATTAGTAATATAAGCCTTAAGAACCCAAAACTGTCGTATGGTTTTCCTATATGTAGAATATAATGTGTTTGAAAAATAAACACTGTTCAGTCGTGAATAATTGGATATAGTAAAGGAAATTGTGGAATTAGAACTTGCAGTACAACTCTGGTTTTTGAAATAGGTAGCAGATTTTTCTAAATTTGGGTACAAAATGTGATTTGGATAAATTCATTTGACCTGGTTGATATACTATCCTAGAAGTATACTTTGGCGCTATTTTTTTACCAAGAATTTGAGTAAGAGTATTTTTCCCATTTGTATATTTTTCGAATTCTTTCTTCAACTTCTCATTAGGCATTTTTAACTCATTATTCTCTTTGAGAAATTGATCATTTTTCTCCTTTTCCGTTGTAAGTTCATATTTTGCAGTTACAGTAAGAGCATGCTATTTCTTAAAAGAATTATATTTTTCTTTCAACTCATTATATGTTTCTTCTAACATGTTTCAATATTCGAATATTTCATCATTTTTCATATTTTCCAACTCTCTTTCTTAATAATAAAAATTATATGCTGGAGAGTCTAAGGTTACCTCAGTTGTGATTGTCATGAAACACATATTAGCCATATCATCTTTCTCATTTTGAGAAGAGCCTAATTCACTTGAGCTATCCTTGGAGGCACTCCTGGTGTCCTTCATTTCATTATTATACCTTCTTTCATAATTTTCAAACATTTTCTTGTATTTCATCTTTGGGTAGTCCGCCTTGACATGGCCTTTCCTTTTACATTCATAAAATATTATCTCTTCCGATTTATCATTTTTCTTCCAATCCTTTTTCTAATTTCCCTTATTATTGTACTTTCCTTTGTATCTAGGTTATTTTAAGAACAAATTTTTCGTATAAAATTTATTTAATCATCAAGCCAACTGTTCCACTTCTTTATCACTTTCTGAAGTAACTTCATCAATACTTAAGCTTTCGACAGTAGCTTGAATGGTCTCTTTATCTTTAATTTTGGATGTAGTTTTCTTGAAAGCTATATATTTTCATTTTGGTTTGTCTTCCTTTTGATTTACCTTTAATTAATTTTCATAGATCATTAATTTTCCAATAAATTCCTTCACTGAAAATTTATCAATATCACATGATTCTTGGATAGACACAGATGTACCACGCCATCTTTCTGGTAGACATCACGGAATCTGCGTGATCTGCTCTTAGGTAGTTACTTCTCTTCCTAAAGAAATCATGGTATTCCCAATTTCATTGAACTTGAGATACATATAATAAATTGACTCATCATGATTCATTATAAAGTTATCATATTTGATAGTAAAATTATTCAATCACATTTCATTAACATTAGATGTTCCTTTATGAGAAACAGAGAGAGTATCCCAAATTTCATGTACAGTTTTAAAATTAAAAATATAGTGAAACTATTCTTCTCCAAGGGCACAGTACAGATCATTCATTTCATACAATTATTTTTATAGGTAGTCTGGGTAGGTTAATCCCAAGTGTTTTTAGTAGTTTTAGGAATATCATATTTACATTCAATAGCTGTCCAAATTTCAAATCCCATAATTTCTAGATGTATTTTCCTTTTAGGCTTCCACTGATCATTGTTAGTTACATTAAAGAATGGTGGTCTGTTGGTAGCAGCTCCTTCTAATCTATTTTCCATGATAAATGTTGTAGAAGAATTTAAAAGAGATAAAAATTTAGAAATCATAGAAATTTAATGTTCTTTGAAACACAACTTTAATAATAGTTGATATGATTTAAAAAACTAACAATAAATTTTAATTCCTTTGATAACAAATGTTGGTCGGAGTAGATGAATCAAGAGGGGGGTGAATAGAGTATCTATAAAAATATCTGTTAAAAAGTTACTTTACAAAATTATATCCCCCTATGAAAATAAATGAAATGTAAGTTAGTAGTGAATTTATAAAAGTCTTGAAGGTTCAACTTGGTTCTTAGAAGATTGATTAGTTATTAGCATTTCCAATCTAAGGATTAGTAAAACTTTTGAAACAAATATACTGATTCAAAACTGATGTAATCACCTGCTAAATTAAATATCAAAGTTTATTTTATTTTAATGCGAAAAATACAAAATAGATAAAAATATAAGATAAACAACACAGTGGATAAAATAAGAGGCTCAGTCTCAAGCATAGACTTAGTCCTCTCCACTTTGAGATCACTCACCACCAAGCTGTTTATATTAATAAACTTTTGATCCAAACCCTAGTTCGGGGTTCACAACATCACACAGCTATCCAGGTCACACATCTCCTCTACCACATTTTTTCATGGGAAAACAAATAAAAAGATCTCACAGGATCTCTTCCACAGTTGTACGTGGGAAACAAGTGTATGAAAGGATTTAGAGTGAGGATATTTTTTATCCTCCAGTTTAGCTCAGTAGATAGTGAGTGATATTTAAAAAGATATACACACTCCTCAAAAATAGTAATGATGAGCACACAACAGAGTTATGAAGGAGAATAGAGTTTATAATTATCTGTGTGTTGTGTAGTAATGCTCGGGATTCAACTGATGTTGAGAGAATGATATTAGAGTCCTCTTCAGTAAGTTGGATTCAGAATAGAATGTCACAGTTTCTTGTGAAGGTGTTCATCTCTTATTTGTGAGGATTTTTAGCAAGAACCAATAGGTAGTTTCATGGTAAGCTCTTTCTTCGAGTTTGTCTCTTTTCAATATTTTGAGTTTTCACAGTCTGAATTTCAGCGTTTTCTCCAAGCTCTATGTGTATTTGTATATCTTGGTGTCTCCGCCATATTTGGAGCTCAGATTGAAGTCCTTTTATACTTCAAGGCCTGCCGGGAATAAATATCTTGGCACATTCATGTACCTCATACTGTCAACGGATAGACCTACATACAACATTAAATAATGTCAAAAATAGTAATTTGTTTAAATATGACCGTTACAAATAAATTTTAATTATTAATATTGAAATAGTTATTTATGTTTATCGGTGAGTCATCTTTGGTATGTTGTCCTTGTTTTGGTAACATCAGGCTGTCATCATCGGTCGTTTTGGTAACATCAGGATGTCATCATCGGTGTGTTGACTTCGGTCTGTCGACTTCGGTGTGTCATCTTCAGTGTGATAATTTCAGTGTGTCGACTTCAGTGTGTCAACTTCGTGGTGTCTAATTCGGTGATTCGACTTCGGTGTGCCATATTCAGTGTGTCAAAGTTGGTCTGTCAATCCTTGGTATGTCAATCATCGGTGTGTGTCGACTTCGGTGTGTCGACTTCGGTTTGTCTACTTTGATGTGTTGACTTTGGTCTGTCAGTCTTCGGTGTCTCGAACATCGGTCTGTCAATTTCCGTTGTGTCAACTTCAGTGTGTCGACTTCGGTGTGTCAATCTTCAGTCTATAAATCTTCGGTGTGTTGAACATCGGTGTGTCAGGGAATCAAAAAGATTACGAAAAGTCTATCTTACACAAGTCAGTACAAGACATAGTGATATCCAAATGTAAATGTATAAATACACTTGTAAACATACATATTCACGAATAGGGGTTATGAATTATTAAATTATATTTTTCTGCATGACATAATTTATTTACATAGAGATATTAAAATGGCATGAAAGAGTAGATTCTTTATATTGACATTATTTGTGATTATGAAAACAACATTATCATAGAGGGTCCAACAGAAACAATTGAGAATCTAGATAAAATATCATTATTCACAATTTATCTTATGTCATAAAAAATAGTCTGTGGTATGAAATCTTAAAAAAAATTATTATACCATTATTTGAGAGAAACTCAATGGTAATAAGAATCATAATTGACATGTTCATGATTATAACACACACACACACACATATATATATACAAGGGTGGTCGTTAGAACTAAACGGTATAATAGAAAAATTTATTAGATAGTATTATTTTTATAGATGGGATTCACATCCTATAGTAATGAAAATTTATTATGGTAGTCACCTCATGTTTTATTTTCTAAATATGAAGAATATTTTCATTGGTTTTGTTTCAGAATATTTAATTTTTAGTCATGTGAAAATATTCCAATAGTGGAATGTTGGTGAATTCAATATAATGAGACACCTTAGAAGTTTGTGAATTATTTTAAAAAATAAATCATATTTCATTGATAGATTTTTTTATGTGAAAAATTTAGTTTATCTTACATTACATGTGACCCTGAGTTTTCTATGACTATGATATATTATTAATATTATTCATTAATTGTGATTTTTATAACCAATACATTAAAAATAGAGATATAAATAGTAACATATACTTTTAAAATACTAATTATAATTGTTTTATATAAATTATAGTCATTTATACCAAAGTACTTAATTTTTAGAAAAAAAAATTATATTTTGTGGATTTATTATTTTCTAAGAAATCATTTTCTATTCATTATTTCGAACAATTAATAAAATTAATTTTTTTAAATTATTAAAAATTCATATTAAAAATTAAAATTATTTTTTAAATTATACATTACATACAATCATAAAGTGAATTTTTGAGAATTTTTTTAATATATAATTTCTTTATCAATAACGAAAATACTAAATTTAATTATGATATTTCTTTTGATTGAATAAATTTTGAAAACAGAAAAATATTATAGTTTTAAAAGTAAAATGAGTTAAATTATATATCTTGTAGTCATAGTCAGGTCTTTTAATAATTTTCATATTCAATCTTGATAATAAGCCATTATATGTATATGAATATTTTCTCATTGAAATACCCCTTTACCATCACATATGGGGGATTAATATTAAATTATATCCCACCATATATGTGAATCGAATTTAGAAAATTAGATTCCAAATTTTAAATCCCCATAATTTTTATTATGTAATTATTTCAACACCATTTTATTTAGAAATTAATACTAATAAGAGTAAAATATATATAATGTGGTTATGTTAAAAAAGAGATTACAAGGTATTGAACCAAAAATATCAGGGTTAAAATAAAAAAACAAGTCCAACACACTTTTATGGAAATAATTGTAAATTAAATCATCTATTTTTTATAATTTAAAATTATTTACCCTTTTATCATCTCAAAAATGTGGCTATACATTTTTCATTTCTAAATTATAAATGTGTCACAAAACTGAAAAAATTCAAGCCACTCCCCTCTCTTATTCACCTTTAGAAAACCCATTTTTTTTAAAATAACTAAAAAAGTCATTATTTAATTCTATCCAATCATACTACAAGACTTTATTTTGCCATAAATCCATCCGATGATCTATTATAATGAAATCAAAATAAGTCATCCAATGAATTGGTAATATCCCAAAACCATCATTTTATATTATTTTAACTTCCACCACCATTAACTTTTATTAAAAATAGATGTTATAATATCCTTATTATATTCTATAAAATTATTTTTTATGTGAATTTTATATTCGGAATCATTCTACACTTCCATTAAATGGTGTAAGAAATCATCATTTCTATGTATGTTGGACGACCTCCTCACGAACTAATGTTAGTCATTTTATTTCACCACTTATCACGGCTTGATATAATGGAATATTAAATTTTGATGTATCTTATTTATAAAATTACTATAATTATTAAATTATTATCCCATATATACAATCTTAAATAACATTATGTTTGAATAGGATAATGGTTCTCGTGGGCACGACAAGCTACTACCTCGCTAAGCGATGTGATTTGTTCAAGATTTAAATAAAAATAAATATAGATGGGTTTAATTGAAATATGTGATATATATGAAACAAAAATTATATTTTAATGGTAATATATTATTTTACATTATTTCATTTCATCCATCATGAAAATTGATACAGTTGTCATGCAAACATAAGACAAACCGTCCCCCTGAGCTCTGTATTTCGTTTTCTATCTCAAACATTAATAGATTACTAAATTTAATTCTGTATATATAAATTTAATT
Organism: Viscum album; assembly: GCA_963277665.1. Lineage (NCBI taxonomy): Eukaryota > Viridiplantae > Streptophyta > Magnoliopsida > Santalales > Viscaceae > Viscum > Viscum album. Next base: position 1,792,958,159 of record OY728120.1, on the reverse strand, counting down.
GATTAATAAAAATAAATTTATTATGAATAGGTATAATATTTATATCATTTTTATCGATTTGTAAAATATGTAACAATTCTCCACATAAGAGAACTGAAAATAAAAAAACTTTACACACCCAAAAAAGCAATTTTTTCCGGTAACTGTATTCTATCAAGGAAATGTTAATATATTGGTAATAATATGTCATTAGTAAATAAAATATGGTATTATATATATAATATTTCTGTTAAATATATTCAAAATAATTACATATTTATTATATAGGAAGTTGGAACTTATAAGAAGGAAGCTGAGACTTACTATAAGGGATTTATGTCTAACATTTATTTTCAATAAGGAAGATTCCATATTCACCAAATTTTTATTTTATGTGTTGTATATAATTATCAATAATTTAATTTACTATTATAATCCTTTGAATTATGTGGGTTTACATATCCACATGAGGAACATGTTTTCATGGGTCTTACTATTCAATGTTACGAATGTGGTAATGATTTCCTGAAACAATCTCTTCATTTATCTGTTTTTTTTGAATAAATTCCAGATTATAAAATCATGTTATAAATTTCACAAGAGGCTCTTTAATTTTATTATACTTATATTATTTCATTATAATACATGTTTTTTTATCATTTTTCTCTCTTTATTTACTCAATAGGCCAAAAAATATTTGTGTGAAAAATTTATTTATTTCTCTAATCATTTGAAAAACATATTTTTTCAAAAAACCATATTCTCTTAAAAAGGTTTAATTTATTATAAGGATTATATAAAGGATTTAATAAATAAATTATAATCCATTTTTGTATTAATACGATAAGAATTCAAATGAAATTTCATCTTGTTATCCCAACAAGCCTCAAATGGATTTCAGTAAATATGTGAAAAGAATCATTGTGTTAACATGTGAGACATGAAGAGAATATCCCAACATCATGGCTATTATTTTTTTGGAAGATTAATTTATTCTATTTCTATTTTATTTTAAGATAATACTATTTTAAAAATATTATATGAATATGTACATGAAAAAAAATATTTTCATATGATAGATTTTATCTCAAGAAATGATCCAAGCGACTTTTCTTCAAAAACCTTTTTCCATGTATGATTAAGTACTTTGATGATACATATGAATTTATAGGGAAATGATCCATGGATACCATTCCTATTGATTCCCTTAATGTTTGGTAATTACAAATACACATGAATTATGAAACCACACACTTTTAAGTGAGTTTTTCATTTATGAAACTGTGGAATAATTATAAATATTTTTTATTTTAATAAGGATATATTATGATGAAATGATTAAGAACCCCATATTTTCGTGGGTTCTTATATAGGGAATGTTTTGTGTTCTTTTCGAAAAAATATGATTTTAATAATTTTATATTTTTTCCCAATATCTCCATCAATTAAACTATGATGTAATCGATAAATTATGAATATATATATAAGTCCCCATCCTTAAACCTTCCTTAATATTGAATTAAATGAATAATTCACATTGAGGATATTTTCAGGTTTAGAGTTTTAGAGAATTAGAACATAACTATTACATCTCAAAAGATTTACAAAGTAGACACTTCTACCAAGTTCCCATAGAATAAAAAAACTCTTAAAAAGAAACATGTCTAGTCCCAAGTTTTATACAGCATCACTTTCCCTTGATCCCATCCTTGACCCTATTCCACATTAGGTCCTGTGAAAAACATTTCAAAAAAACTTGGGGTGAGCATAAAGAGCTCAGTAAGGGATACACAAAGAATGAAACTGTTAGTTTATCAAAACAACAAGTAAACCATGTATACTTTATCAAAGTAATACTTTTCACCTTTATGAAGTAGTAAAAACACTTCACTAAATAAAAGATCATTACTTACCATGTTGTAACCAAAATATTACCATAAATCCCACAAAAAGATCACATAACATATAAAGGTAACTTGGGACATAAACATACTTAAGTGGAGTAACCATACGGTCAACTTCCACACATATCACTTAATGGAATAGCCATACGGCCAACTTCCATACATACTTAATAGAATAGCCATACGGCCGACTTCCATACCCAATGCATTTGAGGTTATAACGTAACCACCCTTCCTGGTATTCACGACACAACCCGTCATATGGTTTATCATGTAACCACCCGTAAAATGTCCAAGTACCATTATAAAATCATAAGACATAAAACGAATATAATGGAAAGAAAACATATCCACACTTTAATCACAATATATCACTCAAATATATTGACATAAAAAATCCATTACAAAAATCATTTTAAATACCACAATACATAAAAGAGTATATGGTATTTATTTCATTTTAAAAAACATTACGTCTTGTTCAGGAAGCCAAAGACCAAATAATACTCGCGACGGTGGAAACGGTCGTTGTCACCGCGTACGTTAAAAGAAACATTCCTTTTTGTCATTTTGTAAAACGCTTCGTAGAAAAATATTTCTTTTGTATAAAAGTAAAATTCAAAGGGGTTTATACACCGTTTAAAAGAAAGTTGTGTATAAAACGAAATATGCCTCAATGAAAGAAGATTGAGACGAAGTCCCTTACCTCGGGTCCGACTTGACTCGATCGTTCTTTAACGTCCTGAATAATAAACTTGAGTTAATTTCTACTTTATTAAGAACCTTTTTGAAGTTCATTATTACTTTTATATCACTTATTACCATGTTATAAATATTATATAATCATTTATGTTAATAATGTTTGTTTTGTTGATATTTGGTTCTTAAGTCAAAAGTGGACTTCTTACAATTACCTGTTGTTCGTGTGGTGAAAGGTTATTTATATCCAGAATGACATTCATGATTTGGATATCATATATATCATAAATATCCAGTATATACATGTATTTATAATATTACATAATCATTTAGAGGTAAGAAATGAAATACACCGTTCATGGAGACGGTAAGCCGTACGTACACATGAACGCTACTTTCATTTCTTTGTCATATTAATGGAATTAAAACTAATTGAAAGGTATGTATATTTTAATTATAAAATTATATTCATCATTTAGATGTATAATTAATCATATATATCCATTATATACATGTACTTTTAATAGTACATTACATTTGGGGATAAGAAATGAAATGCACCGTTCATGGAGACGGTAAGCCGTACGTACGCATGAACACTACTTTCATTTCTATATCATACTTTAATGGAAAGAAATAATAATTATATAGAGGTATATTATAATTCCAGTATAAAATCATATATAATAACTTTAAATCCATCCTTTATACATCCCACATATGGCATTAACGAATCAAATCACTTTGATGGGGCGGTAGTCCGCACTTCCTTAAATGAAGATATTGCGTTTACCCATAATGGAAACCATAATGGTATGCCCAAAATGAAAAATACCGAAGATTAAGGAAAACATAAACATATTATATATCATATATAAATATAGTGACATCTTAATGGCCACCTTTGAAGGTGTTAGAAGAATATCGAACAATCATCGTTTCGTGAGGCAGAAATTCGCCATCCACGGAAACAGTATGTTATATAACCATTAGACGTTGGTGTGTGTAAGTGTAGCTCGAATAATTCTTATAACAACATCTTAGTATATTGAGGATACTGTATTTGTTACAAAATAAATGAACAAAAAGAGTTTAGGGGGTTGGAGATGAAAAATAAAACAAAAGGACTCAAAAGAAGACATTACCTTAAAATCGGGTAACTCTCTTAGATTTGAGCTCAAATGCTTCCTTGGTTAGACTTCTGCCCAAAGTGAGTCTTCAAGGAGTAAGAGAGGGATTTGTAGAGACAAAATGGGAAGGGTTTGGCTGAGCCAAAGTCTTCGGGATTGTGTGTAAGGAGGTAGAGGTGGGGGCCTTTTATAAGAGGAGAGGAGGGGCACTCTTGGAAGGTAAAGAAAAGTCACTTTATTTCAAAATGGTATTCGGATTTAAGAGGTTCCACATTGATGTGTTTCGAGGATAAGGTGATAAGGGTTCTAAATCAACCCATCCAATAGGTTTTGGCCATGTGTAGGTCTTAGAGTTTACATTATGTTCCCATTTTATTTAAATCGTTAAATAATGAGGTCATCGTTGCATCATCATGATGTCATAAATAATTTAATTTACTTAATGTCTAAAAATTATAAAAAAATAATATGATGTATAAAATCTTTTTATCTTTCTAATTAATATTTATGGTAAAATATCTGACTTGCATAACCCCATGTAAAAATTGTTTTAGTAAAACATTTAATGTGTGTGTCATTTTTACTTTAACATTAAATAAAAAGTTATTTATGTCATTTCCCAACCAAAGTGGTTCCATGGGGTCCCCAAGTTGACCCATGGCTTTACATGGTCGTCCATGGCACATCCAATAAGAGTAGGACATGTGTCTAGGTTATCTCATATTATTAAAACATTATTTTTACCTTAAACTACACTAATTACCTCTAATCACGATTAAGAACTTAAGAGTTACTATTCACCAAAAAATTATTTCAATCTCATTGAACCACATTTTACTTCTTAATGACAACCATATATGTCGGATTTTTGAAATTAAAAATACAAAAGTGGTAAAATTTCATTTAAACGAAAAATCAATTTTTATAAGTACCACTTAGTGCTTTCACTATTCATCAAAAATTGATGTTTTTCAGAAAAATACCAAAACTTCAACCTAAGATATATTTGATATTCCAAATTAAAAAATGAAGTCCATTTTACAAAATTCACAACATATAAGTTTCATTAATTAATTTAATAATTAATTCCCACTGTCAGAGAAAATATCGTGTTTTTATGAAACAATAAGTATCAAAAGATTGACACTATATTAAGTCCAATTTCAAAGTGAAATTAATTCCAACGACCACTATTGGATTTAATGGTAAAAATATATTATAATTTCAATTTAAAACCAATTCAAAAGTTAATCTAATCATCTTAATAAATTATATTAAAAAGTGGGTTTGAATTAAAATACAACATTTTACACTATTCATTAAAAAATGAACTTTATCGGAAAGATTCCAAAAATTTACACAAAGTAAATTTTGATGTCCCGATTCTAAAGAAGAGTTATATTTGGTCCAATAGAATTTATAAGAGTGAAAAAAACTATATTTAATGATGGTTCTCCATCAAAAGGCGATAAGTGAACCTTTAGTGAAAACTAGGGCATATATGCCTAAAATTGAATTCTTTCCGTATTTTAAGCCTTTATATTTTATTAGATAAAAGTAAAAACATTTAAAATACATATATAATAATATTTTAGTAATTTCTATCCATTCCCTCCAATACAACAGCTACATGTTAACTACCATATAAAATAATATTATTATATTACTAGTGTGCAACGTAAGTTTTCAAAGGAACTCATCGTTGTGTATCAGGTACGCTATCGAACATAGAAACCCTTTTAAAGTAAAATTAATATTTAATTTGTAAATATTAAAAAATACGAAAATGTTTTATTCATTATTTACCAGGGATGTTACATCCTTCCCCCCTTTTGGGAATTGCGTCTTCGCAATTTTATTCACTTATGAAAATAAGTGGGGGTATTTATCCCTCATAGCATTTTAAGATTCCCACGTTGCCTCTTCAACAATATGGTTTTTCCAAAAAAACCTTTACCTGGTGAATTACCTTATTTTGCAACACTTTCTCTCTTCGGTCAATAATATGGACTGGTTTTTCTTCATAATATAGGTTCTCTTCCAGCTGAACTACATCTAGACTCAAAAAATTAGATGGATCTGGCATATACTTTCTCAGCATCGAAACATGAAAGATATTGTGTACCTGAGATAAACTCTGATGTAAGGCCACTCTGTATGCAACTGATCCAACTCTCTCCAGAATTTCATACGGCCCAAAGAACCTTGGACTCAGCTTTCCTTTCATACCAAACCGCATCACACTTTTCCATGGAGAAACCTTGAGAAAAACATGATCACCTACCTCGAAAGATAGATCCTTCATCCGGTTATCCTCATAACTCTTTTGCCTGCTTTGAGCCGTTCTCATGTGTTTTTGAATCAACTGAACTTTTTCTGCCATTTCTTCTACCAATTCTGGTCCCATCAGCTTCCTTTCACCCACTTCATCCCAAAATGCTGGAGTTCGACACCGCTTCCCATATAATGCCTCAAATGGTTTCATCTGTATACTGGAATGAAAACTATTATTATAAGAAAACTCAACCAAAGAAAGATGTTGGTCCCAAAATCCCTGATAATCCATCGAACAAGCTCGTAGCATATCCTCCAAGGTCTGAATTGTTCGTTCTGACTGCCCATCTGATTAAGGATGAAAAGCTGTACTAAAATTTAATTCAGTACCCAACGACTTCTGAAGGCCTTTCCAAAAGTTAGAAGTAAACCTGGGATCATGATCAGACACAGTGGATAGAGGAAGTCCATTTAACCTGACTATCTCCTTAAGATACAAACAGGAATGTTGATCTAGGGAAATGTATCTCGTATAGCAAGGAAATAAGCAGATTTAGTCAAGTGATCAACAATAACCTAGATTGCGTTATTACCTCTAGATGTCTTCGGTAATCCCACAACAATGTCCGTGGATATATTCTCCTATTTCCACACTGGCACTGGTAAAGGCTGAATCATTCCTTTCGATAACTGCCGCTCTGCTTTAACCTGTTGACATGTCAAACACTTCCTAGTAAAATCAGCAATATCCCTTTTCATTCCATCCCACCAGTAATACTCCCGCAGATCTCTGTACATCTTAGTACTGCCAGGATGAACTAAAAACGGGTAACTATAAGGCTCATATAACAACGTATTCTTCAACTGTGAATCACAAGGCACACATAATCTCTTCCCAAACCTCAAAACAAAATCATTATCAATGTTGAATTCAGGCAAATTACCCTTCTGAACCAGCTCTACCTTTTTCTGCAACTCACTATTTTTCTTCTGTGCTTGCTTGATTCTGTCTGATAGGGATGATCTCACTGATACCTGAAACAAAACAGAATAACATCCTGAACCAACAACTTCTATGCCAAATTTCATCAAATCAAAAACCAATGGATCTCATTCCAAAAGTATCATGGTTAATGAAGCATTACTTTTTTGACTCAAAGCATTGGCCACTTTATTTTCTTTTATCGGATGGTAGTGAATTGTACAATCATAATCCTTGATTAATTCCAGCCATCTCCTCTGTCTCATGTTAAATTATTTCTGAGTGAATATATACTTTAAACTTTTGTGATTAGTATATATTTCACACTTTACTCCATACAAATGATGCCTCAAAATTTTTAAAGCAAAGACAACAACAGCTAATTCCAAATAATGCGTAGGGTAATTTACCTCATGAGTTTTAAACTGACGTGAAGCATAAGCAATTACCTGATCATTTTGCATTAGGAAACAACCAAGTCCTTTCAATGAAGCATCACTGTAGATAACAAACTCACCATTCCTGGAAGGAAGTGCCAAAACTGGAGCATTCACCAATCTTCTTTTCAACTCCTGAAAACAATCATCACATTCTTTTGTCCATATAAAATTAACACCCTTCCGAGTTAGCTTAGTCATTAGACTAGATAACCGTGAAACTTTTTCAAAAAACCTTCGGTAGTAACCTTCCAAACCAAGAAAACTACGGATCTCGGTTACATTTGTTGGTCTTGGCCATTATTCAACAACTTTTGTTTTAGCAGGATATCAGTTATGCCATCATTTGAAACAATATGACCCAGGAAAGAAATTTGTTGTAACCAAAACTCACACTTGCTGAATTTTCCATATAGTTTCTTTTTTTTAAGGTTTTCAAGATAACCATTAAATGACTTTCATGCTCCTCTTTACTTTTAGAAAACACCAAAAAATCATCAATAAACACAACGAACATTTTTCACCTAAGTCAACTGAGCCATTACGGAAACAGACTGTTTAGTTCTGATTCTGACCATCTCAAGCTACTAATTTGAATGGTCATTTCCCTTTGTATGCCTTCCCAGAAAAGTTGTTCTGTTTCCTCTATGAAAAACCATTCTTAACACAGAAATATCTTAGTTGAAGTAACATTGTAATATTTAAATGTTATATCATTTCAATCATACCATAATTTAACTTATAATTTAACAATTTTCTAACTCCTAAAGTTGTCTAAACTGACCTTTGATACCAACTATAAGGCCCCGGCCTTAAACCTTACTGAATATTTAATTAAATGAATAATTCACATTGAGTATCTTTTCAGGTTTAGAGTTTTAGAGAATTAGAACATAACTATTATATCTCAAAATATTTACAAATTAGACACTTCTAACAAGTTTCCATAGAATAAAAAAAACTCTTAAAAAGAATAATGTCTAGTTCCAAGTTTTATATAGCATGACATTCCCTTGATCCCATCCTTGACCCTATTACACATTAGGTCCTGTGAAAAACATTTCAAAAAAACTTGGGGTGAGAATAAAGAGCTCAGTAAGGGATATGCAAAGAAGGAAAACTGTTAGTTTATCAAAATAACAAGTAAACCATGTATACTTTATCAAAGTTATACTTTTCCCCTTTATGAAGTAGTAAAAACTCTTCACTGAATAAAAGATAATTACATTCCCTGTTGTAACCAAAAGATTACCATAAAACCAATAAAAATATCACATAACATATAAAGGTAACTTGGGACATAAACAGACTTAAGTGGAGTAACCATATGGTCGACTTCCACACATACCACTTAATGGAATAGACATACGGCCAACTTCTATTAATACATAATTGAATAGCCATACGGCCGACTTCCATACCCAATGAATTAAAGGTTATAACGTAACCACCCATCCTGGTATTCACGGCACCACCCGTCAAATGTCCATGTACCATTATAAAATCATAAGACATAAAACGAATATAATGGAAAGAAAACATATCCACACTTTAATCACAATATATCACTCAAATATATTGACATAACAAATCCATTAAAAAAATCATTTTCAATACCAAATTACATAAAAGAGTATATGGTATTGATTTCATTTTAAAAAACATTACGGCTTGTTCAGGAATCCAAAGACCAAATAATACTCGCGGCGGCGGAAAAGGTCGTTGTCACCGCGTACGTTAAATGAAACTTTCCTTTTTGTCATTTTGTAAACGCATCATAGAAAGAGATTCATTTTGTATAAAAGTAAAATTAAAAGGGGTTTATACACCTTATAAAAGAAAGTTGTGTATAAAACAAAATATGCCTCAATGAAAGAAGATTGAGAAGAAGTCCCTTACCTCGGGTCCAACTTGACTCGATCGTTCATTAACGTCCTGAATAATAAACATGAGTTAATTTATAATTGATTAAAAACATTTTTAAAGTTCATTATTACTTTTATATCACTTATTACCATGTTATAAATATTACGTAATCATTTAAGTTAATAATGTTTGTTTTGTCAATATTTGGTTCTTAAGTCGAAAGCGGACTTCTTACAATTACATGTTGTTCGTGTGGTCAAAGGTTCTTTATATCCAGAATGAAATTCCTGATTTGGATATCATATATATCATATATATCCAGCATATACATGTATTTATAATATTACATAATCATTTAGAGGTAAGAAATGAAATGCACCGTTAATGGAGACGGTAAGCCGTACGTACGCATGAATGCTACTTTCATTTCTTTGTCATATTAATGGATTTAAAACTAAATGAGAGTTATGTATATTTTTATTCCAGAATTATATTCATCATTTATATGTATCAATAATCATATATATCCATTATATACATGTACTTTTAATAGTACATTACATTTGGGGATAAGAATTGAAATGCACCGTTCATGGAGACGGTAAGCCGTACGTACGCATGAACGCTACTTTCATTTCTATCTCATACTTTAATGGAAAGAAATAATAATGATATAGAGGTATATTATAATTCCAGTATAACATAATATATAATAACATTAAATCCATCCTTTATACGTCCCACATATGGCATTAACGAATCAAATCACTTTGAGGGGGCGGTAGTCCGCACTTCCTTAAATGAAGATATCGCTTTTACCCATAATGGAAACCATAAAGGTATGCCCAAAATGAAAAATACAGAATCTTAAGGAAAACATAAACATATTATATATCATATATAAATATAGTGACATCTTAATGGCCACCTTTGAAGGTGTTAGAAGAATATCGAACAATCATCGTTTCGTGAGGCAGAAATTCGCCATCCACGGAAACTGTATGTTCTTTAACCATTAGACGTAGGTGTGTGTAAGTTTAGCTCGAATACTTCTTATAAAAAAATCATAGTATATTTTGGATACTGTATTTGTTACAAAATAGAATAATAAAAAGAGTTTAGGTGGTTGGAGAAGCAAAATAAAACAAAAGGACTCAAAAGAAGACATTACTTTAAAATGGGGTAACTCTCTTTGATTTGAGCACAAAGGCTTCCTTGGTAAGACTTCTGCCCAAAGTGAGGCTTCAAGAAGTAGTAGAGGGATGTGGAGAGACAAAATGGGCCGGGGTTGGCCGAGCCAAAGGCTTTGGGAGTGTGGGTAAGGAGTTAGAGGTGGGGGCCTTTTATAAGAGGAGAGGAGGGGTACTCTTGGAAGGTAAAGAAAAGTCACTTTATTTCAAAATGGAATTCGGATTTAAGAGGTCCCACATTGAAGTGTTTCGAGGATAAGGTGATAAGGGTTCTAAATCCACCCATCTAATAGGTTTTGGCCATGTGTAGTTCTTAGATTTTACATTATCTTTCCATTTTATTTAATCGTTAAATAATGAGGTCATCGTTGCATCATCATGATGTCATAAATAATTTTATTTATGTAATGTCTAAAAATTTTAAAAAAATACTATGATGTAGGAAATATTTTTATATTTCTAATGAATATTTATAGTCCAATATCTGAATTGTATAACCCCATGTAAAAATTGTTGTAGTAAAACATCTCATGTGTGTGTCATTTTTACTTTAACATTAAATAAAAAGTTATTTATGTCATCTCCCAACCAAAGTGGCTCCATGGGGTCCCCAAGATGACCCATGGCTTGTCTTGGTAGGCCATGACACGTCCAATAAGGGTAGGACATGTGTCTAGGTCATCTCATATTATTAAAACAATATTTTTACCTTAAACTACACTAATTACCTCTAATCGCGATTAAGAACTTAAGAGTTACTATTCACCAAAAAATTATTTTAATCTCATTGCACCACATTTTACTTCTTAATGACAACCATGTAAGTTGGATTTTTGAAATTCAAAACACAGAAGTGGTAAAATTTCATTTAAACGAAAAATCAGTTTTTATAAGTACCACTTAGTGGTTTCACTATTCATCAAAAATTGAAGTTTTTCAGAAAAATAACAAAAATTCACCCTAAGAAATATTTGATATTACAAATTCAAAAATGAAGTCCATATTACAAAATTCACAACATATAAGTTGCATTAATTAATTTAATAATTAATTCCCGCTGTTAGAGCAAATAACGTGTTTTTATGAAACAATAAGTATCAAAAGATTGACACTAGTTTAAGTCTGATTTCAAAGTGAAATTAATTACAACGACAAGTATTGGATTTAATGGTAAAAATATATTCTAATTTAACTTTAAAACCAATTAAAAAGATAATCTAATCATTTTAATGAATTAGATTTAAAAGAGGTTTTGAATTAAAATACAACATTTTACACTATTCATTAAAAAATGAACTTTATCAGAAAGATACCAAAAATTTGCCCAAAGTAAATTTTGATGTCCCAATTCTAAAGAAGAGTTATATTTGGTCCAATAGAATGTATAAGAGTGAACAAAACTATATTTAATGGTGGTTCTCCATCAAAAGGATATAAGTGAACCTTTAGTGAAAACTAGGGCATATATGCCTAAAATTGAATTCTTTCCGTATTTTAAGCCTTTATCATTTATTAGATAAAAGTAAAAAAATTTAAAAAACATATATAATCATATTTTAGTTATTTCTATCCATTCTAGCCAATACAACGGCTACATGTTAACTACCATTAAAAATAATATTTTTATATTACTAGTGTGCAACGTACGTTTTCAAAGGAACTCATCGTTGCGTATCGGGTACGCTATCGAACATAGCAACCCCTTTAAAGTAAAATTAATATTTAATTCGTAAATATTAATAAATAAGAAAAAGTTTTATTCATTATTTACCTAGGATGTTACAATATATGATATCTATGAACCTAATTAAACGTTTATAAAGATATGTGTGTTCCAGATTACAAGTTGACAGTGTTTTCTATGGACCTGGATTTCATTTACATAAGGATATTCGTGTTTCTTTTTCCACATACAATATTTTATTTGGGGGATTCATTAAATTTACATAAATTAAAGAGTGAACTGGTTTCAGATTATATATGTTCAAAAACTAAATAGATTATATTTATTGAACAAGTCAATGACTTATTTTAGTTTTATATTCTAAGGGCTCATAATATTTGATTCTATTATTATGATTTTCTTATAAACATCCATGATTTTTTTCATGATCCAAGTTTATGATCTATATTATATATGTTATATTTATCAAAAGTTTTTCTAATTCTCTTATTCCCTTTTTCCTATAATATATTGATATCTCCAATTTTACCCTTTCTGGGCATCCAAACTTACCCTTTCTTATGTTCACATTCCTTTTGTAATGAAAAATGTTATTATGTATAATATGTCTATGAATGGTCCATGTTATGAAGAATATAGTTCAATTTGACATAACATACTAATGGACTACTTGTTTACATGTTCATGATTACAAAGGTAGTATACCTAAAACATTATACAATTGATCACCATGTGATGAATAATTTTTTTATTAAGATGTAATATTTATGTATGAGATGTTTGGGTTTTTATAGTTGGTATCATAGAAATGTTTATTTATCTTTCTGGATATAGGATGAGAAAAATTTAGTTGGAAAATTTGGGACATAAATATGGATACATCTATATATATGTGTATAGATAAGTCAAACTATTAGGTAATGTATAATAAAATTACAAGGAATTTTCATAAAGGATAGAGTAAGTGGTTTCCATGTAATTAATTCCATGTTTAGATAATGAAAGTGTATGTTTCTATTAACATATGTAACTATGGGTAATCACTCAAAAAGGGTGCATTGAGTTGCAATCGATCATGTATTGCTGCACAACAAGGGGCTTTTCATCACACCTTGTATAAAACTCCCATGAGATAATCATGAAGAAATAATAACAATTTATGAACCATCATTAAGGATATAAAAAGATGATAACAATGAATGATGTTGGATAAAACTAAAGTTTCATATATAAAAAATAGTATTCTATGATTTAAACATATTATAAGTGATTTTTTTTATGATTATGGAATTATAAACTATGATTATTGTTTCTTACACAATGGTTTTTATTTTTGTAAATCGATTGAACCCGATGTAAACTTGTTACTGATGAATGATATGGACTATTTAGTGGTTTTCTTCTGGATTGGAAAAAAATTATGGGAGTTGGACTGAAAAATATCTATTCTATTCTCAGAAAACATTTTAAATCCATAGACAATGATTAACATACAAATGATCAATCTATTGAACATTGTTTTTATGAGATATTTATGAGGAAAATTAAATAAGTGTTCAGTTGTTCTACTAATCATAAAACTTATAAGAAATGAATCATCAGGAATGAAATGATATTTTCATTCTCTTGTGTTTAGAACCTGAAATAATCATTTTGGTTATCTATAGTTTGGAATTCATTGTATATCAATAGTGGAATCTCATAAAAATATCAGGGAACAAGATGAAATATAATCCATAGAATGGGATGGTTTTAGGAGGATGTTTTTCAGTAAGTAAATTACTTATATTGTTCACATCAAAATGGATAAGTAATTCATTAACTTAAATCATAAGACTGAATAATCCAATTTTTCCTTTGAGGAAAAATTTATAATAATTTTGATTTTTGATTCTGGAATTATCATCCATCATAAATTTTATGTAGATTAACTCCTCATTGTATTAAAACCAAGCATCTGAAGGGAATTTTCCATATTGTACATTTGTAGAAATGATGAAATGATTCATTATAAAACCATTGAGTAAGTGGATATTAGTGATACAAATTGATCTAATAGTTTAAAAAAAGGGATTTGGGGTTCCATGGATTTTCAAATGTAATCTCACATGCAAGAAATAAAATGTTAAAAAAAATTTACCTACCCAAAAATGTGTAAATGATTAAATTGGGGAGTTCCAAAAAAGAAAAAAATGTTCTTCATGTGTGGGGAGCCTAGATATCGATAAAAAGAAAGTAGTATTGGTATAAAGAAACTAGACAATGAAATACATGGAGAGATAGATCAGAATAATAGGCTATCCACAATCTTGTTTTTAAAATTTGAGGATTAATGTAATTATCAAATACAATTATTAAATATGAATTATACTTATTTAATGAAATTAAATAACCCTTTAACATTAATAGGAATTGGGAAATCTCAAGATATTAATATTTCTAATGAGGTGTTCGATAATGATGTGGTTAAAGGTATACATACCATCCACTAATGAACTCCAATGGTATTATTTGAATTAAGTTCTATCAATTATTTTGAATATAAAGTTTATTCTAAGGGTATCAATATTCCATTGAAAATATTATATGTTGAATTAGTAGTGAAAAACCCTAGAGGTTCATGATCACATCAAAATCATTTGACCCATCTTCTGTTAAATTTTGTGAAAATGCATTTTCTAAAAATATTGTTATTCTCAATCAGGTTTAGTTTTATGTCATATTATGGATGTATTAAACTTCAATATATAAAACATAAATTTATTTTCAAGGATGGGAATTCACTTTTTATATTCCATGAAATACATTTATCATATATTAGTGTGAAGATAAATTTGAACTTCTGATGGAAATCCCATCCATCATTGGGTTTTAATTTCCGATGAGAATAAGAATTTATCAAAGATATTTGGGGAGGAAATAAATATCGATGATATATATATTGTGATGGAGTTTATTGATGCCTTTTGGATGAGTTTCGTAGACTTACAAATAATCCTAAAGATTTGTTTTTATTAGAACTAATGCCTCATTCCAAACCAATTTCAATGACTCTATATAGAATGGATGAAATTGAGATACAGGAGTTGAAAAATAAATTATATGACATCCTTCATAAGAGATTAATTTGGCTACATGTGCCCTCTTGGGGTACACCTATTCTTTTTATTAAAACTAAATATGGATTGATGTTCCTTTGTGATAATTATTTAGAGCTGAACAAGATCATGATGAAGAACATTTATACCATAACTTGTATTGATGAAATATTCGATCAACTACATTATGCTCAAAAATTTTATAATGTTAAAATTAATTCATAATTTCATCAATTGGGGGTGAAAAATGGGATATACCCAAGAAAAAATTTCTTACAATGTATAGACACTTTCAATATTTAGGGATTCCACACATTCATAATAATTCACACTATATATTAATGGATTTAAGGAAAAGTGTCGTTAGAGGTATCCTTGATTAGTTTTTGGTTTTATTTATAGAAGATATTCTTATCCATTAAAATATAAAGTAAGAGGCAAAATATAACATGATAATTTCCCTAAAGACCCTATTAAAGGAGAAAATATTTGAAAAATGTACAATCTGTGAATTTTGGGTACAAAAGGATTTTGTTTTGGGTTAAATAATCACACAATATAGAATATCTGTAGATCCATCAAAGAAAGAGGATACTTATTGTTTTCATAGAAAAAAATATATAAAAGGGATCAATATTTTTTTTATTTGGATGTATATTATAAAACCTTTTCATAGAATTTAGCATTAATATCAAATCAACTCAATAGGTTAACGTAGTAGGGAAACATGTTCCTATAGAGAGATGAATGCAATAATTTTTTTATGGAACTAAAGAGTATATTAGAATGTTCACCTAAAGTTACCATTACCTGAAATTTAGATGTTTTTTATATTGCTTAAACAGTAAGGGACTTGGAAACATTAATATGGATAATAAAATTGTTATAACTTATACATCACAAAAATTGAATGTTTTTTAGAAAAATTGAAAAAAACATGATTCAGAGTTAGCTACGATAATATCTGTATTATGGATATATAGGTCAATTCTATATAGATAAAAGTGTGATATATATATATATATTATTAATGTATATACTCACATATAAGGATTATAATATGTTCCAGAGTAAATGGTTTGAGATGAATAATGATTATGGATTCTCAATACATTACCAGCAAGGGAAAACAGGTTTGGTGGATAATATTTTAGTTGAAAGGAAAATTATTATTTATCCATGATGAGGATTAGAGATGATCCAATATTTCTATATTTTTAATGATGAATATTGAAATCATGAAGTATGGGGATAAATATTATCATGCTGAATTAAATGATCAACCATCAATCCAAGTAAATATTTAATTAGTGAAGAAGGAAGATGTAAATATAAAAAACAAGGTTAAAATTTTCTTATTTTCAACCTCAATCATGATAGAGTAACAAGGTTTGGGAACATTTTTTGTTCTCTATCCATACCAAATTTGGAGAAGTATTTTTTATTGGAATATTATGGTACATTTATCTATATTCATCATTGATGTAAAATATGTATAAATAATTGAAAGAGTATATCTTGTGAGGATTTATGATAAGAGATATTATAAAATTTTTATCTTAGAGAATTTTATGCCATAAAATTATGGTTGAGATAAAAAATTATAAGGGGGTGTTTCAATGATTTTCTATACAGGAATCGAAATGGGAGAGCATCACCATGGATTTTGTCATCCAAATCTCAAAAATTATTGAAGGTTATAATGTTTTATGGGTTATATTTGATGAACATAATTTTTTTTGAAAAATTAATCACAACTAGAGTTGATTTATATATAAATTAGATTTAAATGATATATATAAATGAAGTGGTAATGTTACATAGAGTACAAAATTCCATTATTTTAGACCACGATCTATGGTTTGCTTCAAATTCTAGTGAATTCTTTAACAATACCATCATACAATGCTGTGTTCCATCATTTTGTGTCATAACTAGATATATGATTAGACAAAGAGAAAAATTAAAACCATATGGGACATTTTTTCATCTTATTATCTAGAATTTAAATGTGGTTTTCGTCAACACCTTCCTATAGTTAAGGTTTTATACAACAACAACATTCAATCAAGTATTCGTGAAGATTATTATAAAGCCCTGTATGGAATGTATTTTATAATTAAATAATAACAATATGGTTTCTAATAAATAAAGAAATTTTGAAAATGGATATCAGATGAAATGGAAAGGAAAGATTGATTCATTCATCAATACATGAGGGGAGCATAGTGTCACTAGAACAATTACGCTAATAATCACTACTATAATAATAAATCTATGTTGGTGAATTATGTATTTACATATTTCTCCATGGAATATGGCTATGGGAATCCAAATTAAATAAAAAACTATAACTTGTCATATAATTCCACTTGAAATTCATTTTTATTTAAGGATTGTAGCATATTTCTTGGTGCTTCTATCAAACTTGTCTTATATCTATTTTTGTGATCTATGCATATCTTGTGAGAAGGTACATACATGATACTTTATATATAAAAATCCTAGACTTCCTACCTATACTGTATGGTCTATCTTATGGGTAACAATAAGATGATATTTTTATATCATAAAGATAAATTTCCATGAATATAGACCTCCCACCTTGGAAATATTCTGCATCAAAACCACCTATTTTAAGAAAAAATGTGTGAAAGAAATGAAATGATTTGGAATAAGTGTCTTTAATTTTTTATATTACAGTTATGGATTTGTAGGGATAAATAAAATTCAATGGGGTTTAATATATGAAATGGAATTATTATGAATTATTATTTTTATATTAAATTAAATTTCATTGATAGATTTCATTAAATTCTACAAAAAAGTTCTACTTGCATTACAAGTGAAAATGAACTTTATCATACCAAGATATATTATTAAAACAATTTTTTAAATTCAACCCTTATAAACTTACTATTAAAAATAGTGAGAGGATATTAATAAATATTTTTTAAATATTAGTTATAATTTATTTATATAATAAAACATCTTGATAAAGTTGTACATAATTTTTTGAAAATACATTATATGGTTGAAGATACTATTTTCTCAAAAAAATGTTATTTAATTTTTATTGTGAGTAAATAATAAATTTGTTTCCTAAATTTTGAAAATTTACATTAAAATATTAATTTTTTGAATTATATATGAAAAAAATATCCTAGGATCAATTTTTGAGAATTATATGAAAATATAAATGATATAATGAATACTGAAAAAAATTGGCTTTTATTAATATTTTTAATTTTTGAAAAGCATTTAAAAACCTAAAAATTGATTTCTTATGATTTGTAAAGTAAAACTAATTTTAATATATATATATCTATGTGTGTGTGTTTATCATATTTATTTCATTGTAATAAATTTCATATTTAATTTTTATATTTAATCTTTATCTACTTATGAAGATTTCTCATTAAAAACCCTCTTTCTCTTTGCATATGTGTGTTTAATTTTAAAAAAATTTATTCAATTTTTTTTGAATTTTGAATAATGTATTCAATAATTTGAATAATAATAAATTATATTATCAATTAATTCCATCTTAATTTTTTAACAATAAATAATATTAAAAATAATACAAATTATTCACCGTGGATAAGGGAAAAAACGATTTACATTGGGGGTTAAACTAAAATGAAAAGGGTTAAGAATGAATGAAATCTCACCCAAAACCCCATAGGTGGGCTTATTGTGAAATTTTATCTTCCTAGATCTTTAATGTCCCATTATGATTTCTGTTGTAAAATTATAAATATAGGTAGATAATTTTTTTCCAAAACACTCAAGTGAGGAACTCACCCCACATATAAAGATCCACCCCCTTTCCTCTAATATTCACATTTAAAAAACCCATTGGATCATCATATCCTTCAAAATATGACATCCTAAATCACCTCTTATAAAACTATAATTCTATTTTTGGTCATAAAGCTATCCTATGAAGCCTTTTGGTGGAAACCAAAATAAATTTTGAGATTAAGAGGTAACATCCCTAACCAAACATTTTATTTTATTTCTTCTTCCACATCATTCAATTACTAATAAGCCATGAAAATATAATTAAATTAATAACATTCATATACTAATATGGTATTATGAAAGTTTACTAACCCAAACCTTTATCCTCTTCAATCAAATGATGTATGAAATCAATATTATTTTATAGGGTGATCTACCACCACACAATATGATGTTTATTGTTTTTCAACACCACCTCTTACATGTTGATATAATGGTTGATTAAAAATTTATGATAAACACTTATGTTATTATTAAAATTTTTAAATTAATATTTCTGATATACATACTTAATTTCCATACTATGTGAATACAATAACATCGCTCATGTGTATGGGGTACTGCTGCTTCATGAAGCAATTTCATTCACTAATAATATACATTAAAGTGAATAAATTTGGGAATAATCAAAATATATGATACATATGGAAAGACAATTACTGTGTATTTTTAATATATTATTTACCATCCATTCACTTAACCCTTCATGAATATGGAAACAAATTTCATGAATACATATAACCTGTCATCTCCACGAATGGTGTAATTCAACTTCTACAAATAAAATTTATTGAGTACTATAAATACATATATACTGAATATATAGGATATATATATATATCATAAATATAATTCTAGATATGATAGAACCATTTTCAAGGGAAAAAAATTGAAAATAAATTATCAAAACATACTCAAAGAACAAAGCAACTAATATCCAACATGTTATTTTAACAAGGAATTGTCAATAAGAAGTAATAAATGGTCATAAATATTTCATATATGGTATGAGAGAAAAAATTATTTTTACAAAATTATTTTTTAATAAACAGATATTTATTTAACCAGAGGTTCATGTTTTTATGAACAATGTTGAGAATTAAATTATGGGATTTTTATCTCACTTTTATTTATTGGGAGACAAATGCCTTATTCACTATGCATTGTATATACTACCCAAGAATGAGTTTTATATTTATTCTCCTGAAAATTAATTATCTTTAAAGATCAATTTAATTAAATTTATTTCTTGGATCTTATAATTCCATGTTACTAATGTCTTTATTGTTTTACAAAACAATCTAATCAATTATTAGAATTTTTTAGGAATATGTTTTTGGGGATAAAATATCATAATACCTATCTCATAAAGCATATTAATTTAATTATAATTTGGTTATGTAATGAGAATAATGTCTTCCTCAATTTTCCACTCTTTATAAACTCAAGATTTCAATATTTTTTTTCTATAAAAAATTGTCTTTATTGATCTCTTCAGTAAAAAAACATTTTATTCTGAAGCCTAGTTCCCTAAAAATTCATTCAAATATTATTTTAAAATTATCTAAACGATATAGTAAATTTATTTTCCCATTTTTATCTTTTAAAAAATTATTTAGAAAGAAATATTTATGATGTTTTCTGATCAACATCAATGTGTATTTTACTGAATATTCGAAAGAAGTAATTAATTTTATGTCTACTACATGAATGAAATTTTCTACTTTCATGAAGATGAATTTCATGAAGATAATATTAGCAGTACTCTAGAATATTTAAAAAAAATAAATTATTTTATGATTTTTTTAATAAAATGATATTCTCAAATAAAGAATAATTTTCTCCCAAATGTTATAAGAAATTATTATTTCAAAATAAATATCTATTAAAGAAAAAATCATATGATGTTACATGTGATTTACTAGGGATATGATACTTGGATAGAATTATTATAACATCATTGAATGGTTGGTTATTATGATGAAATGGTTCAAATGGAATCCACTTATTTTCCTTAGGTTAAGAATTTATGTAAAGTTGAAAAGATTTTTAAACATGTTTAATTTCAATAAGTAATATTGTTATGAATGGTATAAGGAACCCCTTTCCTTTATTAGGTACTAATATAATGAATTCTTTATTGTCATGTCGAAACAACCTATATATTTTTCTCAATTTGATGGATAAGACTTATAAATCCATCTAATTCATTGGTAAAACATGACAAATTAAGTGTATATATGATATGTGTGGACCATATTACAAGTTCATAATGTTTTTCAAGAACTTGATTACATAATACTTGTGTTATGTGTGGAACTTGATTTCATGTACATAAGGTTACGAATGAATCTAGTTTTATTCCATATTTTTATGTGGGGGCCTGATTTCTTCTCCTTAACTTAATAAGTGAATGTGTTCTTAATTATATATGTTCAAAATTTTGTAATATTTATTATATGATCCAAATCAAGGCCTTATGCCAATGTTATAATCTCAATAATCCTACACCTTTATTAAATCATCATTCATGCCTTGTGAACATCCATTACTTATGAAATGACTCATTCTTATGATCTATTATATGTATATTATGGTTTTCAATTGTTCTTATCTTGTTATTATACCCTCATGCTCATGATATGATGATATCTCCCTTATTAACCATTATAAATAATCTGATCACACCTTTTATTATTTTTTACTTTTCCCTTTCTATGATGAAAGGTATCATGTATGATATGTCCAAGAATATTTATAGTCATTTTTCACATAATAATATATGACTTATCCTAATTATGGAAGAGTTGTTTAAATTTATAAGTTTCAAAAAGAACTAGACATACATGATTATGGTGTGTATTTCTATGTTATGAAATGAATATTCATATATTAATATATAAAATTTATGTATGATATGTTTGGGTCTTCAAATAATATATATTATCCTATGTAGAAATATTTTTAAATTGGAATATACTATGTAACTTATATTCCGTAAAACAAAAATGGCCTAGATAAAATTTGGATCATTATAGACCAGATGAACTATATTGATATTTTTTAACATGTTAATGAATATTTATTATATAATGAGATTTTATTTATATATGTCGATGATATTTTGATGCATTATTGAGTTAAATGTAGTGTCACATCTTTTCAATATTACTGGGTCATATATCATTTCTAGAATGGGTTTCATTAATATCAATTTATATAAGTAAATCTGGGTAGTTCTTCCCCACCATAGTCCAATGGCCTATGAAAGTGGACAATTAATATTTTTGATTATATTATTTGAAAGTTTTCTAATTAAATTGAAAACTCATGATATTATAAAAAATTTCTTGATACATTCTCCTATAGTAAAAATTAAGAACTACAGATTGGAATGGATCCTAATGGATCTCTTTAATGAATAACATGTCATTCTTTCTCATGTTCGGCCACATATGGCGATACATCTCTTATCAGTCCTAATGTGTTATAAAAGGTAACTAAGTAGGTGAAATTGATTATAAAGTAACTGACCAACGATCCAATATACAATAACTCTTATAATAATCATAAAAAATAATAATTAAAATTTTGGGTCAATGATAATGTGTTACTTTGAGATTTTATAATGCTAGGTAAAGCATTAAATATTATATCCTACTGAACATAAGTGTGGTATGAATCTGTTATAATTTTTATAATGATTCATTGATTAAATCCTTAATA
Organism: Viscum album; assembly: GCA_963277665.1. Lineage (NCBI taxonomy): Eukaryota > Viridiplantae > Streptophyta > Magnoliopsida > Santalales > Viscaceae > Viscum > Viscum album. Next base: position 1,792,935,386 of record OY728120.1, on the reverse strand, counting down.
TATCTATTATTTTTTTGGAATAAATTTCTTTATTTTGATATTAAAATTTGTGGTATTTCTATTTAAAAAAAATAAATATACTAATTGATAGATTGAAATTAAATTTTCTATTATATATAAATTTTCATGAGTTTGATATTGTGTATTCAAGATAATGATATTATTTAAATTATAATATAATCCTTAAATTTAAATGCACCTCACCACAAGATTTTGATTAGAATTCCCATATGTACTTGGATTAGTTTGAGCCACCAATAACGTACTACTATTAATCAATTCACATTGATGCATGGTTCATTACACCATAGACTCTTATACACATTTGTTTCCAATAATCTATGTAATCCATTTTTTAATAATTAATTACCAATGAAATATCCACTTAAATTTAGAATTCATTAATTTATGAAATATTAGACAAGCATACCTCTCAATATTCTTAACATTCGAAAACAATAATGGACTCATATGGGTGGATTGGAAATCAATTTTATTATTTATTTATTTAGTTGGGTATGTTTCTAATGTCTCAAATAATTAAATTATATAATTGTAATATTTATGATTTATCACATGAATAAATGTAATAAAAAATAAGAATTTATAAAAATTCACACATAAAATATACATAAAGGTTTTGAGGAAGAGGTTTCTAATATATTTGACAACTATTAATAAACATAAAATAAATTTATATAAATGGGATTAAATGAATATTTTATAAAGTTACATTTATTATATAAAACAAAATTATATTACTTATGGAATATCAACAATGTGAGAGGGATAAATTTTCAAAAAAGTAGAGTTTATGAGGGGTATCTCTATCTAAAACATGACTATAATTGATCCATATATATATTTTTCATTGACTAACCTTTACAATATCTCATATTTGAGTGATTAATTGTCAAACATTTACAAGTGGATGATCAAAATTTATTTATAGTCTATGGATTGTGCATTTTATTTAATCAAAATATATCCTCTAATATGTCTTGAATGTTTTTCCTGGGAAACATTCATAAATCTAAAAATATTATTTGAAAAAAAAATATTTATATATATTTCATATCCTCCCCTAAAATTGAACACCCATTGAATCTTCAAGTCGAAATCTATATCTGTTCTCTAAACTATTTGGAATAATCATAATTGATCTAAATTATTTACATGATTTACCATCACATGGATTTATAAAATAGAAAATAGAAAATATTAATATAGAAATTATTGACTTAATTAATCCTATATATTTTTGATTTATCCATAATTTATTTGGGATCCTTTTCTACTGGTTTTGGAGATATTGGATAATTTATAAGTTGTGTTCAAAGATATGAATAGTATTTTAAGCCATGATAGTGGGAATTTTATGGGATTCATGGATTTTAATTATGAATTAAATATTTATTATTTATGTTTGTAAAAAAAAATTATCATTAGAAGACACAAAAAATTTTAACATCTTAATTGACACCACATATTATATCATGACCCTTGGTCCAATATACATTCTCAAATGACAATGTTTATTTTTTGTGATAGAAATTACCCATTAGATGGGAATTTTATTCTATGTTCTTGTTGAATTTTTTTATATTAATCTATTAAATGAACAAAAAAACTAATCATTATGTATTATTATAACAATATCTACTAAAAAAAAATTAAAACTACATTTTAAAATTATGGAAATAAGTAATTTTATGAGATTGATATCAATATATGAAATATGAATATTACATCATAAAATAAAAAATTATATTGAAATATTTTTAGGGAGGGTTTTTAAAATTTTTTGAATAAATATATAATATTATTTGACACCCAGATTGGATATTTCATGCCTTAAGAATAATACAACCATAAACCAAAAAATCATTTTTTACTCAAAAGAAAATACTGAAAAAATAATCTTCAATAAGGTGTTATAATTTAGTTCATGAATCTATTTTATGAACCATCAATTTTTTTACAACAATCATGTATTAAAAATATTCAATTTTCTTGTCCAACATTATTATATAATGATATAATCACATAGATTTCAGTTATCCCATTTTGAAGTAAATTTAGCATCGAGATTCATGCTTTTACAAACCAAGAAAGATAAAAATGATTTTATTAGAAGTATCAACTTCAATTATAGTTCTTAAATGAACATAAATCAAATATTATTTTTAATGGGGTTTTCAATACGTATGGGATGGTAGGAAACTTGAATAAGTGGGAATAATGGGTAAAAATATCAACATGGATAAAAAATACAGGGATTATTAAATATGAATTTGATGTTGATGGAAAATGATATAAAAAATGTCATATATGATTGAATAATTGTATTAGAGAGATAAATATATTGATATGAATAAAGAAAATATTTATAAAACTTAAAACATTTCATAAAGACTCATGAAAACAAGATACATGTGTTCAATTTGTTTCTATTTTTAATCATTTTATGTATCATTTTCATAAATAAATATAAAAATTATATTATTCCAAATTCACACTAAATGATAGCAAATTACCCAGACATAATATGATTTTTTTCAATCAAACATATAATCAAACATACAAAATCGAAGACTATAAACCCTTAATAAAACCCATATCCCCTAATAAACAAATTAAAAATTAAATCATGAAAAGGAAATATATGTAAATGTTTTGTATGAAAAGATTCAAATATTGTTATTTTGATATCATATATACGAGTCTTCATATAAAGAATGTGGCTTTCAAAATATGATCAATATGTGGGTATCATGAATTCATTTTTCAATGATGATTTTCAATTTTTGATAAAATGACACTATTATATTAATGTAATCTATATTTGTAAAATTATATTTATGGTTAATAAAATAGAAACTAAAAACTAGTTGAAGAAACACATAAATGATATTTATCTAATTGGTAATCATATTAATAATGTTTACTATATATCTCAATATAAAAGGAAAATAAATTTTCAATCTAAATTTGAGTATAAAAAAGTTAATTTCATAGAAAATCCCATTTATCATAATATACAATGAAAATACAATGTTTTATAGTTCAATACAATGATTTAAGACTCTCCTAAAATGGTTGGAAAATATATAAAATTTAATGGTATGAAATTATGACTGTCATTATTTAAAAAATCACACATGCATAAATATAAAGGAAAAAATGAAATTAATATTTTAATAAACTGATAAAATCATAAATAATGATTTTATAAATAGGGAGAAAATAAGAAGAAGCTTATTGTTTGAGAATGAGGGAAATAGGTAAAGGGATTTTGTGGTAATTTCATTATAATACCACATACCTTATGAGACCATTACATTTTAAATTTTTTGTGTAAGATTTGTTTATGGAAGGATAAATGGGATAATATAGAGTTATATTATGAAATTTGTTTTGAGTGGTTCATTGTGACATGATTTATATGTGTTTTCCCATGAAGTGTTGGATGAGGGATAGTTTTATACAGTATATTGTGCCATGGTAGATGTCTTGAGTCAAAAAATGGTTTGTGTGTTGTGGTTCTGGGTTTATTCATTGAGAGATAGGTTTCATATTTTTCTGTGGTTATTTCCAAGGTAAACTTTGAATTGGTTTAGTAGTGTCTCAATAGATCTTGGGTTATTCATACTTGATGCTAGTCTCTTGGTTATTCGGATTTGAATCCTTATGTTTGTCCTTATAGATGTTTGGTTTCACTATGATTTATTATATATTGTTGTGGTGGTATTGATGAAATTTTAATTTAAATTATGTCTGTTAGATGGAACACATGACCCTTAGGAGAAATCTTATGTGAAATATTCAATTTTCTCATGTGGGATAGAGTTTTGGACAAGTGATACCTATTATAGTGTGGGTTTCTTGGTGTATGATTTCATTATTCTTCATTTATTAGTACCAATGTATTATTGTGTCCTTATTAAATCATGGATTTTTTGGTGGGCATGTGGGATATGGTGATTATGTGTATATTGGAGGATCCAATATCTCAATATCACCACATTGTTTTCATTATATAATTTATTAAATTCTTATAGTTATGGATGATTTTATCAAATTATTTTGGGAGAGATAAGGGGGCATCATAGTGTGATTTAATGAGGTAATTTCAATTTATCTAGTTTGTGGCAAGACCATGACATATAAAACTGTAAATATTTAGGTTTTTAGGAACATTATAAATTCAACACTCACCACAAATTATCTCTAATTTATATATCATCCATAAAAACATAGGTGACTATTGATATATCTTATGATTTCATTATCTATATATTGATTGTATTTAGTTGTTGGCTTTGGGTGATCAACCAAATTATGATCCAACATGAATATATCTTCACTTTATTCTTGGTTACCCAATTGTCCTTATTTTGGAGAGGCTATGATAGTAGTATTGATTTGATATTTTTATTTTTTTAACTTAATCATTATGGTCAAGTGTATTCTTTATCACTGATCCTCGTGTGTTTGGGGGTCTTTTATAGGAGTATCATCATCATCCTATATGGTGGTCATTAATAGCATTGGATTATTTTGGGATTTTATAGTTATCATTATTTATTTATATTCAATTTATTATTTATTGTTTGTTATGGTATATATTAATATATTAAATTAATTAAATTATACAAAATGAAATTTAAATTAAATACATAATTTGTGAGTACCTTATATGATTCAATGATTTTCCTTATGATTGATCACTTCTCTAATGTTATATCTAAGGGTTTTATTTTTTATTTGGTGATATATAATGTATGATGCAATTAAAATATTATAATAATTTATCATAAAAGGATATTCACCGAATGATGGTAATTAAATAGTGTTAGGGAAATATAGAGTTTCTCAAATGATGATTGTGGTGTCCATAAATAATTTATATGAAATTAATGGTTGATTGATGTAATTTTATCTATATTTGGTGAGATTTTCATGTTTTTTATCTTTTTATGTTATTAGATGGTTTTATGATACTTTATATTGTTTATTTATGGAAAGTGGTGAATTTTTTTCATGTGGTGATGGATGGGATATTTTTGGGTTAGAGTTGTGGTGTCAGGGATCATTGTGAAAGAGATGAAGTTATTTTCTAGTAGGGTTGGTGGATGTTTCCATGTGTCATGAGATATTTTATATTTATATGAAATTAATGGATATAGGGTTGTCGTACAGATTCTAGGATGCATGGAATATGGTTTAAAATAATGAATTTTATAATTTTATGTGGGATGATATTAATTAATGATGGTTTGTAGAATGGTTAATAGTTACTGATGGAGTGAATTTTATTATTGAATGGAATATATTAAATATGTATAAATTAATGATAAATTAAATGTGATATTCATAGAAAATGGAAAATTTAGAAATTAAAGTGATGATATGGTTAAATGTGGAATTGAGAATGATGTGGTGATAGTTTTGTATGGATGTATGAGTATAGCTATATTGTAGAGATGTAAATAGTTAATGAGTAATTTTAGTTTTGATGTGGAAGGAATTATTGGTGAGAATAGTTTTTGTTTTAAATTAATATTTATTTAGTAACTCTAGGGTTATATGATATTTATTATATATTCAGGTAATTTCTTATGGACTACCATTATACGTAACATGATTGTACCATCCCATATGGATTTTGGACCCTGGTGTTTTCAAAAAGTAGGTGGTTATAGAGGGAATGGAGGGATAACTATTCATTCATCACTTCTATCACTTTCGTAAATATTATATATTATAAAAGACATAGTTTATGTTGACTAGGATATGATTGAATCATGTTTGTGTGAAAACAGTTTGATGTGTTGTTGATGTTAAAGTTGTTTTGATACATGGTTGAAATTATGAAATTTAAGTGGAGGGAAATTTAATAATTCAATTCATGTTTATAATATCTATAATTAATTTTTTAAGTAAATTGAAATTACATATTGATAGTTGAATATTAAATATATTTTACAAATAAATTTCCATGGGGAATAAAAGGATAATTCCTTTGGAGACTAGATAATCAATTGTCTTATTTTATGAATTATAATAAACATATAACATAATGGAAATAGAATTTTTTAAACTACAACTACTTACCCTACTTGATACTTTCATCATAACCTAGGGAATCAAATATGATTAATGGCTGAGCTCATATGCTAAATATGGGTAAATAGGGAATATATCAACCAATGATTATATTAAATCACATGATATGAATGTAGGTATGATGTAATAAATATAAATTATGATGTTAATACCAAATGTATAATGGATAAAAACATGTTCTATTGAATAAAACATCACTATTTGAAAATACATGAACCATATGAGTGATAAACCATCATAAATCAATCATGAACTATAATTTTATCTCATTAACCTACAGAACCATAATAAGTGAAGAAATCATTTCATACATAATGTATAATATCTAACACCATCAAATAATAATAGATTAAGAATCATAACCTATTTTATATTCCATTATGGATTGGGAATAATCACATATTTCATTGAGTGTCTCAATCAAATCTTCCAATTTCCCATTGAAAAACAAACATGGGAGCTTGTTTCCTATAATTATCTCATGAGATATAAATAATTCCCCTATTAAATGTGGGATATATAGGTTCCACCCATTATATAATCAATAAATTTTATTAAAAAATGATCAAATAAATTCTAACATATCATAACCCCTGAAAAATTAAATGGGTTTCATAAAAATTTCATTATAGCATAACCAGAGAAAGAGAAATGGGTTTCATAATACTTTCATCAATTCACTATATCATTACAAGTGGTAAAGGAATATGTTTCACAAACACATTTTCATAAAATCTATATAAAAATCCATCCAAAGAAATAATAACGATGTTACCATTGGATCATATATTCAATAAATATATGCCATAGTAAATTTTATTCTAATTAAGGAATAAAAATTCCATAAAAATATTATTAGAATATTCTTGAGTAAAATATCCTTTTCATTTGGAATAACTAATTTTAAATCTCTAAAATTACAAAAATATTAATGAAAAATTATATTTGAATATAAACTGAAAAAAACAAAAAATAATTGAAAACAAATTTTCCTGTTCTCTTGGAATAAAATTATGTTCATGTCGTATATGATAAAATGAATATTTCAGTCAATTTTTTTAGAAAATGGAAACAAGTACTTTTTGGACAAATAATAAAACATTACTTTTAAAAAAATTTAAAATTAAATCATGTATAAAAGTTTCTATAAAAATCGTTTTATAATAATTAAAATATCCCATAAATCCTTTTTTAAAATATATAAATGGATGAAAAATGGTTTTTGACCAATTATAAAAATAAATTCAATTTTATTTTAAACATTATCTTGGTATCATTATTTATTAATGGGAAAAAATGAAATAGGAGCATGTATTCTATAGAAATAAATATATGATATCAAAATTCATGTGGTTTTTGTGAGTTATATCATACTATTTCATCATGGAAGCCTAATCATAAATAGTAACGACAAACAATGGGATATTCAAATAAAAACCATTTACACAGTGATAACTATTGTATCATAAGCCCCATAAAATATATAGATTTATATGAATGGGTAAATACCTATAGAATTCATAAAAGTAATCATAGAATACATTCATGTGTAGTATATACATCACCCAAAATAAAAATATAGTGAATATAACTCGTTTTCATAGAGATAATAATGAGAAAAAAATCACATCCCATTAATATTGAATTTATTTATACTCATTTGACCCATATATGTTATAAATATTGTATCAGTTTAAATATATTACATTAAAATATACATATATATATCATAAAATATATTTTTTACTTATTCCCTTTTATTATCATTTTATCAAAAATTTCAAGCTCAGCCAACCCCTGAAAAAATCTCTTCTCCACTTCCCTAGTATCATCCTAGAGGTCCTGGTCTTCTTCAAAGACCATCCTTAGTTCTTTAAGTGGAGGTTAAGAAAAGGCACGTCAAAAAGAGGTAATATCCATTACCGATCTTTTTCAATTTCTTTCTTCTTAAACTTCTTCTTCTGTAGGTGTTTCATTATAAAGTAATAACATCAGTATTTCTTATATACTGATATGTTATTATAAATATGAAACAACTCTAATTAACCTTCTATCCATCATACGGAAAAAGGAAATCACCACGCGTGCGTACGTACGGAATACCGTCTCCACGCCGTGGTGTAATCTATTTTCCGCCACATACTTAATTGGATGGGTATAATGGTGTAATGAGTAACTATATATGATAATTATAAAGTGATATTGATACTAAAATAGTATACATACACTTCAACAGAAGTTCACGATCATGAAAACGATATCATCGCTCGTGCGTACGTACGGACTACCGTCTCCACGACGCGATGAGATTCATTCTCCATGTTAACCATTTAAGAATGATTATAGAGTATATATAAGAAATAATAATGAAATATATGACATTATAAAGCTACTGGATTTATGTATATATGTATGTCATCTACTTACTTCCATTCAAGACAATAAGGAAAGGAAAACAACATTCATGCGTACGTACGGACTACCGTCTCCATGAACGGTGTGTTTCATTTCATTTATCTATCTATTATATATATATACTGAATATATATGATATATAAATCATGTTTTATATTCTGGAAGTAAGTAAATCATGATATAAGTAATAATAATGTCACAAACAACAAGTCCAAACACCTACGATAAATGAAACGATTTTACCCAAAACGCTTCTTTAACATGGAATTTACAAAAGAACGGGTAATATAAAGTCATAAGTGAACCATATATGATATCATAAAAATGAATATGATTCTGTAATAAGTTAATGACATTATTTAAATCATTATACAGGAGTTTCGGACACTTACGAAACAAATTGGACTTAAGGTAAGGGAAAATCTCACAATCTCAATTTTTATCCGAGATTGTTTATACTTTGAAATTTACTGGGGTGTATTTTATCATCCACATCCATGTTTCATCAATATGTAATATTATTTCCATCCACCTACAATTGTTTAAATCCATTTTTACCCTTCGACGAGTTTTTAGTAAAGGATATGAAAGGAATCTTTTGTCGTTTTTCATACGAGGTACTTTTTGACTTTTCTGACAAAAGTACGAGAAGAATGTTTTCTTTTAACTTATACGACATGAATGGATTTTTAAAACATTATTTAAAAGAATCTTCCCTTATAAGTTTTCAAGTTTATTTTTAATCAACTTATTTTAGTTATAATTTTATGACATGTTAAGAAATGAAAAGTGTTTTTGAAGTAGAAAGGATATTTTCCTCAAGAATGGAGTTCAAGTGTTTTATCAAAATTATTTTCCATCTAAGATAATAAAGGGTTCTGTTTTTATACCTATTATTACATTGATTTGATTATGTTGTGATGGAATTATTTTTATGAATTCCTTTATCTTATATGAATTGTTTTATGATGACACAATGTTTAAGAATCCCATTTTTATTACATGGGTTATGCTATGATGTATGGTTTATGATTTTGTGGAACACATAAGAATGTTATCATTATGAGATGGGTGGGACCTATATCTCCCTCCAATGCATTGGGTAAAGATTTTATATCTCATGAGATAGACATGGCTGGAATGGTAGGTTATACCGGTTCAGTGAAACATGACTGAAACGGGGGCGACTCGGTTCAGAAATGGACTTTTTCCACTAAGATAGTCTTGTAAATGTGTCTTGACTAATAAGAAATGATTCTCTATGATTATGTGTATATGACAAAAAGTTTCATGTTTTATGTTTTGATTATTGGGATTACATTTCACTACTATGATTTATCCCATGTTATGAAATTATGATCTATTTTGCAGGTTAAGATTTCCCAAAGATATGTTCTTATGAATATGGTGTGATTGATATTTCTTTTGTTTACCCTTACTGAGCATTTTAGCTCACCCTTTTATGTTTTTTTCCCCAGGATATAAAGAAAGGTTTTAGGTAAGAAAAAAAAGAAAGATCTTTATGGGAGATGTTTAAGATCTTTCACCATGATTAGAAGATTACGTTCCGAGTTTCCAAAGACACTAAACTATTACGGTCCTCATGTGCGTGTGTTTTTGTTATGTACTATGTATTCCGCAAAAGTAATGTAATGTCCATGTACGTTAGGATTAGGGTCTCTACAGTTGGTATCAGAGGAAAGGTTTAGTCAACCTTTGGAAACTAGGATGCAAGATCTTCAGTGAGATCCCTAGAGATATTTCTAAGGTATGTCTAGGGATGTCCCTAAGGTTAAGTATAAATATAGGTTATAGTACTAGAATTACGCTAACGATCATAAAATTAATCCTAAGATGTTAGATATTGAAGGTACTACCCCTTTATTATGTTTTTCCCTAGCATGATTTTTGCCTCTCACACTATTATTTTTGGGTTTTAGACGATGGCTCGAACCGGAAGGAACCATGTTGAACAATGAAATGGACAATGTAATTATTGTCCTCCTGAACAAACGAATGTTATGGGAGATGGAGTTCAAAATCTTATTGCTATACTTACACAAGCTATGAATCATTCTGAACTTCTAAATGAGCAGAGAAGGGAACAATATTCTATTGAGTCCTTCATGAGGCAACGTCCACCTTCTTTCAGTGGGTCTTCCGATCCACTTGTTGCTGAACAATGGATCAGTACCACTGAAAAGTTATTTTCAGTTCATCAATGTTCTGAACATGATAAAGTCATCTTAGCAGTATATCGTTTGGAAGATGAAGCTGATCAATGGTGGAATCTTATCAAGAATACGAGGCCAAGAGATGAAATTTGAGTCAATGGAATGGGATGAGTTCAAGAACTTGTTTTTCAGAAAGTACTTCCCTCGTATTTTTCGAACAAAGATGGAAAAGTAATTTCTTGTGCTGAAGTAGAAGGATGATGAATCTGTTGGTATATACGAAGAGAATTTTACAAGACATGCAAGGTATGAATCTGGCATTATCATCCAACCTGAAAGTAAAGTTGATCGATTTTTCAGTGGCTTAAAACCAAGTCTTTGAAGGGCATTAGCTATAAGAGACTTCAGTAGCTATGAAGAAATTGTGCATTGTGCTATCAAGGTAGAAATGGAAGTTGGTGTTACATATCCATCTCATGGTTTTGACAAGAAACGAAAGATGGAGTTCGAGGAGAAATCTCAGAATAATGGTGAAAAGAATATGAATGTTTCCTTATGCACAAAGTGTGGAAAAAATCATGGTGGAGATTGTCTTAAAGGGACTAGAAAATGTTTTAAGTGTGGAAAAGAAGGTAATCGAGCAGCTGAGTGTCGAAGTAATGGAAAAAGGGTTTTTAATGATGTGAATAAATCAAACACTGCAAAGAATGCACCACCAACACTTCAATGCTTCAAGTGCAAGGAAATGGGGCATTATGCTAATAAATGCCCTAATCCAAGGGTTAGTGATGATCGACATGAGCAACCGCTTAAGGCAAAGGACAAAGGGAAGTCACATGCGATCACTATTGGCGATGTTGAATATGACAACGATGTGGTGGAATGATTAAGTGTTTATGTAATGGGATTCCAAAATAATGTTGTATCATGGAGTATTGGAATATTTATGTATTGGTCTAATGTGGTATTCAAAGTGATTGAGATATTTTTGGAAATATGATGATATGCGCATAATGAAGGGAAAACGAGAAAATGAAATGTTTAACAGTATTCATGAGCTCCCGATTGATATAAGGACTAAGTGATTTCATGGTTTGAGTATATAGAATTTTGAGGATTTTGGTATATTGAAAGTGTTAACTTTTAACTGCATTCATTTTTTCACTATGTTTCAATGAGTATTCATTTTTTCAAGAGAATACATGATTAAGGTATTCACATGAATGGAATGTGACGAACAAGATATATGAGGGATAAATGATGTCATTCACGTGATAATTTTCTATATACTATGAGCTTGGACCGAAGTATTTTAGATAATCCTAAAGATTGGAATGGATTATGTTGGACATAATTTAGTATTGTTTAAGGATAAAACTTTTTTTGATATTGTTGATGGGATGTAATAATAATGTAGTTTTAGAAAAAGGAAAACCTGCAGGATGTGCGACAACCCATCCCGTCGGCCAAGGCTGTGGGAATCGAACCCACAACTAAAGTGAGACGGGCCTTTATCGCATACCACTGGCCTACAGAAAGTCCCTGGTTAGTAGAAACTAGTTTTATTTTATTATGCGGTATGATATATGAAGTATAAGTTCATTTTTGGAATCGTATATGATTAACCTCACCAAAGATGGACTTATGTATATTTGATAACTATTGATAAACTTTTGTTTAAAACAGATGGAATGACCCATCATTCTATCACATGATCTGTTAACACTTCACGAATAACAAATTCAACTTTAATAGATGAAGTGGAAATTGTTCAAAGCACGAACAACAGTGAAATTGTACCAAAATCAAGTAAGTATTTCTTCTAATTCAAAATTTGCATCTTTAGGGAAATGATATTGAAAACCAAAAATTTTGTCCTAGTGATCCTATATCTGATGAATCCGATGGTACCCTAGATCATCACAAATATATGGCTTTGCGATTGTTGGCTTTTTTATAGCCATGTTCTCTACTACTCTCCATCAGAACTTGATGGTTAGATTTTTCTTCCATATCCATATTTTCACCTATGTTCTCCTACGTGGAAACCCAGTGATGAGTTAATTTGGGCAACCGTTACATTTCATACGTTAGTTTTTAAAGCCATATTTTGGTATTCCTTTTTACGATGTGGGTTTCTATTAAACAAACTTTTGAGTAGTAAACCATTTATAACCCCGACGAATTTTGAGGGAGAAATTCATTTTAAGGGGGGTAGAATGTAACACCCCGAGGTTTTATGAAAAATATTATTTTAATTTTATTAATTTCTTCTGTTGTATTTCACACCAAGATTACCTTGCGCTATACGCAACACCGTATTAGCTTGCAGTATACGCAACACTATTCTTGGATCGTGCTACACACAATTTTGATAATAGTTATTCTACTCAACATTGAGTATATTTATATATATTCAATGTATAAATGAAATATGGTTAGATTCTATTATAAGAAACAACGAAGGATTCTTTCACAACACGCAACCCTGACTTGGCTTGCATTACACGCAATCACGACCTTCCTCGATAGCATGTGTTGTACGCAATACCGGGTTTTAATAAACAATGATATATTATTATAATATTGTCATGAACTAGCCATTATGAATAGAATTAACTAAAATTTGAATTTTATAACATTATTATTCATCTTACATATTTTCTATAACATGGTATTTGAACAAAATAAATTTTTCGGGTAAAATAAGTATTTTTCAAAAAATGCAGTTTTGCCGCCTTTTAATGGCGCACCCACTTTAAGTCTAGTTTTTGACATGTTTATATGTTTAATTTGACAAAATAAAATTCTTTTTTTGAATCAGGATATAAAAATTTACATTAGATAAAGTTTTGATATTTTTCCGATAACTTTCATATTTTAATGAATAGTAAAACCACGCTATATTTTAATTAAAAACAACTTTTTTCATCGTAATATAATATGTGGTTAAATTATAATATTTAATGGTTTAAAAGTATAAATAGAATATATTTTTACCATTTAATATAATGTATGTCATTAGCGTTGATTTTACATTGAATTCGTACGTTAAAAGAATTCAATCTTTTGCAATGTTTTAAAGAAAAACCCGTTTTCTTTCGACAACGGGATTAATTTTAATTTAATTTTTGCATCTTTTGTGTATTGAATTTGGAAAAATGGATTCCATATTTGGAATCAGTGGGTCCAAATTATGTTAATAAGCTACTTTTTATTTTTGGGCATTGTGAATAGTAACTACGGTAAATTTTATTTACTATAGTTAAAGGTAGGTCAGGTAATTAAGGGTAAATATAAGATTATAAAATTATCCTAAAACTTGGAAAAATAATATTGGATGGCTAAAAGTAGACCCATATAACCTAAGTGTCGGATTAGATTCATTTTATGGACTTTTTTCCATGAAAATAATTTAATTATTATTAAAACCAAAGAATGTGACAACATGTCACTTTCTTAAATCCTATAAGTATAATAATTTTAATTTATTGATAAACTTCATGAATCTTCAAAAATGAATAGTATACAGAAATCTAATACAATTATCTACATCATAGAAATTTATTTAGAATTTTTAGGGATTAAATAATTATCATTTATTATGACACAATGATGATGCAGTAATTGTCTTATTAATGAAATATTGACATAATTGATGTTATAAATGACCAAATAAATGTAATTTGAGACTTTTATGACTTACATTAATTTTATAGGTTAATATGACATGTTATTGTTGATATAAGTAACTTTGTTCGAACTTATCATTCGGTTATAAATTTCATAAAAATCATGTACCAAATAGTGTCAAAATTGACATAAATGAGTTTTTAAAACAAATATTATATTATTAATTGTTATATAATTCCTAAAAATCTAAGGTTCGTCCAAATTACTTAGATAAGGATATATATATTAATAATAAACAACTTGGAGTTCTTTTGGCTTGATATAGTAAGTTTATTAACCTTATAGTGTAAGAAAACAAGAAGACATGGTAAAAGTTAAATTATCTAACTTAAAGTTTAATCTAAATGATAAGGTTAAAATTGATACCTAAACTTGTCTAAGTTCTATTGGATGAGATGCTTTCGACCCATCCCCACCTTAGCTTCGAAATATATCAATTTGGAGCTATTTAAAACCGAACTTGACTTTATAATAAAATATTATTTTTAGTTTTCCCAAAGGTTCCCCTCTCCTCCCTTATAAAAGGGCACCTCCTCCCTCTCCTCCTCACAACAATTTTAGAATTCAAGCTCAGCCAAACCCTGCCAAAATCTCTTCTCCACTTCCCTAGTATCATACTAGAGGTCCTAGTCATCTTCAAAGACCATCCTTAGTTCTTTAAGTGGAGGTTAAGAAAAGGCGCGTCGAAAAGAGGTAATATCCATTACCGATCTTTTTCAATTTCTTTCTTCTTAAACTTCTTCTTCTTTAGTTGTTTCATGATAAAGTAATAAAATCAATATTTATTATATACTGATATGTTATTATAAATATTAAACAACTCTAATTAACCTTCTATCCATCTTACAGAAAAAGGAAATCACCGCGCGTGCGTACGTACGAAATACCGTCTCTACCCCGTAGTGTAATCTATTTTCCACCACCACCTTAATTGGATGGGTATAATGGTGTAATTAGTAACTATACTTTATTATTATAAAGTGATATTGATACTGAAATAGTATAAATACACTTCAACACAATTTCACGATCATGAGAATGATATCATCGCTCGTGCGTACGTACGGACTACCGTCTCCACGACGCGATGAGATTCATTCTCCATGTTAACCATTTAAGAATGATTATAAAGTATATATAAGAAATAATAATGAAATATATGACATTATAAAGCTACTGGATTTATGTATATATGTATGTCATCTACTTACTTCCATTCAATACAATAAGGAATGGAAAACAGCGTTCATGCGTACGTACAGACTACCATCTCCATGAACGGTGTGTTTCATTTCATTTATCTATCTATTATATATATATATATATACTGAATATATATGATATATAAATCATTTTTTATATTCTGTAAGTAATTAAATCATGATATAAGTAATAATAATGTCAAGAAAAACAAGTCCAAACACCTATGATAAATGAAATGATTTTACCCAAAATGCTTCTTTAACATGGAATTTACAAAAGAACGGGTAATATAAAGTCATAAGTGAACCATATATGATATCATAACAATTAATATGATTCTGTAATAAGTTAATGAAATTATCTAAATCATTATACAGGAGGTTCGGACACTTATGAAGAAAATCAGACTTAATGTAAGGGAAAATCTCGCAATCTCAATTTTTATCCGAGATTGTTTATACTTTGAAATTTACTGGGGTGTATTTTTTCATCCACATCCATGTTTCATCAATATTTAATATTATTTCCATCCACCTAAAATTGTTTAAATCCATTTTTACCCTTCAGCGAGATTTTAGTAAAGGATATGAATGGAATCTTTTGTCGTTTTTCGTACGAGGTACTTTTTGACTTTTCCGACAAAAGTACGAGAAGAATGTTTTATTTTTACTTATACGAAATGAATGGATTTTTAAAACATTATTTCCAAGAAGCTTCCCTTATAATTTTTCAAGTTTATTTTTAATCAACTTCTTTTAGATATAATTTCATGACATGTTAAGAAATGAAAAGTGTTTTTGAAGTAGAAAGGATATTTTCCTCAAGAATGGAGTTCAAGTGTTTTATCAAAATTATTTTCCATCTAAGATAATAAAGGGTTATATTTTTATACCTATTATTACATAGATTTGATTATGTTGTGATGGAATTATTTTTATGAATTCCTTTATCTTATATGAATTGTTTTATGATGTCACAATGTTTATGAATCCCATTTTTATTACATGGGTTATGCTATGATGTATGGTTTATGATTTTGTGGCACACATAAGAATGGTATCATTATGAGATGGGTGGGACCTATATCTCCCTCCAATACATTGGGTAAAGATTTTATATCTCATGAGATAGACATGGCTGGAATGGTATGTTATACCGGTTCAGTGAAATAGGACTAAAACGTGGATGACTCGGTTCAGAGATGGACTTTGTCCAATAATATAGTCTTGGCAATGAGTCTTGACTAATAAGAAATGGTTCTCTATGATTATGTGTGTATGCCACAATGTTTCATGTTTTACGTTATGATTATTGGGATTACATTTCACTACTATTATTTATCCCATGTTATGAAATTATGATCTCTTTTGCAGGTTAATTTTTCCAAAAGATATGTTCTTATGAATATGGTGTGATTGATATTTCTTTTGTTTTCCCTTACTGAGCATTTGAGCTCACCCTTTTATGTTTTTTCCCCAGGATATAAAGAAAGGTTTTAGGTAAGAAAAAAAGGAAGATCTTTATGGGAGATGTTGAAGATCTTTCACCATGATTAAAAGATTATGTTAAGAGTTTTCAAAGACACTAAACTATTACGGTCCTCGTGTGCGTGTGTTTTTGTTATGTACTAAGTATTCCACAAAAGTAATGTAATGTCCATGTACGTCAGGATTCAGGTCTCTACAATATGTGTTATTATAATTCAAGAAAAATAAAAATATTAAGAATAATAAATAAATATATATATGTTTTATCCGTAATTATTACCTTTTTGGAGAGGTGGGGATGGAAAATGAGTTACATATGTTCATGAGGCGTTATTCCACCGTACACTTGATCAATGCATTCATTTCCCATTGAAGGTAATGTGAAATATATATAGGTTATTAAATTAAAATTAAAATATATATGTATATAAAATATAATGGTTTTATTATATTAACATAATTAGAAAGAATTTTAAGATGTGGAAGAAGATATAAAATATAAACTTGTGGTTGAGAATGATACGTTTTCTTCAAATTACCGAATGGTTTTACCCCAAAATCATTCACATAAAAGGATAATGATAAAAATAGTGAATCAATGATATAATAAGGGAAATAAATAAAGGATTTGAGAATTAATTTTATAATATAATATTATTTAAAAGTGTTAATTGGATAATATAGGGTGTTCCCTTTTATAAGAGGGGAAGAGGACACACTTGTAATTTTTATTTAAAATAAAGTGAACAAACATTTTTCATGTTTCACATGGCTCAAAAATGGATCATTCATGAAAATTCTTTGTGACATGATTTAAATATTAATATCGAATGGTAGTTTAACCCCACTTTAGGTCATTTAACTCAGTTTAATTTTTGTTTACCCCATGATAAACCATTTTAACCTTAACAGGGATAATTAATATTTACTGTTTGTACAATTCATTTTCAATAAAAATTGTGTTAAACATTTATTAAATATTAATTATATTGATCCAAAATATGTAATCTATTTTTTAAAATTAAATTCATATAATTTTAAATATTTAATTTAATATTAAAACTACTTTAGTGAAAAAATGATAATTTCCAAAGAGAAATTTTTCTAAGGTATAGAAATATTTAATGTCAAATGTAATTGGGAATTATATAATAGTGAACTAAATTTGATAAATAACAAGAAAGTTAAAATAATTTAACATTTAATTTTTTAATAAAATATGTATGTTTGTATATTTAGAAATTAAATATGAATTTTTAATAGAAATGAGTGTTTTTCAAATGAGGTTTTGAATTATTGAAACATAATTCAGTTTCTAAATCCTTTTGAAGACTTCCCTAGAACAATGAGTTTAACCCAAAATCCTGATAAAATACAATATAATGTGGTACTATATATAACCTCACATCATCTTGAATATATAAACTAGAAATATGATGTGGAGAAAAATCATATTTGATGGTCATGTAGTGCACTTACTTTGTAATGTGATCAACTACAACCCATAAAATATTTTCATCTATAGACATATTTTTGGATTAAAATGAAAAAATTCATGATGATATTATCCCTTTTTCATTCCAGTATGGGTAATGGTTAAAATAATCCCTAATAATTTTGTCTCTCATCATTAACATGCATACACACCATGCATAGAGTTACAAACATTGTGATATCTCTCTTAATTCAATCTAACCATAAATTATCTTTCACATCCCATACATTTTTCTAAATCTAGGTGTTGTAGATAATGAAGAAAAATGTTCTTCTTTTAATAATTAAATATCTAAATAAGTTAGGAAAATAACATATATATAGTTCCTAAAAATATTGTTCCCTAACAATTATGATTAAAAAATAAGAAATTTCTCACCTTATTCTATATATTTAAATATTCCTTCTATGCCGCTTTAATAATAACTTGTATAGATGGTTGAACTATCATTTGAGAAAGATAATATCTCTCCCCATAAATTAGTATTTCTAGACATCTCATTTGTAAATACAAAATTATTGGATATTTTTTATCCTTATAATTTATATATTGGAATGATCCCTTTGACTGAAACAATCTACCACCATGTTTCCTTTCATGGGGAGGAAATGTATTAACAATACATATTAAATAATCAGCTATATCAATATCATATGCTGAATTTTATACTCCATATATGTTACTAGATACTTTAAACATTTTGGATCAACATATATATCCAACTTTTATCTATAAATATAATTTATCTATATATTTCGTGAAAATAAAACCACAATATACTCAAAAAAAATGAGTTTGGTAATTTTGTTGATGAACCTTAAATTATCATGAGATATAAGCAATAACCAGGACATTTTATATGAGAATATATCCCAACACATCAAGGATTCATCAAAATTGATCCATAATCTTTCTCTACTGATGGGTAATGTATGAATATGAACAGTAACTAATTTTCTCAATAATTACCCAAAATTAAACACACATGAATCTGTCTAGAAGAACTCATCACACATAAAAGTTAACTTAGTGAGTTTATTGAACATATGGGATAAATTTTATAAAAAAATTCAACAATATCCGTGCAATCCATGAACACTAAATATCACATTCACAGTGGTTAGTCAGGGACAACATTTAATAGCTTGTGACTTTGATGTATCCATTGATATACCATTTCTTGACCTTATATGAAAAAATATATAATATTTTTGTAGAATAAATCCACACTATGTAAATATTTCATAAAATTTATCAATACATATGTTCATCAATACTATTTTCATGTTATCTTTATTCTCTTCCTTTCCCTTCGAATAAATAAGAATATTGTTTATAAAGACTACTACAAACTGATCAATGTAATACGTAAGGAAACTACTCCTTAAATACATTAACAATGAATAGGAATAAGTAAGACCAAATGAAATCACTATATAACTATATTGTACAGATATTGTATGAAATAAAATAATGGATATATCTTCATTCTTTTCACTCAATTGATTATATCCAAAAAATGATTAATCCTGAAAAATTATTTACCTTTGCTTAGTTGATCAAACAAGTCAATAATATGGTCTAGAGAACACATTTTATTGATTATGTTGTCATCTAGTTCATTGTAATAAATGATGAACAATATTAGTATATATTTACACATAAAAACTAGAATAGGTTTACAACCAGGATACACTCTTAGATGAATGAATTCCATATCAAGTTTTTTTTTGATATTTATCCACCTATTCTTGAAACTCAATATTTGGAATTATAATGGGAGAATTTGATATAGATGTAGAACCAGGTAAGATTGATATTGAGAACTCAACATCATGATTCAATGAAACATTTAAAAATTGTTTGGAAAATACATGAAAAATCTCATTCAATATGTACATCATAGATGTTGAGTTTCATGCCAACAATCTAAGATAAATTCCCATTTTGAATAGGAATGAAAACTAATACAAGGGTGTTTATTAACATCATAAGATCATATTTTTAATTGAAATGAAGGATAATCGATTTTTGTAATATCAAATTGCACTTCCCTTCCATGGAAATTGGTGTAGTATTTTATGATGAATGAAAACTAATTCATAAGATAACATCAAAATCTACCAGAGGAAGAATAAAAATATTTTCAAGAAACAATTTACCCAAAACATCAACCTAGTAATAATTATAGGCATGATATGTGATTCTCATACTATTAGAAATTTTCACATCTAATTCATCATCTAATAATTTAGGTGGTATTTTTATACCCTTATAAAATTGTAGATATATAAATGAGTTGGTAGACCAATAATCAAATAAGATAAAAACTATTCTAGATTTGATGGTATATACACTTTCCACTTTGTTGTTATCATAACCTTCAATGAAAATAATTATCCCATGATATTTACATTTTCCATTATATTGATAGGTTCTTTATGTCTATCATCGCCATTAGCATTCTAATGTGAGTAGTAGTTAGCATAAGGACAATACATAGTGAATTTGATTCATAGAAATGTGGGTGGTGAATTAGTAGGTATCCTCTTCTCTTCCATAATATTAACTATACCATTCATTGAATTTTTACATTCATAGACATTATGAACCTCACATCACCATTTTATTTACATCTTAGTTACATTCAAGAATCTCTAACAAAACCCTTGGAATTTTCGGAATGTCTAGTTTTCATTTCCACCATTATTTCCCATATAATTATTTATTCATGTCAAATACAGTAAACGTTCCTAATTATATTTGGAGTGTTTTTTTTATCCAACTAAATAGTTGTCAAGATTAATTTGAGGTTGGTTGATAATACAATAAGTTTATCTAATATTCCATGTAATTTATTTAGAGGAACTAGTACACTATTCATCCATTTGATTCAGCTCATTAATGTTATTCTATATATTTGGTTAAAGAAGAGGAGGAAAGAACTTATTCAAAAATAACCTCATAAAATCATCCCACTCTATAGATATTGTTTCTTCATAGTGATTCACGTTCTTGATAAGTGTAAACGAGTAATCTGTTTCACCTACATAACGATTAATAGTCAGAATGACTTCCCCATACGACGAACACTGATGAATGGAAATTATATTTTCAGTCATACTCTTCCATTACCCGGAAACTTTTGAATCAGTGGAACCTATAAAATAAAGTTGTTGTTTTCTCATGAAACAATGGACCAATTTTTTTTCTCCATTTCATGGTTTTATGTTTTTCAAGATTCATATCATGATATTGTTGTGGGAGAATGTAAAATAGATATATAATTCCTACTAACATAACATTTTTTTATCATAGGAAGGAAATATTTTCATTATCTATCGCATTATTCATTATCATTTCTTCTTCAATTTCAGTTGATTGACAATAACAAAAAATCATCATGTTATAATAAATAATCATTTTGGGAAACCAAATAATGTATAATGAAAAGTAATTTATTAGATGAAAAAAGTCATTAAAAATAATTTTCAATATATGAAACATTTGTTTCATCCTAGTTAATTTTTAGTCATCTATTAAAATCCTTCATGATGGTTCATATGTAGTTTGTGAACATTTAATGCATATCCCATGCAGGTTCCAAATATGGTGTGTAGCATGAAATATTTTCATTCTATGGGTGATGATCATTTCTAGCTCAATTGAGCCTTCTCAGAGATATTACACCTTGGTACACCTGTTCCAAAGTCACAAACACAAGTATTGCCTATAAATGGATTAAATTTCATCAAAACCACTTCTTCTACAATTCACAAAAATTCAAAGACACTTTCCTATAAAATTATTTTTCCTTAAAATTATCTTTATACATTTACTTAGGGATCACACTAAATGATTCCTATTCTTGTTTATAATGTTTATCAAAAAAATTCATTGATTCCAATTATAATGAAATTTAATTTTCAAATATTGAAATTATATCCTGATTGATGATTATTCAATATATTTCACAAATACATGATCAAGGATCGTAGATGTTTAGTGTGTTTAGAGAACATATACACAATCATGTAATTTAATGGAATATATTCAAAAACACTAATAGATCTTCCCATTTAACTCAATTCATATACATATCCTAAATAAAACATTATTCATAACTAGGGAAGATGATACATAAGAAGTGGAGAGTTTAGATTATTAGTAAGGGTAAATATTGATGATATCAATAGATGATCATATTAAAGAATAAGATAAGAATAAGGGTTTGATATTTTGTATATAACATAAAATTTCACACATGACTTATCATGGATATAATACATGAGACATGGATTAAATTATCATCATTTAAAAATTCATGAACTAGAAGAGTGAAAAATTTTCATAAATCAATAATGAACTGTATGTTCGTTCCATATAACTATTTAATCATTCTATGTATAGAAATATATTAATATATTAATTTTAACATCTATTACCATTTAATAAAAATAGATATATAATAAATACTAATTTTTTAATTTCATAATAGACTAAACACGATCACTTGTTTCCCATAGAGGATAATGCACCTCATCTTATTTCCCCTAGAGGGTCACGAATATCAGATAGTTTCCCATCATTATCTCATTTAATATAAATCATTAACAATTGAATTTTAGGGGTATATGCGTCACAACCATTATATAATCCTTACATTTGTGTGCTACAATATCATAAAAGAATCATCATATCATAACAAATTAAAAATGAAATTGGTTTCATAGATATTTCTTCATATTATAACCTAAGATAAATAAACAGATTCATAAACATTTCCACAAGTCCCCATATCATATCCTATTGACAAGGAATGGGGTTCAAAAAAAACTAATCATCATAATCATACTAATAAATCATACAAATAATGAATAATTAAAGAATTATTAAATCATCTATCCAATAAAACAAAATAAACAATCATGGTTATTTTCATAGATTAATATAATTATCATAAAATATCATTAAAACATTCATGAAGAAAATATACCTTTCATTTAAAATCACTTATATAAATTCATAAAATTTCAAAAATACAAGGAAAATAATTTATTTTAAAATTACCTTGAAAAGATGTTATGTTTGATTAAGATATTTGATTTTTCCAAATGATAGAAAATTTTGCTTATGTAGTACATGATAAAATGAATATTCCTTTTAGATTATCGATAAATGTTCAAAAGAGAATAGTTTATAAAACAAGAAGAATATTCCTTTTAAACCATTTAAAAAAATAAAAATTAGGTAAAAATGTATTAAAAAATAACTGGAAGATAATAAAAATATTCAAAGAATAATTTTTAAGAAACATTAAGATGGGAGAAATATCTGTTTGGCCGATTATGGAAATAATGTAAATTTTTCATAATAACATTCTCATGGAATCATTAGTTTTTAAAGAATGAAAATTAATTTTGAACACGTATTATTTATAAATTACTAGTTGATAATAAATTTAATGTTTTTTAGAGATAGATCATCATATTTAATCATCATATTCATAATCATAAGAAATTTTGTTGAATAATGGGATTGAAACATTATAACATTAATAACATTGGAAATAATTTAATCATATTACCCGAAAAAAATATATTTATATTGATATGTAAATACATATTAAATACATAATAATAATTATAAATGATATTTTTGGGTAGTATAGGAACCACACAATAGAAACAAATAATTAATATAACTTGAGTCTCGTAATGAAAATGGTGATGCATAAACCCCTTATGTTATATATTGACATTATCTATACTCATTAAATCCTAGTAATAAATTAATATATGATAACATAAAATGAAAAAAAGAACCAAAATCATATATATAATAACATATATTATTTACTTCTTTCCATTTTTTACCCTTTTATTAAAAATTATTATTCAAAATCCTGTTTCAGGTAATAATTGCATTAAATTTCATGTTTGTTTTGGTTTGGTATTTTTAGTAATTACACTTTGATCATGGTTCTATCATAATTATAAAAATAAAAATTTAATATATATAATATATATTCATAATATATCCATTTTAAATGGTCAATTTATTTTAAATATCGAACATGAATTATAGTAACCCTAGAGGCGGTAGACCATATATTTACAAGAATGTTGTTACCATTTTATTTAAGAATGGAATGAAAAGAATGTAAATAATATATTACCTTTATATTGTAATTGTTATGTAATTTAGATAAAATATATTAAATTAATATATTATTATATCCTTCCATGTAATATGTAAGAAAAAAATTAATCAAATCACTTTGTGAGGTTGTAGTCCATCATACGCCCAAGTGACATTGTCATATTCCGATGAATTGTATAGTATGATGTTATTTGTTGTATTATAATTATATAAATATAATTAGGTTTTTTATTTCAAATATATATGTTATATCAATCACTATATACATTCATGATAGGTTGTAATGTGGAATAAATTACATCAGATCAGGAGGCTGTAGTTCGCCACTCGTAAAATCGACGTTTTCATTTCCCATTTGATATAATATGATGTAGATTTAGGTTAGGGAATTAATATAATAAAATATTAGAAATTTTGAGAATTTTTTGTATTATATCATCAAATTTTAACATGAATTTATACTGAGCTAAGAAGAAACATGATTAAAATTCTCAGTTCATAATGTTACCACTTATTCGAATAACCTCCATAGGTTTAGAGAAAATCCTTCCCACCTTTCTGTTCTCATCAAAAAATCCCCCTTGGATGCGATGACAGAATTAAGAAATGAATTTGGAACATTATTTTATGATACAAAAAGTTTTATAAGATTTAATTAGAGAATATATGTGGTTTCTTTTTTGTATGGTGTGGTGAGAACACACAAGGAATTTTTTAAAAGAAAAAAATGAACCCATGTTTTTCAATTGAAAAAATATCCAAAATAGATATTTATCAAAACTATTGTTATCTATAATATTAATAATTCCCTAAAATGTTATTTTGATAATTATTAAGGACATATTACGCCTTATAGTCATAGTATTTCCCCTAATAAACTTGTTTTAACATTAACTCTAGTAATTAAATTTTGTTATTTTTACTATTCCTTTTGACATAAAATTAATTTTGCCTCATTATATATTAAATTTATTATGATTAAAAATATAGAATCTATTTTTTACATTAATTCATATAAGTGTTAAAATTTAATTTCAAATTAAACCCAAAAGTTCGAAGAAAATACTATTTTTAAATGATTACCCATTTATATGTATGTAATGGTTTAACAAAAAAAATAATTTTTTTTTAAAAAAATGTCATAAATTTTATAAAATATTGATTAATTAAAATAAATTCTAATTTAGTTTTTTAATTATTAATATTATAATTTTTTAGAAAAAAATGTTGTTTTTAATAGAAATCAGTATTTTCACACTTCACTAAAAATGATTTATTATATGAAACATCTACAAAATTCACTGTAAGGAGTTACTGAATTATTACGTCCAAATATGATCTAAGTTCTTTAAAATAATAATACCATATGTGTTCAATGTTTTTTGTTTAAAAAGATGACAAAAATAATTTTTTTGAGAAAAATATATTTTTCAGGTGTATGAAGGAATTACTAAAAATTTAGTACTTATTAATAAAAATATATTATTTATCTGAATACTTTTTAATTTTTTTAAAATGAAGTTATTCTGATTAGTACCATTAAATAAAGTTTCTAACTTATAATCTTTAGTAATAATAGTAATTTAATATATTTATGTGTTAAAACTCAATGTTGTGGGAAACAAAATATATTGTAGAAATTATATTTCTTAGAAGAATGATTCACAAAAACTCATGTTGTTATAACACTCTTATATGATGAGTTTTTTATGGGTGGTTTTAGTACAGTTTTTTTTAATTATGATGATATATCTTGATAGTGGATATGTGATGATCATGAAGATGCAACTTTGAAATGTGGTATTTTATTGTTATTTTGGATATGATGTCCGGTTCTAATATTTTTAAAGGGATATAAACACCCCAAACTTCTTTCATTATGATTTTAATTTGAAAAACATTTGTTGATTTGTTTTTGGGTTACCTTACTCATATATATTATTTTATTGTTATATAATAATAGTTGGATTACATATTAGTTGTGTTTTCCTTGGTGCATTTATGTGATATGTTACCCGATAGAGGATATTTTTTTTCCAATTATGTGCCCACAAATTCAATATTGTGTTTCTTCCAAAATTTCATGAATGAACATAAGAAGGGTCATTTTGGGTATACATTCATTATCATCACTATATATATAAATCCATTATATAGGTTTCTAAGAAGGAGTTGGTGACTACGATACAAATTTCTTTTTCAAGGCTTAGAGTTGATTATAGAGTCACCCGCATATTAGTTTATATTTTTTATATACATTGTAGTTTAATTTTTTTGGAAATTTAAAATCATTACATGATATTGGTTTTATTATATATTATAGATGTTATTTTTCTTCATATTTATATGTTTATAGTAAAATTAGTTTATTTCCTCCCATATATGTTTTATTATATACTTGGTTAAATTATCCAATCCATCATTAATTCAATATAGGCTTCAAGGATCATACAGTCCTCACTATTGGTCATATAGGTGTTTCATGATTTTTTTGATATATGTATTGTACTATTTGATGTAGGGATGATATTTCTGATGGTTTCTAGTTAGAAAATATCCTGTAATGAGTTTTCATGTTAGTTAAAAAAAATATAATCCTAAATTATTGTGTGATATAGCCTAGGAGGTCATCTTGGAAACTAGAAATTATAGACCCCAGTTAATTGATGTAGGGGAATTAAGCTTACTGAATATACATGGAAAGGAAATGCTTATTGTGGATTTTAGAAGATGTATATGTATATGAATAATATATTTTCTCTAATTATAGATGAATTATTATGTTTTTAGGGATGTATAAAAAAATTTAATTAAATGATATTTAAAAATTTGATGGTATGGGTTTTATAGGATTCTATTTCATCTTGAAGAGATAGTTTTTGGTTATAGTCCATGTTTTTACCATATTGGTATTTTTTAGAATGTTAATCTAGTTAATAATAAGAGGATTTAATAGAATATGGAAGGGGAGCCATAAAGTATGACGTCAGATATGTTCAAGTACTAGAGTTCACTACATTATAGAGAGAATGTATATGGTTTAGGGAGGGAGTGCTTGTTATGGGTTTGGAGATAATATTTTGTTTGATACATTGTGGGAAATATAATTGGGTCACATTATCTATTTTTCATGTGATAATATTTTTGAATTTTTTTTGGTTTATTGTTCTAAGAGAGAATGAGGAGTGGCCGATTTCATGTGATTATTTCTATTGTGAGTTCCATTACTAGTTTATTTCATTTTTGATAACTTTGGATTAGTGGAACGTGTTTCTTTCCCTACATTATGTGTATATAAGTGCACAAGAGCATTATAATAGATTAAATGAGCCTCTATACTAGTCCCATGACATGATTCTATATAATTATCATATATAACAACATTTTTAAAGTATCCTATATACATCTATTCAAAATCCAGTTACCCATTTGGGTTTCAAACATAAGTAATGTTGTTTTTAGAGACATAGAAGATTGATTAGATAAATTTATAGTTAGTGTTTCCTTAATAGAGGATTCATTATAATATCCTAAAAGGAATTTCTACTAATATATTATCTTAGATGTTGGTGAAGTCAATAATTTGACAGACATGGAGTCACTAATATAGTCTTTTTGTCTCATCTCTTAATTGGGAATTTCATATTCCTGCATTTAGAGAACCATTTTAGTTTTCCCGTAGAGGTCATAATCTTTATCATTTACAGTACCTAACCATTTCCAACGTCCTATGTGGTATAGGTTGTCAGTAATTAGTTCATCTTCTGTAGTAGTTACCATAGGGGACAACTGAACAACCTGATCCTCAAGAATTAATTCATCCAATGGGAGATATAGTTATCGGAGTACATATTTGTTATTTCCACCTTAGTCTATAGGGGTAATAAGAAACATTTATTTGCTTGGATATTGGGACAAAATAGTGTATGAACTGGGAATGAGGAGTATATTATAACCTAAAATTTAGTTTTAAATGGTCTAGGGATCGTTTAGGGTACAATATACTTATCTTCTTTAATTGTTAAGATGATATTTGTCTTTTCACACCAAAAGAATTTTGGTTTAATGTACTTGGTAGTGTCTCATGGGAATCAATGTTTTAGGGATTCTATTTCCCTAGGTGATCACTATAATAGTTGGAGGTTAGACCTGTTTTTTCAATGTGTGTTTGGGTTATGAGGTGATGATTGTCAAACATCATTTGTTTGGTGTATTTATTCTTATAAAGGAAAAAATAATAATATTCCATTCATATAATAGGTTATTTTTTTTATAAGGGTGTTGTGTTTGATTTATTCTAAAGGTGAGTTGGGTTTTATGATGTTTAATTCTAGTATGTATTGTTCATTAAATAGAGGGACCATTAGATTGGTCATAAGAATTCGAATCCTCTTTTTCTATGCTTTTATGGTTGTTACTAGGTTTGGTTGAGGAATGTGTGGTTTTATTTTCTAGAGATATAAGGGAATTTCTAGATTGGTTCTCTAAGGACGTTCTATAGATATCCCATTTTTGTGATATTGAGTTTTGGATAATTTTTTAGTCTAGTGCCTCAACAATTTTCAGGGAATGTTATTGGGTATACCTTTTTAATTATGGGAGTTGAATATTTGAATAAATTATTACATATAAATGAGTATAATTCAACATAGTGAGTAATTATGGGGTGACCTCGGGTTTCATTCCATTATTTACATAATTAGTTTGAGGATGAAAAAATAATATTAATGACCAAAAAAGTTTTTGGTTAATAAATATTATCCCATCCGAGGAATTGATAATTGTTTTGAAGTGTTAAATGGTAAAAATAAATATTCAATGATAAATATTTAGTATAGGTTTCATTAGATGATTGTGATGTTGGGGGATATTATAATAAATACTTTAAAGGGTCATAATGGGAGATTTTAATTCATAACGATAATGTTAAGTTCTATAAATTAATCATATATTTCCATGGGACACATGAACTATATATTTCATCAGTTCTTTGATCATTTCATTGTAGTGTTCATCGATGAAATTCCCATGTTCCCAGAATAATATTAGGACAACATTTAATATAATGGTGTATCTTTGAAATTAAATTTCAATATAATTTTATGATATGTAATATTAGTGAATATTATAGAGATGTAGCCTTTATTTTATTTTGAAATTAGCGTCTCAATAGGGTGTGTAAGCCAAAATTTTATAGATAAATTTAGTTAATTATTGGTAATAACCTTATATTGTTGTATAGTTTTTTATTTTCATAGGTAATGCATAAAATTTTGGTTTTTCCATTCAGTATTTATCTTAGAGAATGTTTCCCCATTAAATTACATCACTAGGAAGTACCATGATTTCATATGGTATGCTCAGTGTCAGTTGGATTTAATCTACACTAAGTAGAATTGATTGCCGCTCCCACACTGTGAATATAAGTGGAAAGGGTAATTATTGATTTTTATTGTTATATCTATAATATATGATTTTTTATTTTTTTTTTAAATGAGGATCACATATGGGACTATTCAATTATATCAACATAGAAATGATTATGTCACACATTATTTTGATATGTTAGTAGCCATGTTTTATTTCAAGATGTGGGGGAACTAACTCAATATATAATTATTTTCTGTCTTTAATAATCATATGTTTTTTTATAGCTTCCATAAGAGGTATTTAAATTTGTATTATAAATATTTTATTGTGTTCCACATGTACTAAAACATTAATATATCTTAAGGAGTGAGAATTTGGATGCTGATATGATTTGTTGAAACTATTATATATATATATATATATTACCTAAGGGTTTTAGGATCTTATTGAGTGATAGATCATCATAAACTAATTTATCATGCTGTGGTAGTGGCCTTTGGAGTTTGAGGATAATGATAATGTGTTCTTCAGAATATCCCATCATAGTTAGCGGTGAAGGCTCAATAGAGAGATCTAGTTCACCCTTTTCTTTATTAGATAATTATATTTATATGAGAGAATTTTTATGGTTGTTAATTATCTGACACTACCTCCATAGTTAGATAGTTTCTATGATGGTTTTCTTTTTTCATTTCATCATAGATATCAACCTGATGTATCCCATGTCGTTGATTGGTTGATTTATATTTGGGGGTGATGAGATGTTAATGAGATGTCGGATGACATATAGGATTATCATTGGAATGTGTTTCATTGGTATGTTATTACATTAGTTAACAACTTATAGATACGTGGAACTTTATAAGAATGTATATGGGAATAGATGTTATAGATTCATGATTAATATTATGATATATTATGAACCATTTATCCAATTGATGATATGATGGTTAAATTAATGTCAATGAATTGAGTTATAAGTCTCTATTTTAATGTGTACTCTAGTGATGATAGTATTATTATTTGAGATGTGTATCCCATGAATTTTTTTGTGGTCATTCATTTCATTCCAGATTTTCAATTGATTAAAATGTAATAGAATCATTTGAAAAATATCTATTGAAATTTTAGACCTTCTCAGACCACTCATTTAAATCATTTTTGAGATAAAACATTTTAGAGAAATTTTAAGGGGAGAATATAGAGTTAGATATTAAAATTCATCTATATTTTTACATTATAGAGTGATTTATATTTTTTGGGTCGTAAAGACTTTAGAAGTGGTTGGTTTTTCTATAATATGGCGGTTCTTACTGTCGGTGTGGAGTTACGTCTTGGTTTTTGTGTTGTCATGTTCTGTTTATGTTGTGACATAAATGTGTCATTTAATTTAAATGAGGGATCATGTTTTTGGAATAAATTGGTTTGGTTGTGGAATTATGGATCCCAGATCATCTATATATAATTTAACATGAGGGTTTATAGTAAATTATTAGTGATTTTGGTCATACATTTTTTGTTTTTGTTGTTGAGTTGTGGTCTTGTGGAATTTCATGTATATATTACATGGGTTGGATACTAGATAGTGTATTTGGGTTTAGCCATAAATGTGAACATACAATCATTTATAAAAAGAATTGTATTTTGGTTATACAAGAAGTTGATTAAGGTCACTTGTGAATTATTCCAAGGTTTTTCCTTTTAGGCTAATTATTTATTGGTGAACATTTTATTTCATCAATTGGTTTGTTGAGAATCATCAATTATGTGACTTTTTTCATTGATTACACCGTTTTTGTTAGAGGATTGAGTATTTCAATATGAATTGGTTTGTTTCAATGTGTCCTTTATTTATGTGATGGAGTTAATGTAGAGTTTAATGGGTGACTTTTTGAGAGATAAGGTAGAATCGTTGTGTGATTGAAAAAATTATTCATCCCATTTAGAATATTTTTGGCATGACCATGATTAGAAAATCCATGAATCATTAATATTTTGGATGCTTTTATGTATTTATCTTATATTTTTGTATATATTTTCCCTTAAAAAACTACACTAAATATCACATATCTAACAAAAAACCAAACTAGGATGAAACTATGGAACATTAAAAATAATAATATAATTAGACTAGTATAATATATTTTAATCATTTGAACGTATAAATATACATATCAATGTTCTGAAATATATGGAGGAAAATTAATAAAATGGAACTGGGTTTTTGTTGTCATCCATTGAAAGATCATTTCTCTCAATGTGGAATGGTGTAAGATTCACCGGGTTTTCCCCTTGATCAAATCCAGCATGATCTCGAATAAATATGCTTTTAGGGAAATAATTTGTGATAAAATCATTGACTTATCCAATATTCCATGAAATCCAAGATTTTTGAACCACCATCTATTACTTCCACCAACGATTTTCTAGTCTGTAGGCCTTAGATAGTGATCTTGATGGCTTATGTAAGTATATTTTAAGATGTGATAATCAGTTAAATATTAATATGAGAAGTTATATATATAAATTTAATTTTATAAATTACATAATAAAACATTTAATGTATAACGAAGTAAATTTTTAATACTATGGAACTGATAAAAATAAATTAGTAAATGTAATAAAATTAATAACATCATTTTGTACATAAATATAACTTTTAATATAAAAATTAATACAATTGGATTTTTATGAAACATAATATAGTGTTATTTAATTAATGTATTATATATTCATATAATAATAATAGATTAGAACAATTTTAATTAGTTAGTTATTGAAAATGAAATTAATTACACTTATTGGTTGAAAACAAAATTTTCAAATTGAAATAAGGTTCGCAAAATTTTATGATTCCATTTAATATTTAAATTAATAAAAGATAAAATTTTAATTTGATAAATATAATTTTTTTTGGATTTAGCTTAATTTTATTACATTCATGTTATATTTTTTATTTTTATGAAATTCAATATTTTTATGTATCATCTGAAAAATACAATTATCACCATTGTCATTTTTTTATGACATTATCATGATAAAATTATTACATGAAAAAATAATACATTTTCCCATTCAAAAATTCACCTAAGGATTAAAATTATTTTTTTAAATGTACTTTTTTGAATTTAGAAAACATATGTTTAGATATGTGAATGTCAAATAATATTTTATTCCAATTAAAAAATTGGTTTTTTTCTATTATTCAATTGAAATACTAACATTGGAGATTTTAGTTTTGTATTTCTTTAAAAGTCATATTACTATTTTTTTTAAAATAATCCATTTAATGATATAAAATTCAAATACAATGATAATTTTATCATATAAATAATATATATTTTAAAAAATACAGTTTTTAAAAGTAGATTTAATGAATAATATTCAAAAAAGTTAAAATGATTTTTTCACACTAATAAAAATTATAATTTTTAAAATGATATTCAAATATTCGATTTGAATTTTCATGTTAGTTAGTAATTTAAATTTTAATATTTTTAAATAAACTAAATTAAATGGATAATAAATTAGAGAAAATAGTAAAAATAAGTTATAAAAAATTATAATAATAATGTAAAAAAACTAAAATTCATCAAAAAATATCTTAACATGCATTTTGAAGGATTAAATTGTCCCAAGATTCCTGATATCTCTACTATTATCAAAATATTGTCTCATACACATTAAATAGATACTTTTTTAATATTCATAACAAATTTCACTCTTCAAACTTAGGAAAGAGACTCACACAACACCTTTAATTACAATGTCAAATTTAAAATTCCCCTTGAATGTATGACCTTACCACCTCGTTGAGATATATCATTAAATGTTAATATAGATGGAATAAATCTTAAATATAAATGAACCTAGAAGTATTTCATTGTGAATCCATTAAATACCATATGGAATTGTTAACCATATTTAGCTATAGAAGACTTCTAGTGAATTCCAATGTGATGTTCTCTTATTTACATGTTTTGATGTGAAATAATGGTATCATATACTTGTATTTTTAATACTCTAAATTAATATTATTACAGACCACGAAATATAATGTGTACAAAATAAAAAAATATGTATTTTTTCCCCACAAAATATTGTCTTTAATATTTGGAATTAACTTGGTACATCCAAATTGGATGGAAGAAGATGATCTATAAACCTTTCATAATTACTCTTTAATTATAGTTTTATTCAAATATCATAGTTTTTTCTGAAATGGTTATACTTATAATTTTTGGGTTGAAATTGTTGGGATTACTTTACTTCATTACCCTCATATTATTTTAATGATTTAAATCGTCCATTTACGACTCTATGAACTTCTCTTGGATATATGGTTGATCAATAATTTGTGGAACAATGGATGTATTACCTACCATTATGATTTATAAACAAATATATTACATATAAATATATATATTTAATTTCTAAATCTTTATCATGAATCAAGTAAAAAAATTATTTTCAACAAAGAGAATTAGATATCTTATTTTTTCCCAATGATGGAATTGTATCAAGTCGTCACTGCCCTTGATTAAATATAACCATTTTAATTGATTAATGTTCTTATCCATTAATTTGAATTTATATTTTAAAAAATTAGGATGAGTATAAATTTCACCCCTTACTCTATAGAGGTTTATCCTCAAAATATTTAATTAAAATACCACTACTACTAAATCAACATCATTTATCATGTTATTCTATTAATTAAAAATCAATTTTAGGGGGAATTGACTATTACATTATTATTTTTCATGACTACGAAACCCATTCATTTAATTTAAGAATAACTATAAATCTAAAATACCTCTACACTTGTAGTATGTTTTAGTGTATTATCTATAAAAACATTAATCTTGATATAATTAATGTTCTTTTTATTTTCACCCATCCATACCATTTTGACTCACATCCATTTCAATATAGTCATGGGTCATGAAATTGATTAGAAATATTTCATAAATAGTTATTAATACTCATCTAATATATAAATATTATCAGAAGTTTCATATTATAATCATATAATGATGTAAATTCCATAACTACTTATCTTATTCCACCAGAATAATACTTTTTTCACCCAAAAGTAGCAAATTAGAAACATATAATCTAAATTACATAATTTATATCATTATCTCAAACCTTATATTGTTATAATACACATATTTCCGGTTTATGTCTATATCAATTTCATTAATATTACCTCTATATTTTTATGAAAATAATCTCTAAAGAATACATTCATCAAATCTAGAATCATTTATATGGAAATATTAATTTCTAATGGAATTACTATGAAACCATATTATAAATTTATTTTAAAAGAATAAATCAGGTTAATCTCCACCTTCTTTACCATTAAAAAAGAAAATATAAATAATGAATCACTTTTAAAAACTATTGGCCACCTAAATATTGATTGGACAAGTCATTAATCCATGGAGGTATATACTTGTGTTGTATGTTTATAGCATTGTTCTCCTATTAATCAAATCAATGTTTCATTAGCCTATACTTACTCATGAAAATGACTACTGTTTCACCCCATGGTGATGAACTTGGGATTATAAAATCCTTTTAAATCATCTATTATGGTCAATTCCTAGATTAAATTAGTTCTATCAAGTCCTTTGTATTACATCTATCTGATATAGACATCACACTATATATATGTTCTTCTGAGAAATATTCCTCATGATCTGGTGGAATATCATGAAAAAATTTAATTAATACATATTTACATTCTCTTAAACTAATAATTTCTTCTATTTTTATAATTTTATTTATCTCAATCCTTTGAGAAATATACGCTTCATCATTGAGTATCAATATCCATACAATTTAACGGTTTTCATTAGTTGTGTCATTAAATTGTTTGAATTTTTGTGGGAGTATGGCATAACTTGGGATATTAGATAAGGTATTATTTTCTATTAATATTATATTATTTCTATATAATAGAATCTAATCTGTGCATAATATATCATAAAATTATAACATATCAATAATTACAATATTTAGAGAAGAATCTTCTTATATATTCCAATTGGTAAATATTCAAATACATATAGTACATAAATTATAACATGTGGTGTCTTCATAAATATAATTTGATCAATATATTGTGGAGGCGATTCAATATCTCTAATAATCTTCGAGCATAAATAAAAATGCATTAAATAAAAATAAAATGAAACAGATTTAACTCATGTGTCAATAGGTAAGGAACATTTCACCATGTCATTATTTATATCCACAATAGATGTGTTAAAAGAATATGTATTTAATTAATACATGGAATTTAGTTAATTTTTTTGTTACCCCAGGTGACCATTAATTTTTTGTGAAATGGATTGTGTAATTTCAATAGTCCATGTAATTGATGAATAATATGATAGGTTGTTCATTTAGTGGTTCCTTCCATTCCTCAACTATAATTATTTGATTTTTTTATATCTCAGTACAATTATAGATTTTGATTCCCATATTTTCTATAATAAATAAATTTCCTCATTCTTTTGATTAAATTTCATGGGTTCTTATTTACACAACTTTTTAATATCAGTAGATTGGTTTTCTAATGTACATGTATATTTTTAATTGATATTTTATGAAGAAAATATATATTTCATTTATTTTCTATATGACTGTGACACCCTTATAAACTCTCTATCAATAATCTAAGAGAAAACCAATGTAGTTCGTTATAACTCCAAAATTCGTAAATAGTTTGATCTCTTCATATATGAGTTTTTAAAACACTAAAAAATAAATTTAATTTTCTACAAAGAATCATAAGTAGATAAATTTTTTACCATTACATCATTTCAAGATTCAGCACATAAGTTCAAAATGGATCATAATCATTTTCTCCATCCCTAAAAAATAGTTATTCTTCTTCAAATTAAGACTATACGGAAAGTACTTGTTAATAAATATGTTTGTGATATCTTCCTACTCCGTTGATTCAACTTCATCCATATAAAATGTATTCTTGACCAATACCAACAATTCACCAACTTCTTCATCTAAATGATATAGGGTTAGAGTGTCCATCAAACTCTAAGACTAATGATGCATATAAAATATTTTTAACATGGAGGTTACCCAATGTTCAATAATATTTATATTAGATGATCTATTAAATGAATCTTTTATTTTTTATGAAGGGATCAATAGTTAATAGAACCGTAATGGATTAATGTTGATGTTTTTTACATATTAAATTTTTTCATTACCCATGAAAATTGTTTATATACTGACATAAGGTTTTGAGCACTATTTACTTCAAAATTTGGATAATTTTTAATCAATAATTACATTTCTCATATGATTAGTCATTAGAATTATTTATATAAGATCACACAAAATGAAAAAATATAAATATGAAAAAAAATTATATGTCAATAAAATATGGATAAGTTATATATATATATGTAAATCAATTATGTTGTCTTAATATATGAAAGACATAAGATGAACATTGACTGTATTTTATAAACATAAATCTCATGTTAAAAAATCCATTCTATGATACCAACTATATCTTCATGTAATATTCCTATAATAATATTATATAAATTTTAATAAAATCATACAAAATTTAATAATCTAAAAATTGATAGGTTTAGTGTCTTAGGAAATTAGTTACATAAAGTAGTAACAAATATAAAAATTTATATTTAATATAAAATATTTTTTAAATTTATCTCTTAAATCCATTTTAAATTATCTTATTACATGTTATCTATTATGGAAATAATTCAATGAAGGGTTGAGCTAAAAATCTTAGAAGGCTGTAATAATAGGGAAAACAGGAGAAAAGATTCTACATGAATATATGGTGATAATATTTATCATAATACTATTATAAAAATAGGATCACAAGGATTTAAATCATATGAATTTGTCATCTAATATAAAACATGATTAAAAATAAAGATAACAATTCATGGATCAATTTTTTACATCATAACGTTAATGAAAAATTTAATGCCACATGTTTATATATAATTTTTTTTAGAAATATAACTAATTCATGTAAACATATAATGAATAATAGATATTTATATCTCTACCATGTTCAATAGAATGATTTATAACTCAAAGATACCATGCCACATTACAATATTCTCTTAATAATGTTTGAAACATATAAAAGAAACAAATATCAGGTATAAAAAATGAAATAATCCAATAGGAAAGTAATTAGTTATATAATATTATTTTAATGATTATTTATATTAATAAACATATAGTTTATTAAAAGAATATGGAAAAAATTATTAGATATTCAATGGTGTCATAAAAATTAAGATCATGCTCTATAAAGTGATAAAAAATATATATGAAAAATTGTATAAGAGGTTTGAAACTAATGATATTTTCATCATCATATAGGGTAGATTAAATTTTTCTCAACATTGAGAAATCATGAATATCCATAGAATATACTATGTTAATGTATTTAAATATACCTATAAAAGGTATATGATAAATATTTTGGAGTAATATAGAATTAATATATAGATAGCAAGAGGATAAATCCAAAATAAAAAGTGTCATGTAACAGAATCTAATTTTCCTAATAATTATTTCATTTCCAAGAATTTATTTTTTATTAGTAATATCATTTATTTTTTGGTCAATGTTGAAATATTGAAATTTCAAATGGAATTTCTAGTCTGTATGGTTCCCCGAAATTGAATAAAGACCTAAACATATTACATTACATAATCCTGAATTTTTGTTATAAAATCATTTTTTCCAAATGAGTAAATTTGAAAGATTATAGTTTTGGAGAATTGGGATATAATATATACATAACACTCCACGTTCTTATTGATAATATACCACAGAAACAATCTCTATATCATCCAAAGTAGATTTGTTTTTAAATAAAACATGTTTTCATTGAAAAATAATCTTAAAATTTAACATGGATTCCTTCTTGTCTTAAACACCTTTATAATATGTGAAAATTATTTAAAAAATTTAAATGGGGAAAAATCTCAGTAAGGAATAGAAAAATAATGAAAGAAACAATAGTCCATGAATACTTGTAATGCATGAAATCATTTTAAAAAAAATGAAACATGTACTCGAATAAACATACATTATGAAAATTGAGATTTCATGTAAATTACCACAAAACATGTAGAATATAAATAGAACCATAAAGGTATCATGGGGAATTACTTATATAATCATGTAACTATCTCTACTACCTTATAATTTGTAACAATCATGACTACCTTACAATTTGTGTAACCATCACAGAAACACTTAGGGTAAAAATACAGTCGACCTCCAATAAACACATACCCAATGCATTAGACATAGATACTGTACCCACCCTTTATCATAAAAAATTCCCCATAACCATAACATAAAAAATACAACATTAATAATTTCATAAAAACATT
The DNA here is from genome assembly GCA_963277665.1 of Viscum album. Taxonomy (NCBI): domain Eukaryota; kingdom Viridiplantae; phylum Streptophyta; class Magnoliopsida; order Santalales; family Viscaceae; genus Viscum; species Viscum album. Next base: position 1,792,895,824 of record OY728120.1, on the reverse strand, counting down.
GCTTTTGAATTCTATAAAACAGAATTTTAACAGAAGATTTTAAAAGAAAACCCCCCTTTCAAATATAATATAATTCAAGTGAGGCTTAATAGAGTGGATAGAATATGTATATTCACATTAAATACAAATTATTAAACATTATATAAACAAAATTAATAACACTTACATTTTTAATACCACATAAATAATAGTGAATAAGGTTAACCCAATGAATGAAAGTTGGGTTATGAATTCCCTTACCTCGGGTTTTCCTTACTTCTTACTCATTTAGACTTCATGTATAATGGTTAAAAGAGTGTTATTAATATCTTAAAGAAACATATTCATATTTACAATACCTTATATGATCATTTAATTACATCATTTCTCCCTTTAATTGTTAGTATTTTGTTCCTTCCATTGTTTTGGGGACGTTATTTACCTGATTTCAATGATCGGTTCATGATTGGTATCCTTGTTGACTGGAAGTGAAAATAAAGAATTGGAAAGGAATGGTATTTAAAAATTTCAAGAACCATAAATTATACCATTTATAATTTTTAATTCTTACATGAGGATTATTCATACGTTAAAACATTGTTGATATTTGTTTAGGTCATTTGGCCGATTCTTCGATCGTAGTGAACTCATATAATTTTATAAATTAATATAATATGTAAAAAATTGATTCCAAAACCTTATATATGATATAATACATAAATTATACGACAGTTAAATCCTTAAAATGGTTTCACTATAATTATTGAAGGAAGTAAAGGTAATTGAAATCACATCATCCAGGATGTCAGTAAATCCACACATCACGGATAATGTTTTAATTCCTAGAATATGTGGGAGAGGAGAAGAAGTATAATGGAAACCTTCAATAAACATAATTAAATCCATAATAAGTAATATATTGGATCATTAATTCCTATTTGGTATGAGTATGTAATTAAATAAGAATAATTGAAACAAAAATGAAAATAAAAGAAAGAAAACAAAAGATGATGTTTACCTCTTAATCTCTTCTCCTTGAGATCCTCCTTAAGGCCCTTGGTTTTGGCCTTTTGGTGAGACCAGCCAGTCTTGGATGTGGGTAAAGGTATTTGGAGTAGTATTGGGTATAACATAGGCAAGGTAAAAGGCTAGATAGGTGTGGCAGGAAGAGGGGAATGATGGTGGTATTTATACTGGAGGAGAGGGGGGATTTTACATTATTTTAATCATTTTTATAATATTTTTTCCCAAGAATATGAATAGCTTTGATTAATTTAACCCAAAATAGTAATAATTTAATGTGAGTTTAAACCATGTGGTATTAAATAATCATTTCATCACCTATGATGAAATAAAACAATAATTTAGCATTTATCAAAATTCATAGTATTTTATTATTCTTAAAAAATTCATGAATTTTAGAAAAATATCAAAAATTCACCCTAACCATTTTTTTACATGTAAAACTCAAAAATGAACTCAATGTTTTGGAAATAATATTCTAAATATTATTAATTTAATTTTTAAATATAATTATAATTTAATCAAAAATAACAATTTTAAATCGATAACTCAATTTTTAACACAATTAAAAATTAATCAACATCTCATTATCTTATAAACATAGGAATATAAAATAATAATATGATTTACTATTCATAAGGTTTATATTAAAATTTATATTAATATTAATAAGGGTATATTACTATTCACCAAAAAAACAAGGTGTTCTATCAGACTCCAAATAATTTACAGATCATAATTATAGATGATCATTTTTTAAAATTGAAATCATAGAAGTAAAAAAATAATGATTAAAGGCATGTTATAAATATCATATTTAAAAAAAGTTTCAGGAATCTCAATTTATTTTCAAAAAAATAGGGTGTTATATTATCCCCACCTTATAGATATTGTTTCACCATAATTTTATTTAATTATTAAAGAAGTGACAGTAAATATCCCTCCTAGAATTTTCAGACTCCCAAGTTGCTTTTACCATGTGGTCTCTCTACAAATATTTTACTTGATGGGTTACCTTATTCTGAAATATTGGTTCCCTACAATCAAGAATCTGAAATGGTTCCTCTTCATAAGAAAGGTTCTATTCCAACAAATCTTCTTTTTGGTTCAAGACATGAGATGGATCAGGAATATACATTATCAAAATTGAAACATGAAAAACACTGGTTACCTGAGATAAAATGAGAGGCAAATATAATTAGTAGCAGAATGGTCCAAATTTCTATAGGATTTTATAACTTCCAATGAACTGTGGACATAGCTTTATTTTCATACCAATATTCATAAAACTTTTCAATGGTGAGATTCTATGAAAAACATGACCACCTACCTACAAAGAAAAGTCTTTCCACCTGTTGTCTACATTACTTTTTTTACCTACTCTAAGTTGTACTCATGTGTTGCTGGATCATATTCACTATTTCATCCACATCCTCTACTAATTCAAGTCCCATCAACAGCATTTTCCAGACTTCATCACAAAATATGTTGTTCTACACTGCTTCCCATACAGTGCCTCAAAAGGTTGATTCTATATACTAGAATGAATAATATTTTTGTATGAAAACTCAACTAATGAAAGATGAAGATCCCATCTTCCCAAGTTGTCCATTGAACCAGTTCAAGGCATATCCTCCAAATTCTTCATTGTTCATTCTGACTGCCCACTTGATTGAGGATGAAAAGATTTACTGAAATATAATTTTGTGCCCAACAATGTCTGAAGGCCCTTCCAAAATTTAGAAGTGATCCTAGGATCCCAGTTAGATACAATGGAAAGAGAAAAACCATGTAACCTAACCATATATTTATGTACAGTCGATAAAACTTATCTAAATACATTATATATAAAATATAAAGAAAATGTGCAGATTTAGTCAGCCAGTTAACAATAACCAACATCACATTGTGACCTCGAGAAGTGTTTGGTATTCACACCACAAAATCCAAGGATACATTCTCCTATTTCCTCTCTATCACAGGAAAAGGATGAAGGATACCCTTCAACAACAGTTTCTCTATATTAACCTATTGACATGTCAATCATTTCAAGGTAAAATCAGTGTAATCCCTTTTCATTTCAACCCACCAATAATACTCCCGAAGGCCTTTGTACATCTTATATATTCCATGATGAATGAAAAATGGAAAACTATGAGCTTCTCCGAATATTCTTTCTATAACTGGGAATCACAAGGCATAGACATCCTTTAACAAGATATACAAACACAATCATTTTCATGGATAAATTCAGGAAACTTACCCATTTTAACCAATTCTTCATTTTTCGGTAGCTCAGAGTCTTCCTTTCATGTTTACATAATTCTGTCTTCTTACGATGACTACACTGAAACCTGAAATACAACATAGGTATTTCCTGCCCCAAAAAATTATATGAAAAATTTCATTAAATCATTAATCAAGGGATCATGTTACCAATAAATCAAGGTTAATGATTCCTGATGTTTCCGACCTAATGAATCCACCACCTTTTTGGTTTTTCATGTATATTAATTGACAATGAAATCATAATATTTATCTATTCAAGCCATCTTCTCTGCCTAATGGTCAGTTCCTTATGAGTGAATATATTCTTTAGACTTTTATAATCAATATATATTTGAAATTTGGATTTGTATAATTGATACCTCCAAATTTTCAAAGAAAAAACCACAGATGCCAATTCCAAATCATGTGTGGAATAATTTAACTCATGATGTTTTAGGTGTCCGAAAGCATATGAAATCACATAATCATTCAACATTTGAACACAAACAAGTATCATCATTGAAGAACCACTGTAGATGAAATACTCTTCATTTCAGGAAGTCAAGGCCTAAACTAGGGTATTCACTAATATCTTATTCCATTCCTGAAAACATGCATCCCATTCTTGGGTCCAAATAAATTTAACCCCTTTTTGCATTCATAAAGTTAGTGGGATATATAATAATGGATTTTTTTTAAAAAACCTTCAGTAATAATCTACCAATATAATAAAACTATTAATATTTATAACAATTGTAGGTCTTGGCCATTCATCAACAACTTTTTTGGTAGGATCAAATGTCATTCCATCCTTATATAAAATGTCCTAAGAAAAGAAATATGTGGCAACCAAAAATCACACTTGAAGAATTTTCTATATAGTTTCTATTCAATTAATGTTTTCAAAACAACCCCTAGATGGTTTTCATAATCCTATTTACTTTTTTTAAACACATTAATGTCATCAATAAAAAAAATCACGACTATATCCAAGTAGTCATGAAATATTCTATTCAGATGATTCTTGAATACAGCAGGCGCATTAGCAAACCCAAACAGAATTAAAAATTCATAATGCCCATATCTAGTAGAAAAAATTGTTATCAGGATGTCATCTTCCTTCACCTTTAGATAATGGTATCTGAATCTCATGTCAATATTAGTAATGTACTCAGATCCTGGGAGCTGATCGAAGAAGTCATCGATGTGAGGCAAAGTAGACTTGTTTTTAATAGTGATGTTATTCAAGGATCTATAATAAATGAATAGTCTCATGGAACAATCTTTCTTTTTAAGTAACAAAATAAGATCTCCCCTTGGTGTAGTGCTATGATGAATGAAGCCTTTATTGATCTAATTTCTCAATTGAATTTTCAACTATAAAATTCAATTTGAGCAATTCGGTAAGGGAGTTTTGAAATTGGCATAACATCAAGAACTTGTTGAATTGTGAATTCAACTTCCCAATTAGGTATGACACCAGGTAACACAATAGAAAAAATATCAAGGTATTAATTTACCACTTGCACATCATTAATCTAAATAATTCCTTTATTTTCAAAAATATGAGGATGATAAATTTCATTTCCATATTTCAATAGATTCTCAGCTTCCATATATTTTATCAATTGTATGGGTTCATTCTTGTATAAAAAAATACATTCTAAAAAACATATTCTTTAGATCTATAATCAATATTATCAAGATAAATATAGATCCAATCCATTACCAGAATGACATGAAACTCTAATGCGGAAAAAAATAAGGTTTTCAAGTAAATTCTTTCCACATACCATAATAGAAATATTCCTAAAATTCATCTTTTCTATAATATTTTCCATTGGGGTTTTAACAATAAGTTCTGATCACATTTTTCAAAGTGATATTTCCAATTAACTATAAAATATCTCAGAAATAAAGGAATTTGTAGATCCCATTTCAAACCATGTTATAGAAAAATATGAGTAAACCAACAAGGTACCTAATACAACTTCATTGGATGGCACAATGTCTACAGACGTAGTCGAAAATGATCTCACTATGCCCTAATGATTATATCATAGCTTCTTTGCATCATTCATATCTATATTGGGATAGGAATTTTCATAATTCCCCATATCACCACATTTAAAAAACATTGTTGTTTCTTATTAGGATTAGTCTTAAGATCATTTTCATAAAAATCTCAGTCCATATGTCCAGACTTACCACATCGAATACACTTCCCAATTTTGCTAATGCATTCCCGAGGGTGCTTTTTCCATACTTTTCACTAACTGAAAAATGGAATTTATTATAATCATATATCATTGGTTGAAACTTACCCACGACATTACATATGGACTAATTTATCTCTTTATTTTCAAAGTGTGTGTGATCATCAGAGAACTATATATCTACCCTCTCAACACATCAAAAAAGTTTCTCCAAACTTTTGAATTCACTGGAATCCTACACCCTTCAATACAGTAGCATTAATCCTGAGTAAAAGTGGTTGATTTTTCTATAAAGATCCAGAATAATATTTGGAGAATACCTCACCAGTTGGTTGATGTTCACTTCATACATGACCACCGAATATTCTTCATTTTTCTTCAATTCGAGGAATTGATTTTCTGACATCAGTTTCACCATCGTATAAAATATTTTCCAAGGAAAATACATTTAAATTCATTCCACTCTAAGAAATAAATATCCTATCTATCCCTAATATTCTAGAATATTGACCACTATAGATCAAATTCACCTTCAAAAAGATAAATGGAAAGATTTCCCGTAGGATTATCTGAGCCATTACTATCACAAACTACTCGGTTCCAATCCTTACTATTCCGGTCTATAGATTCGGAAGGATATCATTCTGTCGGTGCCTCAACTATTCAGCTTTCATATTTATTTTCTGGAAAAACCTTCTCAAAAAACATATCATATTCGAAGCTACATGGTAATCATTAAATTATGTATCATTTAAAATTAGCCATAACTATATAATAATTTAGGGTATTCTATTAAAACAATCCTAAATTCTAATGTTATCTAAACCATCCTGTAATACCAACTATTAGGACATAGCCTTATTACACCTCATAATATTGAATTTTAGTCTAGAAATCATTACCTATAAAATTGGGGATATTTTCATGTTTATATTTTTAGAGAATTGGGATATAATACATACATAACATTCGACATTCATATATAAAAATATACAATAAAAATATTATCAATATAATCAAAAATATATAAATTTTTAAACAAAATATGTTTTCTTTGAAAAATCTTTATAACATTTAAATTGGACTTCATATTGTCTTACACATCCATATGACTTGTGAAAATCATTTTAAAACTTGGAATGAGCACAAAAAAGGTTAGTAAGAGATTAAAAATGAAGGAATTAATCCATTAGTCCATGAATACTTGTAACTTATGAAATCATTTAAAAATAGACATACTAGTACCCATATAAAATTACATTGTGAAACTTGATACTTTCATTAGATTTACACAAAACACATAGAACATAAATAGAACCAAAAAAGTTTCTTGGGGGAATTACTTACATACTCTTGTTACCCTCTCGGCTACCTTGTAATTGGTAACCCTGATGACTACCTTATAATTTGTGTAACCATCACAGTTAAACTTGGAGTAACCATACCACCAACCTCCAACATAAACATATACAATGAATTTTATGGGGATATAGGTCCCCAAAATAATCATAAACAATTCCTAAGAACCATAACATAATTATACAACATTAATAATTGTATAAAATATTTATTTTTAAATTTTGGAAAATTGAATTTTAAAAGAGGATTTTAAAAGAAAATCCCACATACAAATATCATATAATCCAAGTGAGACTTAATAGAGTTGATAGAATATGTATATACACTAAAACCAAACCTAATTCAATATAACATTAAAAAAATTCATCATACATACATTTTTAATACTACATAAATAATGATTTAGGAGGTTAATCCAAAGAATGGAAATTGTGTTAGGAATTCCTTTACCTCGGGTTTGTATTACTTATAACTCTTTTAATCCTCTGGTATAATTGTTAAAAGAGTGTTTATAATATCTTACATAAACATATTCATTTTTATAATACCATATATGACCATTAAATTTCATCTTTTCTCCCTTAAATTGTATGTATTTTGTCCATTTATTATTTGGGATGCGTTCATTACATGATTTCCATGATCAGTTCACGATGGGTATCCTGGTTGATTGGAAGTGAAACTCCCGAATTGGAATGGAATATTATTTACATATTTACTGAACCATAAATTATAACATTTATAATTATTAATTTTTACATGAGGATGATTCATAAGATAATTTTTTTTGATATTTGTTTTGGTCATTTTGGTTATTCTTCAATTGTAATGAACTCATATTATTTTATAAATTAATAACATGTGTACAAAATGATTAGAGATCCTTATATAAGATATAATAAATAAATTTAAAAATTTTTCAAATATAAAAATGGTTTCTTGACTAGTATTGATGGAAGTAAAAGAAATTCGAATCACAACATCCACGATGTCAGTAAATCTACACATCACAAATGATGTTTTAATTCCATGAATAAGTGGTAGTGGAGAAGAAGTATAGTCATGAGTCTTCCATAAAAATGATTAAAAACATAATATCTAAGATACATGATCATTATTTCCTATTGGATAAGGGTATGTGATTAAAGAATAAGAATATAAAATAAAATGAAAAGAAAAGAAAGAAAACTAAAGAGGATGTTTACCTCTTGATATCTTCTGCATGAGATCCACCTTAAGGCTCAGGGTTTTGGCCTTTGGAGAGACCTGAAGGTTGTGGAAGTGGGAAGGGTTCTTTAGAGAATTATTGGTTAGAACTTAGTCAAGGATCAAGGCTTTAGTGGTGTGGGAGGAAGAGATGAATGAGGGTGGTATTTACAATGGAGGAGAGGATAGATTTTACATTATTTTAATCATTACTATTATATTTTTTCTCAAGACTATGAATATTCATAATTTATGTGACCCCCAATAGTAAAAGTATCATTTGAGTTCTAAAAAAGTGGGCATAAATCATCCTTAAATCACATATTATGCATTGAAACAAGTATTTAGCATTTATTCTAATTTATAGTATTTGACTATTCATAAAGAATTAATGAAATTTTTGAAAAATAAAAAAAAATCACATGCATCAATTTTTTACTTGTATAATTAAAAAATGAATTCCATTTTTTGAAAATAGTTTTCTAAATATTATTAATTTAATTTTTAAATAAAATAACTATTTATTCAAAAATAAAAATTTTAATTCTATAACACATTTTCTAAAACCTTAAAAAATTAATCAACATCTCATTATCATATTACCATAAGAAAATAACATAATAATATGATTTATTATTCAATAGAATCATATTCATATTAATATTACTATTCATAAGGGTATTTTACTATTAATGAGAAAAACATGTTGGTTCTATTAGACTTCAAATAACTTACTAGTCATAATTGTAAATGACCATTTTTCGACATTCAAAACATGAAAGTTTAAAAATTATGTTTAAAGGCTAGTTATAAATATCTTCATAAAATAAAGTTTCATACATTGAAATTTATTTCTAAAAACATTGGGTGTTACACTATGAATATGAATGGTGTGTCTTATGAAATATTTTATAATATACATTTCAAAGATAGTGCATTGTTATTACAATTGTTAATTGAAACTATGGAGGTATGGAATTTTCGGATTGTGAACCATTTTCATTGTTAGTGTATGTATAAATAAAATTTTCCCCAAAAACATGTTGTCTCATTAATATTTGGAATTTTATTTTTAAAAAAAATTAAGAATACATGACAAATATTTATTTCTATATTTACACCAACTTATCTATGATATCTCATGTGGGGATATCTATTTTTTATCTCTCCTCTCATTCCATTTATGAACATAAATATCCACAAAAAATAACCTCAATCATGTAAAAAATTCATTTCAACTTCCTTCATTCACTTCTTCCATTATTTATCAATTTCTATTATTCTTATAGATATGGTAGCCTAGGAAACCACAATAGATAATTTAGATTAGGGGATTACTAATTTTATAGATTGTAATCATAATCTAGGGACCTATAATTTTTTTCTTATAAAAAAATATCTTTTATATTAATTCATTATTTAATGCATTGCAGTTCTATGTAAAACTATTGTTCATTAAGTTAATGGGGATAAATTTTTTTAAAATGTATTTATTTAGTGACAACGTGGTTAATACTATTTTTTATGACTAATTAATTTTAGATTTATTTATGATTTATTAGTTCTGAAATATTTTTTCAATTGAAATTTGTAATATGTTTATGTATTCTATTGTGTTTGTGATGTGAATAGGGTTGATAAACCATCATCAAGAGTGATTTTAAATGAATTTAATGGAATTTAATTGAAAAGAAATTGATAATATTTTATAAACAATTTCAATGTTATTTCTGTGTCATGGTTTCATTAATAATTGGTATTTGTGTATTTTAAGTGATTTTTACACTATTTACCACCATTTTATGTCAGTTCTATAATAAGTATAGTTTAAATCAACTGTATTTTTTGGATGGTTTTTAAATATTTTTGATAATAGTTGAAAAAAATATTATTATTTATGTTTCTTTAATCCTTGATTTTATATAAAACATTTATAGGGAATGCCATTAGGCATATTCATGGAGATTTGGGATGCCACTATTTTAGTTTCAAACCCTCCAAGTTCACATGGGGTTCCCATGTAGTTAATATTTAGGGACATGGAAGTGTCTTGTAGGGAATAATAGTGAAATTAAATTGAAATTAAAATACAATATATGGGTTTTATTCAACAAATGGAATCCTATCATCTTCTTACATTATTTCTCTATGAACATACACATGATTAATTTGATGTACAATTATATATAAATTTACCATTTCCCCATGTATTAATTTTTTGAAATGAATTTCACATTAGTAATTTTCATTCACCATTCAAAAAATTTATATAAAAACCTTATTGCTTATTATCGTAGCTTAGAAAAATTGCATAACTATATATATAGTAAAAATTATTATGTATCATTATACATTATATTTGTTTTATAAATATTATTTTGCTTTACCATAATTTTATTATTATTATCACTCCGTAAAAATAAAAATTGGGTATATTTATACATTATTATGGCACAATTATTCATAAAAAACTATTATAAGTCTGTGAGATCATGATTGTTTTTATAAGGACATGGAAAATGTATTAATATTTGAGATACATTTGTTAAAAAATCGCAGAGGAAGTTCTTATTTGGCTATTTTGTTTCATGTATTTGTGTAATTATTATATATCATGTTTTATCATGTTATCAATCAATTTCCCCTTCTATTGGTTAGACACCATTATTTTATTAATAGTGGTTGATATATGTTTATATATCATTATTATGTACTCATGGATCTGAGATATCAATCAATATTTGGTAATAATTTATTTCAAATCCTTTTAATGGGAATACTGAGATCACTATACTATTTGAAATAAATTTCACATTTTTGGTGCAATTACTTTTTTATTTATATTTTTTAAAGGTGAAATCATTCCAAATTGAGTATAATTAATTATATGAAAAATGTTTCTAGCCATTAGCGCATGAAATGGCCTTTGTTAAATTTACCAAGAGGAAATGTCTAATGATGCTTGTAGACATAGTTTGTTCATTAATTCGATTTTTAGATCCTTGTTTTTAATTACATAATTTGTGTAGTTAATGTAGTTAAGAGATGAGATATTTATAGTAAGATGGTTATGTAAGGAGTAAGGGAATAGACATTGCTGGAGTTTGTTCAATAGACAAAACTTCTTTTGTACTTCATGATTACTTATATTCATGGTTTTGAATATTAATAAATTCTTTATCTCATTATGAATTTTTTTTACGTAACATTTAACGTTATAATTTCCCAAGATTTGATGTCATAGTGAAAGGTCATAGCAGTTCCCCAATATGATTAGAACCTAGTAGTTCAATGACTCTATTATTAAATATATGGTGTACAACTAGATTATATCCTTTTAGAGACACAAATGATATAGGCTATCTGGGATGGAGGATCATAGGAATCTCTGGCACCCTCTAATGGTGTACCACCTTGATAATATCTAATATGATAATATGTGAACGAGACCTGATAGTAGGAAATCCACAGTTATATGTGTAACTACATGTTCTTATATGAGGACGTGCGTATTGATTCTTATAATTGAAGGTTATTATTAATTGATATTATGAGTGGCATACTTTTATGTGTTGATGAAAAATGTGATGACTGATGTTTGTAGAAAGGTAGGATACCTTGGGTGTGTCACAATAAAAATAACATTAATTAATAATGCTGGAAAGTATTTTTCCCATATGTTCATTAAGAGAAGTAAATATCTATGTCTCATTTATTGAAATGATGTATAATAAATAAATCCATGGCCATGGTGTTATATATGAATGTTTTATTTTTGTAAAGACAATAAAAGGGATGTCGAACATCTAGGTTGATGGTAATGGCTTTCAACCTGATCGATTAGAGATTTTATGGTAAAGGGATGATATTAAATGGTAAGCATTCATATGATGTGACATGTGTAGTGAACAATTAATTGGAAAAAATATATCATGCCTAGAGAGTTCATCTCTCTCTAATAATGATATCAATAATGAGATACATCTTTCTCTACCAAATGAAGGAGAACCCTTTGCAAGCGGTTCTCTAGGTGATTTAACGTGGACATCGAAAATGCAAGGAACATCTGTGCTATCACCTAGAGACTCATTCAATGACATCCAGATATAAATAAAACACATGTGGGTCACTCCTAGAGGAGATCTACCATTGATTTCTACAATTCAATGATGGTACACATTTTTATCTATGGTAGAATGCATCAATGAAGAAATAATCACATATGTGGTAATTCTTATTTAATTAAATCAATTATAAAATAATATTTTTATTTTATCTCTTGGTTTAATGTTTTTATTATTTTGTCCTCTTTAATAGATTCAATTATTTGGACAGCGTTGTTCATCATCGCATAGATCCCAAATTGTTTATTGAATATGGAAAATATTAAAGTTGGGCATTGTCCCTCCCACGCTTCGGTTGCACCCGAAACAAAAAAACAATATTTATTGTATATAGTATTGACTTTCCTTGGAATTTTGAGAATGATTACATTTTTTGGGTAATTATTATTATTTTTGTTGGAGATTTTTAGATTCATAATTACAACAAAGGCATTATTTTGGGGTCAATAATTATTGTTCACGTGGTTTAGATAGTGTAAGAATCTATAATCCTCTTCTACAATGGTTTTAGTATGTTTTCCATTGTAGATTCATGGTTCTAAAAATCATACAATCTAACAATTCATAATAATTTCATTTATCTAGAGGATTGAATTTGATTAAAACAAAATTTTCAGAAACCATGGTGCCTAAACAAAAGTATTGTATATTTTTTTATTTTTTATCTTTGTCAATAATATATTTTGGGTAATTTATAATATTAATAATATTTTAAGGAAATAAATTCATTTTTTTGTTTTAATTGTATTTTAATAATTTGAATTATTAATCATTACTATTTGATTTTATATTGTATAATGACTCCTAAAAGAGTACATATGAATATAATAGAGGTACTTTTTGAAAACATTATTATGGATAATCATTTAATTGAACAAATTATTATGAAATTAATATTTCAAAAAAATTAATGCGTCAGAATTGGGGACAAAATATAGTTTATTTCATGACATGGATCATGCACAAAGTCTCTACTACAATAATTCAAATTCTATAAAATTATGTAAAAATTCATACAATCTAATGAATTTTTGTAGAATTTTAAGTTAATATTGAAATTATTTTAAACTCTTAATGCATCAAATTTGAATTACAGAATTATTATTATCAAGGGGATCAATATAAATAGTTTTAATTCAATCACTAATAAAAAAATACATGGTAAACCATCATAAAAATTATTTAAAAATAACAATTTTACAGCTATTCCATATCCCTAAAATTTTATTTGTTGTGATAAGAGAATTTTAATACCTCTATAATGTTTTTAATACTGTGAAAAAATACATGATACAATTCATTAAGGTTTTCTGTTTTTATACTATAATGGTATCAATCAAAATATATGAGTATTGGATATTTGAAATCAGACTATACACATACATTCTATGATTGACAATATTATTAAATATATATATATATATATATTATGATGAGGTAGAAAATCCTATAATATTGGATATGGTCTTAAATGTATTTTTAGAAATGGGATGAACAACAGCTAATCTCTCATGCTATAGTGAATGTTATGTCCTTTAGTATAAATGGTACAATGTTTATTTGATATGGGGAGGTGTATGCGGTTATAATAGTTCAACTCATACATTCTTATTAGCCACAATATAGATCAAGTATCCAATATTCTACCAATGAGATAATATACAACATATAAAATATTTAGGTTGAGATGCCCCATGTTTTCATATTAATATTAGATGACTGGGAAATCATTTAAAAATTTTGGATCGACCCCCTTCCCCACCCCACAATCATCATAAATAATGTTTCATTGACTCATTAAATAATAATGGATAAAAGGGTAATCTAAATCGATTTTGGTATTAGGGTCTTATATTAACGATTCCATGGGTAGTGGAAGGTCAAAAAATTTCTAGATTCAATTAATGGAAACAAATATGATCTTTGGAAGTCAAAAAATCAATGTAAATATAAAAAATTAAACATAATTGGGAAATAAAACATAGTTCTTGATGTCATTATTACATTAATATATGGTAATTTAACTATTACATATTCTAAAGTTGTTTCTTTATTTGATATCAGTTCCTAATACTCTATTATATATGTTAATTTTGGGTATATTCTAAATCTCACATATTATACAATCCCATATGAGATATAGATAATAACTCTCCATGTATACATGTGTTCCATTATTCATATCTCTACATATAATGTGATTTTTGATGGTACTTTTTCATTTGTGTAATAGATCAATTTCATATCTTCCATGAGATGTGAAGGATAACCAAATTTATTTCATGTATTGATGGATATCCTATTGGTGTATTATTTTTCTCTACTGATGTTAGTTAAAATTTATTTATGAGATATTTAGTTATTACGCCAAATTAGGATGATTAAATGTTCTCATAACAATTATATCCTCTCTTGACGGAGGATAAGGAATTGAATTCAAGAAGTCAAATTCCTTCCATAGTAAGTTACTTCCCTATTGAGTATCATGAAAATTTATCTAAATATCCACTTGAGATGTAATTTAAATTACAAATTTTATTGATTCTTAGGTAGTAACACAGAACACTGAAATTATATGAAATGTTTCCCACTATGTTTACTGAATTTTAATCCAAGTTAAATTATGTTTATTTAATGGAGATCATATATCATAGTGAATCTTAATGGGAAAATCGGTTATCATTTCTTGAAATAATAATTGATGATTATGCATATGTATTTAATAAATTTAGTTTAATTAGGTGATCATAAAGAATAAGTTAGATTTCACTTTTACTGTTGAAATTTTAGATCATTTAATGGGGAAATTGATTTTCTATATTTTTTCATTCATTTCAATATCATCTTATCATATTATTGGAATTATGTGTACATAAAATGTACATATAAAGTAGATATTTTTAAATAGAGTTTCTAATTATTCAATTTGGGAGGAAAAAGTTACTTCCCAATATTTATGAATCTTATGAATATTTTTTAAACCAATTATATGAATATTTTTTTGGATATTTTTTATGAATTTTTTTATTAAATATATGAAGTAAAGATTAAACATCACAAAATTGTTTTTTCTTATCCTAAAAGAATATTTTATATATGAAAAACTCCAAAAATATTAATAATAAAACCAATAAGTAATTTCGCTCGAAAACATTTCTTCTAAATGAGACATTTTAGTTGATCAAAAAATGGTTAATGTAGTCCTTTGATGGAATGTTTTTTGTATTATCATTGAGATACAATGTTTATTAGTTTTAGTAAGATAATACATGTTGTTTTTAGAGGATGTGTTTAATCTTACATCACATCTAACATGCATTACTCTCAATGTATTTAATTTAAACATATTCTAGAATGTAATACATCAATTTATGAGTTACATAAAATATTGAAATATACACCTATTTTAATTCCTCATATTCACGGGGAAGGTTATGGTGTGTATTTGTATTAATGATCTATGGTGATTGGATTTTGTATTTTCATTTTTACCATATTGTTTCATATGGTTCATAGTAATTATGACTGCATGAAAAAATTCCATAGTGTCTGACCATGATATAAGAATGGTTATGTAAGTATTAAATTTTCTATGAACATATTTGTTAGGAAATATTATTTAGGTTTACACTTATTGCATGATAATGGGTAATAAATTCTCTTAAAATGTCATAAATATCATATTAAAGAAATGGGTTTAGTACCAATAAACATTATATTTGTTTATTCATTACAATACTGGAATGGGTAATATATAGATTTTTTCCTTTGGAGGTAATTTAATAAAGAATTAATTGATGTATCCTTTTGAGGAATGGAATTTCATTATCCCCTTTATAGAAATACACATTGTGTTGGAGAAGAGAAATTTTTTATGTTTTTTAAATGATCAGGTTTTACTCTCCCTGCAAGACATAATGTGTTAGGGATAATAATAAAAAATATATTACCACATATCTATATATTTATTTATGATATGTTTTCATCTAATGAATAGTAACTCTCTAATGAAGGATAAAACTATTTTAGGAAACATTATACAGTCTCTCTTTTTTTAGACTAGTAGTGATGAAGGATTTCTGACATTATTAATTATTTGTTTACCCCTGTAGAACCAATATGTTATATAATTTGAATAATCAATAAATATGGCCCAGTATGGGAGGGCTGATGCCTTGTTATATGTCACAATTCTTCACTTTATCATAGGTAAAGGATGTGAAACTAAAGAATTCACTTATAATTTAAATATTTATCAAACCAATAGGATGTTGGATGATATATCCATCAATTTCTTAATTTTTATACCATATATTACTAAGGTAAATGTTATCTAATTAATCATTTTTATCAGTTGACTAAACAATATTATTTTCTCTAACTAAACGATATCGGCATAGGTGAAGCTATTAGATTTATATGTGTATAGAGGTTAATAAAATTAAACAATGTACCTTCTGTGATAATTTTTGATAAAGAAAATTTGTTCACCTCCTAATTTTGGAATGTAAAAAATTGGATATTTCAAATTAAGCTATTCTAATGAAAACATATAACCATAAAATATATGAGTGAACAAAAAGAGTGCACTACTTGATAGAGAACATTATCAATGTATGGATAATTATGTCTGTATTATTTTTTGTTTCCAATTTATGAATAATTGAACATTATTATAATAATAGTTATCAATACTCATTTAGAATGACCCATATTGAATGATTCAATGGTAAATAAAAAAATTCACCACTATAATGATATATTTTTAGTGTGACTTACTTAGAGGGAAAATAATGGTTTATGAGATAATTGAAAATATTTAGAAAATTATTATATGTTTGGTGATAGATGAGAATCAATAACAATCCTATACATTTTATCATCTATGGAAATTGTAATTTTTAGTCAATTTTTAGTTTTTTAACTTTTCAGCATGTCTAGGCCACTGATTACTAGTTAAATATTGATATGTGATTCCATTTTATGTAAGAACTTATAAAATTCTTAAATGGGTCAAAATTGTATATATGGTTTTAATTTAATTTATATATTCCATGATTTCATAATGATTTTCACTTCTTTAGTTGTGGACGTTTCATTTGAATCCCTCTCATATTGTGAAATTGGAATAATATGATATTAACTCTAATGTCACTATATTTGAGAAATCAATAAGGATTATTGATTCATGCAAAAAATGTATATATGGAAAGTCAATTACTTTGGTTTATTTTACATGGATGAACTAACACGCCAAAAACTCACACTATCAGATATAGTTCTAAAACTAAAAATTTAATATACATTATTTAATACTACTTAAAATAACCCAAGCATAATTGAAATAAATTTTAAATCTACTCCATAATTTATACATTATGTATCATAAAATCTAACAACCCCTAAACCGGATGGTTTAGTTTCTTTTCATATCACTAACATTATTTTATAATTTTATAATAAGTCTTAAAAATTCCCTATCAATACTAATCACATGTGATAACATTACAGAAACATCATACATAATACTCTTCTTCATATCCTGGATAACGAAGACACTAAAAAGGGGTGAGCTCAAAAGACCAATAATAAATGAGCATGATAATGATTTATACTAGGATATATCATTGTAAAATTAAAAAACAACATCATGGGAGAAATATATATTTAAAAATAATATATAACCATATGATTTGTCCTAATGGTATAATAAAAGAACATATTACAGAAAAAAAAAAAAAAACATCCCATTACATAGTAATATTGATATATTGGAGAATAACCATGATTCCTGGAACATAAAAATTGTATATAGAATAATATATATATATATATATAGAATTTAAATATATAATAAGTGAGTCTAAAAAACCTAAGCATAGTAAACCTGAAGTTTAACTACCATGAATACTAGTAAATTGTGGATATAGTATCACTAAAAATTTTATATTCTAGATCAACCATAAAAATTCATCTCCCAAAGTGGATAAGGAATCATAACTCATTTACCATAATGTATAAAGAATTTAAAGTCATTTCCCATTTTGGATTATGTAATATAACATGTTTCCCATAGTGTATTGAGAATCATAATGATTTTCTTAGTGGATCGAGTATCACAACCTTTTAACATAGTGGATCGATAAAAAAACTCATTTTATATAGTGAATTGTACATCAAACATTATTTCATATATTAACATGAGGAGATATAATTCATGAACAAATTAATTGGATGTCTATATAGGACCATGTCCATCTCATAATTATTAATCATATAATTTATTCACAAGAACATGGAATCATTCATAAATACATAATAGAATAACTAACTAATGATACATGAAATGGTTTTTACAATAAAATGTAAAATAATATTATAGTACTCCAAATAATAAATATGGATTAATATCATTATATCATATATATATTGAGGAATGATAAAAACATTATTATATGATGCAATGGATGAAGTTTTCTAGACTATCGTGAAAATATATTTGGGAAAATAAATGAAATATCCTTTTGTTTTTATAATTTTTTTTAAAAACTAATATTTATTATAAAAAAATAAAGATATTTTTTGTTTAATAACCCTAAATAATGGTAATAATAATTCATTAAAAAATAAAATTTTGTTAGTGGAAAAATGATATCACATGGAATTTATTAAAATAGAAGTATCGTATCATACACATGTAAAAACCGTAATGTAAATTAATGAGGATGTCAAGAGACACTTTGAAAAATTAATTTCATGAATATTAAAAGATAAATACTTAAAAAATTATTTACAGAGTGAAATATCAATAATAGTATTTTAAAATGACCAAAAGGTAATGAATTTTAATCATGTATTAGAGAATAACATATATTATTATAAAAAACTAAACATTTATATCATTTCAAAAAAATAAATTAAACCAAAATTATTAATAAGAATAACAAAATATCATTTTCCAAAAAGATAAATAAAAATATTATGATAAATTTAGTTTATATATATTTATATATAAAAATAATATAGAATAAAATTTTCCAATTTAATTATTATTGTCATTGTGTGGAAACATCTAAAAATAGTGGATGGGAGTTATTTATTACAAATTTTTGTTTTTTTATGGTAAAAAACTAGTTAAGGATGAATATTGGAAATAAAATTTTGTTACACCTTTGAGTTTTGAAATTAAATATTACATAATTAAGTCATTAAAATATATGATATTTTTTATAAAATAAATTAGGGATATGTATTTGGAATCAATAAAATGAGTGTTGAGTCATATACACTCTTACAAGCATCTTAATATAAGATTTAAGAATAATTTGAAAGGGGGTTTTGAGAAATAGATGTAAATACCGATAATATAAGAGTAAAATAATATATAATATCATTATTGGAATATATAAATCAATCACATAAGATGAAAATCGTAGAGAAAAAATTATTTATCATGAAAACAAATTGAGTAAATAAAACTCTTTGCCTTGGATTTCTACTTACTTGGATGCACTATAACCTCTTGTATAATAAACTAAGGATGATTAATATTATCATTCATAAAATTATTAATATATATTAGCATTAATATTAATTTTCTATATTCATTTTTATTTAGTTACTACTTATTTATATATAATATTGTCTATCAGTTATTTATGGTCTCAACCATTACTTATTGTTCTCCAGTATAACCTTTGTGGTCAAAATTAATTATTTATGAGTTAATAATATCAGAAATAAAAACATAATAGATTATCATTTTCCTGATTAGTTATTATGTTTTAGGTTTATTCATTTTGAGTTTTAGGTATAACTCATCGTGATGATATTTATTATGAGATTATTTGAGTAATTTTTTAATAATAAATACTTGTATAATAATAATGACTTATATACTAATGTTATAATTAAATAATTAACAATACTTCTTAAATTAATAGTTATTTCATTATATTACAATAATTTAGGTTTTATTCATGATTCAATATATAATTATTATAACCTCCTTCATGTATATGGTATAAAATACCCTAATATGAACCCATTAATATTAATGAATGACGTAGAAAATATATTTTATGTTATGATAATATCATTTTAACATAATAATAATTTTTTTAAATATAATATAATAGGATTTTTGGGTGAGTTTTATGAAGAGTGTATGTTCAAATTAAAATTAAAATGAAACAAGAAGAACTTTTTACATTGATGGAATCACTGCTAATGATGAATTCCCTTGGAATGAATAGCCTAGGCCCTCTTTTTGTGACCAGAGGCTTTCAAAAATTGGATATAAATCTTGTAGTATAAATATTAAAAGACACAAGGGGGATTTAATATATCATAGTGTTTCACATCCTACATATGTGAGATCATTCTACAAGTAAAATTGAAGAATTTTTACGTAGATCTGATGGGTGAAGAGAAATGATGGAATCAAATAAGACTTTGGGAATTTTGTGAGAACATTACTGGTAGAAATTTATTTTCAAATACCACACCAATAGAAATACATTTAGAAATATTTTATGTCATTTTAATTATCAATAATTTTAGAAACATCATGTTATCCCTTCTTACCTTATTTAAATATATAACATAATAATTAATTTAATTAAAATAAATTATAAAAACTGATACATATTTTTTTATAATTCCAAATTCAATAACTATTTATTATTATATTATCTAATTATACTATAATGTTAAATTATAATTAAAATAATTTTTAATATTGAATAATTGTTTTTTAGAAAACTGACTTTATGAATAATATATGTCCTTATTTATATTTCCAAAAAAATTATAATTTAAATAATTGTAAATATATTTGTTTAAATATTTTAAAATTAAATTTTATTCATAATTAAAATAGTTTAATGTATCTAATTATGCTATAATTAACATATGACTTATAAAAACAACTCTTTGACAACAACCCTTCTTATTAAAACCACATTAACTAATATTTACATCAGTAACATATTTCTTAGGCCAAAAAAATATATTTTACACATTAAATAATTTTTTTATATTTAAAAATATTTAATTCATTTTAATTTATTCTAATTGTAAAATTGGTAAACAATAATTTCAATATATAATATAAATAATTTTTTTTGTAAATGTTTTTTCTTCATTAAAAAACTTATAAATAATTTTTTCATGTAGATATGTATTATATGAAAATTGATTTATTTTATATTTAAATTATATGTATACTTCATTAATTTCATTATTCAAAAGTGTTAGATTTATTTTATTAAGAAAATGTAATGATTACATATAAAATTTCCTCGAAAATTATCATTTTCTTAAATTTAGTAATCTTAACCACATCTTATTAAATTAATTAAGCTTATTTTAATAGTTTATCTTAATCAATCAATTTATATTATAAAATTATATTGTTATAAATATATCTAATTGTTCATCATAATAATAATAAAAACTATAACAATAATTACATCCCTCCATAGAGAAAATATCTAATGATGAAGACATATTACCAACAATTTTGAGACTGGGTTTTATAGATATCCTAGAAAAGGGGATCCTAAATCAACTAAATAATGGACCAATTACAAAGATATATTCAAAAACCAACACTAAATTTATAAATTGCATCAACCCCTATATTATACTCTCTAAATATATGAGATACAACACATCCAATTTGACAACAATGATTTGGATAATCCTCTTTATTTGATTCAATAATCTTAGAGGGGAATGATATAGTCACCATGATGTACATAAAAAAATGTTATATTCTATATCAAAACATAATTTAATATATTTTTGGAATCTATAAATACGAATAGGTAGGATTTATATTAACTTTCTATCTTCACCGATAATTATCGATCCACATTTTTCATAGAATCAATATTGTGAACTTCCTTTCGAGTCCTCAAAGAATCTACTAGAGTTTTATGGTTATGGGTTTTTTTAAATATATATATTTATTTTTCATTGTCCAAATAGTAATGGTAGTTTTTTTAAAAAACAAAATATAAAAACTACATTTTTATACAACCCTCAATTTATATCATGTTAATGACTCTTAATTTCTGAAATGTTTTCCCAGTTGAGATAATATTCATATTGGATGACACTCTCATTTCATTGATAATGATAAAAAATAATTTATTAATGTAAAATGGATTATTTTCATATATTTTAACATTCCTATTCAACCATATAAGATGAATAATTTTAGTATCAACTACACATAGCATGCTCTTCATTTGGGTGGATTATTACAACTTTCCACAGAAGATGGAAAGAGAGATAACATTTACTAATTTAAATGGATCCAATTAAAAAATATTAGAATGATTAATTCCTAGAGATTTAATTAATTTTATTTGAATGAAATATACAGAATAATATAATATCCATTGTTATATCCACATAAAATTTAGTTGATTTACTAGTTGATTATCATGGATATGTAATCAATGTAAAAGAAACATTAATAAATCCTCTAGAATATGGAATTTAGGGAGGGGTAAATCCATATGAAGAAAAAATTACTCATTTAGTAATCTATATTTTTTGGTCATATTATATAGGAATTATATGACAACATGCTGGTGATATTTCCATGCATCACTAGCTAAAAAATGAGGGAATCATTACAAGTCATGACTTTTTAAGAACAAATTGAATCCACAATCAACATATGTAGTTTATCTATTAAGGATCCAATTTTATCCATAATTAACATATCACGACCAATTATCTACACATTATATCCTCCAACAAAGGGAGATCCTAGCTAGTTTTCTTCCATGAATTTCATATATGAATTTGGCAAGATGATCAATTTTATATTCATCATAACATCACCTTAATAGTTTTTAATATAAGTCTATAATTTTGAGAGTTTATAATTAATTCTTCTAGATGTTATCCACCTAATAAATACTGATTTTGAAAATATATTTCTTCTTGTATTTTTAGGGACCATCCTTCATGGGAACTGATCCCGTAGAGAAACATGGAAAATAACATGGTTGTTAATTACCATTACACTATCTTTTATAAATGTATGAAATTTATTCTATTTGACCAACATAATATTAATTTAATAAATTATTCCACTACATATGATCTCGTTGAAAAATTGGCTCTAAAATTTAATAAAATCACATGTACATATGTATTTTATAAAGGAGTTGACATGATTATGAATTAAAATTACATTTATGAGAGAAATCTATTCTCCAATATAACAATTTTATAAATTCATTTGAAAAAGACAATATATCAAATTACTATATATGTAGTAATTTTATTTTAAACCATAATTTATCTAATGACAATATTTATGAAGTCCTTATAAATAATAGTAATATTGAATTCCCATATAATGTCAAACATACATTGTTAGATTTATTTGTCCAATTTCACTGAAAATTCAATTTTTGACAAATATATCTAATTTTATACCTTACATTCATAGTATAAATTACGGTAATATCATCATGCCGAACCATGTTGCTAAATACTTTATATTCATGCTTTTTATTTACATATGGTTGTATTCCACTAAAATATTTCTAATTATACCCTAAATATTATTATTATAATCTATTAATACATAATTTAAATTTTAATATTTTATGTTAATAAAATGTATCATGGTTCATCATTGTTTTTTGTTTATAATGATTCATTCTATTAAAAAGTTTAGATGTAAATTGAAGTTAACACTAATAGAAAAATGGCCTCCTTCCACTTGGAAAAACTGTAGAATAATTCACTAAGACTATGATTATAGCCTATTTCCGTGGTCCACATATATGTTGGGAACTTTTTCCATGGAAATGGGTTTATGCATTGGATACTGTCCATAACTATGAACAATAGACTCAAAAAGCATGGGAAAAGCATGGGAAAACCATAGCTATAGGGATTATACATCCATGGTTGTCGGTTATTGAAAAATCCATTATATATTTATAGATGATGGTGAGATATAATAATTTAATGGAATTTTCAATGATTGTGAAACATTGATGTAGATGACCTATAGCTATTATTCTCCAATGGATTGTAAGCCCTATGATCATAATTAGGAACAATGTAAAAAATTTAATTTAAATATATTCATATATATAGGGAATCACACCACTAAATTATTATATCACACCGTCAAGTATAAATATATTCAATTTTATAGATAGAGAGAGAGAGTGTGTGTGTGTGTGTGTGTGTGTATGAATATATTTATACATATAGTCAGTTTTTTATTCAAATAGTTGTTGAATGCATGATTTTGAAAAATAGAAGTGCTTTTTTTGAATAAATTTTATATATAAAGAATTTTTTTTCAAAAAAATTTATGTTATATTTTAAATTATCATGTATTAATTATCAAATGGCGTATTTTTCATAAATTTTTGAGGAATTCAATTTTTTAGATAGTAACATATTTAATGAATATATTAAAATTATCAAAAAATCAAAATTCATGAAAATTAAATAATATAAAATATTAATTATATCATGACCAATAAAATTTTATTCATTAAATTAATGTATGATAATGCCAATATCATAATTTCCCATCACTATAATGAATCTTGTAGAAACTATTGCATATTTTAAAAATAATTCTCTATGAATATGAATGTTCTATACAAAAAAATAATATAATTTAAATTATTTCCATTCATAAAGAATGATAATTCAAAATAAATTCCTTTAATGTCAACTAAAATAGTTTAAATACATATTAAATCCAATGGTATTCTTTTTTATTATCCTAGATCCAATGAACTATGTTTTGGAATTAATAAAAAATTCCCCTCATTTAAAATAAATACCCAGTCTTCCACCCATTTCACTTAAATACAAAATAAATTTGCATGGTTAACCTATGATTTTATTTATCATGTATCATTACATAGAGTACATATGGTTTTATGGTTCACCGTTCAATATTTCTGAATATAACTTTCATATAAATGGTTCTATAATATCCTCATTTCATTTCAATTTCAATCATTTTTAGTAATACCATATTAAAATTCATCATCCTATAAAACTATGATATAAATTCCAAGGTATTATCATATATTTGATATATTTTAATTATAAATAACTTATTCCCACTCATTATAGTCTTTTCTTATGTTGTTATTATGTTGACGTAATGGTGTACAATCCCTTTTTTATCCTTCATTTTTTAATTCTTCTAGATATAATTTTCATTTTAATTTTAAATTACATTAGGCATTATTTGTACAAATTCATTATCATATTATAAATCAATGAACATAATACCCTCCCATTATACTATATTAACATGGAATTATAAATGAATTTTTTTTTGCAGAAACCCATGGTATAATTAAAATTATTTAAAAAGATTCTAAAATTTTGGTAATGTTAAGGGTGTCAGGATTCCTAGAAATGATATCTAGTATGAATATTATAAGTGTATGTAGGCTCTAGGTAATGTAAAACGATGTTTAATAATCTTTAAAAAGGATAGTTGTGTTTTAAAAATATCTTCACTTTGTGCACTAAAAAATTGGCCTACCTATACAAAAAAATTTATACTTTTATGGGACATGATTTATATGATTCATAAATTATTTCAATATATAATTTTTTAAAATTAGTGGCTTTATTTTTGAATATGAATATTTAATAAACAAATGTTCTACTAGATTCAAAATAATATATATAAAGGTCATTTTCTTATCATATAGTTTGTATCTTATCATTACAAATATTTAACTCAATGTTTATTTCCAACATATATCATTAAAATATTAAAATTCTCTTCACCACTATATTGGTATCATTCCATTGATATGATTAATTTCTATTACAATATGAATATTTTGTAGTTCCAGTGTAGATTGTATATTATTTATCATGATAGCCACATTGATCCATTGAGTGGGGAAATATTTCATTTATATCTATCTATTTATTATAAATATACAACATATCACCCTGTTATTTTTATGAAATATTTTTACTTAAATATTTTTATTTATTTGATACAATGTTTTATATATTATTATAGAGAAACCACTTAACATTATTAATCTATTACTAGTATACTATCACCCATCTATTGGATAGGTGGGTAATAATAGTAATAATTATGTTAAGAAAAATATACAATCCATAAATTTATAAAAATAATTTACAAGTTATGAAATTCTTAGAATTAAAAATATATTTAAAAATAAAAGTGGTGTTTTTACAGAACAATTTTCATTATTCATACAATGTTTTTATATTAATTAATTGAAATAACAAACATTGTTCAAAAACATTAATGAAAAATATACATTATTTATTTTTTTTATCTTTCATAAATTCCAAAAAAAAATATTCCTATGTATTGGATAAGACTAAATCCATTTTATGGGTACAATGTTATTTTTTTATATATAATTTTCTGCCTCATTATTCATAGTTATAGTAAAATTAATTTATTACATGTTAAAGAACTGAATTTTATAAAATGGATTTGATATTAATAATTAAGTGGTGGTTTTTTTATTTATGACCCTTTTATGTTTGGTCAATATGAATAGTAATCATGGTAAATTTTATGACTTAGGTAGAGGGTATATATGGTTAATATGGATTTATAATATGTGGTAAAGACATAAATTTTAGACCTAATTTCTGTTGGATGAATTCAATTATTCCAATATAACATTCTAATTGAAATTCATTTGTTTAATTGATTTTTATCCCATAAAACTTCTTATATTATATTTAAATGAATGTACACTTAAAAAAATAATCATATTTGTTTTTAATATATCTTATGTGTCCACATTGGGAAATAATAATAATTAATTAAAATAAATATCTATTTTTATTTTATTTAAATTATTTCAATGAAATATTTTTTTTATTTTTTATTAATTTAATAATGACCTTTATTTAATATGCAACCCTGATGCAGTATGTATCGATTTAGTAAAAAAATATTAATTTTTATTTAAAATATTAAAATTGATATAATTTTAATGAAATATTGTGACCCATTAATTTTATATAACTATAGGAAATATAATGTCATTTTAATGTAATTGAATTGAATACCCCCTTTTAATTTGATTTATTGATGCTATATTAAATGAATTTTGTTAAAATTGAATGTAATAATATTTTATCATAACAATATTTTATGAAATTATATCAAAATCCAACAAAATTGAAAGAATACAATTTTAATATGATAGAGACAAATATTCCATAAATTTTCTATTTTTGTTCTAACATCCATATTATATATAAAAATTTATGCACATTAATAAGGAAAAATGTATTACAGTAGTAAAATAAATAATTCGATAACTAAAGGTCATTCCAAATTATAAGTTTTAAAATGAAGAAAATACAAGTACAAATTAAATGGGATGACTAGATTATGATTGTATCATCAATCAATATAGAATACATTCCACTATGGAAGCATTTGGCTCCAGAATAGTCTTATTATATGTTAATTATATTTATGAAACCCCAAAAGTTCCCCTCCTCAAAATTATAAAATCAATCTTTATCCCTCAATTCATTATCCTACCATGAGACTTGTTGATTGAAACAAAATATACATGGATCCCTTGAGAAATTTCCTAGAAACATTCAAGTATTTCTAGTTTAAAATACCAACCATATATCCCCATTAGGGGAGACCAAAAGGAATTATTTCAAGGTTGTAGTAATTGTCACAACCTGCATTCAGCATGACGAGGGAAGGGACAGAAAACTGCCATACCCTTCCTTCTTTAAGTCAATGGAGAGATAATGAAAATGAAGTCTTGCCTTCAATAGGCCCAAAATTGGGTACTATCACCAAAGGTATATAATCACACGTAATATGGAAGTAATTGCACTTTTTATAGAAAATTATTGGGATATAAGATGGTAAATCTCAGACAAATCCAAATAAATAATGTAAAATTAAATCCAAAAACCCTTTTCCCACATGTATTCTCAAATAAATTACTACAATTACAAGAAAAATATAATGAAAATTACCCGAATAAAGAAAAACCACAAAAAAAATTATCCCGATGTCTGAGATAGTAATGTATGACAAGATCCACAAAGTCCTCCTGGAAACCTGAAAGCTGTTTTATATACGTATGGTTAGTATAAAAGTATACTCAGAAGGGAAAACCAAAATCTCTTGTGCACAAGTGGGGGTGAATTCTAATGCCTCGTGAGAAAAAAGGAGTTAACCAAATCACCTAGAATGGAAACTGTCCACCCAGCCTCACCAAGGCACACTCCCCAAATAACAGAAGTCTGGTAAAGTAATAGTAATAGCCCATCAATATTTTGGTACCCCACACCACTTTGATGATAGTTATTTAGGAAATCCTACGCATCAGAACATCCCCACCATTTTCAATGTAATCCAACTGCCAACCCAACAACAACCTTTTGGGACACGACAACCATCCATCTTTCCCTCAAACACCAGGGCCACCACAACCACACATCCTGCCTACAGACATGTGGCCCCCCCACAACCACAAGTAAACACACCCGTAGACACCTAGGCCATAACAACTACCTCCACCCTTGAAAACACATGTGCCTCATCTTGAAGACACATGTGAAACAAACTTTCATGCACACACCTAGGCCAAACACTACATCATATCCTTCCCACTGAGTCTTTTCCTATAATAGACCTTAGTCCATCACAGTCTCCCTGAAGAGTTTTGGGCTACCTAGAAGTGGGATTAGAATGGATCTAATAACTAGCTTCTCAAAATAATGTCTTTAAATACACCCTCCCCCATGAAATGGGGGTGTTCGATACAAAGTTCTCAACTATGGTTGGGTTTGAATAAGAAACACAATAATAAAAACATTTACATCTAGGTAAACAAGAACTCATCCTAACCTAAGGGTTCCCAAACCAGCCCACACACAAACACCATCATTACTATTGATACATGAACAAATGCACAACAACCATAACCAGAGCACGATCCTTTTCAAGAGAACAATTCCCCATTGAACCTATTATTTTTATAATGTTCAATCAATTTTGTTAGATATAATTCTCCAATAATGGAAAACTAAAAAGCACAATGAAAAGACGAAACGACTCTAAAATGAATAAGAAATCATCCAAATAAAAATTTTAGCATTCACACTAGGTTATCATGTAAAGTCCCAAAAAAATGGATTCATGAGATCCCTTGAAGTATATGAACCTAACCAATCCACATCATACGGCCCCACACAGACTCAAATACACAAACCAACAAATGATCAATAGGGAATCCCATCGACATCCATGTCACCCCACAAGAATCACACAGAACAATAGTGCTTGTTAGCAGAATAGTGTAATGGAGTTTCCAGATTTAACCACACAATTTATCAATTTCATTCATTCAGTTTAGTTAACAGGTTTTATCACAAAATGATTCTTATTCATTGTTAATACATTTAATTAACTAGGTTTACATGATTAACTAGTTTCTATGATAGATCCATTAAATCATATGATTATCAAGAAAACATAGGTTCATTAGTGCTCAAGAAAGTACATCCAATGGCCACGATTTTCAGTGGTCATAAGCCCATATATTTTACAACATAGAGATGAATACAAAAGAGTACAACAACATCATCATCAAACACACTCCTTCATTCATTAAAATCCATTTATTATCTTTGCTAAGGTTTTGTTTCATCGACGCCCAGAGGAAACATTATCATACCCACCCCGCATGATAGAAAATAGATAGAGACGAATAAAAACATTACATGGATGATCAACGATCAAATATTTCTTATCGTTCCATGAATTGGGGTTGTTCAACATGTAGAGGAAGATCAACATTGAATCCAAGGCTGAGCAGGAATGGCACCAGTACGACTCACAATTCATCTCATAAATAGGGACTCCATGTGCACCAAGGAAAAGAAAGGGATCAAGGAAGAAGAAAAATAATCATTGTTTGATAAAAGTCCAGATCCTAGAGTTACGAGATATGAAATCTCGAACCGCTTAAAAAGGTAGATTGTGGATTCACCATGTAGTTGGGTTGTTATAAATGATATAAGTAATTGTTATTTAATATTTATCTTTGGATATGTTGTAGATAATAGCTATGATTTGATTAATATCCTCTTAAAAATAGAAAAACACGTAACCTGGGTGAAGATGGAAGGCACATGGAATGTTGTGACAATGACGAAAAACTGACACATTTTGGTTACTATAGGGTATCCTGATTCGTGGGTGTTTAAAACATTTTTACAGGATTTAAATGGATTTAGAAATGGTATTAAAACAATTTTATGTAAAAAGATACAATACCGGTGGGAAACTGATAAAAAATGAAAACAGAAAAAAAAAGAAGGCAAATGGTGGGACATTGTTTGGTGTGGGACTGTGACAGTGTGACCATTATGGTGCCACCATTATAGAACCACAATCAATGTGCCACAGTTACTGTTCCACCGTGAATGGTGCCCCCATTTTGGCGGAACTGTTTTGTGAACGGTGATTTTTGGAAAACTCTTTAATGATCCACTCGATACCTTAAACACTAGAAATTTGGAAATGTAATAGACCAGGAGGGTCTGAGAAATTACATCAGATACCTATCAATATATTATCAACCTCATGAATATATGATTAATCCCGAATAATAGAGGGTTCACGATATCCACCTCAAAAGATATCTTGCAAGGATAAAACCAACTTATAGTTTTTCGAAATCCGGAACAAACCTTGATATTTAGGAACAAATATCCCTTATCTATCTTATAGAAATCACGGATACACAACAGCTCTTCTCAACCCTCCCTCCCCCCCTTAGTAATCACACAAACATATAAGGGTCATGCTGTATAGACATATGAATTAGGGAGTCCCTTCCTACATGTCAAGAAACAATCTACTTTGGGAGGCATTGACTCGCCTTCACTGGTTTAATTAAATCCATCATAATGTTTCTCGATTAGGGATTGGTTCCTCCCCTCCCCTTGTTGATAACTTTTTAGACACACTTAGATAAAAAACCACTCCATCTCATAATTAATATGGTCAAGCACTACATCACGGTCAAGCACAAAACATCACATAAAAAATGTTAAAACAGCATTGGGTACTGGGCACACATATGTGCCTCCAATTCCCATGTACTCTCCTCAAGGCCACCATGTCTCAATGACACACTATCCATGGGAATGGTTCATCCAATACACACCCTCACCTCATGATCCTCGATCCTCACTGTTTGATCCAAGAATGATTCATCGTCCTCAATATCCATATATCCCATGTCGAAGAAATATGAATAATCATGTAGATAGGGATAGAGATGAAAAACAGTGAAGAAGTTGAGTACCCTCAATAGAGGCGGTGGTATTGCCACCTGATAATCCACCCCGCCGACTCGCCGCAGCACCTCGAAGGGTCTGACGAACCTAGGAGAAAGCTTACTCCCTTTAACGGGCCTCTATTTCTCACTCTTAGGGGATACCTTTATGAACACACATTCCCCAACCTCGAACTCCAAGGGTCTCCTCTTAAGATCGGCTAGTAACTTCTGCCAGTCCTGTACTGCCTTCATCCACTCCTGTGTAAGATAAAACATTTCCGTCGTGCTCTACACCACCTCTAGGCCATGAAAACCTATTTCCCTTACCTCAATCCAGTACATAGGTGAATGACATGGTATTCCATACTAGGCTTCTAACGGAGCCATGATAATGGATAAGTGATTCAAATTGTTGTAGAAAAGCTCTACTAGAGGAATGTGTTGTACCCATGATCCCCAAAAGTCCAAAATAGAATCTATTAGCATATCTTCCAATATCTAGGTGGTCCAATATACGTTCCAATTTTTCTGGGGGTGTAAAGCACTGATGAGGCATAAATAGTTGCCAAAAGCATGTTTCAATCCTTTCAAGACTCATGAGGTAAACCGTGTATCCCGAACTGAGACTATGGAACTTGGAACTCTATTCAACCGTACCTCATATTCCAAGTACATATGTGATATGGAATCCACCACAATCAACTCCTAGACCACCAGGAAGTGAGTCAATTTCATCAGTCGGTCCACCACTACCCCAATAGCATCACATACTCCTTGAACCCTAGGTATCCCTATGAAGAAATCCATCGAGATGTTGTCACACTTCCACTCAGGGACATCTAAAGGTTTGACCGCCCTCCTGGGACGCTTTGTTCATATTTCATCTACTGATATATGAGGAATGTTTCCTTAAACATCAACATTTTACACTTCAACCTGGGCCACCAAAACATACCTCTCAAGAACAAGTACGTATTGGAAACTCTTGGGTGTACTATTAGGGGTGAGTTATGGAACTTACTGAGAATTTTATTGGGAATATCCACTAGGAAAAATAGAATTCTCTGAAACAAAATCTGATTCTGACAATCTTCCATCCATTCATCTAGAGCATTGCCTTGGCTAACATGGCCGCGCATCACTTTAGCCTTTATGTCCCCCACAGAGACTCCTCCACCAATTGTGACAAGGTAGAATGAACCCTCATCTGAAAAAAAATCCTCTACCACCATCCACCATTGCATCAAGGTTTAAGGCAGCCAAATCTTCCATTGCGTTCGAAGCATCTATTGATTCTCAAACCACATCCTTATGTGACTTCCTGCTCAATCCATCGGCCAACACATTCCCCTTTCCTGAGGTGTAGGAAATATCAATGTCATAGTATTGATGAAACTTCATCCAAATCCATTACCAAAATATCATGTATCTCTAGTATAATACATAACTCAAGATATTGTGATATTTGAAGACCACAATGTGTTCCCCAATGTTGTAATTCCACAAAAGAATCAGTGAAAACACAAATACTACATGCTCTAGATTGTGGTTGAAATTTTTATGCTCATGGGGACGTAGACGCATAAACCTATAAGAGATCAGTCGCCGCTGCTGCATTAACACACAACCCATTCTTAGGCATGGTGCATCACATAACAGATAAAATTTTACCCCTTTATCTGGAATTCTTAGTGCTGGGGCATTGACCAATTTCCCCTTTAAAGAACTGAAAGCATCCTGCCACTGCTCACTCCATTCAAATGCCTGGTCATTCTTGGTTAAAGTTTTAAATGGTGCTGCAACTCAAGATATTTTAGCAACGAACCTCCAGAATTAACCTACTTGACTGAGGAAACTACAATCCTCTTCCACGTTCTTGGGTGCAACAAAATAAAAAACTTCTTCGACCTTCAATGAGACAATTGATATTCCCTAACGGGACACAACATGTCCATGGAATTGCACCTCTCATGTCTAAAAATTCACACGGTCAAATTCCTATAGATTTGGTGATGTCGAACATCCTCTAAAACCATCCTCGGATGCATGGCATGATACTTCTCTAATATTTGGAAGATCAGATTGCCTTTGATAAACAAGACTATGAACATGTCCCAATATTTTTGGTAGATGGTGTTCATGAGCCCCATGAACACAACCGGTGCGTTCGTAACGTCGAACGAAATTACCAAGAACTCAAAGTGACCTTATATAAACCTAAAATCAATCTTCCAGATATCACCCCCTTCACCATTAACTAGTGATATCATAACCATAGATCAATATTAGAGAACAAACCATATGCCTTTAACTGAACAGAAAGGTCACCGATCCTCGAGATGGTGTAATGGTTCATGACTGTCACCTGATTCTATCTTTGATAGTTTATATGCAGTCATAGACCACTATCTGCATTCTTTTCAATCAAACCTAAATCACCCTTTGGTGATGCACATGTTCAGATAAAACTCCTCTTAATTAGGTCATCAACCTAGTTATGAAACTCCCAAAACACATAAGGCACCATCTTATAGGAACCCATAGAAGTTGGACGAGCACCGAGTTGCAACTCTATCCCAAACACAACATGATGTTGGGGGGTTAGAGTCACCACCTCTCTAGGGAAGACATCCTTAAATTCACTAATGATCCCCAAGACATCCTCCATATATGTATCCACAAAATCCATTTAAAGTTCATCTAAAAAGGAAATAAGGGGCTCTACTTGTTGGCTACCCTCCTGGAAACCCCTGCCTTCCAGAAAAAGTTACATGTTGTCCACCCTTATCTAAAAACACTGCCCTTCTCAAGAAGCAGTCCAAAATGATATACAAAAGGAATAACCATCAGATTCCTACAATTAAATCATATGGTTTCATAATTTGACAATGTTGGACCCAATGGAATTAGGTGGCCCCAACATCAGTCCACATCCCCTGAAAACATAAGCTAAGATGGTGTGACCCCCAACCGGCATACTCAAAACTAGGGGCATGGAAAATCTCTCTCTGTCTAGACCCAGAGCATGGGATATAATTGGTGAAACAATGGAGTGTTAATCTTATGAATCCATCTAGGCACATGAATGTGTACTAAAAAATCTGATCGTACCTCAAAAAACCTCTAGCCCTGCTATAACGATTGCCACTGCAGTGTGCAACTGCCCATGCCCAGCTCCTCTACACCTTAGTTATTGGCCACTTATCTGACCATGCCTAGGTCGAGGTTCCAGAGGATCTCCTTGAGGTAAGCCTCATCTAGCTATGTCTACTCTCAGAGGTGTGGGATATTGGTTTCCCTGATGTGGCTACTGGAAAGGCCTGGCTAGAAATTGCTGCTGATGTGGTGGGTGCTGAACTTGCCCACATCTACAGTATTGCTCTCAGTCCAAGAACTAATTCGGAAGGTTATCATGGCTGCAAAGATTAATCATCTCGGTCCATGGCCTATAGAGAAAGGTCGAGGAATAGGATATATAAACTAGAACTATTGGGGCCTGCTCCCCACTGGTCGAAACCTGGAATGTCCTGATATTGGGGGTTTGCTGCTAATGTCCTTTCCCATAAAAGAGATCAACTGGATCCCCTCTTATAGAACACCTCCCAGCATTTTCATCCTCTCTACCAGTTCACCCTTCTTCTGAACCACCAAGTATGTCGGTAGAGTGAAGGGAGTAACTGCGCACTGCAGGGAGCGTCAAGATGCCTCCTCTAAGAACTTTGAATGTGATTCGTCATCCGGAAAGAAGTTTGGAGAAAAACAAAGGAGATACTTTGACATGATATCCAATTCTATCACTAACATACACCATCACTGAAGGAAGATTAACTCATGCCTCTTCTCAAACTTCATTGTGGAAGAGAGGAATTCTACCCGGATGTCCCTCTCGAAGTCAGTCCACAAATCCTGACCTCCCTCTTCTCCCTGAGAAAGAGCATCCACCACTGTCGCGTCAATCCCTGTATTTGGTTTACAGTTATAGGAACCCAATATTATGTTGTCTCCCGGTTCAAGCTAAAATCTATCACCAGCTCCTCAAGCCAGACCTCCATCTCCATGCTGGAGATGCTTCCCTTGTACTTTATAAGGGTCTGTCTATGAAAGGTATGAAGTAACTTATTACACTAGTGGTCATTATCCTCTCGATCCACCCTCTTCTAATCAAACAAATAAACCTCTTGGACCTTGGATTCCCACACTAATTTTGGACATTGTCCAGGTTCCATAGTTACAAGGTAAACAAGGAAAATTCTAAGCCCGGGTAGTTTAGAAGAAATATTTTAAATTTTTCTTAAACTTGTTATTC
Organism: Viscum album; assembly: GCA_963277665.1. Taxonomy (NCBI): domain Eukaryota; kingdom Viridiplantae; phylum Streptophyta; class Magnoliopsida; order Santalales; family Viscaceae; genus Viscum; species Viscum album. The sequence continues at coordinate 1,792,859,988 of OY728120.1, read as the reverse complement.
ATTTTAAATTCCCCTGACACCAAGAACACACTAGAACATAAGACATGATGATGCATGTACCTTTCCTTGGGTCTCTACCCTACAATTAGTGTAGCCTCACTTGGTCGTTTTTAGGATGAGATTCTATGCATCAGACCATGATGGGTCCCAAAATCTACATCCTAGTAGGTATTCCATGGACTATTTCATGCTCCATTATTTCCTAACGCTATTATCATACCATCCCATGGAATACACACAATTAATAACTCTGAACACCATCCTATCACACAACTATCACCTAAGATACCATTATATCATGACCCTCTTTCACTAAGCTGAGGGATGGGATAACCAACTACCAGACCCATCCTTCTTCAAATTGAAGGAGAGATAACGACCCATGATTCCTGCCTATAGTAGGCCTCAAAATGGAGAATATCACCAAGGGTCTAGAATCACACATAATTTTGATGGAGTTAACCTTTTTATTGATAAAAATGGGATATTAGATGGTGAATCTCATACAACCCCATATACAGAAAGAAAAGGTAATTCTGATCCCATTTTATCCACATGAATGTTCAAATAATTTTCTAAAATAACAAGAAAACACTGATCAAATGTTCCAAAACAATGAAAAACAGTAACGATAACTGTCCCGATGTCCATGCTAGTAATGACCGGCATGGTCCTCAATGTCCTCCTGGAAACCAGAAAGAAGTTTTATATACATAGGGTGAGTATACACTTATACTTAGTACAGAAATCCAAAACTTATTGAGAACAAGTGGGGAGGCATTATAATGCCCTGTGAGAAAAAAAGAGATAACCAAAGCACCTAGTAAGGAAACATTCAACCAAGCATCCCCAAGGCACACTCCCCGAAGAACGCAAGTCAGGTAATGTAATAGTAATATGACATAGATCCTTGGGTACCCCACACAACTTTCCCACTTGTTATTTAATACATCCTATGCATCATACATCCCCTTCCATATTCACTACAGTCCCACTACTTCCCAAAGAACAACCATATGGGCCACAAAAATCACCCATCCCGCCCAAATACACATGGGCCAAAACATCTATGCATACCTCCTATAGACACCATGGCCACGAAAAACTTACATAACCACACTACAGACACCTGGTCCAGAACAACTACACCACTCTTGAAAACACATGGGCATCATCCCGAAGAAACTTGGGAAACAAACCTGCCCACACACACCTAGGCCAACCACCATAACATACCCTGCCCGAGGAGTATTGGGCTATAATGGAACTCAAGCCATCATAACCTAACCTATGTGTCTTGGGCTACATAGGATAGGGAACATAAATAATCTAACAACCAACCACCCATAATAATGTTGGGAAAACAACCTCCCCCTAAAATGGGGGTGTTTTTCATGAAGTGATCAACTTGGGTGGGGTAAGAATGAGAAACACAATAATTAAAAAATTTACATATAGGTAAAGAAGCACTCATCCCAACATATGTTCTCCAAAACCATCCCATACATAAACACCCTAATTACTATTCATACATTCACAATTTCACAATGTCCACAACCAGAGAACCATCCATTTCTACAAGACAATTCCCCATTAAACCCATTATTGTTATCATGTTCAATTGATTTCGTTAGAAATAATTATCTTCTATCGAGAATCTAACAGGGACATCCACAATTCAAAAAAATTCCTTAATGAAGAAGAAAACAGTCAAGAAACAAGTTAATCAATCACACCCAATTCTATTGTAATGTCACAACAATAAACAGGGTCTATTAGATCCCTCGAAGTACTAGAACAAGTCAGAGACCCCACATACAGCCCTATGTGGATTTGGATCCAAAAACCATCAACTGATCAATATGGAATCCCATCCCCATTCATGTCACCCCTCAAGCCTCGAGCTTAACAACCATGCATATTAGAAGAACATATTAATGGAGTTTTCATAATTAACCACACCATTTATCATGTTAATTCTTTCTATTTGGTTAACTGGGGTGATCTCACAAGGATTATTGTTCACTGGAAATCCATTTAATCAACCAGGTTTACGTGATTAACTGGTTTCCTTGTTACACGCATTCAACCACATGATTATCAAGACAACTGAGGTTCATTAGTGGGAAATAAAGGACCAGCAACAGCCATGATTTTTATTGAGAATAATACCAAATAGTTCACAATATATAAATGAAGATAAAAGTGTATAGAAGCATCATCATCAAACTCCCCCTTCATTCATTAAAATCATTTTATTATCTTCTTAATGGTTTGGTTTCATACATGACCTGAGGAAGCATTATCATACCCACCCCGTATGATACACAGTAAAGGCAGGTGAAGGGAAACCCCACTTTAATGATCAATGATCGATTTTTTCTTCTTGCACAAATAACTGGAGTTGTGCAACTTTTAGAGGAAGAACTCCAAGGACCAGAAGGATGAGCGAGAAGGGTTCCATCATGGTGCATGGTTCATCTCCGGAAGAGGGAAACCAAGTACTAAAAGTAAAAGAAAGGGATCAAGGAAGAAGAAAAAGAATATCCGGGTGATAAAAGTTCAAATCTAGGAGTTACAGGATATATAATCTTGAACTACTTAAAAAGGTGGATCATGGTTTCAACATGCGGTTGGATGGTTACAAAAGATGGAATTAATTGTTATATAATATTTATCCTCAAAGACGGTGGAGATAACTATTGTGAGTTGATATATATCCTCTTAAACAGATAAAAAAAATTAACAGGGGCGAACTTGGAAGGCATGGGGAAAGGTGTGACATCATGGAAAAATACACACATTTTTGTAACTGAAGGGTCGCCTGACCCTTGGGTGTTTAAAACACTTTTTACATGATTTAAATGGATTTAAAAAGGATATTAAAACACTTTTATTCCAATAGATACATTACAAGAGTGGAACTAGAAAAACAAGGAATCTTGAAAAAAATGGAAAAGGGTGGGACACTTTTCAGTGAGACACCATAACAGTACCACCGGTTTGGTGGAACACTATAATCAGTGCCAACATTTCAGTGTGTGGTTATGATAGTGTGACCATTATGTTTCCATTTTCAAGGTTCCACCGTGACTGGGTTCACCATTTCAGTGGAACCATTTAGTGGAACTACGTTTTTAAAAAACTCCTTAATGAGCCACTGGATACCTCAAACACTAGAAATTTGGCAATGTAATGGATTAGGAGTGTCAGGGCCATAGAATAATAATATTAATAGATAAATATCTTTTTTTATATTTAAGTACCACAAAAATCCTCTGTTATTTATAAACACAAAAAAAAATCATCATCCTAAAATTTTTAATAATTTATTATGATTACCAATACTTGATTTTTCATTATATTTCCCATCAGAAATATGTTAATATATCACCCTTGCGTACGTGGGGCTTAACATCTACAGGGAGCAGTAAAATCCATTTCTCATCATAATATTTTTTCATTGTGTATTATGATGTTTTTATTGATTATATTATATACTAATGAAATAAATATATTTCATTGATATTAATTTCATTTCTAACTTTTAATTACAATAATATTAGGGAAATGATAATGTCGCTCCTTCTTACGTGTGGACTACCACATCTATGAAGTGATAAGATTTTTTTTCATTTACATCATACTAGGGTGGAAATGGGGAATACATATAGAAATATATAAGATATATATTATATAATAATTATCATATAATAGTGTATTAATATTTAACATTATTTTATGATACTCATCGAAAAATGATAACAACTTTCATTCATATGTATGGCCTACCATCTCCAGGAATGGTCTATTTTTTTTCTAACTTCATGGATGACTATAAATATGTATATTATTAAAATATATTATATTAATATCATCATATATATATAATGGAACCTATATATATCTATACTCAAGGATTATTGCATTCTCCCTAGTGATATGGATGATTACACTCTCCCTGATCAGTTACTTGAATGTGGTGCTGGTTAAGGCATCTCACGTCATTGGATACCTTGAATGATTTTACTCATATAAATGATAGTTATGATTAATATCTCCACAATTAGATACTTGAGGAGTGGGAATCAAATGTCACTGAGGATTTCTCCTAAAGATTGCATAAGGTATAGTCCCATAGGGATTGTCTAAGTTCTTAATGTCATGAATTGCTATGGACTGTGACATAATGCTCCGACATTGGACTGTATTTATATTGAATGAGAATCATAACACTTAGATCATGTCCATTTACCATATTTTCAGAAGTACTTAACATGAACCCTTTATTACTATAATTGGAGGAGAGTATGGGTGAACCTAGGTGTAAGGGGAAATTTCCCCATGTGGTGACGTATAATGATCAATGGTACATTTGTTATTGTTGGAAAAATCAAGTATATATATGATTGTGAGTATAAACATAGAGATATATATAATTATACATGGATTTTTAGTCACAATGTTCAGATTAATTCCATTTTAGAAGACGTACAAATGATCGATATCGTGATCCCAACGATCGAATACCGATTGGTTTTATGTTATTCCAATCAACTTATTCATGAATATTGGTATTTAGGTATATATGTATATGTATTGGTATATAATTTTATTCACATATAAATATTGACATATATGGTTTCACATACCCAGTTGACGAAAATTATAGACCTAGGGTCTGATTGTGGCTTCACATTATGGAATTTATATATCTTTTTAGATATGTATCAGTAATACTGAGCATGTTTCTTTTAGAAACACTTATAGAATATTTCATTTATAGGTTCATAATTATGGTTGTATGTTTAAATTATTTCTCAATAATGAATAGGATCCTCAGTGTACATGTAGACCAGAAGTATAATTTTTAGGTAGAGGGATGGTTTCATGGTGGTTAAGGCTGAGGCTGAGTGTTCCCTGTTGGAGTGGAGCTTCACATGTGGTTTATTATATTCAGGATAGTTCTTTTAGAGAGTGTGTGGAGACTTGGTACATGGTCAGGCTCATAGTTAATAGTAGATATCTATACTATTATTTCAGTTTCTTTTTTACTCCTCTAAATGTATGGTCAGAAAAGTAGGTTTCCATTTTTGTTTGTATGTAATACCTTTTTGGGATTTATATAATTATCATTTTTTATTACTAGATTCTCTATTTCAATTAATTTACTACTTTCTAAATCTTTATATTTACTAATGTGTACATAAAATACATATTTCTATTGTTTTATTACTCTGATGTGAGGCATAGTATCCCCACTATCACACCCTTGTCCCTCACAATCTGTTTGCCTCATATAGTTTATAGGGGGGAAGGGGGTGGCTTGAGGCCTAGTAACCAACCGACTTGGGGTAATGGTATCTCGATTATGATATTCCAATGTTGTATCAAATGTGTTGTTTTCCTAGTCCTGACAATTTGGGATATGTTAGGAAAGAATTTTAGGAATTTTTCAGAACCTATGTTGGATATCCAGCTCGTATATCAAGAACACATATTCTAGTATTAAATCCATGTTTCTATGTTATGGGATTATTATTTTAATCTATGATGTTATATTTGTATATGATTTTCACAATGAGTGACACACATGTTGTGTGGATATTATGATTTATTGTATATTTATGGATCTTGTCCCATTGGGAATAATCCAGTGATATATTTCGTCTCTTGGCCTGAAGGGAAAGTTGTGTCCCATGAAACATATTTGGCATGTATTATTCAAATCATACAGACATGCTCGCGTGTGATATTTAGTAATGATTGGGGCCTATTTAATTATGCATACTTACATATCTATATTTTATTCCTATGGAAGGTTATGTGGATCTTTGTATATGAGTTTTGTTATGATGTGTATTACTCATTACTCATGAATGGGTGGTTCAGTTACCCTATTAGGTTGATGTGGAATTTGATTTCATTCTACTGTACCTGTAGTAGGGTTTTGTTTCAATGGTTATGGTAATCTAGTCAGACCCTTGAGTATAATGGAGGTAAGTACCAATATTTTTCTAGTGATCTAGACCTCTAAAAGGCATTACCTTAAACGAATGCTTGATGAATGTCAATTAAGTCTCTATTCATCATTGGTATCATAGCCTCCAGGGAGAAATTCCTAATGAGAATTCTCAATGAAGATTAGACCTTTGTAAGGAATGTTTTTTGGTTTTGATCCTTAAATATCATTGTGATATTTAACCTATTTAAAGAGGTTTTATTTTTATATATAAGTGGTATGTTTTTGTGAACCAATTGTGATACTTGTTCTGTAGGTATAAGTGGGATTTCTAGAGGCCCTTAGTTTTTAGAGAACTCAAGATAGTTGAAGTCCATTTTCTTAATGGGCACCATGATGAGATTGGGTAACTCATATTTTAAATTCCTTTTAGGAATTTTAGTTTGTTATACACTGGTTTTCTTATTGATTCGTGGTAGGTGATCACATTTTTAATTTATGTTATTTTTATGATTTAAAATTTTGAAAAGAACCCATGGAGATTTAGAATCAAGACTGGATTTTATAGGCATGATATCTCATGTATCTGGACTGGTCAACCAGTTCTTCCACTTTTTTGTAACGTTGTCAAAGCATGGATATATGTTCATGACTCGAATTATGCAGGGTGATGGGAAGTTGATGAAATAAAAATCATAGAGCATGTGGCTGCCCAATTTTGAAGAGGAGTTCCAAGGGATCATCTTGACTGTTAAAACATATGTGTGATGTAGTTGGGTCATATTTTACTTATATTGGATGACTCATTGGATTTTGAGTCGGGTGATAAAAGTACACAATTTTTGTACTTTCTATCATTTGAATCACAAGTATTGAGTAGATGGGTGTGGTATAAGTACACATTGATTCTAGTCTTTTTGTAGGAATGGTTTCATATGAGTTGTGGCTAACTGAAAAATGTCACTCCATTATAGGGAATTCATTGACATTGAATATGGAATTATAGAAAGGTTGAACCATGGATGAATATTATTCACATGTTGAATGGATTGTGATTATGACTCGAAGAGATATGTACATTCCTTTTGATGGAATATTAGTGTACTTCTAGTTATAGATGATCACACTATATCACCGATTCATCTTGAGTATGCTTAGGGTGTGTCGACCCAATGCTGATTTTCATTTCTTTTTATTTATTGGTTGTGAAAAGTAAAATTTTGATGTTCTGATCAAGGATTGGTGTATGGTAATCCATTTGAGGTGGGGGAGTGCACTATTGGATATTTAAGGGTGGGGTTATTCACTTTCTATTTAAATTCATAATTACGATGGGTTATTGATCTTGTAGTCCTTTTTTAGATGATGAAAAGAGTATTTCTATGGGGGGAGCACTAGATCCCTCAAAGATAAGTGTCACCAGTGTATTAGAATATTTTTTTATATGAGGTTGTACATTGGATAATCCATATTTCTTTGTTATGTAGATGATCAAGTTGAAGGAATGACTACTAGTGATACTACTCGGATTCTCGGTGAAGAGAAGGATTTTGGCATGGACATTGTACTAAGTCATGTTTTTCCAAAATTATATTTTGAACATGAATTTTATTATTTAATATCAAGTTCTTATAAGGGTAAAATGGTATTTTTCCCCTAAATATGATCTAGGATAATTTTTATAACAACTGTGTAGGTCATTCAAGAGGGTGTTAATAGTAGGTCCAGAGTTTGGTGGAAATATTATACGTTTGAATAATAGCAGAATAAATAATAATAATTATTTAATTAATAAAATATTAATTTATTGAAACAGGTTCATTTAGTTAAATCATTAAAATGGAGCATTGGATTGAGAATTAATATCCACTGTTGAGTTTGAATGGGTTATTTTCCTAGGAAAGACATAACCTCTATTAGAATGTCAGAGCCAACCCGAGCCACTATTATTTTCAGCTTCATTTCCTTTCTTTTCTTTATTACTTTTTCTTTTCTTCATTTATCCCCTACCTTATCCTGAACAAAACCTATGACTCTCCATGATCATGCCTCTAAGGGAGAAATTGATATAGGTGGATATTGAATGAGTGGGAGGGGAAGATAGTTTCCACTGTGGAGCATAGGATGTGCTAGATTGTAAGGTGGAAATTTTTTTCATGGAAACAAGAAAGGCTTCAACGGATTCAGCCCAAAGGTAATTTGTTAATTTTTCCCACAAATACCCTTTACTTTATTCCATGTATTAATCCCCATAAATAATTTCTTATGAACCCTAATGTCTCGATCTGTTATTTTTTGTGTGAAAACATGGATTTCAGGGAGATTCGAGGTTTTTCTATTTCGAAAATCAATGTACATGACAAGTAGTTCAAGCAACACATGTTTTTTGTTCTTAATTTTTTGGCAAGAGGAAGTTTTATATGTACAAAAATGGATATGGGTGGTTATTTTGTATACTTGGTGTTGGTCATGACATTGATTACCCAGCTAGGCTAACCTTGTAGGGGTACATGGTGATGTATATTACACAACCAAAAAATGAGTGGGTCACACGCTATGTATAAGTACACATCTAGGAAAAGTACATGGCCATTCCATTTGGGGGATAGGGGAATGTAACCTGTGTAGGTTACACATAGTTTTCCCATCCAGAATGTCGTATACATGGGAGTCTTCATGCCATGTTCTTGCCTATGTACACAACAATGTGGGGCCTTGAGAGATCATGTCATGTAACCTGATAACACAACATGTACTCCTCCATTTCTACCCTTCGAGCATTCTTTTATCCTTTCAACTATGAGTATGAATTAGACCCATGAGAAGTCAATTTTATGTATATTTACATATACATATTAATGGTAAGACCCATTGGGAGTTTTGATGACTCGTATGTGGTGTTTCTAATGTTTCCATGTTGGATTTGTTCTTCCTCCAGTAAATTTTATCTAGTGTTTGTTCAGAGTGAGAATTGTTATCAGATTAACTATGATCTATCTTCCATAAAATGATATTTTTTATCTTTTCCTTTGAGGATATATCCGTTGTGGTGTGTTTCAATATGACATAAGAGGCTGTGATCCTTATTCTTTCCCAATATCCATGTATGATTATACTACTGAAATTCCATCCTAGAGGATATTGGGAAGGATGCCTATATATTTTTAAGGAAATAAGGATACCATATGTGATTACGTTTCTTAAATTTTGATCTAGGGATTCACATATAGTATCCTTTACCTATGTACCATTCTATGGATCCCCAGTAGGATTCATCTTTTTTACTTTCTTCTTGAGGATCCCTCGAAGGATTCCTATGTCAACATTCCATTTGAGGACCCATGAAGGATTCCTACTTTATATTTTATTCTATGTAACCCATGTTGGATGTCTTCAAATTTTTATACCTCAAGGATACCTTGTAGTATACCTCTTTAGTATATGACTTGAGGGACTTAGTGGGTGACCTAATGCTTGACCGACCCATAGTATAACAGTTTTGTGTAGAGATTGTTGCGGGTATCACTTTAGAACCCATGGTGAACTTATAAAACCATGTTGGTGGGGATACAATGTTGTTTTTAGGAATTCATCCACCTTCAATCTTTTTTTTATATTTCAAATGATTATTTTTGATTCAATTATGATTCCTAGGGGTTTTCCTATTTCAAATCTATTCATCCTAAAGCGAGATGTCCTTATTTCTCTTTGGGATGTATGTATGATCTTAATGGGATATAGATTTCAATACATGTTATTTCTTATACATTCACACTAATAGGTACTTCCTATTTTTGAACTATTGAACCTATATATTTGATTATTATGTTATTTGTATTTCAATTAGTGCTTCCTACTATACATCAACTGATCCTACTTATATGATATATCGGCATGACGTCCCTAGTACAAATAATCAATAATGATTCATATCTCCAAAGTGATGAGAATTGTTCATATATCATATGTTTGATATGTGATTAGTCTTGGTAAACTAGATAAATATATAAGTCTTCTATTAGAAATTAATACACTAATTACAAGTTAATTTTGTCATTGTTATTTATAGGATAACTTTTTCCCACTTATAATACACTTGAAAATAATTATTATTATACTTCTTAGATTATTGGGGGATGGAATAAAATAGGGTGAGCTCAAACATTCAATTACATAAATTTATTGCTGAAGCAATATTGAATAATTATGAAAAAAATCAATATGAAACTATAAATAACTTAATAATCATGTGATTCAAAAACTAAACATTGATTAAAATAAATGTAAATAATATAAATTGAAAACACATTCCATTTAATAAACCAACTTAGAATGAAAATGAATCCATTTAATTTTTCAAAGTAAAAATCTCATGGATAATGAATACCAAATCAAAATAAATGCAGTGAAAAATTATTATGTGACATATATAAGGCACATAAAAACAAACATCATCAAGGAAATTCACTAGATGGTGTAAAATTTATGTATAAACTTGATTCATTTCTAAAACTTATTTGTCTAATGAGTATCTTTTTATGAATTATGGGGATATATAATTTCTAGTCCCCACATTTAATTTCCAGTCCAATGTATCCCCAAAATATAATAATCAAAATAAATAATAATCCTGATGAAATATATGTATGGAATAATGAATACATATTTAGAAATATTTCCCAATATAAACAAATAATTGTCTAAGAAAACATTGTATGTATAATATATTTACATTTATGATGGAAACATATCCATGATAAATGATACTGGTAATTAGGGAAATTCAATTTTCAATGACTCTAGTAAATTGAATATTTCATGGGGACTGACAAAGGAATCACGAAAGTGAATTTTAATTATATCCACATCCAAATAAATCATAAACCATCTACAAGGTAGAATAAAAATGGTATCAATAAAACAACTCGAAATTGGAGTAAAAATGATGGGTTGTTGACATTGATGAATAGAAATACAATAAAAATATCTTTTAAAAACATTCATTATAATAACCATTTTTAATCATTTTCATTGAAAATAAGTCCGGAAAATATTTTCATTATCTATTATCCTTTTAAAATTGAAAGTGAATCTCCAATGAAATACGGGTGTCAAAATCCATTCATGCCATATGAGGTAAAATTAACATCCCCTTTTCATATTATAATATTTAGAAAAAATTCCTTGTTCGGAATTTTACAAAATATTTCATTGAAAACATGGTTAAAAAACCCAAAAAAAAAATAAACTAAAAAATTATTTTTGTGTGGTTAAAATAATTTATTTGAAATTTTTTTAGAAAAAAGGTATTTTTGATGAAAATAGGTTCTCTGACTAAAGAGACAATAATGTCTGGTTTTCGTAAAAATATTTTATAAAACAAAGAGTGTAAAATATGTTACTATTATTTGATAATGTTAATAATAAAAAATATAGTAAAAAATGAACGGTTTTATTAGAAAAAGATCAAATAATATCTTCTTATGAAATTCAGGTATAAAAAATCACAAAAAAAATGACATTGTAATGTCAACCATTGAAAAGATCATAACTTTGAAGTGATAATAAATCAGAGATTATATTTTGGGTATCAACTGTAAATCCAAATAAGAAAGTGTAAATACAAAAATAAATATTCAATGTTATTATTCACATGATCATATAATATTAACAACAATGAGTAAGAAGTATAACCCAATGAAGTGAAACAAGTTTATGATTTTTTTTTCATTAGGTAACATTAAAATCAAAACCTATTAGATGAAATAATTATAATAAAACATCAAAATATCATAACAAAGAATGAATCATGGTATTATATGAAAATACACAACTATTAAAACCAAATATAAATAATTAGGTTCACAAAAAAATTATTGTTTCAAGATAATGTTAATAGTGAAAAAAGGATTTCATTTTCAAATATAATCATTACAAATTTTCTCGAGGATAATAATATTAAAGCATTCCAATGTGTTATGTAGAACATAGAAGAATTTAAACCAAAATCCCCAGAAAGGAAATGTCGAAATAGAATGAAGTTAAAATAATTCATTATATAATATATCTAAAATGCGTAGTATACACACCACAGAAAAGAAATTAGCGTTGAATATGAATGTTTATCTCACAGATATAAAATGTGAGAAGAAAGTCCCTTATGTTGAATTTTCTTTTCGGTGAAAAAAATATTAAAATAATGTATAAGGGTTTTAACAGTGTTAATAAATTACTAAATAACTATGTTCATGTTATACTATCATATATTATCTTCTTACAGTAACTTATTACATGTTTAATGACAATCATTTATTATTATAACAATTTGGGATATTAATTTCCTAGTTTTTTGTGAAATTTTTAACATGTTACCTATAGTTCCTATCACGTTTTAATCATAAAATGAATTTAAAACATGGCTGAAATTAACTATATATTAATTATAATTTTATTTAGAACAATTCATTATATTTTTAGATAAGAAATGGAATTCACTGTTCTTGGAGACTGTAGGTTGTCTATACGCGTAATCATTACTTCCATTTCATAGCTTTATTAAAAGAATGAAATGTAAATGATATATATATATATATATTATAATTATATTATGATATATATGTTAGATATATTACATAATTTTATCAATACCATCCTTTATACATTCTATGTATAGTGAGAATGAGTTACATCACTTTAATGGGGATGTAGTCCACACTTCTACATATGATGTTATTGTATTCCAACAAAATGGAGTGCATAATGGTAAGTGTTATAAAATAATTTCAGAAGTATAATTAAATTATTGATATCATATATAAAATATATAAATATAGTTTCTATAGTAATTCAGAACCTTGAGATGTGGTAATGGAAAAATTTACAACATCATTTTGTGAGGTGGTGTTCCACTATACACAAAAAATGATAAGTTCATTACACATTAGATAGAAGTTTATGTTATACATGAAAATAAATTATAATAAAAATTTCTAGGTATATTTATGATATTGTTTTTATATTATAATAAAATATTTATAATTTAAGTATGGGAGAAAGAAATCAAACTAAAAAGATCGAGGTAGGACATTGAATCGTAATTGGGTAACTCCATTTGGTTTGATCCAAAAGGATTCAGGGGGTTGAATTATGAACATGGTGTGGATTTTAGGATTAAGGGAGGGATTTTTAAGGCATATTTCAGATGATTTTTTAAATATGAATTTTCTAGAGTGGTGTGATTTTGTGGGACTCTTGAGTGCCTTTTTATAGTGCAGGAGGTGTGGAACTCTTGTGAATTTTGGAATAGGGAATTCCAATAACTTTATTTCCCTTCAATGTGTCTATAGTTATTGAAAAAATTAGGTAAAATGGTGTCTATTATTGAAATAAGTCCATAATATTTATTTTGGACAAGTTAATGTGTCATTTTTTCCCTTATGATTAATGTTTAGTCCTTTCTTAATTTAATTTTTCTCGTAGTCGTTTTAATTAATATTAATCTATTTTACTATAATTTTTTTATAAAGATTATTTATCCTTATTAGATATTATAAAATATTCAGATTCCAAATAAAAAATTCATTTTTTGATATTTCAATCATATATTTTTCATAAAATCATTTAAATTTAATCCTAGAGATTGGACGATATGTAGGTTTTTAAAATAAAAATGTTGAAAATATTGCTATGTTTTTATATCAAATGTCAAAGTGAAACAAATTACAATAACCTGAATTGGATTAAATAATATAAAATAAATCTAATTAATCTTAAAATACAATTAATAATATAATTTAACAGTCTACATAAATTATAATAAATATCCATTTTGAATTAATATTTATTATTTTTTACTATATCTTAAAAAATGAGTCTTTACATAAAATACCAAAAATTCACCCTAACATATTTTTCTTATTTCTATTTCAATTATTAGGTTTATTTGAGGTAGAATATTTATAAAATTCCCATTATTGGGATTTAAATTAGGCTCTCCATTAAATGTCCATTAAAGTACCTTTATTAAAATATAGTGTTTCTTGTGTAATACTAGGTTTGTTCATACATTATTTCATCAAAGTAAGCTACATTAAAATAAAAAATATTTTTTAAAATATATTACATATTTATTTCATTAAAATAAATAAAAACATTAATTAATTATATTTATTTGTATAAAACATCTTTGTGAGAATAAAAATAGTTTTTTATAAAAATTTTCCATCCATATTCAACTGGTTCTTATATTCATTTCTAATTAATTATTAATAAATGAAATCATTTTATATTTTAATGAACTATATATTTTTATAAATAGTTAATCCTTGCATATAATTAAAATCATTGATGAATTTTTTTATTTCATATGACGTATGCTAACTTTGTGTCGCATGTATTGTAAGCTATAAACTATATTGAATTTATTTAAAATTGTATATATATTATAAATTCTTGGGATATTATATCCCCTTATATGCTTCATGTTTTGTGTTATACACTCTATCTAAATTTTTTTCCAACAACATATTATCACAATGTTATATTCATCCCACCTTAATTAAATTGTGTTACAACAATTTTAACTCAAAAATGGTGAGAGATTGATTTAAATTTCCTATATTCAAAATCCCACATCCTGAGAGGGGTTTTAAATAAATCCTCTAGAAAACAGGAAATGGGATGTTTGAAGTTCACATGGATGACATATTACTAAGTCTCTAGGGAGGAGATCATCGGTGGAAAGTAGAGATAAATACATTGTAACACCTGAGATTTTTATGAGAAATATTTTGTTTTTATGTTATATAAATCATCAAAGGAGTATTTCACTACACACAACACTATCTTGGCTTGCTTTACACGCAATCGCGACCATCCTCAATAGCTTGTGTCGTACGTAATACCGAGTTTCACTAAACAACGATATGCTATTAAAATATTATTATAACAAGCCATTATGAATAGTAATACCCACTTTTTGGAAAATTGCAAATTTTATTTTTCAAAATGGACTTCATTTTGGGATTTGGAATATAGAAATTAGCCTAGGGTGAAATTTTGGTATTTTTCTGAAAACTTTCAAATTTTGATGAATAGTGAAAACACTGAGTTACTATTTAAAAACCGACTTTTTATTTAAATAATTATTTATTTTATTTAAATTTATTAGGGGTAAAAATTGATACATAATACCTATATAAGTTCAATTCAATTCATTGGGGTCATTTTATAATAATTTTAGATATATAAAAATTTTATTGAAATTTTCACCGTCTTTTACCCACCTCCTAGGAGAATTTGAAAATTTACATAAAACTAAATCTTACCACTTCTGTGAGTGGAATTTCGAAAATCTGAGAGACATGGTTAATATCAATGACTAAAATTTGGTTCAATGAGATTAAAATAATTTTTGGTGAATAGTAACTTTTTACTTTTTTTACCACGGTTAAAAGTAAATAGGGAAATTAAGGGTAAAAAAGTTATTATTATTACCCTAACACATGTCCTAATTCTATTATATTAGTTTAATTCGACTAAAAACAATCTTAGGAGTAAAATATTACCATTTAGGCCCACTTGGATTATATTAGGATATTTAATATTAATTGATTTAAAGAAGAGTTAAAATAGTTAAAATCAATGTTTAATAAGTAAATCATTTTTAATATAGGTTTATAGATACGATAAATTCGACTATAAATATTCATTAGAAATGGAAAAATATTTCCTACATAATGGTATTTTATTTGTAATTTTTAGACATTATATAATATAATTTATTTATGACACAATGATGATGGAGTAATTATCTTATTAATGAAATATTGATATAATTGATGTTATAAATACCCAAATAAATGTAATTTCAGACTTTTTATGAATTAAAATAATTTTATATGTTAATATGACATGTTAGTATTCATTTAATTAACTTTTTTAGAACTAATAATTCTGTTATGATTTTCACAAAAATCAATTACCAAATAGTGTCAAAATTGACATAAAATAGTTTTTAAAACAAATATTATATTATTAATTATTATTATATTCTTGAAAATCTATAGTTCGGCAAAATGACTTATATATGGTTATATATATTAATAATAAACAAATTGGGGTTCGTTTTTCTTGTTATAGTAAGTTTATTAACCTTATAGTGTAAGAAAACAAGAAGACACGGTAAAAGTTAAATTATCCAACTTAAAGTTAAATCTAAATGATAAGGTTAAAATAGATACCTAAACTTGTCTAAATACTATTGTATGAGAGGATTTCGACCCATCACCACCTTAGCTTCTAAATAAATCAATTTTGAGCTATTAAAAACCGAATATGGCTTTATAATAAAATAATATTTTTTTTCCAAAGGTGCCCCTCTCCTCCCTTATAAAAGGGAACCTCCTCCCTCTCTTCCTCACACCACTTTAAGCCTTCATGCTCGGCCAAACCCTGAAATATTCACTTTTACACTTCCCTAGAAACATCTTATAGGTCTTGGTATTCTTTAAAGACCAATTTTAGTGCCCCAAGAGGAGGTCTCAAAGAGGCGCTTCAAAGAAGAGGTAATGTCCGTTACCGATTCTTTCAACTTTATTTCTTCTTCCACTTATTCTTCTTTATTTGTTTCATTATGAAGTAATAAAATTAGTATCACTAATATACTGATATGTTATTATAATTATGAAACAACTCTATTTCACCATATATCCATCCTATAGAAAACGAAATCACCGCGCGTGTGTACGTACGGAATACCGTCTCTACGCCGTGGTGTAATCTATTTTCCACCACCACCTTACTTGGATGGGTATAATGGTGTAAATAATAACTATATATGATTATTGTAAAGTGATATTGATTCTGAAATAGTATACATACACTCCAATACAATTCCACGATCATGGGAACGATATCAGCGCTCGTGCATACGTACGGAATACCGTCTCCACGATGTGATGCGACTCATTCTACATGGTTTTCATTGCATAATGATTAAATAAATGAATTGAGTGAATAAATATGATATTTATTACACTAATAAAATTCTGGAAATTAGGTATCTATAACCTAAAAAGAATAATAAGAATTTATTCGACAAAACACGCATAAGAACAAAAAGCAATAAACACCCGAATAACAAGTAACAATGAAATATTACTAATAAGGAGCTAATAATATGACCATATATGATATCATAACAATGAGTATGATTATGGAATAATTCAATGACATTATTTAAATCATTATAAACGAGGTTTGGACACTTACGAAGCAAATTGGACCTAAGTTAAGGGACAATCTCGCAATCTCAATTTTTATCCGAGATTGTTTATAATTCAGAATTTACTGGGGAATATTTATCATCCACATCCATGTTTCCTCAATATTTAATATTATTTATATCCTCCTACATTTTTCTCAAATTCAATTTTACACATCGGTGAGTTTTTAGTAAAAGATATGAAAGGAATCTTTTCTCGTTTTTCATACGAGGTACTTTTTGACTTTTCCGACATAAGTACGAGAAGAATGTTTTTTTAAACTTATATGGCATGAATGGATTTTTAAAACATTATTTCCAAGAAGATTCCTTTACAAGTTTTCAAGTTTATTTTTAATCAACTTCATTTAGTTTAAAATTGTATGACATGTTAAGAAAGGAAAAATGTTCTAGGAAGTAAAAAGGATATTTTCCTCAAGAATGGAGTTCAAGTGTTTTATCAAAATTATTTTCCATATAAGATAATATAGGGTTCTATTTATATCCCTATTATTAAATTGATTTTATTATGTTGTGATGAAATTATTTTTATGAATTCCTTTATCTTATATGAATTGTTTTATGATGTCAGGATGTTTAAGAATCCCATTTTTATTACATGGTTTATGCAATGATGTATGATTTATGATTTTGTGGAACACATAAGAATGGTATCATTATGAGATGGGTGGGACCTATATCTCCCTCCAATGCATTGAGTAAATATTTATATCTCATGAGATAAACATGGTTGGAATGACAGGGTAAACCGGTTCAGTGAAACAGGACTGAAATGAGGAGTGACCTCGGTTTAGAAATGGACTTTGTCCGCTAAGATAGTCTTAGCAATGAGTATTGACTAATAAGAAATGATTTTCTATGATTATGTGTGTATTCCCAAAAGTTTCATGTTTTAAGTTATGATTATTGGGATTACATTTCACTACTATGATTTATCCCATGTTATGAAATTATGATCTCTTTTACAGGTTATGATTTCAAAAAATTTATGTTATTATGAATATGATGTGATTGATATTTATTTTGTTTACCATTACTAAGCATTTGAGCTCACCCTTTTTTATGTTTTCTTTCCCCAAGTCAGGAAGAAGGTTATTAAGTAGGATATGGAAAAAAGGGAGTCTAGATATAATAAATTAAATGGGAGACAACATAGATGATTTATGAACTAGTTGTTTATGTTTCCCAGTTTCTAAAGACACTCTACCAATACGGTCCTTTCATGGTTTTGTTATATGTTGTAATAAGTGTACTTCAATTTTGAAGTATTAACAATTTATGTAAATTTTGGGTCGTTATATACATGGAGAAAAGGAATAAATATTTATAGGGAGTGATTGAGGTCTTCAATACTAGGCCACTGAATTACCATTGTAATTTTCAGGACCTCAAATAAATAAATCTTCAATTATTTATAAGACTATTAGTTAAAAAAATTAAGGTATTAAAAAAACAATATTTTTTTGAACATTTTTCTAATGCAATGTAATTATTTTTCAGTATATTTATATATGTAAATATTCTTTTTTATATATTTATATAAACAAAATTCTATAATTTGGTTGTGTTTTGATCAATTTCCAATAAATCCATTACTTTTTAAAATGTATATCAAAAAATTTACTTTGATTGCAGTAGCACGTAAATATACTTTTAACAGATTATAATACCTATAGAATAAGTCTTTATGTTTGTCTTTAATAATTTTCAAAAAATAATATTGTTAAGACTTTAATCGCTAAACCTAAAATGTGAATGTACTAGTCTATTATTTATATTTATTTGAATTTTATTAACATAAAATAATCCGACATTAACAAAGACATCATATAGGATAGTGGTAAGTGAAAAAACCCTTATCGTCCTTCAGTCAAGGGTTCGAGCCATGAAGCCTTTCCTATCTTGATGGGTTGTCACCCTACAGACATGTTTTTTCTTTTCAAAAACAATATTAATATAATTTAAAAAATAAATATGATATACATCCTTTAAATATGGTGAATATGAAAATATCCTTTTAACAATGGTTTTCAGTATAACCCAAATAAATAAATAATTCATCCGTTTTGTTTTAATATATTCCCATCGTTGGTATATTTTTTAACCTATATAATAGGTCATTTCGTGAATAAAAAACATTGAGTGATAACTAATTATCATATTATAAAAACCTTCAAATCATTTTTATGATATATATGATTCTTGAAAAATTATTTTCATTCTTGAGTCACCAAAATTGTATCCTAGTTCATTCATTCTAATTATCTTTTGAATCCTTAATAATGGTTTATCATGAAAATGTTATTTAACCTAATTATATCCATGTGATTATCAACCCATGTGTTCTAGAATCCCCATTTTCATGTAACAGGTTTTTTCATGTTAGGCCTCACACATGATGTCAGAATTGTTACCCCTATGTATTTTTGTTCCAGATTGATGACCAATTTTAGTATCCTGATATGGATATACTTCTAGGAAGACCCACATTATATCTAATATTCCAAAATTCTATAATGGTTTTCCATAATTATCCTAAAATTCTATATTAGGGTTATGTTCTCTAATCTATATCTTACTAAATCTAGTTCTCATGGTTTCTACTAAACTTCCCTTGATACCAATGGTAGTGACCCTGCCCTAGAAAGCCCAGATCCTGTAGAGACCCTAAGCCTGACGTACATGGACATTAAATTACTTTTTCGAAATACTTACTACATAACAAAAACACACACACAAGGACTGTAATAGTTTAGTGTCTTTGGAAACTCGGAATATAATCTTCTAATTGTGGTGGAAGATCTTCAACATCTCCCATAAAGATCTTCTTTTTTTTCTAAACCTAAATCCTTTATTTATGTCCTGGGGAAAAGAAAACATAAAAGGGTGAGCTCAAATGCTCAGTAAGGGTAAACAAAAGAAATATCAATCACGTCATATTCATAAGAACATATCTTTTGGAAATCTTAACCTGCAAAAGAGATCATAATTTCATAACATGGGATAAATCATAGTAGTGAAATGTAATCCCAATAATCATAACATAAAACATGAAACTATGTGGCATACGCACATAATCATATAGAATCATTTCTTGTTATTCAAGACTCATTGCCAAGACTATCTTAGCGGACAAAGTCCCTTTCTGAACCGAGTTCATTCCACGTTTCAGTCCTGTTTCACTGAACCGGTATAACCTACCATTCCATCCATGTCTATCTCATGAGATATAAAATCTTTAATCAATGAATTGGAGGGAGATATATGTCCCACCCATCTCATAATGAAATCATTCTTACTTGTGCCACAAAAAACATACATCTTTCATAATAACCAAATAACATAAATGGGTTTCATAAACATAATTCCATCATCACATAATCCATATAAAAGAAATGGATATCATTTCATAATAAGAAAAATTAAACCATGTAAATCATAGTGACATGATACTTGAAACATACACATATGAAATAATGTCATCTTAGATGAAAAATGGTTTTGATAAAACACTTGAAATGAATTCTTGAGGAAAATATCCTTTCTTCTTCAAAATCATTTTCTTTTCAAAAAAATGTCATGCAATTTTAAAAGAAAAGGATTCCGTTAAAAATAGTCATTAAAATATTTTTTAGGAAGCTTTATGAAAATAAGTCTTTATAAAACCGTAAAAAATTGTTCGTTCCGTATAAGTTAAAAAAACATTCTTCTCATACTTTTGCTGGAAAAGTCAAAAAGTACCTCGTAACGTAAAAAAAAAGAAAGATTCCTTACATACCATGTAGTAAAAGACAAGAATGGGTAAAAAGGACTTTATACATACATGAATACACTTTTATAAAACATGGACATGGTTGATTGAAATAACCCCAGTAAAGACTTACGAATAAGAAATCTCGTATAAAAATGAGATTTGTAAAATTATCCCTTACCTTAAGTCCGATTTGCTTCGTAAGTGTCCGAACCTCCTGTATAATGATTTAAATAATGTCATTAACTTATTACAGAATCATATTCATTGTTATGATATCATATATGGTTCACTTATGACTTTATATTACCCGTTATTTTGTAAATTCCATGTTAAAGAAGCATTTTGGGAAAAATCGTTTCATTTATCGTTGGTGTTTGGACTTGTTGTTCTTGACATTATTATTACTTATATCATGATTTACTTACTTCCAGAATATGAAACATGATTTATATATCATATATATTCAGTATATATATATATATAATAGATAGATAAATGAAATGAAACACACCGTTCATGGAGACGGTAGTCCGTACGTACGCATGAACGCTGTTTTCCTTTCCTTATTGTCTTGAATTGAAGTAAGTAGATGACATACATATATACATAAATCCAGTAGCTTTATAATGTCATATATTTCATTATTATTGCTTATATATACTTTATAATCATTCTTAAATGGTTAACATGGAGAATTAATCTCATCGCGTTGTGGAGACGGTAGTTCGTACGTACGCACGAGCGATGATATCATTCTCATGATCGTGAAATTGTGTTTAAGTGTATGTATACTATTTCAGTATCAATATAAATTTATAATAATCATATATAATCACTCATTACACCATTATACCCATCCGATTAAGGTGGTGGCGCAAAATAGATTACACCACGGCATGGAGACGGTATTCCATACGTACGCACACGCGGTGATTTCCTTTTTCCGTAGGATGGATAGAAGGTTAATTAGAGTAGTTTCATATTTATAATAACATATCAGTATATAAGAAATACTTATGTTATTACTTTATCATGAAACAACTAAAGAAGAAGAAGTTGAAGAATAAAGAAATTGAAAAAGATCAGTAATGGATATTACCTCTTTTTGACATGCCTTTTCTTAACCTCCACTTAAAGAACTAAGGATGGTCTTTGAAGAACACCAGGACCTCTAGTATGATACTAGGTAAGTGGAGAAGATATTTTGGCAGGGTTTGGCCGAGCTTTAATGCTAAAATTGGTGTGAGGGGGAGAGGGAGGAGGTGCCCTTTTATAAGGGAGGAGAGGGGCACCTTTGGGAAAACTAAAAATATTATTTTATTATAAAGTCAATTTCGGTTTCAAATAGCTCCAAATTGATATATTTAGAAGATAAGGTGGGTATGGGTCGAAATCCTCTCATAAAATAGAATTTAGACAAGTTTATGTATCAATTTTAACCTTATAATTTAGATTTAACTTTAAGTTAGATAATTTAACTTTTACCGTGTCTTCTTGTTTTTTTACACTATAAGGTTAATAAACTTAATTTATCAAGCCAAAAGAACTCCAAGTTGTTTATTATTAATATATCTATCCTTATCTAAGTCATTTTTCCGAACATTAGATTTTTAGGAATTAAATAAAAATTAATAATATAATATGTTTTTTAAAAACTAGTTTATGTCATTTTTGACACTATTTGGTACATGATTTTTATGAAATTCATAACAGAATGATAAGTAATAACCAAGTTACTTATATCAACAATAACATGTCATATTAACCTAAAAAATTAATTTATGTCATAACAAGTCTAAAATTACATTTATTTGGGCATTTATAACATCAATTATGTCAATATTTCATTAATAAGACAATTACTACATCATCTTTGTGTCATAATAAATGATAATTATTTAATTCCTAAAAATTCTAAATAAATTCCTATGATGTATATAATTGTATTAGATTTCTGGAGACTATTCATGTTCGATGATTCAAGAAGTCTATCACTAAATTAAAATTATTATACTTATAAGATTTAAGAAAGTGACATGTTGTCACATTCTTTGGTTTTAATAATAATTAAATTATTTTCATGGACAAAAGTCCATAAAATGAATCTAATCCGACACTTAGGTTATATGGGTCTTCTTTTAGCCATCTAATATGATTTTTCCATGTGTTAGGGTAATTTTATAATCTTATATTTACCCTTAATTACACGACTTACCTTTAACTATAGTAAATAAAATTTACCGTAGTTACTATTCACAATGCCCAAAAATAAAAAATAGCTTGTTAACATAATTTGGACCCACTGATTCCAAATATGGATTCCATTTTTCCAAATTTAGTACACAAAAGATGCAGAAATTAAATTAAAATTAATCCCGTTGTCGAAAGAAAACGGGTTTTCTTTAAAACATTGCAAAAGATTGAATTGTTTTAACCTACGAATTAAAGGTAAAATAAATGATAATGACATAAATTATATTAAATGGTAAAAATATATTCTATTTATACTTTAAAACCATTCAATATTATAATTTAACCACATAATATATTACGATGAAAAAAGTTGTTTTTAATTAAAATATAGCGTGTTTTTACTATTCATAAAATATGAAAGTTATCGGAAAAATATCAAAACATTATCTAATGTAAATTTTTATATCCTGATTCAAAAGAAGAATTTTATTTTTTCAAATTTAACATATAAACATGTCAAAAACTAGATTTAAAGTGGGTGCGCCATAAAAAGGCGGCAAAACTGCATTTTTTGAAAAATTCTTATTTTACCCGAAAAATTTATTTTGTTCTTATACCATGTTCTAGAAAATGTGTACGATGAATAATAATGTTATAAAATTCAAAATTTAGTTAATACTATTCATAATGGCTAGTTCATGACAATATTATAATAATATATCATTGTTTATTAAAACCCGGTATTGCGTACAACACACGCTATCGAGGAAGGTCGCGATTGCGTGTAATGCAAGCCAAGTCAGGGTTGCGTGTTGTGAAAGAATACTTAATTGTTTCGTAAAGCAAAATACAACCATATTTCATTTATACATTGAATATATATATATATACTCAATGTTTCGTAGAATAACTATTATCAAAATTGTGTGTGACACGATCCAAGAATAGTGTTGCGTATACTGCAAGCTAATACGGTGTTGCGTATAGCGCAAGGTAATACTGGTGTAGAATACAACACAAGACATTAATAAAATTAAAATAATATTTTTCATGAAATCTCAGGGTGTTACATTCTACCCCCCTTAAAATGAATTTCTCCCTCTAAATTAGTCGGCATTATAAATGGTTTACTACTCGAAAGTTTGTTTAATAGAAACCCACATTGTAAAAAGGAATAACAAAATATGGCTTTTAAAACTAAAGTATGAAATGTAACGGTTACCCAAATTAACTCATCACTGGGTTTCCACGTAGGAGAACATAGGTGAAAATATGGATATGGAAGAAAAATCCAACCATCATGTTCTGATGGAGAGTGGTAGAGAACATGGCTATGAAAAATCCAACAATCGCAAAGCCATATATTTGTGATGATCCAGGGTACCATCTGATTCATCAGATATAAGATCACTAGGAAAACATTTTTGGTTTTCAATATCATTTCCCTAAAGTTTAAAATTTTCAATTAGAAGAAATACTTACTTGATTTTGGTACAATCTCACTGTTGTTTGTGCTTTGAACAATTTCCACTTCATCTCTTAAAGAAATGAAGTTGAATTTGTTATTCGTGAAGTGTTAACAGATCATGTGATAGAATGATGGGTCATTCCATCTGTTTCAAACAAAAGTTTAGAAATAGTTATCAAATATACATAAGTCCATCTTTGGTGAGGTTAATCATATACGATTCCAAAAATGAACTTATACATCATACATCATACCGCTTAATAAAATAAAACTAGTTTCTACTAACCAGGGACTTTCTGTAGGCCAGTGGTATGCGATAAAGGCTCGTCGCACTTTATTTGTGGGTTCTATTCCCACAGCCTTGGCCGATGCGATGGGTTGTCGCACATCATACAGGTTGTCCTTTTTCTAAAACTACATTATTATAACATCCCATCAACAATATCAAAAAAAGTTTTATCCTTAAACAATACTAACTTATGTCCAACATAATCCATTCCAATCATTAGGCTTATCTAAAATACTTTGGTCTAAGCTCATAGTATAGAGAAAATGATCACGTGAATGCCATCATTTATCCCTCATATATCTTGTTCGTCACATTCCAGTCATGTGAATACCATAATCATGTAATCTCTTGAAAAATTAATACCCATTGAATCTTAGTGAAAACATGAGTGATGTCAAAATATAACTCTTTCCACATACCAAAACCCTCAAAATTCTATATATTTAGTCCTTATATCAATCATGAGCACATGAATACAATCAAACATCTCATTATCTTCTTGTCCCTTCATTATGCACATATCATCTACTTTCCAAAAATATTTCAATCACTTTTTTTTCCTGGTTACCAGTATCATATAATTATTGAAAACCAATACGTAGATATTCCAAAATTCCACAATACCATAAATGAGATTCCATGATACTATTTTGAAATCCCATTACATAAAAACTTAATCATTCCACCACATCGTTGTCATATTCAACATCACCAATAGTGATCGCATGTGACTTCCCTTTGTCCTTTTCCTTAAGCGGTTTCTCATGTCGATCATCACTAACCCTTGGATTAGGGAATTTATTAGCATAATGCCCCATTTCCTTGCACTTGAAGCATTGAAGTGTTGGTGGTGAGTTCTCTGCAATGTTTTCTTTATTCACATCATTAAAAAACCCTTTTTCCATTACTTTGACACTCAGCTGCTCGATGACCTTCTTTTTCACACTTAAAACATTTTCTAGTCCCTTTAAGACAATCTCCACCATGCTTCTTTCCACACTTTGTGCATAAGGAAACATTCATCTTCTTTTCACCATTATTCTGAGATTTCTCCTTGAACTCCATCTTTCGTTTCTTATCAAAACCATGAGATGGATATGTAACACCAACTTCCATTTCTACCTTGATAGCACAATGCACAATTTCTTCATAGCTACTGAAGTCTCTTATAGTTAATGCCCTTCGAAGACATGGTTTTAAGCCACTGAAAAATCGATCAACTTTACTTTCAGGTTGGATGATAATGCCAGATGCATACCTTGAAAGTCTTGTAAAATTCGCTTTGTATATACCAACAGATTCATCATCCTTCTGCTTCAGCTCAAGAAATTCCTTTTCCATATTTTTTCGATGAATACGAGGGAAGTACTTACTGAAAAACAAGTTCTTGAACTCGTCCCATTCCATGGACTCAATGTCATCTCTTGGCCTCATATTCTTGATAAGATTCCACCATAGATCAGCTTCACCTTACAAACGATATACTTCTAAGATGACTTTATCATGTTCAGAACATTGAATAACTAAAAATATCTTTTCAGTGGTACTGATCCATTGTTCAGCAACAAGTGGATCAGAAGACCCACTGAAAGAAGGTGGACGTTGCCTCATGAAGGACTCAATAGAATATTGTTCCCTTATCTGCTCATTTGGAAGTCCATAATGATTCATAGCTTGTGTAAGTATAGAAATAATATTTTGCACTCCATCTCCCATAACATTTGTTTGTTCAAGAGGACAATCATTGCATTGTCCATTATAGTGATCAACACGGTTCCTTCGGGTTCCAGCCGTCGTCTAAAACCCAAAAAGAATAGTGTGAGAGGCAAAAATCATGCTAGGGAAAACAACATAATAAAGGGAGAGTACCCTTAATATATAACATCTTAGGTTAAATTCTAAGATCGATACCATAGTTCCAGGACTATATCCTATACGTATACTTATCCATAGAGACATCCCTAGACATACCTTATAAATATCTCTAGGGATCTCACTAACGTTCTCACATCCTAGTTTCCAATGGTTGACTAAACCTTTCCTCGGATACCAACTGTAGAGACCCTAAGCCTGACGTACATGGACATTACATTACTTTTTCGAAATACTTAGTACATAACAAAAACACACACACAAGGACCGTAATAGTTTAGTGTCTTTGGAAACTTGGAATATAATCTTCTAATCGTGGTGAAAGATCTTCAACATCTCCCATAATGATCTTCTTTTTTTTTTCTAAACCTAAATCCTTTCTTTATGTCCTGGGGAAAAGAAAACATAAGAGGGTGAGCTCAAATGCTCAGTAAGGGTAAACAAAAGAAATATCATTCACGTCATATTCATAAGAACATATCTTTTGGAAATCTTAACCTGCAAAAGAGATCATAATTTCATAACATGGGATAAATCATAGTAGTGAAATGTAATCCCAATAATCATAAATTAAAACATGAAACTTTGTGTAATACACAAATAATCATAGAGAATCATTTCTTGTTAGTCAAGACTCATTGCCAAGACTATCTTAATGGACAAAGTCCCTTTCTGAACCGAGTTCATTCCTCATTTCAGTCCTGTTTCACTGAACTGGTATAACCTACCATTCCAGCCATGTCTATCTCATGAGATATAAAATCTTTACCCAATGAATTTGAGGGAGATATAGGTCCCACCCATCTCATAATGAAATCATTCTTACTTGTGCCACAAAAAAACATACATCCTTCATAATAACCCAATAAACAAAATGGGTTTCATGAACATCATTCCATCATCACATAATCCATATAAAAGAAATGGATATCATTTCATAATAAGAAAAATGAAACCATGTAAATCATAGAGACATGATACTTGAAACATACACATATGAAATAATGTCATCTTAGATGAAAAATGGTTTTGATAAAACACATGAAATGAATTCTTGTGGAAAATATCCTTTCTTCTTCAAAATCATTTTCTTTTCAAAAAAATGTCATGTAATTTTAAAAGAAAAGGATTCTGTTGAAAATAGTTATGAAATATTTTTTAGGAAGCTTTATGAAAATAAGTCTTTATAAAACCGAAAAAATTCGTTCGTGCCGTATAAGTTAAAAAAACATTCTTCTCGTACTTTTGCTGGAAAATTCAAAAAGTACCTCGTAACGTAAAAAAAAGAAAGATTCCTTTCATAACATGTAGTAAAAGTCAACAATGGGTTAATAGGACTTTATACATACATTAATACACTTTTATAAAATGTGGTCATGGTTGATAGAAATAACCCAAGTAAATACTTAGGAATAAGCAATCTCGGATAAAAATGAGATTTGTAAAATTATCCCTTACCTTAAGTCCGATTTGCTTCGTAAGTGTCTGAACCTCCTGTATAATGATTTAAATAATGTCATTAACTTATTAAAGAATCATATTCATAGTCATGATATCATATATGGTTCACTTATGACTTTATATTACCCGTTCTTTTGTAAATTCCATGTTAAAGAAGCGTTTTGGGTAAAATCGTTTCATTTATCGTAGGTGTTTGGACTTGTTGTTATTGACACTATTATTACTTATATCATTATTTACTTACTTCCAGAATATAAAACATGATTTATATGTCATATATATTCAGTATATATATATATATATAATAGATAGATAAATTAAATGAAACAAACCGTTCATGGAGATGGTAGTCCGTACGTACTCATGAACGTTGTTTTCCTTTCCTTATTGTCTTGAATGGAAGTAAGTTGATGACATACATATATACATAAATAAAGTAGCTTTATAATGTCATATATTTCATTATTATTTCTTATATATACTTTATAATCATTCTTAGATTGTTAACATGGAGAATGAATCTCATCGCGTCGTGGAGACGGTAGTCCGTACGTACGCACGAGCGATGATATCGTTCTCATGATAGTGAACTTGTGTTGAAGTGTATGTATACTATTTCAGTTTCAATATCACTTTATAATGATCATATATAGTTACTAATTACACCATTATACCCATCCAATTAAGGTGGTGGCGGA
Source organism: Viscum album (assembly GCA_963277665.1). NCBI lineage: Eukaryota > Viridiplantae > Streptophyta > Magnoliopsida > Santalales > Viscaceae > Viscum > Viscum album. The sequence continues at coordinate 1,792,831,007 of OY728120.1, read as the reverse complement.
AAATAGATTACACCACGGCGTGGAGACGGTATTCCGTACGTACGCACGCGCGATGATTTCCTTTTTCCGTAGGATGGATAGAAGGCTAATTAGAGTTGTTTAATATTTATAATAACATATAAGTATATAATAAATACTTATGATATTACTTTATCATGAAACAACTAAAGAAGAAGAAGTTGAAGAAAAAAGAAATTGAAAAAGATCGGTAATGGATATTACTTCTTTTTGACGCGTCTTTTCCCAAACTCCACTTAAAGAACTAAGGATGGTCTTTGAAGAAGACCAGGACCACTAGGATGATACTAGGGAAGTGGAGAAGAGATTTTGGCAGGTTTTGGCCGAGCTTGAATGCTCAAATTGGTGTGAGGAGGAGAGGGAGGAGGTTCCCTTTTATAAGGGAGGAGAGGGGCACCTTTGGGAAAACTAAAAATATTATTTTATTATAAAGTCATGTTCAGTTTTAAATAGCTCCAAATTGATATATTTCGAAGATAAGGTGGTTATGGGTCGAAATACTCTCATAAAATATAATTTAGACATGTTTAGGTATCAATTTTAACCTTATCATTTAGATTTAACTTTAAGTTAGATAATTTAACTTTAACCTTGTCTTCTTGTTTTCTTACACTCTAAGGTTAATAAACTTACTATATCAAGCCAAAAGAACTCCAAGTTGTTTATTATTAATATATATATCCTTATCTAAGTCATTTGTCCGAACCTTAGATTTTTAGGAATTAAATTACAATTAATAATATAATATTTGTTTTAAAAACTAATTTATGTCAATTTTGACACTATTTGGTACATGATTTTTATGAAATTCATAACAGAATGATAAGTTAGAACCAAGTTACTTATATCAACAATAACATGTCGTATTAACATAGAAAATTAATTTAAGTCATAAAAAGTCTCAAATTTTATTTATTTGGGCATTTATAACATCAATTATGTCAATATTTCATTAATAAGACAATTACTGCATCATCTTTGTGTCATAATAAATGATAATTATTTAATCCCTAAAAATTCTAAATAAATTCTTATGATGTATATAATTGTATTAGATTTCTGGAGACTATTAAGTTTCTATGTTTCATGAATTTTATTACTAAATTAAAATTATTATACTTATAAGATTTAAGAAAGTGACATGTTGTCACATTTTTGGATTTAATAATAATTAAATTATTTTCATGGATGAAAGTCCATAAAATGAATCTAATCCGACACTTGTATTATATGGGTATACTTTTAGCCATCCAATAGGATTTTTACAAGTGTTAGGGTAATTTTATAATCTTATATTTACCCTTAATTACCCGACTTACCTTTAACTATAGTAAATAAAAGTTACCGTAGTTACTATTCACAATGCCAAAAAAAGTAGCTTATTAACATAATTTAGACCCACTGATTCCAAATATGGAATCCATTTTTCCAAATTCAATACAAAAAATATGCATAAATTAAATTAAAATTAATCCCGTTGTCGAAAGAAAACGGGTTTTTCTTTAAAACATTGCAAAAGATTGAATTGTTTTAAACTACGAATTCAAGGTAAAATCAATGATAATGAAATACATTATATTAAATGGTAAAAATATATTCTATTTATACTTTAAAACCATTCAATATTATAATTTAACCTAATAATATATTATAATGAAAAAAGTTGTTTTAAATTAAAATATAGCGTGTTTTTACTATTCATTAAAATATGAAAGTTATCGAAAAAATATCAAAACTTTATATAATGTAAATTTTTATATCCTGATTCAAAATAAGAATTTTATTTTGTAAAATTGAACATATAAACATGTCAAAAACTAGATTTAAAGTGGGTGCGCCATCAAAAGGCGGCAAAACTGCATTTTTTGAAAAATACTTATTTTACCCGAAAAATTTATTTTGTTCTTATACCATGTTCTAGAAAATGTGTAAGATGAATAATAATGTTATAAAATTCAAATTTTAGTTAATACTATTCATAATGGCTAGTTCATGATAATATTATAATAATATATCATTGTTTATTAAAACCCGTTATTGCGTACAACACACGCTATCGAGGAAGGTCGCGATTGCGTGTAATGCAAGCCAAGTCAGGGATGCGTGTTGTGAAAGAATCATTCGTTGTTTCGTATAACAGAATCCAACCATATTTCATTTATACATTGAATATATATATATATATATATATATACTCAATGTTGCGTAGAATAACTATTATCAAAATTGTGTGTAACACGATCCAAGAATAGTGTTGCGTATAGTGCAAACTAATACGGTGTTGCGTATAGCGTAAGGTAATCTGGGTGTAGAATACAACACCAGACATTAATGAAATTAAAAGAATATTTTTCATAAAATCTCAGGGTGTTACAGATCCGATGTCAACAACCATTATATTAGCATGAATACAATGAATTAATTATATAATTACCTAATAGTTTTTAAATTTTTTAAATATAGATACACACATGTGACTTTTAATACAATTGAATACACTAATTACAACATAATTTTTTCATTCTTCTTTCGGGGTTACTCTATTCTAACATAGAATATCCTTGAATATCATTCATTGTATACTTCCAGGATTCCTAGGGATAGGAAAAAAAGGATGAGCTGAAATTCTAGGTACAGAAAAATTGTAGTTGATAAAATAATTAATAAATAAGAATAAAAAAATATGGCATGGTAAATTACTAAAAAAAATCGATTCAAATAACTTGATATGGATTAATCAATATAGAAAGGTAATAAATTGAAAATAGATTCCATTTAATCGATAAACACATAGAGAAAATTCATCCATAGACTTTTTTATCGTGAAACCATCTTAGATAATTAAAACAAAAATAAAATAAGGTCAATGTTTAATTATTGGTCATCATATCTCAGGAACTTTAAAAGATATATCATCAAGTCCACTCACAGTATGGTTTAAAACTAATTTTCGAAACCATATTAGTATTTTTGACTTATTTTTATCATGGTAACCTATCAATTCATTAAGGGGATATATAAATTTAGGTCCCCATCCTTTATTTCTAGTCCAAATAAATCATCACCACAAATTTTAAAAATAAATAATATTCCATATCAAATATCTGCATGAGATAACAGATATTGATTTACCAATATTTCCCCAATTAATCAAATAACTATAAATGTATACACTATAAGAAAAAATGATATATGGTTTACGAAATAATCAAATACATGATAAATAATATGAATAATTAGGGAAAATTCAATGACTAAGGACCATAGGAAGTTGAATATTTCAAGGGGACTGACAAAGGAATCAAGGATGTGAATTTCAATACTATCCTTGGCCTAGTCAGTCATAAACCATCTAGATGAATAATAAGGGTTTTATTATTTTAACATATCCCAAGTGGGGTAAAAATAGTGTTTTTTTGTAATTTATGAGTATACATACTATAAAAATATGGTTTAAGAAAATTAGGAAAATATCTATAAAAACACATTTTAAAAACATTTCATGTAAAATAACTTTTGAAAATATTATATTTAAAATGAAAACATCTATGAATTAAAATTATTCATCAATAAAATTTTGACAATTAAATCCATACATTCCATATGAGGTAAAAATAATATTCCTTTCTCATGATAAAAAAGATAGAAAAAATACCTATACCTTATACGGAAAGTGTCATTACGTTTCCTTTGAAAACATGGATAAAAAAAGAAAGGGTAAAATTTAAAGTAATAAATAATTTTGGAAAGCTTAATATCAATTTTTAAATACTTTTTTTCTAAAACATTTATTTTAGAATGAAATTGGTTCTCTAACTAAAGTGAAAATGATATCTAGTTTTCTTAAAAACAATTTATATAACATTTTATGTACCAAATAGTAGAAAATGGAAATATTATTGGATAGATGACCTGAATTACCAGAGGAAATGATAATGAAATGGTTTATTATAAAATGATAAAATAATTTCATCTCATTTAAACAGTGGTTTAAAAAATACCAACCAAAATGATATTATAATTTATACCCTTGAAAATACTATAACATTGAAATGAGAATCAATAAATGAGTATATTATATTTATAAAATATAAATCCATGTAAGGATATTGAAATACATCAATAGATAGTCAAATTCATTATACACAAAATCATATAATATTAATTACAATGAGGTAGTATTATATCCAAATGAAAATGAATTGGTTTATGAAATTTTTCTACTTAGTAACTTTTAACTAAAATCCCATTGGAAGTAATAATTCAAATTGAAACTGAAAATATCACGATGAATGAATGAATCATGATATTTATGACCATGTGTTAGTATATACACCTAATAAAATAAATTATGTGAAAAACTAATCTTATTTTTTCAAGATAATGTTAATAATCACAAATGGAAGTGATTGCAAAGATAATTATTATTAATGTTCTCAAGGAGAATTGTCATTAAACATTCCAAAGTGTCTAATTCCACATGGAAACATTTCAATCATAATACAAAAAAAATAAAACTCTAAAAACAATGAAGATAAAAAAATTCATCATATAATATACCCAAAAGTGGTAGTAGATACACCACCCTAAATAATTAAGTGGTGAATAAGTCATTTATCACATATATAGAAAAATTTGAGATGAAAATACCTTAGCTTTAATTTTTGTTCAGGTGAATGTCCATTAAATTACTAGATATGGTATTTAATAATATCAATAAAATATTAAACAACCATATAAATTTTTATAATATCTTATATTATCTTGTTATAATATCTTAATACCCTTTTTATAACAATATTTTAATATTTTTACTATTTATGGAGTTAATTTCCTAGTTTTTGAAGTATGTTTTGACTTTTTATATGTTGTTCTTATAATAGTTTTATCATCTCCAAAATCTAATAAATGATTTAAATATAATATATTTTCAGTATATAAGTATTTATAATAATCCATAATATTTGGAGACAGTAAATGGAATTCACCGTCCTTGGAGATGGTAGATCGAATGTACACATGAACTCTATATACATTTATTTTCTATTTTAAAATTTTTAAAAGTAAATGATATATATATATATATGTACTAAAAAATATATTGTATAATGTTAAGTATTATAAAAGAATTAAAGAAACATAAATAAAATATCAATATCATATATAAGATATATAAATTGAGTTTCCATAATAATTCCAAACAATAAGAGGTGGTAATGGAAAAAAAGAATAACTTTATTTTGCGAGGTGGTATTTCACCGTACACATAAATTGTAACTTCATTTCCCATTAGATAGAAGTATGTGTAGGTGTATTTTAAAGCATTATTAAAAAATAATCTCATAATTTTATGGAAAATGTTTTTTATATATTCATGGAATAATGATAATTGAATCACTAGAGAATGATATAAATATAAATCGCCAGAAAAAGGATATTACCTATTAATTGGGTATCTCATTTTGGTTTGCAGCAAAGGGATTTCATTGATGGATGTTTTCCATATTTAGGATTATATGATGATGGTAGGTATGTTTAATATCCATTAGGGTATATATTGTCCAAGGAAAAGTTTCTTGAGTGATGTAAGGAAGTGGGAGGCTTTGTGCTTATTTATTGTTGAAGAGGAGTGGCACTCTTGTATATTCTGGAAAATGGAATTACACCCTTGGTTTTCAGATTGAAAGAGGCACCAATAATGAAAAAATTAATGAAAAGAAATTATAGGGTTAAAAAATGTCAATCCAATATAATTTTTTAATGTTTAATTTTTATATCAATATTTATAATTAATGGTTATTCCTATAGTAATTTAATTAAATTTTTCTCTAAACGTTTTAATTTTTGTAGTAACATTCAATTGTATTTTTTTTCTAAACTATAGTTAACTTATTAGAAATTTAAATTTTTTATTTTTCTAATATGGAATAAATTTTCTTAAATTAAAATCATATAATTGATAGAATTTATTTTTAATTTAATATCAAGGATGGGATGACAATGCAGGTTTTTAGTGTATAAACGTTCAGATGTTTGTAATGTTTTTATATCCATTTTCAATGTGAAAAAGATTTCACAGACCAAAATTTGACTAAATTATAAAAATTATTGTAATTAAAATTCCAAATAAATTTAAATATAATTTATCCATATAAATAAATTATAATAATAAGACATTTTCAATAAAAAGTGAATATTTTCAATATTAATAAAAAAATTAGACATTATAGAAACATACTCAAAACTCACCCAAAAGTAATTTTTATGTTAATATTTCCAATATTATGTTTATTTTTACATATAATATTTTTAAAATATTCAGAAAATTGATTTGAAATAGGTTCTCTATTAAAAAGCGGTAAAAGTGTCTTTAGAAAAATATAGCTTTTTAATTTTGATAGAGGGGTTGTTATTATTTTATTTAGAAAATATCCATTTAATTAATATCTAAAATATTTTATTGAATAGTTAACATATATATTTCATTAATATCATTCATAAATTATAATTAATTTAATTTAATAGGATAAAACAACTTCTTGAGCATAAAAATATTTACTATAAAAATATTCTCTTTATATTCATTTGGATCTTATATTCATTTATAAATAATTGGTAATAAAAGAATAAATTATATGTATATATACCAGATATTTTCATATTATTGTTAATCATATTCATATCCACTAACATAACTAATGGTTCAAATCATGTCATATTAAATAATAATATTTTAATAATTTATTATTGTTCGGTAAAACCCGGTTTGGTATATAACACAACCCATTGAAAAAAAACTTTGTTTCAAGTGATATACGCTAACTCAATGTTTCATCCATTTAAAACTATAAAATAGATTTAATTTACTTAAAATCATAAATATATTATAAATTCGTGGGATATTAAATTCCCATACGCTCTTGGTGAAGCGTGTTATACATGTCATCGAATGGAATTTTCCTACATTATATTTTCAGGGAACTATAATTACACTCTCCCTAATCTGTTAGTTTCCTTTAGTTTTGGTTATGGGTTCCCACATGATTGGATACAAAAAAACTTTTATGATGTTTTTCATGATATTGATGATTTCACTCTCCTCAATTAGAGACTACATTAGTGCGCATGTAGTCTCAGCAGAGAGTTCTCCTTACTGATCTCTAAGGGTAAGACCCATATGGATTATCAGAGTTCAAAATGTCCTGAACACCTATGGACCAAGACCTTGGGATCAATCATTATTCTAGATTTACATCGTATGATAATCATAATGTTAAGCTATTTCCCATTCCTAGGATATCCCTATGTACTTCTATAGATTCCTTTATTAAAATGGTTAGAGGATAGTACAATTAAACCCAGTTGTAGGAATTGTATCCCAATATGGTAAAATTTCTTACTCAAAGGTATTTTTTGAAATTTCCTAATGCATGTATAGGTATGTGAATATACATGTATACATATGTAGATATAGACTTATAAGGTTTTCCATTCCAAGTAGACCATGATTATGGAACCGGGGTTTGACTATAGCATCACATTATTAGCATTACATAACAATTCATATGTGTCTCCACAATTCTGAGTAGTTTACTTTTTCATAAAATTATATATGCAGATTTTAATAATTTCATCATTAGTGTAGACTAATGGGACAATTACTCTTCCCAATGCAAGCTCTATAGTGTACATTTACAACTTATGTCCATTTTTCAGGATGGGAATAGTTTTCTTGGAGGATAGGAATGGGGACTAGTGTTTCATGTTCAAGTAGAGACGCTTATTTGGGTTCTTCTATTTGGGCTAATTCTGTTCAACATTGTCTAGATATGGAGGACATGGTTTGGATTAGAGTTAGTAGTAAATCCCTATAATTTTTTTGATTCTTTTGTGATCTTATATCAGTGTGGTCGGTCCTGTGGTTTACCTGTGTTGTTTGTGTGGAATAATTATTTAAGATTTATAACATTTTTATTTATTATTACTGCATGCTCTATTTCAGTTTACTGACCACTTCCACACTCTATTTATTTACCACAATGTACAATACAGAGCAATGTTTGTTCTCTCACTCAGATATGAGGTACACTCTCCCAACTATCACATCGTAGGACATCACTGCAATTCGGTAGCCTTTAACATACATTAGAGGGGCATGCTTGCTTTATATATGGTTATCATTCAGTATATGATGGATACATTAATAAATTATGTGGACCAAAAATATATCAAGTTAAAACATATAAAAAAATGATTCAGTTATTACCTGAAACATAACATTGAAATGAAATAATTAATAAAATTGTAATAAAATATGATGAAACTATTAGATATTTTATGATATATATTCATATATTTCTATAATATATTTGTAAAAAACAAATTTTTATTATAAAATATGTTTGTGTGAGTACAATGTATGTCAGAAATTAATGTAAGGGGTTGTTTTCTCAATTTACTTCTTTGATACGTCTGCTATATTATACACCTATATTCCTTAACATGGTATATATAAATCTCCATTGGCATGTTATCTCATGAATTTTTATACACACATGATATTTTATGTTCCATTTTATGTTATTTATTCTTTGGGATTATTATTTATGGTTACTGATGTTGTATGGGTTTTATGATGCAGTCTCAATGTTTATCAAGGTTGTTTATGATTAATAATCCAATGTTATTATATTGTATCTAATTATATTAATTACCATGAAATTTATTCTAAATCTAGTATTCATTAAATTTTAATTAAATATGTTAATTTTTTGACTATTTTTTAGATAAAATTATTTACAAACAGTTTTTATGAAAATCCAATTATATTTCTATCTTCAGTTAGAAATTTGTTTTTCCAGAACCTTGTATTATAAAAATGTTTTCAAAAAAATATTTATTATTTTCCTATGAATTATAAATTTACTATTTAATAATTTTTTACATATTATAAAAACAATTTCCAGTGAATATTCATTTCTTTTTCAAATAATTCATGTTTGGAATTTACTTAAAATGGTAAATGAATCATTGTATTATCATATACGTCATGATTTTTTTTCCAATATGATAACCTACTAATTTATTGAAGGTTCATTAATATGTTCTCAAGGTAATATTACAAGAAAAATATATTCAACAATTTATACTTATTAATAATTTATTTTGAGTGAGGGAAGGATATTTTCCCCAAGAAAGGCTTTAAGTGACCGATAAAAATAATTTTACATCCTTGATTGCATCGATTGGTGTCCTATATTCCTTAATTGGGTTACAAACCATGGATAAAATTTTAATTTTATCCCTAAATAGTTTATGTTTATGATATAATTATTTTTTTGAAACAAATTTAGCTTACACATGATATAAAATAACGAAATTCTTATAATACCCATTCTTTTTCATGGGTTATTCTATGAAGAAATTATTAAGAAACCAATTTTTTTCCATAGATTTTTATATAATGAGAAATTTATGATACCTATTTTATTTTTTGGGTTATTACATGATGATTGGTTACAATCATGTTTCTTTCATAAGTATTGTTTTAATTATGTGTTCTAAGGGACCTATATATCCATAGAATTTATTGGGTAATGATATAAGTATCATAATATTGACAAGACATGAATGGGGAGATAATTTTTTCCAATAATTGAATTTTTTTTACTATGAAGGTATAAGGAGTGAACCTTGACTACTGTGTTGTTTTAGCAGGAAAACCCATTACAATATAATATTCTGGGAGATTATAATTTTCTAATATGAAAAGTATTTTTATACTTATATGTATGTCCAATATAAATTTCTTATAAAAATGTGATTCTATCATGGATCATTTTATTTTATTATCTCATGATCCCTATCTTATGAACTACCAATATTTATTCCATGACTTTTGATTATGATCTTTGATATGTAGAGTGTGGTTTTCAAATGTTTTTCTCATGTTATCATACCCTTATGTTCAAGATATGATTATTTATCTCCCGTGTTTTACCTTAATAATAATTTTAGACCACCCTTTCTTATGTTACATTTCACCAAGTTATGAAGAATTATATTATGTATGATATTCCTATACAGTGTTCTAATTATGAAGAATGTTGTGATAGACTATTTTGGGTTCTTATTTTCTAATGTTTGGGTTTCTATGCTACCAAAGGCACTAAACTAATGTGTCCCTCAGGCATATGTTTCTATAAGGTAATCAATATAAATCATAATGATGTAACATATATGTATGATAAAAATTGGTTTCTATAAAAATTATTTTTCATTTTTATATCGATCTATTCCAAATAAAAAAATTCAGAAGACAAAAAAACATTCACTATCAGGATGATTTTTTATGTCAACATGGGTGATTTGTTATAGTGAATTCCACTCATTTCGGTTGAATTCTTCAAATAAATATCCTATATATTTTTCCATTTCCTATATTCATATTCTATATGAAAATTGAAAACCCCACTTGTAATTTTGTTCTTTATTGAATTGTTGCAATTTAATTAGTTCATCATTTTCATATTCATACACTACAACCAACTAATCATTCCTAGATAACTCCCAGATTGTGAAATCATTTCATTTGTATCATATTCCATGATACTAGACTATCCACCATCTATAATAAATATTTATTGAAATTTTTTGAACTTCTAAACTCATTTCATGATTCTTAGAGATCACTACTACATTACATTATATTCTAAAACTTCTAAAACACTACGTTCTAGAACATCACATTATTGAAATTTGTAAAGTGTATCAATAGATTATTATAAATTTACTAAACCTTCTAGAATGACTGATACAACTAAACATTATATTCATGTTGAATATTATATAACTAATGTCATTTTATAAGATCCATTTAGATCAATGTATGTTTTTTATTCCATTCATTCCTCTAAACCACCTCTTTCACCCTGTTATGATCACTCTAAAAAAAGCTTCTCATTGATTTTAAGATTCTTTATTTTAAAGGCCATTATATTTTTATTATCCCCAATAAAAAAACTGAATCCTTACCCCAAAAAACTTTTTTTCATAAATTCATTTCTTTCTATATCATTTTCCTAAAAATAGATATATTTTAAATTTTTATAAACATCAATATGGGTAACATTCAGTTGAATTATGATCATTATATATGATAAAATATCCCTTCCCATTAGAGTTAAAGGACAACTGGAAACATGAAGCATTACAAAATTTATATTTTTAAGCAAATCATTTCCACATTCTTGAATCTGCTCTCACTCATCTAGCCATCATTATTAACATTTAATTAATATGATTAGTAGCATCATTTAAATTATTAGTTTTTATTATGATTTTCCCAAATTTGATTCTTTTTCTCCTATCCTAACCCGTCCTAGTGGGGTTCATGTCACAACTACTAAAGAAAACCTCCAATAGGATATGGGACAGTGAGTATAACTAAGTAGGAATATCATTAATAGGGGAGGAATTGTATATGTAACTATACGCACAGACACATCTCCAAGACCAAAAATGATGAAATGTAAAACACTAAGTACACCATGCAAACAAACCACTAAGGATAAAAGAACCACAATGCAATAGAAAAGTAAACTACAAGAGGGTGATGTGGTCCATAATACAATCCCACCAAAAAGAAAGTGGCTCTAACATAAGTACGGACGATCATATGAATAAATCTCTACCTATATTTTAGGTGAATTAAAGCTATCTAATTCAATAAGACTACGTCTCATTTGTGTGACCTCACTCGGCACCACCTGCTCCAAGGACACCTAGGCCTCCATCATCACATTGGTCAGTTGCACAAGACACAACACGTGCGGTCAGAGATCATCCATTGTTGAGTGAAATAGTACTCACTAGGAAGCCCCAAAACTATAAAGGAAATACCACAATAAAAATTACACATGTAGTACTATCAGCTTACTTAGGTTTAAATATAAAAAAATTAAATAAATATTAACTTACATAGTCCACAAAATACCCAGTATCGATGTGAAACTTATTTCTGATGAGAAACTTTATCCCAATGTGACACTTATTCCTAGTGATACACTTAGTCCTTGTGATACACTTAGTCCCACTGAGTCATGTATCCTCAAGGTCATGTAGAATTTAGGTCACATAGTCTTCCGGTCACATAGACTTCGTGCCATAACCAACTACTGGTTATTGTTTATAGCATGCTTATTCCAAGAGATCCTACTCCTCAAGATTATGGTCATAAGTAAACTTCCACAAATACCCACATAGAGTATATCAAAACGAAATATCCATTGTGAGGGTCCCAACACCAAAACGGATCGTCAAAAAGGTATATGGTTTTTAATTTATGGGAATTTTAGTTAAAAGGGGTCAGTTGTGTCTGAGTCCAGTCCTACCCGATGGGCCCAGACCACCATGGCGAGGCCCAAACCGGCTCCCTAGCTCTTGTATGGACCAACCGATGAGGGATGGTTCAGTCCATCCAAAAGCTACTGGCAGACGAGCTGACTGCTCCTTTCCCACATGGTCCATGGGACTATGTGCTAGTCGAACGATGTGGCACACTACAACATCGTCGGTCCACACCACTTCAGCCCACCCGGGTTGTGGTTATTCTCACTACCCGATGTCGCACCACTGCGGGATCCTTTTTACTCTGTCTTTCATGTCAGAATCCTCTGTCACCGCCACTCAGGGCCCCATTCTGCGGTTGTACGGCCACCAGGGTCCCCTTAGATCATGGGTCACCACCTCCACCGACTGTTCACCCGGCCCAGCCATGCTGCTTGGTTTATGCTGCCTCCACTGCCGACTTCCCCACTGATGGCCTCCTATTGTCGTTCTCTCCCTAGAAGGGTTGGAAGCACCTCACACCATCATCATCTCAGATCCTACTTTGGATCGTTGTGCCCAAAAAAATGGGGATAATAAGAAATGGGGGAAATTAAATGCCTAATAACACCCAATGTTGACAGATCTTGTCCTTGTTCGTATTGGACTTGATCCACCAACATTAGAATTGATGAATTATGGGTAAAACATCATCAGATATAAGCATGGATTATTAACAAATCATACCCCATAATTGAACATCCATCCCAATGAAAAGATCAATATGCAGATCAACATATTCATGGGTTGATATTCATTCTTCATTTCAAAAAAAGAATGGTATGAAATTCACACAGAAAATAAGCCTCAAACATGTAATGCAGATTTGTCAGGGGAGGGAATTTCTCTGTTGATGGCGATACGACCATGAACGTTCTTGATTTTTTATTTATCAATGCATTATCTGAGATCTAATCTCTAAATGGTCATCATCTAAAAGAGCTATTCCTTCTCTTACCTCATGGAAAACATCACTGATCTATTCAATATTATCTATTTTTTAAATTATAATTCTAGTCCCTACCTCAGATTAATGGACTAAACATGTTAATGTGTTTCAACATTGCCACAAAACTGCATTGAATCATCACGGAGTCACCGCATCACATTTATATTAAGTCTCTTCATAACATTATATATGTAAAAAAAATTAACTATATTTTATTTTTCTCTTAAATTTTCCATAAATTAACCTTTTCAGTTGACCTGCACTGGCTGATTTAGGCCTCAACTATGGTAAACTCGCTATTCTAAGCTCAACGATGCCCTCAAATTCATGATCTAGGAAACCCATTAATTTTTACTATAAATGACACATGCTCTATATTTAATAAAATTATAATGGTTGAAAAATTTATTCTTGGAACCCCAGGCATAGGAATCATGTGCCTTCTCAGCACCTGGTCTCAAAATAATCCCATATAATTTTCAGAAATTTTACATGGAAAATTTGGGACATTACATTCTCCACACCGTAGGGATTTAATTACCTGAAAGTCAAATTAATGGATAAACAAACATATGGGGATACTGAGTCCGAATATGTGACTCCCTCTCCCATGGTAACTCTTGGAAATTTAAATTCTACCCTCGAACACAACTATAGGAATCAATCATCCATAAAGTGATATCGCATGTTGACCCCTGATCTCCATCATGAACTCCAAAAAAGTCACCCCATCATAAACATCTAGTTCCCCACAGTAAATGAAATGTGACGGATCATGTAAGTATATCCTTATCTGGGGCACATGAAAGATGTTGTGCACCCTCTATAACTGTGGATGTTGATAAAAACGATATTCCACCCCTCCAAATCAACACATTATCCGAAAATATATGATGATCATCAGATATAACAAGAGACACCGACCAAATCATTGTATCCCATGTCTTAGAGAGAAACTAAGGAACACATAGTATCTATCCTCAAACTCCAAGGGTCTCCAGCTACTATAATCATATGACTTATGATGGTGCTATGAAGACATCATCCTCTCCTAGATGACCTACACCATCTCCATAGTATCTTGCACAAACTCTGGGTCCATGAGTGATGACTCTCCAGGGTTAGATCATAAAAGTTTAGACCTGCATGGTCAACATTTCAAGGCCCCGAACAATGCCATACTGAAGGTGGAGTAGTATTTATTATTGTATGTAGAATATTCCAGTGGTAGGTGATCCAACCAATTGTGGTCAAAACCGACGATGCAAGCACGTATCATGTTCTCTATTACATGAATGGTATGTCCTATCTAGTCATCTATCTACTGGTGTAATGTTGTGCTCAATCATAACTGATTCCAAAACGTCTCCTTCAATACCTTCCAAAACCATAATTTAAATAATGTGCCACAATCTAGGACAATCATAGATGGAACTATATGGATTTGAACAATCTCATGTATGTAGAGGCATCCCAAGATCATTACAGTACCATGTTCCTGAATGGGTTGGAAGTGGATCGATCTAGTGAGTCAGTGAACACTCACACAGATGGAATCATATCCCCTGGATGGAAAAGGTAAACCCATCATGAATTCCATTGATTTTCCATCTCACTTTCACTATGGCACCTCAAGTGGATGACCAAGCCTACTGGAACCCAATGCTCTACCTTCACCTACTAACAAGTGAGGAACCATGAAACAAACTTCTCCACTGCCTTCTTTGTCCATGGACACCAGAACTAACATCTAAGGTCCTAGTAAATATTTTCCACACCCAGATCTACCACCAATTGGGATCTATGAAACTCCTTCAAAACAACCTCTCACAACACCAGTAGTACAATGGTGCTCCCTCTGAAAAGGATTTAATTCTCCCCACCTATTGAATATCTATTAGGGGATTTCCTTATGAATAACTGAGCACGCCAGGTCTCATAGTCGACATCCCTAATATGTGTCTCACTAACTCACTGTAAGAGTAGTGGAGTGAAAACCATTGAATAGAAGTAATTTGATCCATCAACATCCACGAATAATATCTGCATCATGTCTAACTGCTCCAATGACACACTCAACAACTGCTAGTTGGATCTCATGTTGTGTGTGTCGGCCACCACATACCCATTACTAGGAGTATAGACGGTCCTGCCGTCATTATCCTGGAGTAACTATAGTCACCCCCACTTTCTGAAGATCATATCCTTCTGAGATAAGATATACATTAGAATTTTGTTTTCTGAGTATATGATAAACAACTCTCCCATAAAGTAGTGTCTCCACATCTTCAATCCAAAGATGACCACAACCAACTACAGATCATGGGTCACATAGTTTTTCAAATGAAGTCTCAACTGTTGTGTAATGTTGGAAATCACAACATTCACATTCATCAAGTTAAAACCAAGTCCGGTCCATAATGCATCATAGACCACCACATACTCGACACCCTCCACTAGAAATCTCTGGATGAGAGAACTCATTATAATCAGCCTCTACTACTGAATTCCCTCCTAGAACATCTTCATCCATTCAAATGTTTTTCCCTTTTGTTCCAAGGAAATCAAGGATGATTCTACTCTATAAAATTTAGTCATGAACCTCTAATACTACCCATTTAACCCATAGAATTTCCACACCAGCATAACATTCTTGGGGGGATACAAAGAAAGCACAACCTCTATCTTCACATGATCCACTGCAAATCAAGCCTCAGAAATGACTTGTACCAGAAAGTGGAACTCTTAATTCCAAAAGTGACACCTTGAGAGCATCTCATAAAGATGGTTCTATCAGAGTGTATCCATGATTATCCTCTGGTTTGTCTTGTTCTCCCCCCCTTTGAGAATGTGTACAATACGTTGTCATCAATGAAGTCCATGACGAACCAGTCAAGGTATGTTTAGAATATCTTTTTCATGAGTCCCATGAATTCTACTAGGGAATTGGTCACACTAAAAGAAATAAAATAGTACTTGTAGTGTTTCTACTAACATCTGAATGCTATATTTGGTACATCCTGACCCCATACATGAAGATTATGATAACCAAAACTGTGTTCTATCTTGGAGAACCACCTCGCTCCCTTCAGCGAAATCAAGTGGTCTCCAATTCATAATATAGATTATTTTTCATCCTTGTTCAAATGATTCAGGCAGCTATAGTCCACAAATAACCTCAATCCCCCATATAAATTCTTACAAAACAATATTGGGGCTGCCCAAGGTGAAAAACTGGGCCTCACAAATCCCTTCCTCTATAGGTCCCTACCTATATCCTCAACTCGCGAAGCTCCAAAAGATCAATCCAATATGATAGTTTGGATATCAGTGTCATCCTGGGAATCATTTTAATGGAATATCCATCCTCTCTGGGAGGAGTTAATCATGGAGTTTCCTCAGGGAAGATGTCCTCTTACTCGTCCACCTGTTTAAGAAATTGAGGACACCTCTCCTCCAGAAAACTAATGGTAAGACTAGATAAATTGGGGGTAATCGATTAAACCATCCTGTGAGAAAGTACATACCATACTTCATGAATTTCCTTTTCAATGGTAAAGGAAAATGAGGTCCTATCTTCATGGACACAATGCACTCGACGCCTAAAACAGCCAATATAAGGAAGGACATTTGATAACAAGTCCATACCCTAAATGACGTTGTAAGGACTGAAACTTCTACTAGAAGATCCCAGCCGATGGTCTCACCTCCATGAGTATACTCACTATACATGCACTAGTGTGTGATCATTGAATCCCCTCCCATAAGAGTCTATAAACCAATGGATTGATCCAACATCTCCATCGAAATCTACGAGCACTGAAAAAGGTCTGTGGTATGGAAATAGTGACTGAAACCTGTGTCTATAAGAACTTTATATAATGTTGAGAAGACATAGATCATACCTCTAATCATCCATGGATTATCGAGATCATATGCCACTATATCATGAAGATGGGCCCACCCCTATCCACTAGCTTCCAGAGTGAGTGGTGGACCACTTGGGGGCAGTGGTGGTAGTAAATTGAACCTCCACCCACCACATGATTCTCGACCTACTCCATCTCCACATCCTCCACCCTATGAACAACCATACTCAAACCATTTCCTCTTCCTCTACAGTCCCTCGACCGATTGATGGTCCTATGTGTGGTGAGTCTCGCATTAACGAGCCATGTGTTCCTGACTGTGGCACATGTTGCACAGTTTTTCCATCAGTAGACTACCTCTACCTGGGTTTCCTCGTACTGCTAACCCTATGTCCTGGGGTAATAATCTATAGTGCATGACTTTCATGGGTCCTTGCGTATTCTACCAGCTACCCAGTGCTAATGATCCATAAATTTGGTGTCTGTTGGTAGATCCCCCAACAGGCGCCTGGTCCGCCAAATTTCTCTCCACCAGCATAGATCACTGCAAAACCCCAATATAAGTTTGTATGCTAAGGGATATATTCAATGAACAAATCTCTATGAGTATACCATATTAATAGGTATGATCCCCAATGAAAGGGTCTCACATTATGCCTATGGAGTGTCGAGATAATTCGTTGTATCTCCCCAAGTATCCCACAACAATATGGATGCCATGATGCAGGTGTATGAGATCTGGTATACACACTGAGTGTAACATATCATGTAATAAATTGTCCATAAAGAGTCTCTAATAGTCATCCCAGGAGAGGGTTTTCTCTTCATGTTCCTATATTACTATGCTCCAACACCATCTGGTTGTGTTCTAAATATGGCTCGCTTCTAGAACTACCTTCTGGTCGGGCGGTGTCCTCACAAGAAGGAAGACACATGTGATCGCATCCAAAAAATCCTCTACTTCATGGGGGGGCTGTATCCCCCATGAACCTAGGATTTCTCTGCCTTTGGAACTCATGTAATGCACTGAACATACATGAATCCTATACTAGTAGTGTTTGTAGCTATTGTTGATTGATGGGTACCGGTATCACTGATACACCACCTAGTGGTTCTATCTTTGGTATTGGTCCTTATACTGATCCCTCATCACTAGGCATACCATCCTCATGGGAATGTAATGGAATCCTAGTGGGCTATATGTGGGGAGGCATCCTGAAACATATCAAGATGAACCACCATCAATAGAATATACCAGGTGAGCTTACTGAAGTTGAAAATAAGGACACCTGAACAATCTTATCTTAGGCATCTACAATTTATTTCCATGTTACCAGTGTTTTCATTTAAAGAGTTAGAATGTAGGTTTACAGAGTCTTGGTGTATGGATATGTCATCCTCCATACAAACACTGGTGTCCCTAGCCTGATATCCAAACTCAAAAACAAATAACACTATTTCCCCAAACCAGTCTCACAAACTCTCATTTCTAAAGCGGAACTAACCGCCTATGATACCACTCTGTCATGAACCATTCCATAGGGGCCCATTTTGCGACTCCCCAAGACCTCTTCTAATAGGCATAGAGATGGTTACTTGCACTGATTAGGAATATCACTAACATGGGAGGAATTTCTTATGTATTTGTACCAACACACACACACATATATTCAAACCCAAAAAGGTTGAAATGTAAAACCAAAAGTAAACCATGCATGAAAACCACTTAGGATAACACAAATAGAGTGGAACAAAAATGTAAATTATGATAGGGTGACCTGGGACAGAATAGAAGCCCCCCCAAAGAAAGAGTATGTAACACATGTACTAAAGCTCCTCTGAAGAAAACCATACATGAAGGGTAGGAGAAGGGAATATTCATGAAGCCTTCTGAGTACACCTCATCTATCTGATCACACTGGGCACCACCTATTCCTAGACAACCAAGGTCTCCTTCAAAACATCTATCATCTACACAAGACATGACACGTGCAAGAAATGCCTTTGTAGTGGTGGGTAAAACAATACTCAGTAGGATGTCGTGAAACTACAAATGAATGAACAGAAAGAAACATACACATGAATTATTATCATCTCACATAGGTATAAATTTATAAAGCATTATAAAAGTTTATTGGACATAGTCCACAAAAAACCCAGTATCGATGAGATACTCAGTCCTAATGAGACACTATTTCTCGATGAGACACATAGTCCCAGCGAGAAAATTATTCTTGATTAGACACTTATTACTGGTGAGTCACGTAGCCTCACGGTCACAAAGTCTTCATGTCACATAGTGTTCAGGTCACATAATATTCACGTCATATCCAACCACAAGATTATTTTCCAAGAACACTTGTTCTGGGAGAACCCACTTCTTGTGCATATGTGCTCAACTCAACATTCCCAAAATCCCACATAGAGTTTCTCAAATGTACCACCTTTTCGTGAGGGTCCCAACACTGAAAATGACAAATCAAATGGGCATATGGTTTAGAAGTGACAGTAATTTTAGTAAAAAGGTGTATGTTGTGTTCAGGTACAGTCTGACTCGGTCGTACTAACCCGAACCGACCCATTGAGCATGACTTGTTCTGTCATCCTGGCCCGCCAACTCCAGCCCTGCCCGTCTGCTAAGGGCCGACTCGGTCCGTCTGGACTTAGTGGATTCCTTATCCTACCACGTCAATGCTGTAGGGTGGTGACCCAACCTCTCTTCCTGCACATTGTCCACCGGAACATGTATCAGATGAACTATGTGAAGGTCTCCCATGTCACTAGTCTACACCACTACAGCCCACCAAGGCCACGAATTCCATCATTGGTCATGGTCGCAACATCATGGGATCTAGACGCCACTAGCCGTTGAGCTGGTGGGCTACGTCGCCACTACACGCGACCCCCTTCAACGGATTATCCCTCCACCAGAGTCTAGTTATATTGTGGGTCACCACTGTCACCATCCATCGGGTCCATGAACGTCCTCCTTGCTTGGATGAACCATCGGGTGGATGCCACCTTCATTGTTGGCCACCCCGCTAGTGGCCTCCTCTTGCCATTCTCCACATGGATAGGTCGGTGCTACCTCACACTATCATTGTCTTGGATCCCACACCAGATCCTTTCACGCAATGACGAATAAAGGGCACGAAAAATATGGGATTGTCAATGAATAATAACACCCAGATTGAATGGATATAGTTATTTTTCATGTCGACCTCAATCCATCAACATTATAATTGAAGAACATATGTTAAAACCGCATCAACTCTATGCTTGGGTAATTGTAAAATATAACCATTGATTAGCCTATAAATGAGGCTAATATTCATCATTAATATACATAATATTCATGTTCTTTATTATTCATAAACACCATTTTAGTGCATTTTACACTTTGAACATCATTTCACATTATGATTGTAATACCTTCTTAAAATGCACTATTATGTGGTACATTTTTGAACATCATTTGAAGTACCCAATGATTCATTTAATTATACATATTTTAATTTTATATTTTTGTAAATTGATCTACACTCCAATATGAACATGTTTCATTCAGGGATCAATGGAGAATTCATGGAGGATGATGGAGATATTTGGCAATGAAAGGAAGCAATTCTGGAGAAGGCAGATTGGACACCAGCCCACTGATGAGCCTGTACGGACCAACATATAGGCCCAATTAATCCCAACATTCGTGGGATGCTAGAAGACATGTATAGGAACAAATCACTCTTCATGAGTTAATGCTGATTCGGCCTCCATGGTAGTCATTTAGGCGGCCCAAGTTAGAGATACAATTCTGGGCCAGATTCTGCGGCCCAGAAAAACAGCCCACTAATTTGATCATATCTCGGAATAAACAACTCCAAATGGGACACAATTTTACAGGAGGTTAGAAGACATCAGGGGATCCATTTTAGTCTTCTATGGCCCACTCTGAATCGGCCTTATAGAAGGTCTTCCAGACGCATCTGTTCGGTGGATGAAAACTGGCTGCCACCTCGGGTCAAACGTGGAAAAGTCCAAATTCCACAAGATTTCTACCACCTATAGCCTACCAAAATTAATTATGATGCTTTGTACTGTTGGTGGCTCGACCCAAGGCTCCCAAAATAACTATTTAAGGTAGTGGTGGTGAAGGATTTTAGATCTTGGATGCTTTGTTCAATTGTAATGTTATGCTGCATTTTTGTTGCCTCAATTTTGTCTTTCACATGTAAGTTGTTCAATTCACTTTAGTTTCTTAATAAAAGTTATTCTTCTACTCTTATTATGTTGTTCTTAATATCACTTCGATACCGTTGGATCATGGTGTGAATTTATTCACACCAACCATTGTGAAATTATTCACACAACGGCGGGGTGATCATTTTATTTTTGTTGTTTTCCTTACTTCTCCATTTCCTCCCTCATGAGTCTACTTTCCGCTTCCATTGAAACGATGAGATCAATGGAGGGATAACCCACTTATGGGTTGATCCAAGGGAGTAGCAAGGGGCTGGATTGGATGTTATTTATCACCTAATTAATGAATAATCACTTCTTTAATTGGGATTTTTATTTGATGATTTTTAAACTCCATCGTCCTTGTTGAATTTAAGGCCACACATTTCAAGTACTAATACGATCCTTTACCTTGAAGTGATCAAAACAATGATCCTTCAAGTGTATAGGTGATTAGTATTAGAGGGTGTAGGCATTAAACCAGTAAGTGATGATGTTGTTTTATCTCCTTAAATGAACCCATCTCAAATTTAAGAAGTTGAAATCATTAAAAAGAAAATACGTCCAATCCACCCCGAGTGATAACCTAGGATCAACTCATTATTTTAAATTGAATCCACTTAAATCTATTAGATATCTTTAAAACCCATCCAAAATCAATCCAAGTTGGCCACTTCAAAGCCAAAAATCCATCCCTTAGGTTGTGTATCTTAGGTATTTTCTTAGGTCTCTGTGGAATCGACAACCCAAGCTACACTACAAGGACCGTTCTACCCTACTTCTCTTGGGTAAATTTGGGCGTGAACCAAATTTTGGCACCGTTGACGGGGACCTAAGTAAGTTATCTTATATACTATCATTCTTTTTTTTTCATTTCGCTTCTCTTATCTCATCCCCAATTTCATTCCTATGGAAAACCCTTTTGAACAAATCCAAACATGGGGAACCTCTCCTTACTTTGATCACTCAACCCCATGTATGATTTATAATGACCATACTAATTCCTACTTGTGGGATCATCAACAACCTACTGAAACACAATTTTTTTACTCCTATGACCCACAAAACATTCCAAAATATAATGAGTTTCAATCCTCACAATGCCAATTTGATCATACTCCTATGGAATTCCAACAACATAATTATCCACCTGGAATTGAACATCTTTCTCAACCCCTTATCCGTCCTAATCCACAACCATTACATGAAAAATTGTGTCAACAAATGGAGATAATGAATTTTTAGGTTTCATCATTGAGGTTAGAACAACAAATCATTAAAATTGTGAGGAACCCATCCCTACACAAATTGTCTCTTCCATAACCTTATGTGAAGTGTCTAGTTTCCCACAAACCCCACATGAATTTATTGAAGAACAAACCTTTGGATTTGGGATAGATGAAGAGGATCAAGGAATTGTTGAAGGGTCTTTAAATCAAGAGGAAATTGAATTTTTGGATTCAAAAGTGGATAATTTGACATCATGGATTGAGTCTCATGAATATAACTTCATTGATGATTTTTCAAAAACGCAAATCATTGAACCATTAAGAGAAATCACAAAAATTGACTCCATACCTATTCCTGATACTGTTATTTCCAATTTGGTGGTTAAATCTTCTATTCAAAAGGAACCTATTCTGTTGAGAAATTTTGAAAATGAAATTGAGTT
The DNA here is from genome assembly GCA_963277665.1 of Viscum album. NCBI lineage: Eukaryota > Viridiplantae > Streptophyta > Magnoliopsida > Santalales > Viscaceae > Viscum > Viscum album. The sequence goes on along the minus strand of OY728120.1, from coordinate 1,792,807,876 downwards.
CAATTCAAAGTCCCAACCTATGTTTGAAAGTTTTCTCCTACCTGAACTTGAACAAAAGGACTTTCCATCCACCCTCAAGTTTCCATTCATTGGGGATAGCCAAAAACTTCCATTTTTCACCATTTCTTATCTTTAAACCACTAAAGAGTTGATTATTCATAATGTCTTAGAAAATACTACAAAAGAAATTGAATCCATCATTTATGATATTCCTTGGATTTACCTGCTCATTTTAGAACAGAGGTTTGTGCATGAAACAAATTCTAAACATAGAATCAATCTCAACCTAGTAGAAGTGGTGAAACATGTGGTCCTTAAAATGTTGAAAGTTGGTATTGGATAAGTTGGGGGGTTCAAGTAGAGCTAACGACGTTAAACAAAGCGCTGCATGGGAGGCCACCCATGGTTTTCAAGTTTCCTATCATTTTGTTGTTTTAATAAAATTTATATTTTAATTAATCATTTTTATGTTTAAAAAAATAGACTGTTGACCTGTTATTCTATTATGAGTATGGATGGGTATGAAAGGGGAGAACCATATTCATCCGTGTCACGTGGTGTGATCCTTGAGTAATACCTTACCCAAAAATTTAAAAAGAAGACAATGTATCATCAGTTTATTTTATTTTATATATATACTTATATTTTAATTATATATATATATATATACTCTTTTGTTTTGTTTGTTTGTTTTCCTTTTTCCACTAGGGAACTCTGCAAGCGACATGGATATCAAAGGACTAAAAGGGAGCAGTAAGAACTTCAAACTTCAACCACCAGGTGACTTCATTCCATAACCCTCATTTTCAATTTCCTTTTTGAACTTTCATTCTCTACCTCTACCCCCTTCTAAAATTTCTTTTCTTTAAACACTGGGTACAGTGTTATTTTAAGTTGGGGGGGGAGATAAAATAAAAAAATGATTTTGTGTCAAAAAAAATGATAAATGATTTGAAAAAAAAATTGTGAAAATGGAAGGAAAAATTCCTTTAACTTTGAACATGGTAATATATATTGCACACTTTGAAACTTAATATCAAATAATTTAGAATACCCTAATTCTGATTTTAGTCCTTGTATAATTTCATGAGCATAGATTTTGAAAAGTGTGGCTGTCCAATGTGATATTTCATCATTTATATTTTCATCCAAATAAAAAGAAGTTCACAATGCATGTCCCTTGGATAGTGGGGTATTAGTTTGAGTTCATGGGGTCCCCTAAATAAATAGCATAGGATGGTTTTATTTTTATGAATAATATGAGTATTCAAAAAAAATTAAAAAAAATTTATCAAAAAATAAAAAATAAAAAAATAAAAATAAAAATTTGCGTGTAGAGCAATGGATTGATAAAATATGAGGCTTTCGGCACTTGGGGATCGTGACTCCAGAGTTGTGTAGCCCTGAGTTTTTCAATCTATCTCTATTTATGGTAATATGAATTTGTTTTTGATGAAGTTAACTTGAGACGATGCCCGAGTATGTGGGTTTCACTTGGTGCCGTATGGACTTTGAGTCTGGGAGTCATCGGCAAAGTCTTGCTACATGGGTTAATTTGATTAATTGAAATCTCAATTACTATAGCAATATTGCAAAAAAAAAAAAAAGGATGAAGAATACTCATATTAGGATTAAATGTGATTCCACCTAGTGCTTCCATGATTTCCCCCTTGAATGAAAATGAACCCCCATATCTATTGTGATTCACAACACATCATTACACCTAATTGAGTTGGATGAAGTATGATGATGGATTTGATCAAAGGAATGGGCTTGGGATTGGGATCTGCTTATGAAACTATCTCGTATTAAAATATTTTGATGGGTTTCATGATTGTTTGGTATAAGGTTTTTTGGTGATCATTTTGTATTAAAATGTTTTTGGAAAAGGGAATTCGAATTTCATTTTTGATGGGATATATTTTGCTCGGGACTAGCAAAACTCAAGTTGGGGGTGTGATTAGCCACTAAATGAGGCTAATATTCATCATTAATATACATAATATTCATGTTATTTATTATTCATAGACACCATTTTAGTGCATTTTACACTTTGAACATCATTTCACATTATGATTGTAATACCTTCTTAAAATGCACTATTATGTGGTACATTTCTGAACATCATTTGAAGTATCCAATGATTAATTTAATTATACATATTTTAATTTTATATTTTTGGAAATGGATCTACACTCCAATATGAACATGTTTCATTCAGGGATCAATGGAGAATTCATGGAGGATGATGGAGATATTTGGCAATGAATGAAAGCAATTCTGGAGAAGGCAGATTGGACTCCAGCCCACCGATGAGACTGTACGGCCCAACATACAGGCCCAATTAATCCCAACATTCGTGGGATGCTAGAAGACATGTATAGGAAGAAATAACTCTTCAGGAGTTAATGCTGATTCGGCCTCCATGGTAGTCATTTAGGCGGCCCAAGTTAGAGATACAATTCTGGGCCAGATTCTGTGGCCCAGAAAAACAGCCCACTAATTTGATCATATCTCGGAATACACAACTCCAAATGGGACCCAATTTTACAGGAGGTTTGAAGAAATACGGAGCTCCATTTTCGTCTTCTATGGACCACTATGAATCGGCCTTCTAGAAGGTCTTCCAGACGCGTCTGTTCGGTGGATGAAAACTGGCTTCCACCTCGGGTCAAACGTGGAAAAGTCCAAATTCCACAAGATTTCTACCACATATAGCCTACCAAAATTAATTAAGATGCTGTGTACTGTTGGTGGCTCGACCCAAGGCTCCCAAAATGCATATTTAAGGCAGTGGTGGTGAAGGATTTTAGATCTTGTATGCTTTGTGCAATTGTAATGTTATGCTGCATTTTTGTTGCCTCAATTTTGTCTTTCACATGTAAGTTGTTCAATTCACTTTAGTTTCTTAATAAAAGTTCTTCTTCTACTCTTATTCTGTTGTTCTTAATATCACTTTGATACCGTTGGATCAAGGTGTGAATTTATTCACACCAACCATTGTGAAATTATTCACACAACGACGGAGTGATCATTTTATTTTTGTTGTTTTCCTTACTTCTCCATTTCCTCCCTCATGAGTCTACTTTCCGCTTCCATTGAAACCATGAGATCAATGAAGGGATAACCCACTTATGGGTTGATCCAAGGGATTAGCAAGGGGCTGGATTGGATGTTATTTATCACCTAATTAATGTATAATCACTTCTTTAATTGGGATTTTTATTTGAGTATTTTTAAACTCCATCGTCCTTGTTGAATTTAAGGCCACACATTTCAAGTACTAATACGACCCTTTACCTTGAAGTGATCAAAAATTTTATCCTTCAAGTGTATAGGTGATTAATATTAGAGGGTGTAGGAATTAAACCAGTAAGTGATGATGTTGTTTTATCTACTTAAATGAACCCATCTCAAATTTAAGAAGTTGAAATCATTAAAAAGAAAATACATCCAATCCACCCCGAGTGATAACCTAGGATCAACTCATTCTTTTAAATTGAATCCACTTATATCTATTAGACATCTTTAAAACCCATCCAAAATCAATCCAAGCTGGCCACTTCATAGCCAAAAATCCATCCCTTAGGTTGTGTATCTTAGGTATCTTCTTAGGTCTCTGTGGAATCGACAACCCAAGCTACACTACAAGGACCGTTCTACCCTTCTTCTCTTGGGTAAATTTGGGTGTGAACCAACCATACAGCAGAACACCATTCCCGCAAGAATGATCCACCCATGGATCATCCAATTTGTAGGTTGATCTGTGTTATTTATTTGAAATAATGTACAAGAACAAAATCACTGAGAAAATGTACCTCCTACAGAGAATGATGATATGTCAGAGGAGGGAATTTCGACATTGACGGAGATCCTTCCATGAAAATCCTTGATCCATCATCCAAATTTACTTGATACAAGCTCTATTCCATAAATTATTGTCGCTAGCAAGTGATTGTCCTTATCTTTCCTCTGGGAAAACTTCGGGCTCTATGGAAAACTCTCCAACATTAACAATTCAATCACTTTTCCCAACCTCAAACCAATGGAGGAAACAATATAACTTGTTTTAGAGTTTTAAACGCATTTCCATATTTCCATGATGCTTCATTATAGTGTCGTTGAGTCGCCAAATCGTTGTGCTTATGAGTTTCTTTGTAATGTTGAAGAAATAATATAAAATATTATTTTAAGTATATTTTTTTTAATTAAAATGTTTATAAATTTCATTTTGTAGATGATCCACACTAAAAGATTTTTGGCATTGCCTAAGGTGAAATCACTATTCTGAGCTCAATGATGCCCTCAGATTTCTTATTTGGGAAACCATTTAAAAATTACTAAAAAATCCTACACACTATTTTTAATAAACATAAAAATAGTTCAAACATATATTCAGTGCATCCCGAGCATTGGAATTGTGTTCCATCACAACAATTTCTCTCGAAATAATTCCTTATAATTTTCAAAAAAAAATTACCTGGAAAATTCATGATATAACATATCAAGTAGATTTTTTGAAAACTCATTCAAGGATTTTATCGATGTTAAACATATTATCTTATTTTTATACCTCAATTCCCACAAGGATCTCTATTAGAAACGACATGGATTTGAGTAAAAGAATTCTACAATTAATTTCCAATTTGAATCATCTTTGAATATCAAAACATATCACAACAACTTGAACGAACATAATACTATAGACCACAAAAAATCTGTGTGATTAAAATCTCTCTTCGAATAACTATGTTTCCATTCTTTCAATATTAATGATACCATTCTCAAAATTTCATGTATAAAAAATTCAAAAATTATGAACTGCATTTGATTGAGCTTTAGTATACCCCTAGCCACTAGAAGTCAAATGTTATTATAACAAAAATGTATAATTAGAAAATATCACAAATCTAAAATTTGATAAGTTATCATTACCCCAATTAATTATCCATTTGAATTTTGCATTAAATACAACTTCATATAATTTAACAATCTTACCATGAACATTGAATCTTGTAAAAAAATTTATTCTCTATTTATTAATATTGTTTTCAATCTATACGTGTTCAGTATATTAATCGATATTATGTTATTCTATAAAAACAATATGTATAAAACTCCCTTTAACTCATTTAATCATCAATTTTTCATTATAAAAATATAATCACTAATCCCTATATTCTCATGTGCTTTATCAATGATTTAAAAATCATAAAAATCCTTCTCCCAACATAAATCTACAGTCACACCTCTTATATATTGAATGAAATGAATCCCTATAATTAATGGTTCTTGACTAAAAAACAATGTTAACATTCTATAGTAAAATGTTAATTCCTTCTACTATCGAATTCATTAAAATTGAACTTCCAATAGATATAAATTAATAATTCATATTTTGACAACCAAAATCATTAATTATATTCCACATATTCTAATAATAAAAACTTTAGAGGACTGACCAATTTAATTTACCACAAATTTTCTCATTGGATCCATCTTTGGATTTATCCTGACATCTCCAATGTGTAAAAAATAAAATTCATTCTACATTAACTCTAGTTTTGGATTATTAATATACTTCTCCAGGTCTGATCTCATTATTTAGAAATATTTTTTAACAACCTCACACATTAGGTCAATTCTCCTGGATGTCTGTATTGGGTAACTTAGCATTGAATCCTAGGAATTCTTACCTAATGACAAAATAAATAGAGAATATACAAAAATCATGAATGTTTTTAAGAGATTTCAGTTATATCCAAATCTAATTATATTGAATCATATAATCAACCGCTATTTTTTTTCTTTCGATGTTCACATGTCAAATAACCCTTATATAATTAAAATATTTTTCTTATCGATTTTCCCTATTCATGTCTGTAAATGAATCCATTTTCCCTAATGTGGTCTTCATATTCCAAATTTTAGGGGTATTTTTTGATGATAAGAAAATCAAGATCAAACCATGATACCTTATCAATGTAATTTCCCATTATTCTATTTACTTTGAAAGTTCTTTGACCCCTTTCAGCAGAACCTTAATGCCCGTATAAATAATATAGTGCTCTGTATGTGTCCACCATAATCCAACACACATGATGTCTATATTTTCAATGTATAAAATTCATTATTTTGATGTGTTACATTTAGAAATAATTACTAACACATGATCAATAAATATGGAGTGAAAGATAAATATTAGAATGAAAAAAGAAAATAAAAACATTTTTATAATTTTTTAACATTTTAAGATTATCCCCCGTCAGTGGATATGATGAAAAATATCCATTTTAAAATTATTAAGAAAAAAATATAAATTTTATATAATAGTTCACGTATTTGTATTTCAAAATAAGAAAATAAATTACTTTAGGTATGATATTTTTTAGGCATGGAAGTGAAATATCCAACACATTGGATAATAATTCTTCTTAACAAGATTATATTTTTATGAAGTGATAAATCCACCTATGTGGTAGATTTTGAAATAGAATTATAATTTCAAAAGTTGGGAAATGATAACTAACTATTACATCAATAATTATTATAATATTTCAAGCATAGATGAATTTATTCGACGAATAAATACATTGTAAGTTTATCATGATTCCACCACATAACTATTATTTAATTTCCATTAATCGTTCATGATGGAAATGTAATAACATCATTCATATATGTGGTAAACTAAACAAAAAAGATCATAATATAATAAATTAATTATTAATAATATGTTAAAATATACTTGTAATATAACTTTTATTGAACAATAATGATATAAAATAATGGTAATTTGTTTAAAAATTATATTTAAATTGTTTCATGAATATGAAAACTAGAAAATAGAAATGAATTATATGTTATCCATGTAGTAACTTGTACTCCTTTAAAAAAACTTATGGGTTTTGAAGGATTTAAGAATCCGTCATGAGAAAAGGGAAATCTAAACGTTTTGAAATATTTTTGGGTGTCAATTTTGTTAGATATTTATGATAAATTGAAATATATTTGTTTATTGAAGTAGTTAGAGGATATGTCAATTTATAGTTGAGTTCAAGTGACATATTTAAAAAAAATACTTTTGTAATGGGTAAGGAATGTAATTATACAAGTCAAGTGGATGCCTAATGGGAAAATATTGGTGGTTGGTCTTTCCAAAACTCATCTACATAATATAGAAATGATTTTTTGGAAATATTTTTACATCGTATATCACCTGAACCAATATTCCTCACATTAAACCTTATAGTGGAACCACACATATATCTTAGTAACTTAATTTATTTTACAATAAATGGAATTTACCTCATTAAATAATTTTCAAATATTAATTATAAATTTATGGTATATTATATTTAAATAAATTTTTAAAATCTATATAAATAAATTTTAAATTAAAAAACATTTTATAAAAAATTTATATAAAAATATCGTCTTATATATTATATGAAATTTTCTTATTTACTTCCCATAAAAAATATTTACATAAATATACATATGAATATTATTATATGATTTTGTATATATATGAAATCAATTCAACTAAAATTATTAGGTAACAATTATCACATTAATTTATTAAGAAAAAAGAAACACATTTAAAAACAATGTCTTGAAAAATCTATCCTTTATCATTGAATTATTTTATTTATAAATATTTATCTACTAATGATTTTTCAAATTTTAATAGTCCATTTTTTAAATATATCAATGAATTTTTAAATACTTCTTATGAAAATATTTTATTGATTGTAATATTTTTTATAAACATTATTCTAGTTTAATAAAAAATATATTCAGTATTTAATTATTATTATTCATTTAACTCTAACTTATATTATATTATTATATTTTATATGAAAACCAAATATGATATTTTTATCAAATTTGAAACATATATATTAATATTATAAAAGTTTAAATATACTTGTTGGATATATTCCCAACGAACAACCATATATCCTATTAAAATAAACTCAATTACCATATATCCAATGATCCTATAAATAATGTCTATATGATGGTCATATTACATTCCAATATATAACATTAATTTATCAAAAATAATTCATCTTCATCCCTTATATAAATAAATATTCCTTGACATTTATAAATGAATCCCACTTTTCTATGAATTAATTCTTACTATGTATTATAGTTATAGAGGACGCATACATTAACCTTGTTATTTTTGACACTTATAAAGTATAGAATATCGAATTTAAATTACCTTTTAACATCATAAAAATGGGTAATATATACTTTTTATAGTGACCATTTCGATTACTATGCATTAAGGGTTATGATAAAATTAAGATGACACATAAGGAAGAGAAAAAAACCTTTATTATTTGGGTGGTACCTTATGAATCCCATTAATCATAGCTTCCAATGGAGATTAAATTAGTAGCCTTTTCCCTTGAAAATTCACTAAGTGAAATTTCAAAAAAATAACCAGATCAAAACTATTTATCAAGGAAGTTAATGATTATCAAAAACATGGCCAAACCCTATTCACCAAACCACTCCAAGAATGATCCACTTTCAAACAACTTAAACTCGAATTGTATGCTGTTATAATAAGGGAATACATCTATAACCATGTATTATTAAATCCCATTTTTTTATTTTTATAAATTAATGATTAAATTTACCGATTTGCATAAATAATTTTCATAAAAAATTATATATGTTGATGGAAATTGAATTTTTATGTGAAGAAAGAAATGCTTTTTTTTAAATTATAATGTATTAAATAAAAATATTTTTTTGATAAAGATAATTAATTTGAAATAAATTTTACATTCAGTTAATATTTCTATTAAATAATATTCTGGTAAATAAAAAATATATAATTTAATGATATCCTATAAAATATATAAAAATTCCACATTATTATTATGGTCATAAAATCATATATTTTTTAATAAAGAAGAATGTATTTTTAAGGGATTAAAATATCACAAAATTAAAATTATATCGATTTGATAAAGAATTGTTTTTTGAAATTAGCAAATTTAAATTAGTCAGTGGAAATTTTTTCATAATTGCATGAGGCATCCTATTTTGTTGGTAAAATCTAAATTATGAATAAATATTCACTATGTATTTGGAAATCATAATAGAAAAACATGATGTTATAAAAGATATAAAAGGTATACAAGAAAATATATATATATAAAGTACCCTTAAAAAATGTGTGGTTTAATTTATTTACATAATTTTATACACTTATAATTAATCCTTCAAATCTATATTATATAATTGAGTTTCAAAATCCATTCATTATTAACATGACTCACTACCCCATCACTAGTGGTGTTATTTTAATATTCCCATTTCATAACAATAATAAATATTTCATTATAATCAACATTAGTAGAAACCATGGGTTTAAAAATGGGAGTGATTGTGGGATTCATTATATTATTATATAGATTCATAGGCCTAACTAGACAAATTATTGAATAATTACCCTCAATTTTTCTGTAACACTCTCCCAACCTCTCACTACTCTTAAATAAAATTAATGGATCATGAATCTCAATTACCTATACCTCTCTTAAACCCTTTCATATTGTTCCCATTCTCTTAATAGACCCTCTAAACTTTTATATGTGCCCTCTCAAGGTATGGGGTCTCCCTCTCTCTTACACACACTCTCTTTTAATTCAAGTACATTCTGTGTATTTTCCTTCTTGAAATATAATTTATTATCTTTTAATGCATTTATTAATTTACCATTATGTTACAATTGATTTTATATGAACTATAGATAATTTAACCCCTCTCATAATTACTTTTACATAAGATGATACTATGCTAAATTAAGGTATTTTCTTCCTCCTCTTAATTAACGTAATTTATTTGTAATATTTATTTTGATTTCCTATTTTCCATGTTGGAATATTTTTGTTACACATTCAGCTAGTATCTTTGTGATGGAAAAATTTGTAGAGACCTACAATCACTCTTTTTTATCCCATACATTAACCTCGATGTACAACTATTATGCTGTTGAAATTATCATGTGATTTTATATGACCAATATTTGTATTTTCAATACACACACCCATTTACACTCATTTTAGTTCCCCTAAAAATACACATACCTCATTTATTTTTCACTTTAACATATGTACCCCAAAATCCTTTATTATGATACTAAAAAATATGATATACATTCATGTATTACATGGTCTATGGGGAACACAAATTCAGGTACATGATATGATTGTGATGGATGCAACTGAATTATATAGAGCCATATTTCATTTTGTAATGTTATAATCTAATGAGATACCATGTATAGGGAATAAAAGATTTTCATATACACACATTGTTATGATTTCTCAGTCTATAGATTTGACTTCTGCTTAGGATTTTATGATTAATGTTGTTTCCACATTCTTATCTTTCCATGATGTTATCATCTTATATCATTCATATATGTTCGAGTATACAATTCCAACCATTCTATGTCACTTTGAGAAACCTATTGAATCATATTCATTATTTTAATCATGTAATTATAGTATTATTCCATTGTTGGGATTTATTACTCGCCCCTTTCTTATAAACATCCTAAGGATATCCCATGTAGTATTTTAAGAACAATAGATTTTAGTGGAATGTTATAGATTTTTATGAAATGTCCTCATATCCCTATTTCAGGTACATGTGTTTTGTAAAAAATTTCCCTAACACACATGGAAATTAATTATATTTTGATTGTATTATGCGTGAAATTATGTTGAAAATCATGAAATAATTCATATGAAATACATGGGTAGTATTATTCTCTCTGAAGATGTTTATTATAGTTATAATGTTTAGAACTCATTCTATAGTTTCCATTAGCAGTATAATCTTTTTTAGGAGATCATAATAATGACTATTTATTTCATGTAGTATTTTTATTTTCATAAGGAATTAGTTTTTCTAAAATATTCATAATTATATTATAGTTTGATATCACATAACATTGTACTATTTTTTCTAGTGAAATAATTTACCATAATTGAATATATAATTGTATATTTTATATTTTTATTGTGTTTACCATAATCTATTAGACATATATTATTGAAATAATGATAATTTACCATAAAAATTTGGGGCTTTGCATAATAAATGTCATTCAAGTTGAAGAAACACCAAAAAATCAATCTCCCTCAAGATAATGAAATTCATAATGATGTAGTTTCCATATCATATTTGTACCTCAAGAATAAACCAAAACACATTATAAAAATTTTAATAAAAAAACATTAATAATTGAAATTTTCTATTTAACGGAATAAATGGATTTTCATGTAAAGTAGTTTAAAAGACATGCACAAAATTTATGATTTTTTACAATTATAGTCTATTGGATATAAAAGGATATTAAAACTTACAACCATGGATAGTATATCCATTATTAGATCATTATTTTGATTAGTATTTTAAGGGTTATTATAATTACTTACTGACTCAAACATAAGGAGTGACGTCCTCAACTAGTAGGATAATACCCCATGATGCGTATTTCTCAGATATTCTAAGAAATATAACATCATTGGGTTTGTCCCTTGATCATAAAAAAGTCATAATTCAACAAATTATTATTATGAGAATCCATTTATGATATAATTACATTCTTATTGAGATCATGGCCAATACCATGTTCACTAAACCACCCCATAAAAATGTAAAAATCAAAATCATTATTATATGAACTAATTTGGTGTAATAAGGGGTTTTGTATCTAGTAACTCATTGAATGACATTATATATTGTTGTATATAATAAATTAATTTTTATTTGGGACCTTTTTTATTATTAAGTTATAGAGAATAAATAATAATTTTTATAAAAATATTTATTTTCATATGATGAAACACAATAGTATTTTAGGGAAAAAATACACTAAATTAAGGAAATTATGTTGATGAATAATTTTTTTGAAGTAAATTAAATTTATAAAACATTATTCTTACATAATATTTATTAAATATAAATGATAATAAAAATTTTTTGTAGTAAATGGGATTTTAATAAGACTCAGAAAAACTATTTTTGTAAAAAACAAGTATTTTTTAATAAATGGAGATGTTGATTTAAAATTGTAAATTAGGATTTTCAGATAATTATTTTGAATATAAAAATATTATTTCTAAAAACAGTATATTTACATTTTCTAAATAATAATTTTTCATAATTTTCATGGACTGCCATATTTTTTGGTAAATATTATGTAAAAAAATAATATATGGTATGTATTATGATTTTATAAAGACATAAATGTGAAGTAATATATGAAATTAAAGGTATACTCACCCAAAGTATGTGACCACATTAAAATAATGAATTTCTAAAGTTATTTTATTATTATTTTAAGGTCCATAATGAATCTTCCAAAACCATTATTATATTTTATGGTTTCAAAATGAATTCATCAAAAACATAAAAAAATTCTACCTCAAAAGGGTATTATTTTAATTAGTTTTGTTCATATACATTTAATATATTTAAATCCACTAATATTTGGAAAAAAATGGAAAGAATCATTGGGTGTTTTTTTGGTCCGTATTATATCATCAAATAGAGTTGAAACCCTTTGTTAGAAATTAATAAAACAGTCTCCCAAGATTTACAATAAAAATACACCCAACGACCAATTAATATTCAATGAAATGTAAAGACACAAAATTTACATGTATTGTTTTAAATAAATGGTAATTTTACGAGTTCGCGAAATTTGAAGGTGCGAGATTCCGAGGCACGGAGTGCCCGTAATGAATTTCTGAACTTTATTTTGGGTACATTCATTAAATTTATGAGTATGTTTTAATAACATTTTAACTGGTGCTCGGAATTTAAATATGAGGACACCGTTGAACTCACAACACCAATCTTCTCTTAAGGAGACATTCACCTCGATGGTAGTTAGTCGAGGGTGAATGTTAATTTTCAGGTTTTTTTGTGGAAATAATAAAATAAAATAATTTCACATTTTATTTTATTTTTTAAAACCACCATGTGGAAGTTGAGAAGTGGGGACCCCCAGACAATAACCTACCATTAGTGGTTATGGTGGTGGGGACCACCCGAGCCTAACCTCCCATGAGGGGTTATGGTGGTGGGGGCCACCCGAGTTCTAAACCTCTTCAACTCCTGAATTGATATGGATGAGCCTCTTGAGCTTCCACCACATTAATTGTTCCGACCCTCCCCCACTTAATTGTTCTATGTAATTAATTAACCCAATTTGAATTTTATGCCAACAAACATAATAAATCTCATAATCTACTATTTTGGGGGCTATCATTTCATTTTGATGGAATTGGGAGGGGGGGGGCTCTAGGAGAATGAACACCAAAGAAGAACATATTCTTTGAATGATGAAATGCCTCTCCGAATAAAGAATGACAAACTCGACTTCAACCTTCTTCCTCGAGACATCCTCCATCAGTGGACATCTTCAACATTGAACAATCACTTCTATCGAAGAAAGTTAATCAGATGTACAAGCTCAAGATTAGAGGTGTGTGACGGGCGCGACGAATGTGGATAAATTTGACATCTCTCTTCATCATCAAGTGAACGAGTTCAGGGTTTATTTGCGTGAGAATAATTTTCCCTATTTCTTTCATAGGTTTCTTTTGCGGTATGGGAATGAAAAGTTGCGGGAGGATGTAAAGCATGACGTTCTTCTTTCATGTTCTTGTTGGGCCACATTCTACCAAACTAACGTGGAGGATACGGGCCAAGCCAACATGGGCCGACCCTTCCACAAATCATGTTGTGTTCTTAGAAAAGGAGGAGGATGAAATCCATCTATGGTTGGGGCATGAGAATGGCGGTTGGCCACTCCACCGGCCATGACGAAGGCGTCGGTGCAAAGGCAATGCCCCACGGCCTCCCCCACCATCCGTGGCTCCATGCCACCCTACGCGGCCAGCCCGCAGCCCTGTGGCCGGACCCCCACCCTGCGGCCAGACCACCAACCCGCAGCCGGACCTATGCCCTGTGGCCGGACCGCTGCCCCGTGGCCAGACCGCCGCCTTCCGGCAGGACTGCCCCCCTAATGTCAGACCACCGCCCCATGACTGGACCGCCGCCCCGTGGCTGGACCACCACTGCACGGTCGAGCTACCCCGTGGTCTCTTGTCTCCGTCAGCAGATCCACTACGCGCCAGGCCGAATCTCCCCATGCCCTCGCAGTCCCCCTTGGCCGAGCTGCCCTTGCGGCACTAGCGGGCGGGGTCAGACCAGACTCGAGCCCACTACGACCCATTTACACTCTTTTGGGCATACCTTTGGCACCAGACGTCCATTTGATGAACCATCAGCGGCGCCAGACATCTTGGAGTGAGACATCCCCGTTGAGTATAACCCATTGGAGTATTGGATTAAGATGGGGAACATTCCGGTTGGATTGAGATGAAATCCAACTGGGACGCTGGGACTAAAAGGCTAATAACTTACAGACCGGACGTCCGATTGAAGCTCCGTCTATTTCATTGACACCCCTATGACGCGCCAAACCTTTGAGATACTTCTTCGTGGGGCTTTTTAGCAGTTGCAGTATCGACCAATAGCTTGTGTATCAGATCCTCCTAGAGACGAGCGAGCAAAGTGCAGGAACCCAATGGTTGGCTGAGACTTGATGACTGCTGACCGTTTCCACTCGGAGTAACTTGACAGGCCCAGTGGGGAGCGCCTTGGGGACGCGGCAGACCCACAGTACTCGATAGAAAAAGTATGTCAATAAGCCGTGAGAGGGAGTGCCTTGGTGATGCGGAAGACCCACGATGGGGAGCGCCTTGGTGACGCGGCAGACCCACGATAATCTACAAGAGTACCTCAATAGTCCAAGGTTAGTGGGAAGCGCCTCTCTGTTATGCGACAGGGCCACTATACTCGATAGAGGAATAGTTCTCCAGCAACTGAGTTTTTACGAATGTTACATGTTTCTACCCCTAGAATAAATCCTGGTGTGAGATGAGTCAGTACCTATGTGTTTTTTCCTCATGATTAAGATGGATTATTTGACAAAATAGGTATATATATGGGCATATACCTAATTAAGGTTATCTGTTGATTTTATGCATTGTGATTTATCCATGATGAATTTTGTGAGACCTAGAGGGTCTCAGGGTCCCTACTGAGTATCGTTATACTCACCCCTTCACAGCCTATTCTGACACCTTGTTGTGTTTGATGCAGATGACGGATAAAACTTACTAAGGATGAGAGTACGAGGACTGGATGGTGCCTGGAGGTGACCTATTCGGTGTGTCGATACATGGATGAGACAGACATACATTGTGTGTTGAGTAAGCGATCTATATCTACACTTTATGTAGGATCCTCAGAGGACGACCCAACAACTGACTTTCCCTTTTCTTCAGTTGTATTGTATCACAGTTGTACTTGTACTTTCTAGTTGGGCCTGTATTATGGCCACTTTTAGATACTACACTCACTCTATTTACAGTTCAGTTTACTTATGTTCTTATCTTGCTATATGAATGGTTAGATGTGCTTACAGATTTTAAAGGCAATGCCTTCCTAGTTTTAGGGAATACAGCTTCGGTGATAGTATCCAGCCCCGGGCCTATAGAAGGTGGGCTTGGGGTAGTCATGGCATGGGCCCTGTGGGACGGGTCATGACAAATTGGTATCAGAGGAGACGGTTCTACCATAAAACATAAGACTATGATCATTCTTTTTAACCACAATAGTGTTATGTGTAGTGAGTGTGGTTATCAGTTTAGGGAATCCAGTTTTGGTACGATTACCGACGTATCCATACACTAGGGCCATGACTTCGGATTTCCGACTCAGTGCATGAAAACACTGATTGTGTGTGTGTTTTCCAAATTTTTCTTTGTGATCTTTTGAGTCACCTCACCATGTATTATTTTCATCTCACCAGGTTTAACATATTGACCATAGCGCACCTAATTATTTTTAGGATGCCTCCACAAAGATAGCTAGCTAGGGTACCGAGAGTTGTACGCACTGATAGCACACCGAGTGACAAAGACTCAGTGCAAGGCCCTCTTTCGGTAGAGGAAATAGTTGAGGCACCCACGGTACCATTCCCCATTGGGCCACTGATTCCACCACCCCAACAAAATATGGTGCACACAAAAAGAGCACGTTGCATGAGTTCCAGTGCAAGATTCCACTGAGGTTCAGGGGAGAGATGGACCCACAGGCGGCTGAGGATTGGCTGGAGGCTGTTGTGAGAGTCTTCCGACTGGTAGGGACAACAACCGATCTCATGGGGATCCTTGAAGCCATCCTTCAATAGGCAGAAACAAGAAGATGGTGGAGCTTGATGTTACAGGTTCATAACAATGTGGCACTTCTCTGGGCAGATTTCGAGAGCCTGTTTTAGGTAGAGTTTGTCCCAGCGATTCTTCATGCAGTGTGCATACATGAGCTTCTTCATCTACAACAGGGCAGCATGACTGTATCTCAGTACTCACTGAGGTTCACTGACCTCTCATTCTACTCCATTGATATGGTGCGAGACCCATTATTCAGGGCATGAACCATCGAGAAGGGGATCAGGCAAGAGATCAATACTTTGTTGATCTCACTCGGCATCCCGATGTAGGCGGGGGTGTTTGAGAGAGCCCTATTGGTGGAGTGTTTTCTTGGTGAGTAGTCACCAACAGTGAGACTCACCACCAGTCATCACATAGAAGAGTCTTCTACATCTAGCAGTAGACAGACGTCATAGAGGTCCAAGAGGACCAGACCTATAGGTGGACGACCGCATGACTTAAGATCGGTTGTGCGGGGCACCCGAGGCGGAACCAGTCAGCCATGGAGTGAGAAGTGTTACTCATGTGTTGGGCTGGGTCATATGGCTCATGACTGTCCATCCTGTCATATGGAAGATTAGTATATGGTTGAAGGACCCCCCAAACAGAGACAGAGTTTCGACCAAGGAGGTCCACATGGAGAAGGAAGACATGGCGGAAGAGCTAGCTGTGTAGCTGGCAGTGGGCGACGATTCCGGATGTTACTGCCACCACCCCCAGGAGTTCCACCTTGGCCACAGGGAGCAGGTGGACAGGGGGGAGCTTAGCTCCATGAAAATGAGGCCTAAGATCACGGTGCTCCAGATATGATACAAGGTATGATCTGTGTCTAATCCACCGTAGCTGCAGTACATATAGAAATATGTTCCAGTCATTCATTCATTGCCACTACTCTTGTTCGGAGCTTGGAGATTTTGACGAAGCCGTTGTTTCAAAACTTATGGCTAGAGACTTCAATGGGAGAATATTCGATGATTACACACTATTGCCGGCAGTGCGAGCTTACTCTAGGAGGAGAGAGCTTTGACTGGGATCTCTTAGTAGTGGTGTCGAGGCCTTACGATGTCACCTTGGGTATGGACTAGTTATTTATAGTCCATGCTCAAATTGACTGTATTAGGCACAAGGTGCGGTGTGTATGCACAGATGGGACTATGTATACCTTCACTGTCGAGAAGGGAGCCTTTGAAGTGCATGATATACTTACCTGGAGGAGTGTGCAGCTGATCACTCATCAGTTGGCCAGCCTTACCCTCAAATCTGTTGATGTGGAGAGTCTGCGCTATGATGTAGTGGTGGTCCAGTATATAGATGTTTTCCATGATGATTACCCAGGTCTACCTCCTCACAGAGTGGTAATCTTTTACATAGACTAGTACCCCGGGATGGCACCGATATCTACACTAGAATATTAGATTACTCCAGCGGAGCTTCATGAGTTGTGGGTACAGCTTGAGGACATTCTTGGAAAGGGATACATTCGGCCTAGTGTTTCTCCAAGGGTAGCCCAGATTCTGTTCACCAATAAGGTGGATGGGAGGTTGAGAATTTGTGTCGATTCTCAGGGCCATAACAAGGTGACCATGAAGAACAAGTACCCACTCACAAGGATTGATGACCTCTTTGATCAAATGAAGTGAGCACGATGGTTCTCGAAGATAGAACTCAAGTTAGGATATAAATAGATTAGAGTACGAGATGAGGATGTGTAGAGGACGACTTTAAGATATCGGTACAACCAATAAGAGTTCTTGGTTATGACATTAGGCATCACCAATGCTCTATTAGTGTTCATGGGACTCATGAATAGTATCTTTCAGCCATACCTTGATTGCTTGGTAGTTGTCTTCATCGATGAAATTCTGATCTACTCAGCTACTGAGGAGGAGAATTCCTATCATTGGTAGGTAGTACTGGACAAACTCCGAGAGAACCTACTTTATGCTAAGCTCTCGAAGGGATAGTTCTAGATCCAATAGGTTCATTTTCTTGGACATTTCATATTGGAGGCCAGAGATGCAATGGATCTAGTGAAGGTTGAGGTAGTACTTTCTTGGGAGCCACCCAGGTGTGTGACGGAGGTATGGTGTTTCCTGGAACTAGCTGGATATTACCAAAGGTTTGTGCCAGATTTTGCAGAGCTGCAGCACCACTATCACCCTTGATGAAGAAGGGGAAACATTTCGTGTGGTTGGATAGTTTCCAGCAGAGATTTCATGAGCTAAGACAGAGGATGACTAGTGTCCCCATCTTGAGGCTTCCCATGAAGGGCATAGGGTATGTAGTTTACTGCGACACATTAGGGACCAGACTCGGATGAGTCCTGATGCATGAGCGAGCAGTGATCGCATATGGTTCTCGACAACTAAGACAACAATAGTTGAACTACACTACCCATGAACTGAAGTTATCTCAAGTGGTCTTCGCCTTGAAGATGTGGTGACACTATCTAATGGGCGAGCATTTTATTGTGTACTCTGATCACAAGAGTCTCACGTATATCTTCTCTCAGAAGGACCTGAACCAAAGATAGCAAAGTCGGATTGAGTTCTTCCAGGACTATGACTTCGAGATAGTCTATACTTCTGGGAAGGGGAACGTTGTAACAGATTCACTTATCCGGAGGTCTGGTATACTACTGCTAGGTGAGTCGACGGAGTAGCTGGCTGCTTTACAGATATCCATTGTGGATAGAGACGGAGCAGATTTTCTATAGTCACATACAGTCTCTCCCCCACTTATTTAGCAATTCAGGGAGGCGATACGTGGGGATGCTGACTGTGAGGCACGATGTGCTCAGATATCCACAGGACATGCACCTGATGGATCTTATAAAGGTGGGGAGCATGTCATCTTCTTTAGAGGATGTACCATGGTACAGGTGTCACTATAGGAGGAAGTCTTGAGGGAGTTCCAAAAATCCACTCTAACGGAACATCCAATAGTAGAGAATATGTACCAGGATCTCCGACAACAACACTAGTGGCCAGGAATGAAGAAATTAGTAGCCAAGTTTTTCTCTCGGTGCCTCACTTGTTAGCAAGTGAAGGCAGAGCATCAGGTACCAGCTGGCTTTGTTCAGCCTTTAGAGGTCCCAGAGTGGAGGTTGGATTTGATATCCATGGACTTTGTGATAGGACATCCACGCACATCCATGGGACATGACTTGATCAGGGTGATCGTCGACCGACTCACCAAGTCAGCTCACTTCCTACCAATCATAGAGCAGGGTTCAATAGAGAACTTGGGAAACCTCTATGTGTAGGAGATTATGCATCTACATGGAGTACCTTCTATGATTTTATCAAATAATGACACTCATTTTACTTCCTAGAAATTGAAGGGGTTTTAAAAGGCTTTCAGGATGTAGCTTCATTTGAGCATCGCATTCCATCCTTAGACGGATGGACAGACTGAGCGAAACATTCAGACCGTTGAGTACATGCTGTGTTCTTGTTTCTTTGACTTCGGTCGCTACTGGGAGGATCACTTTCCTTTAGTGGAGTATTCATACATCAAAAGCTATCACTCCACCATAGGGATGGCACCTTTTGAGGTGTTGTATGACCGACCTTGTAGATCACCATTGTGCTGGACTGACCCAGGGGAGTCAGCACTAGTGGGACCAGAGATTCTATGGGCTACCACAGAGAAGGTGCAGATCATCCAGGAGAGGATGAAGACAGCACAGAGCAAGAAGAAGTTGTATGCTGACAGGAGCTGGAGACCTCTAGTGTTTGAGGATGATGAACACGTCTTTTTATGGGTATCACCTCGATGAGGTTTGTAGAGATTTTGACAAGGAGTAAAGTTATCTATTAGGTTCATCAGACATTTTCAGGTCCTCAGCAGAGTTGGCCAGGTGGCTTACCGCTTAGCTCTTGCACCTCAGTTGCACCGGGTGCACGATGTCTTCACCGTATCCTAGCTGAGGAGATATGTTCCTGTCCCTTATCATATCATCAATAATGGAAAGCTAGACATAGGAGATGGGGTGAATTTTATGGAGGTTCCAGTAGAGATTGATGATCGATAGGAGTAGGTCCTTCTGGATGGTTGATACCTCTCATGCACATTCTCTGGCAGCACGGGAACCTTCTGGAGAGAACATGGGAGCGAGATGATCAGATGCGTTCTCTGTACCCCCCCATGTTCCCTTAGATTGATTTGTGTATTATAGGGACGTAAATCCCTAAGGTGTGGAGAAGGTAAAGACCCAAACTTTCCATGTAATTTTTTTTGTAAAAAATGGTAATTTTATGAATCCGTGCAATTTGACGGCGCGTGATTTCGAGGCCCAGAGTGCCCGGAATGAATTTCTAAACATTATGTTGGGTATGTTTTGTAAATGTACGAGTGGATTTTTATAACTTTTGAACCGGTGCTCAGATTTAAATTCTAAGGACAATTTTGAACTTGCAATGCCGGTTTTTGATTAAGGATACTTTCACCTCAATGGCAGTTGGTCGAGGGTGAAAGATAATTTTTGGGTTTTTCATGGAAATTATAAAATAAAATAATCACACATTTTATTTGATTTGATAAAACCTCCAAGTGGAAGTTTAGAAGTGGGGACCAACATACTTTAACCACCCAAGAGAGGTTATAGAGGTGGGGACCACCCTAGCCTAACCTCCCATGAGAGGTTATGGTGGTGGGGACCACCCGAGGTCAAAACCTCTTCAACTCCCCCATTAATGGGGAGGAGCATCTTGAGCTTCCTCTACATTAATTGTCCCTACCCTCCCCCACTGAATTATGCTAAGTAATTAATTATCCAAGTTTCAATTTTATTCCAACAGACAAAATAGATCTCATAATCTATTATTTTGGGGGCTATCATTTCATTTTGGTGGAATTGGGAAGAGGAGGAACTCTTGGAGAAAGAACGCCAATGAAGAACATCTTCTTCAAACGAAGAACTTCTTCTCTAAACGAAGAACACCGACCTCGACTTCAACCTTATTCCTCGATACATCCTCCATCTGTGGACATCTTCACCTATGAAGAATCATTTCAATCGAAGAACAGTAATCCGACTAATGAGATCGGGATCGGAGGTTTGAGACAGGCACAAAAAATGTCAACAAATTCAACTTCTCTCTTCATCATCAAGCGAATGAGGTAGGGGTTTATTTGCAAGTCAATATTTTTCCGTATTTATTTCCTTTATTACTTTTGAGTTTTGGGAATGAAATGTTTCCGGAGGTTGTAAATCTTGACGTTCTTCTTTCATGTTCATGTTGATCCATATGCTACCACCCCAACGCAGAGGGTACGTGCCAAACCAAAATGGATAGACCCTTTCGTAATTTATTTGGTGTTCGTCATGAAGGATGAAGATGGCACCCGTCCATGTTTGGGGTATGAGAACGGCAGGCGACACTACCACTGGTTGCGACAAAGGCAACGGCGAAACGGCACTGCCCCACGACCGCCGCCGCCTCCCCACAGCCTATGCCGTTGTATGCGGTTTCGTGCCTCCATGAGTGGCCGGACTGCCACCCTACGGCCAGATCGCCACCCCGCGTGGCCGGAATGATGCCCCTCATGGCCGGACCGCCGCCCCATGGACGGAGTCCCGCCCCGAAGATGGACTGCCACCCTGCGGCCGGACCGCTGCTCGGTGGCCGAGCCGCCCCACGGTCTCGTGCCGCCCTCGGCCGAGCTGCCCCGTACCCTCACAATATCCCTCAGCTAAGCCTCCCTCGTAGCCCTCGCGGGATGGGCTGGTTCGGTCCGACCAGGTCGCACCGGACCTAGGCCCACTACGACCCATTTACGCTCATTTGTCTATTACTTTGTCACCGGACGTCCATTTGACGAACCGTCAGCGACGCTGGAAATTATGGAGTAGGACTGCCCCATTGAGTATACCCCACGTGAGTTTTGGATCAATATGGGGAACGATCATGTTGTATTGAGCTCGAATCCAACTGGGCCCACGAGACTAAAAGTCTAATAACTCATAGACCGGGCATCCGATTGACGCGCTGTCTGTTGCATTGAGACCCCTATGACATGGAGGAACATTGATATACATTTTCGTGGGACTTCGTAGAAGTTTGAGTATCGACTAGTAGCTTGTGGAGTAGATCCTCCAAGAGACGAGCGAGCATAGTGTAGTAACCCAATGGCTGGAAGAGACATGATGACTGCTGACCGTTTCGACTCTGAGTGACTTGACATGCCTAGTGGGGAGCACCTTGGTGACGTGGCAGACCCAGAGTGGGGAGAACCTTGGTGATGTGGCAGACCCATGGTACTCGATAGGAGGAGTACCTCAGCATGCTGCGAGGGGGAGCGCCTTGGTTACGTGGCAGACCCATGGTGGGGAGAACTTTGGTGATGCGGCAGACCCACGGTATTCTATAGGAGGAGTACCACATCAGTCCAAGATTAGTGGGAAGCACCTCTGTGCGATGCGGCAAGCCCACTATACTCGATAGAGGAGGAGTTCCTCAGTAGACTAGGTGTTCGTAATGTTACTTGTTACTACCCCTAGAATAAATCTTGGTGTGAGCTGAGTCCGTACCTCAGTGTTTTTTCGTCATAATTTAAATGAATTACATGATAACATAGGTATATGTTTGGGCATATACCTAGGTAAGGTTATCCATTTATTTCATACTTTGTGATATATCCTTGATGGATTTTGTTAGACCTAGAGGGTCTCAGTGTCTCTACTGAGTAAAGTTATACTCACCCCTGCACGGGCTATGCCCACACCGTGTTGTGTTGGGTGTAGAAGACGGACAACACTGATTGAGGCTGACAGTACTAGGACTGGACGGTTCTCGGAGGTGGACCATACAGCGTGTCGATACATAGAGGATATGGATGGACGTGGTGTGCGGAGGAGGTGATAGGTACCTATCCACCGGGTAGGATCTGTGGAGGATGACCCATCAGTTGACTTTCCCTCTTCTTCAGTTGTATTGTATCATAGTTGTACTTGTACTTTCTAGTTGGGCTTGTATTTTGGACCCTTTTACATACATCACTCACTCTATTTACTATTCAGTTTACTTGGGTTCCTATCTTGTAGTGTGCTTTGTTATTTGTGCTTACAGGTTATAAAGTCAATTCCTTCCCAGTTTTAGGGAAATTCACCTTCGGTGCTAGTCGCCATCCCCTAGCCTATGGAAGGTGGGCTTGGGGTAGTCATGAAAAATTCCCCCAGGGATAGGTCGTGACATAAAAATTCATGTATCTTGATTTTAATTTTACCTTAACTTTATAGAGTCATAAAAGGTTCCCCCAATCTCTTCATAAGACCATATAGTTTTTAAATAAGCACACTATTAAGGTAAATGATCTTCTCCATGCCCTTTTTATTGATCCACATTCAATATTTTATTACATTTAATTTGAAATTTTTTAAGTAGGTATATGTTCTGAAAAATTCCCCATATGTGACATATGATGTAAATCTTATGAGATACTCCTTTTGAGTCTCATTATTCATATATAATGAATCTTTATGTACCATCGTTATGCTACTGAAATTATCTTATGATTTTTCATTCCAAAGAATTTTGTATTGAATAATCAACCTTGTTTCCAGGTCAGTGTATTCACCTAGATATAAAAATCCCTCCCTTAATTTGGAATTCTATATATATAAACCATAATTAATAATTGTGGGATTAAATGTGATGAAACTTTTATCCTATGTATAATGATCTATGTATCCCAAATATTCCTGAACACGATTCAAATGTGGATGTTTCGACAAAAATTAAATAGTCCATATGTTTATTGGGTAAATTTTTTTATCCATTGATAATAAATTTAAGCTTAATTGAAGGCTGTCCTAAGAACACTGTGTTATAAATTTCATGGAATATGTCCTTGAATTATTCTTATGAATTCATGTTTTATGTTGTTTCAAAATTTACATGTTACATCGATGTAATGAGGTTATATATTGCCTCATTGTCAATGACTAGGATTATCAAACCTTTTATATCTAATTAATATTCCAATTAACGTGAATATAATACTTTTATCCATGTATTCTATTGATTATTCCCTTACTGATTATTAAATATCACCCCTTATGTTTGTTTCTAGTTTATCCCATATGGTTTTAAAAGGCCAATGGAATATAAGATCATGTTATAGTGTTTTTTAAATAATTTTTATGTATATTATTTTAATGTTGTTATATTATGTGTCCGTGTACCAAGTGAATATTGTCCTAACAATAATCAAGGTTTGTAATTGGTTTTTCATTATATAATAAACCTTGAAATAATGTGTATTAAAATAGGTGTTTTCATTATTATTATCAATTAAATGTTTAGTTATTTTTTGGATTAGGGTATAAAAAACTAGTGAAATCCTTAGATATTGGATTAAACATATGAAAACACCCTTGTATTTTATAAAATTATAGAGTACTTTGTTTCTATGAAAATAAATACAAATATGGAAACAATAAGAGGACATGGATATGGTCTAGCTATACCTATGGGTAATAACCATGATGTGGGAGTATTGGGTTGTGGTTGATCTTAAACTGGTACACAAATAATGGGCCTTACTTCACACACAGTTTGACACTCCCTAGGGATATTCATTTTAAAATTAAAAATCCAATCATGATCCGTTAATAATGGAAAAATTCCACTGAGATTTTATATTATGAAATAGATCATGAATAATATTGATTAAATCATAGAAATTTATAAATTATGTAATATTAATAATTATTGAGTTATTACATTAATGTTTCGGTATTCCATCTTATGTCTTTAATAGATAAAAAATACTCATCCCTAAATTTCCATTAATTGTAGTCTATGTATATAATTAAGAGGAATTGATTCAAGAAACAATGTGAGGAGAAATGTGATTACTTGGAAAAAATGTTTCCCATCTGAATAAGAGATCTAATTTCAATCACTAGTGAAAAACATTCATAATTGTCCCATGTTTAAAAAAAATGTGATTCTATAGGAACACCAAAATCTCACTATGAGAGAAAATGTTTCAATTGAGGCCTTTATTGGTCAAAGGCCTTCA
The DNA here is from genome assembly GCA_963277665.1 of Viscum album. Taxonomy (NCBI): domain Eukaryota; kingdom Viridiplantae; phylum Streptophyta; class Magnoliopsida; order Santalales; family Viscaceae; genus Viscum; species Viscum album. Next base: position 1,792,782,518 of record OY728120.1, on the reverse strand, counting down.
TCATTCAGTGAATCAAATTATCCGTTAATCATAGGGAAATCGATCAACTCCATTGAAAATATCTTCTCCATATTTTAATGATTTGCTTAAGAGAAGGTCATTCTAGAAAATTATAGTATAGAGGGAAAATCATATCTATTGTGTATGTTAGTAAAAAAACAAAGCCTCCTGAGGGGATCCACACAATGGAGATGAATTATTTTTGGGAAATATTTTTTGAATAAATATTTTCCTCACATTACCTCCCCTAAAATGGGGATGTATTTCTGTATCTTTATGAAAAATGATAAAGAATCCATTATGAAATATGAAGAAAACTTCATCAAACATTCAATATATGCATATTTATTTTTCATTACCCCTGAATGAAATGATGAATACTTTTTTGTGGTAAATAGGAGTCAATTAAAAGTCATATCCCTTCGAGACATTGAAAACATTGAGGAAATTTCAAAATTTTTCCACAATATCAAAATGGAGATTAGTAAATATCAAGGTTCTCATAAGGATTAAAAGAGGATAATGGTGCTTAAATATGGTGGTGTCATAAATATGGCCTATTGGAGGATGGGATTCATATAATCTAATTGTAAAAATTAAGGGAAGAAGGATCCTTGAAACTTCCTTAAATGGAAAAGGATATGATTTAGGTGTTTTAAGGAAGGAAACCTAGATATTGATTTACAAAGGGAGAAACTGTAACACCCCTGAATGGTAAAGGGTTAAATGAATAAATTATATGACTAATGTCAACAAGGTGCGCCTTAATTTTCAGGAGCCTTCCTAATTAGAACTCCACAGTTAAGCATGCTTGGCCTGAAGTAGTGATCAGGATGGGTGAGCTTTTGGGAAGTTTCCTAGGGTGTGTGTGAGTGAGAAAAAAACACACTGGAAAGGACATGTGTTGGACTGTGGGGACTGTCATTAGTCAAATGAACTATTCGGGCATGTGGGTGGGCCCCAGGGTGGGGACCACGTGTCTGTGGGGCAACTGGTGGTACCTGGTGGGCCCAGACGCGACGACCATGTTAAGGCGGGGTGTCTGTGCTGTCACTAAGACCCAGTTATTACAATTGGTATCAGAGAAGTCAGTTCTATAGCAGAACATAGGACTCTAATATTTATTTTAATGACAATAGTGTTAAGTGTAGTGAGTGTGATTATCAATTTAGGGAATCCAGTTTTGGTGTGGCGGCAGACGTATCCATACACTAGGACCCCGACTTCTGACTTCTGACTCAGTGCACGAAAACAAAAATTGTGTGTATGTTTACAAGAGTATTCTTTGTTATCTCTTGAGTCAGATCATCAGGTATAACTTATTGACCGTGGAATTTATGTTTCTTTTCAGGATTCCTCCACACAGAAATCCATCTAGGGTTCCAATAGTAGCACGCACTGATAGCCCACAGAGCGACGAGGCCTTAGTGAAAAACCCTCTTCCAGTAGAGGCACTAGCGGAGGAACTGGATGTACCATTACCCGTTGGTCCACTGATGCCACCAACCCCAGTAGAAAAGAGTGCACAGTGCTTGAGTGTGTTGCACATGTTCTAGCGCCATAGTACACCTAGGTTCTAGGGAGAGACGGACCACATGCGGCTGAGGATTTGCTGGAGGCTGTGGTGAGAGTCTTCTGACTCGTAGGGACACCAGTTGATCTCATGGTGATCCTTGATACCAGATTTCTACAGGCAGTAGCGAGAAGATGGAGGAGCATAAATCTCCAGGTTCACGACGAGGTGACCCTTCTCTGGGTAGACTTCGAGCGCCTGTTTCAGGCAGAGTTTGTCCCAGCGACTCTTCGTGCAGTGCGCATACTTGAGCTTCTTCATCCGCAGTAGGGCAGTATGACTATAGCTCAGTACTTATTGAGGTTCACTAACCTCTCAAGCTACCCCACAGATATGGTACGGGACCCATTCATCAGGGCTCAGACCTTCGAGCAAGGGCTCAGGCGGGAGATCATGGCTTCGATGATCTCACTCAACATCCTTACGTAGGAGGGGGTGTAAGAGATGTCCCTCTTGGTGGAGTGTTTTCTTACTGAGCGGTCACCAGCCATGAGACCCACTACCAGTTGTCACATAGCGGAGTCTTATGGACCTGTAAGCAAACAGATGTCATAGAGGTCCAAGAGGACCAGACCTACAGGAGGATGACTGCAAGACTTAGGATCGGTTGTGCGGGGCACACGAGACAGAGACAGTATTACTAGGTGTGGGTAGTGTTATGCATGTGGGGGGCATGGTCACATAGCTCTTGAATATCTGACCCACTGTATTAATGATCAGTAGATGGTCGAAGGACCACCTGGACAGAAACAGAGGTTCGACCGAGGAGGTCCGCCAGGAGCAGGCGGACGTGGAAAAGGTTCTAGCCGTGCAACTGGCAGTGGGCGACGATTCAGGATGTTACAGCCACCACCACTAGGAGGTCAACCCCGACCACTAGGAGCATGCAGACAGGGGAGAGCTCAGCTCCATGCAGCTAAGGCCTATGATCACAGTGCTCCGGAGATGATACGAGGTATGATATGTGTCTACTCCACCTTAGCTACAGTACTTTTAGACATTGGTGTTTTTCATTATTTTATTTCCACTTCCCTCGTTTGGATCTCGTAGATTCTGATGGAGCCTTTGGCTTGATCCTTATGGATAGAGACTCTTACGGGAGCATATTTGACGATTACACACTGGTTCCAGCAGTGCGAGCTTACTCTAGGAGGACAGAGCTTTGGCTAGGATCTCCAAATAGCAGCGTCGAGGCATTACGACGTCATGTTGTCTATGGACTGGTTATCTACAGTCCCTTCTCAAATTGACTATATTAGGGGAAAAGTTTGGTGAGTCCGCATGGATGGGACAAGGTTTACCTTCACTGGAGAGAAGGGAGCCTTTGCAGCACATGATGGGATTACACGGAGGAGAGTGCATCAAATCACTAATAAGTTTTCAAGCTTTACCCTCGGTGTTGTTGATGTGGAGAGTCCGAACTATCCTATAGTGGTGGACCAATACGTGGTTGTTTTCCCTAATTAGGTTCTGGGTCTACCTCCTCACAAATAGGTAGACTTTTACATTAACTTGTACGCTAGGACAACACTGATATCTACTCCACCATATCAGATGGCACCAGTGGAGCTTCGTGAGATATGGGTACAACTAGAGGACTTACAGGGGATGGTGTTAATTTGGCCCAGTGTTTCACCTTGGGCTACCACAATTTTTTTCACCATGAAGGCAGATGGGAGATTGAGACTTTCTGTCGACTATCGGCACTTGAACCAGGTGACCTTGAAGAACAAGTTCCCACTCCTGAGGATTGATGACCTCTTTGATCAGCTGAAGGGAGCAAAATTGTTCTCAAAGATAGACCTTAGATCAGGCTATCACTAGATCAGAGTGCGAGAAGGGGATGTGCAGAAGGCGACCTTCAGATGTCTGTATGGTCATTACGAGTTCTTGGTTATGCCATTATGCATGACCAACCCTATAGAAGTGTTCATGGGACTCTTGACCAGGATATTTAATCCATACCATGATCGCTTGGTAGTAGTCTTCATCGATGAGATTCAGATCTACTTGACTACTAAGGAGGACCACGTCTATCATTTACAGGGAGCACTAGACACACTCTGAGAGCACCAACTTTATAGTAATTTCTTGAAGTTGCAGTACTGGATCCGAGAGGATCATTTTCTAGGACATTTCTTATCTGAGGCTGGAGTTGCAGTGGATCCAGCGATGATTGAGGCGGTACTTGCTTGGGAGCCACCCAGGAGTGTGACAGAGGTACAAAGTTTCCTTGGATTGGATGGATATTACCAGAGGTTTGTGCCAGACATCTCTAGAGTTTCATCACAACTATCAGTGTTGAGGAATAAGGAGAAACCCTCTGTTTGGTCGGAGAAATGCCAACAGTGTTTTCATGAGCTGAGGTAGAGGCTGACTAGTGCCCGAATCTTGTGGATTCCAGAGGAGGGCATAAGATACGTAGTTTACTACAACACATCAGGGACTAGACTCGGATGTGTCCTGATGCAACAGAAAGCAGTCATCACATATGGTTCTCGACAACTGAGAGAGCATGAGAAGAACTATGAAACCCATGAACTGGAGTTTGCAGATGTGGTCTTCGAATTGAAGATGTGGCGGCACTATCTGAAGGTCGAATTCTTTACAGTCTACTCAGATCACAAGAGTCTCAGGCATATCTTCTCTCAGAATGACCTGAAATAGAGACATCGACATTGGAATGAGTTCCTCTAGGAGTATGACTTTGATATAGTCTATACTCCTGGGAAGGGGAACGTTGTTACAGATGCACTCAGCAGGAGTTCTGATATAACTAAATCCTTCTTTATTACTAACTATGACATCACTCCTTTTTATTACACAATCATTTCATTATATTTTACAAAATATAGGATCTTATAAATTTAAATTTAATAGAAAATTTTTTACATAAAATATGAAAACATAAAACATTATTCTATTCCACATTTAAGGAATAATTAAAAGTTTATCCTAATTATAATTAAATTATTTCATAACATGAAGACATACATCAAAGGAAAGAGTGAGCATAATACCCAGTAATGTAAATCATGGGAAATAATTTACATCTGATCTTGAGGAAATTCAATAAGAAAGTGAAGAATATATTTATAGAAAGAGAAAGAGAACATGATCCATATAATAAATAAAACAACATGAATAATTAATTATATATGTAGTAAAAACATTTATTTTATAATTTTGTAATCATATCACTAAGGTTTTTCACCAAGGTGTAACAAAAATTATGAAGGTTATTCACCAAGTTATTGTAAAACATGTCATCTCTAGAAATTAAATTGATTACCAAATAAATTTTATTTACATCAAGGAAAACCCATAATATGTATTAATTAAAATTATCTAAATATATCACAATAAAAAATACTTAATTAACCAGTTTAGAATAAAAAAAATTGGTTTTATTTGAAAATCAGGGGGTTTTAATAATTTCATAACAACATGGTAATTATTCCATTTATAACCCTTGAAAAAAGATTAGGGATTTTAGTAATGTCAATTCCATAATGAAATAAATAAATTTTACATCTTGGTGAACACCATTATAAAATAAATAGTTATGGGTATTTACATAAAAAAATAAAAAAATTCCCTGATAGAAAAAAAGAAATTTTGTGAAGAAAATTATGCAGCATAACAGTTAAGATACATGGTTTTAGAAAACATTAGAAATATAGGGGAAAGGGTATAAAATAAATAAAATACTCTTAATATAGTATAGGTATAGAATAAAATTATCATAAGAACAAAGTATCTTTATTTAAAAGACACACCGTCAAAAAATTGAATCTGAATGGAAAAGAGAAGTTGGGATTTCCCTTACCTTGAAGAGTGACACCTAAATCTCGATGATTGGGATCTTAAGGGATATATAAATGATTTATAATACTCCTTGAGAGGTAAAATTATCATAGATTCGTTTATGATGAATTTGGAATTCAATCTAATGGATAAATTTGTAGGTATTTATTGCAAAAATGTGGGTTTTTTTATTCCTTTGACACCTCAGTAGTGGTATTTGAAACTTCATGTGGTTTCCCATGGTATGTTCCCATGGAATTGGACACATGGGACAGATAATATTTTTTTTTAATACACTATAGTATAAAAAAATTATATTACTTGTTACATCACAATGATGTCGTTATACATATCGAAAACTCAAAACCGTATTTTTATTATACTTCAAAATACCAAATATTTTAGAAAATTATACTAAATTCACCTAGACCTATTATCGATATGATGATTTCCAAAAAAATGTTTTTTATCATATTAATTCACTATGTATGTTACATGTTACATTTAATTATATAAATCCTTCTTTACTAAAAATAATAGCGAATAGAAAATACATAATAAACATTCTGATACATGAAAAAAAATTATTATTTAAATTTAAATAAGTTTGTTTTAGTCATTATATTACATTAAAATAAACATTATTAGTAATGTATTAATATATTATAATAATGAAAACTTTTTTGAAAAGTAATTTTTTTTTCAAAAGAGTCAATTTATCAAATTCCTCATATTTTCAAGAAAAACTTTTCTCAAAAAACAATTGATTGAACAAAAAAAGTAATTTATACAAAGTGATTATGCATTAATTATATAATTCCATGAAACATAACCCCTTATAACACCACACATATAATATACGGTTGAGGTGTGTGGTTTCCATCGACTCATGGGGAGCGTCAGCTAGCATCACCCAAGTGGTAAATTCCACTAACTTGAACTTCCCCCATGGGCAATTTCGTTCAAGATTAACATGTTGAAGCATTAAATTTTATTGGTCAATAGATAAGACTTGTGAATCTATATCCATACCAATTTTTAATAAATTGGCATTGTATGAAATGAATCTACAAGTTTTAGCCATCATTTTTCCTTTCAACATAAATTTACTATTATCATTTCTATTTATAACACAAATTATAATGTTAAAATTAATATTAAGAGTATTGTTTACAATAGTTATTTTTACTAATAGTCACATTTAAAAATATACTAACATCAATATTATATAGATATAGTTTTTATGTATAATATAATATAACACATATTATAAAAAACATATATTATTCAAAATGTTTGGTTGATTACATTGTTCTGCAATTTTTGGGGGTGTAAATATGTGATAATTTTGTCGTTGGACCAAGCCTTGACCAAGAAACAACATAGAGGATTCTGTTGATTTGAAAAAAGATGGAGATAAATTTGATTCATCTACAATCATATGTATATCAGCATTAACAACATTTTTTATTCAAGGTGAGGGGTCATGTGTTCTTAGAAATTATCAATGGCATGAGATTCATCAGTTTGGGAAGAAAGTAATGTTACCGCCTAGATACATATTCCATTTTTAAGATACATCAATGGGTCAGTGAGGAGGAAGTTTGGTTTGATTTACTAGCATGATTTATTTCTATGAAAAATATGTTTCAAGTATCTCAATTTAAATTGTATAAGCCAGATCATGACCATGTGATTTTATGGGATCATATTGACCCAGAGTCAGAGGATTTTTTATTTCATGGGCTAGTTTCAATTGTGGATAAGAAATATAATTTCTTTCATGGAAATATAATTGGTCTAGTGTGGGTATTATAGAAGCATAGTCAGTTTCATTATTAATCATGTTAATGGGAGAAGGAATTAGTTGAGCAATGCCCCAAACTCTTTTTGGAAAATAGTTTATTATTATTATTCATAGAATGAAAATAAAAATGGTTTGGAGAATGTAGCACATCATATTTTAGGTAATTAACCATTTAATTGGGTATTTTATTCATATAATGTTATTGGTTTATGTTTAGGAATTATTGTAAATGTTTTAACAATTTTTGGGGAAATCATGAGGTTCATGGTTTAACAATATTTACAAAAAAAAGTGAAACACTTATCGAAAACCATGGATAGTGTAACATTGGGATCTTGGTAGATGAATGGTTAGGATCAAAATTGGATAAATAGTGCAGAAACCATAATGTAACGTTGAAATTTATAGCATATCATGTTTTCATGAATGCAACACGGTTTGTATAGAAATGAGATCCAATCATTTGAGGGTTGTTTTGAGGCAGTGGTTGGTGCATGGATTCCATATGGTATGACTAACCAATCACTAAAACCATGCATTGTTAAAAAATAGTTTTGAAATTGTGGATCATGTTCATATTGTTCCTATAACATCCCAGGTAAATAAAGAATAAGAAATTTTCATATTTATTAATATTTGTGAATTAAATATCACTACTGGAATGTTGGGTTTTCCCCACAGTTACATACCAACGGTTTCATAGAATCGTTGGTGAAGGAGGATTTTCCCAACGGTTCATTAGAACCGTTGGCATAGATGTTCCCTGGGAGGTTTTTACCCAACGGTTCATGAGAACCGTTGGGATAGATGGCTTTGGGGAGGTTTTTTCCAACAGTTCATCAGAACCGTTGGGATAGATAGCTTTTCCCAACGGTTCCCATGAACCGTTGGGATAGATGTATGTTTTGGGGAGGTTTTTCCCAACGGTTCTCAAGAACTGTTGGGATAGATATACATATGCCAACGGTTTTTATAAACCGTTGGCAAAGGTTCTCCCCAAATTCCCAGCCGCCTGTTCTCTCCCCCATTCGCGATACACAACCCTAAAACGGGAGCAGCAGCCGATTTAGGCGATTTTGGAGGTACGGCCGGCCGGACCTTGAATCTTCCAGCTCTTCTTCAGGTTATTCTTCTTCTTTATCTGAAAACGTATTCAAATGTTTGGATAGTATTTTCATTTTTCCCATCAGTTTAGGTGATTTTGGAGCTACTGCCGGCCGGACCAGCCTAAGGGTGAGTTTTCTTGAAAATTCCTTTTTGGATTTTACCCCTTGAACATGGGATGTCATTTGTGAAAGGTTATATAAATCGAATTGATTGTTCGATTTCTGAATTGAATTGTAAATTAAATTAATTAAGGGTATTTTATGGTTTACATTCCCCTTTTAACACATGAATGACAATCATTTTTTAACACATGTTTTAATTGTATTTCCTTGCCAATGTGAGTAAATTAGAGACTATGCTATGAATCTATGAAATTGGATTGAATTTATCTTATATTTTATGTTACCATGTTAGATATATTATAACTAATGCATGTGATATCTTTATAGTCTTGTTAGGAGTGATCTATTAAAAATTCCCATGTGAGTGATTGAATTTTCATTGAATTGCTAGCCATTATGAGTTATGTTGAGACCATGATATAGAATTGATTGATTAATCAAGGGAATATCATTATCTTGTCATTACAACATGAGTAACTGAAGCTTCATTCTTTTCAGGTTATTATTTGATTGAGTCGCCATTTTGAGGTGAGTTGTATTAAATACCTTTGTTTTTGACCTTGGTATGTTTAATGAATTGTTTAAATGAAATGGAATTCATTAAATGATTAATAGTAAATAGTGATACATGGATTCTATTAGGATTCCAGGTATATAATCTTGTTTCTATTAACTTATACGCTTTATGTGATAAATGGATTCACAGTGGAATTCCACGGATAGACTCATTTCTTTGAATATTGATTAAGCCATGGGTGATACATGGATCCAAGGGAGGGATTCCATAGATAGACTTATTGAATGTAGAATTATATTCCAATTGATACATGGATTCTTATGATAATTCCATAGATAGACTTATTGAATGTAGAATTATATTCCAATTGATATATGGATTCTTATGATAATTCCATAGATAGACTTATTGAATGTAGAATTATATTCCAATGCTATGCGTCTTGTGTGGTGGTGGTGTGGTTTATGTGTTTTATGTTAGTAGTGAAGTGTGTGATTATGTAGTTAATGTGAACCCATAGGTTGAGTATTTTGTGCTATCTATATATCATGTATTTTTTTGTTATTTCTACACATTCCCAACCAGAGTTGGATAAACTTACCAACGATCAGAGGTTTTGAGTTATGATTATTTTTTCTAATATCTAGGATGGTGGTTATATGTTTGGATAGCTACCATGTCGTCCCTACTCTTCCTTCAAAAGTGATTGACAATGTGTTTTTAGGCAAGATGCGATGTGATTGTCCATGTGTCTTCAGGTGAGATGTACTATGATTTCCCTAGTGTTTTTCGGTGAGGTGTGATGTGATAAGGCTATAATAAGATGTGGCATGTGGTTGGGGTCATGTAGGGTAGGAGGATGGCACAAGGTTGATGTTATTCATGTTCATGATACCCTACTAATATGGTTATGGGATGAGTCATGCTTTTATGTGATATAACACATTAAGTTCTTGTTGGTTTTACATTTTTTCAATAACACATTTGTATGTTTTTTTGACATGTGTAGTTGATACCTTGATTATTTTCTTCCTTTATAGTTTACTTAAATGTTTTTTATATTATAGTTTATGCCTATTGAACTGTTTATGACAAAATGACTTATATAAATTCTTTTTACAGAATGGACAGAAGTTGGATGTATGAAACCGATCGGATCTCAGACGATTTTCAAAACAATTTGGAGAGCTTTATAGATTTTGCATTTCACAATGCTTCAGATAGTGGTCGCATACACTGCCCATGTTCCAATTGTGTTGGTAGACCTTGGTTGAGCCGTGAAGAAGTCAGCTACCACATTACCAAAAATGGGTTTCAAGCAAACTACTTTCTGTGGTATCACAATGGGGAGAAAACGAAATCTCAAATTGGTGATGATCGAAATGAAAAGACTGGAATGGAGAATTTGTTAGATGATCGGTTTCCATTTATTCGTCATCATGAAAAAGAAAGGATTTCGACTCAAGAAGACTTCGATATGAGGACAACTGATGCATCTAGTGAAAATGATGATATTGATAGGGTGAAAAAATTGAATGATGCTGCCACGACTCCAGTATATCGACAATGCGATAAAATGAAAAAGCTGGAATTTTTAATCCGATTATTTCATGGGAAAACTATGTATGGGATTTCTAATACAGCAATCGATTACATTCTTACCCTCTTGAAGGATTTACTTCCAGATGATGCAGATATTCCCTCAAACCACTATATGGCATGGAAGTTAGTTGAGGAACTTGGATTTTCAAGAAACAAAATTCATGCTTGCCCGAAAGATTGCAGTTTATTCTGGGAGGAAACCACTGAACGAAATGAATGTATAAAATGTGGCACATCCTGCTGGAAGTCAAAATCTGATGGAACACCATCCCGCGTTCCATAGAAAGTAATGTGGCACTTTCCATTGATCCCCAGACTCCAGAATATTTTTATGTCTGATGACATATCAATAAAAATGAGATGGCATGATACCGAGAGAAAGAAGACTGATGATGAGTTGGTTCATCCTGCAGATGGATTTGCATGGAAGAGATTTGATGCTCTACATCCTGATTTTGCAGCTGACATGCGTAATGTGAGGCTGGGTCTTTCATGTGACGGTTTTAATCCGTTTGGGCAGATGCTTACTTCGCACAGCACATGGCCCGTTTTTATACACATTTATAATCTTCCCCCATGGTTGTGTATGAAAAAATCTTTCACTTTCATGAGTATACTCATATCTGGTCCTTCTGATCCCGGCATTGATATTGATGTATACATGCAACCTTTAATAAAAGAGTTGAAACATCTTTGGGATGTGGGTGTGCGCACATACGATGCATGTTCGAAAGACATATTTCAGATGTGCGCTGCGCTTATGTGGACAATCAATGATTTTCCGGCTTATGCAATGATGTCTGGATGGAGCACGAAGGGGAAACTGTCATGTCCAGTTTGTATGAAGAATACACGATCCAAAAGACTGAAACATCGTTGTAGTTTCAGTTTTATGGGACATCGACGATTTTTGCCAAAGGATCATCCATATAGAATGAATCGTCGAAGATTTGATAATTCTATAGAGACCGATGATCCACCTCAGCGTATGTCTAGAACTGATGTGCTTAATGAATTGAAAGATTTCAGTTTTTCTTTCGGGAAGGGTCAAATGAAATCTGGAAAGAGAAAGAATGTTTCCACAGAAACCTATTACAATTGGAGGAAGAGGAGTATCTTTTTTGATTTGCCTTATTGGTCAACCAATTTTCTACGTCATTGCTTAGACGTAATGCATATTGAAAAGAATATATGTGAAATGTTGCTTTCAGTTCTTCTAAATGTCAAGGGGAAGACAAAAGATGATTTGCGATCTCGACGTGACTTGGTGGATTGGGGCATCAGACCAGAATTGCATCCTGTGCGTATCAGTGAAAATAAATGGCAACTTCCATGTGCTTCTTATGTGATGAAACCTACTGAAAAAAAAACAATTTTTGGAAATATTAGAGACTATTAGAGTTCCTGATGGCTATTCAAGGAACATATCTAAACGGGTCAACAGAAGAGAGTTGAAGCTAAAATCTTTGAAGACTCATGATTATCACGTTCTACTGCATGAGTTGCTTGCAATATCAATCTGTCATCTTTTGTCCAATAATGTAAGGGTGGGTGTTATTCGGTTGTGCCATTTGTTTAGAGATCTTTGTGCTAAGAATTTGTCCAAGTCTTTCTTGAAAAAAATGTTGACAGATGCCCCATTAATTTTGTGTGAGTTGGAGAAAATATTTCCCCCATCATTTTTCACATGCATGCTGCATCTGACTGTCCATATTCCAACTGAAATACTTCTTGGAGGACCTTTTTCTTTTCGTTGGATGTATCCAACTGAAAGAAATATGTTCACATTAAAGTCTTATGTTCGAAACAAGAATCATCCCGAAGGTTCTATCGTGAACGGTTACTTAGCTCAAGAATGTATGGATTTCTGTTCAATGCATTTGTATGATCTTACTACAAGAATGAACAGACCAATGAGAAATGAAGAAGAACAATATGAGCAAATTGAACCCAGTTTTCCATCACTTCCTCAAACAGGAGGAATTCCTGGATCATATACATTGAAGACATTAAGCCATGAAGAGCGGGAGATGGCACATCACACAGTTTTGTTCAACTGTGATTTGTTCGATGACTATATCAGGTAACAAAATTGAATATGTATATCTTACATATATATCTGTTAAACTATTTATATTTTTTTACCTATAGGGAACATAAAACAATGATAAATAGGAGGCATCATTCTTTATCTTTGAGAAGGAGAGAGACTTTGCATAGAAAAGCATTTTCTGCTTGGTTAAAATTGAAGGTAAAAATATTACTGTTTAAATTAATTATTTCAATATTTACTTAAGTTTAACTGTCATTTATATTGCAGGTATTGAGTTTGTCTGCTGACTCTGTCTCTGAGGAAATAAGAGCTTTGGCTTTTGGTCCTAGTACCGTGGTTCGTGACTGTAAGTCAATTGTTATCAATGGGTACAGATTTATTGTCACTGAACGAGCCAAAAACATGAGAACACAACATGATGGTATTATGGTTACTACCACAACAGATTATTATGCAAGTGCATCAGATAGTAGACCGCGACTTGAAAATGTGGGTTATTATGGAGTCGTTGAGAAAATAATAATATTGGATTATTACTCTCATGGACGAGTCACAATGATGGAATTCCATTGGTTTGATTCGATGACGAGACATGGAACATTTATTGATGATTGTGGATTTCGAGTAATTAATATGACCCGCACTCTTGCAACCGAAGAACCATATGTTTTGGCATCAATGGCTAAACAAGTTTTTTATGTCAAAGATCAACTTCAACCTGAATTTGGTGTCATAGTTGAAGTAATTCCAAGACATATTTTTGATGATGCTGATGATGGAATTGAAACTGTCCCTATTGCCATTGGAACCAATCCATTTATTTCTTTTGACGACTCCAATAGCTCAATTGTCAGAGTTGATTGTGAACCTGAAGTTGTGGTCGGAAATATATAGAATCATTCATCCATGTTCTCAATTCTTTTTGTTTACCACGAGTTGGGTTGTTAAGGTTGGTAATATTCATATTTATTTAGTATTGATCACAAATATGTTTTAGCTGACTTGACCGTTATGTGAATTTTCAATGTTTATTGGTTGCTGTTTTATTTGAATTGAATTTTCTAATTTGGAATTGAACTGTATTAAAACCAAATCAAACAATATTTCTAACTTGGTGAACATTACAACTTGTATGTTTTATTAAATTCATTCAAGCTCTTCTAAAACAATTGATAGCTAAATTACCAATGAATCCCCTCATTCCCTCATATATTTAGTTTTTTGGTTTACACATTAATTTTCTTTTTCTAATTAATTACATATTTGTTTTCCAATGCAGGAAATGAAGCCAATTGAAGAGAGACGAAGAAAAAAAATGGCGGAGAACAATCGTCGGATGGAGGAGATGGGCATTCCACCATTAGTGCCTACAGTGAGTACTTTATTTCAAATATATATATATATATATATATATATTTACAGAATATATAATGTCATGTGATTAATTTTTTTGTAAACTTTTTTGTAGGATCCACCATTACGTCGACAGTTATTCGACGAGGAGCCTAGTACTGGTCCTAGTACTCAGGCCGGTGGTACGAGGAGGGTTCGTACCAGAGGTGGACATAGAGCTGCGCGTGCCCGACTAGACCCTGCCCCTCCCACTGACATTTCAGCCTTCCCACATTCTGATCCCGGTGTGTCGTTAGGGACACACGGGATATTTAGACCTCCCATGTTTTCGCTACCTTCTGCATCTTCTGCCCCATCATTTTCACATCCCATGATGATTCCCACTCCCCAGTCAGCATCAGGTCATACAGTTGTTCCATCTTCTTTTCCTTCTACTTCTGTCTCTCCGAGCTTTTATATTCCATCGTCTTTGACTCCTGTTCCACCAGAGGGTGTTCCATCAGGTTCTGTGGATCCGGCGCCACTCATTGATCAGACTAGCACAGGTATATTTATAAAACCCTAACAAATTTTTATAGCAATATTTATTTTCATTATAACATGTTTTGATAAAATATTTGTTTTTCTTTCATGAAAGATACATCTACTGACAGGAGGCGGGGGCGGGGCCGTACACGCATGCGTTCGGTGTGGAATTGTCGCACACAGGTTATGGTGGAATATAATGAAGACAATCAGATGGTTGAGAAAACAGGGCAGCAATGTCGGAGTTTTATGGCAACGCTTGCCAAATACTCCGACATCATTCCTGTTACCCGCTGTCGTGGAGACATTTGCCACATGAGGTCAAAGATAGAGCTTGGGCAGAGATATGGGTAAAAAAATCTGTTGTATTTAATGCCATGAATTTTTTTTGTATTTATATAAATTAATATTTTCATTTCGGCTTCAATTTAGTTTTCCTGATGGTGAGGGTGCACGACTGGAACGTCTAAAGGATTTAGGCGAGCTTTGGAGATCCTACAAGCATGAGCTGTATATTGGCTGGCGTGCTAGAGTTTTCACTGAATTAGAGGCGGTACCAGTCGTGGATGATTTTCCTATAGAGCAGTATCGTCAGATGATTACTCATTTGGACGAGTACCCAGTTTAAGGTATGAATTACATTTGAGGTATTTAAATAATAACTTTCAAGTTTATCATTAATATTATCGTTTGCATTATCGAATTTTATTTAGGAATCATCTGGAAAAAATAAAGAAAACATTGATGCAAAAAAATACCTCCATACACTAGGACGCACGACGATGCCAGATCATGAGAGGTAGGAGGTATGACAACTGTTTATAAGTTTTCTTTACGACTTACATTTTCTTTTGTTTCCTCAATTATTTAATTATTTGCTGAAGTCTTTATATAACTTTTTTTTCAATGTCATTGTAGAGGCAAGTACAAAATATTGAAGGACGTGTGCCTCGAGCAAAACTGTTTTGCTCGAGTAGACGAAAAAAGGATGGAAGTGCTGTCAACGAAGCGACTCAGCAGCAGATTGTAAGTTTTAATCTGTTGATTTTATATTTTAATATCTATTTCTTAACTTAATAATATATTTATATTTGTAACAGGATTCTTTAGAGGCCCTCGATGCCCAAGAAGCAGACAATTTTGGGCCATCTGATCACTTACATCAGGTGTTGGGAGAGGATCATTCTGGTAGAGTACGCTGCCGACCTAGGATAGCCCCGAAGAGGTATTGGCCTGCCTCAGGTACGAGTTGTAGTGCCACCGAGCTGCAGCAAGTTAGGGTACAGGCAGAACAGGCTGAGAAAAGGGCCACAGAGACAGAAGAACAGTCTTCTAGGGCAAACAGTGCATTTATTAAATTTATTGAAGTTCTACGTCCAACACCTCCAGCAGAGGCCAGCCCAGCGATTGATGAATACATGTCGTCGATACATTCTATATATGGTGCACCAGGTGGCAGTTCCAGTGGTGGTCAGGACGATGTCCAGCTTGAAGATGATGATGGCGAGCAGTCTGATGCGGAAGAGGAGGGAGATGAGGAGGGCGAGGAGGAGGGCGAAGGCGAGGAGGAAGGCGCTGTGGAGGGTGAGGACGATGAGGAGGACGATGACGAGGGCGATGATGATGATGATGATGGTGATGGTGA
Source organism: Viscum album (assembly GCA_963277665.1). Taxonomy (NCBI): domain Eukaryota; kingdom Viridiplantae; phylum Streptophyta; class Magnoliopsida; order Santalales; family Viscaceae; genus Viscum; species Viscum album. The sequence goes on along the minus strand of OY728120.1, from coordinate 1,792,766,407 downwards.
TGCTGAGGTGGGACATATTGATCCGTTACATTTTTGACTTGATATTTGATGTTTAATCTATTATAGTTGTTGGTTTTATCTAGACTCGTAGTATAGTATTGGAGTTGAGTTATTTTTATATATTGTCTGTTTTTATGGATGTTGTTGTCTTTTAGTGGTTGTGTGTTTGAGAACTCCCTGGACAACCCCCCTCATTATTGGACCCTGGACAACCCCCCTCCCCCTTGGACCCTGAACACCCCCCAAACACCCCCCGGACAGCCCCGCGGACAGCCCCCTAGACAGCCCCCTGGACAGCCCCCCGTACAGCCCCAAACCCTCCACCCTGGACCCCGGATAGCCCCCCGGACAGCCCCCCGGACAACCCCCCCCCCCCCCACCCTCCCCCTTGGACCCCGGACAACCCCCAAACACCCCCGGACAACCCCCTGAACAGCCCTAGACAACCCCCTGAACAACCACCGGACAGCCCCCTAAACAACCTCGGACAACCCCCTGAACAACCCTCAAACACCCTCCAGACAGACCCCGCACAGCCCCCCACCCTCCTCCTTGGTCCCCGGACAGCCCCCCGGACACCCACCGGACAGCCCCCCCGGACAGCCCCCGCGGACAGCCCCCCGTACAGCCCCCAACCCTCCACCCTGGACCCCGGATAGCCCCCTGGACAGCCCCCCGGACAACCCCCCCCCCCCCCCCACCCCCCCTTGGACCCCGGACAACCCCCCAAACACCCCCCGGACAGCCCCCTGAACACCCCCGAACAACCCCCTGAACAACCCCCCGAACAACCCCCGGACAGCCCCCTGAACAACCCCAGACAACCCCCTGAACAACCCCCAAACACCCCCCGGACAGACCCCGCACAGCCCCCCCACCCTCCTCCTTGGTCCCCGGACAGCCACCCGGACACCCACCGGACAGCCCCCCCGAACAGCCCCCCGGACAGCCCCTCCACCTTCCTTAATTTCATTAGCTCTGAAATGTTTCATAGCACGATCAACTAAAATCTAATCCATACTAAATATGATATAAAAATATTCTATATGAATTTCCATAAGATTTTAAGTGAAAACAAAAAGTGACATACGAAAAACTAACCAAACGCATTCGAAATGTGTTGATGCTTTAGGAAAATGATCCATGGGTCATATGTGACGTGTATGAGTCATCCCCGCCTCAATCCGAGGCGCGGTGTGGTCGGAACAACTCAAAGTGTATGTCTTTTGTTTCAAAAGGACATCATTTTAAGTGAAAAACATCAACTGGCATACGGAAAACCGGCCAAACGCATTCGGATTGTGTTGATACTTTAAGACAACGATACATGGGTCATTTTAGAAGTGTACGAGTCAACCCCACCTCAATCCGAGGTCGTCCGCTATGAATTTGACCGTTTGACGCCCGTTTTGGCCGTTTATGACACCAGAACTGCGTTGTCGGTCACCGCGGGCACACGACACGTCCAATTGATGCGCCGTCTGGTCGAACACTTCATAAATCAGTCACCCGTATTTGTCGTCTGATTTCAGGCCATTCTGAAATCGTTCGGCCCGTTTGGACCCCCCTCATGCGCGTTTACGAAGCGCGCGCATCACCTAAAACACGAATATTGAGCCGTACCGCGCAAACCGCACGTCCGATTGACGTGCCGTCTGCGCGTACACGTCACGAATAATAATTAGAATGTTTCTCGGTGGTTTCAGCTCAATCCGAGGTCGTCCGCTATGAATTTGACCGCTGGACGCCCGTTTTGGCCGTTTATGACACCAGAACTGCGTTGTCGGTCACCGCGGGCACACGGCACGTCCGATTGACGTGCCGTCTGCTCGACCACTTCAGAAATCACTCACCCGTATTTTTCGTCTGATTTCATGTCATTCCGACTCAAAGTGTCCGTCTTTTGTTTCAAAAGGACGTCATTTTAAGTGAAAAGCATCAACTGGCATACGGAAAACTGACCAAACGCATTCCGAATCTGTTGATAATTTATCCCAACAATCCATGGGTCATATGTGACGTATACGAGCCGACCTGGGATGAATCTGAGTCGCGGTGTGGCCGGGATAAGTCTAAGTGGATCTCTTTTGTTTAAAATGAACACCATTTTAAGTACATACGGAAAAACGACCAAACAGATTCAGTTTCCTTTGAAACTTTAGGAGAACGATCCATGGGTCATATGTGACGTGTACGAATCAACCCCGCCACAATCGGAGATGCGGTGTGGCCGACACCACTCAAAGCGTCGGTCTTTTGTTTCAAAAAGACGTGATTTTAAGTGAAAATCATCAAGTGACATACAAAAAACCGACCAAAGGCATTCGGACTGTGTCGATACTTTAGCACAAGTATCCATGGGTCGTATGTGACGTGTACGAGTCAATCCCGCCTCAATCCGAGGAGCGGTGTGGCCGACACCGTTCTAACTGTGTATCTTTTGTTTAAAATGGACAGGATTATAAGTGAAAAGAACAACTGCCATACGGAAAACCGACCAAACGCATTCTGAATCTGTTGATAATTTATCACAACGATCCATCAGTCATATGTGACATGTACGAGCCCACTCGGGCTCAATCCGAGTCGCTGTGTGGCTGAGATCAGTCTAAGTGGCTCTCTTTTGATTAAAATGGACATCATTTTAAGTACATACGGAAAACCGACCAAACGCATTCGGTTTCCATTGAAACTTTAGGAGAACTATCCATGGGTCATATGTGAGGTGTACGAATCATCCCCGCGTCAATCCGAGGCGCGGTGTGGCCAACACCGCTCTAACTGTGTCTGTTTTGTTTAAAATGGGTAGGATTATAAGTGAAAAGAACTGGCATACGCAAAACCGACCAAACGCATTCGGTTTCCATTGAAACTTTAGGATAACGATCCATGGGTCATATGTGACGTGTACGAGTCATCCCTGCCTCAATCCGAGGCGCGGTGTGGTCGGAACAACTCGAAGTGTATGTCTTTTGTTTCAAAAAGACGTCATTTTAAGTGAAAAACATCAACTGGCATACAGAAAACCGGCCAAACGCATTCGGATTTTGTTGATACTTTAAGACAACGATCCATGGGTCATTTGAGACGTGTACGAGTCAACCCTACCTCAATCCGAGGTCGTCCGCTATGAATTTGACCGTTTGACGCCCGTTTTGGCCGTTTATGACACCAGAACTGCGTTGTCGGTCACCGCGCACACATGGCACGTCCGATTGACGTGCCGTCTGCTCGACCACTTAATAAAGCACTCACCGGTATTTTTCGTCTGATTTCAGGCCATTCTGAAATCGTTCGGCCCGTTTGGACCCCCCTCACGCGCGTTTACGAAGCGCGCGCATCACTTAAAACAAGAATATTGAGCCGTACCGCGCAGATCGCACGTCCGATTGACGTTCCGTCTGCGCGTACACATCACGAATAATAATTAGAATGTTTCCCGGTGGTTTCAGGTCAATCCGAGGTCGGCCGCTATGAATTTTACCGTTGGACGCCCGTTTTGGCCGTTTATGACACTAGAACTGCGTTGTCGGTCACCGCGGGCACACGACACGTCCAATTGATGCGTCGTCTGCTCAAACACTTCAGAAATCACTGTCCCGTATTTGTCGTCTGATTTCAGGCCATTCCGACTTCGTTCGGCCCATTTGGACCCCCCTCACGCGCGTTTACGAAGCGCGGACGTCACTTAAAACACGAATATTGAGCCGTACCGCGCAAACCGCACGTCCGATTGACGTGCCGTCTGCGCGTACACGTCACGAATAATAATTAGAATGTTTCTCGGTGGTTTCAGCTCAATCCGAGGTCGTCCGCTATGAATTTGACCGTTGGACGCCCGTTTTGGCCGTTTATGACACCAGAACTGTGTTGTCGGTCACCGCGGGCACACGGCACGTCCGATTGACGTGTCGTCTGCTCGAACACTTCTGAAATCACTCACCCGTATTTTTCGTCTGATTTCATGTCATTCCGACTTCGTTCGTCCCGTTTGGACCCACCTCACGCGCGTTTACGAAGCACGCACATCACTTAAAAAGACGAATATTGAGCCGTACCGCTCAAACCGCACGTCCGATTGACGTGCCGTATGCGCGTACACGTAACGAATAATAATTAGAATGTTTCACGGTGGTTTCTTCTCAATCCGGAGACGCGGTTTGGCCGGCACCACTCAAAGTGTCCTTCTTTTGTTTCAAAAGGACGTCATTTTAAGTGAAAAGCATCAACTGGCATACGGAAAACCGACCAAACGCATTCTGAATCTGTTGACAATTTATCCCAAAAATCCATGGGTCATATGTGACGTATAAGAGCCAACCCGGGATGAATCTGAGTCACGGTGTGGCCAGGATAAGTCTAAGTGTCTCTCTTTTGTTTAAAATGAACACCATTTTAAGTACATACGGAAAAACGACCAAACGGATTCGGTTTCCGTTGAAACTTTAGAAGAACGATCCATGGGTCATATGTGACGTGTACGAATCAACCCCGCCACAATCGGAGACGCGGTGTGGCCGACACCACTCAAAGCGTTGGTCTTTTGTTTCAAAAAGACGTCATTTGAAGTGAAAATCATCAAGTGACATACGAAAAACCGACCAAAGGAATTCGGACTGTGTCGATATTTTAGCACAAGGATCCATGGGTCGTATGTGACGTGTACGAGTCAATCCCTCCTCAATCCGAGGAGCGGTGTGGCCGACACTGTTCTAACTGTGTATCTTTTGTTTAAAATGGACAGGATTATAAGTGAAAAGAACAACTGACATACTCAAAACCGACCAAACGCATTCCGAATCTGTTGATAATTTATCACAACGATCCATCAGTCATATGTGACATGTACGAGCCCACTCAGGCTCAATCCGAGTCGCGGTGTGGCCGGGATCAGTCTAAGTGGCTCTCTTTTGATTAAAATGGACATCATTTTAAGTACATATGGAAAACCGACCAAACTCATTCAGTTTCCATTGAAACTTTAGAAGAACGATCCATGGGTCATATGTGAGGTGTACAAATCATCCCCGCCTCAATCCGAGGTGCGGTGTGGCCAACACCGCTCTAACTGTGTCTGTTTTGTTTAAAATGGGTAGGATTATAAGTGAAAAGAATTGGAATACGCTAAACCGATCAAACGCATTCGGTTTCCATTGAAACTTTAGGAGAACGATCCATGGGTCATATGTGACATGTACCAATCATCCCCGTCTCAATCGGATTCCACATATAATTGTCATCTAAATTTTAAATTGAATTCTATATGAATTATGTATGTTTATGAATTGTAATTTAATTATGGATGTGTATAGTTTCAGGATCCATTATATGTTAAATGTGTATGAATTTGTACGTAATTGCATATGTATGTTTTAATTTATTACAGGTACAATAGTTGGATCAGAAATGAGGTGAAAATGAGGCCTGAGAGGTGCCTGATGTACAAGGGAGAGGGGCTGTCAAATTGCAGGTTGCTGCAATTTGCAGGATAGGTTATGCCAACGGTTTTAAACCGTTGGCATATAATTCTATATAAGTTTTTACCAACGGTTTAGAACCGTTGGGAAAGAGTTCACCCATGGAAAACTATCCCAACGGTTTTGATGAACCGTTGGGATAGTTAAGGTATATTTGGTTTTTCCCAACGGTTTGGGAGAAACCGTTGGGAAAAACTATCCCAACGGTTCACCCAAACCATTGGGATAGAGTGCCTTCGGCCAGCCTACCCCAACGGTTTCCAGTAAACTGTTGGGAAAGGATTTCCCCACGGCTTACTTCCCCACGGTTGGGAGAACCGTTGGTATATTATATACCAACGGTTTGAGGGGCTTTCCCAACGGTTCACAACCGTTGGGAAATAGTGTATTTCCAGTAGTGTATTAATTTTACTTTAAAGGGGTTGCTATATTGGATAGCGTACCCGTTACGCAACAACGAGTTTCATTGAAATATTAAGTTTCACACTAATAATATAATAATATTATTTCAAATAGTAGTTAAGACATAGCAGTTGTATTGGTGGTAATGAATATAAATAACTAAAATATTATTATATATGTTTTTTAAATGTTTTTACATTTATCCAATAATAGATAAAGGCTTAAAATAAGAAAAGAATACAATTTTAAGCACAAATACTCTAATATTCACTAAAAGGGTCGATTTATCATCATTTGATGGTGAAAACTCTTTAAAAATAGTTTTGGTAACTCTTATACATTCTATTGGACCAAATAAAATCTTTCTTTATAATCGGGACAACAAAATTTACTTTGTGTATGTTTTTGTTATTTTTCCGATAAAGTTCATTTTTAATGAATAAGTGAGAAATGTTGTATTTTAATTCAAAACCACCTTTTAGTCTGATTTATTTATATGGATATATTATCTTTTAAATTGGTTTTAATGTGTAGTTAGAATATATTTTTACCATTTAATCCAATGGTGGTCATTGGAATTAATTTCACATTGAAATTGGACTTAAACTAGTGTCAATATTTTGATATATTCTGTTTCTAAAAAACACGCTATTTGTTTTGACAACAAGAATTAATTATTAAATTGAATAATGGAACTTATATTTTTTTAATTTATTAAAATAGACATCATTTTTGAATTCGGAATATCAAATATAGATTAGGGTGAATTTTTGGTATTTTTCTGAAAAACATAAATTTTTTATGAATAGTGAAACCACTAAGTGGTAGTTACAAAACTGATTTTTTGTTTAAATGAAATTTTACCACCTCTGTGATTTGAATTTCAAAAATCCAACATACATGGTTGTTATTAGGATGTAAAATTAGGTTCAATGGGATGAAAATAATTTTTTGTGAAGAGTAACTTTTAAGTTTTATTAATCGCGATTAAGGGTAATTAGTGTAATTTAAGGTAAAGACAATGTTATAATAATATGAAATGACCTTGACACTTATCCTACCCTTATTGGATGAGTCATGGAAGACCCATAAAATCAATGGGTCAACTTGGGGACCCCATGGAGCCACTTGGGTATGAAAATGACATTAATAACTTTTTATTTAACGTTAAAATAAAAATGTCACAAACATGTATTGTTTTACTAAAACAATTTTTTCATGGGGTTATACAAGTCATATTTTTGACTATAAATATTCATTGGAAAGCTAAAAAGATATCCTACATCATGGTATTTGTTTTATAATTTTTAGACATTAAATAAATAAATTTATTTATGACACCATGATGATGTTGCGATTACCTCATTAATGAACGATTTAAATAAAATGAAAAGATAAGGTAAAATATAAGACATACAATTTTACAAAAACTATTTTATGGGAGGATTTAGAACCCATATCACCTTATACTAGAAATATATAACTGTGGGACCTTTAATATCTGAAAAATAATTTTATAATAAAGTAACATTTTATAACAATCCAAGAGTGCCCATCCTCCCTCTTATAAAAGGCCCCCACCTCTACCCTCCTTACCCACACCTCTCAAGCCTTTGGCTCGACCATAATCTACTCATTTTGTCTCTCCACATCCATATATTCATCATAGAATCCTTACCTTAGGTGGGATTCTCTTCAAGAGACAATTTTGGTTCCATCCAAGGGGACTTATCCGATTTAAAGGTAAAGTCTTCTCTAATGTTATTTTGTTTTATTTTTCTTCTCAAACCCCATAAAATCTCTTTATTAATTTCATTTGTAACAACAATAGTATCTTAAATATACTACGATGTTTTTATAAGAATAATTTGAGCTACACTTTCCCACACCTCCGTCTAATGGTTAAAGAACATACTATTTCTGTGGATGGCGAATTACTACCTCATGAAACGATGATTGTTCAATATTTTGTTAACAACTTTAAAGGTGGCCATTAAGATGTCACTGTATTTATATATGATATATATTATTTTTATGTTTTCATTATGATTATTTATTTTTAATTTATGGCATAGCTTTATGGTTTCCATTATGGGTAAATGCGATAATTTCATATTTGGAAGAGCGGACTACCACCCCCTTAGAGTGATTTGAATCATTCATACCATATGTGGTACATATAAAGGATAGATTTAATGATATTATATATTATACCATACTGGAATTATAATACAACTATGTATCATTATTTTTTAATTCCAATAATTATGAAATAGAAATGGAAGTATCGTTCAAGCGTGCGTACGACTTACCGTCTTCCTGAACGGTGCATTTCATTTCTTACCTCTAAATGTTATGTAATATTATAAATGAATGTATATACTGGATATATATGATATATATTATATATACATCATGAATATAATTCTGGATATAATGGATATTTTTCCACATGAACAACTTGTAATTATAAGGAATTTATTTTTGACTCAAGTACCAATGATTGAAAAATGACCGTTATTAACAAAAATAATTACATAGTGTTCATAACATGGTAATAAGTGATATAAAAGGAATAATGAACTTGAAAAAGGTTCTTAAGCAAGTAAAAATTAACACTAGTTTATTATTCAGGATATTAAAGAGCGATCGAGTCAAGTCAGACAAGAGGTATGGGACTTCGTCTCAATCTCCTTTCATTAAGGAATATTTTGTTCTAATACAAGACTTTATTTTATACACCGTATAAACCCATTTGATTTCTACTTTTATTCAAAAGGAATATTTTCTATATGAATCATTTTACTAAATGAAAAAAAATATGTTTCTTTTTAACCTACGCAGTGACAACGACCTCTCCGCTGCCGCAAGTATTATTTGATCTTTTGCTTCCTCAAAAAGTTGTAATATTTTTTAAAAGTGAATAAATACCATATACTCTTTTATGTATTTTGAAATTGACAATTGTTTTGATAATGGATTTGTTATGTCAATATATTTAAGTGATATATTGTTCTTGAAATGTGGAAATGTTTTCTTTCCTTTATAATTATTTTATGTGTTATGATTTTATAATGGTACTCGGGCATTTGACAGGTGGTTACATGATAAACGAAATGACGGTTGGTGCCGTGAATACCACGACGGGTGGTTACGTTATAACCTCCAATGTATTGCGTATGGAAGTCGGTCGTATGGATATTCCATGAAGTGATATGGGTGGAAGTCGACCGTATGGTTATTCCATTTAAGTATGTTTATGTCCCAAGTTACCTTTATATGTTATGTGTTATTTATATTGGTTTTATGGTAATATTTTGGTTACAAAAGGGTATGTAATGATATTTTATTAAGTGAAAATTATTTACTACTTTTTAATGGTGAAAAGTATTACTTTGATAAAGTATTCATGGTTTACATGATGTTTTGAAAAACTAACAGTTTTCCTTCATTGTGTATCCCTTACTGAGCTTTTTATTCTCACCCCATGTTATTTTGAAATTTTTTTCACAGGACATAATGTGGAATTGGGTCAAGGATGGGATCAAGGAAAAGTCATGCTGTCTTAAACATGGAACTAGACATGGCTATTTTTGTAAGAGTTCGTGTTTTGTAAAAAAGGAATCTTTGTAGAAGTGTCTTCTGTTTAATCTTTTGAGATGTAATAGTTATGTACTAATTCTCTAAAAATCTAAACCTAAAAAGATCCTCAATGTGAATTATTCATTTAATTAAATATTAAGCGAGGTTTAAAGACGGGTCCTTATAGTTGGTATCAGAGGTCAGTTTAGATAACTTTAGGAGTTACAATTCTATTAAATTATTATCTAAAAATATTTTTTATGATCAAATTGAAATGATAGAGCATTTGAAGATTACCATGTTGCTTCATCTAAGACATGTTTGTTCAGAATGGTTTTCCGCAGAGGAAATAGGGAAGTAGTTCTAGGAAGGAATACCGAAGGAAATAACCTTCCGAATTAGCATCCTGAGATGGTTAGAATTGGAACTGAACAGTTTTTAGCAGTGATGGCACAGTTGAATCAAGCGATAAATGGTGGCGGTATCCATGCAAGATATCATCCAGATCAACCGCAGAGGAACATGTTAGTGGTGGAACATTTCATGGGGCAACATCCCCCATCATTCAGAGGATCATCTGACCCTCTACAAGCTGAAGGGTGGATGAAATCACTAGAAAAGATTTTCGATGTCATGGGGTGTTCAGAAAATTAAAAGGTTAGTCTTTCTATTTACCATTTGGAGGGTGAAGCAGATCAGTGGTGGTCAATGGTTAAAAATATTAGGGGCACTGATGAGATCAATGCTCTTGACTGGGAAAAATTCAAAGGTGTGTTTCTTGAGAAATATTTTCATATGGTGGCTCGTCTTAGGATGGAAAATCAATTCATGGAATTGAGGCTAGAGGACAACTCAGTGTCTGCTTATGAAGAAAGGTTCACTCGATTGGCAAGGTATGCCCAAATTTCATACGAGATCTTAATAGAAAAATGAACCGTTTTTACACAGCGTTAAAGCCAAAGTATCGAAGGTATTTAGCTTATCGTGAGTTCAAAAGTTATGAAAAACTTTTTCGATGTGCGAAGAAGGTGGAAATGTAGTTTACCGATGATCAGGTGTTCTTTGACAAACAACATAATAAGAGGTCCAGTTGGCAGGAAAAGGGAAATAATTCATCAAAGAAGCCAGGAGGCAAGAAAACCAAATATCTATCCTATGATAAGTGTGGTAAAATTCATCTTGGAGAATGTTTATCCAAGTCTGGAAAGTGCTTTCAGTGTGGTAAGTCCAGTCATATTGCTCGTAACTATAAGGAAGATGATGAAGAAGGAAATGAAAAGCCAGTGGTAAGATGTTTTAAGTGTAATGAAATGGGTCATTTTGAAAATCAGTGTCTAAAGAAGAACTCAACTGAGGGAAAGAATCCAGACTACAAGAAAAAAGGGGTGGTGAAATCCTTTGCAACTACTTCAGTAGATATTGGGCCATCGAATGAAGTATTATCAGGTACACTGTTTTTTTGTTCAGATTATGCCAATGTGTTGTTTGATTGAGGGTCTACACATTCTTTCATTTCTGAGAAGTTTTATAATAAATTTGGAATTTCATATCAAGATATGAATCCTGAACTTATGGTAAAACCACCCGGAGGAAACGTTTAGTCAAAAAGAAATTATAAGAACATTCTTATCCTTGTGTGCGGAATGAATCTACCTATAAACCTTATTGTTATTCCTCTAGTATAGTTTGATGTTATTTTGGGCAAGGATTGGCTTTCCGTTTATCATGCTAAGATTGATTAGAGAGCTAAAATGGTTTCTTTTCAGAAAGCTTTTTAGTTTGTGTACAAGAATGAACCCTTGCGTTTGATAACATATCAGGAAGTTGAGAAACTTGTAAAAGATGGAAATTAATGTTACCTTGCACTTATTGTTGAAAACAATGGAACTGTTCATATTAATGATGTGCCAGTGGTAAATGAGTATCTTGATGTTTTTCCTGATGAGTTTCCTACTATTATACAAGATCGGGAAGTTGAATTTACTATTTACATAGTTCCTGATTCTAAGCCAATTTCAAATCCCCCTTATCGAATGGCTCAAGTTAAACTTTTAGAGTTAAAGAAGCAATTGGAGGAGTTATTAGATAAAGGTTTCATTTGACCAAGCACATCTCCATGGGGTGATCCTATCTTGTTTGTTAAAAAGGTAGATGGTTCAATGAGACTTTCCGTTGATTATAGAGCATTAAATAACATCACTGTTAAGAACAAGTATCCCTTGCCTCATATCGATGATTTGTTTGATTATCTCCAGGGAGCTCAGTATTTTTCAATGATTGACCTGAGATCGAGGTACCATCAGTTGAAGGTAAAGGAAGCAGATATTCTGAAGACCGCGTTTCGTACAAGAAATGACCATTATGTGGATTATAATTCATTCCATGGTACATTTAATATTCCATTTTTTATTATAGTTAATATCTTTACCAGTAGAAATTTTAAAAACATTTTCATGTAAATTTTAAATAGTTTTTATTGAGCTTTAAAAAAGGAAAAGGTTGAAAAAAATACATAAAAAATGGTAAGAAAATTTTACAACAATAATCAATTTAAATTATTATAATTTTATTATGGATCGATTTTAAAAAGAAAATTAATTTATATTAATTTAATAGTGTAGTAATATCTAAGAATTCAAATCTACACATTAAAAAGTGAACCCCATATCCATTTCTCTACACACATCAATAACATTTTTTTTTCAATAACTCCGTGAAAGGAAATTATTAAAAGCCATTCCCAAATTCTAGATGTATAATTTTCTTCATAAAAAGAGAATTCATGGGATTAAGTTATATAAAATATGTGATTTCTAGAAGAAGAGGTGTGGATCTTAACAAAGTGTTTTTTTTGTATTTATTAATATAACTCCTTCATATATTCTTTAAAACTGATAAAATATTAATTAAAGGTATAATCTATATAATAGTATTTTGTAATGTTAATTTAATACCATATAACCCTCTCCACTTCCAAAAAATTGGTAATAATACCATTGATCATGTTTACGGTAGAGAACTCCCTCGTGACCATGTAATTTGTTTCCCATCATCAGATCTCACAACAAGTGATATTGATGGATTTAAAATTTATATATTATAAAAAAGAAAAAATTATCATTATGAAAAGTAAATATATATTCTAATTTGATAATTTATTTTCCATCTTAAAATTATAGTGTTATTCATGTGTATATGTGGATTACTACCTCCATGAAGTGATGTGATTTATTTTCCATCACTATGTTACATGGGATAAATATATATTTTTGTTCAGTTAAATTACTTGGTATTTGTTATACTTCTTTAATTTTCAAAAAAAATAATAATAAATTTCTTCCATCAGGATCATTGAATAATGAAAATATGTTTCATGTGTACGAACTACATACCATCTCCATGATGTTAACATTGATTATTTATCATAAATATAACTAATTATTGGATAAAATATATAATTTATGTATAATAATGGTAATTATATTATTAATATAGTTTTCAAGATGATAGAGTAATGGCCTCATTGTCTATAGACAATCCACGATTGAAATTTAGGACACGTGAGTATAATATCACCAAAACATATGAGGTCAAAATAATTTATTAATTGAAAGTATATATTATGTTAATAAATAAAATATATGGAATAATAATCCTTAAAAGGGTTCTTGAGATATTAAATAGTTATCATATTATTATTATTTATGATGATAATTAATAAACACTAAGATTCAGACTCTAGGTAAAGTATAAATTACATTAAAACATGATTTGTATGTTATGAATATTTATTATCTAAATAAGTATATTCAATTTCATTATTAATAAAATTATATTATATATAAACCTATAAATTATACGTACATTTTATTTTTATTTTTAATTTCCTTTAATGATTTTCAAAAAGAATATTATTTTTTATGGAATGTTTTTAATTTTATTACAAAAGACTAAATTAATTATCAAATTTTATGTATATGGCATAAATTGAATTTCTAGATTCCACAACCATTATTTAATATTTTAGATACTTTTTTCGCTTCCACATATTATTCAATAAAACCCATCATTCCATTTATTCCAGGGATTTGAATTATAAAAATATGAATTTAATGAAAAGGATTATATCATGTTTAAAAAATATTTCTTATGGGTGGAGAGATGGTATTTATGATGCAATATTTAATGTATTATAAGTATGAATTGTGATTTATTCTATTTTTTAGAACACAAAATAATTTCTATTTACCTATGAGTGTTCCTATATATAGCTCTAATCAATTAGGCAATTTTTTTTCTCATGAGAAAATATGTATGTGAATATGTTGAAAACCAAATCCCCAATATGACACTATCTATTAGGTGATGATGTTATATAATTTATCCTTCATTTTTACATACGTAATGCTTCTTGTTACTAGAAAAAATCATTTATTATCTTTTTTCCCCTGAATAGTTCTCATGAAATGCTCTATGGAAAGCATCAGATAGAAAATTAGATTTTTTTGGTGACTAATTGTTTAGGTTTACTCCAATGATTATTTTTGAAAATAATACCTTTTTTTATTTTTTCATTAACTAATTGTCCGCCTTCATTATATTTATGTTCCATATTGAGATTTGTGTTTTCCATACCTTTTTTAAATGGTATTTTAAATAGTTTTTACATATGATATTGAACATTTATAAAGAACAATTATAGGAAACAAAATATATGTTTAGTGAGAATAAATATCACATAAAATCAAGGGTTTGATTATGTATGTGTTCTTAATAATTTTGAAAATCCATAATCTTAAAATTTATATCACCATGTCACTAATTCCATGTTTTATTTTCATTTTTTTATTATTGCAATTGTTCCACATTGTTTTGTATCAAATAAAAAATGTAATGTTTATGATTTTGTCACCAAATTTGCGAGTTCAGTTATGGATTCATTATATTTATTATTACTATGGAACTAACTTATGATATTTTTTTAATTATATGAATAATTTGGATATGTATTTATTGTAATGAAAATTATTTCAACATATTTCAATTTTATTACGATGTTTATGAAAAGAAGAAACAAAATTTGCCATCACATCTTTTAGATATAAAATTTATTTCTTTAACTATACCCTTTCACTTAAAATAAAAAAATTATAAACTTTAGGGATTTATTTTTCATTTGTATACATCCATAATTTTGTTGACCATTGTATAATATTAATTAATTTTTTCAATGGAGAATTTTTTTTATATTAAGAATAAGAATCATGAAAATTATAATAACATGATTGTACCTCATCTGATTATTAAATAAATCACATTATGGCCTATATATTTTAATTTTTATCATCTACTTTAAAATATCAGTCACTAATAGAATACTTTTAAGCACTCTATATTTCATTAATATCTATTTTACTGTTTCTTTTCTATTCTGGAATTCATTTTTACTTTATACATCATGAGTATTCAAATGATTTGTTGTATCATAAAATATTTAAAACTAGTGGATTGATTAATAGAAGAAAAAATTCCAATAATCTTTAATGGTATCACTTTATGAAATTTTGAGGTTTGATCGGTTTCAGAAATCGGTTCTCTTTGGGAACCAAACTTATTCACAATTTCTGTAGAATATCCATTCATCTAATTATTGGTTTCTTCGTCAAACAATATGAACATTTCAAACCTCTAATTTTTATTATTTTATTTTATATGCCTTACATTATCAGTACATCTTTAGTACACTGATAAAATTTTCCACATCACATTAGTTATTGTATAGTGAAAAACTCAGTCATACACATCTGGACCAAGTCATCATATTATAAAAATTATATATATGGAGTTCAAATCACATATCCTTCTATAGTAGGATCAAAATTCCTAATATATTCTAGAATAATAATGTATGTCTTAATAGTATACAAGTTGACCTTTAGAGAATGGATCATTATGTAAATGATCATATATGCCTTCCAAAAATAATATTTTCTTCTATTTAAATACATATATCTTACCATACACATAAACAAACTTTTTTCAGCCATTGAGTCCATTAGATGATGATCATTATCACTTCTAACATTTATATTTTTGTAAAATAATGTCCTAACATTTGATTTGAATTTTCGGTTGGAGAAGCATTGAACTATAACTAAATAGGTGTGGGAATTTGAGTTCCTAAACTTTTCCACACATAAATCCACATTCATTTATATTATAATTGATTATGATATTTTCAAAGTAGAAAAAAAAAGTGAAAATAAATGTAGAATTAAAAATGATCAAACATTGGAGATTTATCATTGTTTGGGAATATTAATACCTAAGCCATTCAACCAATTCTCAACTCCTAAGTCATAGTGATTTAACTAGAAAATTTACTTTTCCTAGGGACATACCAACATGGTTCAATCTGTCTTTGGTTGGTAAAAAATCCTAGCCTTTTTCATGGATCCATAAATTAATTAAAAAACACTACCCTTCAATACATAGTACCAGCTTTACTCAATTACAATAATAAGAATGAATAATGAATTCCTATTAAATTACAACAAATTTACAAGATATAGAAAATATAAAAGAATATTTTCCAAGATAGAAAATGAGAATGAATTATATCTAAAATAGAGGCTTCTATAACAAAGAAATATTTATCAAGATAAAATATCTTTAAAAACATAAATTTTATTTCCCATTTTCATACAACATATTACATGCATTTAATTATTAATGACTAAATGAAATTTAATGCTTCTATAATTATTATAGATATATTTTATCTAGTTTGAATATTTTTTCATACATTTTCTATGATTTTTAACATCAAAATAACTAATATAATTTGGTCTTGAATAATAATTTAATGTTTCCTTATCATAAAATTATATCTTTAAAAATAATTGAATAATAATTTATTCTATATTGATTTCTTCTCTCAGTACATGAAAACTTTTGTAAATCAATTTTACTATAAAAATTTACTCCGATGTTGAATTTGTTTTTGGATCATTAATTTCAACTTAAATAACTCCAATGGTAATAAATATGTAAGCTTCAGAACTATATAGAAGATTCATAATTGTCACATAGAAAAATACCAAGTAATCAAATTCATGTAGTAGAATGGATAAATATATCCATTTATTACATAAATTATTTCCTCACATATCCAAATCACATAGAAATATTTGTCACTTTAACATATTTTTTATATCCAAAGTAATCACATTTAAAATTGAATCCTGTATCCAAATATGAACTTTATTCATACCATGTAGCTGATTACTCCACATATCCAATTTACATAGTCATTTCCTCAATTAATCTCCTGAATCATGTCACCAATTCATCATCATATGTAATTTTAACATATAAAATTCAGTGGAAAAGATTATTTACCGAGGTTATTTCTTCACATAGCTAATTGACATGTTGGATCCCTCAATAGCCATAAATAACCATCTTTCATAAGACCTCATGTTGTATAATTTTATTATCTATGGAAAATTTAAGAAAATAATGATAATTTTAGAATTACATCATAGTTCAAGAAATAATATGAATGACTAATATAAATCATAAAATTAAATTCCATTGAAATAGATGACATGTTTTTAGGATCATAAAAATATAAATAACATGGGATTTTTTGAAAAACAAAATAGTTGTCTAACTATCATTACCTAATATGAAATTTTATCAACATTATGTTTTCAATTAATAAATTTATTTAAATTGAAATTCATGTGTGATGAACTCTCAAAATATATAATCTATCTTCCAAATTATTTCTTTCTACTGAAGATACATTTACTAATTTCTCTATCCCATTTTTAATAATTAAAATTCAATAATTTTCATTTACACCAACACATTTATGAAGTATTTAAGAAATATCCCATATTTTGATTTAAATAAATATCATTTGTTTTCTTCTAATAAAAAAAATATTTTATACATGTCCCAAATTTTAATATCTAAAATATAATATACATTTCTATGATTGTGTTATATATTATTTTAATATAATTCCTCCAAAACATTATGATTAATGGGAAAATTTATAACCACTTCACAAGTATGAAAATTATAATTTTTATGTATTAATTAATTTTGATACTCATTATTTATGAAATTGAAACAATTATAAGATGACCTTTCATTCAATAAAGATACCATGAAATGGAGTGTTTTTTCAAAATAATAAACATATATTTACATAAATATAATTATACATATTTTTGGAATTTTTGAACTGCATTAACTTTATTTATATATGAAATCAATTCCATTATTACATGAAAATGAAAATTCATAGAAAATAGAAAAATCAAATAACATGTCATCCATCTCACCAAAAAAATTACATTTTAATACTATTTCATTCATTTATCTTTATAAATTAATTGATATAATTATTATATTTAATAAAAAATATTCAAACCTTTTAATCTTTATAGGAGTTCCTCAACCTCATCTTTTCTATTTTTAACCAATATATTAGATTCAATCATCTCAATTATTTTTCTTTATTGTTCAATACTTTTATTCAGATCCCTTATGATCTTAATATATTCATAAATTTTAACATTATTTATTTTCACTGCCATATATTCATCGAATTAGTCATCTAATGCATTAATTTATTTTTAATTTTATAAAAAAATTAATATTTTCGTTAATATCATATTTATGATTTTAAAATTTAACTATTTATTTTCAAGTTTCAATAATATATACTATACCTCAAACTATAATTATAAAACAACTTTGATTTTTAACTTCATATCATACATGATATTAACAATTAAAATGTTTATTTTCCTAAAAAATATCATATCATATTGTGATATACATATTCGTATCACTACATGTGACATAAGAATATTCCATGTGTCATATTGTAGATTCATGGAGAGATATAATTGAGATATATCTATGACTAGGATGGATGGGGGAATGTTAATTAGAGTGATTTAGTTATGTGGTTTCTATTAGTTGAAATGTTAAATGCATATTTTATAGTTTGATGTACATGTAATATAATTTATTATATAGTTTAATATTGATTATTCCACATAGAACAATATAATAGTTGGAGAAATATCAATGGATGATATATAATGTATTATTAATGTATCAAAATGAAATATTTATTATCACACATTCATAATTTAATTTTGGAGATAATATTGTTTGAGATAATGTTTTTAAAGTTAATATTGTTTTAAAAATGATCATGAATAATATTCCACCTAGAACATCCAAAATGAAAATATATAGGGATCGGAAAACTAATAGATTGTGTACAAAAATTTTATTTAGATTGAGCTAACCAAATAAAAAAACATTCAATTTTCTCATTATTCATTTAATTTATCTTTTATAGGATATAAAGTGATATAAATCATATTATATAGTATTCATGCAAATTCACAAAATGGGTGGATACCATCAGGTGAGAGAATAAATGTTTTATAATTATTGTATCTACCATATCCATTGTAATGTAAATTAGTATTCAATATAATTTATGTTCATCATTTTTTATAATTATTCTCTAAAACCACCCATGGTAGATCTTGTGGAAATGTGTTTTAAAAGTATCCAGTATTGGCTGGATTAAATTACCATTTGAAACCCATTAGTTGTGTAAGATAATCTTCCATATTGTTTACAACAATTTCATATGTTTTATAAGAATCATAAAATTTATAAATAATGACAATATCACATGCATGGATATGCCAATATAATTTTTCCTCATATATGGATGGAAAATATGGAAAAACCCATATTCTTGGATTATGGATTCATACATAATTCTATGGTATATCATTATCTATAATAGCTCATGTGTACATGTATTGAAAAGAAACAATCCTTTCAGAACAACGTTGTGTGATAATTTTATATATAGTACACTTCAAAATACGTGTTTTAGTGAAATTTACCCGCATTAAATAGATATCACTTTGTGTGTTATATATCATTTTATTTGATTTTTTGAAACAACATTCACCCTTTATAATGTTGTGAGAGATATACTAATATCAATGATCTTTAAAATAATGGTTATATACTGATATTTCAGTACATGGTTTCCTACAACTTGGTATAGTCATGTAATAACAATTGATAAGTGATATATTTCCACACATTATATAAAGAGTTCATATTTTATTTTATATAGATTTAGAAAATGATTTTCTTTGTTTTATATTCCTATTCATAAATATAAAAAATTAATATAGAGCATTTTTTATATTTATATGTGTTTTATAACATAAATTCATATTTATAAGTTATTTAGAATTAATAAATATTTATGGAATAAATAATTAATAAATACTCAAGACTATATGATAATTTATTATGACTTGATTTTCATACAACCAAATTTATAATTTTATAAAATGGGTTTTTACTAAATTATAATATAAATTATATTGTTATTTTGGATTCGGAAAAAAGAAAAATTCAATATTCAAATAATATATTGAAAAAAATGATAAATAATTAGGTGATATATTTATATAAAATCCATAATATGGAATTTATTTAAACCAAAAAATATTGTTCTAAATGAATGAATCATATGTAAAAATAAATATAAATCATTTTATAATAATATAATTTTAATATTTTAAACTATATATATGATATGATCATAAGGATTTAAAAAAGAAAAATGTTCATGTTTAATTAAATAGAATCTTTTAATATGATGGGTTTCATATATTTACCATGTAAATATTGAATATAATGTGGTTATCATTAATACTTAAATTTCATGTTTTCTTATTAACATTTTTTACAATGTCCATTTTTTATGATCTATAAATTATTTATATCCATGTATTAATGAAATAATTATTTTCCACATGAATAAATATTTGGTTTTTAAGTTATGTTAATTATATATTATTCATGGAGAAAATTGTGTATATTATGATTTTCTGTATGTGATATTGTATATTTTCGTATTTCTATATATATGAAAATGGGTATCAATAATGTTTATTTCTTCTGTCTGAGGTAATGTTTATTTTTTCAACTAATGTTTTATAATTATAATTACAATGTAAATATATTATTATAAGTAAACATATAAATTTTTAGATAAAATCGTATTGAAACTATGAATCACTTTTGAGTATTGATTATAGAATAGATGGAAGTTGGATCAAATATCTACTAGACTCAGTACAATTTTTCTATATAAATAAGTATGGATAACGACTTATTACACATTACAATATTTTATATTGGATTTATGTTTATTATTATTTTGATTCGTTACATTAAAGGGCTCAATATTTTATTTGTGTCAAATGAATATAGATATGTGTTTAATATTATAATTCAAATTTTAGTATAGATGAAGAAAAAAATAATAACTTATATATTTATAAATTAACATGTTTGGAATATATTAATTCAAAAAATTTACATAATATGTTTAAATTAAATCAAATATAATCACGCTTATATATATGGAATGTATGAGATACAAATATCGATAATATTTATATATGATTTAAATGGTGTGATAATAGTAATATAATAAAAATAATTATTGTTATATTAATTTTAATGTAAGTACTTTTGAATAAATAAGGATCATGATAAGGGAGGGTCATACCAATCCTGAATATCTATTAGTTGAGATTAATATGGAATGAAGAATATGAATGAAAATAATAATTTGGTGTTTATATGAAATATGAATTTTCTATAGATAGATGGATAACCCTAATAGTTTATCGTATAGTGGACTGAATTTAGGATAATCCAAAATATGTATTAGAATATGATATTTCCCACTAATAAAATTTAAGAGTAATATATTATATAATTAATATAATGGAATACAAAATTTTCAAAATGATGATGGAAATTACAAGAAAGGATCAAAGTTGAGGAAAATATGTATATTTAAACACTAAAATATATAATGTAAAATATGGGATCACACATTTGGGGTGTATATTTTATAAATGAAATTATTTAAAATTTTTAATACATGATAATTTTACAAAAAATGATTATTTAGTAAAATAAAATTGTAAATAATAATATTAAAAAAATATGATAATGTTTTAGAAAAATTAATACTAAAAATTAAATATATTTATAATACTATTATAATTAATAATTTATTTTCAATGAAGGGAGGATTTTTTATTTCTTATAGAAACCACTTCATGAGGAACATTCCTATTAGGATAGTCAAGAATAACTAGATTCTTATAATAAGGTCATTAAACACTAAATTTATTTGCCTAAATTAGTTTTATTTTCCACATATAAAAAAATTATAAAATTAGTACTAGAATATAGATTTATTTTGGAATATAGATGACTAATAAAAGATCTATATATAACAATCTACACTTAGAGAGATGATGTTTCTACGGAGATATTTAGATAAAGATAAATGATCATATAAAAATTCCTACGTAGGTAACCAAAATGATTATATATATAAATGACACCAAGAAACATGTTCATCAATCAAGATACATATGGTGATATGATTTATCATAAATTAATTTTCATGTATATTTTATCATTTAATAGTTAATTAGAGCATTATTAAATTTAGTTATAGTTTAAGTAATCTACTCAATGTTTTGTCTGTTGTTGAGATTGACATAAGATAAGTATGAAATAGTTAAGTGATCATGGTATAGAAAATTATGGGTTAATGTTTTCAATTTTCTATATAAATAGAATGGACTTAGAGATTTAGCACCTGATTTTTCCAACATAAAGGGGGGTTGTTTCATGGAAGGAATTTTTTTGATAATAAAATTATTATCAATTGTTAAAAATTCCTAAAATATCAAATATGTTTTATGAAACATCATATATATTCCATTTTTAGATCTATTTTATATAAATAAAATTATTTATTTTGTAGTATATATAATAAATACATTATATTATGTAATTATTCTAAAAAATATTATGATATTGAAAATAAAAACAAGTTGGTTATGGAATATATGAATTTTTTATGGGGTGATTAAAAGGATTGTTAATTTATATGTTTAGGAAATGGTATAGTGTAATGGACCGACCCTAAAAGCCCTGAGCTAGAGCATTATCACAATTAATTTTCATGATTACAAGGAATCAAGTCCCAAAGGACTGATCAATTTAGCAGTATTGGAAAATAAATTACATATATGACCTTTACATTAAAATTAATAACATAAAACACAACATATATAATCATTTGAGAATGAAATTATTCCCCTTTAATAACCCTACATATCAATAACAAAACACCTTTTGGAATCTAGGGAAAATAAAACATAATAAATGGGTTAACATAGATGCTAATTAAGCATATAAAATATGCTAAAATCTATCATAAATAAGCATAAACATTTAATGTTATGTATAAATCTGAAAAAGAATCCTTTTAAATATAGTCATCATCATAATATGGAAATAATAAATCAATTAATTCCATTTAAAATTTCACAGGGATATTCTTGTAGTATAGTAATCACATTCAATATCAATGTCTAATCTCATAATAAGGAAATGAATAATGACATACATCTGAATCATACTTTAGTGGCCTCATCCAAGACATCTAAAAATAAATGGTTATGGCCTTATCCAAATCCATATATGACAATAAATGGGAAAGGATTCGACCAACTCCATATATAGTTTGTCTTATAAGACATACTAATGCATCTAGGGGATATATTAGGCCCCTCTTGTCACATACTATATCCTATGTATTCCTCATATGAAAAGGGTGAAACATAACATAAACATTTGTATTAAAACTAGCATACAAAATACCAATAATTTATCTATAAACCCTGAACAGCATAAATATAGCTCATACAAAATCAATCCTATCATAATAAAATATGGATTATTTTATTATAATAAATCTACCTCAATCAAGAATAATATCTAATAAAGTATATTTACAAAGTTAAAAATATTAATTAAAACTATTTTAAAGAAATATAATTTTTACATGAAATCATTTAAAAGTCACCCAATTTATAAAAGAAGTATATTAAAATATATTTTTGAATAAAATTTTCTCATACCACTGTGAAATATTTTAAAGGAATTATAATTTCAAAAACAATATTGTCAAAATAAATAAATCTATAACTTCATTTTGAAAACATAGACATTAATTAAATTGATTTAGTAAAATAAAACATTATAACATTTAAAATGATGATATAGTTAATGGGTCTTTTCAATAAAACCTTAATATATTCATTTGGAAAACATTTTTTTTGAAGTATGTGCATGGATGATAAATTTTTCCTAGTAAATATGTACACCTAAACAATCACAGATAATAATGAGATTGAGGAATTAACAATTCGATGTTAATGCAACATTTAAGGTAAAAATCTCTTTGTTTATCTTTGGTGATTGAATTATTATTAACAATCATATTAATTATCTCATGATTTAATTACTTCCATAGTGTATAATATGTTTTATATATCATATATATTAATAATATAAATTCATAAAATAGATAGATATATTAAATAGAATTAATTGTTTCTAGTGACGGTAGGTTGTACGTACGCATCAATGCTATTTCCATTTTATTATCGTATCGAATTGAAGTAAGTGAATGAAATATATGTACATATGTATGTATATATATATTATAGTAGCCTTATTATGTCATATATATCATAATTATTCATAATTTATATTTTTTATAATCATTCTTGGATTGTGAACGTGGAAGATGAGTCTTATCGCATCTTGGTGATGGTAAGTCGCGCGTATACACGAGCGACGGTATCATTTACATAATGGATAAATGTTATGAAAATGGAGGAAATACGTGTTTTAATGAAATAATATAATGTTATATTTTTTATTTCTGTCATTTATATTTATCATTATACACATCAAAATAATGTAGAGATAAAAAAATAGTTTACACAACAGCGTGTAAAGGGTAATCCGTACAAACGTATACATGGTGATGTTGGTTTTCATAGGATATGTAAATGGAATAATAGGGTTATCCCATTATCATAAATTAGTGTCAAATTATTTTATATTATAGAGTTATTATTTTAATATGGTAACCAATTTTGAAGAGGAAGTAGAAGAAGATGAAATGAACTTTGAAAGAAGTGATAAAACCCTTACCAATTAATTAGGTGAATCCTTTTGATTTTTTAAAAAGGACTCCTTAGGATGGATTTCATCCCAAAGGGTGGAATCTGAATTAAATTGATAGATGTTCAGAAGGTCTATGGGAAGGGTTTTTCAGAGCTAAAGGGTTTTGGAGGTGTGAATAAAAGAGAATGAGAAGTTCCCATTTATAAGAGAGGTGAGAGGTTGTTCAGGTAAAGATTAAAATAATAATTTATTATAAGTTTACTTTCGCTTTATAATATCTAAAATGTTATTTATTTCAATGTTATTTGAGCATTGGTCCAAATCCTCTCAAAAAATGATTTTTTGAAATTTTTAGGCCAGGAAATTATCATTTTCTTTTGGGATTAACCCTTAGTTAAACAGTTTAACTCTTATCGTGTCATCTTGTAATAGTGTACTATATGGTTAATATATTTACAATAAAATAAAAAAGAGGAACCCAAGTGGATTATTAATGAAAATTGAAACATTATTTTAGATATTTGGATAAATGATAATTTTTTTGTATTTTTTTCACTTAATAATATAGTATTTGATTTAAAAACTCATTAATGTCAATTTGGTCACTATTTTGTTATTGATTTTTGATAAATTAATAAAAAAATGATTCCATAAAAAATGAATTAAATAAAATTTATCATGTCATAGTCCTCCGAAAAATTCGTTTGTGGAGTAAAAAAATTAAAATTACTTTTATTTTCATTTTTATAATATTGTTTTTTGATTCTTTTATTAATAAGGGAAATAATATATCATTATTGTGTCAAAAATATGTTTACTAATTTAATATATATAAATTGAAAATAAAATAAAATGTTGTAGTAAATATATTTATCTTTCTAATTCTTTATTTTTTTGAAGATATCACTTATATTACTCAGAATAAATTTTTTTAGTAATAAGATACTTGTTTATTTTATATTTTCCTTTGCATTAAATTATTTATTATAACATTTCATTATCACACCCAACTGGATGCATGTTTTCCAACAATTGACCTATGTATTGTAATTGTATTCTATATATCATCCAATAGGATAAGGACACATGTTAGGCTAAATTATATAATTATAATATTATTTTTGACCCTTATTTAACTGATTTATCCTTTAACCATGGTAAATAAAACTAATTCATAATGTTGATATTCATAATGTCAAAAAATAATAGGTACCTATTTACTTAATTTGGAAATTTTGATTCTGAATATGAAATCCATTTTTACAAATTAAAAATATTTAATTGGAAAAATTTAATTTAAAATTAATTCTCCTTGTCAAATCCAGAAAGCGTGTTTTTAAGATGTAAAAACTATCAAAAGATTGAAATGTGTTTAGGTAAAATTTCAATGTGAAATTAATTCCAATGAGCCAAATTTGATTAACTGACAAAATCCAATTAAAATTTATAAAAAATTAGAAATATAATTTAAATATATAAATATTTATTAAGAAAATTCTTTTTTGAATTAAAACATAATATTTTTCACTATTCATTAAAATTTAAAAGATATCAAAAAAAAACCAAAAATTTATCCGAAAAAATTTTGTGTCTCTCTTCTAAAGAAGAATTTAATTTCATCAAATTGAATATATAAAACAATCAAATATAGGATTTAAAAAGGGTTATAAATTAAAAGGCGGAAAAACGTCAATTTTTAAGAAATAATTCTTTTATCTGAAATATTGAATTTTCCATATATTATGTGTATGAAATCGATATGATTAATGTTAAAATTATATGGGATATAAAAAATTCAATATCTAGTTAATACTACTCATAAAATCTTTTTAAACAGCTAGATAGATAGGTCATGGTGCACTCAAACTCGGTGTTTCTTAAAGCCCAAGCTATTGAATTATTAAGAAAAGCTTATCATGGAAGCCTGTGGTATTACATATATAATGATATGATTATTTAATAAGTGTTAGTTTATTTCCAAAATAGTTTTCTGTTAAAATATTAAATTTTATATAATAAAATTAGTTTCAATTAATTGATTTTTTTTTGAATCATATTACTCATATTAATTTTATCAGTTTCATGTTATATTTTCAAAAGTAATATATTGAATGAAAATATAATTTCTATATGAAAAAAAATATGAAAATTTTAAAATGTTGAAATTATTCATAATTATAATTTTCTTTTTAAACTCTTTCTTTAAATACATGCTGTATATTTTTTAACTATGTATTATATGAAATTTATTTAAATTTATTTATTATCTCAAAAATTGAATCATATGAGAAATAATATTTTCTCACCGTGGTTTTGAAATCTTTAAATAATATACTATAAATACATATTTTCATTAGTTTTGTGAGAGTTAATATTTAACAATGTGATTTTTAAATTTCAAATAAAAAATATATGTTATAAAATATATTTATTTATGATATATTATTTTAATCTTGTTGAAAATAATTAAATAATATGTTATTATATTTTTTGAATTATTTGATATATATATAGCTTAAATAAGATCATAGTCATAGATTTACACTCTTACTTATAACCAATTTATATAAATTAGGTGTATTGAATTAATGAAAAGTAATGTGTTGCCCATTTTAATAAAAATGAATCAATACATCTTAATATTGGATATTATATTTTAAATATATTTGGATATAATATTATAGTGATGAAGTTATAGATTAAGAATTATAATCAAATGATTATCTAAAAATTCAAGTATTAGAGGAACGATATAACTATATAATTAAATTAAATGCTAAAAATCATATATTTCTATATTTTTTTATAATAAGTGACACATGTTGATGTCATATATTTCTATAAAACTATTTTAAGAAAAAACATATATAAACTTTTTATCTCTATATAATAGGAAAAATTGGATAAACATTTACGCATATGGTTTTACTATAATTTTATTAAAAAGTATATGGTATAAAATTGTACAGTGCTATACATAATTAATTTCATTTTTTAATTCATTCATGTGTGATTAATATAATATTATATTTTTATGATAATTCAACCATTAGTGTTAAAACTCCAGGTTATCCTCGATCTATGATTATAATGGAATGACATGAATTTAACTACTTGTTACTATCTGTGTATGTAGGGCTCTTATGGAGGTATATAGTTCACTCATGAGATTAAAGTGATAAATTTTTATAATTTAACAAACATTGTATACCATATGGAATGTAATAAATTGTTTCATTAGTATAAATGAAGGGTAAATGATTCATAATAAACCCCATTACATGAGTTTAACAAGTTACCTTTAATGTGAATGAGAATACATTGTCACCCTCCATAATCTAGTTTTGAGCCTGAGTTAATCAATGGTGGTAGTGTAAAAACTCATTCTGGATCACCATGAGTGAGGAATGTAAAAAATTATGCATACCACCGATTATGACACTATTTTCCAACTATATGTTTGGGATACATCACAATATTAAATATACTATTCCAACTCTATCATAACCATAAATAACAATAACAACAAAAAATAATAAAAAATTAAATAATATCAATAACCACGTATCACTGAAAAAATTGACCTCATTATATGATATTTATGAAACCATAAACCATATATTTATAATTTTTATATAATCCCTAGAATTATTTACATATCCTTGATATTCAAAAAAATAAATGGAGATGTCCTCCATCCTATCCAAAAAATAATCCATTTTCTAATCGTTCTGTCAATAGTTTCCATTAACTATAATTGCGACATCAAATATTCTTATAACATGAACTAAAAAAACTCATGTAGATAAAAATTGTGAATATGGGGTGTGAAGATAAAATATATTTGAATATTTCTAGAAAAAATATAAAAAATCCTATTGAATATTAGGCAATTAATGTGATATGATTTCATAGTCATGTAAAATGTAAAAAATTGGTCATCATGTGAATTCTTGACCACCATGAAAGTAAAAATATATGCTTCATACGATTCTAATATATATATATATATTAAATATATAACATTATTTAGGGTACTATAAGAATCAACCCCATAATATTATACTATAAACTAAACATAATTGTTTGGATTGTGTATCAGTCCAAATTCTCAATCACCACACATTCTGAAACGATCTCA
The DNA here is from genome assembly GCA_963277665.1 of Viscum album. Lineage (NCBI taxonomy): Eukaryota > Viridiplantae > Streptophyta > Magnoliopsida > Santalales > Viscaceae > Viscum > Viscum album. The sequence continues at coordinate 1,792,737,658 of OY728120.1, read as the reverse complement.
AATCACTATACTGAAGTACATGACCTTGACATTATAGTCTTACAAAAAACATGATGGTTTGAAATTGACCTAAATGGGATCATACACACCCTAATGGTCTCATAAAAATCTAAATTCTCTTAAACACATCCCAATGATCACGCAGTGGCTCAAATGGCATTACAATTACCCCATTTTCTCCCAGTGACCTTAACAATATCATACTATCAACTATGGTATTATATAGATTCTTGTGGTCTCATAAATCCTTGAATGGTCATAAAATGACCATAATCATTTCATATTGGTCCCAAGGATCTCACCCCAACCCCTGTAGTCTCATATTATTCCAAATAGTTTTACATTAACCTTAATTATTTCACACCGACCCTAATAGTCTCATACTAACCCAATTTATACCACATTTTTTTTATTATCAATTATTTATATTCTAAATATATAGAATATGATATATTATAATATATATATATCGTACTGTGGTGATTCACATCCACTCAACAACAACTATAATTCATAAACATGCACCAATATGAGTGGTATCCACATGACCATGATAGTTATTTACATATTTAGCTACACTCATGATAGGGTTTCATTGCGAAAAACAATTGTAAGAAACTAATAAAATAAATGTCCCATGGGTGAAAAATTATCCTGATATAGATAGGCTACACCAATTTTTTTTATTCTATAAAAACGGAACACTCCCTTAGGGGTTCATTAATTTAATTTCCCAATCCATCTGAACATTAATAGATTTTGAATATACAATAATTTACTATGATATATTTTATTTTACACACATATATCTCAATAGAATCTAGACCCATAAATTCACATTGTGAAAATTATAGGACTGAAAAATTAAATAAATAATAATAAAATTAAATAAAACTATATTTTAAGATATAAAATTCAAAATTGAATAAAATAGGTTGGAGTTATAGGTTAGACTCACCGACAACGACCCACTACCCAAAAAAAGTTGATTCTAAATGAATGGTCGAGACATGTCATAGAAGGAGATGAAAAAAGGTATTGATATGGCGAAAGGGAAATTATATGGACTAGTAAAATAATGGAAATAGTATATTTATAATAAATTAATAGAATAAATTAAAATAAAAAACATATAATCAAAATTCCTATGGGTGACCTATATTTGAGGTATGTGATTCCCATTCCTCATCCTACACGATCGAGTTCCTACTGAACAACAATGGGAACCTAGTTGAACATGTTTTTGTATACATGAACCATTATATCCTACCATTCAATAGTTAAAAATATTGACCTCTGAAATTCAACATAATTGTTATAATTACTTGTTTTCAATATAAAAAAACTAAAAAATTGAATTAATCTCTAACCTCGAAATCAATGATCATACATAACTCCCCACTATTTAGCATCTCTTCCCTGAGAAAAATCATAGTTCATATTTGATGATTTTTTCCATTTATCTGCTATATTATTCTTAACATTAATATAAAATAAAATAAGATGATATTTTGATATATTTATACCATTAAATAAGTAAATATCTTTCACAATATCTTCTGTTAATAACATTATAGATAAAAACTATATTGTATTTATGTATTACCATCGAAACCTAGATATTCAATAATCGAGAATGAATTTTAATTACTATTTTAAGAAATATTTATTAAAAATAAATACATTATAGTTACAGTATGAATTATATTCCATTAATTTTCAAAAACTGATGAGAAGAAAATTTATTTTTCAGAATGGACTTCCTATATAAATTATCTTTTTCTATGATATGAATATACAATTCAAATTAGAAAATGAATAATAAGGATAAATTATGTTCTATATTAATTATTTTAAAAGAGTCTTATGTTTTATTGAATGATATCAATAATAATAATAACATTTATTCTTTGAACACGTATTTATTAAAAGAAAAATGATGTTTTATTATATGTGATGATTTTATTTAAAAATTGAATATAAGAATTTGTAGAATTTAAATTGGAAAATAATAATATCATTTTTGGATAAATAATAACAATTTAATGTCAATTATTTTTTCTATGTTAATAAATTATTATGTGAATAGTTAAGAAATACTGATTATGAGAGTAAACTATCACTTCTAAGAAAATTTTAAAATAAATGAATCTCATAATAAACTGAAAATAATTAATTAAAAATATTTAAATTAATAAAAATAATATAATATTAAATTAATATTTTAAAATTTAAAAACCCCAAGAATAAAATTTTGTTATTTAAGTAATATTTTAGGAATATTATTTGTCTTAAATTTCATTAATTAAATTTATGAAATATGGAATTAGGATTATGAATTCTTTTATTTTCACATAAATATTATTTGATAAGTTATATTATTGTTAACTTCATTATAACTAATATCCTTTATAATTTAATTTTGAACATGATCATTAAACTGAAGAAAAAATTACCTATAAAAATTATTTTATATGTTTCATTAACTAACATTTAAATTTATTTTTTAAAATTTATAATGCTGGTTTGATGAAATGGGTATAATAGAAGTGATAATTATTCGATTATTAATTATTGAGTAATTTTTCAATTATAGGAATAAAAATTATATTCCAAAAATAATGTTAATTATGACATAAATTGTCAAAAATTATATTTAAATTATTTTAATGTGGACACCGATTTTTTATCATATAAGTTCTATTAATATATTATATATCATGGATATATTATGTTTTACCATATATATCAATATAGTGACAGATATTTAATGGTTAAGAAATAGGAAAGTAATTTTAGAATACATAATTGTGAAAACAACCAATTCTATATATTTTTTAATTAAATATAAAAGATAATTTCCCATATTTTGTAATTGTATTCTATTAAATAGATTCTAAATTTTAGTTCAATACAAAATAACTGGGTATTATGGTTTGTCTTTTACATTCAATGTGATATTAAATTATCTTGATAAAAACTAGTTACTATAGAAAAATATAATTTCTGTAAATGGTTATAAGTAAAGAATAATAATTATAAATAACTTTAATATTGTCTAAAAATTAATTTATGAGAGAATTTTTCACTTATCTCCCTCAATAATGCATATATTTTTACTCTTTAGACATTACCCCTTGATAAGTGGAATGAAATTATTGAAAAATTGATTAGTTATTATAAAGATCCATTATATTAACTAATAAAAGGATACCATTTACACCCTTTCAAAGACACACATGACCTTTGAATTTTTAAATAAAACTGTGATTTTTTCTCCCATTATCCCCCAATCGAACTTCTTCAATATATGGGTCTCAATATAATAGTCTAATCCCATCAATTCTGATGATCATTCTATGGAATGGTCAGGTCTACAATAAATTTTTTCCCCATATTATGTTTTCTTTTCATATTATTACTATCAAAAAATCATATCACCATCAGAATATGAATAATTAAGAATCATTGGTATTCTAACATGGTTTTATATTAGTGGGACGAACCTTATTTATTCATTTCCATCCAATAATAAAAATATTGGAATATGAATTCTATGTATGTGGGGACTACTGCATCCATAATGAATCATCTCCCATTTCTGTTCTATCTTATAATATTTATTTTAAATATCTTAAAAAATGATTCACTACAATAAAATAATATATATAATAACCATTTTATTCTATTATAATTATACAATGTCAAAAATCAAAAAATTAACTATACTCACCCATATAATTAATGTATGCTCATGATTGGAATGGTTTAACATCCTATATTATTGGTGTGATAGAATAATATCATGGATGACTAGGGGAACATAAATATTTATATTATTATATGTTAATTGGAATTTTTCTGTTATATAATGATTAAAATATATATTTATCTTGTTATTAAAATATCAAATTCGATTTTTAAAATCACCAAACTATATTGAAAATGATTTATTCATTCACTCTAACATGAGAAAATGATATATAATATATATGTTCCATATGAAAATAAATGTTAAATATTAACTTAAATTTATAATAATACTTTTATAGATTATATATTTATTAAACATAATTCTATTAAACATGAAGTAAGGTTCTTATTCAAAATAAATTTGTAACAATACAAGGGTTTTTATCTCAGATCCCTATCTTTGATACATTTTTTCTATTACATATAGAAACCCATAATTTTCATACCCAAATAAAATATATTATTAGATTAATATTAAATAACTAACATTTTTTCCATGAAATAATCAAATTAGTCGAGTGTTTTGGGAACATTTATAAATATCCAAACGTGTTCATAATATATTTACATAATTTGCCACTATGATAATCATAAATGTAACTATTCATAGACATATCATACAAAAACACTTTCTCCATAACATGGGGAAAGTAAATATATGAAAGGATGATCTCAGATGCTCTGTAAGGGCAAATGAGGGAGTTATAAATGATGAAATAAACATAATATGATCATATGGGTATGATAAAAAGTGCATAACATTTGAAAAACATACCTTTAAATTCTAATATCTTAATCTCATATCTTCAAATATAGAGTATAAGTCCATAAGAAATGAATCATAATGTAATCAAATAACTTGTTCCCTTATAGAATAGACATTGGCAAAATGCAATACTTTTTTCACAAACATAATCATAGAAAACAATTTCCTTATTCAAGGATCACTACTGGATATCCTTATGCTCTAGGATTAATCATCATAAAATTTTTCATTAGTAAATGATCTATCATAAGACTATTGTCATGGAAGAATACCCTTATAAAACTAGGATGACTCCCCATTCCTGTCCTTATTATCTCATGAGATATCAATCTTCACCCAATCAATTGGATGGACATATAATCATAATCCACAAATCACCTAATAGAAATCATACTTGTGTCCCACAATATCATAAAACATTCATTATATCATAACACTTGTAAAGGAAAATAGTATGATAATCATTCCCTCATTGAATCATACCATAACCCTTGTAAAAAATTGTCTTCAAAAAAAAAATTATTGTAACATGATTAACACAATGAAAACAAAATTGGATTCATTGAATCACACTTTGGTCATCACCAGAGACCATCTAGAAATTAGAAGTGGCTCATTTAATTGGATAATAACGCATGTATAACATAATTAACATCAATGAATGTTATTATAAATGTTATATACCTTTAAAATATAATTAGAACATTTTCATTTGGAGAATATCCTTTTCTTTTTGAAATCTCTTATTTAAATTCATAAAATAACCAAAATATTAAGGAATATATTTGGTTAAAAAAATCCAGGAAATATTTATATGATCATCCGACAATTGTTCAGTCTTAATGGTGGGGAATTATTTTCAAGTTATTTATTTTAAAACAATGATTCATTTGACATTTTTGGTGATAATTCAAAAGTACATCATTTCCAAAAAAAGACAAGAAAATTGAATTTAATCTATATATTAAAAATAATAACATGTTTTAATTTTTTTTAAAAATTATTTTATTAGAATAAAATAAGTTTAAAAATAATTTTTAAAGTACATAAACATGGAAGAAACTTTATTTTAAAAAGATGAAGGAAATAAATTCAGTTATCCTCAAAAAAAAATATCAGTCTATTGACAATATAAATAAAAAACCAAATAAAAGCATTTAATCCTTTTAAATAACAATGTCATAAAACATTTAGTGTGATTAATGACCATATGATCATAAATTAATGTCAAAAAACATACTCCTAAACAATGTCAATAAATAATGAGATTGTAGCATACAACCCCTACCTTGATTATGACATTATTAAAAATAATGTTAACCTATTATATAATAAATTTAAATATTATAATTATTATATAATAGTGTAACGAAAAAATTATAATAACATATTTTATCCAATAATTATATCACATCACCCATTAATTAGTAATCCTTTATTAATATTTCCATTTAATAGAGTTAACAATTTGGTTTTTTCATAATATTTTTGGTTTAGTAGTTCATATCCTTGTACATTGATCATGGTTCCATCATATTCATAATTTTAATAATGAATAAATTATCATAAAAAATTTCTTATATATATATATATATTCATCTATACGGTATAATTATATAAAAAGTAAATACACAATTGATGGAGCATGTATGTGCTACGTACAAATGAATAATGTTTTTACATTTTGATGGGTACGATGATGGAAAGGAAAAAATCACTATTAAATAATAATTATTATATCATATATATCATATATATTCATTAAATATATACTTATTATCATCAATTTAATTTTTTTATGAAAAAAGATCCACATTTCTACATGGATGCGGCAGTCCACAAGTACGCAAAAGAGACATTGTCATTTTCCAAATGATTCGATGGTATAATTGTAGGGAGAATATTATAATTTTTTTTATTTTTACTATATATCATATATTATCATTTAAAAACAATATAATAAATATCCATGAAGTATTTTTTTGGGAAATATATTGCGTCGCTATGTAGAGGAGGTTGTCGAAACGTATATGTGAGTGACACTTTCACACCCCATTTAATGGAATAAAGGTTTGATATTAGTTTCTCCATAATAATAATAATAATGTATTTTTGGGATAATGAATTTTATATTATATTATTAATACCACATATTTTTATTAGGTATAATAACAAATAAATTGAATGTGGATGGGAAACATAATTACCTTTTCTTTGGTAGGTCTCCTTTAGATCATTTATTAACAAACTTTTGAATAGTATTTTAAGAATACCAAAACACCTAATTTTTCATTGTGTAAATTTATAAGAAAATAATTTTGTTTTTTGATCGATATAATGATTAATTTGGTTTAAAGAATATAATTTAGGGGTGTCCATTTTATTGTTGGGGAGAGGACTCACTTGGAATCTATTAAAATATTAAAATACAATAAAGATATATTCAATGTACATGATTCCAAATTCAAAAATATTTGAAGGTGGGATAGGGTAATCTCTAAACATGTCCATAAAATATACATTAGAAAATTTTAATTGGTAATTATACTATTATCTCTTGGTTAAACCCCTTGGAAATTATATTTTCATATTAACTACGATTAAAAATTTAGCTTTGTTTTAATATTAATTTAGAAAAAATGGAATGTAGAAACATTAGAAAATTATAGATTATAATTAAAAATAAGTAATATATATTATCAAATTAAATTCATATAATTTTAAAAATTTAATTTAAAAATATAACTGTTGACCATTAAAAAGTGATTTCTCAAAAACCAATCTTACTTATAAAAGGTTTTTATATACACAATAAAAAAATTATTCAAATAACCTAATTTGGATTATTAAAAATATAATTTATCTACAGATACATTCTATGCCATTTGAAAACAAAAATTTCTTTATAAATCATTCCAATGAAAATTCATATTTCAATATAAACAATATTTTTTCAACATTTGATGGAAATTTAATCTTTTTAGAAAATTCTCAAAAATTTACTGTAATATAATTTTTAAATGTTAATTTAAGAAATTAATCTAATGTTATTAAAATAATTTTTTTAAATTTAGATAGTTTAAATTTTATCATATCCTAATAAAAATTAGTTGAACCTTTTTATTTGATGAAAATGTATGTTTAGGATGTATAATATGCCATTTAAAAAATGAGTTCTTATTTATCAATATATATTTATTATCTATAACCATGATAAATATTTTTTAAATTTTGTCATTTATATTCATACTACAAATTTTAAGGCTCATTTTTAATTTTATATTGTATTAATGTTCATTTAGATGTCTATTTTCATGTATAAAAATCTATCAAATAAACTAAAATTTATTTGAAATGAAATATATCAAAAAAAATATAATGATCTTAAATTATTCACACCCTAAAATAAATTTATCCTTTGAAGTTATTTCACACTAAATAAACAGATTATCAAATCTCTATTTCATCATGTCCTTAGGTTCCTATGTATCTTCTTAAAATTTATTATTCCTATAGATAACATTTACCAAGTATGTAGTACTATTCCATAAATATTTATCTCAATAGTCTAGGATCTCTACTATATGTTCTTCATAGGAATTATCATTCTCCTATGGTATGTCATGTGGGATTAGTACATGTGAGGGAACAAGTAGGTACTTCTTCAATAGAGATATATGGAACACCTCATGATTATTTTAGAGGCCCAGTTGAAGAGGCAAGCCGTAAGAAACAATCCCTACTCGATCAAGAATTTAAATCATCCAATTGACCTAGGGATCAAGATTACCTTCCTTCTAAATAACTTTCCATTATTCATTGGAAAAAATCTCAGTAATAGCTTCTAAACAACATTAATTTCCAGATTTCACTTATTATTATTAGCATAAATTTTTTTTTCTTCTTCAAGCTAACATAATTTTTTGGTAAATGGAATTGAAATTATCTATCATTTCCTCATCTTGATAAAGTCCAAATAACAATCCTTATACAAAAAATCATTGCTATATGGATTTGTAAACATCATTCCATAGTGGGTCCATAAAGAGATATCGAATTTCACAAGTGGAATTAATTGTTATATAAAATGTTTAATATATATATGGTATTGATTCCAACATCCTTTGAAATCCATTGAAAAATAAATCAATGTTTCATTTATGTATTTAATGGTTCTATTATAATTAATATCATTTTGATGAAAATAATTAGTAGTAAAAGAAAACTCAAAAAATACCATACTAATGACATAAACAAAACAGCGAGGTAGTCGTTGGATCGTGATCAGAGGCAATCGAATATGGTATTACATGAAACCTTACCACTTCATTAATATATATTATTTCATGATGATAAAAATATAAATCATCTATGATATAAATGATACTTTTTGGAATCATAATGTGATTGACTAGGACTGAAATTATATTATGGACTTTAGATAGTTTAGGGAGTCTAATGAAAAAATATTTGGTATGTGTAATAGTTTTAATATTCACTTAGACATTTGCATCATACCCTAAAAATGTGGAAATTCCATGTTTAGAGATGCGAAATCTATGATATTTCTTTTTATGATTCCATACTACAAATAAAAATTTAGATCATTTTAGATCATTTTAAATCCCAAAATTGTAAAGAATAGGGAACTATGAGTTTCATCCAATATCTCTTTATTCATTTCTAGTATGAATAGAAAAAATATATAGTTCATAAATCTTATAATTACATCATAATAAAGGTTAAACTAAAGAAAACCATCACACATTGTTTTATACATCTATATCATCCTTTTGTGCCTCTTTAAACAATACATTGATAGAGGGGTGGGCTCTCATTTGATCAAGATTATATTTTCCCCATTACATTATGTGTTCATGATCCAAGATTTTCAAATCAATAAATATTTGATCTTTAGTGTTCCTCATAATGGTTAATCTATCAAGATCGTTTGTGCTCAATTCATCAGTCATCTTTTTTTCCACTGATTGTAATGACTTGAGGAATTATAATCATTAAAAACTTCTGAACATATTATCTAGTCCATATACAACTATTTTTTGAATGAATATATAATTTTAACCTTTATAAAGATTTTAAATATCAAATTGTTCCCCATAAAGTCAAGCCTCCCATATCTTCAATGCAAAAAATTTACTCAAACTTGCTCAAATAATGAGATGGATCATTTATAACATGAACCCTCAATATCCCGGAAGCATAAGCTATCATCATAACATCTTAGAAGAGGACACATCCCAAAATATTCATTGATGAATAACTATATAGCCTGGTAATGTAATCATTGTAGTATCATGTATTAATATGTGTGTTAACTAACATTCTCTTTATTTCAAGGAAAATTTTCAAACATTCATATTCCAAAAAAAGAACATGTATACATTCTGAGTTATCATTGTGAATATATAAGACTGATGAGATTAATTTTTAATAGAATGTATATAATATCCTCCCAAATAAAGGAAACAATTTTTCTCACTGACCATGGTTAGTCTGGGCTATTGTTCAATAACTTCTATATTTAATTGATCCACATATATAACATCAAAAGAGTTTATATGAAAATATACTAAATCTTTTTGAATCCATAATCCACACGTTATAAATTTTTCCTACATCTTATACTTCATCAGGGTATTTATTTATTCCACATATGATCATTATTATTTTCTATGCAATTATAATATATTATAACATCTTCTACAAAAAACGCCAAAAACTAATCACTGTAATCTCTAAAGAATTTATTAATTAAATAAATAATGATAATGGAGGAATTAGTAATACAGAATATCTTAACAACAAATTCAAAATGTATATACCTTATAATGAAAGATTCCTTGGGTATATAATCCTTATTGACCCTCAACTGATTATATCAATAGTAATGGTAAATATTGGAAAATTATTAATCTCTATATCGTTTGATTGGAGATGTAGTAAATACTGGGTAGAGAACACTTTTTCCTAATAAGAATTATATCAATATATTTATAATCAATATAAATTTTCATTGATTCATTATTTTTGTAAGAAAAGAACTACTGAACCCCTATATGACACAATTGTCCAAATGAATCACTTATCAATATTCTCATAGAACTAATTATTTAATTCCTGTAAACCAATATGGTAGATTTAATATATGTTCATTGAAATAGGTATAGCACCAATTATGTGTTAAACTATAAACTCAACCTCATGATTTTGTGGAATAATAAATAATTGTTCTATAAATATATTGGAAATTTTTGAAAAAATACATATATATGATATTGACAATCTCCAAAACCATATGATATTAACACTAATTTTGAGTAGGAATCACGACCCATATATTCAGTGTTATTTCCATTAAATATTCATGTTAATGATAAAACTAATTAAATATCATAGTCTTGTTTTAAATATAAAACAATACTTTTATTTCATGGAAATATGTGTGGTATTTATATAAATAAATCAACTCCATGACTAAGATGTTGTCAAACTCAACTAGATGGACAATTAAAATATTTACAGGTGTACATTCCCACAAACCTCAATTAGAGGGGAATCATATAATTGTGATAAAACTATCATTCCATTTGGAGGGTTCATTGAAAATATAACACTTAATTGTTGTTGTGGTACCATGTAAGTACATGATATTTTTGATATAAAATAGTTGGTATATCCAAAATCAACTGAGAAATTAATTTTTCTAGAGTTAATGATATGAGTACCATTCACCAATTCATTATCATACCCTAAGATAGAAATATTGTTCACCATATATTTTATATTTTCTTTTGGATTAAGATTTTACTGATGTCAATAAAAATCATTAAACTACTGTTTTGAGAACAGGTTATTACAATTACCATACTCTGTGAATTTAAAACAACTGAGTGTAGGTGTTTCATTCTTTAATGTTTTATATCTATTCAAATAATTTGGATACTTCATCCCATCAATTCAAAAATCTATTTACCATTGACCTTCCGTTCAACACATTAATTATTTTCCAGTTCCCTTAATGAAATTTCATACTTGTGACCGTCCATATTCTGAGCATATATGAAATATCATCTTTTTTCCATCATGGTTTTTATAATTACCATTTAATTCCATTATTACATTTTCATTAAAACCATTAGATTTATAGGTATCTTCAATATCTAATTCAACCATGATAGCATGATTAACGATTTCTTCATTACATATAATTTCACTTATGGATAATTCACTTTAAATACATGGTTTCAATATAATGAATAATCAATAAAACATGCATTCAAGATAGATGATAATAATGAAAACATTCCTCGAATTTTCTGTACATTTTCCCCTTAGGTACTAATGGATTTATCATCCTTATAATTTATCTCAAGGAATCCTTCTCCATTTTGTTTTGAAGAATACACGGAATGTATTAATTTGATTTTTTTTAAAATCATCAATATTCATCGACTCAGGTAATTCTTCTTTCCTCTTGTTATTTAAATAAGTCCTCCATTAATCTTCTTCACTATCCAAATGATAAAAAAATAATGTAAAATTTTCATGTTCCAAACCCTGGTTAATGGTAAATAATTTTAAGTCTTATTGATCCACTTCTCAGAAACTAGAGGGTTAGACGACCCACTAAATGAACATTTATATTCCATTGGGAATTTAAAATAGATATATGTTCCCCCTTTAATAATTCATAAGGTCGTCATGATTAATATATTTATAATTTAATATAATTATATCAACAAGATTTTTAATTCCAAATTTAATAACATTGGGGTGTTCATGGTTATAATAATTACCTTGTCAATATCATTCACAATTAACATGGTTACTTCTTAATCTATCTATTTACTAAAACAAAAAATCATAGTGTGAGCATTATTAATAAAATATAAAAACTGAAAACTCATGAATATTTAATTTAAATATATATTCATTATGATGCCTTATTTGATATATTTGAAACGTTAGGTTTAACCTCGATAATTCATGGGTATAATTTACTCAATTCTTTCATAATGATTCATAATAATACTAATAGTTATACAATAATATACATTGCTAGTTTTAAGACATGTTTATTGTAAGGGAGCACTCATTATGCTCCAAAATAGTGTCTGATATATACCCAACCAACTATATAGAAGGTTATTAAACTTTTTTAAATATATGAAAAAACCAAATATACAAGTAGTACCTAGAAATGGATGTTTTTTAGGAAAATAGCTTTCCTTTCATTACTATAACATAGTATATTATCCAACACATAGGTTTATTTTATAAGATCTCACTAAATATTTCTCATCCAAGATTCAAAAGGTATCAAAACCATTCTCTAAAAAAATATATAAACACATACATTTATTAAAAAATTATTACATCTTCTTATATGACATTTAAATATATTAAATTATGATCCTTGCTAATAACATATCGATGTAGTTTCTTGGAAAACATTGATGATAAACATCTTCTTCATAATAGATATACTTCATGTCTAACAAATTTCGTCATAACTATCATCCCTCTTATACATTTCATTGTCAAATAATTTTTTTATGTACTGGGGAAAGGAAGCATGAAAATTAGTAGGATTATATGAACTGCAATGATAAACAAGGGAGATATCAAGGATAGTTTTATGAAAATAAGATTACAATGTTTTGATAACATGATCTTAACATTTAAATCACCTGACCTAAATTTCAATGATAATAATATTCAGTCATGGAATAATTTTGGATGTTTATTAAACATGAATATAAATTTATCAATGAACATAATCCATTAATATATTATAATAGAATAAGACATAAGTTTTTTTTCATATACATAATCAAGAAAATCATTTCATTTATTTTGGATCAATTCAAATTATATCATAATGGTTGGATTTCAATAGTAATTCCAATGCATCCTTAGTCAAGCTATTGCCTCAGGATTATCATAGTTATCAATTTACCTTAATGAACTTTGTTCATTCACCATTTAATTGTTTGTTATCATAAATTATATCTATTAATACCCAATTTAATGGAGTTATATATATATCTATTCCCACCCATTACATAATTAAAATCATACAAATGTGTACCATATCATCATAAATCATTCATCATATCATAACCCATGCAATGTAAATACGGTTCATAATAATTTCATTATTACAACATAGAAAAACATATAGGAAAGAAACATGGATCATAAATCAATTAATCAAAACATAATTATCCTATGAAAATGAAATTCAAATAATAGAATCGTCCTTAAATCATCTTCATAAATCATACATGGAAGGAAATTTGAGGGTATCATTTTATCATAACCTTAAAAAAAGCATAAATAATGCGATTCCCTCCTCGTTAAAGGTATTCCTTGGGTTTGAACAGTGCATATCATTTGAGTTATTCTATAGGATTTAGTGAATTGGGGTTAAAAACATGAATTTTTTATGAAATAGGAATGGTGCTTAGTGTGGGATCATGATTAGTATAAATCGTGTTCTAACCATGTTTTATATCAAATTGAATCCCAAGTGTTTTTATGTATGGTTTGAGAAATGATTTGGAAACTATGCGACTAACTAAAAAAATTGAATGGGGGTCTGTGAGAGTTTACAATGGTATCTCACTACATTATCATTGTATTTCCAATCTAATTGTCTCATATATGGTCACCTTGATCTTTATTTTTTAAAAATATAGTGGTTACACATAATATCTTCATTATATTTCTTACAGTGTATCCTAACCATGGTCCCTGATATGATCCATAATAAAATAAGAATTTATCTAACTTACCTTGGTGTTTTTTATATAATATGACCTTATAATCCTTTTTATTGTTGAACTAAACCTTATGTATAATTCTATAGGCCTCTTCCCTCATATTCCTGATAGCTTTACTTTATTATCAATATATATCTTCCACGAATATTGATTTTTTGATTCTATTTTATCTCATCATCTAAGATTTGTACCTGATATCTTCTCCCTTCATCCGGTTGGAACCCATTTGGGATATGGTTGTTTTATATAAGGGGATTGACAAATATTGAATGATTTTTCTTATAGATCAAGGTTTTTGAGGACCCAATTTACTTGTTTCAAATCTTCATTCATGAATTCGGTTAGTTTTTATCTATTCAAGAGGTAGGTGTCTATAATAATGGTTCTGAAACATTAATTAAATGATTATATAGTAAAATATTTTGTTTCAATTTATGAAATTGAGGGGTTTTATATAAAATTATTTCATTAAATATTTATGTTTTCAAATAGGGTTTTCAATGATAAATTATTTTTTATGCTGTGTTTGATGAAATTAATTAATGGTAGATTTGATTCTAAAATCGATTTATGCCAATGGGGGATGAATATTGAGAATGAAGATATTTTATAAACACTTAACTAGTTTATCAAATGGTTTTGGGAAATATTGACCATTTAGAATCTTGAGTTTTTTTAGAAATGGATTCTCCACCTAAGTGTGTATGAGTTTCATCACTAGGTTTATTTTTTTATATTGTTATATATTGGAAGGACATGATATTGGTTGGATTATTATTATCCCTATAATTTTTTCAATTATTTTTTCTAAGTAAATATTTTTAGAGGCTAGTCCCCAATTTTTTAATTTTTCATTTATGCATGTTCTTATACAAGATGGTTCATTCATGCTCAATTTTTCATTTGTCTATCTTGTGTTGTATCTATTGATGGTTTATCTTATGTGTTTTTTATGTCATTCATGTATCTATTATATTATTATATTATGGTAATATGATTTGTTTTTATAAAAATTGCATGATGTTTTGCTAAATATTTATAATTTTTGAATTCATTATAGAGTGTATTGTTTTAAAATATAGAGCTATTGTTTTCATCATATTGGACATTGTATAGACTATTTGGTTAAATAAAATTCGGATTTATTCTCACAACATACTATTTCCTCTGGGAATTTTTAATTTTTTTTCATGGCACAATTAATGGTGTGGGAATCGTGTAGTTCACCAGATCCTATTATAATTCATCTCCATCTTAATGAGATAGATTATTAGTGATTGATGGTATCATGGGGATTTAATCATCTTGTTTCTTTTTTTAATTTATATTTTTTCCCATTGGATTCGTGTTCTATGTATTATAGATTGTTTCTCCTTTCCATATAATTTTAAACTATTTCTTTATATCCTTCATGTAAATCATGTGACATTTTTAGATGTTTTTCTTCCACATTAACTTTTTTCAATATAACACGGGTGGTGTCTTAGTTTGAACCAAGATAGTTTATTATAAAAAAGTATAGAATGGATTACCTATCTAGAATTGTTAGCGAACAACTTTATTTTTGTTCAAATTCATCAGTATATAAGATTTAGGATCATATAATGTTTCATAGTATTTATTTCTATATGTGTGGGAGTGTGGAGGGGGGGGGGGCGAAGCTGAATTCTAGATTTAAGATCGAGTTACCATGGGTTTTTAGGGTTTTTTTCATGCTTGAGGATTGGTGTATGATATTATTTAAATTAAGTGGATTTGGATTTTATTTAAATAGACTTATTCCTTTTGATGTATTTTCTACCATTCAAATTATCTATTATTTCATTATATATTTTAAGTCATAAATCTACATTATTAAATTTTTTATTTAATTTTAGAAAAATCATTAACATGATTACTTATTTTATTTTGTATGTATTAGTAAATATTTCCCAGAAGGGTTGTGTAAAATACAAAAGGGGAATATGTGATATATGTTCCACAGGTGAATCCTCATATAGAACATTCTTTATTGAAAGTAGTTATCACCACTATCAGTTCCCTAAGATGAAGGGTGTCAGAATCCTTTAAAAAAATGTTATCATGGTTCATAGTTTACTATGAGTAATCCATCCATATTTTGTGGATATAACGAAAACTTGGTTTAATAAATCTGTTTTTACATTATTAGACTTTATAATATTTGTTGGGATACTTCCAAATCCACGCACATATTCTTCCTATCTCTATGGGTCTCTGAGAGATTCAGTGCAGTGTTATAAAAAATAGTATATATTTTGTATCATACAAAAAAAATTATTTGGAAATTTGGAATAACTCAAAATCATAGTCTGGAATTATAGATCTAATACCACAATTGTTTCCATAATTCAGGGTTCACCATGATAATGCCAAAATTTTATTTAGAATCATGATCCATGTTTGGGGAATCCATTTGCGGGGGTGTTAAATTATTGGATTTTATAATTTAAATAAAATTTTAATAATAAAAATAATCCCCATTTGGATTCACCACGTAGTCGAGAGAGAGGATGTTTTACTCCCCCCATATATAGAAGAATTAAAGGATAGATGTGTCACTACCATACAACATCATTGAAAGTGATCTTCACCTAATTTAGGTGCAGCAGATTCCATGATTCATTTGGGACCCTAAGCTTCTGATTTTCTTCTCGTTCTTGATGTATTTATACACATTATATAAAAATCAACATAAATTAATTTTTTAGGTGTTGAATCCATTGTGGTACTACTAGAGAACTATTAGGGGTCAATGAGTTATTAATTGCGGTAATTCAGTTGTTTTTGGAGGTTCACATGGATTTAATGTACCAAAATTTTTATCACATGGTCTGTAGTATATTATCGAAATCCACGTTTTCATCTCGTTTGGTGTTGAATATCCTTGGGTACTATACAACATGTATTATTGGTACAATCCATGAAATCAAACTAGGTCATGTGGTCTAGGATATGTGATTTCACACAATGGAAGTGGATATAGATCTGTGTATTTCCACAACCAAGAGACATGTGTAAATAGGATGAAGGAAATAACTAAGTAAACAGTTATAGAACTTGTTAAAAGGGTGAGGTCCCTGGTATAAGGGAATGGATTGTTCTATACAGACCTGTATAAAGACACATACATGGGATAAAAAGGGGTATACACCATTTAATGAGTGTAGACTTTGTGTATGGTAACAGGGAAGACCAATAAATGTATGGGTGTGGACACACCGAGATGATTGGGAAAGGTTACAAATATTGTAAATGTATGTACAAACCATAAAATTTATTACACACCATGTACCATGAGGGGGCACAACCAAGGTTTGTCCTCGATAGGGTATCTATGTATCCTAGTGTAACGACCATGTAATCCCCTCAGCGACACCTCCCATACATAAATCTATCATGTAGAATCATATATAGTCATATCAGTATCATATAATGATTATCTTTTACTCATTGATCATGTTGGTGACCATGGTTTTTGGGTGAGACACATGAAGCGAGGATATGATTTTGGGACATATATGTTTGTGATACGTATTTGATTTCCAGTTGGGTACTTATCCTTGATACATCCAAATGTGGGTATATGGAGACATTATATCCTAAGGTAATTATTTTTATCCCATTTATAAGACAAATTCAAATATATTTCATGTATACCTCTTTTAATCACATCGTTGGATCCTCAATCACATAATTTTCCCTAGGTGGAATTTATGGTTTTTATAGGACCAACAAAATTGAGCATTAGATCCCCAATTAGTGTGTTTTTAGAGTAGTTTTTTTGGAATCCCCCAATTTTCATGTGCATTATCTTTTAAGAGAGAGTTATGTTCTTTTGAGTTCTATGTTGGATATATGGTGTCCCTGCATCAATCCTGGGTGTGACCCCAAATCTATGTGTTGATATCATAATGAGTTCCTATAAGGTTCATGGGGTATCACATGGGTAACAGGTGTAATAACCTGGTTATATAGATGGATGTGTGTGAATTTAAACAGGTAATATATTCCAAGGCCTCCCATATGTGGGATATTCCTACTCGACATTGGTTGTCAGACCCATGCCTATTAGAGATTGGATTGCAGTAGTGGAACCCAACTTATTACCATCTAGGAAGGACCTGGTCGGACATGTTGTATCATTGTGAATTTGAAGAGTTGATTGACTGTATTTAAGGATATTAAATGTTTTAAAATATTTAGAAGACTATAATGTTTATTTTTCAATAGAGATGCTAGAAATACAATGAATGAAATTTTGTGACTTTATTTTGAATGATTAGTACCCCAAGGGTCATTCTTATACTAATATAAAAAATATATTCAACCAAAATTTATATAATGAGGCATTAACGTTTGTTAATACTGTGTAATTTTTAACCATATAGAAATAAAATAATTTAGTTTTGGATTACCCTATCAATTTCATTTAGTTTTTAAATATAGAGCCTAGGATTATCTTAATTGATTACCTTAATGATACATTGTTCAATATGGGTTTGTGGGATGGTATTTTGACAATGTTGATTCCATTTTCATTTTAAAAATGTTGGATGTTTTTAAAAAATATTTTATGTTAGAAGTAATAATATCTAGTAATATTGGATTAGGTAGGGTTTTTCTATCTCCAGTTGTTAGTGGGGGTATTTCATCTAGTAATAAACCGATTTTTTTTTTCAATTTCTCTTCAGTACTAGTTTTGTGGGTTTCGACATGATTTTAGTAGATTTTTAAAAATAATTTTGAAGACACGTTCAAAGAAAACCTATTCATATGGGTGTTCACCAGAAATGTCACTATTGTGGACAATCTATTCATCTGAGGTGTTTTTGTGAAAGGATATCCCAAGGAAATATGAATAGGTTAATTATCACCAATGGGAAAAATGATCATTTGGATTCTTCCTAGGGAGGTGTTTATTATCCTTATTTCATGTGGGATATTCATGAGTCATATATGGCTTAGAGAGGAGTTGTTGGTTGTTATCTTCATCCATCATAGTACAATCTAGCCGAATCTAATGAAAGGTATGCTGATTTTAAAAATGTGCGGTCTATTTTTTCCTAAATTTCACATGGTTATTTTCCTTTTAGGTTTACTCATAAATTTATATTCCCAATGATAATTGAGGTGTTTTCCTTTAATTTTTATATTTTTATATTCTTTTGGATCTTTTAACACTCTACTTAAAAAATTCTAAACATGGATTTAGATGTCCCATGTGTCGTGTGATGATTTATATATTTGATATGGTGTGGTATTTATTTTTTCTTGATCTCAAAATCATCAACATTATTATTGTAACAAATTTGATGAGTTTTGTTATGGGCCATATAGAATATTTCAATCATTGAGTTTAGTTTAAGCTTCTCAAGGGGGTATCCCATGTCTTTCTAGGCGACTGGGATTCTAGATATTTGGAGGTGGGGAATGTTGTTAATTTTTCTATAATGATATAATTATAGTTTTTAGGTATAAATATTGATCCCATATATCATATTTTGAGTACTCTAATTCATGTAATGTTTAGTGCATAGTTTGTGGTCTTTCCATGTTATTTTTCTAGTTAACCACCCCAGAGGATGGTAGATTTAACTGTTGACGAGCATCGTGGTTTGACTCCCAATTTTATTTCATGTATAATTTGGGAACATTTCATGTTAATGGAGCTCAATGTTCAGCTAGAAGATCCTATGAATAAGGGATTTATTTGTCCTAGAATGTCATGTTGGGATTCACTTATCCATGTTTCTAAAAAATTATATGGAAGCCAGAAACATTTTATTGACTACCAAAAGCTAAATAAGGTGTAAAATGAAAACAAGAAACTATTTATAAGGATTGATTCTTTTTCTATCAAATTAGAGCTGCTCTTTGGGTTTATAAGACCGATCTGTTGTCTTGTTACAATATGTTTAGATTTTGAGAATATGATACAACTTCGATAATGGTTAGGATCCAATATATTAATTTTTAGTTTTTGATTATAACATTTAGCCCTATAATTTCTTTAATTTTATTTATGATATTGATGAATTGGATTTCTCATCACCTCAGGTACACATTCATAGTATTTCTTTGACAATATTTTTGATTACTCGAAGACAACGGAGGATCATAGTGATGAGTTAGATATCAACCGTAGAATATTAATTCAATACCACATTTAGGATTATCATACCAAGAGATAATTATTGATCCATGAAATGAATTTTATGGGGAATATTTACATTAGAGGTGAATCTCAGTGTATCCAGAAATGATTCAAGTGGTATTATCTTTATAGGAGCAGATAAATGTGTTCCAATTTAGAGATACTATTGAGTGGGAATATATTATAGGTAGATGGATTAGGAATTCACTGACATTTCATATCTAATGAAAACCATTAATCATAAGTGCGTTGATGTTATCAATATTTTAAATACTTATTATATAGTCCCTTTACTGATTTTATATGAGATTTGCATAATTTGTGTTAAATATTAATGTTTTAATACTATGTATAAATTTTGTCCATTTCTTTGAAGTAGTCTAATTGAGTCAGTTTACTATTTTATATATAACTCTCACCCAAATGATCAAAATTGGGATGTTCTTGTTTTTAAGAATTCCATATTCAATATCCCACATTTCATTAGAAGTAATCATTGGCCCATTATGCTCTTTGAATGGACATATGGACCACACAAGAAGACCCACATAATCTATGAAGAAACTGTTCCATCCATGACGATTTAATTTCTAGGCTCCATCAGGAAGTCCAAATTTTTTTATTCTCCTCCAAAGTTCTGGGGACAATGTGATGAGTGTTGGATAAAACTTTAAATGCCCAACTTCAATGACAGGGTGCCCAAATGATTCATTTAATCTCATCCCACCATTCTGCATGGGATATAAAATTAGTCCAGTATTCATGAAATATCTCATGGTGTAATCCTCCAATAAAGAAAATATTTTTCAGTGTGAAAGAGGTGATATAGGCAGATGACTGTGTTGAATAAAGTGTTCAGATTTGAAGGCATATTTCTATTGAAAAACAAATTCACATTTCAGCCATCTAAAATGTATGGATTGAAATGGGCAGTTTAGCATTGTTTAATAAAACCGCCATAAATTTCTTCCATAAGTCCAAATGCCACAAAATTTTGATAGTAGTCAGAAATAATTATTATATACGACTTTTAAGTAGGTGATAACTTGATATTCTTCTATCTGGATGTCCAAATAGTCAAGAAAAGTGTAGAAACAGATTGGGAATGCAAGCAGTCAACTTCCTTGGGCTACAAATAAATTTCCCACCTCTCCTTAAAAGGGGATGGAATTTTAGAAGAGTGGAGCACATATTGGCACGAACAATACCTTTCCAAAGATTTGGAATGACCTTCCATACTCATGTTATCACTTGAGAGACCATTCTTCCTCTCTTTGTTTTTATTTACATTTGTATTCTTTTTTGTTGTAATCTTGTAAGTGTTTTTTATGTAATTCAGTTTTAATGAAACTTACTTCTTCAATATATCTTATTCACAACCACCATTTTTAGTTTAATATTAATGTTCTTAAAGTAGTTTAAATATAGTTTAATCCCCCACCCTTCATTTTCTTCCTTATTTAATCATAATTCTATTTTTAATTATCTAAATCTTTTGTGAGTTTGTTCAACGCACAACACTTTTCTTATCTCTTTTTTTTACTTATCTTAGTAATTTATCATCATAAAAAATATAAAAAAAAATTTTAATCATCTTAATGAATAATTAAATCTAACATTAGGGTGAGTCGGAATTTAGGTATGTTAAGTGATTGAGAGTATTTTCTCGATGAGTATTCTTTAATTTAACATTGTGTATGTTGTACTTAATATGTCATAGATTAATGACATATTTTTTTAATATGTGGATTCCATGGATTATTAGAACCATAAATAAACTACCATCAACAAGCTCGGATTCATATTAGAACCCTATGATTAGTTATTTCTTGGATTAAATCCTTAACGCTTAGGAATTACAATAAATGTTATCTTGTAAAGTGGGTGTCAATTTTAATGCAATATAAATAAAAACTCAATGATATCACAAGCTTAACTCCATAATAATGAACTCACACCCACAATTATCATTTTTTTAAATCAAACAACATCCCTAAATTATTTCATAATCTCTGTAAGGAATCCCCCCACTCAAAAAAACAATCAACAAAAAACAATTGACTATTAGGAAATGTATCATCGCTAAGGATTTTACCCAAGTTCTGTTATACACATTAGCAGAGCATCAGAACATCGACCAGTAGATATGCGACAATCAACCCTACTTTCTAATGGAATCATTGTTGGGGATGGTGCAATTAGGTAGTCATTAGTTTCTAGTTATGGTAGAAAAACAAAAATTTAAAAAAAATTGAAAAAACACACCAAAAGAAAAACTCGTCTTCCTCTTTCTTCCAACATCTCTCTAAATGCCTCGTAGCCTCCAAAACAATACCTTGGATTTGTTTGACTCTAAAATTTGGATAATCCTTCACCAACATTGGAGGTATATTATGGATAATCAAATAATTCCAGAACCAGTATTTGTGCAACCAATTGAATTAAATATGGCCAATCCTAGGGAACAAATACATAATGAATTCTCTGCCCCTAATATGAATTACCAAAGTCTTGGCATTCAATATCAAAAAATAGAGGCTAACATTGAACTCAAATCGGGTTTGGTTCATCATATTCTTCATTTCCACGGGTTAGCTAGTGAGGATCCGCATCTCCGCCTTAAAGAGTTCCAAGTGGTGTACTCTACCATGAAGCTTCAAGGGGCTTCTGAGGAACAAATAAAACCTACATCATTCCCTTTCTCCCAATATGAATTCACCAAGTCATGGCTCTACTAACTTCCTCCTGGTTCCATAACCCCATGGAATGACATGGAGAGACTCGTCATAGAGAAATTCTTTCATACATCCCATACTACATAGATCTGAAACGAAATATGTGGTATTCATCAATTACCATGTGAATCACTCCTTGACCACTATGAGAGGTTCAAAAAACATGTTCCAACTGGCCCACACAACCAAATCCCTGATCAAAACTTGATCAAATACTACTATGAGGGGTTATTGGTAATGGAGAGAACACTCATTCATGACGTAAGAGGTGGTTCCCTTATTGATAAAACTCATGCAACATCAAGAGATCTTATAAGAAACATGGCTGCAAACACACAAGAAGTCCATACTCTATAATATTCTCAAGTAAAACAATTCAAAGACAATCAATCCATTGAGCCAAAAAAGATGAACAAGTGGATGAGTGAACTTATAGGTCTTGTGAGACAACTATAGTGGCATCGAAAGCCCCAACATCATCTTCCCAAAATCTATGTTTCCTAGACCTGTCAAAAACTGTGGAATCTGCAACTCACCATCTCATCCAACAGACCCATTTCCACAACTTCAAGAAGATCAATATGATTCATTAGGACCAATAGGGCTCAATGCAGTATATGCTCAGCAGAACCCCAACCCTTAACAATCAGGTCATCTTATTAGATACTTCAACCAAGCTCACTCTGATCCCTTCTCTTCTTCCTATAACTAAGGCCTGAGGTATGGTAATCTAGTCTCTCGTCCCCTTCAATTCCCTCCTCAAAACCCAAACCAGTTTCAATATGGTCAAGGTGTTGGTAACTTCTACCAACCTTATCCTTTGGTTCCAAATTAACAAAGCAACAATCCTCCTCTAGGATTCCACTATCCTAATAATCCTTCCCAATTCCCAAACCAATACAATCGCTTTTACAAGAACCAAAATCATGGAAATCCAAATTTGGGACATGACTATTCTTCCAAGAAACCTTGGGAATGTGCGTTTAAAGATCTTTCCCCTTTCACCCATTCTTTCCTCAAAAAAATTGAAACCCACATTTGTCAAAATACATCACACCTAAGCTAGAAACAACAATTAAGTTCTTTCTAACACCCATCTCAACCAGTACCCAACCCCGAGGGTAATGTAATCGCAATTGCATTTAGATCGTGAAAGCAAATTTCTATGCCTCAAGAAAAGACCTTCAACCCCCCTTTAAATGTTGACATAGAAAATGAAAATAAAAAGAAACTTGAAAATGAATCTGAAGTCATTACCTCACCACCTTCCCTTCCACTTAGGAAACCAATTCCATTTCACCAAGCCATTTCTAATCCAAAGAATTCCTTTGAACTCGATCCTGAAATGATTGACATATTTAGACGTGTTGAAGTGAAAATTCTCCACTAAGATGTCATTAAACAAATCCCAAAGTATTCAATGTTTCTTAAAGAATTCTGCACCCAAAAGAGGAAACTTAGTACCTTTTAAAATGTTTCCACCCAACTATCTATTCCCCTAAAGTTCAAAGATCCATGGACCTTTACAGTTCCATTCCAAATTTGAAGTTCCAACTTCGATGATATACTCACAGACCTAGGAGACTCAATTAATGTCATCCCGAATCAATATTATCCAACCCTGGTCTTGGTCCCTTACATCTAAAGGGTGTTGTCATTCAATTTTCCAAAAAAATCACTTCTAGTCCTGAGGATATAATTTAGGATGTCCTTATTTATGTGAATGTTCTTATCTTCCATACTGATTTCTATGTCATTGACATGGAAGGTAAGACTAACTCTTCTCGATCTCCCCTAATTCTAGGAAAACCATTCATCATGACTGCTATATCTATGATTGATGTTCATTCAGACATATTATCAATGGAATTTGGTGACCAACTGGTCAAGTTCAATATTTTCCAAGCCATGCGATGCCCATATGAGGATCACTCTCCATTCTCAATCCATGCTTCTAAGTACACTTCTAAGAGTCAATTGAACCCCAATCAATCATTTTCTTCATGTTCAAATAATAAAGGATCTAGTGAGATATGCACCATGATTAAACAAGTCATAAATTGTGATATTGATGTGGTTCTTTAATTCCTAGACTACATCAATCTAGTGGAACATGAAAACTCTCATGAATCCCACATCAACTCTGAACTCTACTGCTCCACCTTTTCTAGTATTAAGGAAAATGAATCTGAAGCAACTGATGTCCCTTCCTCCATTAATGAGTTGTCTAACCCAAAAATGATATATGAGACTAATTTGAAACCTCTTCCCGAACTCCAGAAATATGCTTTCCTTTTCCATGATCACTCTTATCCTTTCATTATCTCTTCTTCACATACTGAAACAGATGAGTCCAAACTTGTTCAAGTCTTAGAGGAAAAAAAATGCCTTAGGTTGTACCCTAGATGACATACCAGGAATCAGCCCTGTTATTTGTATGCATCATTTCTATCTTCAAGAATCATCCAAACCAATTAGTCAACCAAAAAGAAGACTCAATCCACTCATACATGAGGTATTTAGGGAAAAGATTACAAAGCTTCTTCAAACTGTTATTATCTACCCAATTTTTGATAGTGAATGGGTTAGTCCAATTCATGTTGTACCTAAAATGGATGGGATAAATGTTTTCACAAATGAACATGGGGAGGTATTCACAACTCGAGTGAAGAATAATTGGTGTGTGTGCACCGATGATAGGAAATTGAATGTTGAAACAAGTAAAGATCACTACCCTATTTCATTCCATTATCATATGCTAGAATGATTTTCCAAAAAGTCGCACTATTTCTTTCTTCATGGATACACCAACTACTTCCAAATTCCAATCGCACCAAAAGAACAAGGAAAGACTACATTCACATGCCCCATTGGAACATATGCATATAGGGATATGAAGTTTGGCATTTTCAATGGTCCTGAAAAATTCCAGAGGAGTATGATGAGTATCATTTCTGAATTCATTGAACACTTCATGGATATATTCATGGATGACTTTACCATTTATGGTGAGTCACATGAATCATTCTTGCATTATCTCTCTCTAGTCCATCAAAAGTGTCTCAAGTGTAACCTTGTGTTAAATTTTAAAAAATGTCACTTCATGGTTGCAAATGGGATTGTTCTTGGGAACATAGTTTAAAAATGGGTATTGAATTTGATCCTTCCAAAATTTAAGTAATCCAATCACTTCCATAACCCACATCTGTTTGAGACATCTGTTCATTTCTCAATCATGTTGGTTTCTATCGTTGATTCATCCATAACTTCGGTTGGATTTCCTGCCCACTCACTGGGTTTCTCCAAAATGATGTCACATTCCATTTCGATAAGGTTTTCCAGAGAGCCTTTGCTGTACTCAAAACTGATCTTACATATAACCTAATAATCCAACCCCATGATTGGTCTTTGTCCTTTGAGATGATTTGTGATGATTTTGATAGAGCTGTAGGGGATGTTCTTGGTCAAAGAAGAGAAAAATTCCTCATGTCATCTATTATACATCAAAAAAATGGATGAATCTCAATATCACTACACTATGACTGAAAAGGAGCTTTTAGTAGTGTTTTTTCCATAGATAAATTCCAGCCCTATCTCTTAGGTGACAAAATCATCATGTTTACAGACTATTCTGCGATAATTTTCATACTCAAGAAAATTGATTCCAAACTAAGGATAATAAGAGGGATCATAATGCTCCTAGAGTTTGACCTTGAAATCAAAGACAGACCATGAAAATAAACCACTGTGGTAGATCACATGAGAAGAATTTGAAATTATTGTCATTCTAAAATAATTGATCCAGAATTTCCAACTGAGAACCTTTCATCTCTCACTCAAAAAATACAATGGTATGCCCCAATTATAATTTACTTGGTTTCCAGTGTTTTTTTGGAAGGTTTTCAAAATAAAAAAAAATGAAGTTGAAAAGTGATTCAAAATACTATTTTTTGGGAGAAAATAAACTTTGGAAAACTTGGTTAGACATTGTAGTTCAGAGATGTGTTGATGAAAATGAACATTCTTCCATCATATAATTTTGTCACTCAATGCCTGGTGGTGGCCACTTTGGGCCACAAAAGGCTTCCTGAATGGTCCTAGATGCTAGATCCTTTGGGCCTTCACACTTCAAGGACTCACATGTATTCTGTCAATCATTTCCCAGTAGCCAATAGTTTGGAATAATTTCAACGAGAAATTGAATGCCCCAAAAGAATTTAATTTTCTGTGAGATATTTGATGTTTAGGGAATCTATTTCATAGGACCAATCCCTCATTACAATGGATTCTCATACATTTTTCTTATGGTTGATTATGTTTTTAAGTGGGTCGAGGAAAATCCCACTTGAAATGATGATTCACACACCGTTAATGACTTATTAAAGACACACATCTTCCACCGGTTTGGCACACCACATTCCTTGATAAATGACTTAGGAATCCATTTTTGTAACAGAACCGTGGAATCTATTTTGAAAAAGAATGGTGTTGTACATAAAAAATCAAATTAATATCACCCCAAATAAATGTCAGGGATGAACTGTCACAACTCGTCCTTGGGGAACGTGCCGTGACTACCCCAAGACCGCCTTCCATAGGCCAGGGGATGGCGACTAGCACCAAAGGCATAAATCCCGATAACTGGGAAGGAATTTCCTTTATATATGTAAACAAAACACCACAGAGTACAAGCGGATGTAATACACTAAGTACAAAAGAAGTGCTGAAAAGTAAATGGGCCAGAATACAAACCCAACCGAAAGTACAACTACAACTGAACGAAAGCACAACAGGAAAGACAAGAAGCTAGAAGAAAAGAAACAGCTCCTAGGTCATCCACCTCAGATCCTACCTGAAGGGTAGGTACAGATAGCGCAGCTCCTGGATCATCCACCACAGATCCTACCTGAAGGGTAGGTACAGATAGCCTCCACAACACTCTAACTCGTCAACCTCCTCCGAGTATCGTCTCGTCATGAAGTCCACCTTCGGATACTGACTCGTCATGAGGTCCACCTCTGGGTACCGTCCAGTCCTTGAATAATCGACCTCTGTCAGTGCTGCCCGTCGTCTGCAACCAACACAACGAGGTGCGGGCATAGCCCGTGCAGGGGTGAGTATACGATACTCAGTAGGGACCTTGAGACCCTCCAGGTGTAACTAAACCCAACAAGGATAACCATAAAGAAGGATCTCAACAGATAACCCTTACTTAGTTATAAGACCATACTTATACCTAAGTTATCAAGTAACCCATCTCAATAAAGAGGAAGCACAAAGGTTATGAAATCAACAGATAACCACTACCTAAGTATATGCCCATACATATAACTGATTTATCAAGTGACACATCTCAATCATGAGGTAAACAAAAAGGTCATAGACTCAGCTCAAACCAGGATTTTATTCATGATGTCGAAAGCACGGATACTGGAGAAATACTCCTCTGTCGAGTACAGTGGGCCTGCCGCTACAACCAAGTGCACCCCACTAACCTTGGAATGTTGAATTACTCCACCTGTCGAGTACTGTGGGCCTGCCGCTGCAACCAAGTGCATTCCACCTTGGGTCTGCCGCTACAACCAAGCACACCCCCTCAGAGCCTACAAAGGTACTCCTTCTGTTGAGTACCGCGGGTCTGCCACTACAACCAAGCTCACCTCCACCGTGGGTCTGCTTCTAAAACCAAGCTCACCCCACTAGGCTATCTGAATCACTCCGAGACGATCGATCAGTAGTCATCATGTCTTGAACAGCTATTAGGTCTCTGCACTCTGCTAGCTCGTCACCAGGAGGGTCCGCTCCATGAGCTAATAGTCGATACTCCATGTATCACAGAGTCCCACGAAAAATTATCTCAAAGGACCGCCTCATCATAGGGGTCTCAACGCAACAGATGTCGTGTCAATCGGACGCCCGGTCTGTGTGTTATTAGCCTTTTCATCCCAGGGGCCCGATTGGTTTCGTGTGAGATCCAACCTGGCCGTATCTCACGTATACCCCGAATTCTCATAGGGTAAACTATTAGGGACCGTTTCTCAACGTGATCACCAACGCCGCTGATGGTTCGTCAAACGGACGTCCGGTTTGATTGTTATCGGCTTTTCCGTTCTAGGGGCCCGGTTGGATTACGGGTTCCATCCAACCCGACCACTATCCAACTACATCCAAAACTCAGGCGAAGTATGCCAAAAGTTCCGTCTCATCAAGAAGAATCTAAAAAAGTCGACAACACATCTATTGTACGTCCGGAGCTCATGTTATAAGCGTTTCCGCTCCGAGGCCCCGATTGGTTTCGTGTTCGAACCAACCCGGCCGTACCCAATGTTCCTCGAAACCTTGAGTGTAATATATTGAAACGATCGTCTTGATCCAAGGATTTCATGAAAATTAATGGTGCATCGATCAGAGGTCCGTAGCCTAAGATATGAGCATTTGATTGAAACTTTCTGAAAATAGGGGGTTCGGGCCCGGTCCGACCCGGCCCGATACCCCCCGGGTCGGCCCGAACCGGGTCCGGGTCCGGCCCATTAGGGAGCAGCCCGGCCCGACCTGGGCGCGGCGCGGCCCGGCCCAGCCGTGTGCCGGTGAAGCGCGGCGCCCGCGTGGCCAGTGGGTGCGGGGGGGGGGGGGGGGTTACAACCCCCCGCGGTCGACGAAACCGGAGGGGCTTTAAGCCGCGCCGGTCAGCCTCCCAAACGGCGAAGCTGTTCCGGTTTGGCCCACCGCCACGGCTCAGACACGGCGGTTCTTTTCTGGCGGCGCGTCGTCGTGGCATTCTGCGAACCACCGGACGCGCTCCGGTTGTCTGTTTTGCTCGCCGCCTTCGCCAACGGTCCTCCCGGGACCCGACCTTCACTACGGAGGCTTCAAATTGACTTTGTGGCCTCATTTTTTGCCGCCCATCAATCCACGCACAACGATCAAGAAGCAGATTCTTCGAATCGCCTCCGCGGACCTGACTCCGGCCGCGATTTCATTTGGCCTCAACGGCACGGCGCGATGGCTCGTGCTTCTTGGCCTCATTTCTCTTAGTTTCTGCGCGGTGTGACGACAATGCGTCGCTTGCATTTCAATCCATGAATATAACCATCAAAATTAAAAGGGGAGGAGGTTCGGTCATGTTTGTGTGGTCCGACATCCTCCGTTATTTTGATAACAGTTGACCGTTAAAATCGAAGAACATCCAATTAAAATACAAACATAAAGAAAAAACCCCTACAGTTTTCCCCGCAATCAAATATTTCCAACCCGCAAACATATTCTTTCACGAATCAACTTAAAATTTATTTGATCTGTGTTCTTTGTTTTAGAAAGAAATTAACACGGGTTCATTAAAATTCACAAATTAATTCCCTACCTCGATTCACGATGGTTGATCGCTTGACAAAGAAAGAGAAAGCTCCATTGTTCCGTAGACTTTGCCATGGGATGATGGCGTCACTTCTTCAAGCATCGAGAAAAAGTAAGCCGAGGTTGGCACCGGCGTTCTTCGCATTCTTCAACGATGAGGATAGAGTTCTTCGTTGAAGGATGAAACTCTTCAAAAATTAGAACTCTCCCAAAAACTCAACACAACAAGCTAAAACCCAAATAAAATAAGACACCTCTTATTTTATTACTCAAGCCACGCATTTCAAAAACCCAAAATTTAAAACCTAACATACTTAATTAATTGATCTTAAGATGTCAAATTAGTTAGTGTTTAGGTGGCATGAATTAATGTGGGAGGTGAGGAGGGGCAGAGTCACTTAATTAAAAAGGGGTTTAGAGGAGTTAGGGAATTGGAAAAGGTGGGGGATCGTGTGGGCCCCACCTAACCCTTAATCCTCTCATGGGAAGTTAACAACCTATGGGTCCCACTCCAACTTCCACACATAGGATCTAACACTTAGAAAATAGATATTAAGTTGAGACACAACTTTATTTCACTTAAACCGCTTAGTGAAAAATAAAAATAAAATAATTATATTTTTATTCCCCACTTTTTTTTACATCAACACCCGAGCAAACGCACCTTCCGAAAAGGTGTTCCTAAGCAATTACTGGCACTGCGGTTTCACCGGTGCTCTCAGATTTCGATTCCGAGCACCGGTTCAAAAGTTAGGAAAACCCGCTCATATGTTTACTGAACATACCCGAGTTAAACTTCAGAAATTGATTTCGGGCACACTGGGCCTCAGAATCAGGTTCTGTCAGAAGCTGTAGTCTCGTAAAATTCCACATAAATTAAGACAAAATTTCCCTGAAATTTCCGGGTCTTTACATTACTCCTACCTTAGGGATTTACGTCCCCGTAAAGCTATAACACAAACTAAGGAAACAAAAGTGGTATTGAGCACGCAACTGAGCCTCCTGCTCCCATGTGCTCTCCTGGAGGTTCCTGAGCTGCTAGTGGAAGTGCACCTGAGGAATCGACCATCCATTTAGGACCTGCTCCTGTTGATCCTCGTTCTCCACTAGAACCTCTATGAATTTCACCCCCTCATCGACGTCCAACACCCTGCAGTCGATGATGTGTGAAGGGTCATGAACATATCTCCTTAGCTGAGATACGAGGATGACATCATGCACCCGGTGCAACTGAGGTGGAAAGGTCATGTGGTATACCACTTTTCCTACCCTGCTGAGGACCTAAAAAGGTCTATTTAGCCTCGGAGATAACATTCCGCCTCGGCCACATCTCTGTAAACCTCATCGAGGTGAGACCCGTATAAGGACGTGGTATTCATCCTCAAATTCTAGAGGCCTCCTGTCAGCTCTGTGTAGTCTCATATGCTATCATCCATAGGCGATCACTGCCCACTCCTACATCAGGACACACCCATGTCTGGTCCCGATTGTGTCGCAGTGAACTAAGTAACCAACGCACACAGGTTGGGTGCACCGGTCAACCCAGCTCCTGAAAGCTTTGTTGGAAGTGGTGCCACAACTCTAGAGAATGCTGGCACAAAGGTAAGTTTTTCCATCTCTTGAGTGATTGAATGCACCCTCTTATGCCTAATTCCATCCTGTGCTTCCTGGGTTTTCCTTTGCGCTGACCAAGGAAAACCCCATCCCAACATTGTAGATAAACCACAACCTTTTGGCCTAATACAGTCAATCCATGTATGAACTATGGATCCAATCCATACTCAAACCAACATCGTAAGGCCTCGATGCTGCCACCAAGATATTCCAACTGAATCTCTCACCTCTTGGGTCAGATCACACTGTCGGCTTAAGTGTGATTATTGAGTCTCCTTCCAAGGTATCTATAGACGTGAGGGTCAAGTCTACGGCTTACCGGAAACTCTAGGTCTGGGACAAGATTCGTGGAAGGAATGATCTGTATCAAAGTCTACTGTTATGATAGATAGTAATGGACACAGACTGTCCCTTGAATCATTCATAGACCCATTGGGTCACACTCCTTGACTGTATGCACCTACTCTCTTCCCCTGCCCTCCAGCTCCCTGAGCCTGGCGGGGACTACAAAGGCAGGTGATTGTAACATATCAAAAAGTACACAACCCCATGCTGCTCTCCTAGCTCTGCTTCCACGTCTGCAGCTCTGCAGATTTATCTGTCCATAACATTTATTCTTCTTGAATCATTCACACACCTAAGTCTCTGAGACTGGAACCAGTTTCCATCTTTCCCACTGCTAACCTTCAATGAATTCATCCATTCAGCAAAAGAATTCGCAACCACGAAGGTTCTTTCTAGAACCCTAGCATAAGTAGGAATGCATAGAGAAAAGGTGCTGGCTAGGATATCCTTAAACGCACCACACTCAAAGGTCCGAGCTCTATAGAACTGATTGAAACATATTCATCGAGTACCCGGAATGCTTGGTACTCCTCGATGAATACTCACTACCGAAACATCATCCTTCCAAAGCTGTATAAGCTCTAGAAAACTATCATCCACCTCCTCAAGCCAGTCCTTAGCTTCCTGTGTGTCAGGATCGCCTCAGAAATTGAGGGTATCAGATGTTGGAACACGTGTAAGGCAGTAAGCCTATATGTGTCACCTACCGGTACCACCGGTTGTAACTGCTGACCAACAGGTAGTGATGTATATCTGACACACTACCCGAAGGCAGTATCTTAGTCATCGGTCCATGTACCGAAGCCTCATCACTATGTGGACCATCCTCATGGTCATTCGCTAAAAACCACTAGTAGACCAGTCCACCATCCACTCTACTAATGTCTCAGTTAGGCGGAAAACTCTAGCAATCGCCTCCATCCAGTCCTCTACTTCCTGGGAATCTGTCTCGCCTCGTAACCTCGGAGGCCTCTACTACTGGAACTCGTGCAATGCGATCTGCCGGCATGCACCGTTCACTAGTATGGCTGGTGGAATCTACTGCCTAATGGTTGGTGGTGCTACTGGTACACCACTCGAAGTATCCAACATAGAAAGAGGGCCTTGCACCGGAGCCTCATCGCTCGGTGAGCCGTCATCGAGTACTCTCTCAGAAACTCCAACTAACTGTCTGTGTGGAGACATCCTGAACAGATGCGACATGGTCAAATGATTCAAACCTGGTGAGATGACCTGGTTTGAGATGACTTAATGAAATCTTTTTAAACACACACGCAACCAGTGTTTTCGTGCACTAAGTCAGAAATCAGTAGTGAAGGTCCTGGTGTACGGATACGTTGGCCGCCACACCAACACTGGACTCCCTGAACTGAAATCCACACTTAGTACCTTTAACACTTTTGCTTCATAGAAATAAAATATCAGAGTCCTATGTTCTGTGGTAGAACCGACTCCTCTGATACCAATTTGTCACGACTTGTCCTCGGGGCCCGTGCCGTGACTACCCAAAGCCCGCCTTCCATAGGTCAGGGGCTTGTGACTGGCACCAAAGGCGTAAATCCCGATAACTGGGAAGGCACTACCTTTATAAAAGTAAACAAAACACCACAGAGTATAAGCAAAAGTAATAAACTTAGTACAAAAGAAGTGTTGAAAAGTAAATGGGCCAGAATACAAACCCCACTGAAAGTACAACTACAACTGAACGAAAGTACAAAAGGAAAGACAAGCAGCTGGAAGAAAAGAAGAAGCTCCTAGGTCGTCCACCACGGATCCTACCTAAATGGTAGGTACAAATAGCGCATCTCCTGGATCGTCCACCACGAATCCTACCTGAAGGGTAGGTACAGATAGCCTCCACAATGCTCTCGCTCGTCAACCTCCTCCGAGTATTGTCTTGTCGTGAAGTCCACCTCTGGATACTGACTCGTCGTGAGGTCCACCTATGGGTACCGTCCAGTCCTCGAATAGTCGGCCTCTGTCAGCGCTGCCCATCATCTGCAACCAACACAATGAGGTGCGGGCATAGACCGTGCATGGGTGAGTATACGATACTCAGTAGGGACCCAGGGACCCTCAAGGTCTCACTAAACCCAACAAGGATAACCACAAAGAAGGATCTCAACAAATAACCCTTACTTAGGTATAAGCCCATACTTATACCTAAGTTATCAAGTAACCCATCTCAATCAAGAGGAAGCACAAAGGTTATGAACTCAACGGATAACCACTACCTATATATATTCCCATACATATACCTGAGTTATCAAGTGACCCATCATAATCATGAGGTAAACACAAAGGTCATAGACTCAGCTCAAACCAGGATTTTATTCATGATGTCGAAACCACGACTGCTGGAGAACTTCTCCTCTTTAGAGTACAGTGGGCCTGCTGCTACAACCATACACACCCCACTAACCTTGGACTGCTGAAGTACTCCACCTATCGAGTACTGTGGGCCTACCGCTGCAAACAAGCGCATCCCACCATGGGTCTGCCGCTACAACCAAGCGTACCCCCTCATAGCCTATAGAGGTACTCCTTCTGTCGGGTACCGCGGGTCTGCCGCTACAACCCAGCGAACCTCCGCCGCGGGTCTGCTGCTACAACCAAGCGCACTCCATTGGCCTATCCGAATCACTCTGAGATGATCGATCAACAGTCGTCAAGTCTCATCCAGCTACTAGGTCTTTGCACTCTACTTGCTCATCACTAGGATGGTCCGCTCCATGAGCTACTAGTTGATACTCCAAGTATCACAAAGTCCCATGAAGAAGTATCTCAAAGGACCACCTCATTATATGGGTCTCAACGCAATAGACATTGCATCAATCAGATGCCCGGTCTGTGAGTTATTAGCCTTTTCGTCCCAGGGGCCCAGTTGGTTTCGTGTGCAAACCAACCCGGCCGTATCTCAACTATACACCAAACTATCATTGGGTAAACTCATAGAGACCATTTCTCAACGTGATCACCAACGCCGCTGACGGTTCGTCAAACGGACATCCGGTCTGAATGTTATCGGCTTTTCCATTCGAGGGGCTGGTTGGATTACAGCTTCAATCCAACCAGGCTACTATCCAACTATGTCCAAAACTCTGGCAAAGTATGCCAAAAGTTCCGTCTCATCAAGAGGAATCCTACAAATTCAATGTCACATCTATCGGACATCCGGAGCTCATGTTATAAGCGTTTCCGCTCCGAGGGCCCGGTTGGTTTCGTGTTCGAACCAACCCGGCCATACACAATGTTCTCCGAAACCTTGAGTGTAATATACCTAAACGACCGTCTCGATCCAAAGATCACATCGCAACAGACGGTGCATCGATCAGAAGTCAGTAGCCCAAGATATGAGCGTTTGAACGAAACTGTCCGAAAATAGGAGATTCGGGACCGGTCCGACCCGGCCCGATACCCCCCCGGGTCGGCCCGAACCTGGTCAACCTGAACCCTGTCCGGGTCCGGCCCATTAGGGTACGACGCGGCGCGGCCCGGCCAGGCGCTGGTGCGGCGTGGCGCCCGCGTGGCCAACAGTTGTGGGGGGGGGGGGGGGTTACAACCTCCCACGGTCGACGAAACCGGCGCGGCTTAAAGTCGTGCCGCTAAGCCTCCAGAACGGCTAAGCCGTTCCAGTTTGCCCTGCCGTTGCGGCTTAGCCGGGGCGGTTCCATTCCGGCGGCGCACCGCCGTCGCATTCTGCAGACCACCGGACATGCTCCGGTGGTCCGTTTTGCTCGCCGGCTTCACCAACGGTCCTCCCGGGATCCAACCTTCACTGCGGAGGCTTCAAATTGACATTGAGGCCTCGTTTTTCATTTCCCGTCAATCCGCACACAACGATCAACCAGCGGAGTCTTGGAATCGCCTTCGCGTCCCCGACTCCAGCCGCGGTTTCGTTCGGCCTCAACGGCGCGGCGCGATGGTGCCGCACTTCTTCGCCGCATTTCTCATTGTTTCGGTGCGGTGCGATGGCACCGCATCACTTCCATTTCAAGCCACGAAGATATCCATAAAAATTAAAAGGGGGGGAGGTTCGGCCGTGTTTGTGCGGTCTGACCACATCTGTTATTTTGATAACAGTTGGTCGTTAAAATCGAATAACTTCAAATTAAAATCCGAACATAACGAAAAAACCCCTACAGTTTTCCATGCAATCAAGAATTTCTAACCCGCAAACATATTCTTTCGCGAATTAACTTAATATTTAGTTGATCTGCGTTCTTTGTTTTAGAAGGAAATAAACATGGGTTCATTAACATTCACAAATTAATTCACTACCTCGATTCAAGATGGTTTATCGCTTGATGAAGAAAGGGAAAGCTCCGTTGTTCCATAGACGTTGTCGTGGGATGATGGTGTCGCTTTGTCAAGCGCCGAGAAAAAGGAAGCCGAGGTTGGCACAGGCATTCTTCGCGTTCTTCACATTCTTCAATGACGAGGATGGAGTTCTTCGTGGAAGGATTAAACACTTCAAAAACTAGAACTATCCCAGAAACTCAACACAACAAGCTAAAACCCAAATAAAATAAGTCGCCTTTTATTTTATTACTCAAGCCATTCATTTCAAAAATCCAAAATCCAAAACCTAACATACTTAATTAATTGATCTTAAGTTGTAAAATTAATTAGTTTTTAGGTGGCATGAATTAATGTGGGAGGTGAGGAGGGGAGGAGTCACTTAATTAAAAAGGGGTTTAGAGGAGATAGGTAATTTGAAAAGGTGGGGGCTCGTGTGGGCCCCACCTCACCCTTAATCCTCTCATGGGAAGTTAAAAACCGGTGGGTACCACTCCAACTCCCACACCTTGGATCTAACACTTATAAAAGATAAATTAAGTTGAGACACAACTTTATTTCACTTAAACCGCTTAGTGAAAAATAAAAATAAAACAATTATATTTTTATTCCCCACTTTTTTTTACATCAACACCCGGGTAAACGCACCTTCAGAAAAGGTGTTCCTAAGCAATTACCGGCGCTTCAGTTTCATCGGTGCCCTCAGATTTCGATTCCGAGCACATGTTCAAATGTTAGGAAATCCCGCTCGTACGTTTATTGAACGTACCGGAGCTAATCATAAGAAATTGATTTTGGGCACACCGGGCCTCAGAATCAGGTTTCGTCAGAAGCCACAGCCTCGTAAAATTCCAAAGAAATTAAGAAAAAAATTTCCTTGAAATTTTGAGGTCTTTACATGAACATTCAATTAGATAAGTGAAAAGAGTGATTGAAAGAATTGTAAAACCCAATAGAAAATACTGTCATAAAATACTTGGTGACGCACTTTGGGCTTATCGAACTGCCTATAAAACACCAATTGTGATGTGTCCTTTTAGGCTAGTTTTTGGTAATGCATGTCATTTACCAGTTTAAATACAATATAAGTCTTTATGGGCTGTGAAAACCTATAATTTTGATTGGGAAAAATTTAGTGATGAAATATTGTTGCAATTGGATGAACTGGAGGAGCATGAACTTGAATCCTATGAGAATTCCAATCTGTATAAAGAAAATGCTAAGGTACTCCGTGAAAAACACATCCTAAGAAAGGTATTCCAAGAATCCGAAAAGGTATTTCTTTTCAACTCTCAATTTTTGCTTCACCCAGGTATGCTTAATTCTCTTTGGGAATGTCCTTTTATTGTTTCTCATGTTTACCCATTTGGTCCAGTGCAAGTCCAAGACCCCTCTTCCAAAAGGACATTCATGGTTAATTGACATTGATTAAAGAATCTCCATGAGAGGACACACAATCCTGGAACAACATCAACTTTCATCGGATCCACAAAATCTATATTAGACCCTCCAATAGATGGAGATGACAACCCAGTAAATCCAAACCAGGTGGCCCATATTTCTCTTTAACTCCTCTTATCTCTATTTCTTCTTCTTCTTTATCCCTCATTTTCATTTTTTATTTTTACTAATTTCCTCATCCAATTTTTATTTAATATTTCTCTTTTGTGTTGGTGTGAAATTTAAAAACACAAAAAACCTAAAAAATTAATAAAATGAACTAACAAGGGTCATACTTACTCACCATCCAATTTTCAAATTTTGTCCAACAATTTTTGGGATTCAAAAGGTATGGTATCATCTCAATTTTTTTGGTTTCTTCATAAATTTGGATAATGAATATTGTGTAAAAACCAACAAATTTTGAATGCCCAATTTTTGATATGTAAAATGATTGTCCCAAACAGTGAGGAAAAAATTAGCTTTCATGCCATGGCCACCTATGGCTATCTTTTCAAATTGATTGTTTTTTACCCCCATTAGTGTATCAGGAGTTTGTGGACCTTCAGGCTCAATTTCTAAATTTGGTATGAATTAATATGAATGAGGAATTTTCCAAACCACATGAGAATTATAATAGCCAAATTTCCTCCCATTAAACATACATTAATCCTCTTTTTGAAATCCCCTTCAAGACTATTAAAATATTTTCTTTGATTTCCACATTACAAGCCCAATACCTTATCCC
The DNA here is from genome assembly GCA_963277665.1 of Viscum album. Lineage (NCBI taxonomy): Eukaryota > Viridiplantae > Streptophyta > Magnoliopsida > Santalales > Viscaceae > Viscum > Viscum album. The sequence continues at coordinate 1,792,698,624 of OY728120.1, read as the reverse complement.
ATCCATTATCAACATGTAATTTCATTACATAATTTTTTTAAATTTATGTGTGGGGTGAATGGAATTCAGTTTTTGGGTGCCCTTTTATTGATTTTCAACAAGTTATCATCTTCTTGAGGGAAATAATCCATTTTAGTTTGGGGGATAGGTTTTCCTTTAGTGGGGTTTGGAAATGTATATATTCTTATGAAATATTGTTCAAATTTTAAAGGCAAGTGTTCAAAATAATAATTAAAAAATGAAAAAAACCACAAAAAATCAGTTGTGTGTTCGGTAGGTCAAAATAACTATTTTTCACCATTTTATCTTTTTATAACTATTATTATTAGTATCATGATGAGATTAACCATGGGTTGGGAATTGAGTGTAAGATCTATTTCAAGTTCAACTTTTTAAAACAAGAGAAAAATAATAATAAAAGAACACTATTATTATATTCCTATATCATTGAGAGAAGTTTTGTGTTTTTTAAATATTCCATCTTCTCATTAAATTCATATTTCCTTCCACTTTTGTGTCTTTTTTCAATTTTTATTCCCTTTTAAAATGTTTTCCCGTTTCCTTTCTTGTCTCATTTCTAAAAAAAAATTCACTCCTTTTTCCACGTTGGTGTTTTACCCCTCTTTTCTATATCATGGACATTATATTCCTACTTTCACATAGCCAAAGAAAAACCTCTTCAAAAGACCTCTTGATTCGTGTACACCTTGGATAGGGAGTGGAAGCTTAGATCTCATTCAAACTCTCATATTTTCACTTTTGGTTATTGAATGAGTGATGCTCAATAAATTAATTTTATCATCTTGAGAGAAGTTAGTTTTTTTGTGCCACCATTTTCCATTTCTAAACTTGAGCATGAAAAAAATAAAGTGTTTTTGGTACATTTTTTTGGTAACAACTTGTGTTTGTATTCAATATTGATGAGTGATATTGTCTAAACCTCCCTGATTGGTGAATTATTTTTAATATTTGATGGTGATTGAAAATGGCTTTTCTCATGTTTTTATATTGGTTGCACATGAGGACATGCACTAGAATAAGTCTGGGTGATTTGATTTTATTAATAGTTTCATGACTTATTATATACTCCTTTAATAATTTTATATGAAATGTTCATAATTTCTATGAAATATTAATATTTTAATTCTAATTATAATTTTTGAGCATTTTTTAGAAGTAGTCCAAATGATTCAGTTTACAATTTTATTTATAACACTCAACCTACTAATCCAAATTGTGTGGTTATTGTTTTTTATAATTTCATATTATATTTTCCATATATCATTAGATGAAATCATTGGCCCATTCATCTATTTTAATGGTCATATGGATCACAAAAAAAGACTAACATAATTAGTGAAGAAACGGGACCACCCATGGATATTTACTTTATGTGCTCCATCATGAAGTAAAAATTCTTTTATTCTCATCCAATGTTATGGGGACAATGTAAGGAGTCTTGGAAAAAAATTTCAATCCCAAATCTGAAGACAATGGGCCCAAATGATTCATTTGAACTCAGACCAGCATTCCAGCTAGGAAATAAAATCAGTATGGTATTCATGACATATATCATGATGTCTTCATCCAATCAAGCGGAGAAATTCCAGCGTGAATGAAAAGATATAGGTGTCTAACATTGTATAATAATGTGTTCAGATTTGAAGTCATAACCCTATTGATAAACCTATTCACATTTAGGCCTTCCAAAAAGTATGGATTGAAATGGACAGTTTAACTTTGTGTAATCAAACTGCCATAATGGTGGCTTCATAAGTCCAAATACCTCCAAATTGTGAGAGTAGTCGTCCAAAATTATTATCTACAACTATGAAGAAGGAGATATCTCAATATTCGGCTATCTGGATGTCCAAATCATCAACCCAAGTGGAGGGAAAGATTGGGAATGAAAACAGTCCACTTCTTTGGGATATAAATATATTTCCCACCTCTCCTTCAAAGGGGTGGGAATTTTAGACAAGAAGAGAATATATTGGAATGAAAAATACTTGCCAAAGGCTTGGTAGGACCTTCCATACTCATGTTATTACTTGAGATATCTTTCCTCATCTCACTGTTTTCATTTACTTTTGTATTCTTCTTTGTTGTAATCTTATAAGTCATTATTTTTTAATTCTGTTTCAATGTATGTTTTTTTTCAATGACTGTTGTTCTCATCCACCTTATGTAGTTTAATATTAATTATCTTAAAATAGTTTAAATAAAGTTGAATCCCCCCTTCATTTTCTTCCTCATTCAATCGAAATTCTTTTTTTAATTATAATAATTATTTGTGTGTGTTTTTGGAGCACCAATATTTTCTTATCCCGTTATTTTTATTATATTATTAATTTATCATCATAATAATTATAAACCAAATTTATAATAATATTAATGGTTGAGTAAATACAGCTTTGTGGTGAGTCGAAATTTAGGATGTTAAGTGATTAATATTATTTGCTCGATGAGTAGTTTTTAATATTACATTGTGTATGTTGGACTTAACATGCCATGGATTAATGACATATTTTGTTTAACATGTGGATTCCATGGATTATTGGAACCATAAATACACTACCATCAAAAAGCTCTGATTCATATTAGAACCCTAAGATAATTTAAGGCTTGGATTAAAGCCTTGAGGCTTAGGAATTCCATGCAATGTTTGATTTTGTAGTGGGTGTTAATTTAAATGCATTATAACGCAAAGCTCAAGGATATCACAAGATTAACTCCATAATAATGAAATCACCCCAATATTTATCAATTTTTTTTAAAAAAACATCATCCATAAATTATTTCATGAGATCTAAAAACAAACCCCCCAATTAAAAAAACAATCAACTAAAAACTATTTACTATTAAGGAAAGCATCATCACTGAGGATTTGGCCCAAGTGCTACTACACACATTAGAAGAACATCAGAACATTGACCAATCGATAGGCACCAATCGGCCATGCTTTCATGTGTTAGGATTCAGTGGAATGAAATATGTCAGAGGTAATTTTAATAGATGAATAATATAATAACATCATATCTATTTTACATTTTTTCATAACTGAATTTGGGTTATGATATTTATTTCGATTACTCATGAATTAGTTTGGGATATTTCATGATATTAAGAATGAACGTTTTGGAATATTCCTCTCAAAAACTACACCCTCAAAAGAATAAAGAACTTTCCCATGATCATCAGTTTCTAAATTTTATGCATTTTCTCAAAGAGTAGCATTGTTATATACATTTGGGAGATTATATGGTATTCATCGATCGAATAATCCTGAAATATATTTTTAGTTAAATATATATAAATATGTGACTAAGATGATGGGTTGATATCCTCAGTATTTTCATTTTCATGTTAATTATAAATTTGGAAAAGGTAATTTGATCAATAATATGTTGATTATCAAATTATGGATTCACAACATGAAGGATTTAGTAGAGGAATGGACTATGATGTGTTTGTTTTCAGTGATATGCTTAGGAGTTAAAGAGGTAAGCCAGTAGATGGTATTATCCTCTGGTAAAGATGATACATAATTTGATGAGTGGGTTTTCAATAATGAAGTGTTTGATACATATTAAATATGATTTCGTTAAATCTTAAATGGTGGGGAGACCTTGGTTGATTGTTATAAGTTTCCTATATTCACTTCGAGTTTCTAACAATTGATGTTTGATTCTATATTTAGGAGGTAGGAGTTAGGTATAGTGGAAACTGGTCTTTTTGGTCTATACACTATTTGAATATGAAAATGTATCATGATATAAGACTTCAGTATTGGTGTTTGGGGGATAAAATGGTCAAATATAGGTGTTTTGTAATAGTTCCTTCCTTGATACATAATTGAGGTAGAGGAAAAAATAGATACTATAAAGTTTCAACCTTTTCCCATTATAGTTTGGGTGTGGGAAGATATCTCTGTGAACATCAGGGTATGTTATTCATGGACCCCAAGTGGAAAGGAAATGATTTGGGTGATCATTTATCAATATAAAAACATTGATGATTTACCTTCTATTATGGAGATAGTAGATGTTGAGAAACATAGATTATTTTATGTTTGATTGTTATAAATAATATTGGGGATACCTCTACACTCATTTATAATAAGGACCCATGATTTAAATCTAATTTTTGAAAAATATTATACGACAAGGTGGGTTCCTAATTGAAATTAAAAATGTTATTTCAATTATGGAATGATGAAAAAATAGAGTGATAAATTAATAATCTTGAGGATATGACCCATGCATGCATGGTAGATTTTGGGTGTTCATGGGAAAAGAATATATCTCTATTTTATTTTTCCTATACTAATTTCCAACATTCATCAATCAAGACAAACCCCTTAGAACCATTATATGGGAGGGAATATAGATTCCCCTTGTTCTGGGTAGTGTTGGTAGAATGGTATGTGGTTAGAATTTCCATTATGCATGAGATGATGGAAAACAAGATTATGATCTATAAGAAGTTAGTGTGATCATAGAATAATCAGAAATTCTTTGAGGTCCATCACCATCCCCCATAATAGTTTTCTGTTGCTGATAAGGTTCTTATTAGAGTTTCACTATTTTTTTTACACAATTTTTTGGGTAATTAGGTGACATTGGTACTATTATTTTATGGCCACATTGATATCATTGAATGACTTTTTTAGTGGTTAATCAATTATAATTATCATTTTCTTGACAATGATTTACAATCAGTTTAATGAATCATAAATGAGAAGGTGTTGGATTGTCCTACCCAATGTGATTTAATGGGATTGTGTTGATCTACCTCTTGACACTGATGTGGTTCAATAACCATTTCATATTTTGGATGACCTAGATAAGATAGAAAATGGTAAAATATGTCCCCTTTTCTTTCTACTATAGTATCGCAAATAGCTTATTTATGAGATGTGGGAGTCGGAATTGTTGATGAGGTAGCAGTGGCCTTATACAATTACAATATCAGAATATAAAGTACTTTCATGGGACAAATTGATTTTATTATGGGTATATTTTTGATTCCTTCTTGGTTATATGTATGCAATAGTTTGTAAATGGTTTATATTTTGGGATTATCTATAGGATTTTAAGACTTAAGGGTATAAAAAATCTATTTGGGGGGGGAAGGAATGGAAAACTGTTTATGTTCATGGCCAGTAATAATCATGTGGTATAGAACTATGAGAATCCAATGTTCATTTGTATAGTTTGATACAGTTTTATCAAACCATGTGAGTCACCTTGTATAATACGTGAGTGTCAATGTGATTTTCCTGAGGTTTCACATGTCCTCATCATGGTTTTCCAAAACTGTGATGCTCATCCAAAGAAACGGTGTTCCCTTTTTCAAAGGGAATGAATTCATTCATGGATTGTTTATGGTTTGTCAAAATTTGTGACCTAACTATAATAGTTGACCCAAACCATTTACTAATATGAAATTACTACTCTTATATCGAAGGTTTTGTATGTTGAATCAGCTCCTAATCCTCATAATTTTTGAACTAAACCTTCCCAAGTTCTCTAGAGGATTCTCCCATTTTATTATTTACATTTTCACTTCAACATTACTTAATTTCTTCATGGTATGTTCCATTTTCAATCATGTTTTCTCTACTCTCCTTTGATCCTTTATTGATCTCTTTCCATGACATCTTTCCAAAGCATCGTTTTCATATGGTTTCATGATCAATTTGGTTTGAAATAGATTTTATGACTTTTATTATAGATCAATGCTTTTGGGGACCCAAACTCCTTATTTCGAATAACTAATTCCAATTTAATATGTTTTACATCATTCTTGGAGAAGGTGTATCAATATCACTATTCTAAATAATGAATTCCATGAAATTATTATAAATTTTTTTGGCATCCTTTATGAAATTAATGTATATGACATCAATTTTATTTTTACATACATTAGTTATATTATATGGGGTTTTCACATAAATTATATTTTTTCACAATATATTTTCAATAAAATTCCTTAATGTTATGTTTGACTCTAATTTTTTTCAAGCATGTGAATGGTGATTCATAAATCAAAAAATTATTTATAAATTGTGATCGTGGTTTTCAAATGTTTTTAGAAAACATATCCCATTGAAATAATGGGTGAATTAAGTAATGTACATGTTACCATAGATTGTTTTCTACCACTATGGGTTATTTTTTGATTTCAATAGAATATAATATTACTATATCTATTTTATTTACATTATGTTCAGATTATTGGTCGTTTATAATGGTCATATTTTAATCCACATTGAAAAATTCATAAGAATGGACTTTTTAATTTATTTATAGACGTAAATATGATGGTTCATTCAAGTTTTACTGCTCAATTTTTAATTTTATGGTGTATCCAGTATATTTTTTCATCTGATTTCATGTAATCTTATATAATCTTTTTATGTTAATGTATTATGAAAATATTAAATGTTTTTATGTAAACCAAATGGTGTATTAAAAAAATGTTTACTTTTATGATTAATTTATAAATAATATTTCTATAAGATACAAATCTTTTTCAGGGTATTAAACATTGTAATTATTACTTGTTTAAAACCTACAAGTATTTGTGATCGAAAAATAATTTTTTCATTTTCAAATTTGTAGATGTGGTTTAGTAAGACTTGTGTAAGGAAATAGTTATCGTGTAGTTATCCAGCTTCTCTTGGGTGGTATATCCTTCTTATTTAAATGTATTATTGGTGAAGGATTGTTACACAGGGACTCATTCCTATATTATATATTTTTTAATTTATATTTTATCGTTTTTCAGGAAATTGTATGTCTCATGGATATTATTCTTTATTTTTCATTATAATCTATTATTTTTTCCAAGTTGATTTATTAGTGATACTTTTTTAGTAATTTTGTTTGATATTTTCTATATGGATATAAATCATGGATGACATGTTAGGTTATCTTGAGATTCGTTATTTCAAGTAACATCATTGTATGTTATTATAGGGTAAAATATATTATATTATCACTAGAACGTTTCATAAAGGAAATACCCATTTCAATTTGAAACAACTTATTTTATATCTAAAAATTCCCAAAATATTATGGAAAGTATTTTCATTAAAAATTATCATATAAACATGTAATGGATGTTTCAAATAATTTAGTCATATTTTTGGTCTAAAATATCATTTACGTCATGATTTTTAAAACAAATATACCTTTCAAATTCTCTATAAATTGTCAAAAGTACATCATTTCAACAAATGATAGGAAGATAATTTCTGAGCCTTTTTTCTAAAAATTCCGAAATAGGTAAAAATGAAATTATAAAATTATATTAAAATATAATAAGACATGAATACATGTTTTAGAAGACATGAACATTCTAAGAAAATCTATTTCAACCATATAATGAAATAATGATTGTTTTCCTGAAAAATATTCTTTCTATTTATTGAGAACTCAATGAGAGGAAAATTTATTGAAAACATTTAATATCAATATATATTCTAAGAATAATAAAATTCAAGAGTTTCTTGACATTTATATTAAAATATTTCATCATCTAAAACATGATTATAAACCGTTCTCATAAATAGTGTGATTGTAAAATAAAACCCTTAAAGTGAGTTTGATATTTTTGAAATCACATTAACCTCTAGTATAATAAATTCAAATTTATTTTAGTTATAAACTATAGTAATTTAAAAAATTATAATAACTTTTATAATCATATTAAAAAATTATTACAACCATTTCATTAAAATAGTTTATTAAAACCATCCTTTCCAGTTGTTAACTATTTCATTTTCCATGATAATTTTGGTTTGGTAGTTTTAATCCTTTAACATTGATCATGGTTATATCATTTCAATATTTTTAGTAATGATGTAAATATGGTATATATTCAATATTTGTTTATTATATTCATCCATATTGTGCAAGAAAAACAAAATGTAATACCCCATTTATGGAGATAGTAAGTTATACATAAGTAGGAATGTTGTTTTCACATTTCAATGAATGAAAATAAAGAAAGGTAAATAAAAATTAACTATTATAGAATCAATATTATATTGTATATATCATATATATATATATATTCATTATTTATAGCTTTATTACAATCCATATATATCGATAATTAAAAAAATAAATGCATCTATTCTTGCAGACTGTATTCCACACATACACAAGAGGGAAAACATCATTTTGCAATGGAATGAATGGAACTGAGGTAGAAATGTTATTGTTCTTGAAGAGGAATATTTAATTAATAAATTACATATATAAGATTTTATCCAATAATAATAACAATCCATTAGTAATGTTGTTCAAAAATGAAATATATCACTATGTGGATGCTTTAGTTAACTTGCACCCATGACCGATACATTCACATCCAATATGAAAGAATAGAGGGTGGATATTTTTTTGTAATCATAAACAAATATATTATATTTATGACAATAAATTTAGTATTTTATGGTTAATAAAAAATATTTATGTGAGTTATAAGTGAAAATAAATAGAATGAAGTTATCTGTGATGATTACCTCTTCTTTGGTAACCCTCTATTATATACATTATTAGGCACCAGTTTAAGGGTATGTTAAGAATACCATAACCTATAATTCATATTTAGGTTATTTGAAAAGATAATTGGGTATTTTTTGGATGATATATATTGTTAAATGTATTTTTAAGGATGTGATAGGAGTAGTGTCCATATATGAGTGGGGGAGAGGAACACATGGAATATATTAAAAGAACGAAATACAATAAATCTATTATCTGAAGAAGTGAATCAAATCCTCTAGATATTATAATATGATATACTATGAGGTATAAAAATTTATATACAACACTATTTTTACTTGTTTAATGGTAAATTTAAAACTAATTTCATGTTTAACTCCCCACCAACCCCGATAAACTGGGTTTTACCAAAACGATAGAGACAAATTTTTAATCAATTTTTCTCGTTATTATGAGTTAAAAATTAAAGTGGAATTATTAAAAATTATTAAAATTCCAATTAAAATATGAAATCCATTTTATCCTATCCAATTTATATAACGGATAAATTTTATTAGAAATTAAACTCACACAATATGACAAAAATGGGCATTTGAAGAAAACATTTTCTTAAGCATAAAAAGATTGTATATAAAAAATTAACATAAAAATGATTCAAATGAAATAAATTTGACAATTAATAATATAATTTTCATAATTTTACATTTTAATGGCAATTTCAAATAAAATAAAATTCTTTAAATTCTTTAAATGAATAAATTATTTCAATAGATATCAGTACTTTTCAATATTAATCAAAAAATTATTCCTTTCTGAAAATTATAAAAAAAATATATGATTATATTAACATGTTAATTTGCAAAATGAAGTACATTTTATGAAATATTATTTTTGATTTTATAATCGAAAAATTATATTTTCTTCTAACAAAAACCAATAAAACCCATTTTGAGTACATATAATTTTTTGGATGTATATAAAGACATCAATAAAAATTGAGTACTAAATTATCAATACATTTTCTTTATCTATATCATATATATATATTTTTAAAAAAATTATTAATATTTGGGATCACCTTTTTATTGAGTAGATGTTAATAGAATACTATATTATTGTTAATTTTGACTCGATGTTTTATATATCACATGAAATCATTGAAATAAAATTTATTTAAGACGAATTATATCCCAGAATATCATGGTGTTACATTTTACACCTAATTTAATTTTTGTAGTGCATATAGATAAAATTTTAGATATTATCATGAATTATCTTTTAATACTTATATTTTATTTTAAATTTCCTTTCCAACCATTTAAGGGGTTTTGAATAAAATGTTATCCATGTCGCAAGGGTTATTTTTATAATATATTAATCCCTTGAGGTATGAATTTTTTATGAACCATGGATACCATTAAATTTTATATTCATTACCAATGTATATTTATTTTTCATATTTATTTAAATAGGGTAAAAATAATATAAAAATTAGTTTTCATCGAATTGTTTATGAATCTATTATTACACTAGTTGAATGTCTTTTTGGTAACACTAATTTCTATCATTTTTTATGATCATTACCTGAATCAAATTTCCTATAATTTGGTAAATTTGTACAGTTATATTTTTATGGGGTAATGTCTAATTATTTTCTAAATATATTCAGTCTTACCTCATGAAATCATGGACATGTATTTGTCACTTATATAGATATCATACTCATAAGGGTTTTTAGAAACACAAATATTTTCTTTGATTTGTAATGATTTATCTGGGGTATTTTTCTTCCTTGATTAGGTTTTTTCAGAAAAATATTTTATAATAATTTATTAAATTATAAACTTTTATAAAATTAATATTTAATAAAAATATTATTATTGTACTTTTTAAGGTCTGTTTTTTAAATGAACCTGTAGTAATATATTTTAAATGTTTTTCCATATAAATCATTATTTTCAATATTCCACAAGAAAAATTGTTTTTTGAAACTATTATATTAATTTTATGGATCAATTTTTGGATATTAACTTTCAAGGTAAATTTATTCAATTGTTTTAATTTTTGTATTTTAAAAATTACTTTTATAGTGACGCATATCAATGTCTATTTAGATAATGATAAATAAAATTATAATCATTCTTGTATATTTTATCATATATTTTCATAATAATATTAAAAAATATTAATACTAATTTGGATTATGTTTAATGATTTATTGTCTAATATATCTTAATCATATGTGTGATTGAACATGTGGAATCAAACATCTTGATTCTTGATCACTACTTTTGGGATACCATTTAAATCTTTATTTTAGAAGTATGTTCTTCATCTATGTGAAGATCCTTAAATGGTTCCTTTGTTTACTTTTGGTTATAATGATATTAATGATCAATAATAATTATCTTGTTGTATTTTGATCATGTTATTCATTAATTGACTTGTTCATATACTAACCACTCTTTACGGTCTGATATTCATATTTTACATAATTGAGATTGGATGATGTTCACCTAGAAATAATCACATTAGAAAGATTTTTTATTGTAATGGAATTATTTATTCTTTTAATCCAATACTTATGATTATTGTATTTTTAATTTTGTATTATTTCCATCCACCAACATACCCTGGATGGTTTATGATCATGTTATAATTGTTTTAGTAAGGAAAATTATTATTGTTGTGTATATTTTTGTTTGAAAAAAAATTGTTGTTAGATATGATGATTATGAAAGGTTTTTTCATTTTCTCATATAATTATTACGTTTGGTATAAACAAGTGATGAATGGTCGCAACATTATATATCCTCTCAATGCACTGATTGGTGTCATGACACAAACATGTTTAGTATATTTGTACATTCCATCACAAAACAAGTTTTTTCAAGGTAGTAACACATTGATGTATATGGTCATCGTGTCTTGGGATATGGTATAGAATTAACATTGAAACACATATTTTATTACACCCTTATTTATGATTTATTTTATAAAGTTTCACACTGTACTCTCAATGAAGATTACGAGGCCCTATATCTTTGATAAATTTGATATATAGCGCAATAACAACAAACATGGGTACACCAATATTATTTGAAAACTCTAAAAAATTACCTAAAAGGTCTAATACATTTCTAAAACTAAATGGGAAAACCTAAGGATATAATCAATAAATAGGGGAGCTATAAATACCTGTAATAGAATAATGAAGTCATATCATAATGTGATTGTGTACATGGGGGTCAACATGTATGTCATGCTTACATAATAGTTGTGAGAATAATAAATTTAATCATCAAATTATGATATATTAAGATAATATAATGGAAAAATTAGAATATGGATACAATATTAATCATGAATTCATAATCATATATCATTTCTAGCCACTATGAAATTATAACATTGCATACATAGGATAACCTCCCATGCACTATACATGATATCACAAGAGATAAAAACAGTACACATTACATTTGTGGATATATAATTTCTTGACCACCATTCACTTTCATATCATATAGGTACATAATTTTTCCATATATATCATACAAATTAAAGAAATTATTTCACTGTTTTCAATCCCTTGATAAAGTATTCTCATTTACAAACATTGATTGCCCCAATTAATTAATGATATGAAGATCATGTTGAATACCCTTGAGTATAAAAGGGTTTGGGTATTATTAACATAAATATTTAGCATGGATAAATTATGGATAATATTATATGCATAAAGGGTGTACATAAATATTTATGAATGCTTTTAATCAGAGTAAATGGGTGTCTCTCATTTCAAATAAATAATATGAATATTATGGTAATGTGTTGAAATTAATCTCACTATAAAAATAGGAGTATGAAAGTCATAATATCAAGAAGGTTAGGGTATAATGATAAAAAGGACAAGATTCCATACCTTTATGGATAAATTATAAAGTCATGGTAGTATCTTATTAAGAAAATGGAATAACCTTAAGAGGGATTTAGATATGGAAAGTTAGAGTTACATAATTATCAAGGGATTTTGATTGATGTGTAATTTGAGGTTGGGTGGGTTATTATTGCAAAAGATAAGGTAATTCTTTATTAATTTCTAAATACAGTTTTTTTCCTATTATGAATTAAATATTCCAAACCAAAACAAATTCCACGGTTCTCCCTTTTTTATCTATATACTGGCATTTTTGTTCAATAATTTATTTTTAAATTAATATAAATCATTAATATAATACACTTGGTGATCTGGAAAGGAGTCATGTTAACAAAGATATAATTCTAAAACATTAATATATAATAATGGGGTTTGGGTATTCCTAAAGGGTGAATAAAATCAGTCAAATAATAGAAAATAAAATTATTTTTATGGAGAAAAAAAATTTCATCGAAAATAATTATAGTATTTATGACTTCACTTTTTGGGTTTCATGATTTCATAATATATACAATAATTTTATAAATTATTTAAATTGTTTTTTATAAAATTATCTTTCAAAAGAAATTATGAAAAATTATGCATTGGATTATTTTGACCATCTGAATTCAAAAATAATATTTATTATTAAAAATAATTCTATAAATAATAAAATTTAAACCTTTTAATACAAAATTTAATTTTATTGTAAAATATGGGTTTTTACAACAATATAGTTTTCTTTCACTATTAAAAAATACATTTAAATTTAAAAATTATATTATAATTTGTATTTACATAAGTATTAGTGAAAAAGAATACATCATTAAAATAAAAAATATTTCAAAAAATTATACAATTTTTTTAAAAAAGTGTGTTTATTGAAACTATAAAATTCCCAAAAATACCATTTGAGTTTCATTATATCAAAATATAATTTTTAAAAACATATTATTTATTCATTTATGAAATAAAAATAAAATGGATAATTATCATAATTAACTTTTAATTAATAAAAATATTCATATTCATAGTCTCATGGTCAAGATACCAAATCCCTAATTACACTAGTTTATATATTATGGTTAATGTGTGTGATGTGGAAACCTTTTAGGGGTTGTAAAGAAAATATTGATGGGGTTGAGATCTTCATAATCATGAACTTCTCTCTAAAATGGTTTCACACATGATGTAATTGTTACATCCCATCCTTGAATTGATTACTGAAAAATCCAAATAATTGAATTCCCATTGGAATCTCAAATAATTAGGATATTGATTCTCACTAAAATTTACCCAAGAGATGAAGTTATAAGGGTCCTTGTATTCTTGATTGGGTTGTCGAATCCACTGAGACCTAAGAAGATCCCTAAGACACACAACCTATGAGGTGGATTTTTGGCTATGAAGTGGCCAACATGGTTTTGATTTTGGATGGTTTTAAAGAACACTAATAAACCTAAGTGAATTAAATTAAATTAAAATGGGTTGATCTTAATATTATTCTAGGGGTGGATTGAATGAATTTTACTTCTTTAGACATTTTTGGTTTAATTAATTCTTGATGATTCAATTTTTCAAAATAACACTACGTTCATCATTTTCTAGTTTGATGAGACTAAACTCAATTAATAATCCCCTACACATTTAGAGAACAAAATTAATGATGTCTCCAAGGTATATGGTCATTTTAGTAATTGGATTAAGCTTCCTCAAACTGAGTGAAGATGAAGAGTGGATATAACTGAAGAATGGAAGTCTTAAATTAGTTAACCAATTAACAAAAATTCGTTCAGAAAATAACATTTAATCCAGACTTTTCATCTTCCTAAGATCAACCCATTAAAGGGTTATCCCTCCATTGAAGGTATACTCTGAATGGTGGGCGGAAGATGGATTACAAGAATTAGATTGAAGAAATTAAAACCGCAGAAATAACGAGCACTCCTCCGTGAGTGTGAATGAAATTCACACCTTTCTGTGAACTAATTCAGCACAACAAAGAGATATCATGGTGCTTTGTGATTATCAGTTTTTAATGAAATAAATGGAAATAATATAAGAGAAATATGTTTATTAATAACAATGAAGTACAAAAAAGGAAACTTACATGGAAATTGAAATGTGATTACAAACACAAAGTGGCAGCATAACATCACAATTAAACCAAAAACCCAAGATCCTCATATTCTTAAACACCATTGCCTTAAATAGGCATTTTTGAGCCCTTGGGTCGAGCCTCCAATAGTAAAAGTCATCTCACTTGAGTATGGTAGGACTAGGGTGGTGGAATGTTTGTGGAAATAAGACTTTCCACCTTTTGACACGAAAAGGCATCCAACTTGCATCCACCACACAGAGGCGCATGAAACACCTTCTTCACGGCCGAATGTGGGTGGGCCCTAGAAGACGTAAATAAATCTACGGATGTCCCCTAACATCATGTAAATTATCAGCCCAAAAAAACTTATTTTATTTCATATATGGGTTAATTGGTGGGCTGTTTTTCTGGGACACAGATTCTGGCCCAGATTTTGATATACTATTTGGGCCACCTAAATAACTATCATAGAGGCTGAATTAGAAATCAATCCTATAGAATGATTTGTTACTATATATGTCTTCTAGCGTCCCACGAATTTTGGGCTTCATTGGGCCTGTATTTTGGTCCCCACATTCTCATCAGTGGGATGGTGTCCAATATGCCTTCTCCAGAATTGTTTTTTTTCATCGCCAAATATCTCCATCATCCTTTATGAATCATCCATTGATCCCTGACTGAATTTTTTTTAAATTTAAGTTAATATCCATTTCACAAAATATAAAACTAAAATATGGATAATTACATTACTTACAATCATATGACTTATTGGGCCTAAATTTGTGTACATTAGGCATGAAGTGCACAAATGATGAGAATGGTTGTTCAAAATCAAAATCCTTTAACTGAGGCCCATAAGATCAAAAATGAACATTTAATATCATTAAAATGTAATTAAAATATATTTTTTTATTGGATAATCACGCCCACCAACTTGATATTTTATAGTCCCGAGAAAATAATTCAATGATTTTATTTAAATTCCTTTCTTTAAAGACATTATAACAAACAATGCTCACAATGTTAACTACACAAAAATATATCATTATAACCGTTCAAAATAATTTAAAACAAGATAAATTTAAAATCAGATCTCAATCCCAATCCCATTCCTTTGATCAAATTCATCATCATAATCCATCCAACTCAATTAGGTGTAATGATTTGTTGTGAATAACAATAGATATGGGGGTTCATTTTCATTTCAAGGGAAATCATGGAAGAGCTAGGTGGAATCAAATTTAATCCTAATATGAGTATTCATTCATTTTTTCTTTTTTCCTTTTTGTTTTTATTTGATTTTTCAATGTTTACATAGTAATTGATATTGTAGTTAATCAAATTAACCCATGTAGCGAGACTTTGCCGATGACTCCCAGGCTCAAAGGCCTTAGGGCACCAAGTGAAGCCCACATACTTGGGCATCATCTCGAGTTAACTTGATCAAAAACAAAATCATATTACCATAAATAGAGATAGAGTGAAAAACTTAGGGCTAGACAACTCTGGAGTCACGATCCCCAAGTTCTGAAAGCCTCGCATTTTATCAATCCATTGCTCTAAACGCAAATTTTTTTTAATTTTTTGAATACTCATATTATTCATAAAAATAAAACCAGCCTATGAAATTTATTATGGGACCCGAAGAATTCAAATTATTACCCCACGATCTAGAGGACGTGCATTGTGGCATATTGATTTAATAGATGAAAATAATAATGATGAAAATTCTCATTGGACAACCAAAATTCAAAAATCAATGCTTTTAAACTTAATCATGAATTAAATTAAGAGTCATGGAAATAAAAATTATTTTCTATGTAGTTTTATTGGGAGAAAAGATGTTATTATAATAATGATAAAGGAATTTTACTTCTTTTTTTATAATTGTTTTTTTAATAAACATTTTATTTCCACACCCCCTAACTTAGAATGAAATTGTCTCTAGTTTCGTAAAAAGAAAATATAGAATTGGGTAGAGGAATAAAAGGGGAGTTCAATAAGGAAATTGAAATATTTGGATCATGAGATGAAGTCACCTGGTGGTTGAAGTTTGAAGTTTTTTCCGCTCTAATTTAGTCCTTTGATATTCATGTCGCTTGTAGAGTTCCCTAGTGTAAAAAGGAAAACAAAAAACAAAAAAACAGTAAATATATATATAAGTAAAATATAAGTATATATATAAAATAAAATAAACTGATGATAAATTTTCTTATTTTTAAATTTTTGGGGTAAAGTATTACTCAAGGATCACACCACGTGACATAGATGAATATGGTACTCTCCTTTTGTACCCATCCATACTCATAATAGAAGAACGAGTCAAAAGTATTTTTTTTATTTTTTTAAATATCAAAATGATTAATTAATCTTATTTGAAAAATAAATATGATTCAAAATGATTAGAAACATGAAAACCATGGGTTGCCTCCCATGTAGCGCTTTTGTTTACCGTCGTTAGCCCGACATGGATCCTAAATCTATCAATTTTTTTCTGGTTCATAGGTTGGCTCAGTAAACTCAACCTCTATTTCTTGTTTAATGAATTATTAAATAAATGGTTTTAACCTATGACCATTGACCTTGAAAATGTGACCACTAGTGGGATCGTGAATCTCTACTGCCCCATGGGGGTTCACATGATACACTATGAAAGGACCCGACCATCAAGACCTTAACTTTCCTGGGTGTAAATGAAGTTTTGAACTATATAAGAGCAAAAATTTTCCCGGTTCAAAATTATTGACTTAGATATTCCTATATTTGTAGGATTGAACTCTAGCTTTATTTATCCTTGAATTTTTATAAGCCTCCATCCTAAGTTCCTCAAGTTCAATAAGATCTACTTTCCACTTTTCTTTGTCTAAAGAAATGTCAAAATTCATTTTTTTGATTGCCCAAAATGCCTTATGCTCAATTTTAACAGGAAAATGGAATGATTTTCCATAAACCATCCTATATGGGTACGTTCCTAAAATGGTTTTATATGCGGTTCGATAGACCCAAAGAGCATCAAAGAGTTTCTCCGACCAGTCTTTCCTCTAGGGGTTGATAGTTTTTTCAAGAATTTGCTTAATCTTCCTATTTGCTAACTCAGCTTGACCATTGGTTTGAGGATGTTATACAGTAGAAACTTTATAAGAAATCCCATACTTGGACATGAGTGAAGAGAATTGGTGGTTGCAGAAATGGGTTCCTCGATCGCTGATTATAGCCCTAGGAATTCCAAATCGAGAAAATATGTTCTCTTTCAGAAATAGAATCACAAATTTATGATCATTGGACTTAGTGGGAATGGCCTCAACCCATTTTGAGAAATAAACAACTACTAAGAGTATGTAGAGGTATCCCATAGAGTTTGGGAAGGGACACATGAAATCAATTCCTAAACAGTCAAATATTTCAACCACTATGATGGGAGTGAGTGTAATTTGATTCATTTTTGTTATGGAACCTACTTGTTGACACCTAGGACAACTCTGAAAAAATGTGTAAGAGTCCCTTGAGAGGGTGTGCCAGAAGAGAACACACTGAAAAACCATAGAAGAAGTTTTTTTAGAGGAAAAGTAACCCCTACATGCCTCACTATGATAGAATTTAAGGGTGGAATCTTGTTCAGATTCTGGGACACACCTCCTAATGACTTGGTCAGGGAAGAACTTATAGAGGTATGGATCGTCAAACACATAGTTCCTAAGATCATAAAGAAATTTCCCTCGAGCTTCAGTCCCTAAGAATTTTGGAATTACTCCCATAACTAAGAAGTTGGCTATGTCATCATACCAAGGGAAGTCACTCACAGAGTATAGGTGTTCATCAGGAAATGAATCAGACACAGAAAGGTGATTTGAGTTGTCTTCGAATTCCATCCTATAGAGGTGATCACCTACAGAGTTTTCATCACCCTTTTTATCCCTGATTTTGAGGTCAAATTCTTGTAAGAGAAGGACCCACCTAATCAGTCTAGCCTTAGTATCTTGTTTTTGGAAGAGGTATTTTAGTGCAGAATGTTCAGTGAACATAGTGATGGGGGATCCTAAGAGTTAAGACCTAAACATATCTAATGAAAACACAATAGTAAGTAACTCCTTTTTAGTGGTGGTGTAGTTGATTTTGGCATCATTTACGGAGTTTCCTGCATAAGCAATGGCATAAGAATTTTTATCACAACGTTGTCCTAGAACAGATCCTACAGCAAAGTCACTGGAATCCCACATAAGTTTGAAAGGAAGGTTCCAATTTGGAGATTTCATTATTGGGGGAGAGGTGAGAGAGGATTTGAGGGTTGAAAATGAACCCTCACAGCTTTCTGTACAAACAAATGGACCATACTTTACTTGTAGAGCACAAAAGGTATGGGAGATTGAACTAAAGTCCTTGAGGAATCTTTTATAGAAACCAGCATGTCCAAAGAAAGACCTCACTTCCTTGACTGTTTTGGTTGATGGAAGGTGACGAATGATGTCAACCTTGACTTTATCAACTTCAATCTCCCTACCCGAGACCAGATGGCCTAGAATTAGTCCGTCATTAACCATGAAATGGAATTTTTCCCAGTTTAGGACTTGATTATTTTCTTCACATTTTGACAAGACTCTCTCTACATTCCTCATACATCCCTCAAAAGTATCCCCAAACACAGAGAAGTCATCCATTAAGACCTCTAGAAAATACTCTATGATGTCTGAGAAGATTCTCATCATGCACCGCTAGAAGGTTCCATGGGCATTTCATAACCCGAAGGGAATGCGTTTGAATGTAAAGGTGCCAAATGGACATATGAATGTAGTCTTCCCTTGATCATCTAGGCATACCTCAATCTGATTGTACTCCGAGTACCATTCTATGAAACAGTAGAAGGCATGACCTGCCACTCTCTCATGGACTTGGTCAATGAATGGTAAGGGGAAATGGTCCTTCTTGGTAAATGAGTTTAGCTTCCTATAGCCGATGCAGACTCTCCAGCCACTACTCACCCTTGTTGGAGGAATCTCTCCATCCTCATTGGCTATCACTGCAATTCCAGCATTTTTTGGAACAACTTGAATTGGGATCACGCACTCACTCTCAGCTATGGGATAGATGATACCAGCTTTTAATAATTTTAGAAGTTCCTTCCATACCACCTCCATTATATTAGGATTGATTCATTGTTGAGGTTGACGACATGGATTTGAATCAGATTATAGAACTATCATATGAGTCCCGATAAGTGGGATAATCCCAGGAATATCATACAAGGTCCAACCAATGGATTTCATATCTTTCCTAAGGACACCTAGAAGTATCCTCTCATGATTGGCTTCAAGGGAAGAATAAATGACATTAGGACGTGTTTGATTGTCCCATAGGAAGGAATACTTGAGTGCAGTGGTAAGTTCCTTCAATTCAAGATCAGGTTGGTTCAGAATTTTAGTATAATATTGGGACATTGGATCAATATCAATTTCTTTTATTAGAGTTTCAGATAGGATTGATTACCCACCTATAGAAGTGTCACCTATAACATTGGTTTGATCAGATTTAGGGAAAGAAGTTTGAAAGGTTTCACTGATTTTTGGACATAAGAATTCATCATAAGAGGAATTTGAAAATGATTCATGCCAAATAGATAAACTTCTTTCATGTGAAAAAAGGAAATCAATTTCATCCTGACTTAAACATCCATCAAATGTTCCTTGATGTTCTATGGATTCATTATCAATGATTCCTATCATGTTTACTTCATGAATGTCCTCCTCATCCCATATTTGTGAGCTTTCATTATAGATGTTAATGTATATACTCATGTTCCCAAAGGTGATGGTCATGTTCCCATTTCGGACTCGGATAATAGAGTTGATTTTTTCAACGAAAGGACGACCAAGGGTGATTGGGTTTTGTTCCTTATTTCCTAAGTTTGGATGGTTGTCAAGGACAATGAAGTCAGCATGGTAGATGATGTTTTCAAACATTACCAGAACGTCCTTTAAAATCACCTTTGGAACCCTAATGCTACAATCAGCAAGTTAAAGTGTGATATATTTGGGTTGGAGCTCTTCTAGGCCTAACTGTCAGTACACAACATATGGGATGAGATTGACACTAGCACCTAGGTCACACAAGGGCTTTACATATTTGCTCTCTCCTAGTTCAACATTGATGTAAGGGAAACCTGGGTATTTAAACCTAGGAGGAATGGTCCCTTGAATGGTTGTACTCACATTAGCATCCAAAATGACTTGGTTTTTATCTGAAAATTTCCTTCTAAAAGTGCACAGGTCCTTAAGGTACTTTGAGTATGAAGGTATGTTTTGGATTGCATCGATAAATGGAATGTTCAACTTGACTTGTGAGAATATTTCCCTCAATGTTTCAGTCAATTCGTGCTTGGTTATCCCCCCCATGTGTTGAGGAAATGGTTCGGGTTGTGGGGTAGTTTATTGAAGAGATTTTTATTTGACAATGTTATCGTGTTTTTCAGTTTGAGAATTTGGTTTATTTGAATTTTCCTCCAAGTTTGAATCATCGGGTGGGTTCTGAATTAGTTGTTCAGGTTTCTCAATTGATTTCCCACTTCTTAAAACATTCACAACCTTTAGTTTTCCATGAGTTGTTTGAGTACAACATGACTCTCCCCTTGAAGTAAAGGATGTCACTGCCTGAGTAGGCATGGGTGCCTTTTCAGTTTTGACGGTTTGAAGTTCTTGCTTTAGGGAAGAGACTTCCGAGTCCATCCTCTCCATTTGTTTGCATAGTTGTTCTAGTAGGCTTTGTGGAACAGTTTGGGTTAGTGTTTGAGTAGATTGGTTTATCCCAGGGGGATATTATTGAGGTGGGATGGTTTGTTGAAAATGGACCGGTGGCTGTTGGTATTGGATAGGTTGGGTTTGGAACTGGGTATGGGATTGGTAGTTATGATGGGGGTAAGGATTTTGTCACTGTGGTTGGCTAGGTTGTTGGTTATCTTTCCAGCAAAAGCCTGGGTGGTCATTATACCTTGGGATGAAGTTGTTTTGGTATTGAGGCTTTTTAAAATTCAAGGCATTCACTTCCGCTGGGGGTCCTCCTAAAAGAACATCCTTGATGGATGGAATGGTTGGGTAGTTATCTGTCTTATGGTCATGTTTGTCACAAATTGTGCAAACAGGGTCAACAGTTTGGATTTTATGGACTTTCCTAAGGTCTATCTCTTCAACCTTCCTAGAGAGTGCTGCGAGTTTAGCCCTAAGGCTTTCCTCTTCTCTAATTATATGAATTCCAGTATTTTATTGTGGCCTTTCAGAATAAGGTGAAGTTTCCCTTATTGAGTTTTGTTCATAAAGGCTTTATAAATACTCATAAGCATTATTTGGGGCTTTGTTTTTAAATGTTCCATTACACATCATGTCAATGAATTTTCTGTTCCCTGGACCCAACCCATCATAGAAAATTATCACTTGATTAGGTATAGAAAAACCATGGTGTGGAACCATGTTTAGATTTTCTTTGAACCTCTCCCATGTTTCATATAAGTACATCCCCTCTTTTTTGTAAAAATATTGTGGTACTCTTTTTAAGTGAAATTGTTTTGTGGTGGGGAGAGTTTTTTTGTAGAATTCTCTTTGTAATTGATCCCATGAGTGGATTGATGCAGGTATCAAGTTGTTTAGCCATTATTTAGCTCGATCCTTCATTGAAAAAGGAAATAGCCTCATTTTAGCCGAATCTAGATGATGTGGGGGACACATGGTTTTTACAATGTCAATGAACTCCTTAACATGAAGGTAGGGCATCTCAAACTCCATCCCATGAAAGGATGGAAGGTTGTTTAGAACATGGGGTTTAAATATGTAATTGGAATCTCCTAGAGAATTTTGTATAATTCATGAGGGGGAATTGGTCCAAGATGGAGTGATGTAGTCATTCATGGTTTGATCGACTACATTCCCTAGGTTTCGAGGATCTTGGTTTTGGTTCCCCATTTGATTTCCCCCAGGAATTACAATTTGATTTCATGGAAGACCCTCCATTATAATTGGTTCAATTTTTGATTTTGAAGTATTATTAAGATTAGGATCTAATTGATACAATCCCCTATATTCACATGACTCCCATATCCTAGGACTTCCCACCCTAACTAGTCTATTAGAATTATCGCGGGTGTAGGCGGACATGCACCAAAAAAGAGAAAGGGACAAGATAAGAGATCTTGGGTGAGAATATAAGAATGGAGGTAAGTAAAGATGGTTGTTGGTCTATGGTACTTACTTGGTCCCTATAAATGGCAAAAAAAATTTATTCTCGCTAAAATTTACCCAAGAGATGAAGGTAAAACGGTCCTTGTAGTCTTGATTGGGTTGTCGAATCCACTGAGACCTTAGAAGATACCTAATACACATAACCTATGAGGCGGATTTTTGGCGATGAAGTGGCCAACATGGTTTTGGTTTTGGATGGTTTTAAAGGAAACTAATAAACCTAAGTGAATACAACTAAATGATAATGGTTTGATATTAAGATTATGCTAGGGGTGGATTGAATGGATTTTATTTCTTTAGACAATTTGGGTTTTATTAACTCTTGATGAATCCATTCTTCAAAATAACACTACCTTCATAATTTAATGGTTTGATGCAAATAAACTCAATTACTAATCCCCTACACACATAGAGAACCCAATACATGATGTCTCCAAGGTATATGGTTATTTTAGTAATTGGATTTAGCTTCCTCAAACATAGTGAAGATGAAGATTAGAAATAACTGAAGAATGGAAGTCTTAAATTAGATAACCAATTAACAACAATTAGATCATATAAAAACATTCAATATAGACTTTTCATCTTCCTAAGATCAACCCATTAAAGGGTTATCCCTCCATTTATTGTATACTCTCAATGGTGGGCTGAAGATGGCTTACAATAATTAGATTGAATAAATTAAAACCGCGGAAATAACGAGCACTCCTCGCGTGTGTGAATGAAATTCACACCTATGTGTGGACTAATTCAGCACAACAAGGAGATATCACGGTGATTTGTGATTATAAAATAATGAAATAAATGGGCATAATAGAAGAGAAATATGTTGATTAAGAACAAAAAAGTACAAAAAGGAAACTTACATGGAAATTGAAATGTGATTACAAACACAAAGTGGCAGCATAAAATTACAATTAAACCAAACACCCAAGATCATCAAATACTCCAAAACCACTGAATTAAATAGGAATTTTTAGCCCTTGGGTTGAGCCTCCAACATTACAATTCATCTCACTTGATTATGGTAGGTCTAGGGTGGTGGAACGTTTGTGGAAAGAAGACTTTCCACCCTTGACCCAAAAAAGCATCTAGCTTACATCCACCAAACAGAGGCGCATGAAACACCTTCTAGATGGAATAATTTTGGTGGGCCATAGAATAATTAAATTAGACTTCGGATGTCCCCTAACATTCTGTAAAATATCAGCCCAAAACGAGTTATGGTTTTATAGATATGGTTTAATTGGTGGGCTGTTTTTCTGGGCCACAGATTATGGCCCAGATTTTGATATACTATTTTGGCCGCCTAAATAACAATCATGGAGGTATAATTATCACTGGATCCTGAAGAATGATTTTTTACTATATATGTCATCTATAAAACAACGAAATTTGGGCTTCGTTGGGATTGTATTATGGGCCCCACATTCTTATCAGTGGGCTGGTGTCCAATCTACCTTCTCCAGAATTGTTTCTTTTCATCGCCAAATATCTACATCATCCTTTACGAATCATCCATTAATCCCTGAATGAAAAACGTTTAAATTAAAGTGGAGATCCATTTCACAAAATAAGAAATTAAAATATGGATAATTACATTCCTTATAATCAGATGACTTATTGGGCCTAAATTGTTGTACATTAGGCATGAAGTGCACAAATGATGAGGATGTATGTTCAAAATCAAAATCCACTAACTCAGGCCCATAAGAACAAAATTGAACATTTAATACAATTAAAATATAATTAACATATTTTTTTTACTGGCTAATAAGATATATAAGGTGTTATCTGACTAGGTGCTTTCATCATATATTTTGTCTATATCAATGGTATTTATGGTAGTCATTAATATATATTAATGATAATTACCCCTATATAATAGGTGTATTTTGCATGGTTATAAATCCTAATGGTTTTTTAAATCTAATATGATATATATTATAATGAATAATACTAACTAAATTAGTTCATTTGTTTTCTATAATTTAATTTCATAATAAAGACTTTATTATTTTGGAAATGGAATTTCATTTATAAAACACTAAGCCATTACATTATTCCCACTATCAGATATTTTTTCTACATAATTCCATTTCATACACTGAAACAATTGAGGGTACTTTTGTTTCATCACCTCTTCTGTCTCCCATGTTACTTCGTCAATATTGTGTTTCTAGAACAATACATTGACCATGGAAGATGTATTATTTCTTCGAACATTATCTCTTTGATTGATGATCATCACAAGCTACTATTGTATGATGTATCATTATTAAATGGTACCACAATTATATTTTAAACTTGTGTGGGTGTCTGGAATGTACTTATTCAAAAGGGAAACTCAGGACACATCAAATATTGGAGATATGAGGGGTTGTATTGATAATTTATATTCTAAATCTCTAATGTTATAGAATATTTAAAAGGGGATATTTTATCTTAGACTAATATTTCTATTTTCTAAAATCGTTATCATATTATAACATGAAAATATATGCAAGAACATTGTATATCTGGCCAAAAATTCTTCTTCTCATCGATGATATTCTTCATATCTATTCTCTAAACTTTTTGATGATATCATATAATGTGGACTGTTTTGAAACTTCTATGTTATCTCGTAGATTAGGTCTAGTCCCATATACATTCACTATTCAACCCCATCCCAGTATATCAAGGACTGAAACTACATTACATATATATCACCATAATGTTACATCATATTCATATAATGTAAAATATTGTTTTATGATAAATTGAGTAGGGGATTGTGTTGATACTAACATCCTTTGAATTCCATTGAATATTATCACATTAAATACTATTGATTTTGAATGGCTCTCTCAGACTGAACATCCATCTATGGGAGATAATGTTTTGGGAAACTAATGATCTATACCAATCACATAATTATTGATGATATATAATGTCAAGGTAAACAATGGTACAATAAACAATTAGTGGAATGTGTAAGTCCATACATATATACCACATATATTTTGTATATCATTATTATTTTTTCAATAAAGAAATATTTCTTGATAGAAATGAAATGCACTGATTTTTAAAGGTGATCAACTACCTCCCGGATTTCATTATTTACTTTAGATTCCCTGGGCTATTTGGTAATGAAGTATGTGGATAGTTTTTATCCCAATTACATACTTTATTTGGTAATGGTTTTATCACATAGTTATAGTTTTGTTATTATGACTTGATTTGTTGGCATACAAAAAATTAAGATACAAATTATACAATCTATCTCATCATGTTATCCCACCAGAAAATATTATATATATATATATATATATATATACAACCTAGTGCTTCCGTGATGAAGATACAAGGATAGGATAATAAAATAATTAAAACATCATGTTTAAGCCCTTGTTTTTATGGAATTAATAACCAAATTACAAACCATATAAATCTCTCTTTATCCAAGATAATGTCCATAATATTTTTCAACCTTATACTCTATTACTTAATTACATTCAATAGACTCCATGATCTAGTCATGACAGGTCGGTTGAGAATTTATTTTATTAAAGTAAGATAATTTTCATTTTATAATTCTCAAATCTAATCCATTGCATGTCCAAAATGATGAGATCCTTTAGTATCATCATCATAGATTGGATTTTCTGATCCATTCTACATAGATCATCTACCACTTGTTTCTCCATGCTCAGATAGTAAAGGGTTCGTAATTCAAAATATTTAAGAATCCCTAATCACCATCCTTAGATCATATTTCTTTCAATTTTTTTAATATATACTTATACATTTTGGGATCTATATATGTGTCCCAATTCATTATATTGATACAAGGTCTCCAAATCATCAATTTGAAGATCACTATAATAAAATTTTAAATCATTTGGTGGCTAGTTATATTATTAAATATTTAATTTGAGTAAGTAATAGGCTATCAATTAATAATCTTATATGGTTATACAAAGTAAGACCTTTTGGATGCTTTAGAAAAAATCACAAATCCTTACCCACTAGTGGATAATATGAATACAGTTTCAGCGAATAAATTCTTCTTTAACTATTTAAAGCTCTATGTTTTTTTGTCTTTATAAAAAATTATGAATCCATTAGGAAGATAAATATTTAGTATGCATGAAATTCGTGATATTTTTCTCACAAATCTATGATAGTACACATATAACCATTCTAATTTATATATTTCTATAATATAAGTTTGTCCAGGTCATCCATTAATTTCTTCTATTTTTACGGATCCATATATATATATATCCCTTTTTGTATATAAAAATCTATATAAATGTAACTTTCTCAATCCAATAAACAAATTTACAGTAAATTATATAAAAAATTTCTTTCTCAAATGTCTTGAAATTCTCCTCATATTAATCATAGATTTCACATTATATTATAATATAATCTATAAATATTATAGTAAAATTTTAGATGTAATATATGTTGTCTATATTCAAAAAAATTATGAAGATAATTGGATAATTACTAAGTCAAAATGTCATCAATAAGAAATTGTAGTTGATGCACCATGAAAGAAAATAATTGTTGGAATACCCTTATTTTTATCCTCTATAAGATAATATCCCAATTAAAGATCCTACTTGGAGAATTATTGGGATCAATATAGTAGATCAATAAAGTCACATATCTATGGAAGACGATACTTTTTCTTATTTTGATCTTGTTCATCTCATGAAATTAAATTTTGAGGCACATTGACAAATCCTTCTTCTAAATGAAAAGGATGGGTTCAACCCATGATGAATCACATTGGAATTTTAACGCCTTACCCAGTTTCAACAATAGTTTCTACTAGAGTTATTGATGCTAAAAAGTGTAAATTCTATATGGATTCTGGGATTTTGGAAAATTAACAAGTATATGTCTCATTGAGACCTCAACCAATTAGCTCATCTGAATAAAATACATTTCTCTATGAAACACATCAATGAATTGCATTATAATAGTCGTATCATCACGGTTTATATTTTCAATAGTCTTAATCATCTGAGTTACATATTATTTCTAAAACAGTAATAAAATCAATTCATGGGATGATGATACCAATAGATATTTATCCTCCCCCTTTTTTGAAAATTTAAATAGAAGGTGATTTGTCATATGTATGGTGATTTCCTTCATTCACCAATTCATGTTAGATATATACCAGGAAAATGAACCCACACCCAGAATGGAATTTCATTATACAAAAGGTGGTATCACAATGTATAATGAGAAATTTATCCCAAAAGTTTTTATAGGGGAGGAGTTATATAATCAGGATGTTTCTATTAACTAATTTCCCCACTTCATTGATAAATCGAATTAAATATTTTTAGTTTGTGATTAAATATTTTTACAAAAAATGAAAGATATGAAGTAATACATTCATCCAAAATAAAATAATTCATTTTTAATCCATTAATGAATAATTATCATACATTCCATCACATTTATTTTGAGATCCACCTTAGTAATTTTCATTTCATAATATAACCATATCTTTGTAGTCGATGGATTTTTTTATCATAGGTTTTTAACGACAAACATTGGATTTGTTAATTAAGTCACATATTGATTTTATTCATTATAGTTGAAATAATGGGGAATGGGTTGAGGGTGGAATGGATAATTCCTTTTGTCCATTACAGTGGTTAGTTTCTTAAGTTGGTAATCACTAGCTAGGTGACCTTCATTTACACACCTAAATCATTTCCATATTCCATTTTGTAATATTTTAGGATGCTTCTACCCAATATTTCTAAAAGTGGGTTGTTATAAATTGATTACACAATTATATTTCTCTTTCATACCATCAGAATTAATATCCATCCTCTATTTCTTATCTCCAGACCAATGAGACCCATGATATTCTCTAATAACCATTTTTACATCAAGGGAACATCATAAATTTTCTTTTTAGCTATCAAATTTTCACATCTTAATGTAATTTTATATAATCATCATTTTCCCATAATATATGTGATCTACATTATTTCTATGAAACTGATACATCTAGAGACATAACATGAATTTATTATAATGTTTTCATCACACACAATGATGGATTTGTTATCCTTTTTCAAGGACCAGTAATTACCACTCTATTTTTATTTTGTGTGTGTGACGAATTAATTTATCAAAAATTATTTTCTATATTATCTCCACTCCTTCACTTTGAAATACACATCGAGTTTTCAAATTTTTATTTTCCTTTCCCCATTGATCGGTTTCTCTACCCATTGGATAAATATAAATGGTAAACATATCAATTGCATTTCACTAATGAATGGGTATAAAAATTTTAATTGAGTTGATCCTTTTTTACATGATTAATGGATTAGAATATCCACTAATGTTAGAGGCATTTATTATATAATGGTATCAATTGGAACATCCAATTTCTTATAGGTATTTATATATTACACTGTATTTATGTGTCTATTTATATGATTTGTTAATTGAGAATTTATTTCAGGATGTTCATCATTTGCACTCCCATCAGGCCATGCCTCTTATTTTGGAATTTATCATATTTAACACCATTATGGTTATTCACTAATATTCGTTTATATCAAAAAATTTCCTAATATTGATGGAAAATTAAGGTTTACAATATTTTAACAATTAAGAACTGAATTGGTAAACTATGTCTATTAAAGGGATAACTCATAAATGATAATCATTTCATAATCAATAACTATTTTGGTTTCAATATTTTTTATCCATGTATATTTTCTATAATAAAAACTCATGGATACTATTATTCTCATAGTAATTCTTTTTGTGGAGATTGTGAATATAACATAACGTATACCCTAGGAGTGTCAAACTAGGTGTTCATCATGGAATATTTTAATTCACTATTTTACGAATGAGTAAATCCCAATGAACTATTTTTGGGTTTTTACCCCCAGGTACAATTATTTTAAACAAAGATACACTTTTATGCCACCACTATAATATATTTTCTTGGAAACCCTGTACTCTATATTTTACCAATGGTTAGGTATGTTTCATGGTGATTATACTTTTTATGAGGTATTTACTTGGGTTTTATAATCATAATCCAAAAATAATTAGACATTCCCCTAACACTGACTATGAAAACCCATATATTAATAAACCTAAATTTATGATTTATAATATATAGGTACACATATTTCAATCCATAATTATTTTGGGGACTACTATTTTGTAGAAATTATGTTCATTTATATATTACCTGAATCATGGGTATTACAAAATTATTAAAAATTGAAAAACATTATATTGAAATTCCATTACCCGTTCAAAACTACAAGGGATAACATGGGGATGTACATTTAAAAAGGTTGATATATAAACCCTAATAATGTAATAATGAATCCATAATGAATTTCAAAGTAGTATCCGTCAATAAAGGGAAATATCATGGTCACAAAAGATATGTGATAATCATAAACATGAAAATTTATGAAATATATAAAATGATAACTAGAAATCCACCGAATACTATTGAAACAATATATAACCAAAATCAAAAGCAAAAGTCATGGAAAACTACCAATAATTCATAATTTATTTTGACTAGGATGACCTGTAATGAACCATACAAAGTATAAAATGATGTAAAAAATTACCCCATTCATTAGAGAGCTGTATAATTCTTGGTACACCCTTCACATTCTTATCTTGTACATGTGTAAGTGTGCTAGGTACATTATATATTAAAGTATAAATGTTAACACTATTAATACAAAAATTATAGATTTTGGGTTTTATATATGGAATTAACCCATAAATTTAGTTTTTTACATCTATTTTTGTACCCTATAAGGGAATTGGGGATTGTTATGCACTTAAAAAATGTTAAGCATGGAAAATCGCAGGAAAATATCATTTTCATAATAATGGAACACAATGATTCATTGATCAGATTAATGATAATGTAATCGGGTATATTGTATTGTTGAAAGAGTGAAGATATCTAGATTTGGGTGTAAATTCTCATCCCAACATAATAAATTATAAATAAAAAATGAAAATTATAATGAAGTTTCATGAATAAAGAGGAGGAGGTAATCCCTCCCCTTTTATGGGACTTCATAAATAACAGGGTGGGGGAGATTTATAAGAGAATAGTGGTAACTTTGTGGGGTTGGGACATGAAATGGAAATGTAGCATCATTCTATGTGGGTTTTATGTGAGGAAGAATGAGAGTTTGGTAGGATTTTTTATTGAATAAGAGAGACTAACTATTTAATAATATATAATCTTATTTTTTGGACTCAATATAATATAATAATAAAAACCACAGATCCACTATTATTTTTTCCTTGTTTTATTCCAAAGAAAATTGTGTTTCAATGTTTTATGATGGAATAAAGAGATATTGTTAAAATAATACACATTTTTGTGTGGAAGTGAGTCATGATCATAAATAAATGATTATAAAACCATAAAATTCTATACAGGATTTGGAAAAATCATTAAGTGATTATATAGATAATTAAATAAATTAAAAAATATATTTTATTGGTAAAAATATTTATGAATGTGGATACTATTTATTGTATGTATTAAATAAATTTATGGAATTCATGATGTTATAATAATTATAATATATTTACAATTTATATAATTATTACCCAAAAATATTAATTTCACAGAAAATTATGAAAAATTATTTGTTTCATACATTTTTTTCTCATTTGAAAAAATAATTTCTTCTATAATAATAAAAAAATAAAAAATTACACATAAATGAAAAATTTCATCGACTGAAAGATTTTTTCTTTCACAAAGATTTTTGTTTTCTGACCCATATAAAAAATAGAATTTACTTCAATTAATTATATTAACTTTTATATAGAAATAAAGATAATTAAATATGAATATTATGTTAAAATAAAATTTATATAAAAAATTATTAAATTCATAAAAAAAACATTCTTCTTTGAAACTATATATTTTTAAAAAATAAAATTTTAGTTTCAACATATTAAAATATAATTATTATCATAGTAATTATTTAATAATTTTTAAAGTAAAAAAAATAAAATTGCTAAATATAAAAAATATTTTATTTAAAATAATGATTAAAAATCAATATTTTTTAGTGTTGAGATAAATAAAACCGTGTTTCTAAGTCTTATACCTTAAGGGTAAGGTGTGTGATGGTGACACAATATTGGTTTGGTTCAATGAACATTAATTTTTTTGTGATTCTGATAAGCTTGAACATCTCTCATAAATAGTTTCTCTCGGGCATCAGTTTTTGATTCAGAGCTTCGTATTGTTCCACTAAAGCCCTAATCATTCTATTTTTGGGATTTGATGTTGTGTACTAATACCTTACGTGTAGTTATTTTATAATTTAAAAGTTCCACATATTTAATTAAAATAAAATTTTCAATGTAATGATTTATTTTCCGAGAAATTAATTTTTGAAAAAATTAATTAAACATTATTAAATGTATACTTTTTTGAAAATAATTATTCATTTTCAAAAAAAATTATTTACATAAATTAAATTTTTTTTGAATAATTTCCTATATTTTTTACTATTTTTAAATTCAATGAATTTTATTAGTGGCCTTTATTATAAAATAGGCTAACCTTTGCAATCCCATATGAGCCATCCCGTCAACAAAATAGGGAACCAAATGTTCAACACCATCGAATAGATAGCCATATGATCTAGTACAATGTTAGGTTTTAGTATGGGACATGTATGTGTCCAGACTATTGTTTTTTTGGATGAGTTCATCTGTACGACACATTTGGAAATTGAGTGTGTTTATATGATGTGTGCGGGTGTCGATCACACACTACTATCTCAAAGGAGTTGTGGAATGGGGTTGTTGATATATTTAAGGATCTACTGAATTTATACCTACTGTGGGATGTTGGGTGTGAAACACTATTCATCCACTTTAAATGATACACACATAATGACAACTACTTGATCAAACTGATCTATATTATCTCACTGATCCTGTGAATCATATATATTAATTGAATCATATTCAACTTATCTGAATTTTAAAAATATATGTGTGATGTCAAGGAAAATAATAGTAGGATAACAATCTATATCCACTTATCATTCAAAATGATCAATACGTTGTCGATCAAAACATATCCATGTAGAAGTATTGATATCCTTTCAATTAATAGGAAAGAGTTAAAACATATAAATGAGATGAAGAAAATGATTCTTATCACATGAATGGATTATCCATTCATAGCAAAAAATACAAAAAAAAAAGTTTCCCAAATCCGTCTGAGATATAGAGTGATGTATTTCTAAATTATTGTAATTGTAATATTATGCATTGTTATTTTATATGTCATGAAATGTAGTGATTGGACAATATGGAACTCCAAGAAGATCTTGGATTTAGTAATGAGGGGGATTATTCAGTTTTCTATGTTTATGTGATAATACAATTTCCATACTATTTATTTAACTATTAGAAAATACACAATTCATGATAAATTTATGATATAAAACTCATTAAATTATATTAATATTGGGTGATCATGATTGAACTTCACGATCAAATTATTAATTCTGAAGTGATCAAGAACAATGTACATCATCATATTCATTATCAGATATCTTTGATTTTGATTTCTTTTCTATTATCCATCTTTAGATATTTTTCTATTTTATTTGAAATTCTAAATGTTTCATTTTTAATTTCCCAATAAAAAGAATGTATTTTTTTGGTTATTTTACCACCATAAGGGATATTCTTGGATTATTAGTGCTAATGACTTTTTAGGACCAAATAAGGTTTAGACACCAATAAAAATCAGGGGTTATTTCATCATTTAGTGATAATTGAAATGTCTATAACGGGTTATCACACAACTAAAAGTGATTTTTAGTGGTTAATAATCTTCTCATAATGTAGAGAAGGATGATGAGTAGACCAGGCTCTTTGTGATCCAAACTACTCTAAAAACACATTGTTCATTCTCTTAATTTCCACTACACTATATAACATGAACACATCATTCACTATAGATTGATAAATTAATAAACCCTTAATGTTTTTTAGAAACTTTAAATGTTTAATTTTCACCATAATTATAATCCAAATTTGGTATTAGATCCTAGGATATGATTTTTTATCACATTGGATTGTTTGAAACCATTTTTATATGATTTTTTGGTTTATTTTGGTATATTATTCAATCCTAAATATCTAAAACCTAAATTTTTTTATAATTAGTTAAATGTTATCGTTGATTGAATGTGTCAATGAAAATAAGAGATTTATTCCAAAAACTCCCTCATTACAAATTATAATAGACTATGGATACATGAAAATATAAATGGAATCTTACATGATATAGTTATGTGTATATCATTGGACTATCATATATAAGCCATAAGGGCTACCCAAATTAGATATACAAAAAATTATTGGTAATGAAATGTGTATGTGTATTTATATTTATAATATTTATAATATTTTTCATATGAAATATGTATATGTATCTATATCCATGTTTCATCATTTATAACAACCCATGGCATCTAAAGAATAATTCAAGTCACTTATTATGGGACTGAAAATATAAAAAATAACTATTCTAAGAATACCATGAGAAAAATACCAAGACATCAATATTAGAGTAGAAGAGAAGGTGAACTATATTTTACATAGATTTATAAGTATTAAAAATTTTATTAGTTCTCATGGATTTGTTCTAAATGATAAATCTCACATTGAAACAATACTGAGAGATCTACCAAAAATATTTCAATTTAAAGAAGGTGGTGATCTATTAGAGTAAAAAATTTAAAGAGTATACTTTACATGATCTAATACGATCATTATTGTAGTTTGATTTAGTATTGAAAAAAATTGTTTAAAATAACTCAAAAAATTGAAAATATTTAAATTTTATGTAATGTATTATTTAAATCTCCAACATGTTAGAATCTAAGTTCTAAAATTGTTCCAAAGAGATGCTTAACATTAGAATGATTTTTTTAATGTTTTTGAAAAAACAAATTTGTAATAAGGTAGTTCAATTTGATATTAGATTACAAGGATGGTAATTATTATAGTTATAATGATGTTTCAAAATTTATACTTTATGATTATAGGAAGAATGTTTGCATTAGGATATACTATAAAATAATAGAAATTATTGTTTGATGGTTAGGACTACCTTTATAGTTCTGACTGAAGTTGTGATTATGGAAGTGAACATGAGAGGGAACTTTGTTTTGATGTGTGTATAGTGTAAGGTAATTTATTCATGTTTCATTCAATTAATTAATCAGAATTAATATTGATTATAAATCTATAAAATTTCATGCAAAAAAAATATTATTCTTATTTTCAAGTTGATTCTGTTTATGAAAAATTCAAACAACTACTTAAGGGAAATGAATATTTATGGAATGATGAAGTCACAATTGTTTAAAAATATAAAGATATTAAAATTAAAAATAAGATGTTTATAAAATAAAATGGTAAAATGAAAAAATAATATTATTATTTGAGTAATTTTTTTTCCTAGAATGAAAAAATAAAAAAAAATTATATTTCTGAATAGTTATTACTAATAGAATAAAATAACAGTCTTGAAGAACGTATGGAAGTTAATGATATAGGTGCATAAAGAAGGTTTATTTATATTTTTAATGATTTATCAAGTTTTGAGAATTATTTTATGAAATATAAGACATATATTAAGAAACTAAGAAACACAACCTATGTCACTAATGAGAAATTTTATTCTTCATTAGAGGCTATTCAAAAGGATAATTTGTATTTAAAAAGGAATATTGTCAATGTTAAAGAGAATTTTTATACATTTGTTAAAGTTAATTAAAAAATATGACAAAATTATTTCAATGATGAAGAAAAATTATAATAATGAAGTCTTTGGTTAGAATATTTATTCTCTAAGGATATATAACCCTACTAATATTAAATTTTTAGAAGGAAGTATTTCCAATGTAACTTGTTTTATGTGATGAATTAATGGTAATTATTCTAAATAATGTTCAATGATATTTGAAAAACATTTTTTTATATAAATAATTTTTTTTTGGAAATTTATTTTCTAATAAATGTACTAGTAAATGTATTAAATCTATTTGGGTTGTAAAATTCTCTTCTACTTGTCTTGTTAGACCCAAGCTAGCATGGAAACCAAAAAATTATTATTAATTATTTTATTTTACGAATTATACATTAGATGTTTTAAAGTATTATAGTATTTAGATATTGGTTTTTTGTGTAACATGACATGTGAATTTTCAAAATTCTTATCCTTTAATTCATGAGATTATGACCCAGTCACGTTTTGAGACAACTCTAATAGTCATATTACAAGTATTTCTGAAGTTGGTTTTTAAAACTATAATTATTAAAAATACTATTATTTTTTGATTTTTTAAAATATTCTATAATAAATAAATCATAACTAATTTATTATGTATCAAATTTAAAATTATAAAATGATAATTATATATTTTTGAAAAATAAATCTTTTTTATTATTTGAAAATAAAAGATAGAATGTTTAAGCTATTAAAATTTTTTATCTAACAAAACAAGAGGTTAAGGGTTTAAATACTAAAAAAGAATATGAAATTATTTGTAATAGGAGTATTTGTAATGAATAATTCTCACTAATTTCAAAAATTATCCAAACATGAATTAGTTATAAAATTTTCCTTGTTATATATATTTTCATACTTAATCTATAATTATTGTTTAAATACTATATTTATCAAAAAGTTATTTATATTTGTATTTTATGTTAGAAAAAAATATTATTAGAATTATTAAGTCCATAAATATTTTTACTAATAAAAACTATTTGGATTTGGTGGAAAGTAATTTGAATTTCTGGTAGTATATAATTATAGTATATCTATCTGGATTTATTTATCATCAAAATAAAAATGAACATTTACTAAATTCGATACTTTCTATAGATGTATTAAAAACATGAAAAATCAATCAATCATTATAACCGTGTATGTTATAGGATGAAATTTTTTTAATATATATTATGATTTTTTTTGTGAAAACAGTGTATATAATAATTATTTTTCCTCTCCTAGGACACCAAAGAAAATGGCTTGGTAGAAAAAAATTCATAAATTCAATAAATAGAGAAACCAATTCTTATAGAATATAATGTGCCTAAATATTTTTGGGTAGAAGCTATAAATATTTCTTGTCATTATGTAATAGTGTTTCTAATAGTCAATATTATAATAATACACCTTGTGAATGATATAATTGGTATAAAACTAAAGTAGTATATTTTATAGAATTTTGTTGCAAAGTTATTATTATAAATGTAAATGATAATTTTAACCAATTATAATCAAAAATTGATAAAGTAACATCATTATGATATTAAAATATTATAAAGGATTATAAGGTTATAAATATGATTAACTTAGAAGTTGATGAGTAATTATCTGTAATGTTTAATGAAAATAACAATAAGAAGAAAAATTTAGATTTAAATAATGATGATGGTAAATTTATGGGATTTAATTTTGGTGAAGATAATGACCATGAAAATGATAATTCACCAGCTGAGGGCGTTAAATCTCTTATCAAACATATACAAAAGTGAATAAAATCTTAATGATAATCCAAATGAGAATGTATCATGACATGTAGAATCAGTTGTAAAAAACAGAAAATCCATTTTTTGTTAATTT
Organism: Viscum album; assembly: GCA_963277665.1. Taxonomy (NCBI): domain Eukaryota; kingdom Viridiplantae; phylum Streptophyta; class Magnoliopsida; order Santalales; family Viscaceae; genus Viscum; species Viscum album. Next base: position 1,792,661,150 of record OY728120.1, on the reverse strand, counting down.
GAACACTCTCCATTTGTAGATGATTCTGTACGTGATAACATTGATAATTATTTAACTGATTAAAATTTGATAAATTTTTTCATGATTAATTGAATTGATTTTCAAGGAATTAACTATGGAATTTAGTTGAATATCCAAAGGATAAAAAATGAACAAAATTGAATTTTTAATTATCTTGATGAAACTACAGAAATGGTTATGAATAAAGCTAGAATAGTGGATCAAGGATATTCCTAAGAAGGGGGAATAGAATTTCAATATAATTTTACTCCATTTAAAGGATTTAAAAAATTACAATTGTCCTAGAGATCGATTGTCTCCAAAATATCAAATATTTTCAACTGTTTGAAAATTTTCAATTTTGAATGGAATTATTTCTTAGTAGATCCATTTTAACCAACCTCAGTGGTTTTGGAATTAAAATTTTAAAAATATTTTTTTATACATGAAAAATAATTATATGGTTTTAGCTATGTTATTTGATATTATTATGATAAAATAACTCAATTTTTGCTGAAAATTAATTTATTGAAGTAATGTATTATCTGCCCATTTTTATCAAGATAGTTTCAATTGATGTACTAATTAAAAACGATTACATTAAGGATATTTGGGAAGTCATGTGTTTTATTTTATTTTATTCATTTTCTTAGTTATCTAAAGCAATTAACCAAAAATCTCATTTGATTTTTTGTAATTCTATATTTTCATTATTTCATGTAGTTATGGGAATTATATGTTTTGTTTATCATATATGGTTTTAGATAAGGGTTATGATAAAATTTCAGCTAACGATTGTTTTTGATAATGTAAGGTTTGATTAGTTATGGATGACCATATCTTAAATGTTTTAAATAACTCTTAAGCGTTTTATATGACTTAATGTTAATTTATTAATGAAAAAATTGATTAGTATATGGTAAAATTAGTTAAAATACTATTTATAATTATAATTATAAATTGAAATCTTGAGATTTTGGTAAACTCTTCAGTATGTGGTTATCGTAGAAATTGAAACATTGTCTAGAAAATACATGTGGATGTGTGATCTGGAATAGATGAAACTAGGTTTTATAACATGTAAAATGGTTTATTTTTTAGTAACTAAATCATCACATGGTGGAAGAAATAGATGCCAAAATGAAAATCTAGTTTGACACTCTCATGGAAATTTTTTTGTTTAATCACATTCTCTTTACAAACCATTGTGAGGAATTTAATAAAGATGTTAACTAATTTGGTAAGATAACCAAAAATAAAAATTATATTGTATATCCATGTAATGAACAAATAGAGTTATAGGTTAATCTAAAATAATCATATTTTAAAAATAATGTATTTATAATGGAATTAATATACACATTGATGTTTTCATAATCACATTTTGGTTTTAATAAAAATCATTTTTTTAAAAAAATTTGGTTAAAATATTATAAAAAACTAATTTAAGAATGGTATATATACAATAATCATTATGTCATATAACTGAGTCTGAGAGTGTATTTAAATGGTAGACAATATGATTATATTATTATTTTGGTAGGAGAATGTGACTTTCCTTATCAAATATAATGTACTGATATAACACCCCAAGGTTTTAAAAAAATAAATGAAATTCATGAAACATTGTTTAAAGTGGAAATTTATAATTATCCTTTAAGCATAATTTTGTTTCTTCTATGTTTTGAATTTCAAAAAATTGTCATCTACAAATGTGTTCAGCAAGTGATTTGACGTCTGATGGAACCAACTTGTTTTTTTGTGAATGGTAACATAACCTTATGAATATTAATAGGAATTGTAATATGTCCCTAATTAATAGTAAATTATAGGATAATTTTATTTTCTTAATTCTTTAAGATAATGAAATCTTGATTAATTTTCCCATGTAATATAAAAGCAGTTATTGTTTAAAAATTGTAAATTTTTGAATTAAGTATGATTTCATTTAAGAATTAAATTAATAATAATTAGAGAATATTTTCATAATATGGAGTTAATTTTAGAATTTGAAACATCTAGAAATATTTTGGTTGAATTTTTGGTAGTTTTCTAAAATTGAGGAATTTTCGACAAATAATTAAATACGAAAAAATATTGAATATACAAATTATCCTTAAAATACCATATTTATGAAATCATATGTGAAGTAAGGCCACTTTCATAGAACTCACATTCTGTTATTAACATTTGGGTTCAAATTATTTAAGACTACTCATAGTCTTGACCAAAATGATTATAATAATAATTAAAATAATGTTAAATTCATCCTCTCCTCTAGTATAAATACCACCCTCATTCTGTTCTTCCTCACACACCTTTCAAGCCTTGAGCCTTACCTATTTTCATACCAATACAACTCCATGGCCCTTTACGTTGTCCTAGAGCTACTATTCCCATCAAAAGGCCAAAACTAAAGTCCTTAAGAAGGATCTCAAAGAGAAGAGTTTAAGGGGTATGAATCTCCTTTAATTTTCATGAGGTTCCCTTTCAATTCCTTTTCTTTTCTTATACTATCTTATCCTCCTCATATCCATGAGTCATGAAAGATCCATAAATCATGTATATTTTGGATGTTATCATTTTACTGGAAAATTAATCATCATTTTCCTTTTACTCTCATTTATTCTAGGAATGAATACATTTTACATGGTCAAATTGCTGACAACATGGATGATATGATTTCAATTATCATTAATTCTTTCTTGTCTGGTCATGAAACCATTTTTTTGGTGGAACCAGATTATAATAAATGTATTATTTTCCATCCATGGTTCAATAATTCTTTTTTACATGAGGATTTAATTTATAAAACATAATGGTGTGGTTATTATCACAGAACCACTAAAATGGTCTAAACGAACATCATTAATATTTTAAATTACGAATCAACCTCATTTCACAATTAAAAATGATAAAAGGTATAATTTATGGTTCTGGAAATATTTAACTACCAATACATTCCAATTTGGGAGTTTTACTACCAACTGACAAGAATGTCCCTCATGAACTGATCATGGAAACCTTATGCAGAACTCACCCGACAAAATGTAAATAACCAAACATTAATAATAAATGTGTCGAATGATGTTGTAAAATGATCATATAAAGTGTTATTAACATGAATATGTTTCATTAACATATTAATAACACTCTTTTAACCATTATATAAGAGTTTTAAACACATTACAAGTATGATGAAACTGTGGTAATGGAATTCATAACCCAATTTTCATTCTTTGGGTTAACCTTATTCATTATTCAGTTTGTGGTATTAATATTACTGGTGTGATAATTTTCTGTTTATAGTGTGTTCCACTATGTGTATTTATATTTAATACACATATCCATTACATTCTATCAATTCTCACTCCAATTATATTTTATAGGACGTTCTTTTAAAAATCATATTAAAACTCTCTTTAATAAATTTCAAAATGATTGTTTTTATATGAATATCAATTTAGTGGTTTATATGAATTTCAAGATACTTTTTACCATGATAAGTACCATGGAAAATATTTATGTCGTTTTGATCCCATTACATCTCTTGATTTGTTGGTTTTTTCCATTATTTCCCAACATATGTTGGGTTGAGCCCATTATAACTCAAGATATGATGGGTGGGCCCCATTATAGCTCTCCAGTGAATTGGGTACTCCTGAGATGGAATTTGACCAAAATTTTATTACATGTGTAAGGGTTAATGAATGAGTGATATAGTAAATATTTCCAATGACAAATACTCGATGTTTCTATCCATATGTGTTTTTATAATTATGGATTTTATTAGTTATCATATTATCACATGACTAATGATTTCTTCATTTATTTCCCTTAATAAGTTTTAAAATCACCCAATGTTTTTAAAATGTTTTTCACAGGGTATAAAGATGGGTAAGAGAAAGTAGGGAGTCATGATTTTTTATATAGAGTGTTGTTATGGAAATAAAATATTCTATTTTAATGTTTTATATTTTGAAAAAATGGATACTATTTTAATAGTATTATTTTGTATGAATGTGGAATGTAATTTATGTATATATCCGAATAATTTAATGCTATAAACCTGAAAATATCCCAAATGTGTAATAATTTATGGTCTTCTATAAAATCCATAATTATGTAACATTTTAAGGTGGGGTCCTTATAGTTAGAATCAAAGGGGGGTTTAGATAACTTTAGGGGTTGTGATGATATTTAAAGAATACCATAAATAATTTTTAACATATGGAAATTTTAAATGTTTCAAAATTTAAGGATTGAAATTTTGCTTCATCGATGTTATGTTTGTACAGAATGGTTTTCTGAAGATGGAACAGTGAAGCTGAAGTAGGAAGGAACCAAGAGGCTCATGTCTATCTGAATATGTACGCCAAAATGGGGGGAATCGGAACTGAGCAGTTTTTTATAGCAATGGATCAGCTGTCTCAAGAAATAAATTGTGGTGGTATCCATGCAATAGAGGAACATGATATACCATGAAGAATCATGTCTTTTTTGGAGAATTTTATGAGGCAATATCCTCCTAAAATCATTGGAACCGTAGATCATGTTATAGCCAAAGGATGGATCAATTCTCTTGAAAAAATATTTGATGTCATGGGATGTTAAACATGTCAAATGGTAATACTAGAAATTAATCTTTTGAAAGGTGTTGTTGATCAATGGCAGTCTGTGGTTAATAATACAAGATAAAGAGATGATTATGACAGTTTGGAATGGGATTATTTTATTATTTTTTTCATGAAAAAATATTTTCCCAAAAATGATTTACTCAGAATGGAGAAAACAATTCTTGGCATTGAAGCATAAAGATGATGATTTTGGGGCGGCATATGAATCCAATTTAACAATACTAACCTGGTACGTACTAGATTTTACTTTTGTATTTTGGTAGTAAAATTAATATATTAACTCTGGTTTGAAACTGTTTTTGAAAAGAGATTTTAAATCACAAGAGTTTAAAAGCTATGAAAATCTGGTTTGTTGTGATGAAAAGGTTGAGAAGGAGTTTTCCGACACATATGTGCCTCATGATGAAAAGAATAAGAAGCAGTCGTGTTGGGAGGAAATGGGGATAAACTTGTTAATGAAGTATGGAGGTAAGAAAATTAATTTCCCTTCCTGTGAAAAGTGTGGTAAAAGTCAACCTCTTCAATGTCTTTTAAATTTTGGGATATGCGACCGATGTGGAAAGTTAGGATAGATGTATCATTTGTGAAATGGAAATGATCCAAAAAATTAAATGATATGTCGATGATTATATGCTTTAACTATATGTAATTGGGTCATTTAGCTAATGTTTTTCTAAATCTAGTTACACAAGCAGGGAATCAACAAGATTTAAAGTAGAAGGGTTTGGTAAAACAATTTTCAACCAATTCAAGATATGTTGACCTGTCAAACGAGGTGGAATTAAGTACATAGATCGTTTTTACAGATTTCTCAAATGATTTTTATTCAGTTTCTACACATTCATTTATTTCCTGAGAATCTTTCATAATAATTGGGAATTCAACCACATGAAATGAAACCCAGTCTCATGGTAGAAACACCTAGAGGAAATATTATAGAAAAAAGAAATTATATGAATCTACCCCTCCTCGTTTGGGGAAAGATTCTACCACCAATTCTTATTGTTTTTCCTCTAGTAGAGTTTAATTTCATCCTTGGTATGGAATGAATTTCTTTTTATCATAACAAGATATATTGCAATGAAAAAGAAGATGTTTTTAAGAAAGAATATCAATATTTTTTCAGGAATGAACCAATACAATTAATATTATCTTAGGATGTTAAGAGACTGATAATGTATTTAAATGAATGTTATATCGCTCGTATTTTTTAAGACAAGGTAGTTATCCAAATTAATGATATACCAGTGGTAATCGAATAAATGGATGTTTTTTCAGATGATTTTCCTAGTGTTATACCTAATCGATAGGTTGAGTTTACTATTGAAATAGTTCAAATTGCTATGAAAATTTCTAAACGTCATTATTGAATGGACCAAATGGAACTTCTGTAATTAAAAAAAGAGTTGAAAGAAATATTAGATAAATACTTCATCAGACACAACACTCACTATGGGGTTCACCTATCTTTTTTGTACAGAAAAAAGAAGGTTCAATTAGAATTCTCATCGATTATAGAGAATTGAATAACATTACTATTAAAAACTAGTATCTTTTTCAACATATTAATGATATTTTTGATCAGATCCAGGGAGTGCCGAATGTTTCAAAGGTTGACCTAGGGTCGGTGTACCATCAGCTGAATGTAAAGGATGATGACATCTTGAAGATAACGTTCTATACTAGATATGGTGATTATGAATTTTTAGTCATTCCTTTTGGGTTAACTAATGCACCTACTATATTCATGGATCTTATGAATAGAATATTGCATGATATATTAGATAAGTTTTTGGTTGTGTTTATTGATGACATTCTGGTATATTGTAGATGTAAATTTGATCATAAAAAACATATAAGGGTTTTCTAGAAAACACTAAAGGAAAAGAAACTGTATGGAAAATTTAGAAAGTGTGAATTTTGGATTCAACAGATTACATATCATTGGAACATTGTATATAAATATGGAATAATAATTGATCCATCCAAAACAAAATTTGTTGATGAATGGAAAAGACCTACAAATGTTACAAGGATTTGTAGTTTTTTTATATTAACAGATTATTACCGATGGTTTATTAAATACATTTCACATTTATCTATCCCACAAACTAAGATAACATGAAAAGGGGTTAAATTTATTTGGACAGAATAATGTGATTATTTTTTTTCAATAAAAAAGAAGCTTTTGGTGACTGCTCAAATTTTGGCCTTGCATTCCCGAAAAGGTGAGTTTGTCATCTAAAGTGATGATTCATTGAAGGTACTTGGTTTTGTTCTGATTATGAATGATATGTTAAGTACTTATGCTTCATGGTAATTAAAACATCATTAGTGAAATAATTCCACACATGATTTGGAATTGGAAATTGTGGTTTTTTTGCTTTGGAAATTTAGAGGCACCATTAATACAGAGCCAAATGTCAAATATATACTGACCACAAATGTCTGAAGTATATATTCACTCTGAAGGAATGAAACATAAGGTAGAGAAGATGGATTTAACAGATAAAGGATTATTATTTCATGATCAATTACCATATAGGAAAAGAAAACAATGTGTAATATTCCTTAAGATGAAAACAACATGAATCATTGATCATGTTATGTGTAACACCCCAGGTAAAAAAAGAATATGAAATTTTTATATTTATCCATATTTTTGAATAAAATTTTAATGTTAATTTAAAGGGAACGCTATGGTCGAAGGCGTACCCAATATGCAACAATGAGTTTCTTCGAAATCTTACGTTGCACACGAATAATAAAATAATATTATTTTAAATGGTAGTAAACACCTTGCCGTTGTAATGGCGGGAATGAACAGAACTAACTACAAAATGATTATATATGTTTGTCAAATATTTTTACTTTTATCCAATAAATGTTAGAGGCTTAAAATGTGAATGATTCTAATTTTAATCATAAATATTCTAATATTCTTTAAAAGGTTGATTAACCACCTTTTGATGGAAAACGCTTTTTAAATCCACTTTTTGACAATTTCATATGTTATATTGGACCAAATAAAATTTTTCATTAGAATTGGCACATCAAAATTTACATTCTGTAAATTTTTGGTATTTTTCTGATAAAGTTCATTTTTAATGAATAGTGGAAAATGTTGTATTTTAATTAAAAACCACTTTTAATATAATTTATTTATATGATTAGATTATCATTTGAATTGGTTTTAAAGTCCAATTATAATATATTTTTACCATTTAATCCAATATTGGTTATTGAAATTAATTTCACTTTGAAATTGGACTTAAACTAGTGTTAATCTTTTGATATATATTGTTTCATAAAAACACAATATTTGTTCTGACAATAAGAATTAATTATTAAATTAATTAACGCAACTTATATGTTTTGTATTTTGTAAAATAGACATCATTTTTTAATTCGGAATATCAAATATAGCTTAGGGTGAATTTTTGGTATTTTTCAGAAAAACATCAATTTTTAATGAATAGTGAATCCACTAAGTGGTAGTTAAAAAACTAATTTTTCATTTAAATTAAACATTACCACTTCTGTGATTTGATTTACAAAAATTTGACATACATGGTTGTCATTAGGATGTAAAATTTAGTTCAATGGGATTAAAATAATTTTTTGGTGAATAGTAACTTTTAAGTTTTATTAATCGTGATTAAAGGTAATTACTGTAATCTAAGGTAAAAATAATGTTTTAATAATATTAAATGACCTATTAACATGTCCTACCCTTATTGGATGTGTCATGGAAGAAAAATAAAATCCATGGGTCAACATGGGGACCCCATGGTGCCACTTTGGTAGGAAAATGACATAAATAACTTTTTATTTAAAGTTAAAATAAAAATGTCACAAACATGTATTGTTTTGATAAAAAAAAATTACATGGGGTAATAAAAGTCATAATTTTGACAATATATATTAATTCGAAAGATAAAAATATTTCATACAACATGATATATTTTTTTATAATTTTTAGACAATAAATTAATTAAATTATCTATGACACCATGACGATGCAACGATTACCTCATTATTTAACTATTTAAATAAAATGAAAAGATAATGTAAAATATAAGACCTACACATGTAAAAAACCTATTGGATTGGTGGATTTCGAACTATTATCACTTTATCCTCGAAATATATATTTTTGGGACCTTTAAAATCCTAAAATCGTTTTATAATAAAGTAAAAGTTTATAACTTTCCAAGAGTGCCCCTCCTCTCCTCTTATAAAAGGCCCCCACCTCTACCATCATACCCACACCTCTCAAGCTTTTGGCTCGGAAAAACCCTGCCCATTTCATCTCTCCACATCCCTCTATTCATCATTGACGCCTCACCTTTGCAGATTTCTCTTCAAGAAACCCTCTTGGTTCAAACCAAGAGGAGCTACCCGATTTTAAGGTAATGTCTTCACTTGTGTTCTTTTGTTTTATTTTGCATCTCCTACCTTGTAAACTCTTTTTATTCCTTTATTTTGTAACAACGCCAATATATTCAATATACTAGGATTTTCTTATGTGAAGGATTCGATCTACACTTACACACACCTTCGTCTAATGGTTAAAGAACATACTGTTTCTGTGGATGGTGAATTTCTGCCTCACGAAACGATGATTGTTTAATCTTCTCTTAACACCTTTCATGTTGGCCATTATGATGTCACTATATTTTATATATTATATATATGGAATTTATGTTTTCTATATTCTTCTGAAGTTTATATTTAAAACATTCCTTTATGATTTTCATGTTGTGCAAATGTGATAATTTCATACGAGGATGTGTGGACTACCACCCTCTCAAGTGATGTGACTTGATCATGAAATACATAGAATGTATAAAGATTGAAATTAATGAAAATATGTGAACTATATAAAATATATATTATAATATAATTATAATATATATATCTCTCTAAATTATTTTTAATTCCATTAATATGACAATGAAATGAAAGTAGGGTTCATGCGTACGTACGACGTACCGTCTGCATGAGCGGTGCATTTCATTTATTTTTATCTAAAAATGTTATGGAATAGTATAAAATGAATATTTACTAGATATATATGATATTTAAATCATTAATACTATTTTGGAGAAGATTTACTTATAACTACACGGACAATCATTTTCAAACAAGTTCATTTTTGACTCATGTACCAAACATCGACAAAAACGTATGACATGAACTCACTTTATTAACAAATTATTATAACATTATAATCTGTGATATGAACTGAAAAATAATCTTTAAAGGAGTTCCTTAAGTAATTATAAATTTAAAAAAGTTTATTATTCAGGAATATAAAGAAACAAACAACACTAGTCAGACTTGAGGTAAGGGATCCTACCCCTCTCTTTCTTTTTAAGTACACTCTTTTATGTCATTCCTTTTATGCTCATCTTTCTTATGATTACGATGTTATTTTATATTAATACTACTTTAATTTTTATTTTAATATGATTAGAGACCCTATTTTCTCTCATCAATCCATTTTGGATGTTTTGAGTGGCGCCGTTAGGCTGCCGAATTTTCTTAAGGTATCCTACCCCTCTCTTTCTTTTTAAGTACACTATTTTATGTCATTCCTTTTAAGCTCATCTTTATTTTAATTGGGATGTTATTTTATATTACTCCTACTGTAATTTTTATTTTTATATGATGAGAGACCCTATTTTCTCTCATCAATCTATTTTGGATGTTTTGAGTGGCACCGTTTGGCTGCCGAATTTTCGTAAGGGATCATACCTCTATATTTCTTTTTAAGTACACTCTTTTATGTCATTCATTTTAAGCTCATATTTCTTATGATTGGGATGTTCTTTTATATTAATCATACTTTACTTTTTATGTTCATATGATGAGAGACCCTATTTTCTCTCATCAATCCATTTTGGAAGTTTTGAGTGGTGCCGTTAGGCTGCCGAATTTTCGTAAGGGATCCAACCTCTCTCTATCTTTTTAAGTACTCTCTTTTATGTCATTTCATTTAAGATCATCTTTCTTATGTTGGGGAATGTTCTTTTGTATTCCTCTTACTTTAATATTTCTGTTCATATGATTAGAGACCCTATTTGACCTCATCAAACCATTTTTGGATGTTTTAAGAGGCGCTGTTAGGCTGCCGAGTTTTGTAAGGGATTTTTCATCTCACTTTTATTCCCGTGAGAATTATGCTACATTTTCCACCATTTCCTTTGAGTGTCATATGTACTGCCCATTATTATACTCTTTGTGTAATATAATTTCATTTATGGGTATTTACATCTTCATTGTATGACCCTTCTTCAATGGGGTGTACATTTTGAAAGTTATGCAAATCGGTAAGGGGACCTTTCACCCTCCTCTTTTTAAAAGACTTCTTTTTATGTCATTTAATTCACATATTATTATGTTGGGATATATTCTTCTATATCATTATTGATTTAAATTTTATTTCCAAGTGATGAGATTCCATTTTCTCTCTCATCAACTCATTTTCCAAATTTTAATGTGATGTTGTTAGGCTGTCGAATTTTTGCAAGGGAACTTCTTAACCCAATTTCAATTCATTATGTTAAACCACTATTTCTTGATCATGTCATACTATGAATATGTGTGGATTACCTCTGGTTGTTTTACACTTAATATCCGTTTATATTGGGTGTATTTATATTTTTCACAAATAATTATGTAATTTATTTATCCTTAATCTAAGGATATCGTCTTTGTATGGGACTTCGTCTCAATCTCCTTTCATTGAGGCATATTTTGTTCTAATACAATACTTTATTTTATACGCTGTATAAAACACCTTTTATATTTCATTTAATTCAATGGGAATCTTTTTTTACAAAGTGTTTTACTAAATGACAAAAAGGAATGTTTATTTTAACGTACGCGGTGACAACGACCTTTTCCACCACTGCTTGTATTATTTAGTCTTTGGCTTCCTCAACAAGCCGTAATGTTTTTTTAAAATGAAATAAATACCATATACTCTTTTATGTATTTTGTTATTGAAAATGGTTTTTATAATGGATTTTTTATGTCAATATATTTAAGTGATATATTGTGATCGAAATGTGGAAATGTTTTCTTTCCATTATATTTGTTTTATGTCTTATGATTTTATGATGCTAATTAGACATTTGATGGTTGGTTACATGATAAATCATATGATGGGTGGTGCCGTGAATACCAAGATGGGTGGTTACGTTATAAACTCCAATGCATTGGGTATAGAAGTCATCTGTATGGCTATTCCATTAAGTGATATGTGTGGGAGTCGACCGTATGGTTATTCCATTTAAGTATGTTTATGTCCCAAGTTACCTTTATATATTATGTGTTCTTTATATGGGTTTTATGGTAATATTTTGGTTACAAAAGGACAATTAATGTTCTTTTATTCAGTGAAGAGTTTTTTACTACTTCATAATGGTGAGAGTATTACTTTGATAAAGTATTCTTGGTTTACTTGTTGTTTTAAAAAACTAACAGTTTTCCTTCTTTGTGTATCCTTTACTGGGATTTTTATGCTCATCTCACATTTTTGAAATGTTTTCCACAAGACTTAAAGATGAATAGGGTCAAGGATGGGATCAAGGAAATAAATGTTATATAAAACATGTAACTAGACATGATTGTTTTTAAGAGTTTTTATTTTATGGAAACTTAGTAGAAGTGTATACTTTGTAATCTTTTGAGATGTAATAGTTATGTCCTAATTCTCTAAAACTCTAAACCTGAAAATATCCTCTATGTGAATTATTCATTTAATTCATGATTATGTAATGTTTTAAGGTCAGTGCCTTATAGTTGGTATCAAAGGATTGGTTTAGATAACTTTATAGGTTAAGGTATTCTTTAAGCATAAGTGACATTACCATAATTGATAGGATTTCAGAAAGAGTCATAGTTTTTAGATAATGTGAATGAGTAAGTATATCTTAGTGTTTATTTTCCTCATTAGTACATGATGATTCTATTGATATACTCACACTGAACTTTTTGGTTTTAGTAAATGGATGGATCTAGTAGGAACCAAAGTGACAATGGGTTTGAAGGAAACTATGGTGGTTCTCTATTTAAGAGACTGGATGAAATGGGGGATTCAATGAGAAATCTCATGGTTATTCTAAACCAACTATCAAGAGTCATGATCAACCACTTGAACCTTGTTGAGTTCTCTAATGCATCTTTTATGAGAGAACCAACTCGATGTGGATGTTCAAGTGATAATTATAAAGGTAACCATTAGGGTTTATATGATCCTTACTTTTGAGGTAATTATTTGTTACTATATGTTTTGATGGAAAATAAAAGGCATGAGATAAACTTGAGGATAAAATACATTATGATTATTTTTAAATATTTTATCTCGTTTTGGGGAATGTTTTAAGAATTATATAGTTTTGGAAAAAGGACAACACACAAACCGTGTGACAACCCGTCGTGTGGGACAAAGCTGCGGGAATCAAACCCACAACCAAAGTGTGACTCGTATTTATCGCCTACCACTGGACAACATGAAGTCCTTGGTTAGTTTGACTAATTATTTTTAGTTATATGATCTTGTGAATCTAGAATAAGTAGATTTTGTTTATCTATGGAGATTATTAACCTATCCTGGAGGATATTTGATTAGGTTAATTACTTTTCAATATGAGACTTTAAGAGAAACTGATGTTATTTGGAGATAAATGTTAATTTTACCTTGGAAGACTATGTGATTAAATCCTTCAAATATTTTGGTTTCAATCATATTTTGGTTTACATTGAATAATTTTATGGAAAAATTGTTTATCAAATGGTCTTCGTTGAACTGTGGGTTTTGTTGGACAAATTTTGGAGATTAAGAATAGATTTTTTAATAAAGGATTATCCATTTTTGGTTTTATCTGATCTCCTACTAACCTTTTTGGTTTTAGTTTCGGTTTAGGTATAAAGACATTGGAATTATATAGTTCTCTTTTGAGGATTATATGATTCTCTAGAAGATGATTATAGCTCTCTTCATGTTAGAAAGTCATCCTAAATACTCATCTTTTGGGGAAAATATGAGTTTGTGTAAGAAATCTAGTAGGAGATGAGAGTCTACACGACAAGTATGTTTCTTTATGATTTAGTTAAGCTCATAAATAAATTACTCAATGAAAATTAACTTAAAAAATGTTGTCTTTTAACTTTTCCTACTGTGGAATCAAACACCATTTAACCCATCACCAGTTTGTGATTTTCGGGTGGTTAACTTTCTCCTAAACATGTTTTCTATCACTCTCCCTCCGAACATGACGCTTTGTTTTTCTTCCATATCCATTTTTTCATAAATGGAATCCTATAATGGGTTAACTCGGGTGACCTTTGTACTTCCATTTCTTTCTTTTAAAGTGATAGTTTAATTTACTCTTTTTCCGATGTGGGGCTTTCAATGATGTTTCCAAGCCCAATTTTAAAATTGCGAGAATGCAATTCCCAAAAAGGGGGAAGGATGTAACACCCTAGGTAAATAAATAATATGACATTTTTATATTTATCCATATTTGTGAATAAAATATAAATGTTAATTTAAAGGGAACGCTATGGTCGAAGGCATACCCAATATGCAACAACGAGTTTCCTTGAAATCTTACATTGCGCTCTAATAATAAAATAATATTATTTTAAATGGTAGTAAACGCCTAGCCATTGTAATGATGGGAATGAATGGAACTAACTAAAAAATTATTATATATGTTTCTCAAATATTTTTACTTTTATCCAATAAATTTTAGAGGCTTAAAATGTGAATGAATCCAATTTTAAGCGTAAATATTCTAATATTCTTCAAAAGGTCGATTAACCACCTTTTGATGGAGAACGCTTTCTAAATCCACTTTTTGACAATTTCATATGTTATATTTGGCCAAATAAAATTTTTCTTTAGAATCGGAAAATCATAATTTACATTGTGTAAATTTTTGGTATTTTTCCGATAATGTTCATTTTTTAATGAATAGTGAAAAATGTTGTATTTTAATTCAAAACCTATTTTTTATCTAATTTATTTATATTATTAGATTATCTTTTGAATTGGTTTTAAATTCCAATTAAAATATATTTGTACCATTTAATCCAATAATGGTCATTGGAATTAATTTCACTTTGAAATTGGACTTAAACTAGTGTCAATATTTTGATATATATTGTTTCATAAAAACACGCTATTTGTTGTGACAATAGGAATTAATTATTAAATTGATTATTGAAAAATATATGTTTTGAATTTTGTAAAATAGACATAATTTTTGAATTCGAAATATCAAATATAGCTTAGGGTGAATTTTTGTTATTTTTCTGAAAAACATCAACTTTTGATGAATAGTGAAACCACTAAGTGGTAGTTAAAAAACTGATTTTTCATTTAAATGAAACTTTACCACTTATGTGATTTTATTTTAAAAAATACTACATACATGGTTTGAATTATGAAGTAAAATATGGTTCAATGGGACTAAAATAATTTTGTGGTGAATAGTAACTTTTAAGTTTTATTAATCGCGATTAAAGGTAATTAGTGTAATTTAAGGTAAAAATAATGTTTTAATAATGTTAAATGACCTAGAAACATGTCCTAACCTTATTCTATGTGTCATTTCCGACCATGAAAATCCATGGGTCAACTTGGGGACCTCATGGAGCCACTTTGGTATGAAAATGACATAAATAACTTTTTATTTAAAGTTAAAATAAAAATGTCACAAACATGTATTGTTTTGATAAAACAATTTTTACATGGGGTTATACAAGTCATAATTTTTAATATAAATATTCATTGGAAATATAAACAGATTTCCTACATCAGGATATTTTTTTATAAGTTTTAGACATTAAATAAATTAATTAATATATGACACCATGATGATGCAGCGATTACCTCATTATTTAATGATTTAAATAAAATGAAAAGATAATGTAATCTCTAAGACCTGCACTTGTAAAAAACCTATTGGATGGGTGTATTTCGAAATCTTATCACCTTATCCTATAAATATATAATTTTGTGACCTTTAAAATCTGAAAAGCATTTTATAATAAAGTAAAAGTTTATAACGTTTCAAGAGTTCCCCTCCTCTACTCTTATAAAAGTCTCCCACATCTACCACCTTACCCAGAACTCTAAAGCCTTTGGATCGGCCAAACCCTGCCCATTTCATCTCTCCAAATCTCTCTCTTCATCATTGAAGCCTCAACTTTGGCAGAATGCTCTTCAAGAAACCATTTTGGTTCAAACCAAGAGGAGTTACCCGATTTTAAGGTAATGTCTTCACATGTGTTCTTTTGTATTATTTTTCATCTCCTACCCTCTAAACTATTTTTATTGCTTTATTTTGTAAAAACGCCAGTATCTTAAATGTACAAGTATTTTGTTATGTGAAGGATTATAGCTACACTTACACACACCTTCATCTATTGTTAAAAGAACATACTGTTTCTGTGGATGGTGAATTTCTGCCTCACGAAATGATGATTGTTAAATCTTCTCTTAACACCTTTCATGTTGACCATTATGATGTCACTATATTTTATATATTATATATACGGTATTTATGTTTTCTATATGATTCTTAATTTTATATTTAAAACATTCCTTTATGATTTTCATGTTTTGCAAATGCGATAATTTCATACGAGGAAGTGTGGCCTACCGCCCCCTCAAGTGATGTGACTCGTTCATGCAATACATGGAATGTATAAAGAATGAAATTAATGAACATATGTGACCTATATAACATATATATTATACTATAATTATAATATATATATATCTCTCAATTATTTTTAATTCCATTAATATGACAAAGAAATGAAAGTAGCGTTCATGCATACGTACGACATACCGTCTACATGAATGGTGCATTTCATTTATTTTTATCTCCAAATTTTATGGAATAGTATAAAATGAATATGTACTGGATATATATGATATTTAAATCATTAATAATATTCTGGAGATGAATTACTTATAACTACCTGGACAATCATTTTCAAACAAGTTCATTTTTGACTCATGTACCAAACATCGACAAAATGTCTGACATGAACTCACATTATTAACCAGTTATTATAACATTATAATATGTGATACGAACTGAATAATAATATTTTAAGGATTTCCTTAAGAAATTATAAATTGACCAAATTTTATTATTCAGGAATATAAATAAATAAACAAGACAAGTCGGACTTGAGGTAAGGGATCCTACCCCTCTTTCTTTTTATGTACACTCTTTTATGTCATTACATTTAATCTCGTCTTTCTTAGGATTGGGATGTTATTTTATATTACTCCTACTGTACTTTTTATGTTCATATGATGAGAGAACCTATTTCCTCTCATCAATCCATTTTGGATGTTTTGAGTGGCGCCGCTAGGCTGCCGAATTTTCGTAAGGGATCCTACACCTCTCTTTCTTTTTAAGTACACTCTTTTATGTCATTCCTTTTAAGCTCATCTTTATTATGATTGTGATGTTATTTTATATTAATCCTACTTTAATTTTTATTTTTATATGATTAGAAACCCTATATTCTCTCATCAATCCATTTTCAATGTTTTGATTGGCGCCGTTAGGCTGCCAAATTATCGTAAGGGATCCTACCCCTCTCTTTCTTTTTAAGTATACTCTTTTAGGTCTTTAGTTTTAAGATCATATTTATTATGATTTGGATGTTCTTTTATATTAATCCTACATTAAGTTTTATGTTCATTTGATGAGAGAACCTATTTTCTCTCATCAATCCATTTTGGAAGTTTTGAGTGGTGCCGTTAGGCTGCCGAATTTTCGTAAGGGATCAAAACTCTCTATTTCTTTTTAAGTACTCTCTTTTATGTAATTTATTTTAAGCTCATCTTTCTTATGTTGGGGGATGTTATTTTATATTCCTATTACTTTACTTTTTATGTTCATATTATGAGAGACCCTATTTTATCTCATCAAACCATTTTTGGAAGTTTTAAGTGGCGTCGTTTGGCTGCCGAGTTTTTGTAAGGGATTTTTCATCTCACTTTTATTCCTGTGAGAATTATGCTAAATTTTCCACCATTTCCTTTTAGTGGTGTATGTACTACCCATTATTTTTCTCTTTGTGTAATATGATTTCATTTATGGGTATTTACATCTTCATTCTATGACCCTTCTTCAATGGGGTGTACGTTTCGAAAGATACCAAAGTCGGTAAGGGAACCTTTCACCCTCCTCTTTTTAAAATAATTATTTTGTTATGTCTTTTAATTCACATAATATTATGTTTGGATATGTTCTTATATATCCTTATTGATGCAAATTTTATTTCCAAGTGATGAGCTACCCTTTTTATCTCTCATTAACCTTTTTTCTAAATTTTGAAGTGACGCCGTTAGGCTGTCGTTTTTTGCAAGAGAACTTCTTAACCCAATTTTGATTCTTTGGGATAAACTTGTACTCCTTGAATATGTAGTTCTATGAATATGTGTGAATGTCCTATGATTTTTTTACACTTAATATCCACTTATATTTGGTGTATTCGTTTGTCACACATAATTATGTAATTGATTTATCCTTAATCCAAGGATACCATCTTTGTATGGGACTTCGTCTCAATCTCCTTTCATTGAGGCATATATTTTTTTTCTGATACAAGACTTTCTTTTATAATCTGTATAAAACACCTTTGAATTTTCATTTCATTCAAAGGGACTCTTTTTCTATGAAGTGTTTTATTAAACAACAAAAAGGAATGTTTATTTTAACGTACGCGGTGACAACGAACTTTTCCGTCGTCGCGGGTATTATTTGGTATGTGGCTTCCTCAACAAGCCGTAATGTTTTTTAAAATTTTATAAATACCATATACTATTTTATGTATTTTGGTATTGAAAATTGTTTTGATAATGGATTTGTTATGTCAATATATTTAAGTGATATATTGTGATCGAAATGTAGAAATGTTTTCATTCCATTATATTTGATTTATGTCATATGATTTTATAATGGTACATGGTCATTTGACGGGTGGATACGTGATAAACCATAAGATGGGTGGTGTCGTGAATACCAAGATGTGTGGTTATGTTATAACCTCCAATGCATTGGGTATGGAAGTCAGCCATATGGCTATTCCATTAAGTGATATGTGTGGAAGTCGACCGTATGGTAATTCCATTTAAGTATGTTTATGTCCCAAGTTACCTTTATATGTAATGTGTTCTTTATATGGGTTTTATGGTAATATTTTGGTTACAAATGGGTAAGTAATGATCTTTTATTCAGTGGAGAGTTTTGTACTACATCATAATGTTGAAAAGTATTACTTTGATAAAGTATTCTTGGTTTACTTGTTGTTTTTAAAAACTAACAGTTTTCCTTATTTGTGTATCCTTTACTGGGATTTTTATGATCATCCCATGTTTTTCAAATGTTTTCCACAGGACTTAAAGACGAATAGGGTCAAGGATGGGATCAAGGAAAGACATGATATCAAAAACATGGAAGTAGACATGTTTCTTTTTAAGTGTTTTTATTTTATGGAAACATATTAGAAGTGTATACTTTTTAATCTTTTGAGATGTAATAGTTATGTCCTAATTCTCTAAAACTATAAACCTGAAAAGATCCTCTATGTGAATTATTCATTTAATTCATGATTATGTAATGTTTTAAGGCCGGGGCCTTATATTATGTTTGGAACATTAACCATTGATTAATGATTTTATAAGATTTGTCTTAGAAGTTATTAGTTCAGGGATTACATATGTTTTATTTTAGGATTTAGTTTTGTCATCATTATCAGATAGTGTTAAGAAATAAAACATGGAAGACCATGAGCTAGAGAAAATGGTTTTATTTGTTAAAATGGTTATGCTACCAGAATTTATCCTTGATAAATATTGAGTTTTATGATTTGGAAAATCATTGTGTATTCCTTTTGATTCCCAGTTAAGGAAATATTTGTTGTGTGAAGCTCAAATTTCTCCAATTTGAGTTCATCTTGGATGTACTATGATGTACAGAGACCATTGGGAGTATTACTGGTTGGATGGAATGAAAAGGGATATTGAAGAATTTATAGTGAAATGTTTGACATGTGAACAGGTTAATGCTGAGTGATAGTTACCAAATGGGGTTCTTCATCCTTTTCTAGTTCTAGATTTGAAATGGGAGATTATATCCATGGATATCATGGGGGGACTACGTATGTCTTTTTCAAGTTAAAAATGAGACTTTGGTAATTGATGATCGGCTGAAACAATCTACACATTTTCTTTATATTTGAGATAAAATGTCATTGGATTATATTTTTCTAGTGTACCTCAAAGAATCTTAATGGTTACATGGAGTTCCTCTTTCCATTTTATCTGATCGGGATCCCAGGTTCACTTCAATATTTAGGAAGGGGCTTTAGAATCAATTAGGCATAGAATTATTTTTTAGTATAGCTTTTCATCCTAAATCAGATGGGCAGTCAGAATGAATGATTCAGACCTTGGAGTATATTCTTAGAGCTTATTCAATGGACTACCATGGATGTTTCTATCAATATCATTCTTTAGTTGAGTTTTATATAATAACAGTTTTCATTCCAGTATATAAATAGATCCTTTTGAGGAAAGTTATGGGAAGTGGTGTCGACCTCCAGTTTTTTTGTGATGAAGTTAAGTAAAGGATATTTATGGGACCATAATTTTTGGAGGAAGTAGTGGAAAAAGTGAAGATGATCATGTATCACACGAGGATAGATCATAGCATGAAGAAACGTTATGCAGATAACAAATGGAAATGCATTTCTTTCGAGGTAGGAGACTTTTTTTGAAATCTCTCCTTGGAAAAGTGTGTAGCATTTTTTGTAAGAATGGAAAGCTATGACTTCAATTCATCGGTCCTTTTTAAAACATGATCAAAGGATGGACCAGTTTCATACCGAGCAGCATTACCTACAAGTTTATCTTATGTAAATAATTTTTTTCATGTTTTAATGTTTTGAAAGTATGCACCAGATTCATCAAATTTCTTGTGTCCATATACAGTTTAGCTAGAATTTAACCTTTCTTATGGAGAGAAATCATTTAATATTATTGATCAAAGGGAACATATATTGCAGAATAAGGTAGTCCAGCAAGTAAGGGTTTTGTGGAGAAACCACACGATTGGAAAAGCAACATGGGAATATGAAAATTCTATGAGGGAAATGTACCCTCACTTGTTTAACGAGTAAATAACATTACAAGGATGAAATTTTTAGAAGGTTGGGATAATTTAACTCCCCATGGTTAACAAAAATAAATGAAATGCATGAAACTTAGTTTTATGTAGATTTTAATAATTATCCATTAAATATAATTTTTGGCTTTTTTTGTTTTGAATTTCAAAAAATTGTCATCTATAATAGTGTTGAGTAATTAATTTGGAGTCTGATGAAACCAACTTTATTTTGATAAATAGTAATATACCCATAATAATAGTAATAAGAATTATAATATGACCATATTGAATAGTAAATTGTATTATTATTTTATTTTCATAAGGATTTATGATAATTTCATCTTGAATTATTTTTCAATGTAATATAAAAGCAGTTATAGTTTTAAAATTATTAATTTTTTAATTAAGTATGATTTTATTTAAAAATTAAATTAATAAAATATAGAGAATAAATTTTAAAAAATGGAGTTCATTTTTTAATTCATCATGTTGAAAAATGGTTATGGTGAATTTTTTGTATTTTTCTAAAATTCAGGGATTTATGATGAAACGTGAAATACTGTAAAATAACGTATATTAAAATTATCAGTAAAATACACTATTTATGACCTCATAAGTTATGTAAGGCCACCTATTCGAACTCATATTTCCTTGTTACTATTTTGGGTCACATGAATTAATAACATTCATAGTCTTGGGCTAAAAAATTATAATAATGATTAAAATAATGATAAATACCTCCTATCCTCCACTATAAATACCACCATTATTATCCACTCTTTATCACACCTTTAAAGCCTTGATCCTTACCTATGTTCATCCAAATACTCCACCCAAGGATATTCCACATGTCCTAAGGATTCCGGTCTCATCAAAAGGTCAAATAAAAAGGATTTAAGGTGGATCATAAGAAGAAGAGATCAAGGGGTGAGAATCTCCTTCTATTTTCATGTGTTTTCCTTTCATTTCCTTTTCTTTACTTAAACTCTCTTCCCCTACTCTTATCAAAAAGGTATTAAATATTTAGAAATAATTTACATTATGGACATTGTCATGTTCATGGAATATTCATCATCATTATTCTTTTCATATCCCTTTTATTCAGGAAACAAAACATTGTCTGTGGTGTATCGAATTGCCGACATCATGGATAATGTGATTTCAATTTGATTTAATATTTTCAAGTATTGTCATGGAACAATTTTGATTGTTTAAATAGGTTATAATCTTGTAATTATGTCTCATACATGGTTCTGAAATTCTTTTTTACACAAGGATTGAATTTAAAAAACAAAATGACGTCGTTATTATTAAAGAACCATTAAAATTGTGTAAACAAACAATATTAATGTTTTAACTTATGAATCATACACATTTGGGAATTAAAAATGATAGGTGGTATAATTTATGGTTTTATAAATATGTAACTACCACTCTATTCTAATTATGGAGTTTCACTTCTAATCCAAAATAATATCAATTATGAACAAATCATGGAAACCATGTTAAGAACTCATCCGACACAATGTACATAACAAAATATTACTATTAAATGTGTCGATTGATGTTGTAAATTGATCATATAAGGTGTTATAAAAATTAATATTTTTTATTATGATATTAAAACCACTCTTTTAACCATTATTCAGTAGGTTTAAACACATTTCAATGAAGAAGAACCTGAGGTAAGGGAATTCTTAACCCAATTTTCATATTTTGGGTTGACCATCTTATTTATTCATTTTGTGGTATTAAGATTATTGGTGTGGTGGTTTATTTTATATTATGTTTCACTACGTGTACATACAGTGTATGCACATATCTATTCTATTCTATTAATTATGAATCCAATTATATTTTAAGTGGATTTCTTTTTAAAATCCTTCTAATACTCTCCAAAAAATTTCAAAAGGACTGTTTTTTATATGTATATGGAATTAGCAGTTTCTCTTAATATCAAGATACATTGTTACCATGATATGTTACTTGGAAATTATTTATGTTGGGTGGAGCCCATTAGATCTCAAGATATGTTGGGTTGAGCCCATTTTATCTCATGATATGTTGGGTTGATCCCATTATAGCTCAAGTTATGACTGGTGAGCCCCATTATAGCTCTCTGATGCATCTGGTACTCCAGAGATAAAAGTTGACCAAAATGTTATTTTATATTTAAGGTTGAATGTAAGAGTGATATGGAAAATATTTCCCAATGAAACTACATGATGTTTCTTTGCATATGATTTTTTTATGATTATGGGATTTGTTGGTTTGTATGCTATCACTTGACTAACGCTTTCATTAATTATATACCATACTATGTTTTATACTCATCCAATATTTTTTTAAATTTTTTTTCATAGGATATAAGGATGGGTAAAAGAGATAAGGGAGTCATGTTGTTTTATATATGGAGTTGTAAAAAAAATCATGTTTTATGTTTTAAGGTTTTATATTATGAAAAAATATGGATATGGTTTTCCTAGTATCCTATTGTATGAATGTTGTATGTCATGTATTTAAGATGTACTAATTCTTTGAAACTATAAATCCAAACAGATCCTCAATGTGTAATAATTTATGTTATTGTGTGAAATTCATGATTATGTAACATTCTATGTTGGGTTCGATGTAACTAAAGTTGACATTTGAAATGAAATAAAATCATGATACTCAAAACTATTATCCCTAGTGAGTGATATTTATTATTAATATTCTGGTGTATTATTATTTTTAAAGGAATATGTGACACATCCAATGATTTTAAATCTATTGTTCTACTTTATAGGTTTCAGAAACATATATTAAATTTTATAAATAACCATGAATTTTTATTATATGATAAGGTCAAATTGTTAGGGATAATTACCAAAGAACCCACCATTGATGTATGAAAAACATTTAGGTTTAAATAGTAGATAGAATATATGAAAGTGAGTTATATAATATTTATTTCCTCATAATTGATTATTAATTTAATGAAAATATAATCCCTGATATATGCTGTGTTTTTTATATAATTTTTTAGTTTATGATTTATATATTTTTGTATATATTTATAACTAGTGATTAATACCATTTGATGGTTAATGATAGATGAAATTTTTTAAGAAAATTTATCTTTATTGTGCTCAATTTAATTTTGGATTAAAATGGATTTATGAATGGTATGTTATGGAGAATATTTCATGACAGTATATGTATACATTGTTACCTAATATTATGAATGTATAATATTGTCTAAATAATGATATTTAAGTGGATATAACCAAATAAAATTTTATAGATGTCATATTTTAGGTTATACCTCCTATGATGGATATTTTGATAATACCCTCACTTAATATATTCACTGACTAATAATTATAATTTCATGTAAACAATGTATCCAAGGGTAGAGAATATAATTTCGTGATATTTAATGTATTGCTATATTCAAATAATTCAATTTTTTTTTATGATTATTAACAAGAAAAAAAAACCTAAAAGAAACTATGATATATTTATGTGTGACCATTAAAACCTAGCAATATAATTATAGGGAATGAATAATTATAGCTTCATCGTGCATTATTTATTGAAATATAATAATGGATACATTTTTTTCAATTAAATTCATAAAATTTACATAAAATAAATAAATGAGAACAATTATTATTTACAAAATTATTCTTATATTAATTAATTTCTTATGAGAGACAATTGCCATTTAAAATTTATTTTAATAATTATGAAAAATTATGTTATATATTAATATGTAGTCAATCCAATTTAGTTGATAAATGATATGAAATTAGATGAAAAATAGTTTATATAAGAAAATATAATTTTCTAATAAAATGAGTTCTTATTATATTTCTTGATTTCAATAAAATAATGAAATAATATTTATTTTGATATTTTTAATTTGATAACATGAAAATCATTTATTGACTCATAATAAAAATATTATCTTAATATGATTTTTTTTTGTAAATTTTTAAGTTAATTAATTTGTTGTTAATAGTGAAGACATATTATTATTGCTAAAAACTATCACTTTTATGATGTTATAATATTACTATAAGGAATTAAATTATGGAAAAATATTTTTTATAAATGAAATAAATTCTGTCTAGAATATATATTTTAATATTATTATGTTGAATTTATTATACCTATTAAAATATTTTAGAAAATAATCAAATGTTTTATGAATAATATTTTACACATGTTTCTGTAACTAAATTTTTGAATGTATTAATTATTATTTTTATTTTTTAGCACACATATCATTTCATTAAAATATTAAAATATTCATTATATAATTTTAATCAACAAAATATAACATTTCATTCTATAGATAATCATTATGTTTCAAAATTTAATTATTCTAAAACAGATTTTTACATGTTACATGAACTTACATTAAAATTCATTTCCCTAATTATATAAATTATGGTATGATGAAATAAGTATAATATGTTGGATATTTTTAGAAATATTTTTCATATAAAATATAATTTACATGAATAAAAAACATATTACCAATTATATTGTTAATTATCATTCATATAGTCAAAAGGGAAATTTAATTTTTTTTAATTATGAAAAAATAGCTATCTAATAAAATATAATAATATATTTTAAATTATAACCCAAATATAATGGTTATTTATATATATACATATATTAAATATAATTTAATTGTGACTCAAAACTAATTAATATTAAGAACCTAAAATAATGATGATAATGAATTTTCTACAAAAATAATTTATATATAAGTAAATTGTTTTAATTTAAAAGTTAATATTCATTTATTATATATTTATTGTATTAGATGGGTAAAATATTCAAACCAAATATGTAATTGTTGTCACTTTAATATGTTATTAGATATGAAATTACATAATTATAAA
This sequence comes from Viscum album, assembly GCA_963277665.1. Classification (NCBI taxonomy): domain Eukaryota; kingdom Viridiplantae; phylum Streptophyta; class Magnoliopsida; order Santalales; family Viscaceae; genus Viscum; species Viscum album. The sequence goes on along the minus strand of OY728120.1, from coordinate 1,792,635,398 downwards.
ATAGATTACATAGTAAATGTTAAGTTGGGAAAAAATTTCAATGTAAAAAAATAAAAGTCATAAATCACTATTATATAGTCAGAAATGAATTGATGAGATGGGTTTCAAAATTATAATGTTCCATACTCCCAATTTTTCCATGTTTTATCCATTATCCATTTAATTGTGTGATGAAATTAATGATAAATGCTGAGTGTTTTGTGAAACATCTCTTTCCTCTATTTAAAAGGACACCATTTCCTCTCATTCGAAGATACAAATATACATCCAATTATTAAAAGAAAATATTATATTTGTATCCAACATATCCAAATAAAATTTTATTTTTCCCCTAGGAACACTATATAATCATAATACCTTCAATTTAAATGGGTATTCATAGGAAAGACAATGTATCCAATGTAAGTATTACCACTTTTTGTTTGTCTTCTATATCATACATTTTAAATGTAATCTCACCAAAATAATATTATGAATTATGTGCCAATGGTGAAATAATATGTTTTTATATTAATTTTATTATTCTTAATTATTCATTTCCATACACTTATAGAAACATATGGATGTAAATCATACGTAACTACAAACTAACTCCTCCCTGAAGACATGTTTTTTATTCACCATATACCTTTCCATTATTTATCCCAAATTCTAGAAATCAACTTCACCATAAAAATAATATAAATGATATGAATATGATAATAATATTATTATTTTATTTCAAAATAAACAACTTCCTAACCATACTCACACATCGAGTTAAATCCTGATCAGTTTTGGTTCGATTTAACCACCTGTATGAATGATTCTACAAAACTATATAATCAATGAATATGAGAACAAAAATTATATTATTATTTTATGTTAATAAGATATTAAATATATAATTTTGATATAATATTGGTATATTAATAATTTAATATAGTATTAAAATATCATATTCGATCACTATGATTATAAAACTGTGGAGATATGAATCAACCTTCTAAAAAAACATAAAAAAACATAATAAATAAGGAAAAATTTCTCATGACTGGTCTATATGAAATGAAATATATTATAATATTATTATAAGTAAGGTATATAAAAAAAATTGATTATTATTGATGTTATGAAAATGTTCAAATGAATCTACAACAAGGTGTGTATTTCTATCTAAAACCCCTCTCTTTGAGAAATTTTTATTATTATACATCTTATTTAATTTATGTCATGTACATTCATTAAATTTGAAATATAATATCGTGAATTATATTTAAATAAAGGATTCTTAATTCTAGTTACATTCCTTTTATTTTATGTTTTTACTGTAAAATGATACTCAAGTTGAAAGGGTTTCTTTTCGGAAAAACTCATACCTAAGGTCATGATTATATAGTACACAATATATTCCGTTGAATGGTTTGTTCACTAAATTGGGTTGTATTATTGTCATATATTGTTTTTATTATTGTAAAATATTGTCCAAATAAGTTCATTTTCAATTGATATCTTTTAACTCAGTTTTTATACGAGTTTTAATGTTTTTAGTTAATATTTTTTCATTCAGTGAGTTATGATTATTCTCATAAAATTTATTAATTTAATATGGGAAAAGTATTCCCATTAATGGATTTATGGGGTATTCACTAAATTTTTGGGTGGTTATAAATATATAACATATAAATAAATTTTGAAATATATCCCACTTTAGGGTATATGATTCCTCTATGTATTATTTCAAATTAAAATATTCTTCTTTGAGTTATATAGCATTATATTGGGATGTTTTCTCCCATTATTGGGTTCATAATCTTAATATTTTATTATATGGTATTTTTAATCCTATTTTTGAAATTTTTTTAATACAAATATTTTTTTAATAATCTTATTATAGTTTGGGATTAAAATAATATATATGAATAGTTTTAAAAAAATTTACATTCAATTCTATGTGTTCTATCTACCACAAAATATTTCATTTAAAAACCCATTATCCAATTTTCATGGATCCAACTTCCTGAAAATTACATTCTATATTTACCCATAAATTTATCCACATTGAAATGGTAAAAAATGTTTTCCTAAATCCTTTTTATATTTTCACATCAATTTTTATTTACATATTTAAATATACATACACTAATTGGGTTTATTTTGAATGATTTATACTCTGATATGTGTTAATCATCATGGGGATTGAACTCGTAGTCTAATATAATTCAACTGCTGATCCCGTATTTTCATATAATGTTCTAAGCATTAATTCACATTATTGTTTCTAATATATGTCAACATACCTCAATTTTTATTAATTTCCTTGGTTTTATGTGATTTCAAAAACGCCCAATTACATTATATAGATTTCTTATAATCATATTACTCTAGAATTGACCTATCCAAAAATTCCTTTTTATATATGGTGTGAAAATCTCATTTTACATTACTTATATTTCATGATGTTCCCATAAAATAACATTATTCCTTTTAAATATGGAAAATTATTGGTGTGATGTATGTTGTTATACCAAAAAAGATTATTATTAAAATAATGAATATTCATTTTTTGATTATCCACCCTATTCTTTTTGAATATAGAGGATCATGATGTCAGCATTATAAGTTGTGGGAAAAGTATTGGAGTTTTGTATGTTGTTATTACAATACATATGATTATTGGGAATATTTTATTATTATTTTTGTATTTTATCATTTTATGAATTCATTGGATGTAAACAAGTGACAAGTTGTGACCAATAATATATAGTTCCTTGATGCGCCAATAGGCATCATGAGAGTAATATGTTTTGGTTAATTGGTGTATTCCTTTAAAGAATGATATATTTCCATTATGATAAGATCAGGATGTCAATTATCAGGATATCTTTCATATGGTATGGAATTAGAAATATTCTAATATAAATTTCATCAATAAGGATACAACTATTGTTATCCATGTGTTTTATTTATTTTCATTACTATCCTTTCATATATTTTGATCTTAGTTTTAATTGATAATGTAATTATAATTATTACTTACTCCATAAATAGTATTTATACATTTGTAATTACATGATTACATCAGTTATATGTTTTATCTTAATAAATTTTTGAGCTCACCCAATAATACATGTTCATTTCCCATAGTTATAATGAAATAAATAACACATTATATGTCAATGATAACTTACAAAAGATGTTATTGGGTTTTTATGGATTATGTAGTATCCCATATAGTAAATAAATATCAATCAGTTGGGAAAGACATGGGTTTTATTAGTTTTGGTTTTCCTAATTATCTAAATATATTAACAATAATGTTCAAGGGAATTTATGTAAAGAAACATTTTCTGTAAGTCAAGTAATTAAGGGATAGTTATATTTTAGGCATCACTTGTATAAACTATCATTTAATAATTCTTATCTTAAAATTATGTAAGATTTATTTTTTCCCATGTAATATATTCAAAATAAAATATTTAAAATAAAAATTTTATTTATAGACCAAGAAATATAGCCCCAATTACAACACATGATTACAAGAAACATATTTTGAGATTAGTATATATCCAATAAATTTTGATTCATGAAATACATCATTTATAACACTATAATATACATGAAAATATAATCTGTTTCCGACCTCGCTTATTTAATAAGATATATCAAACAATCCTAAAAATATATGTGTAAACATTTATTACATTTAGAACATATTATATTCAAATCATTGAAATACTCGTTGTAGCTCTTGAAAGAAAATTCAAACTACTAGTGGTTAGAGGCACTGAAAAAAATATGATCTATAGATTCTTGAATCCATGGATAATTTATTCATGAAAATATTAACCTGATCATTAATATTTTGTTACATACCCCAAATCAAATAGACATGTTTCTAATACCAACATCCAATGTTGAGGTTACCAAAAAGGTTAATGTTATAAAGATACAAATAGAGCAAGCTAAATGGATTAATGATAATTATTATTTTAGGGAAAAAAATCCATACTGTCCTAAAAACTATCTCCAAAATTCTGGATTATCAAAAATAAAACATCCTCCAACCCCTAAATATTAGGATTAAACAAACCATAAGTTTTCGGGAGATGGTTTTTATTCAACATCAACTGTGTTCCAAATTCCAACATATTCCATTCATTAAATATAAAATTTGTGACAAAAAATATTCAATAAAGAACTTAAAATACACAACATTTATATAATCATTGGATACATTAAAATCCCATAAAAAATCCATTGATGAATCATTACTCATGAATATATGAATATGTGATTAGTATAATATACTTACTGACATTTGATAATCATCCTTCACTTGGTTACAACTGTGAAACAATTGTAAAAAAATATTTATATCCATTAAAATTTCGATTCACTAGTATTACCTCCTTGAATCATGGTATATCTAGACCAGACCACGATAATAACCCATGATGAAAATCAAAACTCATGCCTTACATTCTCCAATATGTGTATAAGTACTATTATCACACACTCCCCACAATTAAACTCCTAATGAAAAAAGATATAGTAGTCATTATCAACAAAATATCCCTTAATTACATAAATAGGAAAAAATATATTATACCATTTTAAATAAAAATTATCAAAATATTCATGATTATTTAATATAAAAACATTACAAATATATACTCTAAAATAATAAACAATGTGTTTAAATCCATTAATTTTGTTAAAGGGTATTAAATTAGATTAGGATAATTTGAACTCTATTTAATACTTGAAATAGTGTATTTATTGATTTATATGAATATTTCATAATATAAATAAATTCAATGAGAAAATTATAATCAATTTCCATAATAGATGTATTTTTTCTTGTCAAAAACTATTATTTTGTTTTTGTGCCAAAAAATTGGATTATAAAAACTATTACATTCAAAACCAATAAATATGAGTCTGAAAGCCCAAATTTAATCAATCCACATTCCCATATTATTTTTAGAATGCAGTTTTATATTGTTATAAAAGAAATTACAAAAACAATAGACCCTTACAAATAGAATACATTTGTTCACAAAAAATATGGCCTTTAGTTTTCACCCATGTTTCATTCAAGACATTTTATTTCATTTAGGGTTCTTATAATAAATTTTTTTATGGCTTTCTATAGTTCATAATAACCATTAATAAATATGAAAAAAATAAAATTTGGTATGTGAATAGAGAACATCAACATGTGAAATATAAAAATTAATTCTATTAAACTAATTAAAATGTGAAACCTAATGAAATTATTTTCCTTTACCAATAAAAAATGGAACTAATGAATAAAAAATAACTATGTAAAAAAAACCCATGGTCAAATAAATCATTTTAAACCCATTATTTATCATAAAGAAACCATGATGGAAAGTTGAGGTTTATGGGAACTCACAGAAACATATCAAAACGTTTCACAATTAAAACATCATAAACTTTACACACATCATGAAATCAAATGATATCCATACAAACCAATTTTATAATAATAATATAGTTATATTGGAAACTAATATTCAGATCCCATGTTCACTCATGTTTCTCCTTTTTCAAAACAAAATTTAATCCCAATTAATTCAATATAAATAACCAAGCTTGTAATCTTCCTCATTTTTCTCCATCGAATACTAAATCAATTCTAAATACAATATAGTGTTGTATATGTATCAGCCATAATAAGGATCTATATCATGATCATAAAACATCATCTAAATTTTATAAGTGTAATTTTATGAAAAACAATATTAATATTACAATTTTTTATCATAAAACACCTTAAAACTCATTGGAACCCATAAAAAATACAAATTCAATTTTAATTTAATACAATGGGGAATTACCCTTTTTATTTTTAATGTGATAAAAATGAATTATTAATCCAAAAAATGTAATAATACATATACTGAAAAATATATTTAACTTTTTGTGCAATCATGATAACAATTAATGGTTATGATGGTGGGAAAGGGAGTTCATGCCGTATAAGTTTACAAATAATTTATTTCCACTTATTAAAAAGGAAAAATAACAAATATAGTAAAAATGAAAATATTTATTTCTTCTAAAAATAAAAATATATTAAATTACAGTTAGAATCATCTTTATGTTCCCTTTATTAATAATTAGGAACATTTTTCACCATTTAAAAAATGATGTATTTAGTGGAAAATGGGTTCGAAGAAAAACATTAGAAAATATTTTCCAAAAGAAATTTACATACCTTATTTATAATCAAGCATTATACATTATATAAATGGATGTATGAAAATTTTATTATATATTTAATTAAAAAAAATATTCACATTCATTCCATTACAATAATTTTCTTTACTTATCATATTACTATATTTTATTTAGTTTCAAAAATTGATTTGTTTACGTTGGATGTTTTGGTGTCGTTTTTTTTATAACATCACAAAAAATGGTGAATAAATCATGTTAAAATGGTTCATGATTACATTTCATCAAAAAACCATTTTTAATTATCATATTTATAATTTGAATAATGTTTCTAAAAATCAGGCGTGGCATTGATGCAAAATGAAATACATCATTTAGCGGAGATGATAGTCTGTACGTGTAAATTTAAAAAGTTATTATTTTTCTCCATGGTGTAAAATATATATATTTGATAATATTTTTCATTTAATTATATATAAATATTTAATTTACCTAAAATTTATTCATTACATCCATAATTATTATCATAATTTTATGTCGTAAATGAAAAATGAATCACATCACTTTATTGATGTGGTAATCCACACATATGTACGAGTGGATTATCTATTTAAAAAAGAAGGTTAGGAATAAAGGTATATAATATATTTCCATCATATAATTAAAATAATATTAAAAATATCAAATATATTCATTTTATTCATCACTTTTACTATCCATATGATCTAGTGAGGAAAAAAGCACTTCGCTTTGTGGTGGTGGTAGAGGACACATATGCAAGGGGGTTGTTTGGTTTTCCCATTTTATAGAAATGGATTTGAAATTGGAATTATCATAATTAAAAAAATATGTAAATTTAATAAACTTATTTTAAAATTTAATAATGGTCAAATAATATTTTTTTCGAGGTATAAAAAGACATAACCAAGAAAAAATCATATTATAATTATACATGTTCTTTATATAAACTGCCTTATCTTACACCTTAAGACAACTTAGTTTGATATATTTATGATACCATGACCAATTTGATGTGGAAACGAAATTTGGAAGGGTATTTGTGTTTTTATTGTCATAGATAGATATTTCAATGTGTGTGAATACTTTAGGAAAATAGGATCTCCATTAGAAGTTACAAGAGTGGAGAACATGAAATTAATGAAAACATTAAAAATTATTATATTTCATTTTCTTATGAATGTGAAAAAATTGATATATTTAGAGATTATGATTGTAATTAATTTCAATACACTCTTATAATCTAATATAAACTATTTTTAAAGGTATTTTTAACCTTATATATTAGGTTTAACAACCTCATTAACTCTTTTAACCATTACAATGGTGATAATGAAATATCAAAGTTACTATTTATAATGACCAAAAATGAAGTTTAACATATTGAAAAAATTTATTCAAATAATTAATAATATGATATCAAATTCGACCTATTAAATTTTAATAACTATTAAAAATTATTTTTAACTTAAATACAAAAAATACAACAAAAATTTATTTTAGAAAAATCACCTTCTAAGGATAAAAATAATTTTATACCAAAATAATGAATAATTTTAAATCTCTATGGAATTTAAGGGATAGTTTTAAAAAATTGAAACGAATTTAAATAAAAAAATTAAACAATTAAATAATTATTTATAATTAAGTTTAAATATATATCTTCATAATAAAAATTTATTTTTTTGACTATTATTGCAAAACACTAATATCACTAAAATTCCATGAATTAACACTATTAAAAAATTATTATGATGAATAATTTTTTTTACCAAATATAAATTTGAATATTAAGAAAGTTAAGTTTTCTATAAAACCATTTAATACATGGAAAAATAATTTAATTAAACAGAACTAATCATTTCTAATGAATTTTTTTTAATTTCATTTATAAAACTATAATGAATTTATATAAATAAAATTAAATAATTATAAATAATAAGATTGATATTTTTATAGATTTACCAATGTTTAATAACTATTACACCTTTAAAAAAAAGTACCCATGTAATTTTATTCATTACCAAAATAAGTATTGGGGTTTAACCCTCATATATATTTCTCATTTTCTTATTACTTCCTCAATAATGTGTTTATTCCATAAGACCCTACCATACTATATCAAATTAATTCATAGTACCTTATTCATATGATCTATAATATAAACTAGAATTACCTCATAATAATAAATCATTTTCCATTGATCTACTTTAGATCCTAATAAATTATATTCAGGAAGAAAATATTTCACCTACAATAAAACAAGAAACACTCCCTTTTCCAGAGGAAAACATTGAGGTAAGGCCACCCAGTATGACATTGATCTTATTTTTTTACAATTTCATATGGGCCAATATTCAATCGAATTAATTTTATTTTATTTCCATTAGTATTAATTTTTTCCATATATATTCTTTAATAAATAAATTATCTCTTATCTTAAACAATAGGTCATTCATCCATTTATCAATAAAAAAATTATACCTATTCGGAGCTCTGTCATATAGTGTTGCACTGTTATTATCTTCTCACCCATGTCTTCTACTAAATCATGTATCAATAAATTATTTTTATTAACTTCATCCCATCATGATCGATATCAAAACCACTTCACACATAATAGCTCAAAAGTTTTCTTATATATGTTGGAATGAAAACTATTCTTATTAGAAAACTACACTAATGAATTATTTTTACCCCCAAAACCCCGATAATATAATGAGAAATCATAAATAATATCTGCTAATTTCTATATTTTATCATTGATTTTCCATCATATTTTTGAATAAAATATCAACTGAAATTTAATTTTTTACCCAATTACTTTTATAGTATTTTACGAAAATATTAGCCTAATAAGAGATTAATATATTATAATAGAGATATAAGAACTCCATATAACCTGAAAATAGCATTAAGATAATTCCTATAATGTTGACCTAAATTCATTATTTCTTAAATACGAATAAAATTAATATATTTTTCAAAGGATCAATAATAACTAAAATTAGATTATTAACATGATATCACTTTTGTAATCCTCCCACAAAATCCATGGATATATTATCCCACATACTTTCAAGAACATGTACAGGATAATGAGTACCCTTTTAGTAGTTTTTATAGTATTTGACCAATTGAAAATTAAACCATTTTAGGGTATATTTAACAATATCATTTTTTCACCATACGAATAGTACTCAATATGTTCCCAACACATTTTAGTGATGTTAGAAAAACAATCAGGAGCTATGAAAACACCATCATAAACTACAAATAAAATAGAACAAGCATCCTCTTTCCATATTTTATAAGAAATTTTTCTTGAATGATAAATCATTAAACTTAAACATCTTAAGGAATTATATTATTTCCTAAAAATAATCATCTTCTTTATTTTTAGCTTAATTATATTTAACAACGATGCCTACAATGACTCTTAAACCAAAATAGATAGAGTTTCTATATATAAATTTTCTAGGAAAACATTAATTAAATCATTAACCAAAGGTTAATATTTAGAATGTAACATGGTTAATGATACATTATCATTACTACTCAAGGAATATTAAGTATTTTATTCTTTACCATGACTATGGTGAATCATACAATTGTTATCATTTTTCTATTCTATCCAATTACTATAACTCATGTCTAACCCTTTTTAAGTGAACATATAATTTAATATTTTATATTATTTTATATTTAACATTTTAGTACTTAAAAGATAGTAAAATAAACAGTTAAAAACTAAAACAACATTATAATATCAAACATGTCCTCAATATGATACAATATAAACTTTTTCTTAATACGGATATCATTGAGTTCTCTATAATCTAGGAAATGAATAATTTATTTATCATATTTTTTAATAATAAATGATCATGACATTGTAAAATGCTACGTTGTATGAAACCATTATCCTGAAACCATTATAACTTTATTTTCTATTTCAAAAGTTCTACATGAGTAATTCATTCAGGGGATTTGAAATTGGAATATCTAATGGAAATAATAAAATAATGAATTCATCATTTTGATCAACTGTAAAAGTAAATAATATCACTATTAAATATTTTTATGTGTTAATTTACTATTGGAAAATCACTAATATTGTGATTTCCATTCTATTTAATAATTTTGAAAGTGTGATTCCCTCCAGTTAAAATGTATGTTTTACTTTTAGTGTGGGTTTTCATTGGGATTGTTAAATATATTTCTAAATAATGGGTGTTGAAAATTATAGTTTTTAAAGAAGAATATACAAGTTAATGTTTTGTTCATTTTTATTATTTACAATTTTTTAAACCTGTTGAATTCCACAAAGAGGTTTATGTGGCGTTTTTTATGGTGTGATCCTATCTAGTTAGACCATGTGTTATTCCAAGTGAATTGTGTTTGGTATGGTTGAGTTTATAAGTGTTTCACTTTATTTGATCATGTTTTTTCAATATATTCGGTCCATCAATTGGAGACTATGCACCCTGTTTTTTGTAGGACATAGTCAAGACACATATAGTTCAAGGTTTTACTAACTGTGTGTCCTAACTATGTACGACCCTCAAATTCATTACAAATTTTGATATTACCACATTTATTTGATATTTTTAAAATCTAATATAATTTTAATCCTAAAAAGGATATAAATAAACCTTCCCCGGTGATCTCATGGTTTATTTATATATATTCTTGAAGGAATTATCTTGTTCAGGATAGGATTATTCAACGTATGATGCATTTTAGATCTTTATTTCCATTTTAATTAAAGATCAAAACAAGATCTCTTCTTAAATTATCTATCTGTATCCATATTTGTTATATAATATATATCTATAAGGTTTTACATAGGTTTCATGTATATTCATAAGGATTTACATTTATGATGACTCAACATAGTTCTTATCGGTCATCATTTTTAAAGGAAACTAGTTTCCCCTCTCTTCATGTTGGATGGGTTTGTATAAACTATGATAAAAATTTATTTGGATTAATCTATTTTAAAATAATTTCTATTATTCTATGAAATTAATGTATTTATGATCTCGGTGGTTTTGATTAAATATATTATTTTTTAATGTGGTTTTTGTATAGAAACAATTTTGTGCACACCAAGGGTTTGGCAAAAATAGTAAATGGTGGATTTGGTTCAAAATTGGGATTTCACACCTAAAGAAACTAAAATATTCTAGGAAAATGATTTCAAAAATTTAATCATGGGTTTTAATGTATTTTTTCAAATATATCACAATTTTTCTTCTTGGGTGCATCACTAAATAGAAATGTCAATTTAGTGAGTGTAATTCCAATAGAGGTTTAGTTTCACATTAGTGTGGGTGATTCCACTCTAGGATATACTACATGGATCCACCTCATTCTAAATAGGGACTTCCTTTTATATCTATCGTGTATCAGAATTAGATTGGTACCAATTAGTGTGGTTTTACATTTATGTATGGTATTTAACATGATGAAATATTTTTATGGTTAGTTTCTCGCATGCTTATAATATTTCATATTCAAGGATTGATTTGACTAATATTTCCTTATATATAAGATGTATTATTCATTTTACAATTAAATTTATTAAAAATATATTCATTGAAAACAAATGGATGATTTAAAAAAAGATTTATGTGTTATGAAAATTATTTGAAGGAGGTATTTTTAATGCTATCAGTAACATATTCTTGTTTATTAGACCTTTTATATTTTCATTTCGGAAATATTACATGGATTTCTCTTGGTTGGGGAGGGACCATCGATGTCTGTTTAGGGAGTTAGTCTTTTTCCTTTTCCCCCTTACCTAACCCAAATCGCCTTCATCCCTTCCCTCAGATATCACATTTCTCTAATGATCCTGATTTTATTAATGTAATCTCAATGAATTCCATCTCATTCACTATAGATAATGAGGATTTTCCACTTATGATCATGACAGTGATAGTATGTCTCAAACAATATCTCCCTTAGTAGATTCATTAGAAAGGGATATTCTCAGATCATGGGGTTTACAAGATTGATAAATGGTTGGTCTCCTTGTATGTAGGGTGTGGAATCAGGCCCTGCCCACTGAAGAAAATATCCAAAAGAGAGGAATATAGCTGGTGTCCTAGTGTTATTGATGTTCAAACCCGAAGAAGAAGTCGATTCTCCATGTTTTCATCAAAGGTAAATGGTCACAATTTCTCTGGTCTTCGATGGATATATGGGCTATCTACAATGCTTCTTGAAAATTTTTATTGGAATTATTTGTGGGCTGGTTCTCAGGAGTGGAGATGGATGTGATGGAAAATTATAATCACAACATCCCAATGATATCGATCTTCTGGTCTTTGTGGGATGCGCAGAATGTAGTTAGATGGGAGGGTCAGTGTCCGAGCTCTCTAATTCTAGTGAAAATGAAAGGCCTTTGGCATGAACTTGGCTCTCTGTTAAATGGTGCATAATGATAATGCTTCACATAATCTTTATAGACTGGTGGATCGTCTGAGGTTACAGGGGAGCTGGGTGAGATGGTAGCATCTGGTTAAGAAGTTGAAACTCAATGTGGATGGTTCATGCATGAATGTGATGATGTAGGGAAGAGGAATGGTGGGGGGAAATAAGTGTCTCAGTTTTAGCAGCCTTTAGCAGCTATCATGATTTGGGAAGTTTTCTATCCAGTGAGGACCGAGCGTTTATCACGGTCATCATGATTTGAAATAGGTTATCATTGACAATATCAGAAGTGGAATCAGACTCAGAGTTATAGATTTGGGAAATTCAAGGGAAAGGTTAAATTTCATGGTGTTTGGCATACATCGTTCATGGATGTTCCATGGAATTGGATAACTATTTGGTGATTCTCCGCATACTTATGGAGGCTAACATTGTTGCGGATTCTCTCTCTCAGGGGAGTAGCTTGGATGATCCCTTGTTGGATTTCCTGAGAGTAGGGATGCTACCCCAGGACTGTATGAGGCTTATTCTTGGGGATGCATTAGGGCTTCATCATTTTAGACCTCAATGATTTTTCTTGCGGTCATGTGTTATTTGAATATTAAATAAATATTAAGTCATATACAGTTATGACATCCAAATGATGAGATATTCCCTAATCATGGATATATTTTTAATATTTCCTTAATCACTACTCCCTTTTCAAAACCCCTTTATTATTCCTATATTAGGGAACCTTATTGGATGATATTTTTTCTTTAGTAGTAGAGCCAAATATGTTATTAAACCTATTTATATAAGAGTCTGTGTTGAAATAGTTGTGTTTAAAATGCCAACTAAGTTTTTTAGGATTTTCAATGGACTAGAGTTTCACTATAGGTGACTTATTTTCATCAAATTGTGGGTGGGTTTCTATTCATCATGAAATAAAATTGGTCATGTGATGAAAATTTGTAGGTGTATGGTTAGGATCATATTTCAAAATACATATTCAACACTAGGAATATGGGTTTCCATTCCTAGTGTAGGATCAAAGGATAAGTTTCTAATTCTTGATACATGTGATCGATATAGTGATTTAGAAGTTGTGGAAGATGGATAGAGAAATAGAGGGATTCAGTGGGGAAGGATTTTCTAACATGGAATTTAGATAAATAGTTTATTTCCAATGAATTATAAAAAAAGTTCACCATAAAGAAGGAGAAATAGTTTTTCTTCTAGATCCAAATGTTTCTGAAGTCATTTTAATATTAAACTATGACATGATTTTTTTTATTATAAAATTTTGATAATGGATAGTCAAATTAATGGATCTCCAAAATTTCACAATAAGGAGGAATTAGAAGTTAATTGGGGTTCTAAGGTCCTGATTTTGTCTCGGAAAGAAGGTAAGGGATTGGAAACCATCAGTATTTCTTATGGAGGTATCGATTAGTTGGTTAAGGTTATAAAAAGGGTAGGTCAAGAGGGACCATCACAAGCATTAACGTTAGTAATCATATTTGGAACATGTATTATTAAGATTCATCACATGATCAAGGGGATTTTATATAAGTAAAAATGAATACCACAATCCCAATACATAATCTCTCAAATGATCATATATTTTATGTGACTGGCTCAAAGTATGAGGTTCTAAGCCCTATCTTAGTGGATAGTTATAATGAAGGGAACATAAGAGGTCTTTAAAATCCTATGAGGAAGAAAAGGAGAAAGGAAAAAATGGATGCATGGTGCTACATGGATATACTGGTAAAAAGGGATAATTTTCTTAATTAATACTGTCATTTTCTAAAGTCGATTGAAACTAGTTCTTCTAAAAACAATATGGATTTATATGGTGAACCAATTCCCCATGATCAATTAAGAAGGGAGAGTATAATTGTTCAGAATGATAATATAACGATGGATTGTGGTGATGTCAAGGAACCAAAATATGGTGGTGATAAGATGGACGATATGATTCTAGTGAATGTGGGAGCTAAGACTACTATTAGATCAGCATATGATGATGTTTGTGATGAATGTGAAGCAAGGGATCCCATCATTCATTCCAATGGGGATATTCTTGAGGAGGAATTTTAGTTCAAACCCAAATAGGATGGATATGAATGGATGGTTGAGAAGATGAATTTATTAAACCCCAACATGATATAGTGTGTTTGGATTGATATGAAAAATCTAATTTTAAATGCAGATTCAACAAAAGGAAGATTGGTGTGGAATAATTTTTCAAAAGAATCAGACAAGCTGGCCTATAATTTTAAAGAACTTAAAATTGGTTAACAATACATGGATGTATATTATTTGAAATATATTATTTATAGAGGTAAGGTTTTGTATAGACTAAATCGTTTTTTCAATAACTCAGTAATTTCATTGGTTGTCAATTTTTTTCATGGCTTAAATTGGTATAGTTTCCCACTTTTTCAATAAAAGTGTTTTAATAATAAGAAGTTAAATTTAATTATTCTATAGGGAAGTTAATTGTGTATTGTGCCATATTTTTTTATTTCCATACCATTAGTAGTGGGATGGTTTGGTGGTGAGGAATGGTCACACAGAGACAAGATAACATGTTCATGTTTTTATCATTCTGGTTTATGTTATCTAATCTAACGTTGTATATATCATGGGTATGTAATCTCATTATTCAAAAATTTTCTTTTTTCTTCAATTTTTAAACATTTATTTGTTCCAATGTTTCATCCATTTATATTTTGGGCCATATTTAGTGATTTTTATAGTTGACCTAGGATTGTACATTAAAAAAATATCAACGGAAATAACCATCCTATTTTGTTTTGACACTACATTGGTTTTGTTTAGGGACATTTATAGACAAGGGTTTGGACCATCATAAATTATATAGATTATATGAGATGTTTCCTAGCCTGCTAACCATCATTTTTGAAGTCTACTTACCATGGGTGGTCTCTATTTTATCAATGATTGATACCTGGTGTTCGATTTTTTTTAATTAGCCAAGCATGGGGTTTTTCTAAAGGTAATTATTCCAATACTTATGTTTTTTTATTTTATTAATATAATTTTAAAATCATTCAAGGTGGTCAGTCTTAACCTTAGGCAAAGGATGTTGTTGTTTTGGAAGATGAATATCATTGAGGAGGTGAGATAAATGTATTTATGTTTGACAATACATTCCATAGGAATTTGATTTTGGGTAATAAACATGTAGATGTGTATTGTTTATTTAATATTATAGAGTGATAGCATTGTTTGATATAGGTGCTACTAATTCTTCAATATCATCAATTTTAGTAAAAATTCTTATAATTTATTATGAGCTTATGGAACTCTTTATGGATAATTCCATTCCTTTGAGAATGTTATATGAGAATAGTTTTGAATGTCCCAAATACCAGAAGAGGATTTCCCACATCGAAATGTTTTTGGACATCATAGTCCATGATCATGATTTTATTTACCTAATTATCAGTATCAGTTTTTTTATCATCGTTAAGGATTTTATTGACTATTATATTCATCTAGTTCATTTTTTATCACATGATGTGACACTCATTTTTTAGGTTGAGTGCGAATTCAAATAGGGAATAGTGGGTACTGTTTTTCCATGTCATAAAGTGATCTCATTGAAGCAGTCAAATATATTATTGGATGTCATTGACAGACTTTTGAGAAGCACACAACCCAAAATGTTGAATGCATACCCAATGGTATATCCTGATAGTTTTTCTAGGATTCCACTACATATAGAGGTCATGTTTATTATTTTCCAATTCGTAGTTTGATTCCCCTTTCCTTACCATCATATCAACAGGAACTTATTGAGTTAATGTATCCTAAAATTTAGATTTCTAAAATTGAGATATGGTATTTCATGTTCCTAGAATATCAACATGGGATTTTCCTATCCTCTTTTCTCATAAGGTTATCAAAAACTATAGAAATTTATTTTTTAACAAAATATAGTGTATGTGATCATTAAGAACAAAAATAAATATCCATGAACTAATTATCTTTATTATATACTCAATGTAGCTCATGTTTTTAAATTAATGACCTTTGATCAGGTTACCTCTAATAATGATTGAATGCAGTGTATATACCAGAGATTTTATTCCAAAGATGGTGTGAGAGAGTTTCTAGTTATTACATTTAGTCTCACTAAGACTCCTCTGATATTTATAGACTTGATAAATTGAGTGTTTTAATAATTTTAAACCCATTTTTATTTATGTTTTTTGGATAATATTTTTGTGTACTAAAAATAAAAGGAGGATAATAATGGTGATATGGATTTCATCCTTAGAACCATTATAGAAATTTTTTTTATGGAATGATTTCCAAATATGAGTTCTATATCTAGAACATGATGTATTTTAGAATATTGTAACCAATTAGGTAATTGTTAGTAGATGTTGAAATGATATGGGATGTTATGTAATGTGAGTATTCTAGGAATGTTATTGAGATCTATATATTTTTGGTTTTGGATCGATATGATAGGCAATTTGTTTGGTAATTATCCAAGATCATGTCTCTAATAGCATCATAAACACAAAATGGTGTAAAATTTGAGTGGAATGAAAAATGTAAGAGCCATTTTGAGGAACTAAATGTTAATTAAAACTAAACTCTCATTTTCAGTCTTCCAATATTGGGTCAAAGTTATAATGTTTCCTTTGATGATTCTAGTACACTTTTATGTTGTGTCTCAATTCAATTGAAATAGTTAGTAGGGTTTGGATCTTTATTGTTACACCATCAAGAGTAGAACTACCATACCCACTATCTTAAGATTGTATTGGTAATGATATAACTAAAAACAAGGTATCACTACCTCTTTGGGAAGAATTGTATTGTATATTCTGAGAATGTAATCCTATGTTTAAATTTTTTACCTGGAGAGATCTAAACATCCCATAAAAGATCTGATTTGAGTTTTCAATGATTTTTTATTTTTATGTCTCTTATACTCTCTAGAAATGGAATGTGGTCAATGATGTATTGAATATGAAATTACATACTAAAGAGATAATGGGAATTAGTGGATTATTTGTCTCGAATGACTTTATTTACTGATATTAGATTGGTAATGGAATAGGGTTGTGGGTAGGTGATCATAGATTCTTTATAGGATGAATAATCATTGGATGAGATGTTATACTCAATAAATTTCAGACATTAATTTCCAATTCTTGAGGAAAATCCTTATAGTGGGGAGACATCAAGTGATACTTCTTGGACACCCTTTGTCACATTATGGTTTCTCAATATATCAGTTATTCATTTTTCTCTGAGCTATTAATTCATAGATGATGGAAATAGTACATACTAGTCTATACACCTTTGGACTAACATGATGTATCATGATATTTGGAATTGGTATTGGTGTCTCAGAATGAGGCAGTCAATTGTGTAATTCATCTCATGGTTCCAAACTTGATACATGATTATGGAACAAAACTAGATACTTGCAAGCATATTGAAAAGTTTGAAGATTCTGGTTTGGGAAAAAATGAAATTTACATAGATATTATTATTGTTATTTTACCATCAACTCTTAGTGTGACATAATTATTTTGGGTCATCATTGATCAACACATGAATTCGTACTATTTTATCCCAATCATAGATATGTAGTAGATGGAATAGATCAGAGACATATTTGTAAAAGATGATGTAAAATATCATTAGGATTTCTCTAGGATTGTATGTTATATTGATTTTAGTTTATAAATATAATTATTTAAATTTATGCAATAAAAAATGTGTTCATAGTTAAAATTGATCATGGAAACCATTCGTAGATGAATGAAAAGACAAAGTGGTCTATTCATGTTTTGAGGATATGTTCCATGAATTTTTTTTAATTTCAATGGATCTTAGGAAAATAATTTTCATCCAGTTTATTTTCAAATTATAATGGTTATAAAATAATGATATATATTTTTTCTATTGAATATTTTTTGGGAATCCATGTAGATCTCCCATGAGTATGGAAGTGTTGATAAAATGTTATTTGGTAGGGCTTAGTCTTTTTCCTGAGATGATGGAAAATATACTATAGAATTTGATGTTATTGGTTACGTCACGAAATCTCTAGAAATCTTATGCATTCCATCATAATTGTCCTCCAGATTTTGACATTCTTTATTTGGCCTTTTATCACCTTTCACCACACTTGAGACATTATTGGTTGGTTAAATAGTGTACATAGGCACAATTTTTTTCCCCTTTGTGTTCATTTGATGAATAGTAATGTTGGAATATCAGTTAGACTTACCATCTAATTTGACCTCACTTCCTATCGTGTTTCACGTTTCCTAACTATAGAGAAATCGACTAGATCCTTGAAATTTGATTGAGTGGTAAGATTATGATCTTGATACAAACACCAAAGTGTTTGGGAAATCAATTTTGATTATGGATCATTGATTTATGGTAGTTCATGGTAAAACAATTTCCCAACTCTATGTACTATTATAATGAAAAAAATATTTCCATTCAATGTGGGAGTTAGTTTTTTATGAGGTAGCCATTAAATTCTCTCTTTACACGTCAATAATCTTGAGAAAAACATAGCGAATGAAGATATTCTTGATAGAGAGAATTTGTATTCCCTTAGGTTCATAGTTATTTTGAAATAAACAAGGTTTTTATTAGGGGTAATTTAAGTTGTTTTTTTGGAATGAAGGTAAAAATGGTAAGTTTTGGAGAAAACATTTCATATGCATTGTTGGTTCCCATTTAGAACTGAACATGAGGTAACAATACGGTATGAATCTATGATGTTTCAATGGAGTTCTCACATTTTGATCTTGATTTCTCAAACCATGAAACATACCCTATGAACCATGTGTGGTAGGTGTGATATTATTGCTGTGTTACATGGTTAAACCATACTTTTCTTTTACCAAGTGGTCCATCTCAAGGAGAATGTGTGACCTATTTTTCAATTGACATATTAGACCAACTTTTGGTGTAAAATTTCTTATCATTATGGCCAATCCATGTGTGGACTTATGAGCCTTTAATATTTTTTGAAATAAACACCATATCATTTATCATATTAATATATTATATCCTCATAATCCCCATTATAATCAACCAAAACATTACCATGAACACTAAATGATTATTTCATTCGTTTCGGTATGGAATTATCTTATTATTTAAAGATATTTTTGTGTTTTCTGGAATTTTAGTTCTAGTTTTATATTTAATTTGTAGATCCTCACAAGATATCATCACCTCCTATATCATTAGACCCTAATGGGATGTTTTTGTTGGATATACGTATTTTGACAGTGTTTTGAGGATGTTTCATATGGTACTAAGATGGAGAGGACTTGATCTACCACTTCTATATCATTATTTTTGACAGAAACATGTTTTCCCATAATTCTTGATGTAGGTTTCTATATAAAAAGTTTTAGTAATGAATTAATTTGTGTTATTATAAATTCATTTGGTTAATTCTATTTAATTATTGATTTATTATCAATGTGGTTTTTTAAAAATATTCTTGATTTAATGGGTTTTCCTTATAACTTGTTTGATACACTCCATGTGTTTGATGAAATACATCAATGGTGGGTTTTCAATCATGGAAACTGATATTCATATTCTATGAAAATGTTTTCAAATTCATAATCTTGGTTTTCAAATGGATTTTAGGAAACATATCACATTTGGTAGCCTTGTTCCTAATATTAAATAGACATGTTACCTTAGTGTGTGTAATTCCTCTATAGGTTTTGGGTCATATTCATGTGTGTTGTCACAGTAGATGTTTTATTGGTTTTATCAACAAAATTGGTATATTATGGCCTTCCAATCATGTATTGAGTGTATCCCCATTGGGTAGAGTCCTATTGGTAATAATTTTCTTTTATGTATGATTTCTCTAATGATAGTATATGTCGTGGTTATTTACTAACATTGTTATGTTATGGTGTATCCTTGTTTTGATTTTTTTAAGATTTAATTCTATATCATATGTACTTTTCATATAGCTCAATATGTTAATATGAATGTATTTCTAATGTAAACTAATATAATGTTCAAAAAAATGAATCTATTTTATGAACAGGTTTTTTAAATGGGATGTTTTTTAATACTAGAGCAAACATATTCTTGATATTTATACATTTTATATATTCATTGCGGACATTGTAATGGTATTTTTATGTTACACCATATATTTCCCATTGATTGGTATTAGATATTTTTAAAGGAATCTGGTTCAAGGATATTCATTATGTATAATATCATCTGATCGTGATGTCATCACCTTGGTAGTAGGATGGTTTGATAGTGATCGATGGTCTCATAGTGACATGTTAGTCTAGTCGAATTTTTACCATTCCAGTTTATCTTTTTTCCCTTAACATTGAATGTCTCATGGATTTGTACTATCAATTTAAACATTTTCATTTAGTTTGTTATTTATTTATTCATGAGACATTTTTAACTTTCATTCACATCTCTTGGTGGAAGGCCATATTATTCAACATATAAAATTCTACTAGGCTAGTTCATTAAATCATGTAAACAGCCACTCCCAAATTTTATAAGATTTTCAAATTCTTGATATGTTGTCAAAGGTATGAATTTATTATTATATACACAATGAAACTCAATAGAAAAAATTCCTCCTTACATATTAAATATATATTATATTAATAAAATAAAATTCATTCCATTCCTAAATTAACACCAAACTCTATAATGGGAATGTCAATGTTTTTTCATGAAAAATCATTCCTTATTTGATAATGAGAAGATATTAATATATTCTTACTTATATTACACTACTTCCTAATTTTTTTACCAAATAATCTAACATCATTTATTTAAATGTTAACATAATTTTACTTGAAAATTTGACATATTTAATTATAGACACCCTACACCAGTAGCCAAGATCATATGTCTATATTATCACATTGAAATAATATATAAGGAATCAAACCACGAAGGATATGATAGTTTATTAATCTTGGTAAACTATATAAATACTAGAAATTCACATTAAATATTAAAACATAAAATAAAAAATGAACTTTATTTTATAATTTTATTATTCCCCCTATAATATCAATACATATAAATCACAAAATACATCATCATATCGTGGGTAAAATATAACATAATAAATTGGAAATCATGTATTCTCTGTAAGGGAAATAGTATGACGAAAGTTATGGAAATTTAAGGTGTAATAATCATGGAACAATAAAAACTAAATCACATTCCATTTAGTCAATGACAAGAGCGTAATATGAAAGGAAGAAATTATAATCAATTAATTCCATATAAATTATCACATTCTCATGAATCAAAAATCTTGAAATTCTAACTAATTGAATAATCAAATTGAATATCATTAACAGAATTAATAATGATAGAATGCATAATGATGGTCATATAAATGAATTGATTGATGTTTGGGTCAATACATCTAATACCATTGTGTAATTTAACAATACATCTATATAAATTAATAAGGCATCAAACAAAACTACATCCTGTTTGTATTTTGAGTCCTATCGCGGCATCGAGGCACTATAGCAGACCTCACCCATCACATAAAAGTACATTTAAATCCTCATATAAATTTGGTGAAACATAATCTACACATATATTTTTATGTAAACTGTAATATTAAATTAAAATACTTTTACCAATTGGTAAACATAATCATAAACCCTCTTGAGAAATATAAATGGAATCGATTTAGTATATACCCAGTCTAAATGACCATAATCCATATGAAAAACTGTTAAGTACTGTATTATAGGATTTTATCTCCATTAAATCATAATTATAATCATGTAATGTATTATGATAAGTAAATATATTTTTTAATATCATATCGTATAATTCTTGAGGAAAATATTCATTCATTGAAATCGCCAATTTTATTATAAACTATGAAATTCTGAAAATATTGAATCATTGTTTTAATTAAAATTCAGTATTATAAACATGAATATAATGTTTATTAAAAATAATTCCTATATAAATAATCATTTAAATATGAAAATGATGCTTCACAGAAATTATGGTCAGGATGGTGGGAAATTTCATACATGCATTATATGTTAAAAAGAACATTCTTTTTCAATATAGAAATGTTAGAAAATTGTATCAATCATAAAAAGGAAATAATATTCCATTAAAACAATTTTTAATTCAAAATTATAATAATTATAATAAAATATCTTAGGAATGGTAAAAAAATTACAAATCATTTTTCGAAAACATGGTTCTGTAATAAAAATGACTTTCGACCGAAGAGACAAATAATGTCAGGTTATCTTAAAAATCAAAAACCATTTTAAGAACCAAGGGGAGGGAAATGGTAATATTACAATAAAATGAAAATTAATAACATGATTAGAAAAATATAAAATTTTTTGATTTGAAAATTATCATATAATTTCCTTGAAATGAAATGCAATAATAACAATCCCAATTCAGATGAGATTGTGAAATAAACCATCATAAATATATTAATGAAAATTTAATGACTAATAAATAAATATATTATGTGTATCAAATGATAATCCATTAAAATACAACTCTCAAAAACTACAATTATCGCAAGTTTTCAAATATATAATGTTAGAATATCACTGATAATAAAGAAGTAATTTAACCCAATGAAGGGAAATATTGTTATGAAAATATTTACCACATTAAAATTTTCAACTAGTATCCCCTTGAAATAAATAATTAAAATTAAAAAATTAAATACAATGAAATTTTATTAATTCCTGATAATACATTTAAATGGGGAGTTAAATACACATCAAAAAAATTAAATTGTTCATAATCACAAATAAGAATCAATTGAATTTAAATTGAGAGGAAATCGTTAACAACACACTATATATTGGTTAAATGTAATTTAAATATTATATATATAAGTTTTAAAAAAAGTAAATAACATATAAAATATACATATTAATATTTATAATATCATATATTATCATTTTACAACATCTTATCGCATGTTCGTTAGTAATTTTTTAATAATTTCATTTTCTTAGGTTTTAATAACCCGGTTTTCTAATGTATTTTTCATCATGAAAGATCAATTTATTTTATGAAAAAAGATGATATATAATCTCAAAAGTAAAAATAAGGATATAATTTTCATTTTTTACATAAATATTACTTTTTAATCTTACTATGAGAGGTGCTTCAGAAAAATGAAGTATGTTATGACCATGGAGAGAGTGTGCCATTCATATGCATAAAAAACGATTCCATTTTTCCATGATACTTTAGGAAATATGGTATTTAAAATATAATATTTAAATAATTTTAAAAATATCATATATAAAATATTAATTATTTTTATGTAGTTATTTATATCATCAATGGTGTGGGCTAATTAAAAGTGAGTCACATCGCTTTGTGATGTTGATTGTTCACACATACCCCAACAATGTTATCATTTTTAATGTATCAAATAAAATGATAAATATATAATTAATATCATAATTATGATGCTAATATCCTGTATAATTATTAACTCTATCCTTATTACATTAAATGTGGTGTTTTACTGAAATACAAATAACAACGCTTCTCGAGGTGGTAGTTGGTACTACATACAAGTGACGTTCCTTATCACCAATAGAATTACGTTTAAAAAGAAATATATTATATAGATAATAAATATTTATAAATATGATATAAACTTCATATATTTTATTTTATCTACTATCAAACCCATCATTGAGAGGTGTTGATGAAAAAAATGACAACTATTTGAGAGGCGGTAGTGTGTTGTACACGTGAATGATGATTTCATAACCAATTTGATGGATGTTGGAATGGGTGTAGGTAATTAACTTATTTTATAAATATATGAATTTATTTGTGATAATTATGTTGTTATATCATCACGTTTAGGAAATTATTTAAGGATTTGTGGATGAAATAAAATAAAAATAGAAGTTGAAGAACACAACTTCTTCTTCGGGTAACCTCCTAAGGTTTGACCCAAATCCTTACATTAATGGAATTCTATAAAATATAAGTATTATAGGATTAGGGGAGGTATATTTTAAAGTTATTTTATAGGTAATTTTTTATGTATATGTGTTTAATGGTGGTAATAACCATTGAGCGTTTGTGGCCTTTATATGCGATGTGAGTGGTATAATTGTATTTTTTTTTTGAATGAAAAAAATTGAACCCACAATTTTCAAATTCTAGATTTTTCCAAAATGGAATATTATAAATAATAATAAAATATAGTATATAATTATTTCCATAATTTTTTTATACAAGTTTATTAATAAAATTAATACTTTTTAATTTAGTCTAACCCCACGTAAATCTATTTTTATGTTATCCGTGATAATTTATCATTACTATTTTCACTATTATTTGTAGAAAAAAGTAAGTTAAAATTATTCAAAAAAATATTATGATCATTAAAAATATGGAATCTATTTTTTTATTTCAATTCACATATGTCGAAATATATAATTTAAAATTAATCCTCCATCTATGATTATTATGTAGGTTTTCAAAAAAAATGCACAAAATATTAAAATGATTTTATATAAAAACCAAATATAAAAATTATTAAAATTATCCAAATTGTATTAATAGATATATTATTAACCTAATTTTACTTTAATAACAATTTAAAATATAATATAACTTCTTAATTACATTAAATGTAATGGTAATTATAAATAATAATATTTTATTTTTCACTATTTATCAAAAAAATGATCATTTTTGAAAAATCCCAAGAAAACCCCAATGATAATTTTCATATTATTATTTAAAAAATTATTTCTATTTTTCAAATTAATTTTATAAATTTTTTAATATTTTAATTTTAATTTATGTTTGCATGAAACAACTAACATGTCTTCTCAGAAAATATATTTTGTAGAAAACATTTCTTCTTCTTTTATATGATTATTATTTTATTTAAAATAAATATATTACCATATTTTTTGTATGTATTTAGTACTATCCATACCCACCAACATATCAGCTTCCTTACAATGTTTTACTATATTTTGGTTCATTTCGACATGTGGTTGCGTGTTCTACTTACTATTGAAGAGATTGCATTTATTTAAAAAGAAAATTTTCATTGTCTTAATTCTTATATTTTCTTCTAAGAAAGGTGTTTGATGTAATACATGACATATAATATTAAATTATTATTTTAAAATATAAATATGTTACAATAATATATTGTTTTAATCCAGAATCATGATACACATTTCCAATATCTGAATAAACAACTAATGTGTTTTAAACCAATTCATTCTAGGGACCCACATCAGCCATAAGAGTAGAAAAAAATTAAAATTATTATATTTCATATATTAATGATTTTATATATGAATAAAATTTTACCTATGATTTCATAACAATAATACACATTATAATTACAAAAAACTTATTACTATCTAGCTATCTATTTCACATTAGTAGACTAATCATATGTATTTTTCTTGAGATCGAAGGAAAATTGGTAAATAATAATACATCATTTCCACATTATTGATCGTATTAAACTATTAAATGAATTAATTTTATTAAATATGGATCATTTTGGGTTTTTACCAATAGAATTATTTATAATCTACCTCTCCATTTTGTTCTAACTAGACCACTTCCTACTAATGTTTTCATGGGGAACACATGTGTCAGTGTACACCATCTCAATATTATCAAAACCTAAAAAAATGTGATCGTAAATTATTTTCCCTTTAGATGATAAAACACTGCATAATTTTTTTTTCATAATTTTTTTATTTCCATATATTTTATAATCATGGTTTAGAACAAAATTTACATTGTACGTAGCTATTTTGATAAACTATTATTTATAAGATTCCACTATGACTTCTTAATTATGCTTAAAAATATAAATTTCAAATTCATTATTTGATAAAGAACATTCGAGTAATAATTCAGAGGAAATGTGTATTTTAATACCATCCATTCCAAAGAAGTAATCTTACCATTTTATTTTACATTCGTAATCAAAGACCATTACCGATAATCTTCACCTTAAAATTTATAAATATTATGAATTATTTTTTTGTTCCATACATCCAATTATATTGAATATATTCATCAATAAAATTACCCATATTTCATATTTCCCTATGTTTTAAGACATACGATAATCCTTAGGGTGTTTTATCTTGAAATTTTCTACTGTATGCATGGTCCTCTATAGAGAATTAAGTTTTTCTCATTCATGGGATCCACAATTAACCACAAATTTCATCTATGTTAACACTCCCATTAACATCTATTTTCCTACCGTTATATGTTTTTAATTATAGAGTTATTATTTCCTTAATAACTTCAAAATTATACTATCATATTTTCTCTATATAGAACTATTCTGAATAGAAATGTATTATATAGAAGCAACATGGAAATCTCCAAAATCCACATCATGATAATATAAAAATAAATTTGAATCTATTAATTAGACTTTTTAAAATTATCCCAATATCTAAATCAATATAAATTTTTCTCCAATACCAAATATAATGACATGTTACTCTAACAACTCCTAAATATGAGTATGAACATAAGGATTAAATTTTTTGGATTCTCATGATAATTTGGGAATATATTTTTAGTGAATTAGGAAGAAATTACATATCATATTGGAGACTTCTAGAAAATATATAATATTCCCAAAAATAAATGGATTCAGTATTACAAAACTATTTAATTTATGACATTTTTTCCTCATTTAATATATTTCAAGAGTGAAAAAATACGACCTTGATAAAGTTCTTATTGATCTATGGATATCTTGATAATCATTTAGAACTATGGGAAAATCCAAAAAATATCAATAAAGACATTAAATTAATGAAATTTCAATATTCTTATGAAAAAATGACAATCTATTAAATTTTTTCCTTTTTCCAAATAAAAAATCAATCTTAGAAATATATTATTTCTTTAAATTAAACATAGTTTTTGAACAAATAAATCATATAAGAACACATTAACATGTAAATGAATCCCTTGAAAGAATCTTATTGCTTTCAAAAACTCAATTTAGTATTTATATAAAATTACCATTTAAAATTTTATAAACATTACTTACCACATGAATCCAATAGATTTCTCTAAAACCCTTTTCCATGGAATAATATAGATAACTTGGCGAAGTATTTTCCTACCATATGTTAACTATTTGTTATCAAATTTCAATATAATTGAATACCAGTTAATTCTATAGAAGTAACCAACCCCATCACCTCTATTATTTCTCTATTTAAAAGGCTAATCCATACGTAATGATTTGAATATTTATATTGTGTTAACCCACCGTAATGTGATATTTCGGTTCACTAATCAACAATTATAATTATCAATTTTTATATACATTATGAAAAATATTATTTCAGTTTATTATCATAATAATAATTACAATCTCATTTGAACCCATCAATAAAACCCTTTAAATTTTCACATAATAAAAGATACATATACTTCAACCTGAGAAACCCTAGAAAATTAAATTCTGTACAAAATGACAGAATAATAAATAGTTTAAAAAATATTAATTTTAAAGGAAATTGTTTATAAAAGAATAAATATGATAGTGGAAAATAGTTTTCAAACCTGATATGTTAAAAATCATTATTTTTTAACTTTATCAAATGGTTGAAAATAACCAATATTTGAGAAAATTGAAAACATTTAGTTTTATGAAAAATTATAATGATTGTAAAATATATTTGAAAATAAAATTTATAAAACCTTGAATCATAAATTTGAACATTTTATAAATATTTAAAATAAAATGGGAAGTTAGGAAAAATATTTGCAAGGAAAACATTAAAATTTGATTTTTTTTATATACATGCTTCATGCACATTGTCCCATATAATATCACATGTTCTATAAATTATATATAAAAAATTAATTTTTATACAGTAAAACTAAAAAAATCATCACCATTAAATTTTCATTATTCCATTTATTTCATTCATTTCCATTTTTTATTTAATTTCAAACTTAGTTGTGTTCAGATTCTTCATCTTGGGGTAATTTTTTTATAAGCTCATAACAACATTTGTGCATTTTCATGATCAATAGGTTTATGGTTACATTAAATATTGAATCATTAAAATTTTATAATTATCATATTTATATGTTTAATATACTTGTAAAATAAACCATGTATATAATTCAAGAAAAATGTATCTTCTCATTTTACAGAGACAATAGACTTAATATACATAAAAGCATCTAATTCATTTTTCTTGGTGGTGGAAAATAAATTAAGTAGATAATATTATAAATTTCAAGAGGAAGATAAAATTTATAAATTTAAAATTTATTAATTAGTTCAATAATTTGACCATCATTTTATGGTCTAATTGAAATATAAAACATAATGATTCATGGATGAGGTTGTTCCTTGTTACCCATGATCAATGTTATCATTTTACAATGTATTGAAGGGTAAAAAGGTAAGTAATATATTATCATTAAATAATCATTATTTGGTTATAAATAACATATATATTAATTTTATCAGACATTTTAAACTCTTGTGTGTTCTAATAGTGAAAAACGAAACACAAAGTGTAACGCCCCAACCCCCGTTACCCAGAGTCAGTGCATTATTTTAATAAATTGGCATGATTATAAGGAGTCATGTCCCGAAGGACTCATCAGTTTAACAGTATTATAAATTATATTACATACATGAACGTTAGATTACATTATAAAATGAAAAACAACAACAACATTATCTCTATTGAAACCATTAATATCCCTTAGACTATCCCTGCAGGTGATTCATAATATACTTCTATGCATCCTTGGAAAAATAAAACATAGAAAGGGGTGACTCAGATGCTCATTAAAGACAACAATATGGTGAAAACATTCATAAATAAGCATAAGCCTTTAATGGAATGTATAAAATTAAACAAATGTCTTTTAAACATAAACTTATGGATAATATTGAAATGATAAATCAAATAATTCCATTTAATTACTCACATGGATATTATACTAGTCGAAAAATCACAGGTAATATCAATAAAAAATTTCATAATGACGGAATGCATAATTCCCGGCTTCATAACCACATAGTCAAGGCATTGTGCCAAGACTAAAAAAATATTTTGTCAAGGACTTGTGCCAGGACCCTATTTTTTCTCATGAGACATACTAATGCATCGAGGAGTTATAACTGGCTCCACCCGTCACTTACTAAGTCCAATTCGTTTCTCATATGAATAGGTTTAAACATAACATAAACATTCATATTAAAACTAGGATACAAAATGTCAATAAGTTATCCATAAAGCATGAAAGGTATAAAAATAACACATCCATAGTCTAACATATCACAAAACCTTCAATAAAATATGGAACATTTTTATCATAATAAATCAACCTCGATCAAGGATAACATCTCGTAAACGACGTTTACATAGTTGAAACTGATCAGAAAAAATAATTTAGAGAAATGTCCCTTTTTAATGAAATAATTTATAATTCATGTGAAGGAATTCATTTAAAAGATAGTTTTGAATCAAAGTGTCCCATACCACTTTGAATCTTTTGAAATAAATTAACTTTTTAAATCATTCATGTCCATATAAATAAATCCTTAAAAACATTTTGAAAATATGGACATTAATGAGAAAGGTTTAGAAGAATAAATATTTAAAACATTTAATATGATGTTTTTGTAAACCTTCCATTAAGAATAATGTATTTGAAAATACTTTTATGAAACATGGAAATGGATAATAAATATTTCCCAGTAGATACATACGTAAAAATAACCTCAGATAATAAAGAGATTGAGAAATTAACCATTACCTTGCACTTTCCTATGGTCGACGGTAAGTTTAACCTAATGTTTAATGACCATAGTATGTTATTAAATTAGACCATAACCATATTAATATTTATTATATCATACATGATTCATTTATGACTTTATAATTCCCATTAAATAATAATTTCTATGTTAAATTATGATTTTGGGTAATAATCGCCTTCTTCATTGTACGTGTTTTAACTAATAGAATTTGGATCATGATTTAAATACTTCAAGAATATAGACCTTGATTTTTAAATCACATATATTTGGAATATAAATATTTATTATAGATAGATATATGTAATGGAAGGCACCATTTATGGATACGGTAGGTCGTACGTATGCATAAACGCTGTTTTCATTTTCATATCATATTGAACGGAAGTAAGTGAATATGATTTACGTATATACATATATAAATATATATATAAATCTCTAGTATCCTTATAATTTCATATATTACATATTTATTAATAATATAAATTTGTATAACGGTCGTTGAATGTTGAACGTGGGAATAAATATTATTGCATCGTGGAGATGGCAATCTGTACGTAGGCACAAGCGACAATATAATTATATTGATGGTGAAATGATATGTAATAATATGGTATATCATATATAAATAATAATTAACATGTTATATTTATTATTTACATCAGTTATACTCATTATTATACCTATCTAAATAATGATGTGTTTGAATAACAAACTACACCACGACGTGGAGACGGTAAGCCGTACATACACAGGTATAGTGACTTTGTCTTTTATAGGATGGATAGAAAAATGAATATGGTTTTTCCATATTTATAATAACATCACTATTTTTAATAAGTAATGGAGTTTTTATTTTGGTATGGAAACACCAAATAAAGAGGATTTGGAAGAAGAAAATAACATGAAAGAGGTGATGAAATATTTACCTCTTCTCGGGTCATCCATTTGATTTGATCAAAAGGGCTCCGTAGGGTGGATTTCTAACCAAAGTAAAGCCTCTAAGATGAAGGGAGGAAATTTGGTAGGATATTTTTTCTGAGGTTGGCCGAGCCAAAAGGCTTTGGTTTTGGGAAATTAAGAGAAGGGGATGTTCCCTTTTATTGGAGAGGTGAGGGTCACTTTAGGAAAAGCTTGAAATATTATTTTATAATTAAATCATTTTCAGTTTCATATGTCTTTAAAATGAGTTATTTAGAGTATAATGTTGGGATATATATAAATCCTCTCAACCAATAGGTTTTAGACCAGTTTAGGTCATCATAAAAACCCTATCTTTTAGATTTAACACTTAGTTAAATACTTTGACCTTTACCGTGTCTCTTTGTATTTTTATATTATATGGTTATTTAACATACTATAACAAGACAAGAGAACCCCATGAGGATACTTATTAAAATATATAACCTTTTCTACGTCTTTCGGTCAATCAATAGATTTTTAGAAATATTATATCAATTAATAATATAGTACTTGTTTTAAAAACTCAATTATGACAATTTTGACACTATTTAGTATTTTATTTATTTTAAAGGTGTAAAAACTTAATCACTTTAAATAAAATTTATTTAACCAACCCTAACATGTCATATTATACTATAAATTAATTTAATTTATCATAATTTGCAATTTACATTTATTTGGATATTTATAATATTAATAAATTTAATATTTAATTAATAAGGTAATTACTGCATCATCATTGTATCATAAGTAAATTAAATTATATAATGTCTAAAATTTATTAATAAAAAACCATTACATAGGAAATACTTTTATATTTCTAACGAATATTTATAGTTGAATATATATTGTGTGTAACCCTATATTAAACATGTTTTAGTTATTAAACATTGAATTTAACACTTTTAATTATTCTATAAATAAAATAATAATAGATGTCCTAATATAATCCATGATTCCCTTGTATCTAAAGATGAGTTTCCCACTCTACATGTAGAATTCTTAGAGAGTTCAGCTAATTACACACACATATATATTTTCTATTACAGTTGACAAAAATTATTATTTTGTCCACATATATGAGGTGAGAGAAATCATTGAAATACTGACCACAATAGTTGGGGCGGATGATTCCACTCGTGATCCTCCTATTGATGAGCTTGAAGAGTGATCCATACATGATTATGATCAAAATATGAGTAATTGGGTCCCTATTTTGAGAACCTATACCACTTTAATGAAAATATATGTCATTGGGAAAAATTTATCTGTGATCCAGGTTGAAAATGTGAACCATTAAAAGAGTTCAAAATCCCATTAAATGAATCCCATATTTGAAAGAAATTTTAACATGATGTTTCACAATATATGACTGTAGTATTTATCCATATAATGAATTATTTCTACAATGGAACTAACATCATATTGATTGATTTACCATATCATCTCAAGTTCCAACCTCAGAGAACACATACTCTATATTCCTTTGATATAGTTGTGGTTCTATTCCAATATCCTAAATTGTAAATGCGGTGATATTTTTATTTCAATTACCCTTCAAAAAAATTTATGAATAGTTACACATAATTATTCAATGGTAGTTGTGATGAGAGGATGCATACTCGATCTTAAGGGAGAGAACTAGTGTATTATCACTCACTACTAGAGGGATATAACCTCCCCAAAAGAAGTGTTTCACCACAGTAACCAGATCATCCCAAATCATATCCCAAGATTCCCTGTAAAATAACCATGTAATCCCATTAGGGTCGACCATGCGGTCAATATTAATATTTTAAAATGCATCATAAATATATCATTCATCTGTTGTTGACTCGAACTGAATATTTTCATAAAGTGAAACCATTCGTGTAATGACATTAAAAAATCCCATTGAAACGCTTGGGGTTTACTCCAACCATGATCTGGTTCATAAATACAATAAGAGTCATAAAATGAAGAATATCAATGTTCCCCCAACACATCACAATCAACCATGTTAGTTTCATCCTATAAAATAATGTTAGGCCTAATTTACACCATCTTCTATTTTTCAAGGGATATAAAGATAGATTTATTTTGATTACATTCCTTCAACTACATGATCTCTGATTCATCTCCCTGTGGAAATTCTTTTCCTGGGGAAAAAATCAAGGGAATTATTCCTATAGAAAATATCATTGAAAATATCCTTGTTTCATTATATCTCCAATATGAATTCTAAATGCATGTTCTTAATTTTGATTCAGTTTAATATTTAGAGACAGATGTGTTGGTTGGTATTTCACACCTTAAGGTCCCTTTTGAGATTTTTGGTTATTTTGTTGATGCTCATCAAAAAACATCCCCACAAAAGATTGATAAAATAACTTCTCACAACTTAATGATATTCTGGGGAGAAGTCCACTATTGGAGAAAATTAAATTCCCCTTTAGTCAGTTCTGCATTACAATCCAACAATTATTAGAGAATTATGTGAGAGATATATTATAAGAACTGTGACAATAATGTTTAGATAAGAATATATAAAATTAAGGTTTCAATGGAATCAATCTAAGAGACTCAATGTCCGATGCATGAAAGAATAGTTAATACACCAGGTGAATTAGTCTCTCGTATACCCCAAATCTAAGATTCATGTTACGAAATGAATGTAAAAATTTCTTTTCTAGACCTATAGGATAAGGATCCATGAATTGTTTTCTAATTCAACATTTACTACACTGAATCCCTCACCTACAAACCAGGGATTGGTCTCTGAATTAAATTGTAATTAGTCTTACCACATGACCACTCTTTCATGGGAATCACATTTATAAAATATGAAGGAGAAGAAAAAATAGGTCATACCTATGTGGATATTAGTTGTTATGAACTAATTCGAAGAAATTATCATCCCAAAAAAATGATAGATTTCAAGAAAAACCAAATATGTATATTTATAAGTTCAACATGAATATGATATAAAAAACTATTCTTTTAGATAAGTGATAAATTTTGGAAACCTACTTCTTATGTTCGAATATAGACGCTATAGACGAGATGGTGTTTTGAGGCCCATTGTTAATGAAGTATAATTTTACCCATGCTCACAATCTATGAGCATCCCATAGGATGATGGAAATCATGATAAAACTGGTTTTTTGTGATTTAGCTCCTGCGAGTGAGGATTATGATCTATTTTGTTCCAACATAGCACTATATTGTCACTTTTCATACCCATTTGGAATTCCACAGTAAGGAAAATTTGGTAGGATCATATCTATTAACTAAACATTTGGTTCGTCAAAATTTTGAACAAATGAAGACAATGTAGAGAAAGAGTGTGATATATGATGAATATGAGCACCAGAATTTCCGATAGTATTTGGGAAGGTAACTTTAGTGGTATTCTTAGAATCCCATGATATAATATTAGTTTTTTAAGAAACAAAATCTTGGGATCTTGGTGGAAGATATATCAACATCTCCTTCTCCAATGGATCTTGAGTGATGGGAATGATAGAAGAGGGTGTTTGAGACTGAGGTTCACAAAAAAATAGGTGTTATAGAATATGGGGGAATAGATATGGTGATATGTATGCATTGTTTTTATGGTAATGGTATTTTTAATTAGAGTGTGGGATATAGATAGAGAGATATCATGACATGGGGCCACAGAAGATGATGAAATGTCTAAAGAGGAAATAGGTGGATAGGATTGGGGAATATTAATACCCTTATGAAAAGTAGTGCTAGCGGGTCCCTATTGGTGAAAATTAAAAAAAATTCAGTGAACATGAAATATTTTTCAACCATGTGATGGTTCCCGCACATATAAGGATGTGGTCTAGGAGAGTCATGGATAAATCTATTTCGATGCTAGTGTAAGGCATTGCGGATTCTATAAGAAGAGATTACTGATCATCATTATATTGAAAGAATCCTACCACATTATCGATAGAGTATAAGAGGGATAAATTAAATATTATAGATG
Source organism: Viscum album (assembly GCA_963277665.1). Lineage (NCBI taxonomy): Eukaryota > Viridiplantae > Streptophyta > Magnoliopsida > Santalales > Viscaceae > Viscum > Viscum album. The sequence continues at coordinate 1,792,599,951 of OY728120.1, read as the reverse complement.
GAAGATAAAACTTATTTAACCACATCACCACCTGAGGTGAGTCACACCCCGTGTGAACATCAAGGGACCAGAACAATATGTCTTATATCCATTTTTAAATAGTTCTTGGGGATATAAAAACAAGATTTAATGAAGTTGCTTTTCAATGATAGGATAATTTAAAATTATTTACAACTAAGAGATGAAGCCCACACTAGAGAGGAGAAATTTCAAGAGAGCACAAACGTTGGAAACAATGGGAGAGGAGGTCTATCATATCTGAAATGAGGCATAAATGATCATATATGGAAGGATATCACAACTAAGAATGTGTCGATCAGAAAAGCAAGATTTGGGGCACCCTCTTCCATTCATAGACTATCCTAATTCATTGGAATCATCCAAAAGGGCAAGAGATAATAAATTTTAGGAGAATCCTGATGATTCCCTTCATTCATTCAACGACTATATATAATTATATATTTCATACATGGAAAAGAATTCCTAGGAGGATCTTAGTGGGAAGGCAGATCATGCATGTGTAATGAGCGTCAAGGTCCAAAAAATATATTGATGTATAAAAAATAAAAGGAGACACAACTGTCCGATAATTGAACTGATGGAGGAACCTTCTGCAAATAATGGAGAGAAAACATTTCCAGTTCCCATTATTTTTTAGGAATTTGTTTTCATGGAAAATAATTTTTATTACTTTTTATGAACAAAAAATTAAATAATTTATGGACTTTAAATATGATTTATTTTAAAAAAAATAAAATCATTTTTTACTTTATAATTAATATGTTAACTTAAGGGGATTTTTTTTTCTAAAAAGATTGATTTTTCTATTGAATAATGAAAAATATCATTTTTAATAAAAAAATAATGTCTCATTTAAATCATTTAAAAAGTAAATTTTTTAATGTTATTTTCTAATTAGATTTTTCCACATATATTATTAGCAATCCAATTATATTCATTGAAATTAATTTTATAATTCAATTTTGTGTAAAAAAAATTTAAACATAAAAATTCAATTTTCGGGAAATCTAAATTCTAATTCATTGTGAGATTTAAATTTAAATTAAACTGTGATAGTTATATTTAATTAATGTAATGAAATGGATTCCATAATTTCAATCAAACAAAAAAAAATTCTTATATAGGTCCCTTTTATTTTTGGTCATTATAAACTGTAACAATTGGGACATAAATCACCACGGTAAAGGGTAAACTGGGTTAATATAGGATAAAAATATGTGATGTGGAAAATATTTTTCATCATTATTATTATTATATGATTATAATTATACCATTATCATCATATACTCTAATTTGTTATATTTTATGGACACTATTACCTAAAAATGATAAATATAATATTTAAATAAAATAATGTTACAAATATTCACTCTTAAAGTTTAAAATGTCAATAATGGGTCATCATAGGGGAAAATTCATGTTATGATTGAATATAAATATAAATTTTTTAAATATTTAAAATATATTCAACATGATAATTTCACTATAATTTCTATTGAATATATAATTATCTTAAATTCTTGTTCAATGAAATTGTAGTATTTATTAAATTAACACAATAATATAATAAAAGATATAAATAATTTTGAAAGTGATATAATTTTAGTAATTTATAATTTCCCCATTATTTATAAATATGTTATGACATACAAGTTATTTTAATGTAAAATATATTCTAAATAAAACATTTTAGAGGTTTATTAGAAGTCAAATTCGATAAAAGGGTCAAAATTGAATTTAAAGAAAATCAAGATAATATTTTATTAAATTGATAAAAATGCATTAAAAATATAAAATGAATAAATATTTGGTTTGATAAGGTCTAAAATTTCACCCATTTTAAATTTATTATTTTATATTTACTTTATATGAGAAATTATAATCCATTAATAGTGAAAAATATGTACCGCGGTTAATGTTAAAATATGCTATCTAAGGGGTTAAGAAAAATATTTGTTTTGATAAAAAACCAATGTGTTGTACTTTTTTGAAAATATTTAAATTGTGTCCTATTCTAGGATGAAATACCTATAAATTTTGAGGAATTTGGGAAAGAAAATGACTTTATTTTAACTTAATGTTTTAGGAAATTCCAAATGTTCCCCTCACATAAATTGTACCATGATATCAATTCCATCACTTATTTACACCACATTGAGAGCCTGAATTTATAAAATCACTAAGCATTCATCTTCTAAAAACCCATATCAAATTTCAATATTTTGTTTATTTTATAAAATACTATCATTTATTCCTAAATAAGGGATCTAAATAAGGTCCCCTAATGAAGAGATAATTGACCTAGGCACCTTATTTCTATTTATTTATTCCAATATCTCTACTAAATATTTTGAATTTTAACTAAATTAATAACTTCACAATCATCTATATACTTATATTTTAAAATTATTATGATAACACCATTACTCTCCCTCTTTCTAATTTAATGGATTGTGAATGTATTTCATGTGTGTACATTTGGCTTACCATCTCGACATGGTGATCTAATTAATAAATTATATTACCTATTTAATGATAATATCATATATATCTTCTTATCTTCCAATCCATTCGAAAACGATAATAACCCTTGTGCATAAGTTTGGACTACAAACTCCAATAAGCAATGTGATTTTTACTAATTTGTATTGTCTATGGATGGTAATTATGATCTATTTTTTAAAGATGAATAAAAAATGTGTTATAATAATGATAATTTAAATGTGAATTATTGTTTATATTTAATACATTATTTCCGTCGAAATGTGAAAAAACATTCATACGTATAAATGACTTACTGTTCCCATAAACATGCTATTTTATTATATATCAACATCATTTATGATTTTATCAAAATATTTATATAATTAATATTTATTTTAATTTTATTATTATTTAAATTATTTATATGGGTGAACCATAAATTATTTATGAATACTAAAACTACTAAATCAAAATACACAAGAAACACAATGCAGTTTTTACCCAAAATAGTGATTTTTAAAAAACAATTGTTAATAAATTTTAGATAAAATATTATAATAAGACATAAATGTTATGAAAAATATTTTTTTTGTTATCATGTTGATATATAATAAAAAATAATATAATATATAATTTTCAAGCATGAATAATTAAAATTGGATCAGAGGTAAGGGTTTAACTCACAATCTCACATTATTTGGGATTATTTATGTTTAATTCCCAATCAGCGAAATATTTTTATTCTATATCTATATATTCGTTAACAATATATAATATATATTTTTATTACTATCCAATATTATATTAGTAGAATTTTTACACATGTTTATCTTTTGTAAAAAGGTCTACTATGGAATCATCTTATTTCGAGTGATGATTTTTTAACATATCTATATTAGTGTGAATGGTATTTTTTATCATATATGAAAAGAAAATATTTTCCTTCAATAATAAATAATTTATTATTTGATGATTAATTTTATTGTTTATAATTTTTTTCCAATATTATGTTATCATTCATTTTCATGACTCACTCCCTCTAAAGATGTCACTCCTGAGCTAGAAATGAAGGATGAGAGATAATGACTCACCAAGTCACATCTCTAATTGGACATGGGGTGGAAACTAGCACCAATGATATATAATCTCATCAAATTAATGGAATTAACCTAATTATAAGAAATAAATATCCAAAGATAATATTTTCCATCCCAAAACAAATCTAAGAACTATATATAAAAGTAATCCAAAATCCATCTTGCATATGTGCTTAAAGAAAAACTGGTAAAAATACATAGAAAATATCTACTGTAAATACCCAAAAGTTAATCTATCTACTGAGAAAATAATTATCCCAATATCCATGCTTGAAATGTCTAAAATTTCCCTACAAGCCTCCTTGAAACATTAAAATGATTTATTATATAGGGTGAGAATAAAAGTATAATCAGTAGGATAACCCAAAGTCTCTCATGCACAAGTCGGAGAAGAATACTAATGCTCCTGTGAGAATGCATAAGAACCAAAAGCATTTAATAAGGTATCCAAGCCATCCCCACCTCACTATGGAACACACACAATGTAACACAAGTCAAGATAAGTAATATAGTAAACACATCAATGATGTTGTGCCACAAACCACATTCCTATTTATAAGACTCTCTCACACCCTAACAAAAAATGTCATGGAGCTCCCACCTCTTCTGAAAGTACCACATCACAACCAGCCCACAAACACATGGGCTGCATATCATGTCCCACAACCTGGGAAACAAAACTCAGCATATCCCAGTTGTACAAACCTAGCCCTCCCAACAACATCCCACCAATAGACACCGACACCACATACCCCGCCATGTCCCTAAAACATCATGGAATGCACAACACATCTCACCCAAAAGAGACCTAGGAAAACAAAACTCACCCAAACACTCTTGGGCCTCACGAATAACTACCGTCTTGAAGAATCATGGGCTATCACCACCTAGAATAGGGAGAAAGGAATGGATTTTGGTTATCCATCCATACAACCATCAGGATGTTTGGGAAGGGCACCCTCTACCAAGACAATAGAGGTGTTCGACACATACTTCTCAAATAGGGTGGGTTCTTATAGAAAAAATCGAAAATACAGGTATGTTTCTATAGTATCTGACACTAATGCCCAACTTATGGGATTAATCAAGATATAAACCTCCTTATGATACTTCAAACACTTCTACTGCTACTAAATTCATTATTTAACCTCATAAAGAGTCACTTCGGATGATGATAAATGAAATACCTTAACAAAAATCCACAACTCAAACATACCCCCATATAAACCATTTAACCAATAATCCTTATTTGTTATGGAAACCATTAATTCATTCCATCAATATGTTGGAAACTACCAATAAAAACCATTACCATTCAATAATTTCATTCATTCCAATCCATCCTCCAAAATATTACAACCACCATCTCATACCCATACCCATCAACACCTCTCATCGCAACAATAAAATAGCCTCATTGCTTAACCACAGTAAACCCATCTCACCGAGTAACATAAACAAGGAACCACCCACATATGTATCCCTATTACATTTAATTAAAATTAATCAATAATAATAAAATATTTAATCAAAACAACATGTACTATTTATCAAACAAGACAAAGGGTACTTTATTTTTAACCAATTCCATAAGGAAAAAATAGGCAAGTTTCTTAAATATTATTTTTAAATCATTAAAGTATCATTGAAATGACATATTTATTTGTTATATTAACATGTAGATTCATTATAATTGAAATGGAAACCTACAGGGCTCCTAATAAAAACACTTGAGTTCATTATCATGCAAACCAATACATGTTACTTCCTTTTTTAAAAATTATAAACAATTAAATGGGTCATCCCTCAAGTTACATATCACAATAAACCTTAAGACCATTTTTACATTTTAATGGGTATCCAATTTGTTTTAGGTCAAAATTAAAAATTCCATTACATTTATAGGCATTGCACAAAATAATATATTAGGATAAAAAAGTTCAACTACATGGGTTTCTATTTCTAAATTCATGATGCACCCACACAATCCATGGATTTAAAATTTTCTCCCAATAATAGAAAACAATTTCATTTCAAGTTTTATCTTGCTCAAATAAAATAGACCAATCATATGGGTGACCATCTATCATCCTATAATGCACCCATAAACATTACATTTTGGCATCTAGCTCCCTTTTATCACCATCTGAATACTTAAACAATTATCATTAGTCACATAAAATTTTATACAAAATTCAAGATATGGTTCGAGTATATGGGTCTCCTTATCCCAATAATATGGCATTCATACACCTTATAAATAAAAAATTGTTCATATTTAATCGCAACCCATAAATTTATCCCAAGAAATAAATTAAGCATCTTCAATCCTTGGAATTTCAATATAAGTATTAAACACATATGTAACATGATGTAATCACAATAGATTGGAATATCAGCAATTCAGTCATGCTAAAGAAATCAGGAAGCATGGCATTGTAAAAACTAAGCAAGTTATACAGGAAAACCAAAATGAAACTACATGGAATGGACGATGAATGACATGTTAATTTAGGTGTTCTTAGTATGATTAATGTGATTAGAATTCCATTCCATATCAGAGAATGGGTTAAATTCTATAATGATAAAAAATAATTAAGAATCGGAAAATACTCCAATCTCTTAAGGTGAAATTGTATCATCTATAATAGAAAATAACATGAACAACAACCCCGACCCTAGTAACATGGTCATTTCTTAAACATGATCTGATCAGTCCCAAGGACAACTATTAACCAATAAAGGACCATTTCCAAGTCCTCTATATACCAAAAAAATGTATGAAAAATGGAAGGAAACAACCTCTGATACCACTCTGTATCTTCCCAACCTGACTAACCATCAACCAGTAGTCGTACACGTTGGTCACAAGGGATCATGATCATCTCCTCATACGCCAGAGGCTACCGAAATGTAATGAGTGTGTGAGGTGGTGATAGTGGAAAGACTATACAATCTTTTTAGATATTCAATGTGGTTATATTAAGTAATAAGTAAAAGACAATAGTAGAGGTAGTAAATAAATAAAAAACATTAGTGGAAGGAAAATGACACAATTTGATAAATGTGTCCAATAACAATATGTACAATATATGAATGATTTAGATGGTAACAATGAATAAATGAAATAAATAAATAATAAATCCTGATTTTTTATACTAGGAAATATAGGGCTCAAAAATGAAATGAAATAAAAATCATAAAGATGTTCTTTTTGAGAATCATGAGCTTCAGCTCAGTTTTTTTCTACAATCTCCTTATCTACATGAAAACAAAAATCAATATAGGTCCTATAAATATAATGTCTACTCAAGTACCACGAGTACCTGAGCAGGGTGTGGGATGAAATCATGGTAGAATGGTACCCTCTTTTTCAATACCAACCTAGAAAATGTATAATAAATTAAATAGTGTGTAGATATATAGAAGTAATAATAGATTTTATTAAATAACTAGACAGTCATCCATGTTCCTAACGAACACCTAATGGTTATACCTACTACGGATCATAATTGAATTAAGTCTGACCATGTCGCTATATATGTATATAGTATATATATATATACGTACACATATATATAGATCATAACCGTAATGTTGTAATAATTCCTCATACCCATATATGTTTATATAGATGACATGGTGTATGATTGCCTCTTGTCCATAATATTTAATATAGCTGGCATGTGGTAATAATTCCTCCCATCCATATTCATATATATAGTTGGAATGTGATAATAATTCCTCGAATCCATTATCATTAACATATCTCGAATCGGGTATGAATTAATCACATCTATAAAGGTTTATATATCTTGAATGGGGTATGAATTCCTCCAATCCATAATCATTTATATAGTTTTCATGGGGTAATAACTCCTCCCATCCATAATGGTTTATTATGATCAACACATAGAAATATCAACTTATACATTTCAATTAAATCATCATTCATGGAATAGTCAGATGTTCAACACCAAGAACGATTTAAATCACTCTCATGAATGCTATTAACCATTAACAATTCCCTTTATATCATTTCAATTGAAATATAGTGATTTATATGGAATAATTAAGGGGCATGGACTAAAACATCCAAAATATTTCAGGTTTTATTAATTCATTCCTAGAGAAGCATTTCATTATATGTGATCCATGCTACTCAAATAAACACTATCCCATGGGCTATGAATTAAAATACCATTTACATCCCACATTGTAATGTACAATCCTATAGGGCCCAAATACCATTATGGTGCCTTGGGTGCAGTAAAATATTCTAGAGATAGGGGTTATCCCTTTTCAAAATGATATACAAACCATTATAAGAATCTTGGGTCTATATTTAGTTATGCAGGAGGGTGTCAAATGATAAATTTTGAAGTGAAATATTAAATGGATGATTTAACATTCTTTTAGAAGCAACGTTAATTAGAAATAACTAACTTGGGTCATGAACAAGAATTACATTTGTCTTGATAATGAATTAAGAAATAAAGAGAAACTCATGTTACTATACCTATAATTCTAAATAAATGTTAACTATCAAAGTGAGATTTCACAGAATGTGCACCTATGTTGGAGGGGTTATATTATAATACATTGAAATTTTCATAAAACAAAACCTCTTTTCAGAACAATAACTTCTTCATAAATCACAATTTAACTTATCAAAGGGAAATATTTAAGATATTAATTCATTTTAAATAAAAAGGGAAGGGAAATGTATCCTACCTCAAGTTAGAAACAATCCAAAAAATTTATCTATTGAGGATTTCTAACTCAATGATTCTACAACACCCACTGATCAGATGAAAATTCTCATCCATATAAGGACACCAAGCCCCTGAGCATACATCTACAAGGACATGAATATATGAAAGGGGATCCTTTCATATATTCTTATATGCATATACTCATCTCTAGTAACCTATGTATGAATTTTAATATATATACATAGGAACACCAAGCCCCATAAATATTTATTCCCTTCCACGGGTGAATATAAACATAATGGGGGAAACTAAATACAAATACATTCTTACATATGAATACTCAGGATGTTTTTCCATAGACTTTGGAGACATTAAACTGCATAGTACGGTCCAATGCACTACAGATAAAATCAATTGTCTTCAAAACAACAGGAGAATCAAAATAAGACTAGGTGAAATTGAGTGGAAAGAGTAAAAAAATTATCTCATATGGTATTAGATACCCGAAATGATGTGAATCCAATTATCCTTTGGTGGAGGATTCTAGATCTCACATAAAGTTGTCATGGGAGAGAACAATAAATTCTAGATTTTGATGAAAACCAAAAAATAAGATATTCCTATACCATAGGATTCAGACTCACCTTACCATGTGACAAAGATCCCCAAATATATCCATGAAACAAGGTATACGGGGAAGGAGAGTCTCTACCATAGTGATTCAATGAGAAACCATGGAGAAATTCAACCGAAATTAGAGATCTAAGTGGGGAGCCAGAGGGGGTTTCACATGCATGTGTGGTTAGGCTAGGGGGTTTCTCTATGCGAGTATGAGTGGTGGATAAGTGAGCATAGTTATAGTTTTGATTTGATTTATTTTATTTTAGTTATTTTTATTTTTCTAAAATAGGAAATACCGCACAGTTTCTCTTATAGGTTTTGCTAAACCGTTAAAAAAACCGTATGGTGAAATGTGTGAGGATAGTTCCCCTAAATTCACATTGTGAACAATCCATGACCACCTACAGTGTACAAATAAATCATGACATGTGGTTTTCTACCAAGGGATACATGGTTTCAGACAATTTATATAACCTCTAAATATATCTTAAAAAAATATTTTCTGAGCCTGGAGGTCTCGAAACTCCTCGAGACACCTGGAAACATAAAAGGCCTTCACCAAAGTGAAAAACACTGCATAGTAGAGTAATAACTATTAGAATTAATCATAGATGATCGGTTTAAAAATGGTTTATATAGTAAAATAAATAGTTCAAATTCATTTTTATTTTCATTAGGTTCAACACCCAGATCAATACTATTTTAATTAAACCATATTTTTTCCACAAATCATGCAAAAAATAATACTTTTCAGAAAAATACCAAATAATTTACCTATGTGAGATGGTATTGGATGTATTTGAAAATTAAATCTTCTTTATTAAATTAAAATTATAAAATTATGAATTTTATGTTTTTAATTAATGCCACGTTATAAATTGATAATTATTTATCAAAATAAAATATTATGTTTCTAACTAAAAATTTATTTTGTTTCATTTATAATGAAATGATGAATATCAGTCCATAAAAAATTATGCGTATCAATCATAAGATTTAATTATTTCTATGATAACTTTGTATATCCTGATGATAAATAATGAAAATTTCATTTATCTTCACAAAATTTCTAAAATTATATATTTATAAGCTCAAAAAATCTATCATATATAATATAATATATATTTTTTAAAAAATCTTTGTACTAAATTTTAGAATGGAACAAACATAGTTAAATTTTATATTTTCTTTGTTATGAAATAATCCCATTTATATTTTCTATAATCATCAATAATTAAAAATGTATTTATCCCCCCACTTAATTATCAATTTGTAAAGGACCAAATAAATCCTAATGTAATAATTAACTATATATTCTTGTTTTGATAATATTTAGAGATATAAAACTATCAGTGTATTATTTAACTTTTAAACGATAATCAATGAAGGAATTTACATTTTTTTAGTTGAAAATTACACAAGTTTTCCTCTCATAGAATTTTTACAAAGTATATGACTTTTTCAAGCCCGACCTGCTATGAAATAAATTTTAATATGATTTTATAGCATTAAAAGAACTAAAAATATTATTTTTAAAAAAAAAATAATGTAGTATATATTACCTTCACATTTTATGGAAAATTAACGATAATCCTTATAAAAAACTAAAAATTTAATAGCTCCATACATAAAATTATTCCATGATCAAAGAGATGTGAAATAAATATTGTGTTATATTTTTGTTGATAAAAAAGAACATTATTAATTAAAACAATATTAAAAATAGAAAAACAATGAATCCTCTCATATTACATTTTTAAATACTAATGAATATCATAGAGTATATATCCCACTTATTTAGTAATATATATTTCAAAGGTTCATCAATAGTATGTCCAGAATAGTGTTCATCCATATAATAGATATCCATTACACTCATAAGTATGATTTCATTAAATAATAAATTAAAACATTTCTATGGATCTCATGTTATTTTGGGTCTGATTAGAGTGGTGTAAGATTTATTTGGTACCTAAATATATTTGAGACATACATTTTTGGGTATTCTAAAAGGTGGTATATTTTAAATAAATTCCTAGTTAAAAACAAAGGATTATATAAATCTAAATGATCATTCTATTGAAAAAATCACTTTCATATTAAAATAAATTAATTCTAATATGGATACATTTCTTTTACTATGTTTATCAAATAATGTTTAATATAAATATTTTATATTTTTATTATACCAAAATCTAGATTTATCTTTATATTAATTTTTATATCGACGATCTTATCGAACATGTCATTCCCTTGGGAAAAATAGACAAATTTTCATTTATTCAATCAATATTTTCCTGAGAATTTCATTCCCTTTATCGATATTGCAAAGTCAAAATATACATATATATTTAAGCATGAGGCTATATGTAAAAATATATTTGCTTTATATTTTTTTAATCATTCATTACATAATTATTTTCATCAAAACACTCATTAAATTTCATTGAATCCCATTCATTAGTCATTGAAAAAAATATCTTTGATCATATAGAAACTATCTTATAAATTTATATATTTTTAATTTTTTTTATTTATTTCATATTGAAATTTAAAAATAAATATATTTTTTATGCTTATCTCTATATAATATTTATTTTTCTCATATTTAGTATATTCATTTTTCTTAAAAATAACATTATTTTTCATTGAAATACTTTATAAAAATTATAAATTCATAAAACAATATTTAATAATTTATTGTTTTCTATGATAATTATCTAGGATTATAATGATGAGAATATGAAACAGAGCATGAACTAGAATATTAATCAAAAATAAATTCATTTAAAATAGTATTTTTTTGAATTATTAGTTTTTAAAATTATCTATATGATAAATATAATTATATAGAATATGTAGCCATCATATCAATTTTACAAATCCAATTTCCAATTATAGAGTAGATAATTCAATCAGAATATATAGTTTGGCTTTATCAAAAATAAGTATCATTATTATTATTTTTCTTATAGTTATTTTTATTTCTTATATTATTTAATTTTTGAATTCATTTATATTTTCAAATAGTTCTAAAATATTATAATATTATATATGAAACATTATTTTATATACAAGTTATACAGTTCTTACATTCGTTTCGATTTTTTATTCCAAATTGATTCTTTATCCAATTATCATATTTCATCATGTTGTGATAACATTTAATAAAATAAGTTTCCTCATCATTGTAAACTCACTATTATTCAGATATATAAGAGTAATAAGAAACAATTATGATTAATTTAAATTCAATCCCTTTCTTCTTGATATACTGTTTATCAATAATGTTCTATAATTCATATACATAATGATGTATAGAAATATTTATTCTATCCAATGAATAATCATTAATGTTCTTTCCAATTTTTCATTCTCAATTTATTTTTGATGATCTTATAATGATTCATCAAGATGTTAGCAATTTTAATAAAATTAGTTAACTCATTATTTTTACCACATTGTGATTCAAATTTCAATGAGATTGAAGAAACAATTATGATTGATTTAAATTCAATACCCATCATCTTGATTGAATATTTTTCAATATTTTTATTTAATTTATATACGTATTTAGTTAGTGATATATTTATTTCACGCAATTTATATTCATTAATGTTCTTACTCTTGTAAATTTACTCATTTTTTTCTTCTTATATTTTTAGATGTGACTATAACACTCATTAAATTAGAACAATATTATCCAGAGTTTATCTATGGGAACTATTACTATTTATGATGACTGTAAATCTATGAAACATCTAGTTTAGGGATTTTTGTTCTTCCATTCTATGGTATTGGTATGGAACACATATGATTCAATGATTACTTTATTTGATATTTTCTAATTCATGTTGAGTGGAATAAGTTATTCACTAATTTATTTATCTATCTCCCATGGTAATACATTTATAATAAGATTCTAACTAAAAATAAAATATGATATGTTCATAACATTTTAATTCAATCAATATTTTACCTCATTATTACTTATAAGTTTTTCTAGACTACAATCATGTGGTGTATATACAATTACCATTAACATCCATTGATTGATACTCATGATTGAGGATAAGACTTAACCACGATCCAAGAATTTTAACTTGGAGTCACAACCCAATATAAGTAACTTTTAATAACAAGTATTAACAAAAAAATGGACATTATTTTTGTTTTTAAAATATATAAATGATGATATAGTGTAAAAATTAACAACAAAATATACAATTTTGAAATCTAGATTAGAAATGAATGAAAAAATGTGGATTAATTCATGATCACTCCTTAAAAATTATTACATTGTTAAAGATCCCAAAATGATCACCCAACATATAATATTCATAGTTGAATAATTTTAGTATGATATTAATTCATATCTCATGTTTCTATATCACCTTAAAATAGTTCATTCCTATATAATTTATAAAAATATTCTCACCATCTAGATAAAAACCTATTATCTTCTCTATGTGAGATTCCATATTTTTTACCCTATAATTTATCATTAAAAAGGATTTAGAAAACTCAAACCATATCTATACTGGTAAACTAAATTAATGGTTTAAATATATCAAAAATTTGAATAAACATATTCATTTTAAAAACATTATAAGAATATAACATTCTCTCAATGTTATGTTAATTAATAAGAGTTGTTTTTCAAATCAGCCATTTTAAATATCATATAAATAAATAAAATTTTAATATTAGACTTTAAAAAAGTTATATGTTATTTTTAATCATGTTTAGTGTCCTCTGATACCGTCATAGGTGTCATTTTGTATCATTCAAACTGTGATTTCAGATCAGTATAAATCACATAAGTATAATTCATGTAAAAATAAAAAATAATTTATCATAATTCCCATAATGATAATTTAATGTATATTTAAGTTCAAATATGTTTAAATTCATGTACGGGTCAATTAAGAAAATTTTATTTCAATATAAGGGAAAATTAAAAATATGTAATTGTAAAATAATAATGAACTCATTTACATAGTGTTATAATGTAAATATGTAATAGTTAAATAATATTGGTTTAAAATTAAAATCGAAATTCGTAAATGAAAATTGGATTTGAATAGAGTTAAAAAACCTCTTAAATTTCATAAAATTAAATCTAAATAGATTCGTGTTATATGAACAAAAGGTAAAAAATATTTCATAAGAATAAAAAAATTCATTTTTAAAAATGTAATGCTACTTATATAAAACCTAATCAAATATAATTACATACAAAAAACAAGAAAAAGTAAACATAAAATATATAAAAAATAATATGCAAAATAATAAATAAAATTATAATAAAACTATGATAAATTATAATTATCAAATTTATTAAACATTTCATCTATTAGTAGAATTTAAATCATAAAAAATAGTATCCCTAAATAACTCCCCAAAATTCAGACCATATCCTAGCTCTAATAATAATATTTTACATAAAACATTTATATAATTTAGTGATCAAATATATTGTATAAATGGTCATTACATGATGATTGGTTTGACTTCTGTATTCTATACAAACACTAATAATTTTGGAAACTTATTTATATTACTTCAATTATTATTATTATTTACTATGATCATTCATGTTTTCATAAGAACCCTATGAGTTGGACTATGCCATCTGTTTTCACAAATGAGGTAGAAAATTCATGAATATGTATATTTTTCAGCATAATTATTAGAAACCTCTATCATATATTTTTTGAGTCTTATATGGGCCTTCCTAATACGCTTTAAATCAACTTCCAAAAAAATTATATATTATTTTAGAAAAATACACAGTGATGTACCCTAAAGAACAACCTATATATTTTATAATTTCCATCCACAAATCCATTATCTTGTTTTCATGGTCCAAAGCGTACATTCTAGAGGTGATCAAAAGAAAATTGTTTCCTTCTATTGTTAATATAATTATTAAATCAAATAGTAATGATTTTAACTCCATATTTCATGATATAACTAATAATAATATCATATTTTTTCTATATACACATATACAATTGTATTCCATCATAGAAGATGAAATTTAAAATCCTCACTCATTGAATAAATAATAAAAAAACATAAATATCATAAATCACCTAATTCCAAAAAAATATTATATCATTTTCAAATATATTATAATTCCTATTCATTTATGTTCAAAATATTAACTATTAATCTAGATTTAAAAATTTATTTTAACATACGATATTCATTTCAGGGATTATGACCCTTAGAGTGTAAAATGTGATTTCTTTTCAAACGGATAATTTATATAATAAAAGATGTTAAATTAGAGAGTTCCATCCCCAAACACAAACGTTAGTCTAATATCGAGGAATATAATCATTTTCATGACAATTTTAAGTAAGCTTCTTTAAGTTATTATATGTGAATAAGTAAGGGTTGTATTAGATACTATGATTATTAAACAGAAATCATTTAGGACGATCCATTTTTTTACTCATGATAAAATATAATTGATAAATAAAGATAGAAATGAAATGTATCTATTGAAAAATTGGACAACCACTATTTTTTTAATTCCCTATTTTATAAATATGTAATTAATAAATGAAGAATATGAAATAAAGCGGCTCAAAGATCAAATAGTGAATCATTAATTAACATTGATCCAATAGGAAAAGGGATATTAAATATCATATGATCGATAAATTTTGTGGTTTATTTTAGTTTTATTATACCTATGAAAACAAATCCAAAATATTCATCTATTATTCTCCTATAGTACCAAATTTTGGAAGAATATTACATTGAATATGTTAACATATTTTATAATTTTTTAGGATCCTTAGGTATTGGTATATTGATTTCCTCTTTTTATAATGTTTTTATATTAGAAATTTTAAATTCTTCTTCATGTATCTAATTTTATTTTATTATTATTTAGGAAAATGGTTTGAAATATATTTCTTATACATAATATATTTTTTAATAAGGGTTTTTAAGTTCTTATTATCATTTTTCATGCCTTCCATACCTTTTCATTTCTCTCTTCCCAATAGGTGGAGTTAAAATGTTCTTGTAAGATTCAAACTAATTTTTTTCAAAATAATAATTTACTACTTTTTGGTTTGATTATACATGTAAAAAAATTTATGGGGTTAATATCTATATGAGTTCAATTATTTAAAATTATATCATTACATTTTTTTCTTGAAATAGGATTATCTAGTTACCTTATTATATATTTTATTATATTAATAAAGATTCCTAGTCAATTATTTAATTAATTCCCCAAATTTCTAAACTCATCAACCTATCAACCTTATTGCATTTAAAAAACTGGTTATGAATTGTTAAATTGTTCCAAAAGGTATTCTCATGATGAAATATCAGTGGTTGGAAGTCATGTTGGTTATAGATATACATTTATGATGTTTGTAATGGTGGAGGTTGTTGATATTTCTATGCAAGGGGTGGTTTGGAACTTTTTTATTGTATTCCCAAACCCTTATTATACATAAGATATGTCTATATACCCTACAATTTCTTAATGATATTTCTTTTCCAATTGGAAGTTGTAAATCTATTAGTTCAAAAACCATTATAAAACTAATAAATTTATTATTATGGAGACAAAAAAATACAACATGACCTAATTTCTGATTCTTTATCAATTGAATATTTAAGTTTCATTTTTCTAACAAAATTGGTTAATTTCTCATGCTTAGACATTATTAAGGGTCATTAAGATGATCATACCTCATGAAATCCAATGTTACAAGTACCTAATGTTCCATGTTAAAGAGAATTATGAGATACCATGTCAAGACCCATCCCATGGGGCCTGTGCCGTGACTGCCCCATGCACACCTTCTATAGTCCCGGGCATGGTGACTATAACCGAAAGGCGCATTCCACAAAACTGGGAAAGCATTTTTTTTATAGCCTATAAGAACATGCATCCAAGCACACAACATGATACAAACTCAAGTAAAATGAATAGTAAATCGATTGAGTGCAGTAAGTAAATGGGGCCAGAATACAAGATGAACTGGAAAATACAAGGAACTGAAAATACAAGTAAAATGTAACAGCTCCGGTGAACACACTCTAAGGATCCTACCTGATGGGTAGGTACAGCTCTCGATCGGTCATCTCAACGGTACACGTCATCTATGGCCCACCTCCGAGCTACCTCTAGTCCTAGTACTCTTGTCCTCAGTCAGCATTGTCCCTTGTCTGCACAAAACACAACGAAGTGCGGACATAGCCTGTTCAGGGGTGAGTATAACTATACTCAGTAGGCACCCCAAGAACATCAAGGACTCAAAAAATCCACAAAGGTTAAACCACAAAGCATGCAATAAACTGACAACCCTACTTTAGTATAAACCAATACATATACCTAAGTTATCAAATATACCCATCTTAATCATGAGGAAAACATAGAGTCGAACTCAAAGCCCAAACCTCAGCTGTTCCACAAAGGAAAGAATACCACGAAGGTAAGTACCACACATTTATGCCACACAGCAGAATACCACCAAGGTATTACCATGAAGGAAAGTACCACAAGGTAATGAATCAGCTCACACCAGGTATTTCTTAGGTACACTAGTATAGATGGTTTGGTGTAACTACAAAATCTTTTTACTCTATTTATAGGTTCTGCTGCTGAACCACACTGGACCGCTCGGTGCTGACCCACAGATGATCTCTAGGTGCGGACCCACACATGATCACTCAGTGCTGACCCACATACGATCTCTTGGTGCTGACCCACACTGGATCACTTGGTTTAGACCCACAATGGATCGCTTGGAGTTGACCAACATAGGATCTCTCAGTGGTGACCCACACAAGATCGTTCGGTGCTGACCCAGACAGGATAACTATTCATTCTACACATTGCATCCAGCTACTGGGTTCCCGCACTAAGCATTCTAATCTCTGAGAGAGTCCACTCCTAAGGACACTAGTCTATGCTCCAACTGCCATGAAGTCCAATGAAAAAGTATCCCATAGGACCCCCACGTCATAGGGGTCTCAATGCAACAGAAGGTGCGTGAATCAGACACCTGGTCTGTATGTTATTAGCCTTTTAGCCATGAGGGCCCGGTTGGATTCATGCTCGATCCAACCTGACCATATTCCAACTTTATCCAAATCTCTAGTGGTGTATACCAAAGGGTCCATCTCACTCCAGTGTTTTCGGTTCCGCACATGGTTGGTCATACGAACGTTTGGTACCATTTTTATGGCCAAAAGAGCATAAATGGGTTGAAGATGGCCTGGGTCTGGTTCTACCAGGATGGGGCCCACCCGACCCGGTTTGAGTTGACCTGGCCTAGACAACTGGGTCTGTCTCGGCCCACGCTGGGTGATCTGGCCTGGGCAGTGGCCCGCGTTGCGGTGTGGGGGCCTCCGGACCGTGAGGGCAGCACAAGTCCTCGGGGGGCCGCGAGGTTGGCGTGGAGGCCGTGGGGCCGCATGGGTAGTGTGATTTCATGGGGCCATGAGGGTGGAAAGAAGGCCACGGGGCCGTGAAGGGCGGCGTGGAGGCCGTGGGACTGCGAGTTTGGCGCGAAGCCATGGGGAGGAGGAGGTCGCGGACGGCGGGAGGCCGTAGGGCGATGGAGGTCCCGGACGGCACAAGGTCGTGGGGGGGGGGGGTAGAGGTCGCCAATGGCGCGAGACCGTGGGCGACGGAGACCATGATGCAGCAGACAACGCGAGGTCATGGGGTGGAATAGGCCGTCGGGGGCGTGAGGCCTCGGGGAGGCAGCAGCTGCGGGCGGCAGAGGCAGCGGGGCGATGGTGGACGCGGGCGGCGGAGGCCGCGAGCCACGGGGGCCGCGGGTGGCGTCATTACGCATTCGTCTTCAGCGTGGCCGGAAGGGGTGTCTGACACTGTTATTATGCCCCCACCGAGGATGGTTGTTGGCCACATCCATCGCAAAGAAAAAAATAATTAAACATAAGATTTGTGGAGAGGTCGGGCCATGTTTGTTTGGAACACACTCTCCACGTTAGAGTGGTAGCATGCTACTATAATCTCTTCCTGATTTTTATGATGAATAGTCAAGAATGGGTAAGGGGATGAAATTAGAAAAACCACCCTACAACCACATATTATAATTACTTCCAATATCGTAAAAAGAAATCATATGTTGATCAATAAGTTAGCGAGTTGATCTGCATTCTTTGTTTGGAAGGGATGAACAAGGAAATCGATTATCACACAATTAAACCCCTACCTCGATTGTTTGTTGACGTGGGCATGAGAATGAAGTTTAAGAAGGAAAATAGCGTTCCAACAATCGTCGCTTCCAAAACCACACTTCGAGGTTGGGCTCATACGTCGTCCTCTTCCAGGTTTTCCGAAGAACCTTCGTTGATGCCATTCATTATAGGAAACATTCTCCCACCAAGGAACTTCTTTTCCAACCAAAAATCAACCCCAAAAAAGAGGTTCCCATATAATTAAATTAAGTAGATTAATTATGTTGGAACATTGGCATAATTAATTGGCTCATTCAATTGTACCACATTGGAAAATTTAATTGGACCAATTAATGAATGGTGTTGGAAAAAGTTAAATTAGGGGAGTTTAGAGGTTTTATCTCATTGAAGGGGTTTAGGTGGTCCCTACCTCTAAATTCAAAATGGAGGGTTTTAGGCTCAATGGTCCCCACATCCATAACATAAATGTGGGTGGTTTTAGTTTAGGTGGTCCCCACCTTTAAACAATCCACATTGGAGGTTTCAACTAAAATAAAAATTAAATAAAAGGTTATTTTCTTTTATTTTTGTTGCCACAAAAAAACACAAAAACTAACTTTCACCCTCAATCAACTGCCATCGAGGTGAGAGTCTCCTTAAGCGAATACTAGAGTAGCGGGTTCAATGGTGCCATCAACTTTCAAATCCAAGCACTGGTTTACAAGTTACAATATCTCTCTCGCACATTTACTGAATGTACCCAAAAAAAGATCATAAATACTATCCGGGCACACCGGGCAGAGGAATCATGCACCTTCAATTTTCATGGACTCCTAGAATTTTCATATATTTAGAAAAAATTACTAGGAAATTTTGTGTCTTTACAATCTACCCACCTCATGGCTTTGTGTCCCCATAATCCACAACTCAAACTAAGGTAACAAGTGGGGGTACTGAGCACGAATTTGAGCCTCTCACTCCCATGTGCTCTCCTGGAGGTTCCAGTGCTTCCAGAAAACGCGCACCGGAGGTATCAACCAACCACGAAAGACCCACTCTAGTCGATCATTAATCTCAACTAGAACCTCTGAAAGCATCACCCCATCTTCTATGTCCATATCCCCATGGTTGTTGATGTGGGATGGGTCATGCACATATCTTCTCAGCTGTGATATGTGAAAGACATCGTTCACCCAGTGCAACTTAGGGGGAAGAGATAAGCGGTAATCCACCTCGTGAACTCTACTGAGGACCTGAAATGGTCTGATGAACCTCACAGATAACTTGCCTCCTTAGCCAAATCTCCATAAACCTCATAAGGGTGAGACCCGTAGAAAGATGTGGTCACCATCCTCCAACTCCAATGGTCTCTGTATCCGGTCAACATAAGACTTATTCCTTCTCTGTGCGGTCTTCATCTGCTCATGGATGATCATTACTTTCTCTATGGTAGCCCATACCATCTCTAGCCCCATGTGTGCTGACTCCCCCAGGTTAGTCAAGCACAAAGGTGATCTCCAAGGTTTCTCGTACAACTCCTCAAAAGGTGTCATCCCAATGGTGGAGTGATAACTGTTGTTGTATGAAAACTCCACCAAAGGGAAGTGATCCTCCCAATTGTGACCAAAGCCTAGGATGTAAGAATGTAACATGTCCTTGTGGGTCTGAATGGGCCCCTCAGTCTGGCCATCCATCTGAGGATGGAAGGCGGTGATGAAACTAAGTTGTGTCCCAAAATCATCTTACAACCCCTTCCATAGCGAGGTAGTAAAATGTGCATCATGGTCGGAGACAATCGTAGAGGGTACTCCAAGTAACCACACAATCTTTTGCATATAGAGGCATTCTAATCTCTCTACTGATCTCTGCTCTCTGATCAGTAGGAAGTGGGCCGACTTAGGGAGTCGGTCAATGATCACCCAAATCGAGTCATGACCCTTGGATGTACGTGGACGTCCTTTCACGAAGTCCATGGATATCTCATCCCACTTCCACTCTGGGACATCCAAAGGCTGAACCAAGACTCCTAGTACTTGATGCTCTACCTTCACTTGCTGATAAGTGAGGGACCATGAGACAAACTCTACAACTTCTTTCTTTATTCCCCGCCACAAGTGTTGTCGTCAGAGATCCTGATACATATTCTCCAATCCTAGATGTACCACTAGAGGGGATATGTGTAACTCCCTCATCACGTCATCTTGAAGAAACACTGGTACCATGGTACGTCCTCTGAAGAGGATGACATGCTCCCCAACTTCAGAAAATCCTTCAGGTTCCTGCTCTATTGATATCCGAGCACGTCGATCCTCGCAGTTAGCGTCCACGTGCTGCGCCTCCCTGACTTGCTGCAGAAGTGGGGGAGTGACTGTAGGAGAGTAAAGTAAATCTACAAAATCACGTTTCTTGAAGGATATCTACAAATTGGAAAATTTATTTGTCGCCTCACCTAGTATCTGTATATCAGATCTCCAACAGAGTGCATCTGCTACAATGTTCCCCTTCCCAGGATTATAAACTATCTTGATGTCGACTCCTAGAGGAACTCAAGCCAACGTCGTTGTCTCTGGTTCAAGTCCTCCTGAGATAAGATATACCTAAGACTCCTGTGATCATATTACACTGTAAAATGATCTCCCATAATGTAATGTCACCACATCATCAAGGTGAAGACCACTACTGCTCACTCCATGTCATGGGTAGCATAGTTCTGATAATTTTGCCTCAATTTTCGAGAACCATATGTGTTCACTACTCACTCCTGCATCAAGATAGATCTAATTCTGATGTATGATGTGTTGCAGTAGACTATGTACCCTACACCCTCCTCTAGAAGCCTCAAGATGGGGGAATTAGTTAGCCACTTCTTCATCTCCTGAAAACTCCATTGCCATCTCTCCAACCACATGAAGGGTTTCCAATTCTTCATCAATGACGATAAAGGTTATTCATCTTTGGAGAAATCATGAAAAAATCTCTAGGAGTATCCGTCCAAAACCTGGATACACTGTACCTCCTTCACACTCCTGGGTGGATCCCGATCTAGTATGGCCTTAATCATACCTGGATCCCCAACAACTCTATCCTATGAGATGAAATTTCCCAGAAAGTGATCCTCTCGGATCCAGAACTAGCACTTCAAGAGCTTACCATAAAGCCAGTGATCTCAGAATTTTTCCAGTACTATATGCAAATGACATGCATGATATGCCTCAATAGTCAAGTAGATCAGAATGTCATCGATGAAGAATACTACAAAGATATCATGGTATGTCTGAAATATCATGTTCATGAGTCCCATGAACACCTATGGACCATTAAAAACACCTAATGACATAACCAATAACTCATAATGGTTGTACCGAAATCTGAAAGCCGTCTTCTGCATATACGCATCTCGTACTCTGAGCAGGTGATAGCCTGATCTGAGGTCTATCTTCGATAACCACCGTGATCCCTTCAGCTAATCAAAGAGGTATTCAATCATTGGAAGTGGGTACTTGTTCTTCATGGTAACCTGGTTCTGGTGCCGATATTCAACCCAAAGTCTCAAGCTCCCATACGCCTTCTTGGAGAACAAAATTAAGGTTTCCAAAGGAGAAACATTGGGCCAAATGAACCCTTTCACCTGTAAGTCCTCCACCTATACCTGCTGCTCACGAAGCTCCACGGGAGCCATCTGATACTCTGGTTTAGATATCGGTGCCGTCCTAGGGTACAAGTCAATGTAAAATTCCTCCTCTCTATGAGGAGGTAGACTGAGAACATCATCAGGGAAGACATCTGCATATAGGTCCACCACTACCGGATAACTCAGACTCTCCACATCAACTACTCTGAGGGTAAGGCTAGAAAACTTATGAGTGATCGAATCCACTCTCCTCCAAGTAAGTCCATCATGTGATGAAAAGGCCCCCTTCACATCAGTGAAGGTAAACCTGGTCCCATCCGTGCAGACACACGGCACTTGGCACCTAATGCAGTCAATCTAAGCATGGAATGTAAATAACGAGTCCATTCCCAAGATGATGTCGTAAGGCCTCGGCACTGCTACTATGAGATCCAAGTCGAAGCTCTCACCTCCTAGAGTAAGCTCGCACTACTGGAACTAGTGCGTAATTGTCGAATCCTCTCTCGTAGGAGTCTCTAGACATAAGGATCGAGCCAGCGACTCCATAGGAATCCCTAAGATCCAAACGATGGTGGTGGTAATAAAATAATGACTGGAACCTAGGTCTATAATTACTACATCTAAGGAGGTGTAAACATAGTTTAGTACCTCATATCATCTCCAGAGCATTGTGATCATAGGTATCAGGTGCTTGGAGTTGAGCTTGCCCCTGTCCTCCTGCTCCCTGTGGTTGGGGTGGACCACCTGGTGGTGGTGCCTGTAACATCTCGAATCGTCGCCCACCACCAGTTGCATGAACAACTCCCCCACCACATCCGCCTTCTCCCTAAGAACCTCCTTGGTCGAACCTCTTTCTCTGCCTGGGTGGTTTCTTGACCATCTGCTGATCCTCCATACAGTGGGTCGGACAGTCACAAGCCATGTAACCCTACCCGCCGTATGTGTAACACTGCCCAATCCTAGCATGAATGGCTCTGCCACGGGTTCCCCGCACAACTGACCCTAAATCCAGCGGTCGTCCACCTATAGAGATGATCCTTTTGGACCTCTGTGACATCTTTCTACTGCCAACTACAGAAGAATCCGGTACGTGATGTCCGGTGGTGGGTCTCACTGCGGGTGACTGGTCAGCGGGGAAACTCTCCACTAAGAGGGCTAACTTTAACATCCCTTCCTGCGTCAGGATGCTGAGAGAAATAATTGAAGCCCTGATCTCTCACATGAGTGCCTACTCAAAGGTCCTAGACCTGAATAATAGTTCCAGCACCATATCAGTGGAGTAGCGTGAGAGGTCAGTGATCCTCACTATGTACTAAGCCATAGTCATGCTGCCCTGCTGTAGATGAAGAAACTCTTGTGTGCGCACTGCGCGTAGAGTCACTGGAAAACTATTCCGGAAACAGGCTCTCAAAGTCTTCTAAGAAAAGCGCCACCGCATCGTGAGCATGGAGCATTGAGCTCCACCATCTACCTGCTAATGCATGTAGCAGACTAGCGACAAGGATTACCATGAGATCGGTTGCTGTCCCTACTAGTCAGAAGAATCTCACCGTGTCCTCTAGCCAATCCTTAGCTACCAATGGTTCTATATCTCCCATAAACCTAGGTGTCCTCTGGCGCTGGAACTCGTGAAATGTGCTGAAGTGGTGTCCACCCTCGGTTGATGGGGCTGGTGCCATCGATGTCCCAACGGGTAATGGTACCGTTGGTGCCTCTGCTGGTGCCTCTACATGAAAAGGGCCCTGTAGTGAGGCCTCATCGCTCAGAGGGATATTTGTGCGTACTATATCCGGAACCCCAACTGGATATCTGCATGGAGACATCATGAAAAGAAATAGGTGCACCATAGTCAAAAATTTATACCTGGTGAGCTGACTAAAAGAGATCATAGAGTAAACTCTTGAAACAAACATCCAATCAGTGTTTTCATGCACTGATTCGAAAATCAGAAGTCAGGGTCATGGTGTAAGGATATGTGAGCCACCACACCAACATTGGTTTCCCTAAACTGATAACCACACTCACTAAACATAACACTATTTCTGTTAAAAAAATATTAGAGACATATGTTCTACTGTAGAACCGACTCCTGATACCAATTTTTCACGACCTATCCCCTACTGCCCGGGTCGTGACTACCCCAATCCCGCCTTCCGTAGGTCTGGGGATGGAGAATAGCACCCAAAAGTGTATTACCTAAAACTGGGAAGTAATTTCCTTTTACCATATAATCACACAACAATATAGGAACTCAAGTAAACTGAATAGTAAATAGAGTGAGTGTAGTAAGTAAAAGGGTCCAGAATACAAGCCCAACTAGAAAGTACAAGAAATTGAAAGTAAAAGTAAACTGGAAGAGCCCTTATGAACACCCACCCAGGATCCTACTTGAAAGGTAGGTACAGATCTCGATCGGTCGTCTCTACGGTACCCCTCGTATAAGGTCCACCTCCGAGCTACCTCCAGTCCGGGTACTCTCATCCTTAGTCTGCGATGTCCATCATCTACACCAAACACAATGAAGTGCAGGCATAGCTCATGCAGGGGTGAGTATAATGATACTCATTAGGGACCCTGAGACTCTCAAGGTCTCACAACACCCACAATGGATAAACCAAAGAGCATGAAATAAACTAAAAACCCTACATAGGTATATAACCATACATATACCTAAGTTATCAAGTATACCCATCTCAAAAATGTGGAAAACAGAAAGTCCAACTCAAAGTCGAAAGACCAACTATTCCATAGAGGGAGAAATACCATGAAGGTAAGTACCACACAGGTACGCCACATAGAATAAAACCACCAAGGTATTACCACGAAAGAAAGTACCACAAGGTACAGACTCAGCCCACACTTGGTATTTCTTATGTATAGTAGTAGAGATGATTATATGTTACTAATGAATAATATTACTCTATTAAAAGGATATACTTCTTACACACACAGGATCGCTCGGTGCTAACCCATAGAGGATCGCTAGGTGTTGACCCACACAGGATCGCTCGGTGATCACCCACATAGGATCGCTCGGAGCTGACCAACACAAGATCACTCGGTTCTGACCCACACATGATCACATGGTGATGACCCACATAGGATCACTCGGTGTTGACCCACACAAGATCACTTGGTGTTGTCCCACAAAGGTTCACTATTCATTCTTCTTATTTCTTATACCTACTGGGTTCTCGCACTAAGCTTGTTCATCTCCGGGAGGGACCGCTCATCAAGCTAATGTTAAATACTCAAACTACCACGAAGTCCCATGAATAAGTATCCAAAATGACTGCCACATCATAGGGGTATCAACGCAACAGAAGTTGCGTCAATCAGACGCCAAGTTTGTACGTTATTAACCGTTTAGTCTGGAGGGCCGGGTTGGATTCGGGCTCGATCAAACCTGACCATATTCCAACTTTATCCAAATTTCATGTGGCGTATACCAATGGGTCTGTCTCACTACAGGGTTTCCTATGCCATATATGATTCTTCAAATAGACTACGGGTGCCAATGTTAAGGCCAAAAGAGTGTAAAGGGGTCGATGTAGGCCCGTGTCTGGTCCGACCCGGTCGGACCAACCCGGCCAGACATGGCCTGAGCCCACCCAACCTGGTTATGGTCGACCGAACACGATGGGTCCAGCCTGGACCGCACTAGGTGACCCAACCTTGGCGGCGGCCCAAGGTATGGTACCAGGGAATAGGGACCGCGAGGGCGGTGCGGGGCTGCGAGGGGCTGCGAGGGAGGCGCAAGGCCACAGGGGGTCATGAGGGTGGCACGGAGGCCACTGGGCCGCAATGGTGTTGGGAAGACCTGGGACCCTGAGGGCAGCGCGCAGGCCATGGGTCTGCAACAGCGGCGCAGAGGCCGCGAGGCCGTGAGGGTGGCCCGTAGCTGCTGGGTGGAGGAGTCCACGGACGATGTGATGTCGGGGGGCGGCACATGCCAAAGACAACATGAGGCAGCGGGGCAGCGGATGCCGCAGACGGTGCGAGGCCACAAGGCGGCGAAGGCCGCGGGCGGCGCGAGGCCCCATGGAGGTAGCGGCCGCGGGTGGCGGAGGCCTCGAGCGGAGCGAGGCCATGGGTCGGCGTAGGCCGCTGGTGGCACCATTTCGTCGTCTCCTCGTCATGGGCGGTGGTGGTTTTGGCAGCCATTCTCATGCCCCACCAAAGTTGGTTTCCATCCAACTCAATCACGAAGAACACAACAATTAAACAGAATATTTGTGGAGAGGTCGAGCCATGTTTGTTTGGCCCGCACTCTTCGTGTTAGAGAGGTAGAAAGAGGATATAATCTCTTCCAGATTTTTATGATGAATTATCAAGAATGTGTAAGGGGGAGTAATTCAAACAACCATCCTACAACCACCTGAAATAATCATTCACAATCCCGCAAAAAGAAATCATCTTCAAATCAACTAGTCAGTGAGTCAATCCACATTCTTTGTTTAGAAGGGATAAACCTGGATGTCTATGATCACAAAATTAAACCCCTACCTCAATTATTCATTGATGTGATTGCAATAAAGAAGTCTAAGAAGGCGAAGAGGGTGCCAATGATTTTCACATCCAAAACCATGTTTTGATGTCGGGCACGTACGTCGTCCTCTACCTTGATTTCTGTAGAACGTTATTCGATGTCATTCTTTGTGGGAGAACATTCTACTACCAAGGAACTTCTTTGCCAACCAAAAATCTTTCCAAACAAAGAGGTTCCAATATAATTAAATTAAGTAGATTAATTATGTTGGCATGTTGGCATAATTAATTTGCTCATTTAATGGTACCATGTTGGAAAAATTAATTGGGACAATTAATGAATGGTGTTGGAAAAATTTAAAGTAGGGGAGTTGAGAGGTTTTCTATTATTAAAGGGTTTCAGGTGGTCCCCACCTCTAAATTCAAATTGGGGTGGTTTTAGGCTCAGTGGACCCCACATTAATAACATACATGTGGGAGGTTTTAGTTTAGGTGGTGCCCACCTTTAAACCATCCATATGGGAGGTTTCAACTAAAATGAAAATAAAATAAATTTTTATTTTATTTTATGTCTCTTTCCACAAAAACCCCAAAAAATTACTTTCAGCCTCGACCAACTGTTGTTGAGGTGAATGTCTCTTTAAGAAAATACTGGGACTTTGAGTTCAACAATGACCTCATATTTCAATTTTGAGAACTAGTTTAAAAGTTACCATAACCTGCTCGTATGTTTATTAAATGGAATCAATTTTTTTTAGAAATTCATTCATGGAACACCAAGCCCCGGAATCACGCGCTATCAAATTTTGCAGACTCCTAAAATTCCTATATATTTAAAAAATATTACGTGGAAATTTCAGGTATTTACATACCATCTCTATCATTCATTTATCCTCTATATGAGACAAGTAATGATGATATCCTATTTATGATTCATCCAGGAAGATTAAATCACCATTACTTAGGCCTTCAAAAAATAATACCAGAAAAATATATTATCCTCAACTAATTGAATGGGAAATCTCGGACAAAACATCTTAAATTCATCCCAATACTCATAATTAATCTATCCTAATGAATTTATGATGTATGTTTTTTCAATTATGATATTTATAGGAACTATAGTGTGGAATAACAACTATAAGAATAACATAAAATAGTTTTCCCATAAATTTAGCTATCCAGGTATTTTGAATACAACAATTCTTTAGTTGGTGCTTTAAAGGAGAAAAAAAGAGACCTGTATTTTAAATTCAATTCACCTACACCACTAGTATTGAGTCTGAAGTATACCATGATGAAGTCATTGGTATTATTATTATGTTCGTGACCTATAATAAAATAAAATCTGGGAAATAATGGTATTATAACAGTATTTATTCAATGTACAATTACAAATTATGGATGTGAAACTTGTTGGTTTTATTAATAAACAAGGGTTCACAATGATATAATAGAGTCTAGTTAGTTTCATCCCATGTGGTTATAACGTCACATTGACCACTAATATATTTAATATATTTTCATAACTAAATTTCATCAAATTTATCTGATGAATTTATTTTCATATTTTTTTATAAAATTTATCTATGTGACGTTATTAAGAGATAAATGTATTTTAGAATTATATTGGGTAATTTCCTTTTAATTTTAAAATTTTTTAGAATACATCCATGGATAAAGTGCCTGTAATATTACCAATAATTCATGGGGTTGTGAAAAATGACTCAAAAAACCCAAGATAAATATATATATAGTATAGTGGAAACCAAATTTTTTCTATAAATATTTGTGTAAGATTTAGTTAATATAGTTCGATAGATGAATGGTATTGAGGAATTATGATTCATTAAAATTAGAATGAGATTAAACTAGTGGCATTATATCAAATATATGAGTGTGAATGGTTCAACGGTTGTACTACGAGTTATAATTCAATTGTTTCGTTGAAAATAAATCAATCTAAATATTATTTATTGATAGATGTAATATTTTAGAATCACATTATAAATAACTCAAGGATAAAATAAATTATAATGTCTAATTAAAAAGTAATAACAATAGATAATCCCATAAACATGTGTTTTTGAAATCATTTAAAATGACAAAAATGTACACAAACCCATAACTACTCATTTGAAACTCAATCTAGAAATGTTTCTCTAAAGTAGTATAAGGTAATCTCACTACCTCCACACACATATCATCAATCTCAAGAAACTTGTGGCAAGACCAATTCCATTGAATCGTATACAAGAAAAATTTATTGACTGGAGATATTTGAATAAAAACCAATGAAGTAAATAAAATATAAAGATAACATACATCAACATAATCATATTTATAAAACTATATTATTATTAAATTTATAAATCAATAAAAATAATTTATGCTTTATTAATTAAACATACAGACAAGAATATATAAAAGTGTGTACTTACTTGACTCTAATCACGAAATGTTTTTTACCCAACCATAAGAGATATATCATATAGTGGGAAGAATAAAGATAATTATATTAAAAAGAAAATGACAAAATTAAATTCAATACATTTTCTCCTATTATTTTTATCATTTTGATAATTTTATGTTTTCATCAATTATTTCATCATTCCTAATAAACCCTAATGATATCATACCTTCTATGAATTTTAATAGCCTCTCCAAGATCATTTATTAACATCCCTTGTTATTTTCTCTTCTTCTTATATATTAAAATATATGAATAACATTTAAATGGATAAGAGTATCAAGAATCATGGCATGTTAATGATATAAATTTATTTCTAATTTTTATAAATTATAAAATAACCATAAATTACTGTGGTACACAAAATAAAAAAAATTATTAAAAATGTGAAATAAAATTCCATTAAAATATTAAAAATGAAATAATTTCCATGGAATAATGTGTTCCAATAATTTAATTACTCTCTGGGAAAAATTAGGTTTTTTAAATATTAATATTATAATTTCCCCATTTTATTAATGTACATAATGTACAATTTAATGAATACTTTTAAAATGACATTAATTATCTTTTATAATAAATTCAATATTGTTAAATGGTATAAAATAAATTAAAATAATAAATTTTTCAATGTGAATGGTATATTATTTTAAAGACCAAACATCATCCATTTATGGTATGTTAATATTTTTTAGTAACATTAGAAACCATTAAATTATATAAAACATTAAAATTATGGTAATTATCTAAATGGTTAACAAAGGGATAAGAAAAATTAAAAGGGAAAATATTCGATGCCAATATTTTTAAATCTTTTATTATGAGAGGATTTAGACTCATACTCATCTTATATTTGAACATTTTCATTTTCATTCTATTTAGAAATAAAAATTAATTAAAATTCATTTAAAAGTTTATGAAATTTTAAGAGTCTCCCTCATCTCAATTATAAAAGGTTACCCATCATTTTTATTATTTACACCACTTTTATCCTTCTATATTAACCAAAATAAGCCTCGTTATCTTGTAAAAATCCACAGACTTATTATATATTACTAGTTCCTAAAAATATACCAACCCTAGAGACCTTAATATGATATCTGTGTGTATAATTTAAAAGAAGAGGTTATCGCCATAACTGATTTCATTCTTTTTAATTCTTATTTAACCTCTAGTTTTTGTAAGAATGATGAAACCTTGACAAGAAATGCAAGGTTTCGATAATTAAAAAATAATTTTTAATTTACATAATCAAGAAAAAAGTAGAAATATCAAAATCCCTCTTAATATGGGGTAAAATGTCTACAGGAGGATGATCATACCATTTGAAATCAGCACCAATGACTCCATGGTTTGCAATTCTATCTGCAACATAATTGGATTTTCTATAAGTGTGAGTGATGATATGATTCATGGTGAATAGAGAATCTAAGAAACTAATCCATATGTTAGTAATCTTACAAGATAGATGATAAGAACTCATTCCAATTGCAGAAACAATAACAGAAGAATCATTTTTTAGCCAATTATTGTCCCATCCACGAATCGTAGCTTGCTCCACCGCAATAATGATACCAAGCATTCCGTATTCAATTGCAGAGGTGATACCACATGAACCCTGAAAGCAGCCCATAACCTTCCCTTGGTAATCCCTATAAATAACACCATATCTAGAGGGACCAGGATTACCCCTTGAGGCCCCATCAAAATTATTCTTAATCTATCCAACATAGGGTTTATTCCTTTAGACCTCAAAAGTACCATAAAAAGGACTAAAAGTTCCTTTGATACCAATTCAAGTAAAAATTGATAAATAATGAATTGAATTAAAGCATAAGTGATTCCTGGGTAATATTTCCTAATGAATATTAGTAAGAATTCTTGAGAAAGCACCATTGATAGAGAAATGTTGACTACTGTGCAGGATTTGATTATTATTATAAATCCACCTTTTTTAGTCCCCTTTCTAAAATATGGGAAGTAAATTTTTCAACAATGTGTATATAGAGATTACCATTTTCACATAGTGATTTAATTCATCATCCATTGAAATATATTATGGATGGGGACTATGATGGGATTGATGTTTATATATGATACATATAAAATACTTAAACAAATTTAATTAAAATTTATATGGTGTTTTCTTTCTTCCTAACAATTGGAAATTGATAGCATCATTCTTGCAAACCTGTAGAACAAAACCTAAATGAAACAATGTGAGCCCTTTTTCATTTCTTTTTTACTTGAATCATAATATAGATGGAATTAAAATATATATATGATATATATGATAAATAATTATCCTGTAATGGGGATTTCATTTTTAAAATTATTTCATTCCATCCATCAAAAAATGTAAATTGCGTTCATGTGTATGTTCATCCTACCATATACATGAAAGATTTATTTTAGTTTTCTATATATATCATCCATGAAATACACTATAAATGTTTGTAATTAATATTTATTATATTTATATCAGGTTAAAAAAATTATATTATTTAACCATGATAAATACACACTTACCAAAAATATAGAACCATAATATACATAGAAAACAAAGTATATATCTCCTAGCACAATGATTTTAATAAAGGATTTTTCAAAAAATGAGTGATAAATGTATATAAGACAACAATTTATTCAAATATATATAATATTATGGGGGTCTAATTGATGTAAAAAATATATGATTATTATGTAGGAGGTTTCATTACGAAATAATGATATTTTACCAATGTTAAATGATTTATATCTCACTTTTATTTATGTAGGACACATGAGATATCAACCAATTGTTTATATTGTTTTGTGTATATAATAATCATTAATTTCAATTTGGATTATTACTATTAAATTGGAATATCTAAATATCCATCTATTTTTTTTTAAATTCTTGGGGCATGTGATTAAAAAAATTGGAAAAGGTTTTATGTCACATTCTCACTCTTTATCGATTTTTTTTATGATTATGTTTCAATTAATGAGATATTATAATATACCTCGTATGAAATACATGAAATTTCTTATAATCTATTTATTTTTTAAAAATTACCCATTAATGTTTCTCATAACAAGTACACAAGAGTGTACAATTTTTTTTGGAAAAATTGACTTCATTTCTCTCTAATGATTAGAAAAATTTTTCATCCATATAAATTTTTAATAATATTGTTTAAAATATTTGTTTTTAGTACTCTTCAAAGATTTCTATGTGTCATTTTTACCCTTGATTTAATTTTATGAATGAAATTGAAAAAGAATCTACTTTTTTTAATTATTTAATTTTTCACATATTATTGAAATGTGAAAATGATGTTTTCGTTAACTAATATATTATGGTCATAACTTACCACCACTATAAACCCTCATTTATTTTATGCTTTATTTAAATTCATTAATTATTATTTTTTCTGTATAAATTGTCCATATTTTTTTGATTTTTTTAACATTTTAATGAAATTAAATTAAATTGGAATGTTTACATTACCCATGACATTTTCCTAGTATATTATAATATAATTTATATTTTTTAATGAAATTTAATTTTTATATTCTTTTATTTTATGGTGGATATTGTGCAATTGTTACATCCATGTTCAATCATTTTATCATCTATTATTATGATGATGATAATTCTATGAAAATCATTTTTCGTGTGTCATACTATGATGAAATTTTTATGAAAAGCATTTCCTTTTTCATGGGCTGTAAATTGATTAATGTTAAATGAACTTGTCAAAAAAATAATTTTCAATTTTATCATGTTACTATTGGGACCTATATCTCCCTCCAACTAATTTAATTTGGATTGGTAAATCATGTAGTAAATATGTTATGTGTGAAATAGATTTCTGCTAAAAAATTAATACTGGATAGTGTCTTCGTATCCATAAGATTATGTGATTATATTTTTTCATGACCATATGTTCATGTGTGGAAATAGTTTTCATGTCCATATATTCATGTGTGGACATTGATTTGTTGTCCATAATGTTATTTAGTTCACATTTTTTCATGTAAAAAATTATATACGAGATCTTGATATCATATCGTTAACGTAATGGGTGAACATATATCTATTTATAAATTATCACAATGTTATAAGATTTAACATACTATAAGCTCATATATTACTCAAATTTTAGGTTTACATGGATCATGTTTTATTACTACTCAATGATTTATGTGTTATTAACATTCAATATTTATTACGTGACTCAAGATTATTATTTTTTGTATGGGGGAAATTTTTTCATATAATACGATTATATTCTAATACCCTTATATCTCAAGTTATTCCTATAAACATTGATTTCTCCATTATTAACAATTATTTTTTATCAAATATAATCATTTATTATGTTTCGATTCCCTTGGTTTTGTGGAATGGTTTTACGAATAATATTTATATGGAGGGTGACAGTTATTAAGAATGGAATGGGAGAATCCTATTACATAGTTTTTTATATATCCATGATTCCCAAGATAATATTACTAAAAGAGTATAGAATAGATATTTATGTTATATAACGAATGTTCATCAATTAAATTGTGATATCTATGTATAAAATATTTGGGTCTCTATAAATGGAATGTGATGAAAGATTCAAGGAGATTTAAAAGAGATGAGTCACATTACATATTCTTTCACTTCCCCATAGAGGATAATGGTAATATATATTCATTATTATCTGAAGGGTTTTGGATGTGTTATAATGAAGTATAAGATGATAATTTCATTTTCATTATGTAAATTAAATCTCTTGATTTAGAAAAACAAATGATTTACAGTTTTTAGTGTAGTTTTATGCATTAAAAATTTATCAGCATCATCTCTATGGTGAGAAGTATGATATTTATATTGTAAATAAGATTGTTTTGTATATATTCACAAAAAAATGGATTAGCTTCTACAAAAATAGGTGGCATGAAAAAATCTCGGACTATGTCTAAATAATAAATTACCACCCTATAATGTAAAATTAGATGACTAATTCCCGATGTAGGATAGATCATTATATGTTTTGAATGATGAGGATCTGGAAAGATTAAATACCCATGGGTTTAAAATAGATAAATCCTAAATTCATAAGTGAAGTATAAAATTTATATCTTTGGAACATTTTTAATCAACCATAAATTCATGAGAATATTAGATAATCCTAGAAATATTATGTACAACTCTAAAAATGTTTTAAGTATTATATAGATAATCCTTGAAAATGATTGATTTATTTGTATTGTTAATAGGATATTTTTTACAAAAAACATAATCTGAAAAGGTAAATTTTAATTAATTGTCATTAATTCTCCTTATTTACTAATTATGGTAGTAAAAATAAAATTATATGTATGTATAGGTTTAAAAACATCTAGTCGTATTAAAAGAAGATGTAAATCACAAAATACCTATCTCATTCAATGGTATGATAGAAAAATATGGTTTAATGAAAAAACTCTAAGTTCATGTTTCAACATTTAGCCATACCAATATGGAAATGGGATAAAATCCAGTTATTTTGTTATAGGACAACCAAAAAATCTATGATCCATAATCCCATTTTATTTATACTCATATTCCTTATAAATTCAGCACATTTTTTCGTAATAAATGTGGATATTTCGTTTCTGAAACACTACAATATATATATATATATATATATAATTTGATAAAACTATGTGAGGTTCCACCATCCGTTTAATCAGATCAATATCTATTTTTACCTCAATATTATTGATAATTATAAAGAAATATTTGAATGTATAGTTTATTTTCAATATTTCATGTTACCCTGACCCCTATGGTCAATCTGAGTTGATTATCCATGAGCTATAGGATATGATGAGATCATTTTCAATGGAATTTCAGGGATATCGAAATCATCATATTCTATGATATTGTTCTCATATAAAAACAGTTTTTATTCTATATTTTTTATTTCACTATATTAGGTTCTTTATGGGAAAAGATATTGGACTCCAACAAGCTGTGATAATGTTGGAGAGAGAATGCTAATAGGTCTTGACTATTCCTAGAAATAATTGATATTTTTTAAACAATTAAGTAGCATGAAAAATGAAACAAAAATGTGAAACAATAAAAATGTAGATAATCAAAAATAAGATATATAGTATTTTGTTCTAGGAAATTTATTTCTCTATATATCTCTATAGAAGTGTGTTATGATATTTGGTAATAAAGGGAAGTTGTGCCCTAGGTACATCAGTGGCATCAAGATCATTGTTCATATTGGGGTATTAACATATCTCCTCAAACAACCTTCTGACCTCTCCCATGTACATTATCTACTACATTTATCCATTTTTAATATGTATATTTCATACCCATCAAATTTACAGACTTCAGAATTCATGCAATAGGAACATGATATCTCAAATGTTGAAAAACCATTGTAAATTATAGAACAAATAGATAAGGTTAGGTTAAGTAATACATATCGTATGGTCGATGTTATATGGATAATTCATATCCTCAAAGAAGCTATATGGTAACCTAATAATTATATGAGAGAAAATTATTCATTATTATTTCAATATGTGTAATTAAATTTCAAGGATGGATTAAATTTAAATGCGGTAGAATGTATAGACCCAAAATTTTATACTTTGTAAGACTAAAATTATGTTATATTACATGCATAATATAAAATATTTAATGAAAACCCCAAAATACTAATATTAAATTACTAATAAATAATAAATAATGACTATAATGATAAATCATTAAGTATTTTTAAGGTAATATTAATATAGATTATTATTTAAGAATGTCATTGTCAAAAAAATTATATTTTTTATTTTATTATCTTTTCATTTAAATTATAAATTCATAAATTTTACTTTATATACATTATATAAAACATTTTTTAGTACGACAAATCAAAATATCCATTGTATTTTTTTATTGGGTTTTTTATGAAAAGGATTATATTCATTTGAGAAATAATGTTTTTGCATGGATTATAGATTATATGATTATAACATTTTATAAGAATATAAAATAATATTTATAAATCTATTAATTAATAAAATAAGATTTTATGAAAAATTTATTTTAAAATAATATATGAACTTATAATCATATTTCAAAAGAAGTTAATACAAAACATAAATGTTACTTTACTAAAAAAACCTTTTTCATTTATTATCATTGATTAATTTGTTAGATGGTGAAATTTTGTTTTTTTTCACTTAATGACTCCAAAATTTTATTTCAATTATAATATATTTTTTTATTTCATTATAATCAGTATCTATGAAAATTATCTCTTATATATAAAAATTTAGGGAATAAAATGTTATTTTTAAATAAATCATTTACAAGATTATGTATCTTTTTAATAAAATTAAATTTTCATGCCAGTATAAATATTATGAGTAAAAATTATCTTAATATTTTGAGTCATAACATTTAATTCAGGTAAAATTATCTAGTAATAATATTTTCATCAATATTAATTACTATTTAAAAAAAATCAACATACAAATTAATAATTTTAAAAGTAAAAAAGAAAAATAAAAATAAAGAATTAAATCAATCTTACCATGTATAAAAATGAATATGTGGTAGGTTATTTGACTATATTTTTGTCCACATACCTTATTTATTAAATTTTTATCCATTGAAAGTTGAATTGTTTCGTGGAAATATTATAAAATTATGTGTGTTTCCAAAAGTTCCCATTTATTCTATTATAAAATGATACACCATAATCCATATTCAGATACATATAAAATCTGAATTATTCCTTAAAACACGATATTTATTCTGATCCTAGGACCCTCTCCCACCAACATTATATTATGGTTATCTTGTGTTTCATTAAGGCCTCCACATTCATGGATATTTTTAACAAAAAACTCAAGGTTCCAAATTAAGTATTGCATTTTATTTTTCATTTTTATTATTATACTCCATCCCAAATTTTTTTTAACCTTGTAAATAAAATAAAATTATAACATTTATTATATATTTATGTAATTATATTAATTTTAAAATAAAATATTGATCCATTATATCCACTATGAAAAAAAACATCAATTGTTTGAATGTGTGACAGCCACCTACATGACACAATGCATTTTTTCCATCACCATATTTAAAGGTCGGAAAAATTAATAGATTTTATGAAAAACTAGGTTTTCCATGTCACACATAAAATTATGGAAACATAATTATTTATATATAATCATTCTCATAATTCATTGATAAATGGGATTATTAATCATATATACATGAAAACTACCGCCTCTAAGAAAAAATAATTTCATTTCTCATATCCATCAATTGTTTATGCATCTAAGAATTATTTTATGGTCTATATAGGATACTAAGGACATGTTCAATATTAATTAAAATCTATTT
Source organism: Viscum album (assembly GCA_963277665.1). NCBI lineage: Eukaryota > Viridiplantae > Streptophyta > Magnoliopsida > Santalales > Viscaceae > Viscum > Viscum album. The sequence goes on along the minus strand of OY728120.1, from coordinate 1,792,561,844 downwards.
TTATATAATATAATATAATTCTTTTACTGGTTCAATCATTATAACTTAGTATTTTCTAGGATGTTTTTACCAATTTCATGAGTGATGTTCTATTATTTATGTCATGGATGATTAATGAATGTTATATCCTAGTAAAATAAATTAATAATAAATTTTTCAATATTTTCAAATCATAATAGAGTCAAAATATTAAATATAATAATGTCATTAACATATCAACATTTATCTATTAAACTCACCAAAATGTGATTGTCTTTGATTTTTTGGTCATAAAATGTTACTGAATAAGATATGAAATTAATTTACAAATTTATATATTATTTTAAAAATGTTTTCTGCTACCTACTTTGAACTATTAATGAATAAATTTGGTATAAGAATGAATCAAAACACTACTATAAAAACTACATTAAAACAATCATTATTTATACTACATGATTTAGTAAGTTGATGACAACTAAAAAATAATCATTAGTTTAATATTTATAGAGTAATTTTACCAAATGATCAGGAAATTTATATTATTTTAAATAGGTGATTAAGATATTTTATTTTTTGATACATTAATTTAGAATGCATTCGACTATCTAGGAGTAATAGTAATGGGTCTTCATGACTCAAATACTTCACATAGGTTATTATCACTTAAATTTATCTAAAACCTTTTCCGTTATGATATTATATTACCAATGATAGTGTTATATTTTAATTACACCTTATTTTATAGGTAAATCATGTTTTACATAAATTTATTGTTCTTTATGAATCTATTTTTTATGGTGAATGAAATATCGTTGAGTATAATCCTCAAATATTTTAATGGATTCACCATTGCATATCCACATTTTTTTACTTCATTCTAATCTAGAAATTTTACTAGGAGAAACTCAAATTATTATTATCGGAAATCATTCTTATATTTACATTTATTTTATAAATATTTTCCAATTTCCTTTTATCGAAGTGGGTTTTTAATAATGGTTTATTCAAATATTTCTAAGACATTTCTATTAAATATTCATATATTCTTCCCTTTAGAATTACATTAGGACATTTGATTTATTTATTTTAAAGGTATCATTATTATAATTTGGTTTCCAAAAAATGTTTTATGTTGTTTCCACTTATATTTTTAATAAGGTTTTATAATGTGACTTGTAAATCATGTCGTTTTAATATGGTTTTATGGATTTGTTTTAGAAAAAATAGTTTTTTATTTTTCTTTCATATTTAACCTACTTATCTCCCCTAATGTATTGGTGCATAAATCCCCTAATAAATTCTGTATTATGGTGATATTTTTTATTAAATGATGATGTTTTTTATTTGATATCATTTATAATTTTTATAAAACCCTTTTTCATCACATGGGATATTTAGGATAAGTTTAGAAATTTTTTTAACACTAGAATGTATGGATAATGATGGGTTGGATCATAAATCACCATAAAATGCATTGGTGATGGTTTTATATCTAACTATACAGTGTTTTTTGGATAAACATGTATTTGTTCATTAAAAAATTAGTGTAAATCCTATTATTATTTCCTAAAATTATTGATCAAGGACCTAGAATTTAAATGTAATTTTTTATAATATATGGGAATTTTAAAAGTACACAAAAATTGACGGAGTTTGATTTCGAGGAAAGGTGTGCCTGTAATGAACTTTTGAACTTTTTTTGGGTACGTTCAGTAAACGTGTGAGTGGGATTTTCTATCATTGGAACTCGTGCTCATAATTGAAATATGAGGGCATCGTTTAACTCACAGCACTCATATTCACTTAAGGAGGCTTTCACCTTGAGGATAGTTGGTCGAGAGTGAAAGATAATTTTTGGGTTTTTCGTGAAATAATAAAAAAAAGTTGTGTAACATTTTATTTTATTTTTATTTAAGATCACCCATGTGGATGTTGAGAGATGGGGACCACTTGAACTAAAACCTCTCAATATAGGTTATGGTGGTGGGGACCACCCAAGCCTAGCCTTCCATGTGGGTTATGGTGGTGGGGACCAACCATGAATTATTCCTCTTGAACTACCCTCTTAAGTGTCAGAAAACTCTTGAGCTCCCCAACTTAATTGTGCCAACCCATCCCTTAATTAATTAATACTACCCATAAATTAATTAATTAACCAATTTGAAATTATGACAATATAATCTATTACGTTGGGTATTCCTCATTTTGGTGGAATTGGGGGAATCTCTTGGAAAAAGGGATAAACATTGAGAATTGGGAGAAAGATCTCCAAGAAAGAACGCCAATGAAGAACGCCAACATTGACATCGACTTCTTTCTCAAGACAATCATTGATGAGGAACATCTTCAACGTCAACAAAAAAAATCAAGGAATCACTAAAGTCACTGACATCTATCTTTTCCCAACGACATCATATCTTTCCGCATGGAAAATCATCAACGAACCAAACAAACGAGGTAGGGATTTTAATTGTGTTTGATCTTTTTCCCATGTTCCTTACTTATAAACAATGTGTGGTTGTTTTCTTTTTCTGCGGGATGGAAATTGTCATTTATGGGTGATTGTAGGGTGGTTGTTTGATATTATTACATTTTTTCCTTCTTGAAAACTCTTCATAAATCTATGAGAGATTATAGCCACTTGCAACAACAATAATGTGGAGAGTGCAGGCCAAACAAACTTGGCCCATCCTCTCCGCAATTCTTGTGATGATTTGTGGTGTTCTTCGCGATGGTAGAAGGCAGTGACTGGTGTTGGTGGTTGGCAGCTTTGGAACTCAAGAACCGCGATGAAGGCGACGAAGGCAATAATGCTGCCCCGCAGCCACCACCGCCAATGGCCCCTTTCACCGACTGCGCCCTCACATCGCTGCCAGGCGGTCTAGCCGCACCGCCTATGGCCCTCCAAGCCACTGCGGCCCTCTACGGCCTCGCGCCACTCACGAACTCTGTAGCCTCTGCCACCTCGAGGGTCGTTTCCCATGCTGGGTCACCAGGCCGGGCCAGACCTAGTGGGTCGGGCCGGGTCAGTCCGACTGGGTTGGAATGAACCAGGACCCACTTCGACCCATTAACATATCTTCAGCCATATCATTGGCACCAGGTGTCCATTTTACGAACCACCCATGACATCAGGAAATTTGGAGTGAGAATTTCCCATTGGTATACCCCAATAGAGATTTGGATAATGTTGGGGAATGGTCGGGAAGGATCGGGAAGGAATTCAACCGGGACCTTGAGACTAAAATGCTAATAACACTTAGACCGGACGTCATATTGACACACCGTTTATTGCATTGATACCCCTATGACAGGGAGGTCCTTAGAGGTAATACTTAGAGAGACTTCATGGTAGTTGGAGTATCGGCCAGTGGATCGTGAGGCAGAACCTCCCGGAGACAAGTGATCATATTGCGAGAACCCAGTAGTTGGCTACGACGTGAAGAATGAAGATAGACCATGTGTGGGTCAGCACCTAGCTATCTTGTGTGGGTCAGCTTGTAGCGATCTTGTGTGTCTTAGCTCTTAGAAATCATGTGTGGGCCAGCACCTGGTGATCCTGTGTGGGTCAGCACCATTCGATCCTGTGTGGGTCAGCAAGTAGCAATCCTGTGTGGGCTAGCACCTTGAGATCCTGTGTGGGTCAGCACCTTGCGAACCTGTGTGGGTCAGCACCTAGGGATCCTGTGTGGGTTAGCCCCTAGTGATCCTGTGTGGGTCAGCACCTAGCGATCCTGTGTGGGTCAGCACCGAGTGATCCGGTGTGGGTCAACACCGAGCGATCCTGTGTGGGTCTGCCTCTTAATAGAGTATGATGATTCCGTTTTTACATCTAATAATCTCTACTACTTCTCTTAGGTTATAAATGGTGTGAGATGAGTTTGTACCTATGTGGTACTTTCCATTGTGGTAATAACTTGGTGGAATTATTATGTGTGGCATACATGTGTGGTACTTTCCACTGGGGTTTTCCATCCTTTGTGGAAGATTTGAACTGGAAATTTTGTGTTGGATCCTGTCTTTCCTCATAATTGAGATGGGTATAATTTATAACAGAGGTATATGTATGGCATTATTCCTAAGTAGGGTTGATAGTTCATTTCATGACATGTAGTTTATCCTTGGTGGGTTTTGTGAGACCTTGAGGGTCTTGGGGTCCCTACTGAGTATCTTTATACTCTCCCCTACACGGTCTTTGCCCACACACTATTGTGTCTAGTGCAGACAACGGACATCGCTGATAGATGATGAGAGTACTAGGACTTGAGGTAGCTCTAAGGTGGATGTTAGATGCGGCGAACTGTAGAGACGACCATTCGTGAGTTGTACCTACCCTTCAGGTAGGATTTGTGGTGGATGATCCTGGAGTTTCTTTTCAACTATAAGTCATCTTGTACTTTTAGTTTTGTGTACATTACTATTTTTCTTGTATTCTGTCCCATTTTTACTTTGAGAACTCTTTTGTTATAAAATTTAATTGTTGTTCGTATCTTGATGTGTGCTTGGTTGTGTGTGTTCAAAAGTTATAAAGGCCATTCATTCCCAGTTTTAGGGTATATGCCTTTCTATTAAAGTCTCCAACCCCTCGACAGTGGGAGGTGGGCTTGTTTAGTAACAACATGGGCCCTGGGGGACGGGTCATGGAAAATTGGAGAGGTGGCATATTGCTTAGTTCTTCCACTTCGGTTGCACCAGGTCCACGACGTCTTCCACGTATCCCAGCTGAGGAGATATGTGCAGGACCCTTCTCACATCATTGAACATGGAGACCTGGACATCGACGATGGAGTGAATTTTACGGAGGTTCTAATAGATATTGAGGATCGACAGAAGCAGGTCCTTTGTGGACGGTCGACAACTCTGATGCACATTCGCTGGTAGCACCGGATCCTATAGGAGAGCACATGGGAGCAGGAGGCTCTGATGTGCGCCCATTACCCCCACATTTTATTCTAGTTTTGAGTTGTGGATTATGGGGATATATATCTCTAAGGTTGGGAGAATGTAAAGACCATTATTTTTCATGAAATTTTAAAAATAAATGGAAATTTTACATGTCCGTGAAAATTGATTGCGCGTGATTCCAAGGCCTGGTGTACCTGGAATAAATTTCTAAACATTTTTTTAATGTACATTCAGTAAACATGGAGCATGATTTTCTAACATTTGAATCGGTTCTTGGAATTGAAATCCAATAGAAACATTTAAATCATAGCGTCGGTATTAACTTATGGAGTCTTTCACCTCGACGGTAGTTGGTCAAGAGTAAAGGATAATTTTTGGGTTTTTCATGGAAGAATAAAATAAAATATAAGTTGTGTAAAATTTTATTTTATTTTTCTTTAGGACCTCCCATGTGGATGTTGAGAGGTGGGGACCACCTGTACTAAAACCTTTCAACATATGTTATGGTGGTGGGGACCACCGGAGACATAAACCTCTTGAACTCCCCTCTTAAGTGTGGGAAAAATCTTGAGCTCCACAACTTAATTGTGCCAACCCTCCCCTTAATTAATTAAGACAACCCATTAAATAATTAATTAAACCAATTTGAAATTATTCCCAAATAATCTATTAAGTTTGATATTCATCATTTTGGGGGAATTGGAGGAAACTCTAGGCCAATGGGGGAAACTTATATAATTGGGAGAAATCTCTCTAATGAAGAACACAAATAAAGAACGCCGACATCGACTTTGACTTCCTGCTCGGGACAATTGTTGTTGAGGAACATCTTCAACATCAATGAACTGACGATCGAGGAAACGAAGATGTCACTGGCATCCGTCTATTCCTAACAACATCGTCTTTTTTTCCGCGGACAATCTTAAATAAATCGAACAAACGAGGTTGGAATTTTTATTTTGTATGACCATTTTCCCATGTTCCTACATTCAAAACAAAGAGAAGATGTTTTCTTTTTCTTCTGGATTGCAATTATCATTTACGAGGGATCGTAGGGTGGTTGTTTGAAATTCATCCCTTTTTTGTTCTTGACGACTCTTCGTAATACAAAGAGAAATTGTAGCCGCTTGCTACCACTCTAATGCTGAGAGTGAAGGCCAAAAAAACATCTCCCGTCTGCAACCTGCCGCATCGCCCCGGGGCCTAGCCGCACGAGGCCCTCCAAGCCGTCGTGACCCTCTGTGGCCCCACATCGCCCGTTGCCTCCGCCGCCCCACAGGCTGTTGCCCAGCCGGGCCTCTAGGTCGGGCCCCATAGCATGGGTCGAGCCACCCAGCACAGCCTGAGCCAGACCCAGTGTGTCTTGCTAGGTCGTCCTGAACTGGGTTGGCCCAGACCGAGTCAGGCCGGGTCAGTCCGACCAGGTCAGACCGGACAGGGACCCACTTCGACCCATTTACGCATCTTTGGCCATATCATTGGCTCCAAGAATCCATTTGATGAACTGTCGGTGGCGATGTGAACCTTGGAGTGAGATGGTCCATTTGGTATACCCCACTAGATATTTGGATAATGTTGGGGAACGGTTGGGTTGGATCAAGCATGAATTCAACTGGGCCCTCTGGACTAAAATGTTAATAACTCACAGACTGGGCATCTGATTGACACACCATATATTGCGTTGAGACCTCTATGACATGGAGATCCTTTGAGATACTTATTCATGAGACTTCATTGAAGTTTGAGTATCGTCTAATGGCTTGTATATCGGACCCTCCCGGAGAGAAGCAAGCATAGTGCAGGAACCCAGTAGTTGGTTGTGATGTGTGAATGATGAGTGATCATTTGTGGGTCATCACCTTGCAATCTTGTGTGCATTAGCACATTGCAATACATTGTGGATCAGCACCTAGCGATGCTGTGTGGGTAAACAACTTGTGATCCTATGTGGGTCCACATCTTTGGATGTTGTGAGGGTCAACACGTAGCGATCTAGTGGGGTTCATCACCTTGATATCTGGTGTGGGTCGGCACCTTGCGATCCTGTGTGGGTCAGGACATAGCAATCCTTTGTGGATCAGCACATAGAGATCCTGTTTGGGTTATCACCTAGTGATCCTATGTGGGTCAGCACCGAGCGATCATATGTGGGTTAGCACTGAGCGATCCTGTGTGGTTCTGCCTCTTAACATATTAAGATGAATCAGTAGTTACATCTAATAATCTATACTACTATACGTATGTTATACCTGGTGGGAGCTGAGTTCATACATGTGTGGTACTTTCCTTTGTGGTAATACCTTGGAGGTATTATTTTATGTGACGTACCTGTGTTGTACTTGCCTTTGTGGGTTTTCCTTTATGGAATAGTTGAGCTTTGGTCTTTTGGGTTGGACCCTGTCTTTCCTCAGGATTGAGATTGGTATATTGAGAACTTCGGAATATTTATGGGTGTATACCTATGTAGTGTTGAAAGTTGATTTCATGCCTTGTACTTTATCCTTATTGTATTTTGTGAGACCTTGAGGGTCTTGGGATCCCTAATGAGTATCATTATACTCACACCTGCATGGGCTATGCCCGCACCCTGTTGTGTCTGGTGCAGACGACGGACATCGCTGATGGAGGAAGAGTGTACTAGGACTGGTGGTAGCTTGGAGGAGGACGTTAGACGAGGCGAACCGCAGAGACGACCATTCATGAGTTGTACCTACCCTTCAGGTAAGATTCATGGTTGACAATCCTAGAGTGACTTTAAAACTATCAACCTTCTTGTACTTTAAGTTTCTTTTACTTTACTGTGGGGATTTTATTCCAGTCCCTTTTCACTCAAACACTCTTTTTTTATACAGTATACTTGTTTTCGTAACTTTTTGTGTGTTTGGTTGTGTGTGTTCACATGTTATAAAGGCAATGTCTTCCTAGTTTTATGGAATACTCCTTTCGGTGATAGTCACCTGCCCCTAGCATATGGAAGGAGGGATTTGGGTAGTCATGGCATGGGCCCTGGGGGATGGGTTATGACAAAATGTGTGGATATATATTTATATATACTTGCTCGTAGTGTTTTTCTATACTTTTGTTTGTACCATAACTTATAAAAAAAATTATTTTCATTGAAACTATGAATATTGTTTCTGATGTTCCATATTTTAAAGACATTTTGTTTCGTATGTATTGATTTCATGTTTGTCATATATTTATATACCATGTTTTTCATCCACTTTGGTCTTTTATTATTATGTTGTGATCCATAATGACTAATAAATATTTTTAACTTGTTTTGTCATTAACTAATTATATGATATTACCCCCATACACATTTATTCCCTAAAATCTAATATATAACCATTATCAATACTTGGTATGCTTCCCTTATATAGAATTCCATATCAAACCTTATTATTTTTTCATTCCCCACGATTTGAGGATTATTATTTCCTATGAGATGTCTAAAATTGGGCTTATAGGAGAATGGTAATTGATAAATGTTCATAAGTTGAGTAAAACTATATGTTTATTTATATAGTCTCTACGGAACATGTTCAGTCCTTTGACGGTATTGATCAAATACATTTATTTCTCCATAATTATTTTATGACAGATTAATAATTTTTTTAATGGTATTATGATATATAAATAAATTCATGATTATTAAGAAAATACTTAGTGTACTATACCCCTCTAATTCATTTGGATAACATGGATTAATCATGAGATTACCTGTTAAGGAAGGAACCTATTTTCATATCGAAAAAATTATATATAGTCTTATACTTAAATCAATTTGTTTATGCATGTACCATATTTTATGAACATAAATTAAATATATAACCTTTTATTATATAAAAATTTTCACAATCTTATATGTTTATGTGAGGACCTTATTACAAAAACTTAACCTAACGAGTGATCCTATTACTAGTTATAAATGTTCAAAATGTTTTGATTTACAGTGATTATCGATATTCCACAATGCGATGTTTATGATATGATTTCACATATCATGTTTGACTATGGATAATTTTACACTCTTATGAAATTTTCCTTTTAATATGGAGAATCCTTATTCTCTGACTCATGATTAATGATATTTAATAGATTGGTTAGGATTTTATTATGACTTGATGATGGTCCCATTCCCTTATGTAAACTTGGAAACATGAGATGATATCACATATGTTTAACCATATTGTAAATCTAGGATAAATATTTATTTTGTTTTCTTTTTTCCCTAGTTATGAAGAAAGGTATTGTGTTAAAATGACCAGAATACACTCCCAAACATGTACTTGACCTGAGACGCTACATACCTGAATGGTGTTCTCGATCCCCATGGGATACAGACTATACCCAATTAACAAATAAAAAGATATTGGTAATGTTTTTACCAACCTAAGAAACAAAATGGCACATATATACAATAGAGACAATAGAAGAATGTATAAATATATTCAATAATCTTTCTCTTTCTCATTGAAATTATTTTTAATCATATTTAATAATAATTCGGGTAAAAATATAAGTTCAACTTATTATAAATTATAAATTATTATGATTACAAATATTTAAATCAATTTTAAAATTTCTAATCACGTAAGTGGCATAAATTAAATTTACATTAATCAAACACATGGGATGACTTTGTAGGGTTTTCAAGTAAAAATGATCTAATGTTTTCTATGTTTTTATATCAAATTTCAAAGTGAGATTGATTCAAATGACCTAAATTGGATTAATTTATGTACTATATTTATAATTTGAAATTAAAACCAATTTAAAATATTTTCCAACATTATAAATAAATTAGACAATAAAATGGTTATTAAAGAAAATTATTTATTTTTCACTATTCATTAAAAATTGAAATTTCTTTGAAAAAAAACGTAATTTTCACCATAACCTAATGATGATGTTTTAACCCAAAAATTTAGGATATTTTTCCATATTATATTTATAAAAGTTTAAAAATTCATATTTAATGTATGTTCTCCATTAAAAGGAAATTAAAATGCTTTTATATAAAATCTAGCATTTTTGTGTAATATTGGGTTTGTTCTTATAATATTGGTATAAAATATATTTTATGAATTTAAAAAATATTTGATAAAATATAAAATATATATATTAAATTAATATCACTCCATGATTTTAATTAATTTAAAATTAATTATTTTTAAATGACATTGTCAGCATAAAAATTGTTTTTTATAAAAGTATATCCATTATATTCAATTTGATCATATATTCATTTATAATTAATTTCTAACCAATTAATAAAACCATATATTTTCATGAGTTAGTACATCCTATTCACAACCATCAATTTAATGGTTGGTTTGTATCTTATAATATTAAATAATAATAATTTTATTAATATATTATTGTTTGTTAAAACTCGACCAAGTGTTTATGCTAGACATCGACTAATGTTAGTCCTCTGTGTAAAGATAGATATCTTTAGTGTTCTATATAAATAATTCTACAAATTATATTGTGGGTAACATAATATTCAGTAGATGTTTCATCTAAAAAAATATTGGGAATAAATAAAATTTATTCTGAATGGAAAATATATTAATGTCATAGGGTATTATAGATAATACCTCATAGTAGATTAAATATTTCATTATAGAGAAATTAAATGAAATTAAAGGTACCTAAAAATTATAACCATGGAAACTACACTTCATAGAAATATCATATGGATCCTTACATTTGGCTCATGTTGCCTTAATGGTATTTTGGTATTATTTTTTTCTATGATTTCACATAAGACATGATTGTTTATAAAAATCATTATATTATAACATAAATTAATTATGTTAGGTATCATCAAGGTATCATCCAAATAACAATTTTCTTCATTAAATATTCCTTGGTGGGCAGTGACTTTATGGATGGACCAGGATGTATTTTTGGGAATTTCATGTTCTATTGTAAATTCATATATGAAGAATCATGATAGGTTGATAAAATTAGTTGTGGTAACCTACCAGTTAGTTGATGGTGTGATGATGAGGATAGAGGTACATAATAATGGTATCACCAAAGAGAGTTGAGTAGTCCAAATATAGTCATGAAGGGGAACCAATGATATCATTTCCAGAATGAGGATTTGTTTGATGTATAGGGGATTTTTAGGAGGATGAAGTTAGTCAACAATGAAGTTGCAGGACTTTAGTGGAGATGATGAATTTTAGAAGTAGATTTGTCATTTGATGATGAATTACAGTGTGGGACTACGGAGTAATGTCATTTTTGTCTCACTGTTAATGTGATGTTGAACTCCCGTTTTCCCAAGTGGACATAGAGAATCACCCAAGAGAACTGGTTTTTGTTGTGATGTACAATATAAATTAATTTGATGTTTTCAATACTAATGGTGGTGTTGAATAACGAGGATTATTAGGGATGGAGTCTTGTCTGCAACCTAGTGGAAGAGAAACATTGTAGCACATACGAATTAGGTGGGGATTGAAAATTGTATATTTTGTGTGCGCATGTTTGTTAATATATATACAAATATTTAAAAATATTAAATATAACATAAAATATGTTTAACAAAAATAAAAACATTAAAAAGATTAAAAAAATTAAAAAACTAAAACCAGATATTTATATATGTGCTACATTTTTAAAATTTTAGTTTTTTAATTAAATTATTTAACATAAAAAATATGGAAGTGTTATTAAAAATTTTAAAATATTACCACAAGAAATAATATTAAAATATTATAAAATTAATAATTAAAATATTTTCAATAATTATTTCTTTATAAGGTGGTATAAATTTAACAATAAATATATATATTAAGGCCTAGAGAATAGTATAACCCTTTTGTAAAATGAATAACAAAAATTTTAAATTTAATTTTTTTATATAAAATACAAACAATTCTCCCATTTTTGATATTTATCTAATGGAAAAAAATTAACTCAATGAAAAAATAATACGAGGAACAATTTTGATACATAATATTATAAGAAAATAATTACTACTCTGGAATTTATTATTTCATAAAATTTATATAAAAACAAAATAAAACTATTGAAATCATCTAAAAAACATGATCCACACCATACACAATCCAGTGATATATTTCTCAAACTTCACAAAATCTAATGATTTTTTAAAAATATATGCAAGATGGTTTTTCAAGAAATGTATTCTCTAATGATTTACCCTTCAGTGATATGTTCTCATAATAAGTGAAATATAACATCAATATTTTTTATCCAAAATAATATAAACTATTTATATATATTGAGATCAAAGAATTATTTTCACAAAATAAAGGATTTTATATAAATAAGCATTAAAATTAGATTGACTATATTTTAACCAAAAAAGTTATGAATAGAAATTTGTAGTTGTAATGTACTCAACCTCATCTTGGGAAAATACAACAAACATGTACTTTTTTGTACTCAATGAATTTAAAATTTTAATGACTAACTTACATATAATTAAAGTGCATTTCATGATAATATTTTATCCCCCAAATTCATATTAAGAATACAATTATAAAAATAAAACAATTTTTATTGGATTAAAATAAACTAGTTTTATCATTTACTTTAAAAAATCTACTTATTTTTTTGGAAAATGTTAAATTAGTTTCTTTTGTATTAGATTGATATGTTTCACACATATATATTGAAAAAATAATCACATCCCATGATGTAGTTAAATAGAATAGGCTTAATATCATTCCTCTATAACATTTTTCATTCCCAATATTACTAAATTTATCAGCTTCTAATTTAGAATTAGTTCTCATTGGGATTCCCATACATTTTCATCAATCAAGATTGATTTTTATATAAATATTGTTAGTTTATTTTCATTTATTTAGAAAATTTTCATCTTTTATTTGAAAATTTTTAAGACTCAGGAAAATTTTTAATTCTCCCATTAAGATCATATCAATTTTTATTAATATTACTAACATATTTTAATTTATACCAAAACTAGAAGATCTCATGTGTCAAAATAAATCATGATTATACAGTTCCAATCAAGTAGAATAATTGATAAAATCAATATTTCTAAAAAACACATTTTGTTTCCTTCCTTTTAATCAAGAAGCACACAAAAGATACCTATATTACATAAAATTTGGATGCTCCCAAACCAATCCATGTTTTCAAACATCTATAATTTTAAAATATGAACATGTACAAATATTTCATGATACTGAATATTGTATCTTTTAGAAGAGATAAATTGACATTACATTTTAATGGGTTAGTTCTGAAAAATATATATAGTGGGTATTTTCAATTTAATTATAATAAAATAAGACTGTATTATCTTCATAAATAATATATTTATTATGTTTTGAATTTACACTAATTTTATCATCACAGTCTTCTCAGATATTATTTAAAATGTTTCTAAATAATTCTATAAATAGTTCCTTATAAATTATAATATATTTTAATATTATTAAATCTCTAAAATCTCAGACCATTCCTTTTGACTTATCACTGAATGTGAATGTGACTCCGTCAAACGAATTAAATTATTTAATGTTATAAATATCACCAATCATGATTCAAAAGCACATGATTTCCTTATTTTATGTATCTTTATGATTCTTTCGGTAGGTTTCCTATCCTAAATAAGTTAGATAATTGTTTTTTACCCATGTAATTGTTGGTTCAACTGTATTAGTGAAAATTCTCTTTAGAACCCATAATGACTTTATACATTTGTTTTAGGGGAATTAAAATGATATATTATATTAAATAAATTTCTTCATATGGGATAATTACTGAGTAATAATTAAGGAACATTATTACTCATAGAACCTTTTAGATTAAATCCAATCCATGTATCATTTGAGAAATTACCTCTACAACCTTTAACAAAAGTGGTTATGTACATCTTAGGAATATGAATATTGTAAACAACTCTATATTTGTTAGTATTGGGATTTCTCATAGTCATCATTTTATCAAATACTTCTTCCTCCTGAAATAATATAAGGTTTAATTTAATATAGTAAATTACCTGCAAATTTATTTTATCCCTTCTTCATTAACTTCTTTGTTATCAGAAATATGCACATTTTAACCTTATCCTGTATTTTTCAATTTCTTAATTTTATTTTTTGGTTTCATATATTATTTTTCATTTATTTGTAACTCATAAAAATATAATATAAATATTTGGAAATTATCATCATCTATTTTATATAATAAATGTTTTATTTATAAAATTTTAACAATGTGGTTTAACACTTTGAATTCTCATACACTTTTTTCTAATATATTATTTAGAAAAAATAGTTTTCATTTTATACTTTAATAGTCACAACCCATCCCCTAGGTCTTGTTCCCTGAATACCCCATGTTCGCCTCATATAGGTTGAGGGATGGCGACTATTCCCAAGTAGGCATATCCCAAAAATTGGAGGCATTAGCCTATATACATGCACACACGCACACCATACCAAAGATGTTGGGAAGTAAAAAACCCCAAGAAATATTTACATGAAAACCACTAAGTATAACAAATCCAAAGTGCAAAAAAGAAATGTAAAAGGTGGAAAACTGGGCCATCATACAAGACCACCAAAATAATGACATAACACATGTAAAACTCCATGTCCCTAAAGCTCATCCACCTGAAACCCTACCTGCAAGGTAGGTGAAGGTTAGATTCCTAAAGTTATAGGAGTACTCCTCATCTATCTGATATCATTGAGCACCACCTGAACCTAAACCCCCAAAGAATCTATCAAAGCATAAAATGTCTTCACAAGACATGACATGTGTGGGTAATTACCGTGTAGGGGTGAGTAAAACAATACTCAGTAGGACTCCTTGAAACCAGAAAGGAAAATCACAAAGGAATAAAACCAAAAAGAAATGCATTGTCATCTTCAAACATTTATGTGCCCATACACATACCATGAACATTATACTCATTTCAAAAACTATTAATCATAAGGTTACAAACTCATAGAATAAAATAGGATTCTCATCTTTGGTTCTAAAGACAACACATAAAACTAGGAGAAACACTCTATACGGTCTCAATCATCCACGATGGTACCTGTCTGATAGGTACACTCTATTGAGAACAACTCAACCATTATTAATGGTACACTTGGGAGAACATTCTCCACTGGTAGAATCCAACTAGGTCCAGAAAACATTCCAAACATCAATAGATTAGACATATTTTCCCTATGCCCAATGTAAGACTAAGGAAACCAAAGTGAAGAGGCCCAACCTCACCACTATACATAGAGGAGGGAGCTCTACTCCTAACTTTCTCAAGAAAACTCTGTCACACCTACATGTAGTGTCTGACATCTGGGTCTATTGAGGGAGCACTATATTCTACCTAGTAAATGTTATCATCAATTTGATGGGTCTGATCCTCATATTTGTTTCTGATAGCCAAGGGAGCTCCAACGCCAATGGAGGACCCATTCCCCATTTCTACTCAGAGATGGGGGAGTACAACTACATAAGTGGGGACCTACACCCAACATATTAGGGGAGTACCACTCATTGACAAGAGGACCCACACCCTAGTACGATAGGGGAGTACCAACTCTGACAGTTCTTTTGATGTTGGGGACCCGCAAAATAGTACGTTAGGAGAGTACTAACCTCAAGATAGAGGACCCTCACCCTAGAAGGGAAGGGGAGTATCGACTATGTCAGAACAACTTGAATGGAGGACCTTCACCCAAGAATGATAGGGGAGTACTGAATATTATAATAGAGGACACACACCCTACCGGATATGGGAGTACATACCCAATTCTTTCGTTAATTATAGAGGATCTGCACCCTGGTCTGATAGGGGAGTACAGACTCCATGAGTAGAGGAAAATCTCCCTGTAACTATATATGACAGGGATATACCTACTCTAACATCATCTCTATTGTGATACTTAGGAAAAACACATGATATGTACTAATCATTAATTGAAAACAGACACCCGATGAAAAGGTTGTATTTCACTACAACATGCCCAAACCTAGATTTATGGGGCCCATGCTTCGATCTCAATTTAAATACAAGAAATTGGTCTGGAAATGTCTGTATTAATTTCATTGTTCCAGCATCACATACAGTTTCTCATTATGATATTTTATGAGGGGGATATGTTAGATAAAAAATCCCACAATAATTATATTATTATTATTGTGGGTTTCTTGGACTTGAGGGACGAATCCGAAAATATGTATACAACATCCGTCTAAAAATGTCTATCTCAATTTCAGTGTAATACTGCACGTTGAAGGTTCATTGATCTGACGTCTCATGAAACAATTACCTCCAAATATATGATTGACACCCAAAATAATAATAATAATAATAATAATAATAATAATATCATTAAAAACTCATTTATTTATTGATGGGGAATGCTCAAACTCCCTCTTTAAATTGGCGCACAACACATGCCACAAGGTAAAAATCCCCTTTTTTCTCCCATTAAAATAAATTATACTATCTCATAATAATATATAATATTATTATTACTTTTACTATTATATAAAATATAATGGGGAAAGATATGTTGGATATCACCCCCTCTTAAAAACGCACGACACACAAGGCCCTTCTTTGGGGGTGTCTTCAATTATTTCAACAATTCATCAATTCCTAAAATTATTAATATTATAAATAATATTAATAACTCCCATTAGATAAAATACATTTAATAATATCAACCCCTCTCACATATTTTACATCACCATAATTATTTTTTATAAAAATAATTAAAATAACAATTAATCATTTCATTTTATTAACTCGCTGTAATTATAAATTTTAATAATAAAAATATTTACACAGGTCACATTAAACACATTCAACCACCCATTTGGATAACTAAATCCATCCATCTCCACCATAGTGTATTGAAGCCTCCATCAAGGTATCTCACAAGTGTACTTTTTTTGAAACCAAATCAGTCACACCACAAGTCATTTTCCCCAGAAACCGGGAACAAAATAGAGATTATCAACAAGATCTCATACCACATCTATCAAAAAAATGCACCTGCAGTTCCGATATGATCCTTTCAGCAATCCCCATCATGCTTTTTATCAATTTATCCCTGAACCATAGATCTGCATGTCATTCACGTCACCGCAAGGAGTTTTTTGGATCAATCACACTCGAACCCACCTCACCATTATCAAATTGTGACCCTGTGGTATAGTGATGAAGAACATGAAGAATGGTGGTGTAAAACACCAATAAAAAAGGTTTATGGATTGAGGCCAAGAATTTTTTGTCAATAGGTGAAGAATGGGGATCCAATTGTTAGAAAAAAACAAAAATTAATTAGATTCCAATACATAAGCATACAGAAAGGTTGTATCATGGTATAGATCAAAGAATGAAGAATGATCTACTAAATCAACATAATTATAAGGGAGAAAAACAACATATAATGAGTATTAAATGTATTATATTAATCTTTTTTGTCAAAGAATTCACTTTCCAAGATCCATTGTTTCCATCGTGCTTCGATCTTCCAAGATCCAATGAATTTTTTATTGTTCTCCCTTATTCATCATCATTTTCTAATGGAACGATTCACCAATTATTTTCATCTCCCAACCTCTAAGGGCATTTCTTCAAGATTTTAAATCAAATATTGTACCACTTCCAAACTATTAAATGGAGAAATTCATTTTAGTGTTTTTATGTCACTGTTGTTGTAGTGTTTCCGCATTTTTTCAATTATTAAATGAAACAG
This sequence comes from Viscum album, assembly GCA_963277665.1. Lineage (NCBI taxonomy): Eukaryota > Viridiplantae > Streptophyta > Magnoliopsida > Santalales > Viscaceae > Viscum > Viscum album. The sequence continues at coordinate 1,792,544,214 of OY728120.1, read as the reverse complement.
CATGATATGTTGTGGAATTGCAATGTTGACACGTCATTGTTAAACATAAAAATGGTATATTATTATAAAATATTTTAATGGTTGTCACGTCTAAAAACTAACCTACACAGTTGACTAGTTCTAGTCAAGGATAGGCCCCTCCTATGGAAAGCACACCCTCATGATCTTTTTGGTACTCTTGGAATTCTTATATGAGATACCATTGAGTTATAGGATGGGAATAAAATAATTTTAACTATTTTATTTACGTTCACATCCCAAATTTTTTTCCCATAGTTGGCCCATGATGGAAATTTTTTTGCTTCATTGAAGGAAAACACTACCTAATGAGCTTAACATCGGTCTCATATTTTCAATCCGAGTCACCATTTGTGATTTATATAAATTTTAAAAAATAAGTTAATTTTATTTAATTATTTTATTTACAGTTATTCCATTTTGGGTTTTCCCACTGGAGGCCTACACCAACTAATGTTAAGTCACACCTAGGGTAAAACCGCTATCCTGAACAGAATGGTGCCCTTGGATTTCTGATCTAGACACCTATTTGATAGTTTTCCTTCTTTTTTAAGAAAACTGCTCATGCACACTATTTAAAACATGGAATTTCTCTACAAACCATTCTTGGAACACCAGGCCTCATAATCGCATTCTCTCTTAACACCTAGTCTTGAAATAAAACCATTTATTTATCAAAAAAAATTAATGGAATTATGAGGTACAACATTACACCCCTTTTAGGGATTTACATCCTTGTAAGCCAAAAAATGGCTAATAAAACAAAATAGGGTACTAAGTTCAAATCTGAGCCTCCCTCTCCCACATTTTATCCTAGAGATTCCCTTGTTAATAACTAAAAAATACATAAGGTATTGACTATTAATGAAGGATACCATCTGGGTGACCCTTTATCTCCACCAGGTACTCTGTGAATGTCGCCCTGTCATCAATCTCCAGCTCGTTGTGGTCGATGACGTGATAACGATCAAGCATGTGTCTCCTAATCCAAGATATTTGGAAGATGTTGTTCACCCTTTCTAACTATGACAATATAGCCAAGTGGTATGCCACCTCTCCCACTCTTCAAAATATCTAGAATGGTCGGATGAAGCTTGGAGATAACTTGTCACCCCGGTCAAATCTCTGCACCTCTCATCAAGGAGATACCCATAAGATCATGTGGTCCTCATCATAGAAATTTGAGGGTCACTGTAACCTATAAGCATCAAAATTCTATCAACTCTTTGTAGTCTTCATACATTCTCATATGACCTACACCTTCTTTGTTTTTGATTGGACCTCTCTTAACCTTTGACCGGTCACTCCCCTTATTATGTCTGACATAACGGAGACCAAAATGGTTTTTCATATAGTGCCTTGAACGATTCCATTCCAATGGTGGATTGGTAGTATTTTTATGAAAACTCCACCCTTGTCTGGTGGTCCTACCAACTACGACCAAAATTAGGAATAAAAGCACGAATCATGTCATCCAAGGTTCGTATGGTCACCCGGTCTAACCATCCGTCTGTGGGTGAAAGGCAGCGCTCATGTGCAACTATGTCCCAAATGCCTCCTATAATCCCTTCAACAACAAAATTGCAATGAATGCATCATTATTTGATACAATTGTATATGGGACTCTATGGAGTCAAAGTATCTCATACACATAGAGGCATCCCAAGATCTCTACTGAACTCGGTTCTAGAATGTGTAAGAAGTGGGCCGACTTGGTAAGTTGGTCTACTATCACCCATATGGTATCCTTACCCCTTGACATACATGGTAATATAATCATGAATTCCATCTATATCCCATCCCACTTCAAATATAGTACCTCGAGGGGTTGTGTCGAACTTGCAGGAATCTGTTGCTCATCCTTCACTTGCTGAAAAGTGTGGAATCCCGAGACAAACTATGCCACTGCCTTCTTCATTCCAAGCCACCAGTACCGACGTCAGAGGTCCTGGTACATATTTTCCACCCCTAGATGTACCGCTAAAGGGGATTTATGGAAGTCCCTCAACACTTCCTTCCATAATTCCACTAGTACAATAGTGCATCCCCTTAAAATGACGTGGTTCTATCCACCTATCAAATGACTATCCTGGGTATTTCTTGTTGACAACTGAGCATGTTAAGACTCATAGTCGGTCCCATCAATTTTTTCTTCCTTGAATCATTTAAGAGTGGAATAATAATAATCTGTGACTAGATATAAGCTTCTTCATCCCCATCCATCAATGATACATGAATTTAGGCCAACTACTTAGAGGCCTCATTCAGTAGTTGTTAACTCGATCTCCTGTTGAGAGAATCTTCCACCATGTTTCCCTTCTCAAGAGTATAGGATATCTCAAATTCATAGTTATGGAGAAACTCTATCAAATTTAACTATCTAAAAGTTAGATACTTTTTAGAAAATATATATATTAGACTCTTATGGTCATAGTATACAATGAATGGTTCACCAATAAGGTTGTGTCACCACATCATCAGTACAAAGACTACCACTTCCAACTCATGGTCGCGAGTCACATAGTATTTCTCATGAAGTATCAATAATCATGAGATATAAGAAATAATTCCATTCCCCTACATCATGACACAACCATGCTCTGTTCTTGATGTGTCACAGTACACCACGTAATTGGTGCCTTCCTCTGGAAGCCTCAAAATAGGAGCACTCATCATGCTCTGTCTCAGCTGATGAAAGCTCGTCTAGCTTCCTTCTATCCATGAGTAGGGTTTCCCTTATTTTTTAATTCTATCATGGGTGATTCCACTCTATAGGAGTCAGTTAAAGACCTCTGATAATACCCAACCAACCCAAGTAAACTACCCACCACGTTAACTCTCATCTATGGCTGCCAAGAAAGAACAGCCTCAAACATTGCAGGATCCCTCAAAACTCTAGCCTTTGAAATTTCATTTCTCAAGAAGTGGAAAATTCTTATCCAAGGTTCACACTTCAAGATATTTCTAGGAATAAAGTACTCTCAGAGTGTGTCCAGAACCCTCCTCATGTGTATCGCGTGCTTCATCTCAGATTCCAAATACACTAAGATGTCATCATTGAAGACCACTACAATCCAATCTATATAGGGTTTGAATATCATGTTCATGAGTGCCATGAACACTACCAGGGTTTATTTTATGAAAAATAGCATTATTAAGTACTCATAGTGTCCACGAAGACACATGAAATCCATCGTAGAGATGTCCTCACCTCAGAGTCAAAGCCCGTGATAGCCTGATCATATTTCTATCTTCAAGAACCATATTTCTCCCTTTAGCTAATCAAAGAGATCATCAATACTCAGTTGAGGATACTTTTTCTTCATGGCCACCTAGTTCAGGTGACTTATGTCCACACATAACCTAAATCTACCATCTAACTTCTTGGAAAACAACATTGGGGCTTCCCATAATGAAGTGTCGGGCCTTATGAACCCATTCCTCTACATGTCCCCCAATTGTACCCTTAGATCCTGGAGCCCTTCCAGAGCCATCCAATATACTTGTGTAGATATTTGTGCCATACTTGGGTACATATCAATACATATGTATACCCCTCCACATGGAGGTAGTCCAAGAAAATCCTCTAGAATGATGTCCTAATACACATCCACCATTCTAAGGAACTAAAAACTCAAAACATCTACTGCTGCATAAGTAAGGATGACTGCATGCTTATACCCCATTACCTTATCCTACAGCTACCTGAGCCTGGTGTAGACCACATTGGGGTGGTGGTTGTAGAATATCTAAATGTAAACCACCTCCTACTGCTCTCCTAGCTTCTCTGCCACGTCTACTGCCCTACAGAAGGCCAGCGGCTAGAACCTCCATCTAGTCAAGTGGCATACTCCCTAAGAATAAGACTCATATCACCACCTACAAATAGTCCGTAGAGACCTAAGTATCTATATCTCCCCTAAACCTGGGAGGATCATGTTTCTAGTACATGTATAAGGCATTAAGCCTATGTGTACCCTCTATAGGTAGCACCAGTAGTAACTGCAGATCGATGAGTGGTGGTCTCCCTAGGATGCCAACCAAAGGTTCCATCTCAGGCAATGGTATATGTACCGAATCCTCATCACAATGTCAACCATTATAGTGGTTAGGTAAAAATAGGATGCATGATGGGTGTCCAGACAGAGGGAGGACATCCCACCATATAGATCACATTGGTGGCACGAACCGGGTCACTATGCAATTGGGGCTGTAGTAGAGAAAGTGTGTTGATGTGGGATAGGATTATGGGAAAAAATAGGTAGCTAGGTGGGTCGGACTAGAATAAAATAGAACCATTAGTTGTGGGCCGTTCTGGATGAAATTGGGTCATTAGATAACGTAGCTGACTAGAAACATGAATGAACCGAGTTGGGTCCAACAATTCCCAATTTTCTGGAACCAGTGGCCATGATGGATGAGGCCGGCCTATACCCAACAGGGTATGGTCGGGTCGACCGAACTAGGTTGGGCCATGCTTGACCCCCGAGCTGGGTAGGTCAGGTCTATCCGACCAGGTCAAATCAGGCATTGACACAAATAACCACTATTTACTAAAATGCCAATATCATTCAGGTCGGGCGTCCGATTGACACGTCATCTGGTGCATTAGGACAATCCTAATGAGACAGTTTTTTGGGTATATTCTATGTGAGATTTTCAGAATGTTGATATATGAAAATGGTTTAAGGAGTGGATACTCTTGAAATCAAGCACATTACATGCGGTAATCCTGTAGCTGGTTGAGACATGAAGACTACTGTAGTGTGGTTATATGTGGATATGTAGGCCAAGATGATATGCGACCATATGTGGACCAGCTACAAAAGGCTCTGATTAGACAAGCTATAAGCGATGCGGTGTGAAATAGCTAAAAAAATACCTATATAGAAAAATTATATGTAGCCCTATGTGGAATAGATTTGATGGCCTATGTGGGGAGAGTCTTTATGTGACGTAGAAGACCCACATTGGGGAGTATCTTTGTGTGACCCAACAAACCCAGGTTACTCATCATGGATGAGTGCTTCAGTTGTCCTAGATGTACCGTGTTACGACTGATGGTCTTTCTCTCAATACATTGAGTTGTACATGGTGTGATCCCTCTTTTCTTCATAGTCTTGTTGTGTGGTCATGATTCATGGTCATTACATTCTGGTTAGGGGTCCCAACTAACTATTAGGTTAATCACCCATGCACTGGCTTTGACCAGATGTGTTGTGTCCCATGCAGGTGACAATCACTTTGACGAAGACCTTGGTGGTACGGGACCAGGTGCTGCTTAGTGAGATGGGACAAACAGACGATCGATGGAGACCATGGTTGTTCGGGACCAGGTGGTTCTCAATGAGACCATATAGATGGATCATTTGACGGATACATTGGTGGTCTGAGATAAGGTGGTGGTTAGTTAGACAGGAGGTATGAGTTTACTTCTACAGCTACAGGCGGCTACCCTTCCCCTACCCTTCAGGTTGGGTTTTGAGGAGACAGACCATGGTAGTTTTAGATTCCATAGTGGTGTTGGAATTTTATTCTATCCCCATTGCACATTCATTTTGTATTGTAATCTCATTATTTGTCTCAGTGATAGTTGAGGTTCTCTTTTTTTTACTTTCTGTAGTTTTATCTTTGTGCATGTGTACCGGTTTAAAGGAAAAGACCTTCCAATTTTGAGATATACGCACTCTGTTCTAGTCCTCAGCCCCTGGCCTACGGAAGATGGTCTTAGGGTAGTCACAACATGGGCCCTGAGGGATAGGTCCTGACAACGTGGTATCAGAGCTGGTAGTTTCTACCAGAAGAACTAAAAGTTTGTAAATTTTTATGAGGCAACGTTGTTCAATGTTATAGGTTTAGATTTCAGGCTAGGGAGTCCATTATTGGTACAGTGGCCGACATATCCATACACCATGACCCTAAATTCTATTTTCCAACCCAATATATGAAAACACAAGGTGTATACATCTTTTAGTGTTTCCCATGATATTTTTGAGTCCGAGTGAACTCAATAGGTATAATCTATTAATCATCATTCATCTTTTTACCTTTAAAGATTCCTCCATGCAAACAACCATCCAGGATTCTAGTGTGTGACTCCATGGATGGACTAATGAGGTATGAGGATTAAATACATTGTCCATTTTATAGGATGGACCCTTTGATCAGTGTCCGAGCATTACCACATCCTGTGGGTCAATAGTTACTACCAACACTACAGGTAGAGGATGCATCAAGGAACGGTTCCCCACATGAGTTTCAGCAATAGAGACCCCTCATGTTCTAAGGTAAGCCCGACTCACATGAATTTAAGGATTATATTGGGGTGGTGATTGATTTTTTCATCTAGTAATGGAACCATTATATCATTTTGTAGTCCTTGCAGTGAGCCTTCTATGAGGCTCAGTAGGGTGGTAATGGGGTTTAGATTACCAAATCTTATGATGATGTGACTTTTTTATTGGCTGAGATTGAGCAACACCCTCTAAGAAGGGGCACTTTCCATAAAACTTACGTGCTATGTGTTCCCAAGATCTTCTGTAGCTTCAGCGGGACGACAAGTCGGTCACTGAGTATTTATCAAGGTGTACCGACCCCTTTAGGTACTCAATGAAAATGATACGACAAGTGCTTCAAGGCTCAAAACACCAAGAGATATGTGTTTAGGGACATCCATACCAAAAAAATCCTCTATACATTCATACTTATTCAAGGGTTCAAGAGAGGTTAAAATTTCTTTTTTCTGAGCAGATACAACCAGTGGATTCCTGAAGTGGGAATGTAGGAAACCGATGTCATTCATAAAGTATTGGACGAGTGTGGGGAAATATTTCAATAGGATTTTTCAAAAATACCTCCTAAAAATTGGTATTTGACAACATTGATATATACTCTTGGATGTCAATGATATATACACTTGAATTTTGAATGGCTCTCGTAGCGCTCCCGTAGCTGAGGGTATAGCTGGATGTCTTGAAGATGAGGGGTTTTGTAAGGCCCATCGTTTCACCATGGACACCCCCAATGTTGTTTTCTAAGAAGGATGATGGAAGCCTAAGGTTATGAATATACTTGTGGCCTCAGAACTAGGTACCCGTGAAGAAAATGTATCCTCTACTAAGGATTGATGAACTCTTCGATCTGTTCAAGGGAGCGAGATGGTTCTCAAAGATATACCTCATATTAGGATATCACCAACTTCGTGTATTAGATGAATACATCATGAAGATATATTTCAGATGTCACTACATCTTCTAAGAGTATATAGTGATTCTGTTTGGCATAAATAATTCCCCAACAGTGTTCAACGGACTCATAACGAAGATATTTCATCCATATTTATACTGGTTTGCAGTGGGCTTCACTGATGGCATCTTAGCGTCTTCAGCGTCTGAGATGAAGTATGCGATACACTTGAGGATGGTTTTGGACACACTCTGAGTGAATTGGATTTATATAAATCTCGTGAAAAGAGAGTCTTGGACATGAATGGTCCACTTTATATGAAATTTAATCTCGGAGGCTAGAGTTACGGTGGATCTAGGGAAGATCGAGGTGATTCTTGATTTGGAGCCTCACAAGAGAATCACTGAGGTACAATGTTTTTTCAGGTTTTTTAGTATTATCATAGATTTGTACTCGACATTTCAAGATGGAATCCCCCATGATGGCATTGAAGAAGATGGTAAAACCCTTACGTGTAGACTGAATGGTGTTAATAAAGCTTTTATACAAATGGGACAGAGATTGACCAGTGCTCCGGTCTTGAGGCTGCCACAGGAGGGAACCGACTACGTATTGTACATTGACGCATCAGGAACATGTCCTGGTTCAGTCCTGATGTAGGTGAAATTGATGATTTCATATGGATCATGAAATTTGAGACCACATGAGAATTACTATATGGCTCCAGACCTTGAGTTGTCAGTAGTTGTCTTCGCACTGATAATGTGGTGACACTACCTTATGGGAGAATGATTCATCATCTACTATAACCACAAGAGTCTCAATTATATCATTTCAAAAAATGATCTAAATATGATATAGAGACATTGGATAGATTTCCTCCAAGACTATGAATTTGATATAATCTATACTCTTGGGAAGGGCAACATGGTGGCAGATGCTCCCAGTAGAAGATCAAGTTCATAGCAACTGAACGAGGCCTCAGAGTAGTTCCCCTCACATCATATATCTTTCATGGATGGGGATGAATCATATTATATCCAATCATTTATTGTTAAAAATCCACTCTTAAATGAGATAAGGAGGCAAAACATGGTGAAACGTACTATGAGTCTTCTTGTGATCAATTTTCCATAGGTAATACCTCTTATGAACATTATATAGGTGGGGATCACATCACCTTTTTAGAGGATGCACCATTTTAATACTAGCATTACGAGAGGAAATGTTGAGGGATTTCCATACATTCTCTTTGGAGGTACATAGAGGTGTGGTGATGATGTACTAGGACCTCCCTAGTCACTATTGGTGGTCGGGGATGCAGAAGGTATTGGTAGGGTTTGTCTTGAGAGGCCTCGCTTTTCCACAAGTGAATGTTGAGCACCATATTTCAACAGGTTCGATACAACCCCTCGAGGTACCGGAGTCGATGTGGGATGAGATATTGATGGAATTTTTGATAGGATCATCAGATAAATCTAGGGGGAACAATACCATCTATGTGATCATATAATAACTCACCATGTTGGTCGACTTCCTACCCATTAAAAAATATAGTTTAGTAAAGATATTGGGATTCCACTATGTGTAGGAGATAGTTCGACTCCATAATGTCCCATATACGATAGTCTCATATCGTGATGCATTCTTTAAATCCTGGTTGTTTAAGGGATTATAAGAGAGATTTGGGACTCAACAATGCTTGATCACAAACATTAACCCATAGATGAATGGTCAGATGTATCAGACCATACATGACTTGGTGGACTTTATTCGTCCATGTGTTGTTGATTTTATTTGCAATTATTAGGACCACCTACCATAGGTGGAGTTTTCATACAACTACAGCTACCACTCCACCATAAATATTGCATCGTTTGAGGCTCTCTTCAGATGACTATGAAGGTCATCGTTGTGGTAGATAGACCCAGGGGGTCACCACTCAAGGGTCCATAGATTGTATTGGCTACCACTGAGAAGTTATAGGCCATCTGAGAGAGGATGAAGACTACACATAGCCGGTATAAGTCCTATGATGATAGGAAATAGATACCCTTGGAGTTTGAAGAGATGGACCTCGTGATCCTACGAGTCTCTTCTCGAGGAGGGATGTTGAGATTTGTTCCAGGTGGCAAGTTATCTCTTTGGATAATAAAATAATTCTTCATGCATTGTATAGTGGGTGATGTTGCGTAACAATTCTATCTACTAATGGAGTTCAAGAGGGTGCACAATGTATTACATGTATCCCCACTATGGATATATGTGCACGACCCTTCTCACATCATCGACCATAGTGAGATAGAGATTGATGATGGGGAGACATTCATGGATCACTTGGTAGAGAGAAATTATCAGTAGGATAGGATCCTTCGTGGATGTTCAATTTCACTAGTGTGTGTTCGCTGGCAGCATGGAAATCTCCCAGAGAGAACGTGGGAGTTGGAGGCTCAGATTCTTGCTCAGTACCACCTTCTGTTTCATTATTAATTATCCTAGCATACGATTATGTGAAGACCTAAATGGAGGGATTATTGTAATGTTTGAGAAATCCAAGTTATTTTTTTTCTTTGCCATGACTCATCCCCCAGGACTCGGGACGTGACCTCCCAAATCCTACCATCCATTGGCCAGGGGTTGGTAACTAGTACCGAGTAGGCATATCAAAAAATGGGAAGGAATTTTCCTTTAAACATGTACACATGCACAAATATCAAAATGAGCTCAGTAAACCCTATGTAAACCACAACTATCACTAATACTACTATTGAAAGAAAAATACAAACTAAAAGTACAAAGGGGGAAGAATAAAAGCCGAAAACCAACATGGAATGTACATCTGCCACAATCTATCTTCTCGAGATCCCACTGGAAGGGTAGGTGAAGGGTACCTTCCTATAGTGGAAGAAGTATTCTTATCTACACCATCTCATTAAGAACCACCCAGTCCCGGACAATCGAGGAATTTGTCGAAGCATCTGTCCATCCCGTCTCACTGATAACCACCTTGACACGGACCAACAAGGTCACCAATGAAGTGTATGTTAGTCTCGTCCCACTGAGCACCACCTGGTCTAGACCACCATGGTCTTCGAAAAAGTGTGGATCACCTACATGAGACATTCCATGTGTGGGCGAAACCCGTCAAGGGTGACTAACAAATTAATCAGTAGGGACCCCAAACCATAAAGGAAGGTCCATGAAGCAAGACCACATAGGAAGACCATAAAGCAAAGACAACTCACATTAGGTATAACTCAATGTTTGGAATAAAAGACTATTAGTAGTAACACTGAACACCTTGGACCATTGAGGTACTCATCCAGGATGATTACTGTGGGTTTTCTTGGTTACACAGAGCAGCACCCCACCATGGGTCTGCTGGGTCACATAGAGACGCTCTCCACATAGGGCATCATAGCTGGTCCACTCATGGAACCTTAGTGTTAGTCCACATAGGCGCACTTGTAGTTGTTTTCACACGAAGCCTCTTGTAGCCGGTTCACATAGATATTATTGTAGCTGGTCCACATAGATCTATTTATCACATAGACCTATAGGGTAACATAGAACGTCATTTGAGCATTCATCGGGTATTATCCAACTATTGGATTCTCGTATGTAGCACTTTTGATTCCAAGAGAATTCAATCCTAAATACATTTTTTGTATCTCAACTTCCATGAAATTTTACATAGCGTATAATGAAAGTACCATATTTTCACAAGGGTCTTGAAAATGTAGAAGGTAAATCAAATGGCCACCCATCCATAATGATAGTGGAATTTTAGAAAACATGGGTGGTTTTTTTTGGGACCACTCTGATGTGGATAGACAGACCTGACCAACTTGACTTGGGGGTCCTTCATGAACAGACCCATTTTAGCTGACAATACCGGACCTGGTTAGGTATAGTCATACTCGGTACAACTTGGGTGTTGGGCAAGGCCCATTGGGACATGCTGGACCAAATCTGGTTCAGCCGTGGGTCTAGACCGTCGGGTCTCCCAACGACTCGGTTTCAGCCATATCGGCCTGCAACTTGAGGGCTGGTTCTTTCCAATCCCAGACCACCCAAAGGAAAAAATTTTCTAGTTGGCTTGGACTAAATCAGCAGGATGTAACTTCTCTAGCTTGGGCCACCCAGCAGCCCGGTTCATGTCATCGAATCAGACCATATGGGGGTCTGGTACTCCCCATACAAGGATGCCTTCTGGGCGTCCAGTTTGTTTCCCACGTGGTCGACTGAGGCTGGATGCTTTCCCTCCACACTAGGTCCCTTGTTGATTGCATTCCAGCCGCACACAATGGTTGGGTGTCACAGCCTGGTGTCATTCTTACAGACCGGTGTTGCGGTCTCTCAACAGTGTCATGACCCACATCGTTGTGGCTATAATGAGACGAGCCCAATCTATAAGACACATCCCCTCTAATAGTTGTGTATTTTTTTATTTAAAAATAATAATAAATACAGAACATTTAATATTCAAATCAGGATCTTTTACCAGCCTATGATTCTGAGAATTTGAATCCAAAACAATGCATACAATGAAAAATGTAGAAATATTAGAAAACATTAATCAATGTATCATCAGTGCATTGCCCCCGCATAGAAATTCATCGTAGCATATCCACTAATCCTGAAAGAATAGTTTTCAATCATTGGGTGAGCAGAAAATTCCGAGTAAAGGGTCTTCTAAAAAACCAAAAACCCTTTTTTTATTCTTCTAAAAATTTTATTAATATACACAAAAATATATTTTCACAAACACATGAATACATTTATATATATAAATATTTTTCTTCCAAATTAATATAATTGAAGATCCATTGGGTATTCTCCTTAAAAAAGTTAATTTTTTTGTGGGACATTAATGATACATTGCAATCCATGTCTACAAAGCATTACATAAGACCATAAGTTTTAACATTTACTTACAGGTTCACTCCCCATAACATATCTTATAGTATCAGTGCCACATTTTTGAAAACATTTTCTCATAGTACTTCATTTATCATCATTATCCCAACATATTTTGAAAATACATACATATTATTATTTTATTCAAAATAAAATACTCATTCTTATCACATGTTGTCAAAAAGGATTTCTATTGTTTCTGATATTCATTTTTAGAGAACCCCATTTTTTTGAAATTAAGATCTTTATTTTTAAATAATAAATAAAATTTTAAATGAAATAATGCATGTTTGATATAAAAACACTTCCAATATAATTCATGCAGTTATTATTATTATTTTTTAAACTGAAAAATTTAAATTGAAACCATGTATTTATTATTGATACATCGACTGTTGATGTCATGCACAACACATGACCATGTATATGTGAAAACATGATGGCCGTAACTTGATAAAATGTGATGACATGTTATTAGTATTTTTTTGATACATGACAATGAATTGAAAATAACATTATAAAAATGATAATAACCATTTCAAATATATATATGTGTGTGTGTGTGTGTGTGTGAGTGTGTTTGTGTGTCTGTGTGTTATCATTGAATTACACCACTCATCATCGAATATTAAATACTCGGTTGAACAAAACATCGATAAATGAAATTATTCATTGGAAGAATTAATTGAAACATAATGTTTGTTAAATACTTATCTGTAAGTGGAATTGTTGAATGGAATAATTCCATAAGGTGTGTAGGTTTTTAATGAAACCTACCATTTTACCAGAATAAATTAATTTCATACAATACTTGAAAAAATAGATACACCCTTGCATAATAACACATTGTTATATATATATAATCTAAAGATACACATAATTTGATAAAAATAAATGTAATCACCCTTAAAATATTTTAGAAGTAAAATAATATTTTTTTAATAATAAATAATTCATTCATATCCTTTTAAATTTTAATAAATGTGAAGAATAAAAAGCTAGGTATAGATATAATTACACCATTATAAAAAATTATTTTAGAAAGAAGATCCATTGAATCATGAAAAATATTTCATGTATGATAATGGAATTATAAATATTTAATTTTAAATTATTATTTATATATATTTTAGATATATATATCAATTTAAAATAATTAAATCCCTTACGAAAATAAATTTATTGATAAATAAATGTTTAACATTAAATATTTTTCTCATTGAATTTCAAAATGAAAAATAAGAAGTGAAAGTAACATAAATACACACTTAAAAAATACAAATGAAGAAAGAATAATTATCTTATTTGATTTTGTAAATTGAATGGGGAAAGAGAAACTACTACTTTGCTAATAACTTGTACACAATGAATTGGTCTGACTCGTGTGTTCCCACTACAAGGAGGTGTTTCTAAATTTATAACAAAAAATGCAAAATCCAGATTCTCAAAGAAGATATCCCTCCTCACTTTTCTTTTTATAATATCTCATACTCATGATAAATTATTTTTGGTTCTATCCTCTTATGTTTCTACTGGTCACCCTCCCCCCACCATTATTTTCACTCTTAGACTTTTGGGTTCCCCATGTCACATCTCTCTTATAATATTATTATTATATTATATAATTTAATGTAACACCATTCATTAAAAAAATAATATGTTATTCAATATAATAATAATAATAATAATAATAATAATATATAACGATTAAATAAATATATATATATATTTATTTAAATATATATATATATATAAGAATTTATACTTATATAATATAACGATTTATTATATATATATATATAATAAAACATATAAAATGATTTATACATATTAAACGATTAAAATATAAAATGTAAAATATATTCTATAACAATATATAAATATATTATATAATATAAAGATTTATAATATATATAATTTCATCATTTTGTTTCCATCTTCCACAGGTCAAGCCTTCACTCAAATGTTTTTTTTCACTTTTTGTCTTTTGTTTCAAAAAAGTCACACCACTTTCATTTATATATTATCATTTAAAGAAGCCAATTTATTCTTCTTTATTTTTTGACACATTACAACCATTTTTTAATACAAATAGATCAATTTTTTTAAAAAAATGTAACATTTTGACTTCATATGAATTCATTTTTCATCAAACAAAAAACTATTTTTTAGCATATTCAAATCATCTTTTTTTAAAATAAATAGTGTAGCTTAAATAAATAAATATATATATATATTAAGTTTTATCTTATATTATTATAAATATATATATTTTAAAAAAAATATTTAAATTTTATTTATATATAAATTCTGTATTCTTTAAAAATAATAATTATGAAAGGATTAATTTTTAGCACAAATAAAAGATTTTTTTTAATAAACTAATTATAAAAATTTATAATTTACAAATTTTATAAAATGATAACATAATATATTTTTCACATATTTATAAAATATATTATCTTAAAAATAATAATAATAATAATAATAGTCTTCAAATAAAATTATTTTACCCTTATTTATTATAAATATTTTTGAAACAATGTATATGGGTCATATTATTTTTATTTCAAACTAATAGAATGATTCCAATTAAAATATTGAATAAATCTACGCTTAAAATAAATTTATATTTTTAATTCCTTGGGCCGTTACATTCTCCCCCCATAATGAAATTTCACCCTCGCAATTCATTCTTATAAATAAGAAAAATAATTTTACAAAGAATCCATACTTAAATTATTAAATTCGATCTAATTTTCCCAAATTATCTAAGTCATTTCTCTGATAAAAACTATAAAGACCTGAGCCTGAGCTACATGACTCATCCCTTTTAAATTCATTGTATTATTTATTTAAGAAACATAATAAAAAAACATTTAATTTACATATCATGATCTTTCACCAGCCCATGTTTTGAAGAATTAGAATACAAAAATGAAATCAATTACAAATGTACAAATTTTAGAAAACAGTAAACAATGTATCGATAGCACACTCCTCCTGTATATAAATTCATCATAGCATATCCAATTATCTTGACATGATAGTCTAAAAACATTGGGTGAGCCCAAAATTCTCAAAATGGGGTTTTCAAAAACAAATGATAAATACAAGGTTTATATTGTTTTGAAAATTTTATAAATATACACAAAAACATATTTTCACAAACAATTGAATACATATATATTCAAAAATAGTATTCTACAAATTTATTATACTTGATGAAAAATTGGGGATTCTACTTAATAAATTTTAATTTATTTTGAGGGTCTTTAACGACACTTTTCATTCCATGTAGGAAAACCATTACATAAGGCCACAAGTCTTAAATTAGAATAATGGGCTCACTCCCCATAAGGTCTCTAATACCACTAGGGCCATATTTTTTAAAACATTTTCTTATAGTACTTACTTTATCATCATTTTCCAAAAACATTTCTAAAATACATTCATATATTTATTTCCATTAAAAGGAAATACACATTCTTATTCCATGTTGTCAAAAGATATCTCTATAGTTTCAAAAATCCAATTTGCAGAGAAGAATTTTTTTTGAAATTAAGATCTTTATTTGATAATGATAAATAAATTGTTAAATGAAATAATTCAAGTTGGATATAAAAACACATCCAATAATATTCATGCATTTATTATTATTTTTTCTATTAATCCATAAAAATTAAATTGAATCCATGTATTTATTATAGATGAAAATGGTGTTGATGTCATGCACAATGCATGGCCATATATACGTGAAAACACAATGGATATAATGTTGATAAAACATGATGACATGTTTTTTTTATTTTTTAGAAACATGACATTGAATTGAAAATAAAATTATAAACATGATTATAACCATATCATACACACACACACACACAAACACACATTCACACACATATATATATATATATATATATATGTGTGTGTGTGTGTGTGTGTGTGTGTGTTTTGGCATTGAATCACAACACTCGTCACTGTAGATTAAATAATTTGTTGAATTTTGTTTTGATAAATGAAAATATTCATTGGCATAATTAATTGAAACATAAAATTTGTTAAATACTTATATGTATGTGGAATCGTTTAAAGTAATAATTATTGAACGTTATTACAATTTTAATGACAAAATCCATTATACCAAAATAAATTAATTGTAAACAATACGTGATAAAATAGATACAGCCTTACATAATCACACATTGTTATTTACATATATATATATGTATGTATCTAAAAATATACATAGTTTGATATTAAAAAATTTAACCTCCCTTGCCATTTTTTGAGAAGTAAATTAATAATTTTTGAAATATAAATAATTGATGCATATCCTTATAAAATTTAATAAATATCATGACCCAAAAACTGTCACTAAATTTAATTTCACCTTAAAAAAATGATTTTAGGAAGCAGATCCATTGCATCATGATAATCATCTCATTTATGAAAATTTTATTTTAAAGATATGATTTTACATGATTATATATATATATATTTCATATATATACATATATATATAAATTAAAAATAATTAAATCCCCTATATAAATAGAATTTCTAATAAATAAATGTTTGAAGTTAAATAGTTCTCTCATAGAATTTCATTAAGAAAAACAAGAAGTGAATTTCACTAAAATACACCCTTACAAAATAAAATTCAAAGTAATTATAATTCCCTTACATGATTATTGAAACTGAATAGGGAAAGAGAAACTGCTTCATACTTAAGAACATGTCTACAATGAATTGGCATGACCCATGTGTTCTCACTACATAGAGGTGTTTCCAAATTTATAACAAAAAATATGTAACATATATTCTAAAAGAATCTACCCCCACCAAATTTCTTTTTGAAATATCTCATTATTATGATATATTATTATTTTTTGTCTTCTCCTCATAAATTTCAATGGGTCACCCTCTCCCCACCATTATTTTCACTTTTTGACATCGGGGTTCATCGTGTCACATATCTCTTATAATAATATTAGTTATAATAATATATTTAACAACTAATATATATATATATATATATATTGAAACTTATATGTAATGATTTATATTTATATAATATAATGATTTATATTATATATATATAATGAAATGCATAAAATGATTTATACAAATTAAAGAATTAAAATATATAATGACACATGTAACATATAAAAATTTATATATGTATTATATAATATAACGATTTATAATATATATAAACATATATTATTTTTATCATTTTTTCCATCTTCCACTGGTCAAGTCTTCTCTAATTTTTTTTTTCACTTTTTGTCTTTTGTACCAAAAATGGCATGCCACTTTCATTTACATATTTTCATTTTTTAAAAATAATTTTCTTATTCATTATTTTCACATTTACCCGATTTTTTTAAATAAAAATAACATCACCATTATCCAAAAAAATAACTATAACATTTTTTAAAATAAATTCATTTTTCATAAAAAACTATTTTTTAACAAATCCAAATCTTTATTTTAAAAAAACAAATCATGTATCTTAAATATAAATATAAATATATATATATATATATGTTTTTTTAAATTAATATATATATATATATCTATATTAGATAAATGTAAAAATTATATATATATATATTTTTTATTTTATCAAAAAAATTAATACACGTTTTATTTTTATCACACATTAATGTGAGTTTTTAATAAACTAATTATATATATTTAAAATTTAAAATTTTTATAAAAGGGTAACATATTATATTTTTCATATATTTCAAAAATTTATTATTTTAAAAATAAAAATAAAAATAACATTCATATAAAATTGTTTAGCCCTCAATTATTATACTTTTTAACAAAACAATGCATAAGTGTCATTTTTATTTATTTCAATCTAATGGAATGATTACTATTATAAATATTAAATAAATCCTCACATAAAATAAATTTCTATTTTAATTTTCATGGGGAATTAAAGTGGTGCTTCCACTTGGTGCTACAATGGTCATTGTGATTCTATCTATTACGCCACCAAGAACAAAGAGAGAGAGAGAGATAGAAGGGATAAAAAAGAACACCCCAATTGAACAACAAAGACTTTGATTATATTTTCCCGAGATTGTCCTACTTAGCAGGATCACAAAATATAATGTTATCAATCATTATGTTTTAATCCTAGCATCAAACCACAAATATTATTCCTATCCCAGTAAATATTAACCATCAGTGGAACAACTTGTTAGAGAGTTGATCCATGTTCTTCATATATAGGGGAGAACTGAAAAAGAATAATTAAATATGAATTTAAACCCATACCGAGGAAAATAGATATTTGATGAGGATGATCATTTGTCACTATCCGTCGATATCCAGTCCCAAATCCTCTCTCAAAGGGTGTCTCTTCCATCATATGATTCACCGACATTCATCATTGGTGAGGTTACATTTATGTTTGTTAGATGAATTTTAGGGTTTCCTATCAGACTATACTTCTTTTTTTAATTAAAGATGGAAGAAGTGTGTGTGTGGTTGTGTCGCCCCCTTGCCCCATTAATGAGGTTCATTAATGATATTCATGAATGAGATTCAGTTTTAACACATCACTGCACTGTATGAATGACGTGAAAATACTTAACGATGGAGAAAAAATTAATATAACATTTTATGTTATTTTATTTTTCTTCCAAAAATTCTGAAAATTTACTATTTCTCTCAACCCACGTAGGTCGAGGTTAGGCCACTCATTAGGAGAACATATCATTACAAAAAAAATGGTGGTCTCGGATTTTTAATATGAGTTACCTTTTATGAGTTTTGATAATTCTAAAATAAAATAATTCTTTTTTCATTTAAATTATTTTATTTACAATTACGTCCCAAAAACAAACTTTCACAGCCAGCTAGCTTCTGCCTATCTTATGCATTTCCTAATGGAATATCACCCTAAAAAACTAAATGGTACTCTAATATTTTTAATCCATTTCACTATTTTTGAGTTAATAGGATTCAAAAAATAAAATAATTTTATTTAATTATATTATTTAAAATTATGACATTTCCAGGTTTCATTGCTGGTGCCCCGCACTGAGTTAAATTCAGTCGCGCCTAGGGTAAAATTAGTATCCTGAACAAAATGGTTTCCTCATATTTTTTTTATCTTGGAACCCATTTATCTATTATTCCACTTCTTTAGGAAAAAATCTGACACACAATATTTAAAACATATCATTTTTTTGACAGACCATTAAGGGCACACCATGTCTTAGAATCACATGTCGTATCTGCACTAGGTATTGAAATAATCCCATATAATTTAAAAAATAATACATGTAATTTAGGGACGTTACATTATTTTCCATTTTATGTCTTTACATAATTTTAATCCAAAAGAAGGGCTATCCAAATAAAAGGGGGGTATTGATCACAGATTTTATCCTCCCACTCCTAAAATGATCTAATAGGGATTTCTAGGTAGCCAATGAACACACCCCATAAGAATTGACTGTCCAAAATTGATCCTTTTTTATCGATCCTATATCTACATCTGGTGCATTGAGAATTTCACCCCTCCATAAGTCTCCAGCTTGTTGTGGTTGATGACTTGAGAAGGTTCGAACAAGTATCTCCAAGGCTTATATACAAGGAAGACGTCGTGAACCATCTCTAACTGCGGTTTAGAGCCAAGAAATAAGCCACCTCACCCACTATATACAGCATCATGAAAGGTTCTATGAACCTCAAAGACCATGGTGGAAAGGGGACAAGTGGCACTATGTGAGACAGGATGGACGAGACATACTTCAACAGCTATCGAACACTATCCTCCACCTATCGCTTGGTGATTGTTGCTTCGACGAAGACCTTGGGGGAATGTTTCCTGGTGGTGCTCAGTGAGATGGGATTTATATGATGTTATTATATGTATACTGATAGTTATCATCCACCTACCCACCACGTAGGTCTTGAGAATATGAACATTGGTTGTTTTTACATTTTCTCGTGGATTTGGGCCTATATTCTAGCCCCATGTAATTTTTAGTTGTAGTGTAATTTTAGTAGTTGTCCAGGAATAGTTGTGGTTTACTTAGTCTTTTCCTTTCAATATTTTTTAATGTGTGTATAGTTTTGATGGAAAATTTCTTCCCATTTTGGGATGTACATATTCTCTTCATGTCGCTAGCCCTTGGCCAATGGTAGGTGGGAATGGGGTACTCATTGCATAAGCCCTTTGGGATAGGTTTTAACATAAACATTATCATTTTCTATTTATATTAATCTATATAACACATTTATTCTCAAAATATGAATTTAATACGTTCCATTGTTTTCATTTATTACATTAAAATATTTTTCAATATGAGAATCATAACCTAACTTTTAACCAGAATCAATTTCTACCACTTTCCAAAAAATCCATTTTTCATTGATTAGTAATTATTTTTCACACTCAGAATCATCACTTCATGAGATTTAATCCTCTTTGAAACTCCATGTAGATTAATATTCATATTTTAACCCCATTTTTTACATTTCTTTTCATTCTAATTCCCACTTTTTACCATCTGATTTTATATATCCCTTATTCATGTGATCATAGAATATTAATTTTAAATCATTTTATTTACTATTATTAACTTTCATAATTAAATTTTTGTCATCATTTTTATTAACTCATATAGGATGCTACATAAAACTACTCTTTCTTATAATATACTTATAGAATCCATTTTTAATAATGTTTATTAAATATTTATTTATTTTCATTAACGCATCATTAGTGGAATTATGAGAAACATTGTTATTATTATTTAAATATATACCTTCAATTTTTCATGCTCTTATGCATTATCATTCTTCATCGTTATTTCATATTCAATAAGTGACTCTATCAGTTCATCCATTGAATACTCAGTCAAAGCACTACATTCTCTAGTCAAAAAAATATTTGATGGCCAAATTTTACATAGATATAAAATTATTTTTTCATTACTAACTTCATTCATCAGGGTCTCCAAGAGTGAAACGTTGTTGTTTACAATTATTGTGATTCTATTGTACATATGTTCAAGGTGTTATTCATTAGTTATTGTTAATTAACTATAATTTTCCCACAAAATTACCAACATGGTTCTTAGTATCTTATTAGTTCCATGATGAGTAAATTCTGACATCCTAGAAACATTAGAAGTGGTTTTACAAGACAATATATTACATTACATATTTCAATATATAGATAATTACTTTTAATTCATACCTTTTTATATTAGAAAATAATTTTTAGAATCATTTCCTATAATAGTTTATAGATCTACATCCTGGAGTTTATAAGTTTTTTAATTAATACCTCAAAATTCAAAACCAATATTTTTGTTACCAAAAACTCAATTAAATATTTATAGTATATTAGTAACTTAAATTGATGTGACATCATCTGATAGGTTTCAATACCAAAAATTTCTTAATTCCCAATAAAATTTATTGGATCATTCCAAAAATTACTATGTCTAGGATAATGGTTAGTTAATAATGATTATGAAATTGTAATAACCAACTCCTTAAAAACTCACAATGATGTGATACAAATTATCAGGTCCCAATAACATGTAATGATTGACATGAGGTGCTGAATTGTCCTTATAATTAATAAATAAATAAAATATAATTATTATAGTGATTAACAGAAGAATTTTTTAATGAATAAAATATTGATCTGATTATCGGTTATTGAGCTACCCCTGACCCACACTCCCATTTCCTATAATAAAAACACATACATTATGCAAAGTATTTGACACCATGTTTGATGAACCAAGATAATGAAAAACATATATATCCCATCATATTCATAAGATAACAATTAAATCTCATAATAATATCACATTCTAAAGAACAAAAGGCTTGATTTATTTGAGAACTAGCTATATAAGTGATTTACTTTATTATTATTTTGTAAATTTCTCCATAATTCAGCAACACTATACTCCCTAATATACTTCTAATAATATATACTAATTCCCATAATCATATTCTATGATTTCATAAAATATCATTAGTCTCATTGCTCATTGTAAGAGATCCTTTGAAAAAATTAATATGTATTTGAGTAGTGGTATTTTGAAATAAAACATAATCTCAAGGAATTGTAAAACAATGGGTGTTATATTGTTATATTCATTAAATATACGAGTCTTGGTGTGTGGGGGATGTGGGTGATGGTGGTTTCCTTTAAAAGGGATGGAAATGGAATTTTCAAAAATATTTAATTTAAATGAAGAATTCAAAGGAAAAATTGATTAAATACTATAAACTAATGGATTTTGAGAAGAATTATTATTGATAAATCATTAATAAAAATTATACCACATGTTTGTCAACATGTTTTTATGAATTTTTTTCTATATTTTTTCATTTTACCATTTCTTGTTATTATTATAGTAAATAATTATTTACATAAATAATTTATATTTAATTCATATAACTAAAATGGTTTATAATAAATAATTTTAATATAACGATTTCTAATAATTAATATTATTTTTATGTAAATATTTTAAAAAAATTAATCTAACAATTTGATAATGTAATGTGAAAAAATCCATTTTCGAAAAATAGTATTTTTTAGAATAAATGGAATAATTATAGAAAAAATATCATTTTTGTTGAATTTAATATTATTAACATATTTTTTTTATTTAAAATGATGAGTTATATATAGTAATAATAAATTTAATTAAATATAATTTTACCTTATGATATCATAATTAGTGAAAGACAAAGAAAATTATTATAATAAAATATTACATTAGTTTAGAAATTAAAAAAATGGTATTTATAAAATAAAAATAATTTTTAAAAATGTATAATTTTACACCTTAAATAAATTATTTATCTTATAAAATTAATTAATATTTTTTTAATTTATAATTACTTATTTATATTGTTAAAAATTCAATGGTATGAGTAAAAAATGTACTTTCACTATTTTTTCCAAAAGAATTATTTCAGATAAATCCCAAAAATTTTAACTCAATTATTTTCTTTTGAATAAATAAATGAATTTAAATTTTCAAATTAAAATTAAAACATTTTATAATTTATCTTTAAATAATATTTTCAAGTAAATCAAAAAACCCACTTCTATAAGAAATTATCATTTCATTGTATTACCCCCCCCCCATATTCTTACTTACAATCATTTAATAATGAAATTAGTGTTAAAATATCATTAATATATAAAATAAATAATTTAAATTCAATAATATACCATATCTATATTTTATTTAGTATCCTAAAATAAAATTCATGAAAAGATAATTTTCAAGAAAATATATATTTTTTGAATAAAGTGATTTTATTAGTTTTCAAGCAATTCTATTTGGATTTTATCAAATTTTTTATATTTAAAGTCACATTTACTTTATAATTATATATATATAGTTCCTAACATATTTCCCTCTATTTATTTCCTAGAAAAATATCTATATTATAATTGTTAATATTCCTATGTAAAATTATATTTTAATAAAATATATTGTAGTTTTTTAGCTTAGTTTTTTATATGAAAAACGATACCAAACACTTTAGATTTATGTTTTGTAAATTTAAATATTTAAAAAATTGAGTGATATAGTTCTCAAACTAAAATATTAATTTTTTTTTCTTGATATAAAGAAAATATAGATTATCAATTATAAACCTATATACAATGGTCTCTTCTTCAATCTAACTTTTGATACACTCTTAAGAAATGACATATAAATTCTCTCTCAGACTACACCCAATATTTGGGAAACTCATAATTTATTAATTCATATATTTTTAAAATAATTTTTATCTAATTGTTATTAATATTATTCTAACAAAATATTGCAAAATAATACATTACATTTCAATATTCAGTTGGTCATAAATCTATGCACCATGATCATGGAATAGGTTACACTTTTATTAATAGAATACATAAAATGTAATTATATGACAACCATTATATTCTTCCATCAATGTAAACTAGATATTAAATGTTTTCTAAATACATAATCAACTAAATTCTGTTGAAAATAATTCCCAAATAATAAATTTTTTATTTTCCAAAAATTCAAATCTTCTTTTTATCACTAAAATAGATAAAACTCATCTTCATCATATATTAGAATACCATAGTAATATAAATATAGCATCACTTAGTATCATTGTAATGTCCCGGTCCCAGGTGCCACTCAACGGGTGCCCTGAAGCCGGTTCGCCACAAGACCTCAAGTGCATTCTCCAAAATGCCAGAGGCTTCCGACTAGCAGTGAGGGCCCAGGTCTGATAGTTGGGAAACTATACCCTCATCTGTAAAAGTGTAGCGCAGAAGAATTGAAATAAATCATACAACGACAGCGAAAGCAGTAAACCATACATAACTGAAATAAACAACAACAGTGGATAAAACCAACAGTATATAGAAAATGATGTAACATGCCTCATGTTCTAAGAAAACAACCAAAACATGTTATACATCAATATAGTACAACAAAGAGCAGAGTACAGCAAAACAAAGAAAAATAGCTGGCAGCGGCATCGCGAGCCTAGGATCGGTCCCATGCCCTCCTACTCCACAGGAAAAGTCAAGTACCTGTATAGGGACTCTTGCCCCTATCTAAACCTGCAGAAACGTAATCTGTTTTGGCCAAAAAGCGTAACCCAAACAGGGTGTGAGAAATATATCTCAGTAGGCATCCACCAAAGGCTCGTGCCCATCTACGTGCTAAAATGCAACAATAGTGTGCGGTGGTAAAATGCAATAAAGTAAGCAGTACTCAAAAGTAACTAACTACCTGTTATATTGACATTTTTAATATTCATTTAATCCATTTAATATAAGAAATCACCACAGTGCATTTCTAGTGGACAACTAGTGTCCTCAGACACGTAAACTCCTACCCTCGGGTAACGAGTATCCAACACATAAATCTGCCCTCAGGAATAACAGAGTTTTCCCCTATGCGTAGGTAGTGTATCCCACATGCACAGAATCAGCCTCCCATAGGCACGGAAGAAGTTGCCCTCAGGCTGAAATATCTACTGCCCACAGGCTAAATAGTACAGTGCCCACAGGCTAATCACAACAACACCCTCAGGCTAAATAGTTTACCAAGACATTCCAAACATATCAAAATGCATTAAACAAGAAATCCCTTTCAAGGAAATTCTAAAATTACTACATTAAAGGCATACCCTTGGGTATCCTGGCCAAACGGCTAAACAGTGAAACACACCCCCAGGGTGGTTCCGGATCCAAGCAACGATCCCAACCAGCATTTTAATAACATAATTAAATACCTAATCAATTCTAGGTGTTTAATATATAAATGGCCTCAGCCACACAACACCCCAACATGGGTTTGTGGCATAAAAACGCACAAAAAATCACGACAGTTGGAAAAACAAACACCAAGCCACCTACCTTATACGCCAACGAACGTTATACCCGAACGCCGACTTCAGAAATGCCCAAGAACGATGTAGATCTGATGAAGAACAAAATCCAAACAAATGTAAATAACTCATGTTAGGATAAGAATTGGAAAAAACCAGCCAAGGAGGTGGAAGCCCTTACACATGTGGTTCCAATGGGATCGTCTGAGGTGGAAACCAATTCCAGATGAACACCCGGTGGATCTTCAAAGGTCTGGCATCCTCATTTGGATCCAAACCAGCTCAAGTGTCTCCTCTTCCAAATTAGGAGGCTACTGCCTCTTTTAAGCCAAAAAAACAAAGTACACTACGTGTACTTCTGAGTACACGATGTGTACTTCCTTCATTTAACCGTTCCTTTGGCGGCACCACCACACTGTTCATTCGTCGACGTGAGTAACTGACATGTACTCCCGAGTACACGGCGTGTACTACCACCTAGCTGGCGGTGACTCCACCACCTTACTATTTAAGCCTACCGACTGACTACACGGCGTGTAAGGTACCACTACACGGAGTGAAGAAGGTTCCTACACCGCTCATCGCCGACATGGCTACACGCCCCGTGTAACCATCCCACACGTCCATAACTACACGGCGTGTGGAAAAGTACACGGTGTGTAGTTGAAAAATTTAGTATTTTTCAACATTTTCCATATTTTCTCAAAAACACTTATGGAAATGGAAAAAGAAGAAACTCGTACCTCAAAAATAAGTACCAGGTTCTTACAAACATCCCCCCTTATATAAATTCGTCCCCGAATTTCCCTTCCAAGGGTGGCGAAGATAAAGCTCAGAACAGCTCTGGCCACTGAGCACGTACATCGGCCTCCCATTCCCAGGTCTCGTCCTGCACTCGGTCATGCTGCCATAACACCCATACGAGAGGAACTGACTGGCCTCGGAGAACCTTCTTGGTCCTGTCAACGATACGAATTGGATGCTCCTCAAAGGATGCATCTGCCTCCAGCTCAACCTCCTCAAGATGAAAGACGTGAGATGGTTCTGAATGGTAGCAACACAACTGATACACATGGAAGACGTCGTGCATGGCTCGGTACCGCTGTGGTAACTGCAACCGATAGGCAACCAGCCCGAATCTCTCCAAAATCTCAAATGGCCCCACATACCTCAGTGAAAGCTTACCCTATCTCCTGATCCGCTTGTGTCCCAGACTCGGCAAAACACGCAAGAAAACGTGATCCCCGACTAAAAACTACAAAGTTCATCTGCAGGGATCAGCATAAGACTTCTGACAAGACTGCGCGGTAGCCATCTGCTTCCGAATCAACGGGACCTTCTCAGATGTCTCCTGCATGAGTTGTGGCCCAAGTAAAGCAGCCTCACCTTCCCATAACCTTCACAAAGTTGATCGGCATGGCCTACCATATAAATCATCTTATGGTGCCATCTCAATATTTTCCAGAAAACTATTGTTATAGGCAAACTCAACTAAGGGTATATTCTTCTCCCAAGAGCCCCCAAAGTCTAGGACGCATGCACATAACATGTCCTCTATCACCTGTATCGTACGCTCTGACTGGCCATCGGTCTGAGGGTGGTATGCTATGCCTAGAAGCCCCTGTGTACCCAGCGCCCTCTGAAAACTCTGCATGAAACGAGATGTAAAGCATGCGGCCGAATCAGAAATTATAGAACGAGAGACCCCATGAAGGCGTATGATCTCTCAGATATACAGCCTTCTGAGATCATGCACATCAAAGGTCTCCTTGATCGGCAAGAAGTGAGCAACCTTCGTGAGTCTGTCCACAACAGCCCACACTACATCATTGCCTCGAGGTGACCTCTAAAACCCCATCCCGGAATCCATCGTGACATCATCCCATTTCCACTCCGGAATGGGTAACTGCTGTAATAGCCCAAAAGGCCTCTGTTGACCTGTCTTCACCTACTGATAGGTGGAACACCTTGTAAAAAAACCAGATATCTCTCTCTTCATACCCGGACACCAGTACTAACGTCTCAAGTCTCGGTACATCTTGGTATCCCTAGGATGAACTTCCCAAGCTGAAGCATGGAACTCCCGCATCAGATCCCTGCATAAATCTTCTGGAACCCATACTCGTCCATGGAAACACAAAACCTCGTCATCATTTATCGTCCAACCAGGAGGAGGGTCCTCACATGCCACCGACTCTCGTAGAACCAGGCCTTCTGAATCTGATAGATGCCTCATCCTCACTCTGTCTAGGAGGGTAGAAGTCATAGCTAAAGAAGAAAGATAAGTCTCTCCCTGACTATCATGCACCTCCAAATGCATCTCAGAGAACAAGGCCATGAGCTGCCACTCACCACTGGCCTCCTGCATTGCCTCTATCTGATTCTTCCTGCTAAGTGAATCAGCTACTGCATTACCCTTACCTGGTGTATAGGAAAGCTCAAAATTGAAGGACTGTAGGTACTCGACCTACATTTTCTGCCTCAGATTCAGGTCACACTGAGTAAAGATATACTTGAGGCTTTTGTTGTCAGTGAAAACCACAAAATACTCTCCTAATAGATAATGTCTCCAACAGCGCAACGCATGCACAACTATAGCCTACTCGAGATCATGAGTTGGGTAATTCCTCTCTTGTGGCCTCAGCTGCCAAGACCCATACGCAACGAATCGATCACCCTGCTTCAACACTGCTCCCAGACCAATCCTTGATGCATCACAGTAAACTGTATAGCGCTTCCCCTACTCTGGGAGTATCAGGATCGGTGCTGATGTCAGCCTTACCTTCAGGTCCCGAAAATCTATATCGCAAGCTTTTGACCAAACGAACTTCACATCCTTCTTATTCAGTCCCATCAACGGTACTGCTAAGCGGAAGAATTCTTGTATGAAGTGTCTGTAGTAACCAGCCATCCCTAAGAAACTCTGTATCTCGAACACGTTCTTAGGCTGCTCCCAGGATACTACTGCTCTCACCTTCTCTGGGTCTACTGCAACCTCTTCCTCTGAGATAATGTGACTGAGGAAGTGAATCTGGTCCATCCACAAGTGACACTTTGAGAGCTTAGCATATAGTCGATGCTCTCTCAGTGTACTCAATACGATCTCAATATTGGTGGCATGGTCGTGTCGAGTGTGAGAGTACACCAAGATGTCGTCCACGAATACTACCACAATAGAATCACGATACGGATGTAACACACGATTCATCAGAGCCATGAAAACTGCTGGCGCGTTCGTCAGTCCTAATGGCATAACTGTATACTCATATAGACCATACCTACTCTTGAAAGCTGTGAGAGGTATATCAGATGGTCTAACACGCAACTGATGATATCCTGATCTCATGTCAATCTTCGAGAACACTCGTACTCCACGAAGATGATCAAACAGATCATCTATCCTCAGCAAGGGATATCGGTTCTTAACCATCAACTGGTTCAGCTTCCGATAATCCAGACAAAGTCTGAGGGTACCATCCACCTTCTTCGTAGAATGGATCGGAGAACCCCAAGGAGAAGTACTGGGAGGATAAAACCCTTCGCCTGTAGCTCCTCTAACTGCCTCTTGAGATCCTGCAACTCAGGCGTGGCCATCATGTAAGGAGGAATGGACACCGGTGCTACTCCTAGCACAAGATCGATAGAGAAATCCACCTCACGCACTGGAGGTAGACCTGAAAATTCATCCAGGAAGTCATCCCTGAAACGATCAATAATTGGAGGGAAATCTGTCTGACAAGTCCCCTGATCATCCATATATTTGCTCACAATCTATTCTGTGACTCCACCTCACCCTTGATTCTCTGGTCCTTCTTGACTCGCCTGAACATCCCACTCGCCCTTGTATAGAAACTCTCTGCCCTCTAGTGACGTGAAACACACCCTGCGACTATAGCTGTCTACAAAGGGTCGGTAGGGAACTAACCAGTCCATCCCTAGAATGACATCATAGCTCGTCATCTCCAAGACATATAGGTCCCAAAGGAAGTGATGCCCACCAACCTCAAGGGGGAACTCCTTGCACTGACACACACCAGCCGTCCTAGTCTCCAACGGAGTATCTAGCGTCAATATATCGGAAGAAGTAGAAACCTAGAGCCCAAGGCTCTCCACAATGGGTACAGATATGAAACTATGTGTAGCACCTGTATCAAAAAGTACTAAAGATAAGACAGAAGCTACTAGAATAGTACTTGTGACTGTAGAAGGTCTGGGATCCTGCTCCTGTTGGTTCTGTTGCACTGCATATGCCTGCCCAGTGCTGCGGCCCTGTGACCCAGCCTGGCTACCCTGAGCTGTCCTGCCCTACTGCCTCTACGATCCTGGTGTCTGTCTACCACGGCCACGACCACCATCTCTGTATGCACGTCCTGAGGCATCCAGTTCCCTGACTGGTAAGAAACTACTGGCGGAGTCTTCACAGAACCCCTCTCACTATCATATGGTGGAAACACCCTGCAAAAGCACTGCAGATGACCCATCATGCCGTAAGCTCAGAACTCCACTGGGTATCGTGGACACTGCGGTCTCTTGTGCCTCTCTCTACCACACTGGTAGCACATAACCTGGCCACCTGAAGCATTTTCTGACTGGTACTGCCGCCCTGATAGAAGTCCATCTGTCACTTCCTCTTTCCAGCAGAAATAATACCAGTAACTGGTGTTGAACTGCCTTGGCCCACACCACTCGATTCCCATAGGTTCCTCTCTGCAATCAATGCCCAGTTCACAATCGTGTGTACAGTAGGAAACCTGAAAACATTCACCAAATCTCGGATGTCATACCAAAGTCCTTCCTCAAAACTTCTAGCTCTCAACGTCTCATCACCCACCAGCATGGGTGCAAAACTCTGAAGCTCCGTAAAATGAGAAGAAAAGTCAATCACTGACATAGAGCCTTGCTGCAGATTCATGAACTCTCGATCTCTATCTGCCCTCAGCATCTCGGGAAAGAAGAATTCATAGAAGACTGCCTGAAAATATCCCCACGCCATGTCTCTGTGATGCTTTGACTGGGTGGTAACATCCCACCACCTCTTGGAAGAATCACGCAGCATATACGTCACGAGATTGACCTCTTCCCTATAGGTGTCTCATGATGCTTGAAAATAGTCTGCATCGACCCCAACCAAGACTCCACAGCCTGTGGTCCACCATCCCCAAAAAACGTAGGTGGATGATGCTGTTGGAAGATACGAGTCAGCTCAGCCAAAGATATAGCAGCCTGCGGTGCTCCCTGAAAGGTCTGCATAAACCACATAAAGCCTTCATGGAACTGCGCCTCCGCGCCTGTGTCTAGTATAGTAGCTGGCGCCGCATATGGATTTGTTGGAGGATCAACTAGTAGCCCATGTCCCACCATTTTTGGAGAATAGTCGTCGCCTCTCTCTTGGCGAACAACTCACGGTCGTCTAGGCAGCATGACACTACAAGGTCAAAAACACGCCTCAGATTCAAGATTATTAAGGCTGAAAGTGAAAAAACCACAAAGTAACAAGAGGAAGAAGGCATTTTAAAATTTTCAAAATAGGACTACACGGCATGTACACTGACTACACGGTGTATAATTGACTTCTCTTCCCCTCCCTGGGTCCTTACACATTGCTAAGCCACACGGATTCCGTTGAAAAAAACTACCCGGCGTGTATAATATCTAAACGGCATGTACGTTGTTATTTTCCAACTGCCCATGTCGTCTGTGACACGGCCGACTACTCGGCTTGACAGTACACGGTGTGTTACACATGCACACGGCGTGTAATCCACCCCGTTTCCCAGACACACGGCTAACACCACATGATCTATCCTCGGACAAGACTACATGGCATGTCCCACAGGTACACGGCGTGTTCAGGGAGAGGTGAAACCGGCCCGTGTTGTAACTTACACGGCCGAGTCCCCAGGTCACACTACACGGCATGTTCATCACTGACACGTCATGTTTTGTACTTGAGTTCACCGACCAGTGTTGTTAGTTACACGGCCGGACTCTGGGTCAAAACTACACGGCGTGTCCATTTGGTACACGACATGTTTTACCCAAGCATTTCCCTACCCTGTGTCACCACCAACATGGTTTGTGACACGGGAAGGGACTACACGACATGTACTTAGGGTACACAGCGTGTACTCAAAAAGACCATTTTTCTTCCTGAAATCAAGATCATACACGGCGTGTATAAAAAATACTACACGGAGTGTATACTGGGTTTCCGGACAGTATGCCTCAGAAACTTCCCCGGATCCCAGAAAATACCGTTAAACAACACCTATGTGTCAAATTATGACCCGTGAGGACCCATACACCCCACGAATCAAAGTTTGACATCTTATCTGTGTTATAACCAATAAACAATCAATGATCCACAAAATAACGGTCAATGGTGGCCCATACTCCCCAAAAACCAAAGTTTGGCGTCCATTATATAAACATGCTCAAAAAAAATACCATATCACAAGGCAGGTATTTATCAAGCAGCTATCAAAACAGAATGCTTTATTAGCACAACAACTATCACAACAACATGAAAATTCTAATGCACCTACATGGCATGAAAACTATGCATGGAATATGATATCTAGCATGTTTCTATATGATGCATGAGACGAAATTCCCTCATCTCATTGGTTTGAAACTAAATAGAACCCATAGATAAAATATCCCAGCACAATCTCAAAGTGCATAACCCACACGTGAAATAAAATCAACTGTAAAATTTGTAAAATCAAAAGAATTGCAAAATATGAGGTAGACTGGCTTTTCCATGTACACGGGTTAGCTACGCCCGGACACAACTTATTACTAACCATTGTTCGTCATATCCCTAACTACATCTCCAAATAGTAAGTCAAAGAAAAGAACCCCTCTGATACCACTTTGTAACGTCCCGGTCCCGGGTGCCACTCAACGGGTTCCCCAAAGCCGGTTCGCCACAAGACCTCAAGCGCATTTCCCCAAATGCCAGAGGCTGCCGACTAGCAGTGAGGGCCTAGGTATGATAGTGGGGAAACAATGCCCTCATTTTTCAAAGTGTAGCGCAGCAGAATTTAAATAAATCATACAACGATAGTGGAAGAAGTAAACCATACAGAACTAAAATAAACAACAGTAGTGGATATGACCAACAATATATAGAAAATGATGCAACATGCCTCGTGTTCTACGAAAATATCCAAAACATGTTATACATCAATATAGCACAACAACGAGCAGAGTACAGAAAAACAAAGCAAAAAAGCTGGCAGCGACATCGCAAGCCTAGGCTCGGTCCCATGCCCTCCTACTCCACAACAACAGTCAAGTACCTATATAGGGACTCTTTCCCCAATCTACACCTACAGAAACGTAATCTGTTTGGGCCGAAAAGTGTGACCCAAACAGGGTGTGAGAAATATATCTTAGTAGGCACCCACCAAATGCATGTTCCCAACTGCGTGCTAACATGCAAAAATAGTGTGCAGAGGTAAAATGAAATAAAGTAAGTGGTACTCAAAAGTAACTAACTACCAGTTATATTTCCATTTTTAATATTCATTTAATCCATTTAATATAAAAAACCACCAAAGTGCATTTCTAGTGAACAACTAGTGTCCTCAGACACGTAAAATCCTACCCTCGGGTAACGAGTATCCAACACAAGAATCTGCCCTCAGGCATAACAGAGTTTTCCCTCAGGCGTTGGTAGTGTCGCCCACAGGCACAGAATCAGCTGCCCATAGGCACAGAAGATGTTTCCCTTAGGCCAAAATATATACTGCCCACAGGCTAAATAGTATAGTGCCCACATGCTAATCACAACAATACCCTCAAGCTAAACAGGTAACCGGGCAATTCCTAACATATCAAAATGTAGTAAACAACCAATTCCTCTCAAGGAAATTCTACAATTACTAAATTAAAGGCATATCCTCGGGTATCCAGGCCAAACGGAAAAATAGTGAAACACACCCCCGGGGTGGTTCCAGATCCAAGCAACGATCCCAACCAGGATTTTAATAACATAATTAAATACCTAATCAATTCTATGTGTTTAATATAGAAATTACCTCATCCACACGACACCCAAACACGTGTTCATGGCACAAAAACGCACAAAAACTCATGGTAGTTGGAAAAACAAACACCAAGCCAACTAACTTATACGCCAACGAATGTTATACCCGAACGGCGACTTCAGAAACACCCAAGAAAGATGTAGATATGACGAAGAACAAAATTCAAACAAACGTACATAACTGCTGTTAATAGAAGAATTGGTAAGAACCAGCCAAGGAGGTGGAAGCCCTTACCCGTGCAGTTGCAATGGGATCGTCCGAGGTGGAAACCGATTCCAGATGAACAACCGGTGGATCTTCAAAGTTCCGGCCTCCTCCTTTGGCTCCAAACCGGCTCAAGTGTCTCCTCTTCCAAATGAGTAGGCTACTGCCTGTTTTTAGCCGAAAAAACAAAGTACACGGCATGTACTTCCTTCATTTAACTATTCCTTTGGCGGCACTGCCACACTGTTCATCTATCGACGTGATTACACGGCATGTACTCCCGAGTACACGGCGTGTACTACCGCCCAGCTGGCGGCGGCACCACCACCTTACTATTTCAGCCTGCCGACTGACTACATGGCGTGTAAGGTACTACTACACGGCGTGTAGTCGGTTCCTACACCCATCGTCGCTTACATGGCTACACGCCCCGTGTACCCATCCCACACGGACAAATGTACATCGCGTGTGGAAAGGTACATGGTGCGTATTTCCAAAATTTTGGATTTTTCTACATTTTCCATATTTTCTCAAAAACACTTAAGGAAAAGAAAAAGAAGAAACCCATACCTCAGAAATAATAACTGGGTTCTTATAAACATGAATTTTAGATACATGATAATATATAATGAATCATTGCATAATCAATTTCATGTTAGTATATGTCCCATAATCAAATGAAATATCATATCATAACAATTCATAAAATTATTTCTCTAAATTATTAAATAATAGATATTATTTGATATACTTCAAAAATTTTAACCACTAATCCCAAAAAACGTCAAAAAAATATATTCCTTTTTATACCTTTTTAATAATATCATGATTTATATTGAATTATATTTAAAATTTAGATTTTTTTCATTTAATTATCATATATAGAATCATTCAATTTAATTATGCCTTCACCTATTAATTTTTTTAAGACACATATTTCTTTAATAATTACTAATAGAATTCGGTTATTCAAAAGATTTTAACATAAAATGAAATTCCTTTTTATCACCTATATACCTTTTCTTCTACCAAAATTTATATTAAATATAGATATGTCTTATGCGGTTCCTGAAAATTCATGCATTACTACAAAATCATATGCATGGAACAACAAAGTCATATGTCTACTAATAATTTCCTATAGGGTTATCAAATTTATAATACCCTATAGACATATGTGGTTTGGGAAATTATAATTCTAGTTATAGATTCATACATGAATCCCTGATGAATTATAGAGAAACATGGTGTCATATTGTTGATCAAATGTATTACAATTAAGAAATATAGTTTTTTGGACTCTAATTTTTTTTTCAGATTCTCCTTCAATTATTACAAATCCTATTAAAACATCCTGAGAGCCTATTAACTAATTTTAAAAACATTCTTCACATCTTTATAAAAAATTCCTAATACATTAATGATTCTGAACACATATTTTAAAAAAACCACTAACAACACCAAGGAACCCTTCACATTGGTCTCTAATTGAGTAGGTTCAGAAAATATATATAATCCTTGGAATATTTATTTAATAGAAATTAATCCTAATGTGTTTTATAGAGAAATGATCATATTATAGTGGAATAACATATTTTGTTTCTTACTAAGAATGTGTATATTATTATGGATGATGGTAATGTTTAGTTTTATTTTTTGGTAGGATCTTTAGATTTTACACCAAGTCTAAAATGAATTGTTTTTTATTTTTCAATATTCAATTCTTTTATAATGTTGACCATTACCATGAAAATTTTAAAATATGGGAAACCGTTCATATTGAACATGATTCTTCTCCCAATTGTGGTTATCAAGACATTAGTAATTATGGTTTTGTTATTAAATCTTATATAACATTATAAGACTTCTAAAACGACTTATAAATTACGGAATGGTTTGATGGTTTTTAATGAGAATGATATGTAGTGGGGGGAAAATGACTAACTAATTCTTAGACGAAATTGTAAAATGGTTAATGAAATTATACAATATTATTTTAATTAGGTGTTTATCAATTTGATTATAACCAAGAAACTAAAATTATTCTTGAATCGAGCTTTTATAATGGCATCAATGAAGTATCATATTCTATAATCTCCAGGATTATATAATATTGATAGATGTTTTTATAAGGGAATTACGATTTTATATTGTTCCTTGTATATTGTACATGGAATGACTATTTGATGTGATCATCAAAAAAATCGAAAAGTGTTTCAGAAAGTAATCCTTGATGAAATTCCTTTAATTCATTTAGAAGGATTCATGGTTTTATAGAATGTGTTGTCATATTCTATAATTTAAGAAATAATAGTCTAAGAGAGGGTTCGATAATCTTGAGCACAGTAGACGACCATATAGAAACTATAAACGGTGGAATAATTTAAGAGGATTTTTTGAATTCACCTAGTTTAAATTTTCTAAGATCATTGAGAACATATATTATATAGAATATTAAATGGATTAACCTATAAAATAAATTCTCAAGTTTGATACGAAATAGAATATTCCTATAGAAAATACAATTATTTTTTCCCATTATTGGAATAATTTGTTTTGAACTCCTTCTTCATAAAGCCATTGGATGGAGAACTAAGGTGAGTACTTGGAAGGATCAAGAAGGTGTTTCATGTCTAGGAATCAAATACAACCTGAAAAGGGATATTGATATACTATGAATAGGGAATTTAGGTAATTGAATTGAGAGATAACTCAACCGAATGGACCACCCATACTCCAGTGTTTCAAGTGTAAGGTTTTTTGTAATTATGGAAATCAATTCCACATTCCAAGGGATAATATAAATGATAATATTAAACAACCAATAATGTAAATGGAAAATTTGGGATATTATATAATCATAATAGATGAAGTGAATAATGATAATTTGGGAATAGTTATCCTCCCAACCTTCATTAAAAATATATTGTTTGATTTTGTTTTAATGAGACCTATGACAATATTATTATTAATCTATTTGAGAAAATTCATTTTATTGTCTCCCTCTACAAGGATTCTAGAATAATGATATCAAACATGATATTATATCCATAAAATAATTAACCCATCCTTCTAATGAAAAAGTATTGTTATTACACTAGAGCTTACATATTTATTAAATGGTTAATTAGCATTTTGAATTTTATATGTCTCCACATCATATTAACATAACATTTGGGATACCATCATTTGTTTATGACTTTAAGGATGTTCATATGTTCAAAATAATTGACCCCCATAAATATATTTTTATGGGATTTTTTCAAGGTTATGATATTTTAAGAGAAATTTATTATAATACAAACCATTTATTTTGTATATGTTTTAGTGTCAGAACCATTTGAAGAGGAATGTGTTTAAATTGTGTAAACATATTGTTTAACGAATTAATAAACCTTTGGGTTTATATTTTCTTTTGTGTTTAAGTAATGTAGGTTTGTATACAATCACTATATAAATTTATCATAGTTCATTTCAATTAGAGAATTTATCTCCCTAGATCCTCTAGACTGAATATACATTAATGAGGTGTTAATCTTTCATGGGTCACCACATTCGATTGTTTCTGATTGGGACATAATGTTAACCTTTAATTTTTGGTATTTTTTCAATATTCACATGATACAATGTTTTATTTTAGCATTGTGTATTATCCTCACATAGAAGATAAATATGTGGGAATAATTATTACATTAGAGGACTTGTGTGGATAATATTAAATGGATTTCAAAGGTGGTTTGGATTTACACCTTCCTCATGCAGAGTTTTCTTGTGAAAATATCTTTCACTAAATAATTAAGATGGATCCTTATGAAGATCAATATGGATTTCAGTTTACACCACAATATAATGGAATGATGATTTAAAAACAATTCTATTGTGATTTGATGTAGATAATAAAATTAAATATAAGGTTTAATCGATTCAATAACATGTACGGTAAATGTTGAAAAAAATATTATGAAAATAATCTTTGATGCAATCGTGAATTTGATGTTTGTGATAATTCATTTCAAATAATTTATTTCTAGAAAAAATAAATGAAAACTAAGCACTAGGTATATCAGACCAATTGAAATTCATGATCATATTGGGACCACATATTATCGCTTAGTTCATCCACTAAATCTATCTTATGTTCACAATGTGTTCCATCTATGTCTCTAAATGAGTTTCTTGCTTAATTCATCACATGTAATTAACTTAGAGGTTGTATCACAAGAGTATGATATTCCATATATGAAATAACTGGAAATGATTGCTCATCAAATACAAAATAATCTTCAGAATAAAGATAGATCACCTTGTCAATGTTTTGTGGTGAACCCACAAGCATGAGGAAGGTACATGGGAAGCTACTAATGTAATGAGAAATAAGTATCGTTAATGTTTTGTAAAAAATTCATAAATTTAGATAGATAAATTCACTATAATGGGGGTGTAATGTAAAACCATTAGATTTTTTGACGTATATTTTTTCCTGATTATTTACTCTCTCTGATAATTTCCATTACACAAAACACTATGTTTATAAAAAAATGATATACAATTAAAATATTATTATTTGAAATTATAGTTATATCATAGATATTGGAATCGAAGCTATGAATATGATTTTATAAATTATAAAAATATATGGATTACATATTAATATAATAGTAATTGTTTAGTGACTAGTTAAATTAAAAATAAAAATTTAAACTATTTGAAAATATAAGAAATCATTTTCTAGAAATCTATTTTTTTCAAATATGATTACCTAAATAAATTGAGCAAGACCTTTTTAGTGAATAATTCTAATTAAATTTAAATTTTTTTATTCAATAATATATTGATCATTCATCTTATGTTTTTTCACAATATGGGGTATGAATAAATGATATTTTAACCTTAAAATTATTAATTTTCAACAAACCCATTTTGTCACATTACTGTGCAAATATTTGAAAAATAATTTCATAAAATATTAGA
Organism: Viscum album; assembly: GCA_963277665.1. Classification (NCBI taxonomy): domain Eukaryota; kingdom Viridiplantae; phylum Streptophyta; class Magnoliopsida; order Santalales; family Viscaceae; genus Viscum; species Viscum album. The sequence goes on along the minus strand of OY728120.1, from coordinate 1,792,505,458 downwards.
AATTTAACATGAAAAAAACATATCCATTTTTAAATATTCATTTCAGCTTTATCATTGGGTGAAGTTTTGGGTAATTGTTGGAAAGAAATAATTTTTTGGTGAATAGTACCAAATAATGAATTACAATATAATATATTTTTAATTTGAATTAATTAGAAATATAAATAATATTTTAAAATCATAAAATTAAAATTACTTCAATTATATATAAAATAATACAATTTTGTTCATTTTAATCATTTTAATTGTGAATTTTGATATAAAAACATAAAAAACTTTTGAATATTTTCTCTTGGAAAACAGACATTCCCATTACGTCTGCAGGGTTAATATTCAATTATATATATCCATATCTATTAATGGAATTTGGAGAGATGTATTCCATATCTTTAATGCTAATAATTTATATTATCAAAAATATCAATTTAATATTTGATTATAATGAATTGTAAAATTTTTATGCATTATTTATGGCGGTAATGGTGAAAATGTGTTTACAGTGACATAAAATTAAAATGATGGAGGTCAAAATGACTTAAAAATTATCTATAATAACTTTAATGGACATATGTCAACCATATAATGTCTAAATAGCATTAAAAATAAAATTTTCCTCCTTTCTCACGTAAAAAATTTAGTAACACATTTTCTTTCCAAAAATTACAAATATTCCACTTAACTCACTTATTAGATATCTCCCCTTCTCCTCTCCTCTTCACACCTTGAAACCATTTTACTATTGAAAATACATTCATAAATCACTTTAAAAATCCATCCTCTCATTTTATAATCCATGTTTTGGGCATAATTCTATCATAGTAAAGTCGTTCAAAACCTAAGGAGGTTACCCGAATAAGAGTCAATGTTCTTCTATGGTATTTTTTTTGTTTATTCCTCCACAACATTTATTTACTTTTAAAATAGAGTGATATAATAACTACATTACCATTCATAAAAAATTATTTATTTCATCATAATATAGTTACCTAAATCCATCTCCACTTCCATAAAATGGTTTACAAAATCATCATTCATGTGTACGGTGGACTACACCTCACGAACTGAAGTCATTCATTTTTCAATTACAACATGTCACGGATAGGCATGATAAAGGATAATATATATATATATTAATAATATAATTATACCTCTATATTCATTATAAAATATAAAACTTCTAAAATTTTATTTCATTGGGTATATGATGATGGTGATCGTGTGAATGGTGGTCTTTTTCCTCGCAATGCGATGCGATTCATTTTTTCCAAATGTGTTACATGGAAGAAAATTAATACCAATTTAATAAATATATATGATATAAATTAAATAATTACAATATTTATGACATATTTTTTATTTTTAAAACACAATATATTCTATTATTTCTTACCTTTTCACTCACTAAATGATGATAATTTCGTTAAGGTATGTGTTCACTACCGCCTTCATGAAGTGATGTGACTCTATATTTTCATCACCACACCAAATTAATGAAATGTATAAATATATTCAAAGAAATAATATTTTATTTATGATTTTATAATCATTATAGAAATATAAAACAATAATTACATCGTTTTATATATATATATTTAAAAATATAAGCATTACTCAGGTTTACATATGGTCTACCATCTCTATGATCGTAACATAATTTATTTCTAAAAACAATCATTCATTATTAGTATCAAAAGTATAATTTCTATATAAGTATTATATTAATGTAATGATTATTTTTTAGTAGATGATGTATCCATGATAAAGGTAAGAGGGCCTAAAATAACTGATCAAAACACATATAAAATACAAAGTTGTTATTACACAAAATATGATTTTATAAAGGAATTATAAATAAAGGGGTAATAAATTGTCGTATGTAAATCATATATGGTATAATAAATTTAATGATTTTTATATAATAGATTTATAATAACCATATATTTATTATATAGGAGATTCAAACTTGTATGACAGAAATTGACAGATAAAGTAAGGGATATATAGTCACTATTTTATTTTTGGATAACATATAAAAATTCAGCAATCTTTTATTTTTTATGTTGTATATGATGTCAATTTGAAATATTATATAATTAACATAACAATTTTCTTGATATTTAATGTTCCATTTTATTTTATGATTTTTTGGATTACAATTCCTAAAATTACTAATGTACTAAGAGATTTCCATATCACATTTATTTTATGCGAGACACATTCCATATTGACCACCTATTTATGTTATGTCTCATACATTCTACCCGCTAATTTATTTAATGATAATTCTCTTGTAAATTATTTTTAATACACAACTATATTAAAATTTACCTTTAATGGGTCTTATTATTCTAATGTTAAAGAAGTGGAAATTCATTTATGTTACAGTCTGATCATTTATCCGTATTAATTACGATTAACTATCTAATAATGAATCCTTTTAATCTAAATGTCCGGAATTTTCATTATGTTTATTTCCTGATAGTTATTTAATATATTTTCATGTAGATATTCTATTTTTTTCTAATTTCTTAAATAAAATAATTGAGAAATTGTTTTTAATTAAATCAGACAATATTTATCTCTTCAGTCGGAAATCCATTTTCATCCAAAACCATTTCTTTAAAAAATATTCTAAAATGTTTTTTATATTATACTATGAGATTGAAATGAATTTTCTTATAATTTTAAATGTATAAAAAATTTATTCCAAATTAATCTTCCATCCCCTTTCCCAAAAAATTCCTATATGGATTTTGACTGAAAATTTGAAATAAATATTTTTTTTAAAAATACATGACACAAAAAATATTCCTTTTTTTGAGGAAATATTATTGATTAAATAAATAATTTATAATAATTCAAATATTTTTTTTAAAAAAACTATTTTCATTATTATCTTGGAAACATTTAAATTTTAAATAAATGGTATTAAATTGGAAATGATTTTGATAATTTATTATTTTTTTGAAAGCATTTTTCAAATAGGAAAGTATATTTTCCTCAAGAAATATTCTATTTGATATTTAAAAATAATTTTCCATCTATGGTGATATCCATTGATGTTACATATTCTTCAATGAGGATAATATTTAATAATATCATATATTTTTTTCTTTGGATGGAAATTTTTTATAATAATGAAATATTTTATAATCTTTTTTCTTTACACTGGTAATGAAGACATGACATGTTGAATGTTTTATGGTACAATGTATCATATATTTTTTTATTATGTGATTGTTGAAGCCTATATATATCATTAATAGATTTGAAAAAAATGGACAACTCCAGATTGAATATGTTAGGACTAAACAGGATTATATGGTCACAACGTTTTCTGTGAAGCTGATAACATAGTCATAATGTTATGAATGACCCTAGTTACATGTTCACAATGTTATTCATTGACCGATATTTCATTTCTGTATTGATATTCATGGATATTGTTTCTTATTTATTAGCTATTGAGATGGAATGATTTCTTCTCCTTAACATAATGTGTTATATTGTCTATATTTGTACATGTTCAAATGTTAGAAGGTGTTTTTTATTACATAAATTTATATCTCCATCCATTTTTATGATCTCATGGATCATGTTCCGGGATTAGCTTAAGATTTGTATATTATGAACTTCCAATATTTTGGCCAAGACACAATATTATGAGAATTTATATGAAGGTTATGGTTTTCAAATTCCATGATCATGTTATTGTACCCTTATATCATATTATACTAATGTATCTCCCTTCATTACCCATACTGGGTATCTGATTTTAAATTTCCATATGTTTACTTTTCCAATGCTATAAAGAACTGTTTTATGTGGGTTATGTTTGTGAATATTATGAAAGAGGGATATCTTTATGGGTTCTAGAGAAGATCTATAACCAAATTAGAATATTGGGTACCATGTCTCCAAAGATAGGAAAATGTTACAACCCTTGGGAGTGTGTTTGTGTGATTTATTGAATATTCATAAAAGAGTTTTATTTCCTATGTATGATAATCTTGCGTCTTTATATTATTACTCCCAATTTAATTAATATTTTTTTACAGTTTAACAAGTTATATTTTTTATAAGTATTGACATTAAAATACTTTTACATGGAATTGGTTAGTGTTCATTAATTCTATGAAATGGTATTTAAATTACGTTTTCATTATTTTTTGTTTATATTTTAAATTCATTTATTATATGTTTTGTTTTATATTAAATATATTTTAATGTTTGGAATAATTTTTTATTATTTGGATTAAGGGGAAAATTCCTATAATTTTTTTAGTTTATACCCAATTTGATAGTCTCTATCATGTGGCCTATTAGAGGAGGGTTGTTTAGTTCAAATTGAAGTTTCCCACCCCAAGAGTCACTCAATGGTTCCTAGAGATAGATGGAAACATGTCCTAATGTGTTCCTCCCCGTACACCAGTGGCTTCCAAATAGTAGTGGGGGCATGGACTATGTCTTTTGGGATACTATTACCTCATGAATCTTTGTGTGGAAAAGATGTAAATAATAAGGTAAATAGTGGAAATTTGAATAGTCATGAAATAGTTGAATAATAAATAAACATTTAATAAATAAATATGTAGGATATGAAACATAAATAGGTTACAAATAATGATGATGATGATGATGACATGTAGCAATACAAAAAATACGTACATGGGATTTTGGTGTAATAGGTATATACCAAATGCTAATTTTTTTTAAAAAGGCCAAAAATACCTCTACTATAATCGTGAGAATAGGCTTGTTCGTTAACTCTTGTACTTCACCATAGCACTGAAAATCATATAGCAGAAGTAGGATGCTTCCCTTTACCGACACCTGCACATATGAATTATTCTTCGGTACCTAGGGTGTCACATTTAGGGTCTGATAAATATTCATTACTATACCACTATTGATGTCTAGAACAATCCTGAATGTTCATATTAAATGAGTAAGGCACCAAAAATAATGAATGTGAAGCAATAATTAAATAATATATATCACTCTATTTTTCTAATAGATACCTTAACAATACTACCTACATTGGCATATTCCAGATGAATCTATGAAATGGTGAATCTATACAAGTATGATATGGGTGGATAATGGATCACTAGCATACTTGGATGAATAAAAAATGATCCTTTCAACAAAGAAAGTACCAAGTATAGATGAAACAATTTCATTTTATTTGGTTTGCTGCCTATGTATTTTAATATAGTATATTAGTAGTTATAATTTATTATTAGGCATCATTGTAATTTAATAAACCATCATCTTTGTCCCATCCATGGTGAAACATATAAATTAACATGAGTATCGCACCAAGAGCACTATAAATACTCAACATTGTAAGATTCCATACATAGAGATACACAATGGAATCAAAATTATCTCATATAGAATCAGTATCGCTCAAGGGTATATAAGTAATCTTCCCAGTGAGCCCATCCAAGGAACTCCATAAAAAAGTATCCATGTATCACTCTCTATTCATTATGATTTTTTACATTTATAAATATGAAGAACTAAAATCTCATAAATATTGTACATAAGTTGGGACCCTTGTATGTCTCTCATCACAAATATAAGAGAAGCTTATGGTTAGAACAAACTAAATATATACCTCTCTATCATTTTTAACAAGCATGGAAATTCATATAACTCAGGAAATTGAACTGTAGAATAAATAATAGGGTCCTTACTCATGGATAAGTATATTACATTTGATCATTCCAAATATAAATACCTTTTTACAAGGGGAATCGTATACAGAATTAATAATAAATAATTCATTTTCAAAACATAATGCTCCAAATCATAGAAAAAAGGCACACCCAACGGGATGAAAATTTATAGATAAAATGATATTGGGGTTGATTCAAGGTAAGATAGTTCCATGTTACACATGATAATGAGAATTATAATAATTAATTTAAAAAAATGGATTTGATGCTAGAAATTATGAAATGAGGGAGAATGACAAATGATAAAAATGAAATGAGGATTTAAGGAAAATGAATAGAACACCTTAGCATATGTTCATATAACAACCACATCCATTATTGTCCCTTAAATTATGAAATAATTTGGGAAATCAGAAGAATGGATGAAAACCCTTAAAATAGGTCATATAAGATCACACCAAAATAGCACATAAGAAGGGAAGATAAAGTAGCGTCATGACCCCAGAAGAGATGGAGCTACAATCTGCTAACAATTACATTGGAATGAATATATGTAATCAAATCCAAAATTAAACTAGATACAAACATCATTCTTTTATTATGAATTAATACACTAATTACAATGATATTTTTAAAATAAACAATGAGGATAGAATTATTCCATCTAGTATATCCCTACATATCCCTTATAGTATGATTCTTAGAGTTATGGGAAATAAACATAATAATGGTGAACATAAATGATCGGTGTAGTTACTTTATGGTGGATTAATTAATGGATTATTGATAATTATAGTTATACCAATGTAAATAATTTAAAACACATACTATATAATAAAAATACTGAGAATGAAGTTCTTGAAAATAATGTAATGGAAATAAATTTTATCAAAATATTTCAAAATAATTATATTAGGGAAAATTAATATGGAAATATATAAAGATAAAAATATATTCCATTTAATGAATAAAATTAGAATGAAATCCATCCACATATGTTATCATATCATACTCTCGTGTAAAATAACAATTCTCACTGAAATATCATTGAAGGAACGGGTTATTTATGGGACACCCTGTCTATGTAACATGATATCCAATACTATCAAGATACATCACCTAGACCTTTTAAAACTATAGATTGAAGCACATATAATTTTTTAATATTATTTGTCTCAAGAGAACATATTGATGCATCAAGGATCTATATAAAGTGTGTGATCCATCTATGTTTTCATGTCCAAAGGATTCTCTCAATATAGTAATTGATTTATCTTTTAACAAATATGCCTTATCTAATATCCATATGAAATAAAAAACAATGAGTTATCAATATTTACCAAATAATCAAATAACTGTCAAAGTAGACATCATTTGTAAATTGGTATATGGTTTAAGATATATTAATATCTATAATAACTGTAATAGATATTTTAGGGGAAATTCAATGGAAAATTGTCCTTGTAAATTAAATATTTATAGGGGATAAAAATGAATTAAGAAGTGAATATGAATACTATCCTTTGAAAAATTAGTTATAAACCATCCGGCATAAGATTAAGGATGGTATCAGAAAAAACATTCCCAAAGTGGAGTAATGTAAAGGGTTTTTATTGTTAATGAATGGAAATATATTGAAAATGACTTTTATAAACATTGTCCTGGAAAATATTCATTTTTTAAACCTCATTTAAACAATTATCCATGACAAGAACATTAAAAAATATTTTCACTAAATATTATCCTTTTAAACAAGAAATGGAGGCTTCGAAGGAATGATGGAGGGTAAATCTATATATGACATATGAGGTAAAAATAACATTTGTTTTGTATGGTGGAAAGGATATAAAATTTCCTTGTTCATAATGAAAAAATATGATTCCTTGAAAAAAACAATAAAATAAAAAAGGATAAAAATTTATTTATAAAATCATTTTTAAATCATGTTTGAAAACATTTTAATAAAACATAGTTTTTAGAAGAAAATAGGTTCTCTGGATAAAGGGATAAATTTGGTCAGTTTTTATGAAAAACATTAACTAAAAAACTTTTAGTAACAATGAGTTTGAAAAAAGTAATAATAATTAAAAAAGATCATGAATAACTATAAGAGCATAAAATTAGATTCTTTATATAAAAATGATTTTATAATATCATTGAATATAAATTAATGATAAATTGAATTATTCTTGATAAAAATAATCTTTAATCATTACAACCTGTCTCAAATCAATTTGATTCATTTTAAATAAAAATAATAATGAAGGAATAAAATTAAATGGTTGTTATAGAAAACATGAAAATAAACATATTAATGAAATAATATATCAAAAGAGAAGGTATATACACCACACAAAATAATTAAGTGGTGAACACTACATTTATCTCACGAATTTAAAAAGTGAGAAGAAAATCCATTACCTTGCATTTCTTTCGGGTGAAATTCCTCTTACATCTAATATAATAATATTATGATAATTATATACTTTGATTAGAAAAAATTTCCTTTTTATAATTTCGTTTATTTCACTTTTTAACATGTTATGAACAAAATTATTAAACAATTATGTTAATGTCAGGTGTTTTGACCAAATTTGACTTATTTGTGAGAAATAACTTATGTTGGTCATATATTACATGGGGTTTATTACATTACATCTCCATAATAATAATGAAGATATAATTTTCTTATTTATATATCAATTATAATTTTAAAATCAATCAATAAATATGGTTATGATAAATCATCTAATGTTACAATCATGGAGATGGTAGGTTGTACATATTCAAGAGAAATGTTATTATTTTTCCACGATCGTTATAGAAAGAAGGTAACTAACACCATATAAATCCAGAATGATCATTATATCATAACTAACAAGTTATTTTATCTTTTATATATATAATATTTATGATGTAAATGTAATCGCATCGTGTCGTGGAGGCGGTAGTCGACATGTCCACAAATGATGATATCACATTTTATGTGTCTGAAGGGGTAACAAATAAAACGATATATATATATATATATTGTATTTTTAGAAAGGTAATTATGTCAATAATATCATATGGATATTTTTTTGTCCCCCATTATAAATTGAATCCATCTTTTATATGTTCCTTGTATATTGTGAACAAATCAAATGGCTTTGAGGGGGCGGTAGTCCACACTTCCACCAATATTGTTATTGTATTTACCAAAAAATGGAAAGTATTATGGTATGTATTATAATATAATTAAATAATATCAATAAAATAAAAAATATGGTTTATAGAATATATTAATAGATTTTCCACCATAATGGCCACTATGGGAGGTGTTACAGAAAAAATGAACACTCATCTTTTCATAAGGTGGTGGTTCGCCATACACGCAAAAACTCAGTTCATTACCCATTAGATTGATGTGTGTGTAATTGGAGGTAAAAAACATATAATAAAAACATATTAGTATATTTAGGATACTATTTATGTCACATAAACATGGAATAGTATTAATTTAAGGAATGTAAAAAAAAATAAAACTAAAGAGTTTGAGAGAAGATGTTACCTCATAATCAGGTAACTTTTATTAGTTTGTACCAAAAGTAGTTCTTGTATGGATCTCATCACAAGACAAGGATTCAAAGATTATGGGATGGATTTTAAGGAACTATTTGGGTAGATATTTTAACATCCATGGTAGCCTAAGAGGTGTGAGGAAGTGGTAGGAGTGTAGGCCTTTTATAGTGAGGAGGAGTGGTACTCTTGTAATATTTTGACAATGACACAACATTCTCAATATATAAATTGATAGTTCCACCGATAATTGTCCAATTTATATTAATGTGTATATAAGGTCAAAATATTTTGCTAAAATTTCTCTTGGAAAAGTTTCTAGTTCATTTGGTCAAATAAGATTATATTTTAGTCGCCAATTAAAATTAATCTTCCCCTAATCTTCAAAATTAATTTTAATTACATTCAAAACAATTTTTGGTAAAAAATTTAAAAATATAATATCTTATAAATTATACTAATTCAAAATATGGAATCCATTTTTCAAAAATCCTATCTGAAATGTGGAATAAATTAATTTAAATTTAATCCCATAGATGGGACGACAATGTGGGTTTTGAAAGTGAATACGTCCAAATATTTACTGTGTATTTATCGTCAATTTCGAACTAAAATTGATTATGATGACCAAAGTTGGATTAATTTATCCAAATATGATCTTATTAAATTTAAAAACCAATTTAATATATTATTTATCCTTATAAATAAAATATATAAAAAGATGTTTTCAATTAGAATTTAGTATTTTTCTTTAAAAATTAAATATGATAACTTCACCGAAAATTTAAAAAAAAATTAACCTAACCTAATTATTATGTTTCTATTCCATATATGAGTTTTATTTTGACATATATAATCTATAGACCTGTGAAAAATTTTACATAAAAAGGGTTATCCATTTAATGGTGATAAAAGTCTATTAAAAAATATAGGTTTTTATGTGTAAAAATGGATTTGATCTTATATTATTATTATTAGACATACTGGATGAATATAAAAAATATATTATTTAATATAATATATATTTATATTTATATTTAAATAATATCACTAATTAATTTTTTTAAAATTAATTTATTAATTTAAAAAAACCATGTAATCTTACAAATAGTTTTCTATAAAATTATCCTTTTGATAACCAATTGGTTCATATATTCATTTATAATTAATTTTTAACCATAGATTTCATTATATATTTATTTAAACCATAAAATTCATAATTTAGTTATTACAATTCATAACTGATAATTTAACACCTATTTTATAAATTTTATTATTTTATTAATATATTAATTGTTATATAACTTGGTCTTACATGTAATGCAAGCTATCGAAGAAGGATGATCTTCTAGGTAATGCATACTAATTCAGTGTTTTATGCATTAAAATATAAAAAATATATAAAATCTTTTTTGAATAGTAAAGATATTATAATGTCTCCAGATATTATATTCCCTTATGAGCATGGTGTCACATTTTATACACGATATCAAATACAAGGATCTTACTTTATAATTTCGAGGTGTTACATTCTCCCAACCAAAATTAAATTTCATCATTGAAATTTTAAACTCAATATTTAGGATAGATTGTTTTATATTTCCTATGTGGAAATCCCAAATCATGAGATTGTTTCACAAAAAATCTTCTATAAAAGAGAGAATGCGATGTGCAATGTTCATATAGACTAACATATAAATATTTAACTTTATAAGAGAAAATTGGTGGAATATATTGATATGTACATGGATAGAAAGAGTAAATATTTTTAGCAGTTATTACATTCATCAATAAAAAACATGTAAATTTGAAATATAATGTTGAAGTCCTCAAATCTGTAAACAAATGATTATTTATAAGGTCACTAGGTTAATAAGAATTAATGTAATAGGAAAACATTTTAATTGAAGATATATTTCCTAATGTTGAGAACTTTTTAACTACCAATATATAAATACTTAATATATTTATATAAACAAAATTTAACCCATCGGTTGTGCATCAATATATTTCCAATATATCAATTACATTATGAAATGGATATCCTAAAAATAAAAATGTTTTTTGATTAACAAAAATATAGATTAAATAGACCGTAAGGTCCATAAAAGAGTGAAAAAACTAACTATTGGTCTCCAAATATTTTACCAAACTATTATGGTCAACAAATTATTATCTAAACAAAAAATACAACATATTGGTTCATCATTAATATTTATTCATCAAAAATTTTAACAAATATATTACATTTTTACCAGGACATTTCATTGTTCTGTGGTAGGCATGAAACCCTTACCATCCATCGATCATGGGATCATGGATCGCGGTCGTGCCAGATTTTATTAGTTTTCACTTAGCATATAGGTAGTCCTTTCTTAAAACCAAGTTAAAATAATTTCAATAAATTCATATGATGGGAATCTTTTAAATAAGGTTAGTCACATAATATATTTTTAAAAAAAATTATTCTCTACCACCCTAATACAAAACTACTTTGTCCATTTATTTCCACATAGGACCTTTCGTGATCTAGGGTTTCTCCAATTTATAATTTAGAGGGTCTCTAAATCATAACACAATATTGATGATCTAAAAAACCATAGGGTAAACTTATATCATTAATTTTCAAAATCCCTAATAATGGTTTTTTTATAAAATGTGAATTATCTAAAGCATATCCCCTGGAACTATCAAACCAAAAGCACGGTAAGGCTAATTGTCGTGTACGCTGTTATAATGAGGTAGGTACAAAACACCTTGTTGATATTATTACTCCTCAGTACATATTTTCTAGAGTCACATCCTATCTTAGTATCATGACATGTATTTATTTCTTGGAAAGACCATAAAATCTCAACTTTACCAAAATTATAGGGTGTTCTTCTACACATATCCTCAAATTATACCATATTGTTATGTTATCTAATCAATGTTTTCTTAAATCTAGTTCTCAAAGGTGCTACTAAAATTCCTTTGAAACTAGCTATAGTGAACAGACCTCGGATGTCCCAAAACCAGTGTATATTATAATTTATATTAGAATGATTAAATAGAATCAAATATCAAATGGATGAGTGTTTAGTAGTCTTTCAAAACAATATATGTACATTGTCATGAATTAAAAATTAATTAAAAAACTACAACATAATTTTTTATATATAAAAAAACATTGAGGATCACTTTTTCCTATCTTGTATATCCCTTTAAATCATTCATAGTACACTTATTGGATTCCTTGGGAGTAAAACATAATAAGGGTGTGATCAAATGCTCAGTTTGGATAAAGTATAGTAGAAGCAATAATAGATCAATGATAATAATTATTATGTAATGGCAATGAACTGAGAAAACATTCCGTATAATCAAAAAAACTAAGAAGGATATTCTTAAATAGTTTGGAAAGGTAATAAATTTAAATACATTCCATCCAAATAACTAGATAAGGAAAAATGAATATAGAAAGGAAAGAAATTGAAAACTCATGCCATTTAATAAATAAATTGAGAAAGAAATTCATTCGTAGATTTTACCCTATGAAATTATAATGTATAATTACAATGACCAATATAATGTCTTTGAAGTAAATAAATGTTTATAATAAATAATGGATAAGGATCATGGGAACCTATACTATCAAGATCCATCATCCAGACAGTTTAAAAAAATATATAGAATGAAATTTAGTATGCACAACATATTTGTCTCATGGGAACATATCGAAGCCTAATGGAGTTATATAATTTCTATTATCCACCTGTTATTGTATGTCCAAAGCATTCATCATATTTATTAATCGATTTAAATATAAAACAATATGTCTTATCTAATATCCATATGGAATAAAGAATACAAAGATATAAATATTTTACTAAATAATCACATATCTGTCATTGTATACACCACATGTAATATGTTATATTGTTTTTAAAATATTAATATCCATGATAGATGACACGGATAATTTTGGGGAAATTCAATGTCAATTGATCTCAGGAAACAAAATATTTATATGGGTCTTAAATGAATCTGGGAATTGAATGAAAATACTATCCGTGGAAAATAAAATTATAAACCATCCAAATGATTATTAAGGATGGTATCAACACAACATTTCACAAAAGGAGTAAAATAAAATGTTTTTGTTGACAATGAATTGAAATATAAATAAAATATCATTTAAAAACATTCTTAATGATAATATACATTGTTTTAAAAATAGTTTTGATAAATATTTTCATCCAAAATTAATTTTAATAAAAATTTTATTTATAAATTGTCCTTTTAATCATGAAATTATATCGTTTATGGAATAGAGGTGGGAAAATAAATACATGTCATGTGAGCTAAAAAGAATATTCCTTTTCCACGGTAAAAAGGAATGAAAAATTCATTGTTTGGAAAGATACAATAAGAATAATTTGAAAAAATTTATAATAAAAAGGAAAAAATTTCATTACCAAATAATTTAAAAAATTTATAAATTTTAATAATGTATTTTTTTTGAAGAAAATATGTTCTCCTAGTAAAGAGAGATATAATGTTGGGTTTTCATAAAAATATTTTCTAAAAAAATTGACTACTAAAGATTGTAAAAATTGTACTAATAGTTGAAAAATATCATGAATAAGCATAGGAGAGTAAATTGAAATGTTTAATTGATCTATGGATATATAATTTCTATGAATGGAAATGAATGATAAATTAAATTATTATTGGGAAAAATAATCATTAAACATTCTAATGTGTCCCGTAAAAATTTATAGCATTTTAAATAATACGACTCGTGAAGGATTAACATTAATTGTATGTCTTATATACCATAATCATAAATGTATAAATTATATAAAATATAATATGGTAATGTTTATACATGACACAAGATATGTAAGTGGTAAACATTACATTTATCTCACGGATGTAAAAATGTGAGATGAAAATAAATTGCCTTGAGTTTTCTTTTGGGTGAACGTAATTTTACTTAATGTACTTTTGTTAAATGTATACTTGATTATTTCCCTTTTTTTATCATTACATTGATTTCTCTAATTACCATTTTTTTACAATTACATAAACAATTATTTTTATGATGGGTGTTTTGAAAAAATTATGTATATGTGTGGAATATAACATTTGTAGGTCATCTCTGGTGAAATGGTTCATTGCATAAAATCTCTATTATAATAATCATGAAAAAATTTTCATATTTATAAATCCATTTTAATTTTAAAATCGATCATTAATTATTATTATGAAAAATTAAACAATATTACATTCATCTAGATGGTAGGCCATACATACGTTTGAGGAACGTTCCCATTTTTCAATGATCATTACTGAAATAAGGTAAGTAACATTATATATTTCCATAATGATCATTATATCATAAATAATATATTATATAATCATATAAACATTTATAAATAATTATTTTTATTTAAAAGTTAGTACATTATGTCGAGGACACCGTAGTCCACACATCTACCAACGACGTTATCCCTTTATTTAGTGTGTGAAATGTTAATAAATAAAATGATATATATATATATATATATATATATATATTTAATTTTATGAAATTTAATTATTAAATTTATATCATTTATTGGTTTTTATGTCCCATATTTTTAATTGGAACCTTCCATTATATATTCATTGTATAGTATGAACGAAACACATAGCATTGAGGGGGTGGTAGTCCACACTTTCATAAAGGATGTTACCGTCTTCATAGAAAATATAAATTACAAGGGTATTTATTATAATAAAATTAAATAATTTTTAATAAATAATATATATCATATAAAACATATGTAAATATATGGTCCATCAGAGTTTCCACCATGGGATGTGTTAAAGGAAAAATGAAAAATCATCATTTCGGGAGGCGGTAGTTTGACTTACAAGAAAAAAGTATGTTTCTTACCAATTATATAGAGGTGTGTGTAAGTGTATTTATAAAAAATATAATAAATATATAACGTTATATTAAAGATACATTTTTATTATATAATCATGGAAAAAATAGAATTTAATGTGTGGAAAATAGTAAATGAAACTAAGGATCATGATAGAGGGTGTTACCTCTTAATTGGGTAACATCTTTTCATTTGTAGAAAAAGGGATCCATTGATAGATCTTTTCCAATGGGTGGATTATAGGATGTGGGGATTGATTTTGTGGTTATATTGGTAAATATATTGGTCAACCCAATGTTTATTGAGAGGTGTCAAGAATTGGGAGGAGATTATGCCTTTCCTGGATGGAGGAGTGACACTCTTAGAATATTTTGACCAAAGAAATTACATACACATACATAACCTTTAATATGGCTCCCATAATGGTCCAATATAATCATAATTGGGTATAGAGTCGAAATTTGGTCATCCAATGGCTCTTGGAGATTCATATATTTCATTTTAGCCCAAATCATTAAGGTTTAGTCCTTTATAAAGCTAAAGTTTTCATTAATTGTTATAATTATTTTTAATTAAACTCAAAAGTACTTTTGTTCAAAAATAAATCATAACTTATTATAAATTTTAAACTTTTATTATTCTAAATATATAATCCATTTTTCCTAATTCCAGAAATATATGTGTAAGTAATTAATTCAATTTTATTCGTGCATACAAGACGACAATGCGAGTGCTTAAAGAAAAAACGTCCAAATAATTATGATGTTTTTATAGAAAATCTTGACAAATTTTTTTTCCAATTTAATAATTTGGATTAATTGATAACACTATCATATAATTAAAAATTCAACCAAATTTAATAGATAATAAGACCTTATAAATATATTAGATGAAAATCATTTTTTATTTAAAATTTAGTATTTTCACTATTCAATAAAAAAATGAAAACATCAAGGAAAATTACAAAACATATACACAAACCTGATTTTTATATTTATAATTCAAATATGAAGTTTATTTGGAGATATATATTCTATAAAATTTGAAAAAATTGATCTAAAATTGGGTTTTCATTAAAATATAATAAATGTGTTGTAATAAAAATATAGGTTTTTATGTGTAAAATTGGGTATGTTATTAACTTATTCGTATAAAATATATTGGATGAATACAAAAAATATTTGAGTGAATATATTATATATATAACAACAATATCACTTACTGAAAGTATTAAATTTATTTTATTAAGGTAAAATTTATTCGTGAGGATAGAAATAGTTTTCTATAAAAATATTATTTTTTATTCACTTTGTTCTTATATAGATTAATAATTAATTTTTAACTAATGATTTAATTTTATATTTATTTAAAACATTGTTTTCAAAAGTTTGGTATTATTATTCATAACTACTAATTTATCATTTAGATTATATCTAATTATATTTTAATAATATGTTATTATTTAATAAAAATCGATATTGCATGTAACACAAGGTATCAGATAAGGTCTCTCTTACCTATAAAATGTGCTAACTCAATGCATCACGCATTTAAATATATATATTATATTGAATCTATTTTAAGTATAAAATATATTATTAAATATCTGGATATTATATTCCCCTACACACTTGGTGTCGTGTGTCATACCCGCCACCGGAAACAAGGTGGATTATCAAAATTCATCAAAAAAAATGAAGGCCTTTGGGGATTTGGAGTAATAAACAGTATTAGAGCGATTAGAATAGTGGATCCAACAAACCGAATAGTGAAGAAAAAATATATCATAATGAGGAGATATCAAAAATAATATTATGGATTGATGGAGAGATTCATGATACAGGAGGAGGAAGTTGCCTGAGAGAAATGTGGGCGAAATGAGAGTTAATGTTTAAAAGAAATTGATTTAAAAATGGTAATTTAAACCTTCATTAAGGGGTTTAATAGTTTGGTCACATGCTTGGCCAAACTATTCCACAATTGTGTGCCAAAAACTACTTATGGAACCCCCTCACAAGGGACAAGTGATCAGTTTGAATAACTGTGAACAACTCATGTGAAATGGATCTATCAATATATATACAGCACCCGCACAGGAATACATCCTACTCACACAGTTAAATAATTTTGGTTGTCCTAAAACTATTCACTGAGTTCACTTAATGGTCGAGTTTCACGGTTATCACGATTCATGCACTAACTGTGGGTCTAAATATGCGTCTCTAAATTATAGATCTCTAGGATATAAATGATCCCTAGATACTTGAGAACCACTCCATATCATATTAATAACATTATAAACATAAAATGAGAGTTTTTTAATATCATCATAAGTATCGATACGTATTCGAAACTCTACGAGGATACATCATCTACACCCAAAAACTACCCATTCTTGCGTTTCCCTTCGGTGGGTAGTAAATAATCAACTTAGAAATTATTTATCCATTGATCATGTACACCAGTACCTCACTCCCATGTAATTTATTTTAAATGGATAGGAATCCATAGGATATATATTAGAGGGACAAACCTTACATAGAGCTCCAACAAACTCCAATCAATGTCACACAACATAAGTTTCTCAAATGATTTATCTGATTCCATGTCAATATCCCTCATATTAAACAAATGATACAGGATAGAATGATATTAATGAATCTATGATAAATAGAAGAAGTTATTCATGGATTGTTTTCTCTTAGGTAAGACAAATAATATCGTACCACCATAACTCTATCCATGATGTAAAATAGAATAATGTAACGAGGATATATCATCTCTATCTATGAATCTCTCTACAAAAAAATATTGAATAAACTTTCAGAAAGTCTCAATGAACCACCTTGAACTCAATGGGTCATTGAAGATGATATCTAATATACTTCTTCTTATAGAGAGCTGTAACCATGTGTTTTTGAATCAATTTTACATTCACTGATATAAGGCCCCGACCTTAAACCTTACTTAATTATTGATTTAAATGAATAATTCATATTGAGGATCTTTTCAGGTTTAGAGTTTTAGAGAATTAGGTCAAAACTATTACATCTCAAAAGATTACATAGTAGACATTTCTACTAAGATTCCATACCATAAAAAAACATAATAAGAAACATGTCTAGTTCCATGTTTTATATAGCATGTCTTTCCTTGATCCCATCCTTGACCCTATTCATCTTTAAGTCTTGTGGAAAACATTTCAAAAACTTGGGATGAGCATAAAAAGCCCAGTAAAGGATACACAAAGAAGGAAAACTGTTAGTTTTTCCAAAACAACAAGTAAACCATGAGTACTTTACCAAAGTAATACTTTTCACCTTTATTATGTAGTAAAAACTCTTCACTAAATAAAAGTCCATTAGATACCCTTTTGTAACCAAAAGATTACCATAAAACCCATGTAAAGAACACATAACAGATAAAGGTTACATGGGACATAAACATAGTTAAATGGAATAACCATACGGTCGGATTCCACACATACTTAATGGAATAGCCATACGACCGACTTCCATACCCAATGCATTGGAGGTTATAACGTAACCACCCGTCCTAGTATTCACGGCACCACCCGTCATATGGTTTATCACGTAAACACCTGTAAAATGTCCAAGTACAATCATTACACATAAAATATCGAAAATATAAACATTTCAATAAAAACATTTCATTTTCAATCACAATAAGTAATTCCAAGATATTTAATTAATCAATCTACTTTCAGAAACCATTTAAAAGAGATTTTTGAATCAAAGTGTCCCATACAACATTGAAGATTTTAATGGAATTATAATTTTAAAACATTAATGTCTATATAAATAAATACTAAAACCCATTTTGAAAACATGGACATTAAAGATAAATATTTAGAATAATGAATCTTTAAAACATTTAAAATGATATTTTTGTTAAAGAATTTTTAACAAAATGAGAGACTCTTGAATACAAATAATCGCGGAATAAAATTTAATACGAAATTTATAATATAATGAGAGTAAAGGGATTCATGATATAATTTGTCAAAGGAAAGTATACACACCAAATAAGAGTGAATTGGTGCATAACAACAATGAAGTCTCAATGGAAATGTAAATTGAGATGAAATCCATTATAAAGGGGGTATCCTTAATCTAAGGATAAATCTATCACATAATTATGTGTGAGAAATAAAAATACACCCAATATAAGTGGACATTAAGTGTGAAAAAATATAAGGTCATTCACACATATTCATAGGATTACAGGTTCAAGAAGTACAAGTTGAACCCAATGAAATCGAAATTGGGTTAAGATGTTCCCTTGTAAAAATTCGACAGCCTAACGGCATCACTTCAAAATTCAGAAAATTAGTCGATGAGAGAGTGAATGGAATCACATAACATAGACATAAACTTTACATCAATAAGGATATATAATAACATTTCCCAACATAATAAGATGTAAATCAAAAGACATAACAAAAGAAGTCTTTTAAAAAGAGGAGGGTGAAAGGTCCCCTTACCGAGTTGGGTTACTTTCGAAACATACACCCCATGGAAGAAGGGTCATACAATAAAGATGTAAATACCCATTAATGAAATTATACAACACAAATTTTATAATAATTGGAAGTACATACACCACTCAAAGGAAATATTGGCAAACATATCTTAAATGTCACGAGAATAAAAGTGGTATGAAAAATCCCTTACGAAAACTCGGCAGCCTAACAGCGCCACATAAATCATCCAAAAATGGATTGATGAGATCAAATAGGGTCTCTAATTATATGAACATAAAAAGTAAATAATTATGAATATAAATTAAAATCCCCAAACATATGAAATATGAGATTAAAATAAATGACATGAAAGAGAGTACTTAAACATAAAGAGAGGAGTAGGATCTGTTACAAAAATTCGGCAGCCTAACAGCGCCACTCAAAACATCCAAAATGGATTGATGATACAGAATAGGGTCTCTCATCATATGAACATAAAAATTATAGTAAGAGTAATATAAAATAACATCCCAATAACAATAAATATGAGCTTTAAAAGGAGCGACATAAAAGAGTGTACTTAAAAAGAAAGAGAAGAGTAGGATCCCTTACCTCAAGTCCAACTTGTCTTGTTCGTTTCATTATATTCCTGAATAATAAACATTGGTCAATTTATAATTGCTTAAGTACCTCCTATAAAGATTATTTTTCAGTTAATATCACATATTTTAATTTTATAATAATTGGTTAATAATATGAGTTCATATCAGACATTTTTGTCGATGTTTAGTACATGAGTCAGAAATGAACTTGTTTGAAAAAATGATTGTCCATGTAGTTATAAGTAAATAATTTCCAGAATAGTATTAATGATTAAAATATAATATATATCCAGTACATATTCATTTTATACTATTCCATATCATTTGAATATAAAAAACGAAAAGCACCGTTCATGGAGATGGTAGGCTGTACGTACGCATGAACACTACTTTCATTTTTTCTTTGTCATATTAATGGAATTAAAACAAAATAAGATATATATATATATATATATATTATAATTCCAGAATTCTATCCATAATTTAGATGTAATATATTAAATATATATCCATTATATATATGTACTTATAATAGTACATAACATTTTGAGATAAGAAATGAAATGTACCGTTCATGGAGACGGTAAGCTGTACGTACGCATGAATGCTACTTCCATTTCTATTTCATATTTAATGGAATTAAAACATAACGATAGATGATATTATTTTAATTCCAGTATAGTATCATATATAATATCATTAAATATATCCTTTATACGTACCACATATGGTATTAACGAATCAAATCACTTTGAGGGGGCGGTAGTCCGCACTTCCTTAAATGAAGATATCACGTTTACCCCTAATGGAAACAATAAAGGTATGCCATAAATGAAAAATAAATAAGCTTAAGTAAAACATAAACATATTATATATCATATATAAATATATTGTAATATTAATGGCCACCTTTGAAGGTGTTATAAGAATGTTGAACAATCGTCGTTTCGTGAGGCAGAAAATCGCCAACCACAGAAACAGTATGTTCTTTAACCATTAGATGAAGGTTTGTGTAAGTGTAGCTATAATCCTTCTTATAAAAACATCCTAGTATATTTAATATACTGGAGTTGTTACAAAATAAATGAATAAAAAGAGTTTAGGGGGTTGGAGAAGCAAAATAAAACAAAAGGACTCAAGTGAAGACATTACCTTAAAATCGGGTAACTCCCTTTGGTTTGAGCTAAAAGGATTCCTTTGGAAGCCTTCTGCCAAAAGTGATGCTTCAAGGAGTTATATATGGATGTGGAGAGAAAAAATGGTCAGGGGTTGTCCGAGACAAAGGCTTTGGAAGTGTGGGTAAGGAGGTAGAGGTGGGGGCCTTTTATAAGAGGAGAGGAGGGGCACTCTTGGAATGTAAAAAAATGTTACTTTATTTTAGAATGAGTTTCGGATTTTAATGGTCCCAAATTGATATGTTTCGAGGATAAGGTGAGAAGGGTTAAAATTACACCCATTCAATAGGTTTTGGACATGTTTGGGTCTTAGAGATTACTTTATCCTTCCATTTTATTTAAATCATTAAATAATGAGGTCATTGCTGCATCATCATGCTGTCATAAATAATTTAATTTATTTAATGTCTAAAAATTATAAACAAAATACTATGATGTAGGAAATATTTTTAGATTTAAAATGAATATTTATAGTCAAAAATCGGACTTGTATAACCCCATGTAAAAATTTTGTTTAGTAAAACATCTCATGTTTGTGTCATTTTTACTTTAACATTAAATAAAAAGGTATTTATGTCATTTTCCAACCAAAGTGGCTCCATAGGGTCCCCAAGTTGACCCATGGATTTTCATGGTCGGCCATGACACATCCAATGAGGTTAGGACATGTGTCTAGGTCATTTCATTTTATTAAAACATTATTTTTACCTTAAACTACACTAATTACCTCCAATCGCGATTAAAAACTTAATAAGTTACTATTCACCAAAAAATTATTTTAATCCCATTGAACCAAATTTTACTTCTTAATGACAACCATGTATGTTGGATTTTTGAAATTAAAAACACAAATATGGATAAATTTCATTTAAACGGAAAATCAGTTTTTATAAGTACCACTTAGTGGTTTCACTATTCATCAAAAATTGAAGTTTTTCAGAAAATTACCAAAAATTCACCCTAAGCTATATTTGATATTCCGAATTCAAAAATGATGTTTATTTTAAAAAATTCAAAACATATAAGTTGCATTAATTAATTTAATAATTAATTCCCGCTGTCAAAACAAATAGCATGTTTTTATGAAACAAAATGTATCAAAAGATTGACACTAGTTTAAGTCTGATTTCAAAGTAAAATTAATTTCAATGAACACAATTGGATTAAATGGTAAAAATATATTCTAATTTCACTTTAAAATCAATTAAAAAGATAATCTAATCATATAAATAAATTAGATTAAAAAGAGGTTTTGAATTAAAATACAACATTTTTCACTATTCATTAAAAATTGAACTTTTTCGAAAAAATATCAAAAATTTACACAAAGTAAATTCTGATGTCCCGATTTTAAAGAAGAATTTTATTTTGTCAAATATAACACATAAAAATATCAAAAAGTGGATTTAAAAGAGGTTCACCATCAAAAAGCGGTTAATCGACCTTTTAAAGAATATTAGAATGTTTACGCTTAAAATTGGATTCATTCGCATTTTTAATCCTCTAACATTTATTGCAAAAAGTAAAAATATTTGACAAACATATATAATCATTTTTTAGTTAGTTCTGTTCATTCCCGCCATTACAACGGCCAGACATTAACTACTATTTAAAATAATATTATTTTATTATTAGAGTGCAACATAAGATTCCCAAGAAACTCGTTGTTGCGTGTTGGGTACGCCATCGAGCATAGTGTCCCTTTTGAAGTCATATTAAAATTATATTCACAAATAGGGATAAATGTGAAAATTTCATACTATTTATTTAGGTGGGTTGTTACATCCTTCCCCCATTTTGGGAATTGCATCCTCGCAATTTTAAAATTGGGCTTGGAAACATCCTGGAATCTCCCACATCGGAACAAGAGTCGGTAAAACAATCACTTTAAAATAAATAAAGAGAAGTATAGAGGTCACCCGAGTTAACCCATACTAGGATTCCAAGTATGAAAATATGGACGTGGAGGAAAAAACAAAGGGTCATGTTCTGATGGAGAGTGATAGTAAACATGTCCAGGAGAAAGTTAACCTCAAGAAAATCACAAACTTGTGATGGTTTAAACGGTATTCGATTCCCCAGTAGGAAAAGTTAATAGACAACATTTTTGTTTTAAGTTACTTTTTATTGAGGAATTTATTCATAAGGAAACATAATCACTTATCATGTTGACTTTCAACTTTTATTATATTCCTTACACAAAATTATATTTTCTCCAAAAGATGAGTATTTAGAAAGACTTTTTCACATTAAGAGTACTATAATCAACTTCTAGAGAATCACCTAATCCACATAAGAGAACTATATACTTCCCATATCTTTAGACTTTAACCAAAACCAAAACCAAAAAGGATAGTACAAGATCAGATAATCCAGAAAAGGATAACCCTTTATAAAAAGAAAATCTATTCTTAATCTCCAAAATTTTTCCAACAAAACCCAAAGTTCAATGAGGACTATTTGATAAACAATTTTTCCATAAAATTCTTCAAAGTAAACCAAAATAAGATTGAAACCCAAATATTTTAAGGACATAGTAACATAGTCTTCCAAGGTACAAATTAACTTTTATCTCCAAATAACATCAGTTGCTCTTAAATTCTCATATTGAAAAGTAATTAACCTAATCACATATCCTCGATGATAGGTTAATCATTTCCATAGATAACCCAAAATAAACATACTCTTGATTCCTAAAATCATCTAACTAAAAAGAATCAGTAAAATTAACTAGGGACTTCACGTAGTCCAGTGGTAGGCGATAAATACCATTCCCAATTTGGTTGTGGGTTCGATTCCCACAGCTTTGTCCGACGCGACGGGTTGTCACATGGTCTGCGTGTTGTCCTTTTTCCAAAACTACATAATTCTTAAAACATTCCCCAAAACGAGATAAAATCTTTAAAAATAATCATAACATATTTTAACCTCATGTTTATCTCATGCCTTACATTTTCCATCATAACATATAATAACCCATAATTACCTCAAAAGTAAGGATCATATAAACTCTAATGGTTACCTTTATAATTATTTCATGAACTTCCACATCGATTGGTCATCTCGTACATGATGCATTACAGATCATACCAAGGTTCAAGTGGTTGATCATGACTCCTTGATAGTTGGTTTAGAACAACCACGAGTTTCCTCATTGAATCCCCCATTTTATCTAGTATCTTAATTAGAGAACCACCACAGTTTCCTTCAAACCTGTTTTCACTTTGGTGACTGCTAGATCAATCCATTCACTAAAAACAGAAATTTCAGTGTGAGTATATAAACAAAACCATCATGTACTAATGAGGAATATAAACACTAAGATATACTTACTCATTCACTTTATCTAAAACTAGGACTCTTTCTATAATTCTAACCATTATGTTAATGTCACTTATGCTTAGAGGATACCCTAACCTCTAAAGTTATCTAAACCGACCTTTGATACCAACTATAAGGCCCCGACCTTAAACCTTACTTAATTATTTAATTAAATGAATAATTAACATTGAGGATCTTTTCAGGTTTAGATTTTTAGATAATTAGGTCAAAACTATTACATCTCAAAAGATTACATAGTAGAAACTTATACTAAGTTTCCATAACATAAAAAAATTAATAAGAATCATGTCTAGTTCCATGTTTTAGATAGCATGTCTTTCCTTGATCCCATCCTTGACCCTATTCATCATTAAGTCCTGTGGAAAACATTTCAAAAACTTGGGATGAGCATAAAAAGCCCAGTAAGGGATACACAAAGAAGGAAAACTGTTAGTTTTTTCAAATCAAAAAGTAAACCATAAGTAATTTACCAAAGTAATACTTTTCACCTTTATGAAGTAGTAAAAACTCTTCACTGAATAAAAGACCATTACCTACCCTTTTGTATCCAAAATATTACCATAAAACCCATGTAAAGAACACATAACATATAAAGGAAACTTGGGACACAAACATTCTTAAATGGAATAACCATACGGTCGACTTCTACACATACTTAATGGAATAGCCATACGGCCGACTTCCATACCCAATGCATTGGAGGTTATAACGTAACCACCCATCCTGGTATTCACGACACCACCCGTCATATGGTTTATCACGTTACCACCCGTAAAATGTCCAAGTACCATCATAACACATAAAATATTGAAAATACAAACATTTCTATAACAAAATTTCATTTTCAATCACAATAAGTAATTACAAGATATTGAATTAATCAATCTACTTTCAAAAACCATTTAAAAGAGATTTTTGAATCAATGTGTCCCATACCACTTTGATGCTTTTAATGGAATTATAATTTTAAAACCATAATGTCTATATAAATAAATACTGAAAGCATTTTTAAAACATGTACATTAAAGATAAAGATTTAGAATAATGAATCTTTAAAACATTTAAAACGATATTTTTGTTAAAGAGTTTTTAACAAAATGAGAGACTCTTGAATACAAATAATTGCAGAATAACATTTAATCCGAGCTTTATAATATCATGAGAATAAAGGGATTCATGATATAATATGTCAAAGGACAGTATGCACACAAAATAAGAGTTAATAGGTGTATAACAACAATGAAGTCTCAATGGAAATGTAAATTGAGATGAAATCCATTATAAAGAGGGTATCCTTAAATTAAGGATAAATCTATCACATAATTACGTGTGAGAAATACAAATACACCCAATATAAGTGGATATTAAGTGTGAAACAATCTAAGTTCATTCACACATATTCATAGGATTACATTTTCAAGAAGTACAAGTTGAAGCCAAAGAAATCGAAATTGGGTTAAGATGTTCCCTTGTAAAAATTCAACAGCCTAACGACGTCACTTCAAAATTCAGAAAATTAATCGATGAGAGAGTGAATGGTATCTCATCACTTGGACATAAACTTTACATCAATAATGATATATAATAACATATCCTAACATAATATGATGTAAATTAAAAGACATAACAAAATAAGTATTTTAAAAAGAGGAGGGTGAAAGGTCCCCTTACCGAGTTGGGTAACTTTTGAAACGTACACCCCATGGGAGAAGGGACATACAATGAAGATGTAAATACCCATAAATGAAATTATACTACACAAAGTTTATAATAATGGGCAGTACATACACCAGTCAATGGAAATAGTGGAAAACATATCTTAAATGTCAGGAGAATACAAGTGGGATGAAAAATCCCTTACGAAAACTCGGCAGCCTAACGACGCCACATAAATCTTTCAAAAATGGATTGATGAGATCAAATAGGGTCTCTAATTATATGAACATAAAAAGTACAGAATTAGGAATATAAAATAACATCCCCAAACATATGAATGATGAGCTTAAAAGAAATGACATAAAAGAGAGTACTTAAAAAGAAAGAGAGGAGTATGATCCCTCATGAAAATTCGGCAGCCTAACAGCGCCACTCAAAACATCCAAAATGGATTGATGAGAAGGAATAGGGTATATCATCATATGAAAATAAAAATTACAGTATGTTTAATATAAAAGAAAATCCAAATAACAAGAAATATGAGCTTTAAAAGGAGCGACATAAAAGAGTGTACTTAAAAAGAAAGAGAGGAGTAGGATCCCTTACCTCAAGTCCAAATTGTCGTGTTCGTTTCTTTATATTCCTGAATAATAAACTTTGGTCAATTTATAATTTATTAAGTACATCCTATAAAGATTATTTTTCAGTTAATATCACATATTTTAATGTTATAATAATTGGTTAACAATATGAGTTCATATCAGACATTTTTGTCGATGTTTGGTACATGAGTCCAAAATGAAGTTGTTTGAAAAAATGATTGTCCATGTAGATATAAGTAAATAATTTCCAGAATAGTATTAATGATTAAAATATCATATATATCCAGTACATATTCATTTTATAATATTCCATATCATTTGGAGATAAAAAATGAAAAGCACCGTTGATGGAGACGGTAGGCCGTACGTACGCATGGACGATACTTTCATTTTTTCTTTGTCATATTAATGGAATTAAAACAAAATGAGATATATATATGTGTTATAATTACAGAATGATATCCATAATTTAGATATAATATATTACATATATATCCATTATATATATGTACTTATAATAGTACGTAACATTTTGAGATAAGAAATGAAATGTACCGTTCATGGAGACGGTAAGCTGTACGTACGTATGAACGCTACTTGCATTTATATTTCATATTTAGTGGAATTAAAACATAATGATACATGATATTATTTTAGTTCCAGTATAGTATCATATATAATATCATTACTTATATCTTTTATACGTACCACATATGGTATTAACGAATCAAATCACTTTGAGGGGGCGGTAGTCCGCACTTCCTTAAATGAAGATATCGCGTTAACCCATAATGGAAACCATAAAGGAATTACATAGATGAAAAATAAAGAAGCTTAAGTAAAACATAAACATATTATATATCATATATAAATATAGTGTCATCTTAATGGCCACCTTTGAAGGTGTTAGAAGAATGTTGAACAATCATCGTTTCGTGAGACAGAAAATCGCCAACCACAGAAACAATATGTTCTTTAACCATTAAACGAAGGTGTGTGTAAGTGTAGCTAGAATCCTTCTTATAACAACATCATAGTATATTGAAGATAATTTAGTTGTTACAAAAGTAATTAATAAAAAGAGTTTAGGGGGTTGCAGAAGAAAAATAAAACAAAAGGACTCAAGTGAAGACATTACCTTAAAATCGGGTAACTCTCTTTGGTTTGAGTTAAAAGGCTTACTTGGGAAGAATTATACCAAAAGTGAGGCTTTAAGGAGTTAGAGAGGTATGTGGAGAGACAAAATGGGAAGGTTTTGGCCGAGACAAAGGCTTTGGATGTGTCGGTAAGGAGGTATAGGTGGGGGCCTTTTATAAGAGGAGAGGAGGGGCACTCTTGGGAAGTAAAGAAATGTTACTTTATTTTAGAATGAGTTTCGGATTTTAATGGTCCCATATTGATTTGATTCTAAGATATGGTGATAAGGGTGCCAAATCCACCCATACAATAGGTTTTGGACATGTGTGGGTCTTAGATTTTACATTATCATTCTATTTTATTTAAATCGTTAAATAATGAGGTCATTGCTGCATCATTATGATGTCCTAAATAATTTAATATATTTAATGTCTAAAAATTACAAACAAAATACTATGATGTAGGAAATCTTTTTAGCTTTCCAATTACTATTTATATTAAAAAATATTACTTTTATAACCCCATTTAAAATGTTTTTTAGTAAAACATTTCATGTTTGTGTCATTTTTACTTTCACATTAAATAAAAAGGTATTTATGTCATTTTCCAACCAAAGTGGCTCCATGGGGTCCCCAAGTTGACCCATGGATTTTCTTGGTCGGAAATGACACATAAAATGAGGGTAGGAAATGTGGCTAGGTCATTTCAGTTTATTAAAACATTATTTTTACCTTAAACTACACTAATTACCTCTAATCGCGATAAAAAACTTAATAAGTTACTATTCACCAAAAAATTATTTTAATCCCATTGAACCACATTTTACTTCTTAATGACAACCATGTAGGTTGGATTTTTTAAATTCAAAACAAAAAGATGGAAAAATTTCATTTAAATGGAAAATCAGTTTTTATAAGTACCACTTAGTGGTTTCACTATTCATCAAAAATTGACGTTTTTAAGAAAATTACCAAAAATTCACCCTAAGCTATATTTGATATTCCGAAATCAAAAATGATTTCTATTTTACAAAATTCAAAAAATATAAGTTGCATTAATTAATTTAATAATTAATTTCCGCTGTCAAAACAAATAGCGTGTTTTTATGAAACAAAATGTATCAAAAGATTGTCACTAGTTTAAGTCCGATTTCAAAGTGAAATTAATTCCGATGAACACTATTGGATTAAATGGTAAAAATATATTCTAATTTCACTTTAAAATCAATTCAAAATATAATATAATCATATAAATAAATTATATTAAAAAGTGGTTTTGAATTAAAATACAACATTTTTCACTATTCATTAAAAATTGAACTTTTTTAGAAAAATATAAAAAATTTACACAAAGTAAATTTTGATGTCCCGATTCTAAAGAAGAATTTTATTTTGTAAAATATAACACATAAAATTATCAAAAAGTGGATTTAAAATAGGTTCTCCATCAAAAGGCGGTTAATCGACCTTTTAAAGAATATTAGAATGTTTACGCTTAAAATTGGATTCATTCGCATTTTTAATCCTCTAACATTTATTGAAAAAATTAAAAATATTTGAAAAACATATATAATCATTTTGTAGTTAGTTCTGTTCATTCCCGTCATTACAACGGCCAGGCGTTAACTACTATTTAAAATAATATTATTTTATTATTAGAGTGCAATGTAAGATTCCCAAGAAACTCGTTGTTGCGTGTTGGGTACGCCATTGAGAATAGCGTCCCCTTTAAAGTCATATTAATATTTTATTCACAAATATGGATAAATGTGAAGATTTCACACTCTTTATTTACCTGGGGTGTTACAAATGAAGTCTCTTGAGCAATATTTGGACCCAATAGTTCTGCCTTACCTACCACTGACTAGCACATAGCTGAACCAAACAATCAATCATAAAAGGCCTCACATGGAAAAATATATATAATTTCCTGAAAATGGTTTTCATTGGAAAACTAAAAAAGAGTTATATTTTTTCCTATTAACCTCTGATATCGAGGATGCCTGCCCAATGAATTTTCTCTAACACTCATATTCTCTACTAGAACTATCCTTCGGTATGAGATTCATATGATGTACCCAAAATCACTGATGATCCCGAGGAATATTAAAACACTATTCATAACCATAATTATATCTCATCATCAAGGTATTAAATGATAGTGCAAGTAACATTTTTATGAAAATAAATTTCCAAAATATAAATCATTCTGATCTAATCAAATGAGAAGGTGTATTAGATAGGTAACAAGTGTGTTACCTTGTTCAACCTCTCTGCGGTCACTCATACCCCATCACTACTTCAAGGAGATCTTAAAAAAAATTCATGTAATCCATAGTGATGTTATCCCATTAACACCCAGAAATTGATAGAGGCTACATAAGTAATTTAGGTATCTTGTTCTCTTCCTTCACATGATGACCAGTGGATAACATAGTGATGAAATATCTAATTTCACTTTTTATATCAATCCACAAATACTGAAAATGTATGTAATCGTAAATATTTTTAATATAAGTATTTACTCAAAAATAGAGGCATGATAATCCCACATCAACTATCCATAAATTTTAAAAGGGACCCATACATGCCCGTAGATTTTTAGGTTCTCAATTTCATAAATAAACCATGAAGGAGGTGGTTTATAATCAAAAACACTCTCACTCAGGATGAGTCCCTTGGGATGTAAAATTTTCCTCATCCACATAAATTCTAGAAGGGAGTATTTCACTTAAAAATATACTAAAATAGAACTCGAATGAAACTTGTATTCCTAGAGGAAAATCTCAAAAAAATTCCATTAACTACAATTCACTACAGTCAACCTTAATAGACAACGTTATAGTCTTATGTCTTAGTGGGACGACTACTTCATTACCCATTCCAGGTGTATAAGTTATATGAATGTGAAACTATTGAAGATACTCTACCCACAGGCACTGTATGACATTAATGTCTCATTGTGTGGGTATTTATTTGAGACCTTTTAGATCCATGTAAATAAAAAACAAACACTTGATGGATAATGCCAATAATTTCAAGAATAATGAACTGTGGGTACTAGCGTGAGGTTATGTTTAGGAAAGTTCCACTCATGAGGCCTCAATTAAAGGGATCTTTACACCACTACTCGATCAACCAATATCAAAACTACTTCAATCATAATTCCTAATACATCAGAGTAAATAGTATAGTTTTTACTAGCTCTGGTATTATAATGATTGGTATTAAATTATGTGTCCCCTTAAACTTCAAAAATGATATTTCACAAAATTTTGTCCAGGATAACATCATCTCCTTTTTAGTCAATCCTTCTATGGGTGATTATCAAAGTGAGATGTCCAAAATGAAATGATTTTAATAACCAAGAAACATCCAAAAACTATGTATGTCAAAGTCATTCATGGGATGCTTCAAGGAAACTACAATTCACACATATTCGAGATAACAAAAAATCCATCCTTTGAGATAAAATGACCACATATGTGATCCTTATCAATAAAAAATTGGCAAATTATAAGATTACCATATATATGGTTCTCCCTTAGTTCATTCGTCACCATCTCAAGATGTTTATATTGGTCATTTGGAGTGTGATAATAAAATGAGATATATTTTATAAATAATACAATAAATTAAACCATGTATGGGTGGAAACCCTGATTCATTAAACCTAAGAATATAGAGGGCATGTTTGTATGGATGAACGGTATATCAATATACTCATGAAAATTGTACCTATATTGAAATGTTTTACATGGTATGTTTATAAGTCTAACCTAAACCATTTAGCCACTTAACCCCAAATATGTCATACGGAAATCATTTTTGACTCGTAGATGGTCGAAGAGGACATCTATAAAAGGCAGTTGAAACCTGTTCATAATCATTATTCAGTTTAACTGATTGTAACCCATGAACATCTTGAGGGAATAATATACCTTCTTAGAGAAAAGCATTGGTGAACCCCATGGAAAAGTAATAAGTTGTGTAAAAAAAGTATTATGGTATTCCAACTACTTCATTAGTTCATTAAGATCTATATGTAACATCATATAAGGATGAAAGGATATTGATTCCACTCTTGGAACTAAATAAATAGTGAAATCCACCTCTCTCACTGTAGGTATTCCAAATAAATAATCCTTGAAGATGATCCTAAAATGATCCAAAATAGTTGTAAATTCTCCATACTAGATTCCATGATCGCTTATAATGAGACTAGAAATTAGGTATTCCACTCATACTAGACCATTATTCTATATTCTTGATCAAATTTCTTTGACATAACATTAACACTTAAGAATTTAAGAACTCCCCTTGAGTAAAATAAATGACACCCTCTAGCAATTTCAATCAACACTATCATGGTAAGGAACTAGGAATTCCATTTTTAGATCTATGTTGAAGCTGGTCATCTCGATGAAAATTAAATTCCATAGGAAATTGTAACAACTTATTTCAAATGGGAACTACTTGCACTAGTGCACAAATTAAAATTATACCCCCAATGGGGTGTGAAGAGTAATCATGCCCTAGAAATACTCTATATTTAATCCCATAATTTCCATAATTAAAATTGATATAAAATAGTGTGATAAATCTATATAAAATAAAAAAACTAATGTATAGGATAATATAATAGTAAATCATACTATATAAGGAATGGGACTCTACTCCCTATGTTTAGGTTTCACTACATAGGTTTGGAATGATTAGCGGTCGTCAGTTGAAATCAGACATACCTAGGCTAGTCCTATCATCTAGTGATGAACCTTAGATATCCGAATACATATTCAATGAAAACCTCCTCAATTATATTAGTTCATAGAAAGAATGATCTCATCCTAACAAATGAATACTAATCATGTAATTGAATGTGTTGTCATTATAGATCCCTTCTCATCAATAACTGGAAGGAAATTAATGCCGAATTTTTTAGGTGACCCATCCTAAAGAAACCTTGGAACATGATTTAATTCCTCATAAACTGGGGATTGTTACGGCCTATAAAACCACAATTGGGACACACCAAAATGTTGTAGGTGCATCTCATCTAGTTGGAACTTCCCCCCCATGTTCACCCTAGGAATTTCTTTTCCTTCGGCTGGATGAATTGTATCATTGACATGAAACATAACAACCCTATATCACATTCTCAAATACCATCAGGTTTTACTCTATGATGATGGTTTCATTCACTATCTCTGAAATTTTGGTCAATCTTAAAACATTCACCCACGATTGGATGGAATACACAAGTCCATCCACAAACCATCTCATTTTCATTTTCCCATCCTTAATAAGAGTCATGATGAAGCAAGGGCCCTCCGAAAAAAGATTAAAATCCTCTATTACATACATAACACCAAAAATTAGGTGCATAAACATTATAGCTTGGTCTAAAATCAATTTATTTTTAAAAAACTATTCATTGAATGATATATATAACTCCTCCCAAACAATACCCTAAAAATCATTCTATGACATTACATTCCCCCAATTCTTAGTAGAGTCATAGAGCATATATGTTGAAGGCTTGACCCATCATCCTAGAGGCATCTCCATATAATCAAATATTTATAACATGGCCTCTATCCCTGACATGGAATCCTAAATACTACCCTCCCCCAAGATGGTGGGATTATGATGCGGCTTGAATTATCACCTCAACACTACAATAGTAGAGTTAGGTCATAGATATCCCAATAATAGCCTCATGAAACGTAAAAATATATCCCATAATAGAGTACTAGTACCTAGTGGATGATCAAAAAGAGGATTCCAATGTATCCATCCAATAGTTACTTTTGGTGTCTTAGGGACCACCAAATATCGAGAAGGGTGATCATGGCCATCATATTCTACAAATTGAGGACTTCATGGCGGAATAACACTATTATTTTCATGTTCACAGCTTAAATATGATTTAACAAAATATAGAAAATAGTGAAAAAATGATAAGTACATAAACTTCTTTTAATGAGTCACACCTCTCATCCTAATCTTAATATCTGGTCTTCATGTTTAGAAATATCCAACAAAATCATAAGATAATCTTCCTACTACCCAGTACATGGCTGGATTAGGTTGATTGTCCCATAATTAACATATTATCTAATATATGGTGTTTAAATTGAAATGTATACAGAAAAAAACCTTTACTTTGTAATTGGTATCCCCCATTAGGGGTAACAATTTCACATAAAAAATTAAATTTATTTATGTTCATTATTATGGATAGAATATAGATTTCTCAGTATAGTTTGATGTGTAACAATTACCAATTTATAAATGGGAACACTCTTTATAAATTTCAATTGGAAACTCAAGTAATTGTAACCCACCCTTACCACCCTGATGAGGATGCAGGATTTCCTATATAATGATTTTGTTAAATGAATAACCATTTTCAAAGAATAGATTTTAATTCTTTATAAATAGTAATTTCCATTCAACAATCAACTCATCTAATGTATCAATTCATTGAACTAGTGGTTCGTGGATTAAATGTGGAATAATTGGTTAATTAGTGTTTCATCATTAATATTTTAGTGGAACAACATTTATATTGACTTAATAGAATTAATTACTATATTTATGTTATCCCTACAAGAAACATCAGTGAATTTCCGTATTTAATAATCTAGACACTAACTATATACAACATGAAATACACACAAAATATAAACGTAGTATGGAAAAATGCATGACATATAAGTAATAAGGAGCCAATAATGATATATGTGTCGATTCTTCCTTTCCATACGTGACCAATGTATTTAATGCATAATAATAATTTCAATAATAATAATAACATCAAAAAACATGTTTGTCAACCAATGGTGAAACTGGTACAAATGTAATATAAAAATAGTAGAACACAAGTGACCAGTCCAAGGTAAATTAGGTTTCCCCTATACGTGGGTGAGCTACCCATAGGTAGAATCACATTAACTAATTGTGATACACCCAAATATCCTATATTACTAAAAAAATGATGATTAAGGTACAGATAACCTCATATACCACTTTATATTATCCATCTAAAGGAGAAAATATAGGGTTCCCTATGATGGTTTTCCACATGACCTTGTGTGTACCTCTGTATATTACAGTGGTTTTCAAATATTACAGGTGTCCTTTGGTGTGTCTATTGGCAGACTATTCCCTCATTAATCAAATTGTGAAATATAGTAGAATAATAATGTGAAATGTTGAAACATAAATAAATTGTAAACAAAATAATAATAATTAAACATCCTATAAAAAAATTAGTGGGAGCAAAATCATAAATAGGTACAAAATGATGGTTGTTCCGTGTATCTATACAAAAATAGGGTATATAGGATACAATGGTAACATTAATATACCAATTTCTAAATAGAAATATAAAATGACAAAAATCTACCACTATTAAGATCATGAGCATATGACTAATACCCTTCTCTTAAACTGTACCCTAAAAGTAAAAATAAAATATAATATATTGGATGCTTCACATTATCTATAACTACAATCATGATGACTTCTCATCTACCAAGGGATTCCCAAGATGGGGGTGAGATGTACTAAGTAGGATACCAAAAATAGTGTATCAAACAATCTAGTCTAATCATATAAAATGATAATTGTGCCAATAATTATAAAAGTGTCACAATAAATAAATAACACATACTTGTTTGGGTTCGTCATGGTACCTGAATGTCATTACCATATTTTTTCTAATGTGGATGTCACTAAACCATGTTAAACCTATAGAAGTATGATATGGGTTTATAAAGGTTCTCTATCACACATGCACGGTTAAGTAACTAATATGGTCCTCATAGAAGTTACCAAATATGGACTGAACCCAAGCATGTTATATGTATTAGTGGATGTGTCCTTTAATTTAGTATATTGAAAATTGGAATTTAATATAAGGAATCACTACAATTTAATAAAGAATCATCCTCATCCCATCAAAAGGGATCCATATAAAGGAACCTAGATATCACACCAGTAGCAAAAAAATTACCAAAAACCATAAGATGTTATCCATGTTGATCTATAAAGGCATCCCATACAACACACTCGGAGGGGTTTAAATAATAACCCTCTGAGATCATCCCAAGTGTACCACATAGGGGACCAAGTATTGCTCCTAGATAGTGTAACCATATCACCCACTAAGACCATCAAAGGTATCTCCCCTAGGGAACTATTATCTCTCATGGGTATGTATGTAATCTTCTTGTTCATCCTATCATGGGAAATCCATAAAAAGGATCAATGTATTTCTCACATCTTTGTAAGATTTATTAAAATTCTTACTATGAAGCATGGAGAGTCTGTCCAACACATCCTCATGTTTGTACCCTTGAATGGGTCCCATATTAACTTGAAGGGATGGTTATGGTTTTAAATCAATCATACCATACCGCCAAAAATTATTAAAAATATTTCAAAAATAATAATATAGGAAATTTCTCTATCTCATATGGAATTGGGGAAATCATTGACAATATATTTTCAATAGGGAATTCCACATAATAGTACACTTTTACAAGGAAAGTAAAAATACCAATAAACAATAAATAACTTAATTCCAAATCATAAGACTGTTAATATATAAAAGAGGGGCACACCCAAAGGGGTGACACATGACAAGGTTAATGCCACACGACATTGATTTCAAGGTAGATAGGGTCCTGTTACACATAGAAATAACATTTAATTTAATTAATTTATCAAAATGTATGAGATTATATAAAATATGACTTTTGTTACAATGGTACTTGATAAAAATGAAATGACGCATTAGGTTAAACTACTACACCAAAAACATTACGTTTTTATAAATATATTCATCTAGTATTGGCCATTGAATCGGAATAAAATAGTTAAAATTGAAAGAATATATAAAAACCCTGGAAATATGTCATATAGAATCAAAAAAATATATAATACAATAAAGGAATATAAATTAAAAACCAAAAATAGTATTAAATATATATACATTTTGTATCTAATGCATTCAATTTTGATGAAAAAATAGACTAGATGGGGGAGATATAAAAAATCCTAACATGGGATGAGGAGGAGCATCATGTGAGGGGTGGAGGCTTCTGTGCAAGCGAAATGAGGGAGCCTGAAATTTTGAGGGTTAAAATTATTTTGGAGGGAAATGTAATTTACCACTTAATTAATGGGTAGGATAATTTGGATGCATGGATTGCAAAACCATGCATGAATCGTGTGCCCAACACATCCCAAGGAACACCCCCCCCCCCACATAGGCATGGAACAAGATTTGACTAATTGTGTGTAGCCCTTATGAAATGGATCTACCAAGATTTCTACAACACCCTCATGAGTGTGTGGAATAACTCCATGGGTAGAGAAAAATCTATGGCCTCCTATTTGGCATTGAGTTTTCCACATGGATGAGTACAAATGTTACCACCAATTATGTGATAACCATTTTTATCATCATATCTCTCTAATTTTTGGAGCTCTAGGCAATGAAAGAGCCCTAGACTCTCTCGAACAACTCAATAAACTATTAATAAAATTATTAATATAATCATAGAGGATTTAAATAGTACCATATGTATTTTTACCTCTTTAAAAATATATGGCATTACACACTAAAAGAATCTTTACAATACTATAGGGGATTTAAATTTGATGTTATATGAAAAATGATGATCCCATTGACTAGTTAAGAAGTGTGAGATGGATTTTGAGAATCATTTTTAAATCATTTTCTAACTAATTTAGAGTTTTTAAAAGGATATTTTAAAATAACTTTGTTAATTATATGTGGGAATCGATGAATTATTGTAACCATTTTTATGATCATAAATTATTTTATTGATGGATTTATCATTAGGGGAACACATATTCATTAGTAACCTAAATTTTATATTATAATTTTAACACCCCAAGGTTTAAAAAATTAAAATAAATGGATGATACATTGTTTTATGTTGATATTTAAAACTACCCTTTAAACATAATTTTACTCCTCCTATGTATTGAATTTTGAAAAATGTTCATCTAAAATTGTGATCAGTATACTATTTATAGTCTTATAAACAAACTTACTTTTTTGAATAGTAAAATACCCTTATGAATTGAAATATACCCATATAAATAGTAACATACCCTTAAGATTAGAAATGTACAATTATGAATAGTAATGAACCCTTATGAGTTGTAACATGACCCTAAAGAATAGTAATGTACCCTTCTGAATAGAAATTCTACCCATATGAATAGTAAGATACCCCTATGAATAGTAACCTCACCTATGATAGATTTAATATAACATTTAATTGAAATTATGGTACACCCACATCTTCGAATAATTAAAAAAATCTTTAAAATTTTTATTTTCAAAATAAAGTATTATTTTATTTAAAATTAATTTTCCCAAATTTATAAAATTATTTTGATAAAATATATTTCATTTTTGGATTCTGCACATAGAAAAAAATAGTTGGGGTGAATTATTTGTAATTTTATAAATAACTTGATTTTATTTTAAGTAAATTTTTGGTATTTAACAAATAAATGAATTTCGTTTTATCAATTATGTGGTGGTGACCTAATCTATTTATCACAAACTCAAATGCCAATATTACTATTTTTTGCCGTGTAAGACTCTCTATTTAATTTCTTAAATCAATAATAAAATAATAATTAAAATAATGTGAAATCCCTTCCCTCCTCCATTATAAATAACACCCATTTCCTCATCTTCCTCCCACACCTCTCAAGCCTTGAGAATTGTCTAATTTCTACCAAATTCCATCCCCAATCTCTTTCCCCACGTCCAAGACCTTCTGGTCTTTCCCAAAGTCCAAAATCAAAGTCC
Organism: Viscum album; assembly: GCA_963277665.1. Classification (NCBI taxonomy): domain Eukaryota; kingdom Viridiplantae; phylum Streptophyta; class Magnoliopsida; order Santalales; family Viscaceae; genus Viscum; species Viscum album. Next base: position 1,792,466,441 of record OY728120.1, on the reverse strand, counting down.
TTAAGGAGGATCTCAAAGAGAATAGATCAAGAGATAAGAAATCCACTTCCTTTTTCATTTGTTTTCATTTCCTTTCCTTTTCTTTTATTATACCCTCTTCCCCTCCTCTTATACAAGAGGCCTGAAAGAGCCAAAAATATTGATTATTATGGATTTTTTTCATGTTCATGGAAAATTAATCATCAATATTCATTTCCTCTCCCACTTATTAAAGGAATTAAAACATTGTCTATGATATGTTGAATTACCGACATCGCGAATGATGTGATTTTAATTTTATTTAATTCCTCATGTCCGATCATGAAATAAATTTTATGGTTGAAACAGGTTATGATATATGTATTAGGTCTCGTCCATGACTATGTAATCCTTTTGTACACAAGATTTAAATTTATAAAACAAAATTAGGTTGTTATTATCAAAGAACCACTAAAATAATCTAAACGGACATCACTAATGTTTTAACATATGCATCATTTTCATATCAGAATTCAAAATGATAAATGGTATAATTTATGGTTTTGGACATATAAAACTACCATTCCATTCCAATTGTGGAGTTTCACTTCCAATCGACAAGAAGAACCACCATGAAACGATCAAGGAAATAATGTAAAGAACGCACCTGAAACAATGGAAGGAACAAAATACTAATAATTAAAGGATGTAATGATGTCATGAAATGATCATATAAGTAATTATAATGAGGGATATTTTTTAATAAGATATTAATAACACTCATTTAACAAATATACACGAGTCTTAAAAAAACTTTATGCAAGACAAACCCAAGGAAAGGGAATTCATAACCATATTTCCATTCTTTGGGTTAACATTATACTTCATTATTTATGTGGTATTAAATTTTTTTTTTGTGAAATATTTTTTATACTATTTTGAATTATGATTATATATAGTATATATACATATTATATCCATTATATTAATTCTCAATTCAATTATAAGATTTTTGTAAGGGGTTTTACTTTTAAAATCGCCTAAAAAATCTATTTTACAAGACTCAAAAGAAATGTTTTAATGACGTTAATCTTGTTTTATGATTATGTTCTGGTTCTTGATAATTATTTATGATGAAGGGCAGGACCTATATATCCATCCACTGCATTGGGTATGTGTATTTTGGATGTCAGTCATATGGTTACTTCATGTGTAACTGCTATGGTTACACAAATATTAAGGTAGCCATGATGGTTACAAATTGTATAGATGTTCCTAGGGTTACAGTAATATGTAATTAATTCCCAAATAGACTATTATGGTTCAATTTATGTTCTTATTTATTGTGGTAATCTTGTGGAAATATCGTGTTTTATAAAGTATTTATATATGGGTGACAAGTATGTTTTATGAAATGATTTCATATGTTACAATCATTCATGGACTAATGTGTTATTTACTTCTTTTTATATCCCTTAGTAAGATTTTTGTTCGAAAACCAAGTTTTTTAAATGATTTTCACTGGTTATAAGGTTGTGTAAGGCAAAGAAGTAATCCATGTTCAATGTCTGAAGAACAGTAAATGAAACCATGTTTTATTTCAAAACATTTTTATATTTGGAGAAATGATTGTTGTTTTAATGGTAACCACTATGTATTAATTTGTAATGTCATGGATGCTTTATGTCCCCTTTATCTAAATCTCTGAATATGAAAAGATCCTCAATGTGAAATGAAGTTATTTATTGACTAAATTCAATATTATGTAATGTAATATGGTTACGTCATTATTGTTGGTATCAGATGATGTTTATATAACGTTAGGGGTTATGAAGATGTTAATATAATACCATAAATGTTTTTTACACTATGGTTAATTTGAAATGTCATAGAATCTAAGGATTACAATTTTTCGTTGACTAAATTTTTTCGTTCAGAATGGTTGACCGCCGAAGAAACGAGGATGCTGAAGAGTAGAAACACCAATAGAAAGACATCCTTCTGAATCTGTATCCTAGAATAGTATGGATGGGAACTGAGCATTTTATAATATTAATGGCTCATATGATGTAGGAAATAAATGGTTCTAGAATCCATGAAATATAACTACTAGAGGTTCCATAACATAACATGATGATAGTGTAACATTTTATGAGACAACACCCTCCTACATTCAATGTATCATCTTACCCAATTGTGGATGAAGGATAGATTAAAGCCCATGAAAATATATTTGATGTTATGGGATGATCAAATAACTAAAATTTAAGTCTATACATTTATCGTTTTGAAGGTGAAGCAGATCAGTGGTGTTCAATGGTAAGGAATATCAGAGATAGAGATGATATTGATGCCTTAGAGTGGGATAAATTTAAATGTATTTTTCTAGAAAAATATTTTCCTAAGGTTGTGAGACATAGGATGGAGAAGAAATTATTTGTATTAATGGAAAATTGAGGAATACTCAGTGGCTGTGCATGAAGAAATCTTTAGAATACTGAAAAGGTATGCCTTAAATCTTGTTTTGCATCATGATTGAAAAATCAACCGCTTTTACTCAGGATAGATGAAAAGGTATCTAAGTGTGATGGCGTCCCTTGAATTCATATGTTATGAGAATCATGTTCAGTGTGTTAAGAGGGTTGTGATGGAGTTTGCGGATGATCATGTGCATTTTTCAAACAAGGAGAAGAAGATGTCCATATGGAAAGATATGGGATAGATCAAACAAATAAACCTGATGGTATGAAAATATGGTTTCCAATTTCTGAAATGTGTGTAAAGAAGATCCTTGGGGAATGACATACCAAAATTGGGATGTGTTTTTGATGGGTTCATTTTGGACATATGGCCAGAGATAGTAATGAAAATGATTCATAAACTAATCATGATAAGAAAACTGTTATGTGTTTTAAATGTGGTGAGATGGGTCATTATGAAAAGGCTTTCCCAAAGAGACATCAGAATGATTCAATGAAGTCAGACTATAAGCAAAAATGTGTAATGTGATACTTTTTGACCACATTAGAAGATGCAAGGATATCAAATGAAGTTGTATCAGGTACATTGAATATTTACTCCAATTGTACTAAAGTTTTGTTCGATATGGATTCTACACATTCCTTCATTTTTGAGAAATTGTTTAGTAAATTGGACATATCACCTCAACAAATGAGACTAGAACATGTTTTTAAAAAACTAGGGGGGGATATTTTAGAAATATGGAATTTAAGAAAACTTATACTATTTTCTATGGAAGGAATTTAACTATAAACCATGTTGTTTTACCCTTATTCATGTTTGATGTTATTCTGGGATTGAATTTGATTTCTTTTTATCATACTTTGATTTACAGAAGAGCTAAAGAAGTTTTTTTTCAAAAAGTGTTTTAGTTTGTATATAAGAATGAACCCATTCAATTGATAACATATTAGGAAGCTGGGAAACTATTGAAGTATGGAAATTAATTTTATCATGCTCATATTGTTGAAAACAATGGAACTGTTTAGATTAATGATTTCCTAGTTGTAAATTAATATCTTGTTGTTTTTTCGGATGATTTACCTTGTGTCATAGTTGATCAGGAAGTCAAATTCACAATATCGTAAGACAAATTCAAAACCTCTATATCGTATGGAATAAAAAGAACTTATTGAATTTAAAAATAAATTGTAGGATTTTTGGATAAATGTCAGATACATGAATTATTTTATATTTAAATTTAATTTAATTTCTATTTATGATTTGTTTTTGGGGTTTCTCAAGCTTTTATGCTGGAATGGTTGAGTTTTCGTGAATTAGGCCAAACCATGAGCCAAATTCCAGATTTAAAAATAAATTTTGTTTATTTTATAACTTTTTCAGTTTTCAATATTTTTCACCCATTCAAATTCCTAAATGGTTCCCCTGAGATCATAACACCACCATTGTAGTTTGGAGCCTTTAGAAATCCATAACCAAGGTGTATATGAGTTTTTATTTAAGGGATTGGGCCTGCCTGAAAGCCCAATTCTAGTTTTAAAAATAACATTTGATTAATTAATTAGTTATTCAATTTTAAGTATTTTTCGAAGATTCTGAGCCCCACAAACGCCCATTGAACCCAGAAGCACGTCTTGTATATTCCTACCCTATTTGGAGCGCATTTGCCTCACAGTTTAGGTCAAAACATCTGAAGAACTCACATTTCCTCCATATTTAAAAAGGTTATTTGATTCCTTCATAAATCATTCATTATTCACTCTTTTCCCCACATTATAGTCCTCAATTAACCTTATATTTCTTTTCCCAACCTCAATTGATTTTTTTTTTCTGTTTTCAAATTCATCCACTAGTTTATTTGGGGCGATTTCTTCAAGAACCCTCAAGTGAGTGAGTCTCCTTCATTCATCTTTCATTTTTTCTTAGGGTTTCATTCAATGTGCTTAGAGTTTATTCCCTTATACATGAAGTCCGAAATTTCTAGAGGGGACGATGTATAACCTCAGATTTAACCATGGGTTTTATTGGACCAATGTTCTATTTTTAGGTTTGATCTACCCTCCTTGAGGTGCGGCGGTGGTGCGTTTGTGTTTTCGCACAAAGGATTGAAGGGTTTCCTTTGTTTTGGTAGGTGATTCCATGTTTATGAAATCCTTGTCTCTTATAATTATGTATTTATCATATTTTCAGGTTTGTCTCATTTTATTATTGCTTAAATTTTTTTTTAGATGTGTTAATATTGAAAATGAATTTTATATTCCAATTTTATGTGAAATCGAGGGGTTTTCATAGAAATGTTTTATCTGTTAATTTGGGGATGCCCAATAACTACTTGGTTAATTTTATTGAAATGTATTAGGGATTATAATTATGTTATGAATTTTTATATCTCTTGTATGATTCTACAAAATCTTATTTTGGTGACGTTTGATAAGTGAAGGATTTTTGCGCACCATTTTGGTGCTAAATTGGTTGTTTTACATGACTATTTGATGTTTTTACTAATGGGGTTGTTTTATAACACATGTAATAGGTTTATAGAAATATTTTGGGCACTTTGAATTCTGTTTTGGTAAATGTGAGTTTGCAAATACTTTGAAATGTGGGGTTTTCAATGAGTTTTGGGTGCAAAATAATGCGGGTTTTTGAGAAATTGATTTATGGAAAATAAAAGTGTTTTGTTGTGTGTTTTAAGTGTTTTAAAGAGTATGTAGCTACTATACTATTGGACTGTGACCATTAGTGGTGTTTTATTTTAAAATTTATTTATTTATTCTGATGAAATTGTTTGATCACAAAGGGGGAAGCACAGGTACCTAGGTGGGGCGGATGTGTACCAGAACGGCTAGTGGACCGAATGGGTTTTGTCCCGATTTGACTTAGCATTTTGATAATGAAAACTCTAAATAAACTATATTAATGATAATTTGGGATCAATAGGTTATTTTTATGTTCCCTAGTAGTGTCTCATGCACGAGAATGGATTTTACTATGGTTACACTACACCGAGGTACGAGGTAAATGGGGCCCGAGACTATCTAGTGCCAAGGGGTGTTCCCGATTTTGTTGCTCATTTTATTTGTGGTATTTTCCCTTTTATTATGGTGTATTTGGAATTAAATTTAAGTATTTAAAATTCATATTTAAATTTGTTAACATTCTGAATGTTTTATCTTGAATTTGTTTTTAAATTTAATGTTTCATTTCATGGAATTTGTCGCCGATTTTCTTTGCTTATTAAAACTGCTTGCTTTTTTTCACCTTGTATTTCATGCACCTTAGAATCATTGGGTGGTGTATTATTGGGATTAGGATCACACCCTACTTACACCCCTTGGTTGTAAGTAGACTTTATTATTTTTGACCCAGGTAAAGGAAAGGCAATGAGTGATGGTGGTTCGGGGTGTTAGTTCCCATCCTTGTGGCAGAGTTGTGGAAACGACTGGTGGGTGATGACCCCTTTTCATGTGGAGTCCTTTGGGTTTTTTTCTACTATATATTTGTGTATTTGGACGTTTTTACTATATTTAAATCCATGTATTCAATTCTGGTTGTTTTATTAAGACATGTTTGGCTATAAATTTCAGAATTTATATTATAGATTTTTTTTAACGTTTTATGCTTTCATACTCGGGTAAATCATTCCCAAACCTAATTGTTTGATACCCCGGAACTTGTGCCAGAAAATGGGGATAGGGAATTACCTTCGGGCCTTGTCACAGTCTAGGTTTGGTGCTGGTTTTGATGGTGACCATATTTGGTTCGTGACAAAATTGTATCAGAGGAGGTTCTGGTTAACTCTTTGGGTCATGTTATTTGGGGAAGAGTCAGGATAGTCTGCAGATAGGATTGTTGGGACTTGGAATTATAGTTATGGGTAGTGTGCCTAATAACCACACCTCATGATGGTATTGATGATTCCATGAGAAGTTGGGATTTATCTAAGTCCTTTGGTTTTCTTGGTTCGATGAGGATTAGGGGAAATGAAAAGAGAGTTGGGTTAATGGGCTTAGTGAGCTCGTAGGGCCTGGAAAGCCATGTGGACCCAATGATATTCCCTAGAACACACTTTTTGATAGTGAAGTGATTGAAATATGTCTTCCAACAATATATCCAAGTCACCCACTGAAACTAGTTTTCTCTCGCATTGTTTTGTGCTTTAGTTTTCAAAACATGGCACTTTGGTTTTAAGATGCGTAATATTTTTGTGAAATTATTTTCAAATACATATGGAACGGTTTGATTTATGACATGGTGGAACTGAATTTTCAGAATTGTTTTGAAATGGAAAATGGTGTTATTACACCTCTTTTGAAAGTAGGAACAGAATTGAAGTTGGTTTTGAAAAGTGTATCCAATAGAGTTTTCTAAACAATGAAAGGGTGTTTTAATAGGATGAGATGTTTTGAAATTGAAGTGAATATCATGAAAGTGAGTTATTTTCTAAATGGTTGTTTCTTTATGAAACGTTTTGTATGATGTGAATTGGGATTTTGATCTTTTGGTTAGCAGTTTTGAGAAAAAGGATGTGTTGGTTGACTGTTTTGGTTTTGAAAAGTGGAACGATTTTTTTAAACCATTGGTATTTCCATGAGCAACCATGTTAATGGAGTTATATGGGATGATGGATGTTTGATGGAACAAATGGATGAGTTTTAGGATAGATATGAGGAGGGTGCCCAGTGTGGCACAGAAACATGCATTTGTAAGGCCCATGGGGAACCATTGGTGGATACACTAACCACTAAACCGTTTATTTTCACGAAATGTTTTTAATGAAAAACATGATTTCATGATGAATTTTTTAGAATGGATTATATTATGTGTTTTTGGAAAATGTTGATGTTGTGGGATGTTTTGATTCCAAGAACCCCTCCTGTTTGAACTCTGTTTTGGGTTTATGTTTGGTTAGTAAGTTGTGTAGAATGACCGGTTTGTAGTCTCCTCTGAGATATGTTTCGGGACACCGTTACGGTGGTTCCCATTATGAGTTTGGATCTTTTTTATGGATTTTTTTGACCAATGGACTAGCTAGGTCAGGTACTTGGGTTCTCTCATTGGAAAAGGTATTCCCCCATTAATGGTTAATGCATAACTAAAGTGCAACCCGGATTGTTTCACCACTGGAAAATCCTCCAGTTGATCAATATAAGGAATCTTTTATCGATCTTTGTTGATTGAGTCTACACCCATTCGTTTCTTTGATTTTTAGCTCTTCTAGAGGGAGAGTTCTCATGGAAGGTTTATAGAGAACTCAGTCACTTATGTTTCCTAATTCATCGAAGCTGGAAGTTGTCTAGGGTTGTTAGTGGGGATGAGTGTCTTGATGGTGTCTAAGAGGGCCTATGGGTTCTTCACAGTTTCTTTGAAGCACGAGTTCATGTTAAACAACAATTGTGGGAAATATGGTCATGATAGGATATTGTTCCCACTTTATAGAATTGTGTGTTGTTTGGGGATGTTGTATAAGGTCCCACTCCATGTATAGTTTATTTCAGTCGCAATGGTCATGTTTAATGAAGCCTTGTGATTTCGTGCACTCGATTGACTTTAAAGTTGTAAGTCGTGCAATTCGTTAAGAGTTTCTTTATGTTGGGAGAATTTCTCCCTTGGAAATACTTAAAAATATTCCATTTTAGAGGAAAGTGATTATAGTTTTTATTTACTTGTATAGTATCTCACTCGAAGAAACAAGGTGTTATGTGTGTTCATTTTCTAATCCCTTGTTTCAGTAAAATATCGAGTGACGGTAAAGTGAGTTTGAAATGTGTTATGCCTTGGAAATCTTATCGAGGATTTCAGTATAGTTGTTGGTGGAACCAAAAGATGAATTCTCATTCAGGTGGGTTTCCAAAGCCTAACTGTGAGGTCGAAGATGCTTCAATCATTTGAGCTCGAACCACGGGTCTTGGAGAGAAGCTGACTCATAGTCAGGGGAACTCCCAAGGTTTTTTAAACCCATGTACAATGTATTATCCTCAGTATGAAAGATATTAAGATTTTAAACCTCTAGTTTCATCATATTTCTTCTTTTTTTCCAATTCGGTAGAAATAGGTTGAGGGCCTTGTACCCATGTCATCACCTAATGCAATTCCCTCCCCCTTTGGTTTCCATCGAGTCATTAGAGAATGGTTAGAAATTTGGATAGATGTGTCGAGGAAATAGTTTGTGTATGATTGGTAGTGACCATGTTCCATGAAGCAATGAAAAAAGAGTGATCTTCACAGTTAGTGCAGAATTTCCCAAACTGTGCGGACTGACCCTACACCCTTCCCAAATAAAAAAAATGGGTATTTCTGTGTCGGCCCAAGATGGTTAGTTAAGATGGTGGTTATTATAGTGGGGAGATCCACTATGATTGTCATGTACATTCCTTTGTAAACTGTCAATGGAATTATACCCTTTGTACTAGGGAGATCATTTAGGCCCCCCTGTTTGTGTCTTGATTCTATCTCAAAAAAATAATATAGGTTTCCTCTTATGGTGGGGTTCCTATTTGTGTCCCCCATACCAATAGCTCAGATTTATCCATGGTGTTGTCTTGGTGGTTGGTAGTCTAGTTCGGAACTATCTAGATACCAACATCTTCTTTGAGTAAACGTTGGGATTGCATAGCTCCCAATGGTTTAGTAAATGTAAAGTAAGTGTAACCTTGTTCAAAGTTGTTGTTCATTTGGGTGAATTGCATAAGTCTTTTTCGGATAGCATTCGAGGAGTTTCATTTTGGGATAAAGTATGAATGTGTTGTATCATTTAAAGAAAGTGGTGTAAGTTTGGGTCGTGAGATTAATCATTCCTTAATTGATCACTGGAGGTGTTTTGGCCCTTGGGGGCGAAGCATAGCAAAGAAGTACATCATGGGTTGTCGGTTGGGTTTGGATTTGGTATCTGGTCTTGTTGTAGCTTTCTGGGGATGGAAGGTTTTCATGGTGGGGATAATTGTCACATAAATGACATATTTTAAAGTTAAATTTAATTTAATTTCTATTTATGCTTTGTTTTTAGGGTTTCCCAAGCTTTTATGCTAGAATGGGTGAGTTTTTGTGAATTGGGCCAAACCGTGAGCCCAATTCCAGATTTAAAAATAAATTTTGTTTCTTTTATAAAATTTTTAGTTTTTAATATTTTTCACCCATTCCAATTCCTAAATGGTCTCCCATAACATAGTCACTCCCCCATTCTAGTTTGGAGCCTTTATAAACCCATAACCACTGTGTATATGAGTTTTTATTTAAGGGATTGGGCATGCCTGAAAGTCCAATTCTAGTTTTAAAAATAAAATTTGATTAATTATTAACATATTTTATTTTAAGGATTTGTCGATGATTATAATCCCCACACATGACCATTGAACTCAGACACACGTCTCGTATCTTCCCACCCTCTTTGGAGATCATTTTCCTCGTGGTTTAGGTCGAAACTTATGAAGGACTCACATTTCGTCCAGATTTAAAAAGGTTATTTGATTACTTCATAAATCTTTCATTATTAACTGTTTTCCCCCTATTACAATTCTCAATTAACCTTATATTTTTTTTAAACCACAATTGATTTTTTTTTTCTATTTTCAAATTCATCCACTGGTGTATTTGTGGATATTTCTTCAAGAACCCTCAAGTGAGCGAGTCTCCGTCATTCTTCTTTCATTTTTTCTTAGGGTTTCATTCAATGTGCTTTGGGTTTCTTCCCTTATACATGAGGTCCCAAATTTCTATATGGAAATGTGTCAAACCTAAGGTTTAACCTTGGGTTTTCTTGGTCCAATGTTCTATTTTTTGGTTTTATCTACCCTCTATGAGGTGCGGCGGTGGGGCATTTGGGTTTTCGCACAAAGGATTCAAGGGTTTCCTTGGTATTGGTAGGTGATTACATGTTTATGAAATCCTTGTGTCTTATAATGCTGTAGTTATCATATTTTCAGGTCTATCTCATTTTATTATTGCTGAAAAAAATGATTTTTAGAGGTGTTTATATTGAAAATGTATTTTAAATGCCAATTTTATGTGAAATCGAGGGTTTTTCATAGAAATGTTTTATGAGTTTATTTGGGGACGACCTATAACTACTTGGATAATTTTATTGAAATATATCAGGGATTATAATTATTTTTTTAATGTTTATATCCCTTGTTTGATTCTAAAAAGTCTTATTTTGGTGATGTTTGATAAGTGAAGGATTTTTGGGCACCATTTTGGTGCTAAATTAGTTGTTTTACATGACTATTTGATGTTTTTCCTAATGGATTTGTTTTATAACACATGTAATAGGGTAATAGAAATGTTTTTGGCACTGTAAATTCGGTTTTAGTAAATTTGAGTATGCACATAGTGTGAAATGTGTGGGTTTCAAGGAGTTTTGGGTGCAAAATAATGCGGATTTTTGAGAAATTGCTTTATGAAAAATCAAAGTGTTTTGTTGTGTGTTTTAAGTGGTATAAAGAGTGTGTAGCTACTGTAATATTTTAATGTGACCATTAGTGGTGTTTTATATTAAAATGGATTTATTTATCATGCTGAAATTGATTGAGTACAAAGGGGGAAGCCTGAGTACCAAGGTGGGGCAGATGTGTACTAGTACGGCTAGTGGACCGGTTGGGTTTTGTCCCTGTTTCACTTATAATTTATGTAATGAACACTCTAACTAAACTATATGGATGATTATTGAGGACCAATAGGTTATGGGTATGTTCCCTACTATTGGCTCATGCACGAGAACGGATTTTACTATGGTTACATTACATGGAGGTATGAGGTAAATGGGGCCCGAGACTATCTAGTGCCTAGGGGTGTTCCTGATTTTTTTGCTCATTGTATTTGTGGTATTTTCCCTTGTATGTGGGTATATCTGGAATTATATTTAAGTTGCTAAAATTCATATCTAAATGTGTTAACATTTTTAATTTTTTATCTTGAAAAATGTTTTAAATTTAAAGTTGCATATCTTGGAATTTGTCGCCATTTTTTTTGCATATTACAACTGCTTTCTTTTTTTCACCTTATATTGCATGCACCTTGGAATCATTGGGTGGTATCTAATTAGGATTAGGCTCAAACCCTACGTACACCACTTAAGTGTTAATAGAATTTATTATTTTTGACCCAGGTAAAGGAAAGGCATTGGTTGATGGAGGTTAGAGGTGTTAGTTCCCATCCTTGGGGCGGAGTTTTGGAGACAGCTGGTGGGTGATGACCCCTTGTCAGGTGGAGTCCTTTGGGTTTTTTTCTGCTATATATTTGTGTCTTTGGACCTTTTTACTGTATTTAAATCCATGTATTCAATTCTGGTTTTTTTATTAAGACTTGTTTGGCTATAAATTTCAGAATTTATATTATGGATTGTTTTTATGGTTTTATGCTTTCATACTCAGGTAAATCATTCCCAAACCTAATTTTTTGATACTCGGTAACTTGTTCCATCCCGTAGGGATATGGAACGCCCTTCGTGCCTTGTCACTGTCTAGTTTTGGAGCTGGTTTTGGTGGTGACTAGATTCGGTTCGTGACAATAAATGTTTCTTTCCCCCTAGAACATCCCCATGGGAAGCTCATTTTTTGTTTGTTAAAAAGAAAGTTGGTTCTAACAGACTCTGTATTGATTATAGAGCTTTGAGTAAATCACTATGAAAATCAATTACCCTTTTCTTCACATCTATGACTTGTTTGATCAGCTCTAGAGAGCTCAGTACTTTTCCAAGATTGAATTGAGATCAGGTTACCATCAGCTGAATGTGATGGAGGATATCATCCCGAAAATAGGCTTTCATACTAGTTATTGGAATTATGAATTTGTTGTTAGGTCATTTGGGATAATTAATGCACTTGTTTTATTCATGGATCTTATTGATAGAATATTTCATGAGTTCTTGGATATTTTGGTGGTTGTGTTTATTGATAACATTCTAGTATTTTCAAAAAATAACTAAGTGCCTAAAAAACATCTAAGGATTGTTTTAGAAACATTAACATAAAATAACTGTTTCAAAAATTAAGAATTTTTTATTTTTGGAAACATAATATTTCTTTTCATGGGAACATTTTAAACAATAATGGAATAGAAATTGATCCTTCCAAAACAATATTGGTAGATGATTGGCGAAGACCCAGAAATGTTACAGATATTCATAATTTTCTCAAACTAGTATGTTATTACTGACGTTTTTTAAGAACATTTCACAGTTATCTATCCCAATAACTTAGTTAACTTGGAATGGGTTTAAATTTTTTTGGATATAATAATTTGATGTTATTTATGAGGACCTGAAGAAGATAATGCTGAATGATGCTATTTTGGCCTTTCCTTCCCAAAATGTTGAGTTTTTCATCTATAGTGATGCTTCATTGATGGGACATAGTTGTGTTCTACTGCAGAATGAATAGGTAATTTCTTATGCTTCAAGAAAACTAAAAACCCATATGTTAAATTATCCGACAAATTATTTGGAATTGGAAGATGTGTGTTTTTCATTGAAAATTTGGAGTAATCATTTATACGGTGCTAAATGTCGAATACATACTGACTATAAATGTCTGAAGTATATATTTTCAAAGAATGAATTAACATGAGGTTGAAAATATGGCTTGAATAAATAAAGTATTATGATTGCACAATAAATTACCATATAAGAAAAGAAAAAAAGTGGCAGATTCCATGAGTCAAAAACATCATGCATCATTAACCATGTTATGTTTTGAACATGGTCACTAGATTAATTATTTGATGAATTTTGGCATAGATGTTTTTGTTTCTAGGAATACATCTGTTTTGTTTTAGTTTTCAGTGAAGTCATCATTATCAAACATAATTAGGAAATCATAGAAGGAAGATCTTGAGCTACAGAAAAAGGTAGAATTGTTAAAATGAGTAAGATTCCATAATATAACCTTGAAAAGACTGTGTATTAAGATTTGGAAAAGGGATGTGTGTGCCTGGTGATTCTCAGTTGAAGAATTTTTTGCGTATGAAGCTCATTGTTCTCAATTTTTACTTTATCCAGGTAGTACTAAGATTTACAAAGACCATTGGGATTATTATTGGAGGCTTATAATGAAGTGAGATATTGCTAATTTTACTATAAAATGCTTAACATGGGAATAGGTTAATGCAGAGTGGCAGTTACTGAAGGGGATGCTTCAACATTTTCCAATGCTAAAATTGAAATGTGAGAATGTATCAATAGACCTTGTTTTGGGACTACCAATGACTTCACGAGGTAATAATACAATTGGAGATATTGTTGATCGGCTGAAAAATCAACACATTTTCTTTCTATTTGTGATACAATGACTTTGAATCATCTGTCTCCACTATAACTCAAAGAGATTTTCAGGTTACATGGAGCTCTTATTTCCATTGTATATGTTTTGGATCCCAGGTTCCCTTCTAAATTTTGGGAGGGACTTCAAAAGTCATTGGGCACATAATTAAATTTTTGTAATGTTTTTCATCCTCTATCAAATGGGAAATAAAAATGAACGATTCAATGATTGGAGGATATGCTTTGAGCATGTTCAATTGATAACCCGAGATGTTGGGATCATAATCTTTATTTAGTTGAGTTTTATTATAATAATAGATTTCATTCAAGTATTCAGATTTCACCTTTTGAGGCTTTTTATGGGAAGAAGTTTTAGACTCCATCTTCTTAGGATGAATTCGGTGAAAGAATGTTTATGGGTCTAGAATTAGTATAAAAAAGCGGCTGATAAAGTAAAGATGATCTAGTAGAACATTTGGACAGTTCAGAGTAGGAAAAAAAGTTATATAGATAATAGAAGGAAAGAATTTTATTTCATGTTAGGTGACCATGTTTTCCTTAAAATTTATCCAAGGAAAAGTTTGAAGCATTTTTGTAAGAAAGGAAATATAAGTCTGTTATTCATCGGTCCTTTCGAAATCCAAGGGAAATTTGGACCAGTTGCATACCGAGTAGCTTTGCCAAACATGCTTTTCTCAGGTGGAAAATGTTTTTCATGTTTCGATGTTGAGAAAGTATGTGGCAGATACATCTCATTTTCTAAGTCCAAAATCAGTTTAGTTGGAAGAGAACCTTTAATATGAATATAAAATATTTGAGATTCCTTATTGAAGGGAATATGTATTACAGTTTAAGGTAATCCACAAGGTAAAGGTTTTTTGGAGAGACCACATTGTTGAGGATGAAACTTGGGAATCTGAAAATGCTATGAGGGAATGGTAACCTCACATGTTTAATGAGTAAATAAAATTTTGAGGACTCAATTTCATGAAGGTTGTGATAATGTAACACCCCAAGGTTTAAAAAAATAAATAAAATGCCTAAAACATTGTGTAAAGTAGATATTTATAACTACCCTTTGAACACAATTTTTTTCTACATTTATGTTTTGAATTTTGAAAAATGGGCCTCTAAAATTTTCATCAGTTAGTTATTTATAGTCTTATAAGAACAACATTTTTTTTGAATATTAACATACCCTTATGAATACTAACATTCCCTTATGAATAGTAACATACAGCTAAGGATTTCAGTGTACCCTTATGAATAGTAATGAACCATTTTGAATAGTCACTTGACCCTAATGAATAGTAATATACCCTTATGAATAGAAATTTTACCCTTATGAATAGTAACATAACCTTATGAATAGAATACTCACATATGATAGTGTATATATAATATTTAATAGAATATATGGTCCACCTATATCATTGAATAAGTAAATAAGTGCTTTAAATTATTTATTTTCTAAATACAGTATTATTTTAACCAAAAAATAATTTTCACATATTTATAAAATTATTTTAATAAAATGGAGTTTATTTTTTGATTCTACAACTCAAAAAATGGTTGGGGTGTATTTTTAGTAATTTTCTGAAATACTGGATTTTTTGAGTGAAGTAAATTTTAGGTATTTGACAAATAAAGGAATTTATGCATCATGGAGGTGTCATCAATGATGTGGTGCTGATGTAATCCTAATATCTCTAACTCACATGAAATTATTAGTTTTTTTATTCATGCAAGAGTCACTATTTCTATCCTTAAGTAAAAATCGTAAAATAATAATAAAAATAATGTGAAATCTCTCCCATCCACCACTATAAATATCATCCATTTCCCCCTCTTCCTCCCACATCTCTCAATCCTCGAGCATTGTATAATTTTTAAAAAATTCCATTCCCAATTTCCTTCCCCATTTAAAAGACCTTTTAGTCTCTCCCAAAGGCCAAAATCAAAGGCCTTAAGGTGGATATCTAGGAGAAGTGATCAAGAGGTATGAAATCCTCTACGTTTTTAATGTGTTTTCCTTTCCTTTCCTTTTCTTTTATTATAGTCTCTTCCCATTTATTATCCAAGAGGTGTGAAAGATACATAAATCTTTTATATTCCTTATTTTATATTTTTCAAGGAAAAATAATCACCATTATTCCTTTCCACTCCCACTTATTCAAAGAATAAAAACAGTATCCGTGATGTGTCGAATTTCCAACATCATGGACGATGTGATTTCAATTTTCCTTAATTCCATCAAATATGGTCATGAAACCATTTTTATGGTTTAACTAGGTTATAATATATGTATTATGTTTCAAAGATGGTACTGAAATCATTTTTTACACATGGTTTTAGTTAATAAAATAAAATGAGGTCGTTTTTATCAAAGAACCACTAAAATGCTCTAAACAAACATCATTAATGTTTTCATTTATGAATAATCCTATTTTCAGAATTCATAATGATAATTGGTATAATTTATGGTTATAGAAATATTTAACAACCATTCCATTCTTATTTTGAGTTTCACTTATAATCAACAAGAACATCCATCATGAACCGATCATGGAAAACATGTAAAGAATGCACCTGATACAATGGAAGGAACAAATTACTCATAATTTATGGATGAAATTATGTAATGAAATGATCATATAAGGTATAATAATTATGTATATGTTTATTTAATGTATTAATAACACTCTATTTACCATTATAAATTACGTTTATACAAGTTTGAAGTAAGATAAACCCGAGGCAAGGGAATTCTTAGCTCGATTTCCATTATATGGGTTAACATTCTAAATCATTGTTTATGTGGTATTAAAATTGTTTGTTTGAATATTTTTGTTTATAATATGTTTTATTGTGTTTATTTGAAGTCTATATACATATTACATCCTCTCTATTATTTATCACTTCAATTATATGTCTTTTTAAGGGGTTTTACTTTTAAATTCATCCTTGAAAAATTCTGTTTTACAAGACTTAAAAAAAACATTTTAATGAAAAAATTCATATTGTTTCATTATGTTATAGTTATTGGGAATTTTTATGATTAGTGGTGGGACCTTTATCTCCCTCCTATTCATTTGATATGTGTGTGGTGATGGTCGGCCGTTTGGTTACACCATGTGTAACATTGATGGGTACACAAATTGTACGGTTGTCGTGAGGGTTACAAATTATAAGGTAGCCACATGGGTTACAGTATAATGTAAGTATTTCCCCATGATAACATTATGTTTTTGTTGCTATTATTATGTATTTTTTTTAATATTTTGTAAATTTCATGATACACAAAGTATGTATATATTGGTGACAACTATTCATTTTGAAAATGATTTCACATGTTATAAGTATTCATGGAATAATGCGTTCTTTCATTACTTTTATATCCTTTAATGAGCTTTTTGTGATCATACCATGTTTTTTAAATGATTTTCATAGGATAGAGGGATTTTTAAGACAAAATCGGAGACATCTTAAATGTTTGTGTAACTTTCATAGAAATCATGTTTTATTTGAAAAAAAAAATTATATTGGGAGAAATGAGTACTTTTTTATGGTATCCACTATGTATTAATGTGTAATGTCATGAAATATTTATGTACCTCTAATCTAAAACTATAGACATGAAAATATCTTCAATTTTAATGGAGTTTCTTTCATGAATAAATGAAATATTATGTGATGTAATAAGGTCGGGTCCATATAATAATTATATTGATTATAATATTAAAATTGATTTAAAATTCCACTTGTTTTTTGATAAAAAGCATAATTTTTTTGGGGAAATTATCTTTCACGTAACGAAAATAATGTAGTTGAAAATTATTCATCTATCAATGTTGATTATTCAAATGGATGAGAAAAATGGATACATTAAACTATTATTGATCATAATCATCTATGTATTGGTGGATAGAATGGAAACTTATAAATTAACATTACATAATTGTTGTTTTATTTGGTTATGAATTTATGGAAGACACATCTAGGGTTGGGATAGTAGACTGAACTTTTTTTATCTACAGTGCACTTTTAATTTCCCCCTAATGTATTGTAGGGTTCAATAAGTTTTGTACCACATTAGAATGTCACTACACCTTGGTATACTAAAAATAAACCATGGTGTTATAAAAAGGTTTTAATAGTTGAGTATAAATTATTATATGGATCAATTCATATTTAATTGTATCATTAACTAATTGAAAATTGGGGATAATAAAAAATAATTTAGATATATTGTCCCATTATAATTTCTATGGGGGAGTTGTATGAGGAGATGATGTTTCTTAATGGGTTATTAAGATAATCAAGAAATGTGTTATATTAGAGTGAGCGGCTCTCCATAGTCACCACATTAAATTATTTGTGATTTAATCTTCTAGGGGGTACTGAAATTATATATGGCACAAGTTATTAAATTTTAATTATTATTAAATGTATTAGTTTTTTTATCCATATTAATTTTTGTACAATATGTTTTAAATGATGATTTAATTATCACTTATAGATACTATGCATAGAACAAGTTTTTAAAACTAGTCAGTTGATAAATTTTGTGGTAATTGTTTTTTTATTTTTAATATTAATGGTATCATTTCCAGTTTTTTAGTAAAAATAGATAGAAAATTGTGATTGTTTCAGTGATCACGGAATATGTCTTTTAGAATTAGGTGTGATTTGGAAAAAAGTTTGATGGTTTGAAGGGTGTAGCATTACTATGGATAGGGGAATTAATTTATATACATGTTTTTTATTAATTTAATAATAATAATATATACCTTATTAAGGTGATGGTGGGAGAGTAAATTTTAGGAATATAGAATGTGATGGTTCATTTGGTGAGTTATGATAAATTGTATGTTTTTTAGATAATTCTTCTATGTTTTAATTTAATAGGTAAGATATAATATTTATTTTATCAATTATAATTAATGAAAATTATGGATAAATAGTATTTATAATCAATAAAAGGATCATTGTACATCACATTTTATTTACAAAAAAATTGTCTTCTCTAAAAAATGAAATATAATTAATTTATTATTTATAAATTTATTTGATAGTAGTGAATGATGAATGATTATTGGTAAATTTATAATCACTATAAAATTGTACTAGTAAATCTTGGATTCAATATAAGTGAAAAGATACATTAATATAGTTTTATTCATTTTTTTCATGGTATTAAATTTCTATTCTGAATATTTGGTGGTGAGTACCACAGTTCGACCCTCTGTAATGGCTCCACAGTAACTGTATTTTCCACCATCTCTCACCTTTTATTTGGTGTATAGGAATCCATGGCTTGATCAAACTAAATTATCCTTAATTAATTCACCCATTTCACTATTCTAGAATAACTTTTGGATTTCTCCCTAATTTTTATTTTCTTATTGGTCCCATCACTTAGTAATGAGATTCTAAAACATACTCTCACCCTTTTGGTGTACACTGAATCATTATCTCTAGTCCTCTATTTTCTAGTTTTTCCTTTTTTTTGGAGTCTTCAACTAGTGGGTTCATTCCAAATAGTCATCAATATATACAGGGGTTTGTATAATTATGTAATTATATAGTTGTTGGGCTCACTTCACATATTAATTTAATCATTTAATAATGAAGACTTCTCCTTCTCCTAGACCCAATCTCAACATCTTACTAGAGTATTTAAATACTCAAAATTTCAATTTTTATATGATATACATATGTATCAGGATCCCTCACACATTCTTATCTGGGTTAATTTTCAAAGTTTTCCCATTACCATTCAGAAATAAAGATATTGTTTAAATGAATGGAAAATATATTGGTCGATATATGTGTTTTCAAAAGTAATTCAAAGCCACGTGGCACCCAATTACCCCATGAAATTGTTTTTAAATTGACATTTCAAAGGATAAGGTTGAATCCAAATAAACAAAGGTTTAAAAGTGGTTCAAATTTTATCACGTAGTTCAATTTTTATCAATTATTGAATATTGTTCATATTTTTATCATTTGGGCCACCATCACATGTTTTTTCACCACAATTATTCTTCTAGGGTGATTATTATCAATGATATTTCCCTCAATATTATTGTAATATGTCCCAAAGGTTCATGAGTACAGTATCTTCAAACAATTATTTATAGACTAACAATACATTTGTTGGAAGTACATCATCCTAAAAGGTTGGGAAACTGATGGTTGTTAGAATCTTTATACTGATTTTGAATGCTTATTTTTTATGGTCTGTAGAGACATTTTGTGATGATCTATGTCTAGAATTATGATCTATAAGTAAAAGGTTTCATGTTAAACCTCTTTTTTTAAGAACTGAGCTACCATATTGTTTTGTTAAAATAAATTATGATGATTATGTTATCTCTATGATACTGCTTCAAGATATTAAAGAATTCAATTTAGTTCCAGCAATTGTACTCTCCCCTTCCATATAGTTAGAAACAATAATGTTGGTTAATGGATCATAGTTAAAGCTTTATAACGGACTTATGATTAAAAGAGAATAATTTTTGTGTACTAGTTAAACAAAGTGATAGAAATTTGTTATGTATATGTAAAATAAGAGAAAATCATGTGGCAAGAACCCTGAGGATTGTCTTCATTAGTTATTTAAAAGAGTTAAAACTTGTGATTCCATTGATAAAGGAAAAATGATAATTTTTTGAGATCCTAGGGTAGTGAAGACATTAGTTGGGAAGATATTTCCTTCCATTCATATAAAAACATGAAATGGGTAGATTTAATTTGGGGTAATACTATGTTGATAAATAAAATAAGACCAAAACTCAAAAGGATTTACCTAACCTCCCTAAATGAGTGACTTCTAAAATGGTGGGAAAATTAATTTGTTCTTAGGGGAATTCAATTTTTCCTAATGATTAGATAGTATCAGCTAAGAATATTATAAGTCAAAAATATCTAGAAATTAATGTTGGTTTAGAATGGAACGATAAAAAAAATTATATTATTTAATGGTATCAAATGAATAATGTGGTGTTATACATTCAAATTAAAATTAGTGTGGGGAGTGTGAAGGAAAAATTACATAATGTTAAATCTATATCATAATTGGAATTTCCTATTAAATCCAAAGATATTATGGTTGAATATGAGTTTTTCATCAATTCTGCAAAAGTGGATTACAATATATTATATTAAATAGAGATTAATTTCTATAGTAATGTTGAATGGATGAATATAATCAACATACTCAATTTCATATTGATAAATTGCATCAATGAATGAAATGAATTTTTAAGGATTATTTAAAATTCTATGTCTATATTGATTTCTTTTTTTGGATCTCATCAATGAAGTTCAAAAGATAATGAAGATTGACAATAATTATGAATTTGAAAGTATATATGTTTCTGACATGTTACCAAATATTGGAATGGTTTAGCTAGGAATTGTTTTTAATAATAACATCATTCAATTTTTAATTATTGTATTTACAATTATAATATTAAAATGGTTTTTTCTTAAAACATGAAAAACTGATTTTGTAATGGTATATAAATAACATCATCAAGATTATCTAAAAAGGAAAATATATTTCTAATATAAAATATATTGTGATTAATACTAAATTTGTCTTTTACAGGTTATTATTTATAAATGTATGATTATTAAATAGATTGACCCCTTAACATATTTTATTCTTAATGAAGAATAATCAAAAAATTTATGTTGAATTACAATTGAAATTTGATCTATACATGGTGAGATTACATGGTGGAATAATGATTTTTATATATATCTTAATCAATATAATAGTTTTTAATTATTATTATTTTATGTAAAATAAAATTAATAACATAATATGGAAAATATGATTGGATTCATTATAATTAGACTGTGATTTTTTCAACCTATTTCATGTTTCATTTGATGGAAATATTCACTTATGTAATGATACAATAACTTGAATGGATGTTGTGATAGAAAACAGAAATTTCATGAAACACCATTTTTTTATTTTGATCCCTTTTAGATATTAACATGGATTTGAAGTTGAAATGAAATTTCTAAAATATAAATTACATGGTTAACATGCAGACAAAAAAATTTCTTCTTTATTATTCAATCTACATGTTGATGGTTTTTATTGGATGAACTATGAGGTAATATCACTAAACTCACCTTATATTCAGGAAATAACTTCTTTTTTTCTATTTCTATTAATTATATTTATATATCTCACCATTGAAACACGTTAAGAGAAGTAATAATAATAACTCAATGATGTCCATGATAGAATATAACCTTACGAAATACATGTCCAGAAATTGGTGTAGTTTGAATTTCAATATTGAATACATTCATATTATGATGGATCTGTCTTTTAAAATAAACTAGAATATTGTTTGAAAAATTTGGAGAGATTACTAGATTTTATATAGATACATGATGGTAATCATATTCATTTAATTATGAGCATTCGGTGACAAGGGACACAAAAATTGTAGATTTTAGGAATTAGATATTGATTTTTGTTCTTACTCAAGTTTGGATCAGTTCTCAAAGAAGTTAAAGAAAGACATATTATATGAGATACATAATTTTTAAAAATAGTTATTCTTATTATTCATTCATGATAGGTGTTCAACCATAGGATATTTCAGTATGATATTCTTGTTGATGAAGTATTTGTTTTTAATTCCTTGACTATTGATAGTTGCAGTGAACTAAAATTACAGAAATCACTATAATTATGGAATTAATGAATTATAGGGTTTCTTCTCTATTTTCTTTCAAATAGATATTAGTGATGATTGACATGAAGTGGAATTTGACATCTACAATACATTTTAATCATGAGAATGACCACATGGTAAATGTTTAGAGTCAGGGCTAGATTGTTACAAAATTTTATGAAAATTTTGGTTTCAATGAAATTTTATACTATAATAATTTAGGATTTCATATTTCCCACTAGTGGGAAATACATAAAAATATATTAGAACAAATAGAATTATATGTTTCTCTTATAGTAGTGTGGTTAATCACTACTTTAATACCAATTGATTTAGGGTGTTCTAAGGTCACATTGTCATAGTGTGATAGTTAATGGACCACTCTATACTGTTTATTGGACTCATAGTAGAAATAATTCCAAAGTATCCAAGATTTAAATACCACTATATACAATAACCTATATAAGGTTATATTTCTATAAAACATCAAAGAAGAGTTTTTTATCCTCAAACACTATGGATTGATCATAAAATATATTGAGGGATAAATAGAAGGAATAGATTTATATGGATAAAAATGGGTGATAAATATTAAATATATGAAGGTACTATATATGGTTTGATATATTATTTATATTTTCATTACACATTCAACAATTTTAATGCAAATTGGTGTGTCACATTAATATTTCAACTTTACCCAGTAAAAGTGTTAGTGATTTTAGTAGATGGACTTAAAAATGCATTAGATTAAAGAAATATATAGGATGTAGAAGACAATTTATATGGATATATTTAATTTCATGATTATTGTGAGACATTTCAAAATATATTAGAACTGAGATTCAATATAAATGAAACCCTAATATTTCATATTTTTAGTGATTATTTATACTCGACATGTTTTTTTATTTCAATGTAGTGTTACCATTTATAATTTATAATTATATATTGTTATACATATATTAAGAAAGGGATTTCAAGATGTGGGATAAATTAATTGTCTACTGAACCAGACTTATCATAATGGGATATTACATGTTTTTATATGAATATTTATTACATTATAAAAACCCAAACCAAAAAAACATATAATTTTTATTTTATTTGGAAACATGTAAACAACATTTTTTATATCAGGGAATAACCTTTATCATATCCCATAACAGTCTTCCACTTTTTAATCTTCATAATAATGTGCTACATAAAACTTTTCTGTATAACATGCGAGATAAAACAAAAGAAATTGTGATCTCTAATAATCAGTAAGGGTATTCAAGAATGAAATATAAGCATGATGTCAGAATAAGGGTATGAGAAATTATAATAACACTATAATAACATAACTTATATATCAATGATCTTAAACATGAATCATGACATAAGTATTTACACCAAATATGACATGAATCATAAGGAAATAAAGGAACACATGCCATGTGAGAATAAAATGTTCATTGGAAATCGATTTTGGGAAAACACATAAGTATAGAAAGTTGTATGTCCAAGCTTCCCACTAAGACATTAAATACATTATAGACTTCTGATAACAACCAATATACCTACTTTGGGGTTTGTATGACCTCACATGTACCCTTTTTCAGGACTAGGATGACTATATGTGTACCATTATTTTAGGTAGCTAACCTTCTTGGTGGGAAACATCTCCATACATAGTATAATCCATTTCCTCATAATGGAATATTTTCAAACCAAAAACCATCATCGTGGACAATGTCCTTTACTAAAACGAGTTCACTCCCCACTCAGTTCATGACCCACTGAATTGGGTTAGCTGCCCAATTCAACCTCGTCTATCTCGTAAGATATATGTATCTTTACGAAATGAATTATAGGGAGATATAAATACCACTCGTCACATAATAAAAACATAAATATGTGCTCCATATGATCATCAAATTTCATTATATCATAACCTATTAAATGAAATTTGTTTCATAAAAACTTCATCATATCATAACCTCTAAAAATGAGACAGGTTTCATTATCAATTCATTATATCATAACAAGTGAAATTATTTGAGTTCTATAAGAATATAACCCATTTAATAGAAATGGTTTTTTAAATAATATTCCCCATGGAAGAGAAACAATTTTTATAAAAATCATTCCATCATTACATAAACAATTCACCAAAATAATATGAATAGTACCCTTAGATCATATCCTCTTATAATTAATTTGTAGCATCAATAGATTTCATATTAAATGGAAAATATTTTTTGAAATAAAATTAAAAAAAAATCTATAAAATATCCTTTCCTTATTGAAAATTTATTTCAAAATCAAAAAACATTTGAATAAAATTTCCTATAAAAAAAACCTAAAAACATATAAAGGTTTCTTTGAAAACCATTTTAAACATTTTTTATAACATAAAAATTTTAAATACTTTTTCCTTGAAAACTAATTTAAAATATCATTTAAGAAATTATAACATTTTTAATTGTTTTTTGGGTTTAATTGATTTCAGAACAAAGAGAGAAATGAGGCCACGTTTTATTATAAACATCATTAATTATATTATGTACTAACGAGTGTTAAAATAGTACCATTACATAAATATATTATGAGTAACCCTTATTGAATAAAATTCATTATTATTCATAGAATATAGATCTTATTATTTCATCAATGGAAGCATAATAATAAAAAGTCTTGAAAAATGTTGAGAATGTAGGAATAAAAACTTACAACATTAGTAACATTGAATCAAAATCCCCATGAAAGAATAAAATTAGATAAGATTAAAATATCATGAAAATAATTATATTAATACTATAATGTTTCAAAAAATAATTATATACACATCATGAAATAATATAGTTATATAACATATCATGTGTTTCAATAAAGTAAAATTGAGACAAAATTCCCTTACCGATTTTGTAGCATTGAAACTACACCCACATGAAAGAGAAATTATCAAATGGATAGTGGAATACCAGTAAATATAATTAGAATAATCATAAAATCAATTAATGGGATGTATACACACCACATACATGAAATAGAGAGTAAACATGGTTTGTGTCCCATGGTAAATAAATGTGAGATGAAAATAACTTACCATAATTATTAACTTAATTTTTACATATTTAAACAACCTATAATATATATATATATATATATATATATTAAAAATTTACCAAAGTTTCATATTAAAATATATCATAATATATAGGATTTTATTTTGAAATTTTATTACCCTTAGATTAACAATTCCATGATAATGATTGGTTTCATGTAATAAACAGTTTTTTCTGTATATGTTTTGGATTTTTATTATTTCGTCACCATCAATTGATCATAATTTAATTATTTAGTGAATGTATATAATTATATTAATATAATATATATTCATTATCTTTGTATTTATAGTAATCTATGAAATATAAAAATAGGAAATAAAGTACACCTTTCAGGGTGCCAGTAGACCTTATGTATGCCTGAATAACGTTACAATTTTCTTATCGAATGGATAGAAAGAGAAACAAATGATATATATGTATATACATATTATTAAACTATAATAAATATTAAATATCTATCAAATATTTATATTACATCAATCCTTATTATATTCCATTTAAATTGGGAGTGAATAATATCATTTCTTGAGGAAGTGGTACCCCGTACACAAGAGTGATGTCATCATATTCCCACAAAATATAAATCATGAATTTTTGTGCCAAATAATGAATTAGAAAGAATAAATACGTCATATATATCATATAAAATTCATTTATAAGTATTATTTCCTTCATTAAGATTATCATTGAATGATGGTAATGAAATAAAATGACATTGTTTAGCGAGGAAGTTGTCCACCATACACATAAATGGTGATTTCGTAACCCATTTGATGGAAGCATGTGTGGTTTTACATAAAAACCATGAAATAACAACACATAAGTATATTAAATATAATGAGATTATTATATTATAATTACGTGAAAATAGTGAATGTGTGTTGGGGAATAAATAAAACAAAAACATTCAATAATGATTATTTCCTCATCTTCGTGTATCTCTTTTTGGATTCGACAAAAGGACTTACTTGGTAGAATTATTTCCAAACATAATTATTATAGGATGATTTTAGTGAATTTTTTGAGAGATTTTGAAATATATTTGTTGAGTGATATTGATTCATAGGTGTTAATATAGGGAGAGAGGGGGTGGTCTTTATAAGAGAGGTGAGGGGAAAACAAAAAAAAATGAAAGCGAGAGTTTCTAACCTGTTTTCCAGGTAAATTTATCCAATAACAAAAAATAATAATAATTGAAGTAATAAAGTCCAAATATTTCCATCCAATGGGTTTTATAAATGTTTCTAGTTCATTTCCACCTATTGATTAATTTTTTGTGTCATAGTGAAATCATTTTTTCTCTTAATCAATATGATTAATTTTTAATTTTTTTACTAATAACGTTAGAGAAAAAATTAATGTGGAATTATAAAAAAATTAATTTTTTTAATTCTAAAATTTTAATTCATTTTTTTGATTATATTAACTAAATTGGATGAAATTTATTTTAAATTAATCTAGTATATGGGACGAAGACATTGGGTTTTGTATGTTAAAATGTTCGAACGATTAAAATGTATTTATACCCAATTTCAATGTGAAATTAATTAAAAGTAGCTAAATTGAATTTATTTATTTATAATATAAGTTATTTTTTTATAAACTATCTAATATATAATTTATCTTCATAAAAATATTTGACATAAAGGAAATTTTACATTAAAATTCAATTGTTTTCACTTTTCATCCTAAAGTAAACTATATTAGAAAAATCCCAAAATATCAACCCTTTATAATTTTATAATTTTTAATTAAGAAAATATTGTTATGCTATCAAACATAATTTCTTAAACAGTTAAAAATTAATTTTACTATTTTTCACAAAAGGTCATAAATAGATTCTTTTGAGAAAATAGTATTTTCAAAAACAATAGACATTACCATAAATTATATATATCATCATCAATATGATTTATATATATAAACATAATAAAAAATATTTCAAATTTAGTTTTTACTATTCCTATTACTATGTTTAAAAGAATGTTTATAACTAACTTGTTTAAATAAATATAATAACAAAATATTGTTTCGTAGAAAGTCATTGTTGTTTGTAATGCTTGTTAAACTCGGTATTTCCTATAAGGAAAGCATAAATTGGTGTAGTCTATAATAAAATCACAACTAATCATAGAATTAAATACAAGATAACAATGAAATTTAATTTATTTAAATTAGGTTATTAAAAACTTGAGGTGTTACAAATTTATCCACATGTAATAAATTCTCTATTTGAAAATTGGATAATTTTTTCAAATAGTGGAAACTAATGATTGTCCTAGTGTTGTTGGGTAATTTAATATAAAATTAATAGAATGATTTTATAATTATAACCCTATAATTAATTGATAAATTTATAATACAAGTTTACCTTACAATTTCACTAATTTATATGAAATATATTATATGGAACCTATATAAAATAAAGAGTTTAATATAAAATTCAATTAATAGGGGAAAACATGTTTTATTTTCCATCATTTACTACTATATGAAAATATTATGTTATTTTCTATGAAGTATAATGAAATTTAGATAAATTATAGATATTAATGATGGAGAAATTACTTGATAATAAGTAATCATTATACATTTAAAATGGTTAATTATTTATCAAACCACTTATATGGTGCATGATATTTTTTAAACATTAACTATCAGTATATTTATCATAAAATAATAGATAAATATGATTAAAATACAAAAATTCAATTTAATTATAACAATTTTATATTTTCTATAACAAAATTTGTTGTTACATATGTTCTTGAATTATTTATTAGATTGATATATATTTTTTATTAATTAGAAATGGATTTTTTATCTATTAATTCTTGAAAACATGCATCATTATTTGGCATTATATTCAATAAATTGGAAAAAATGCAATGGATTTAGAGTGGTTAGTAATTATTATTTCGATATTTGGTTTAAGAGTGAGATATTTTTAACATGTTTAGAGTCCTATATAGATGATTTGGTGCTTCATGATAAAGAAAAAAGTACAATAAAAAATTATCAATTATTTAGTGCGGAAAATTCAATTTTTAAGAATTATAAGACTAGGATAAATGGATAGTGGATTGGAATTGGAATCCAAGGGGGTCCATTCATGTTATTGAATCCACTATCAATAAATAGGAATCGTCATCTAAAAAAACCAAGATATTTGTGGTGAACCAAAAATTGAATTATAATTGGGAGATTTCATATCTCTTTCAAAAAAATATTGAATAATGCCCCTTGCCCAATTATTTACACTATGGTTGACCAAGACTCAACCCATAAGTTCTATATCTACAATAATATTATTCCCAATCTCATTACTTTATCACTCTTTTATTTGATGAGTTTTCTATTGAAATATAATCCCATATACAAGGATATGGTGAGTCTTAATTTTTTCATTATAATTCATTTGTTTAGAATGTATTAATGTAAAAGCCCCTAAACTTTTACTACATTGTAAATTACATTAATTAATTTTATCAGTTATGAATAATTTATAGTTTGTGAATTTGATAAGTAAAATAAACATATATTATGTGTTTCTATAAAAATAATGTAAAATATTACATGATTATTATGTGATGTGGAATGTGTTTGTTGGTGTTTGGTTACTGTAGATCTAAATAGGGTTTGATAGGGTTCAAAATTTTGAGGTTAAATATATAGGTCACCTAAAAAATACATAAAAAATTTAAATAAATTATTGGATGATTTTAATATCACACAAAAACCACACCAATAGGGGTTATATAAACTATATATGTGGGTTGGATCCATAATGAATCTCTCAATGTAAAATAAATTATGATTAATCTATGATGTGATCCTTGGGGATTGTAAGACTGGTCTAATAAAAATATAATTTTCAGTTGATTTCATAATTGATTGTATTTTTTCATGAGTGGTTTTTGTAAAAAAATATTATTAGTATCATCATATATAGTTACAGTGTAAAATAACTATTTCAGAGCTTGGATATGGGAGTGATCATCAAATCATTTGTTGTTATAGTATAATCAAAGGATTAGGGTTAGAATTGTGGAACATAATAAGATTTAAATGGATGATGTATTTAACTATAGGAATCATAGAAAGATAACTAAGATATTTAGGATTAAATACCTTATTCTTTATTTTTAAATAGAAATCAATGGAATTCAAGCATTGACCATAGGATGAAGTTGTATATAGATTATTGATCTTAGTAACATTTTCCTCCATTGGGTACATTGTTGTGTTTCCATTAGAGGAGGGTCTACCCATATTCATAGTTAAAGGATTTGTATTGGTTAAATATTAAGATCACTGAAATCCTTATTGAGGTGATTTTATTTTTTTGGGAATCCAAAGGTAAAATATGGGTTTGCTTTTAGGAGAAGATGTAAAATGGCGGACCTTGGGTGTGTGAATAGATAACTGAGTAATTTAACGTGACATGAATTCTATGTCAGTGTTGATTTGAATTGATATGGAAAATAAAAATATTTATTCTGTGTATATTTCTATTGTGTATAGTAGGATCTTTATTGGATGTGTGAAAATCATTATAAATGATTTGCTTATTGAATTTGTACTTTAAATGATTATGTTTACTTTTTTATATTCATTACAATTTGATGTGTATTTATTTTATGTAGAAACTAATTCCTAAAATTTTATTAACAAGGTGAGGGATTATAATATATTTTTTATACCCTATCTTGTATATTATACTATATTTTTCATAAATGTTAAATGCCCATCTAAGGTTTCAGGAAACTCATATTGGTGTTCCTGATTCATTTAAATATTAGGGACTCCTGATCCATTATTGTGGCACCCACCATGTAATTATAACCAAATTATAATCTTATTATTTGGGATGTATGGGGGATGAGTTTAATCGGTTTGTGACATAATCATGATTGAATCATATTCTAGGGGAATAAAGACAATTATTATGTCTCCTAAGGGGTCATACATTCACATTCATTATATATTGTGGAATATATTAGTGAAAGTATTGGTTCTTAAATATATATTGATAAATTCAATCTCTAAATATTCTCTTCAATTGGTAGTATCCCTTATGTCTTGAATAAAAGTTAAGGTATGGGTAACAATTATAGTGATAAAGTAGAATACTCTTAACAAGGATAACTGAGACTTGGTCTAGATGTGGCTTGGGTTTTCCTATTTATCTCCTTTTATTTGTTTTTATATCATTCATATATGTATTCATTGGATGAATCCAATTAGTTATTTATTTCTTAAATATATGACTCATTTTATTTTCATTGGTTTATTTGTGTCAAATATGCATATTTATATTATTTAATGATTAAATTTTCACAATATCTCTGAAATGCATAATTTTATATTTTTAGTATGGGGTTTTAAAATCTGTTTATGTCATATAATATTTTAGATATTTATGGTATTTAATGCGAGTTGGAAATTTGAAAAAAAATATTCTATAATGGGTTGAAAATTAACCATTATTCAATTAATTTCCTGGGTAAATTTTTTATTTTTTAAACTTTTTGAATTATGTATAAATATTTTAATTGGCTCAAAACATAGGCTTTCTTGGTTTACTATATTTTTAATTAAATTTTGACTTGGTGAATTTTTAGGAACAATGAAATTTAGATGATTAAGTTTTATATTCGATATAATAATAATATATTGATTATTTTTTAGTTTTTATTTGTTTGAACATTTTTTGTAATTAATAAAAAATTAATATTTTAAAAAATTATTATGAATTATTCATAGGGAAATGATTTATATGACTATCCTTACATAACCTAAAATTTTCCATTAATGATAAAAATACCTACCAACATTAGTAAAATTTGTTTAATACCATCACAATTAGAGCAATTTTTCTTCTATACATGTTCTACCATTACCTAATGCCACCACCCTCTTACTATTGGTTACAATACTACTATCAGAATGGATTTTCATATTAATTCCACACTACATTCATCCTAAATATGTTCTTATAGTATATCCAATTAATTATTACACCATAATTTTCTAACTCTCTAATGCTACCATCAAATGAAAAATTACAAATAGCATTTTTGTTCTAATGCTAATGTTTATCCTATTTTTAGAGTAATTTTCCACCTTTAATTTTCATCAACTGTTTCATTATTATACTAGTTTTTCTGTTACCCCTACACTCAATAGCACAACCACTATGTATCCCTATTTTCACCACCCTAATCTACTACAATGGATTCGTATATTTTCATGAATTTCATATACAAGTGATTGTGTCCTAGGTAAACACTTTGGTGATGCTTTTCCTAATGAGGAATCAATGAATTTCATATCTATGATTATATAGTATAGCTATCATCATTCAATCTGATGGAATAATGAATACCAGGAACTATAGAAGAACCAATATTTAAAAGGAACAATGACGTCTTGTAATTGATGAATTCTAGAAGATATACCTAGGGTTTTAAACTAAACAGAGGATTGGGGGTCGATCAAACCCTATATGACCAATACCCAAGATCATAATAGGAGGATGAAAAATACTCTTGGTCAATTTGGGAAGAGAATCAAGAATGGTCAAATACAAATTCTTGTTTCAATGTTAGAGTCAATGAATTTCATTGATTGTTTTTTTCTATTACAGGTATGAGATGAAGATGGTGGGGCCTCATGTTAACATTCTAATAGTTTTAGGTTCGATCGAGGATTTCGACCATCTGTATATTGATATATAGTTGAGGAAATCATGAGGATTTATGAGCTAATGAGTAAATCTGTAATGATGAAATTATATTTATAATCTAATTTATAGATCATGAAGGTGAGATAAACAATATAAAATCTATGTCATGGTTATGAATTTGGGTACAAGTAGAATTTCAAAGCTATATAATGGTAATATCTATGAATATAATAGGTAAACCTATGTGAAGGTTTATTTTTTCATACATAAGGGTAATTATATTTAAAAATGTGTGTTGAAGATGATTTGTAAGGTTCAACATGCATGTATAAGGGTCATTACACTTTCATAATTATAGATGTATACATGTGCATGGGTCAATTCATCATATAAAATGGTCAAGGATATACTACATTAATTTATGGTAACATTGATGAATATAGTTTTTAACTTTCATATGGGGTATAAATTTGAAAAGGGTACATTTCTATGCTACATAAGGGCCATGGTTGATGTATGTAAGGGAAATTTTTATACCAAATCCCATATAATAGTTCATCAGTCTCTATAAAAATGTAAACTCATTGTATTAAAACATTCCAAATAAATTATTCTCAAATAAAACAACTTCCATGATGGGATATGTCAAGAACAAATAGCTCAACACTAAAATAGAATAAACAACCCATAGTCACCCAAAGAAGTTGATGTTACTCGTTCTACTCATGTGATGATATTTATAAATATTAATGGTTCTCTAAGAATTCAATAATAAATTGTTCAAAATTCCATATAAGGAAGGGGAAAATGCCATTCACTCTAAGTTAGTTTTATAAAATCACTCAATAAAGATAATGTTACTAATTTCATTCATAATTTCATATAATAAAGTTGTACTAATCCAGTGATGAAACACTCGACCATTTATTATTTCACCAAGGTGTATTATTATAGTCCCGTATTGATGAATTGTAATCTTTACATATAATTATCTATCTACATTCTCGGATGAATTTAATTTTTTAATAATTTAGATATTTTTTAAATTTTATATTTTAATTTCTTATACTCTCATTTCTAGGAATGCATACACAACCCACTTGGACTTAAATCACTACATGAGATAACAATAAATTGGATATTATGAGGTTGATCTAAGAAATCAGATTTCAAAGATAAAAAATATATAGGGGATATGGAAATAATTTAATATCGATATAAAAATGTAAATATAAATATATGAGTAATCTAATAGATATAATTTTAATAGAGGAATAGTATGAAAAAATTTGAATAATGACTCAATGCGAGAATGAGGGAACGATCTAAGGTAATACCATTGTTATTTCAACTGATATTCAATCCAAACAATTACCTCCATTTCATCAAAAAATTCATACCCATTTAACATGATATAAACACATCTATTCCAATGTCTTCTTCGATGATAACCCAAGTCCCCTTTTCCCATATTATAATTGGCTTTAAAATAATATGATTACTTAAATTATGGTATTCATCAAAATATTATCCCCAATGTTAACAAAAGACCCTCATCTCTAGTAAAAAACCACTAATATTTTTCGAGTAACACCTTAACAGATGTGGTGACCCTAAATAATTAATTTTTGGCTAAATCAATGTTACTATATTACAAATAGTATTATATATTTTTAAATATATTATGTTTTTTCGAATCCAAATATCAAGATATGACTATATGGACCATTGGACAGGAATTATACTTATGGTTACCAAACATATAATGTTGGATGTTAAGGTTACTCAGGATATAGGATTGTAGATTTTTATTTTTATTTGTAGTAGTTGAGGTCATTTGATTAATTATAATTTTTTGTATTATTATTTCTTATTTCATATGGAAAATGGGGTGTAAATAAAAATGAGTACATGAATATTACATGGTACAAATGATCACCTAATTATTTCAAGATTAATTGTTACTTGAAAATTTATTTTTAGAAAATGGATTGTGAAAGATATTTATATGAAAAATATTATTTTATGGAAATATATATCATAAAAATTGATTTTGGTTAATATAAATATTGATGAAAAAATAATAAATATTTTCCAAAATAATATATTTGTGGTGATAAAACTAATGAAAAAAAATTGTAATTGTCATCCATATATTATCAATTTTATTTTTTGATATCAAAATTATAAATATACGGTATTATGAAAACCCTCTACTGGGTGGGTATAAGAATGAGATGTCCTTATTAGGGATTAGTATGGGTACTTATGCCTTGGGTTTTGTTCTATAAGGGAATTACATGCCCTAGTTGTTAAAAAACCACTAAAGGTTAGGAAGGAATGTAAAATTTTCTCAGTTAACATGATATTGAAAAAAAATTGTTCCGAATGAGGTAGGTGATTACAAGTAAAGGGAAATATTATATAGTTTATAAGAATTTATACTAGAAATTGTTTTCCTAATAATTGATATGCATAACCCTTTATTCCTTGAGTCATGTTTTTCAGTTTTATAATAGGATTATTGGGATGATTCTTTTAGATATGGATTATGATATTTGAGTATTTCCCAATAGTGGGGACAATCCATAAATTTTTATTTCCTTCGAATTTTTAATGGATGGGTTGATTTTTCAAGAATGAAAATGGCACGTGAGTGATGTGTGGTTGAGTGTTGTGGAATAAAAGTAAATATAGTGTTTTTTATGTGAGGAAATTAAAATGTGTGGAATTAATTGTCAATTTATTAGGTTTGTGATCCCAGAACCTATGTGATATGATTCAAAATTACATAATGAGTTTTACATGATACAGATGTATAGAAGTGTATACTAACTCATGGATAGTATTTATAGAGATAACTGTTAGTTAAATAA
Source organism: Viscum album (assembly GCA_963277665.1). NCBI lineage: Eukaryota > Viridiplantae > Streptophyta > Magnoliopsida > Santalales > Viscaceae > Viscum > Viscum album. The sequence goes on along the minus strand of OY728120.1, from coordinate 1,792,431,360 downwards.
TTCTATCAGAGTGTTCCTCAAGAATCCAACTGATCAAAAGAAATTGAGAGATCGTACACATGTAAATTTTATAGTGTTTCAAAGATCGGTAATATCAGTTCATGTTTATTATATGGGAGTCTAAATAGTACATGGCTGATATTTATATAGATTTTAAGTTATGGTTTTCAATAATTTTATATGTTGTGAGACCCTGAATACTTCTAGTGTAATTAGTAAGGAGTTTATGATTCTTTTGTTCCTTAAATGCTTGAAATAATTTCATGGGCAAAAATAAATACTAGATAATGATGATACATATATTATGTTGTACTTTAGAACGGTGTGAGATATATTTTAATTACTTGGGAAAGGATAATGGAGTTATATATATGGTGTTATGTTATTCCGGGAAGAAATGTTTGTCAAGTGTTCGTAAAATTTGGAATGTTAATTGGTAGGGTTGCTAAACTCAATTAAAATAATGTTTTTTACAGGATCCTTCAATTCTGTGTGATATGATATTAATTTAATATACTATACATTTATATAAAAATATTGATTCCATAGTTTTTTGGAGTTTAGGAGGTATAAGATATTGATTGAAGTCACCAGTATTTTAGTATATCAATCTATACTTCATTATTGTGGTTATTAATCACGGTTTATATCATACATTAGTAGTGTAGAGACCCGTAATTTCATGAAACACACATATAAGGTTTGGGAGGGGTTATATGGATAAAAATAACATGTATCATGAGTTATGGTGGTTGGGTAATAATCATATATATTATAATCGGTTCATATGGAACAATGATAAGGGTATTATTGTGATGGGGAGCATAATTATGATTTCTCAATGTTATACCCCCCTATTTTATGTAAAATAATGAGAGACACCAAGGATTACATGTTTGGTAGACTGAGATTGTGATCATTATTTGTTTCTTGGGAAGCACAATATTTTTTGATTGAGTTATGCATTTTTGAATGAGTATTTTGTATTGAAACTAATGTGATATTAGAATTTAATGAACATTTTGAAGGTGAATTGGGTTTTATAAAATATTTGGACTCATTAAGAATGTATGATTATAGGATTGAAAATATGGGGATATATTTTGTGCATCATGATTTTATTTGGGGTTAAGATTGAGATGAGAAAATTTATTCATTATTGGGTGAAACATAAAGTATATTATAGTCTTTTACGGAATTGTACCATATACCATTAAGGTCAAACATGTCAAATTATATGATTTCACTATGTCACTATGTTAAAACATCATGATTTGAATAATCAAACAATGCTTTTCTGAGTAAGTTGACATTGTATGGGACCACAAATTCCATTTTAATGGATCAATTGGGTGAGGTTGGATTAATATTAGATGCATCATTTGTGATATAATGAGTATAAGCTATATATTTTAGAATTCAGATGTTTTGAGAAACTAAAATTTCCTTTGAATTAAGTGTATTGATATAATTATTATATGTAGTGTTTATTTAAGAATAATAATTATTGAATATGAATAAAATGATGGTGGAGTTTGTTGATAATTCATGGGGATGATTCCCAATGATATGAAATCACATAGTGGGTATAAAAACAAACTATAAAATTAAACTTCAATAGAATTAGGAAAGGGGTCAAAATATAAGGGAATTATAGTCGATCTAAATTTTATTTTAGAGAATTGGATCATAATTAATGTAGTATAAAAAATTAAACTTTTAATATGATTATTATTGAGGTGAACCATTGGGAAGAAATGGTTTAGATTAACCTCTCTTGTATTGGAATTTCAAAACCCAACTTTGGGAAGTTAACATTCATATTAGATGAAAAATGGGGTTCCAATGGAATCTTATTGGGGTATGAAATGTAATTACATCCAATAAGAAGCCACTGATAGTTTGGTGGTGGAATGAAACACCCTACACAACTGGGGGTATTTATATTCTTTTGAAGATATAAATATTGAAAATATTTTCCCTCCCACTCATCCTTTATTCCTAGTTGATTTGCAACCAAATTTTCCCCCAACTTTTCCCTCCCCCTTTTTCAAGATTCTTCTCTCACCTAACTCTCCATCCCATATTTACTTGCAATTATCACTTTAAAATGGTCTTCTAATAGTCTATCTAATGTATGAAATAATTTTTTTTATATTATTTTTTTAATATTTAATTTTTTCTTATAAAATCCGAAATTTTACCCCTTTTATCAAATTTTTTAATTTCAAATGGTTGAGATGGAATTTTATGATGAGAAAGAAGTGATATATATAATTAATTTCTAGTAGGATGTTCCTTACATATTAAGAAATATATTTTTTATTATGTATATAATGTACTATGTTTTTATAATTTTTATACTTAGGGATACTTGGGTAAGGAACAAGAGGGGTCATAATTGTGAGGTTAGATTAATAAATATTATTAGGTTGGAACATTCAATAATTTCATGATACATTTTCAAATAAATGAATATGAAAAAATTTATCAAACTGGAGACAACACATTGATAGTCAAATGAGATTATTACCTTTTATCGTCGCAATTTTTCCTCAATCTCTATTGTATCCTACTCTAATGGATACAAAAATAACATTCCAATTATATAGTCTGGAGGACTAACACCTCTCTAGGGCCCAATTACTCACCATATTATACCCACATGATTAACTCTCCCAACCTAAACACCCATGAGATTAGGTACACACAACCTTAGAAACATCAAATATCATTTTGGGTCCTCTAGAAATTAACTAGTTTACAATGGTATAAGGATAGGTGTTGGGTTTATGATGTTTCTATAAATTTCCTAATCACCCTACTGATTTAATATCCTTATGGATTCATGGATAGAAGATGATAAATTATTATACATTATGTACTCATTATAGAATGGGTACCCACCACTCATTACTATTGATGATATACAAAGTGATGGATTCCTAAATAAACAACAATTTTTTCATCTTAGTTCATTAGACATCCATTTCTTTTTTAGTAGGATTCTATCACTCCCACATTGCATGGATAGGGCCCCAATAAATCCTATCATCCTTACCTGATAAACCTATAATATTAGTTTTCAAACCATGACCATATTTTAAGATTAAATATTCTCTAATAAGTCTTTAGATATGTTATTTTCCCAAAAGATCATTTCCAATCATTAACATTTTATTTTATCATTTGAAACAACTAAAATGGTGAAATGAACATGTTCGCTGAACTGATTAATGTATTTTGTAACTATCTGGTCACTTGGATAAAGGTACATAGACTCCATAGATGTTTTTATGGTCATTGTGTATATTTATAACTTATTTAATAACAATAAAATCATTGAACTTTATTTCCATGTTTTCATGCTTCAAATGTTGGGTCGTAACTGTTTTTAAAGGCTACAGAGTGGTGGTTAATTTTAGATAAAAAATATTAAATAATTTATATCCCACACATCTTTATTATGTTTTATGGGAATCAGTTATTGAAATTTTATTCGAGTAAATATATCTTACTCATTGTTTATCCGGTTGATCAATATTCATGTTTTTTGTAATGTAAAATTTATAAATAAATTCACTATTTAATTATAATAAAATTTAGAAAAAATTATAATAAAATCATCAATTAAATGAAATCATAACATACTAAATATTTATAAAAAAATTTATACCCTTTGACATTAAAAGTTAAGGAATTTTATTTTCCACTTAAATTGGATAATATTAATTTTATATTTTATTACATTCATATGTTTCATTATTCACAAACACCAAGTCTTTGTAAATTAAAAATTTATTTTAATTCTCATAATAATTGAAATTCATCTATAAATCACAATATTACATTGTATGTTTTGAGAAACTATATTAATCCCCCACTACCCTTGATTTGATCATAATATTTCATTTTCATATTTCCAATTCAATTTTGAATATTTCACTATCCAAGAGAACAGGAAGAGTCTCATTGGAAGACAACTAAAGTGGGCCTTGAACCAAGAACATTATAGGAAATGTTGAAAAAAAATGAATCCAAATAGAATGACTGTATCTATAAAGATCGAAGTCCAATGATGCACACATGTGAACATTAGATAGAAGACATCATGGTGTACATTTAAGTCAATAGTGGCCCAAGATAATTATGATGTTTGAATGGAGTTTATGGAGGCTGGAGGTGAAGATGAAATTATAGACTACATTTTATGGCCTAGAAAATATCCATCGAGTACTATCAAATCACCAAAAAACCAAAATTAAAATTTTATTATTCTTTACATATTGTTTGGGGACATATGGGGATTCAGTTTCTTCTTCTATGTCCCACCAAAATTCAGCCTTCAAGATTCTCTTTTGGAAGCATCCTTCTGAGGTGTGCATATTGATTCCAATTTTAGGTTAAGGTTGTAAATGTCTACATTCCAAAATTCTTCAACCACCCTAGTCCTACTATAATCATGTGGGAAGATTTGGACTATTGGGCCCTTTACCAAAGCCTATTTAAATTTCTATTTAAGGAAATTTTGTTGATGGATTTATAGTATTATTTGGGGATGTTTCATTGTAATGTTATAAAGCCACTATGACATTATAATCACAATTCATTAAATTGTTTGTTTTTTGAATCACCTATGTACCTTAACATAACACCATATTTCTAAACTTTTATGAGCTTTTTTCTAAAAAATTGATACCATTTATTTATGGTGTAAATTTATTGGCTCATTGAAGTTATAAAACCTTCCATAAATGGTGGAGTGTTTCTTATTTCATTTTTTGAATCTTCTATTCCACATTTATGAGTCTCATTCCCACTTCCATTGAGAGAATATAATAAATGGTGGGAGAAACCTATTATGGATTGACCCAAGTGAGTATAAAGGTTCGTGATTTCATTTTTTATCATTATATTAATTCTTAATCAATTCTTAAAATTGGGAGTTTCTTTTTATGATATAAAAAATTCTTCATCCATATTGAATTTTTTGGCCCTACACTTTGTGATAATTAGAATATTTACCAAGTTGTTCTCATAAATTTTAGCCTCCAAGTGTATATGTGATATTCCATAGGTTTTTATTGTTATTAAACCAATAAGTGATGATTTTTATCTCTTTAAATGAATCACTCTTGAGTATATAAAATTAAAATCATTAAAAAAGAATTTTATCTGATCTATCTCTTTTAATAAACTTGGATCAATAGTTTTTCAAAATTTGAATTCACATATGTCTTATACATATCCTTTAAATCCATCTCTAATAAAACCAATGTTGTAACATTATGTCAAATAAAAATAAATCCACAGAATGTGCGTGTCTGTAGGTTTCTTCTACGGTATCTCAGGATTATACAAGCCAAGCTACACTACAAGAAACCACATCAATCCAAAAAGGTTGGTAAATTTGGGCAGGGAAAAAATTTTGTTTCCTTTTTCAAGGTCCCAAGACTTTCATAATGATATTTATTATATTCTTTCCCTTTTATCTTTTTACACTGCAATTTCCCATATATTTTCTCTCTTATTTTCTTAACTTTTCATGGAGTATGTCAGCTTATATATGTTACCAATAAAATCCCCTAGATAGGGTGGATATACCTAGGTTTGGGTAGTTATGTAAACATAGTAATCCTTATCCATTAGATCATAATCTTCATTGTACACCGAATTCGAAAATTGATCCCATTTTAATTGATTTTCTTCAATGAAACTGACTCACAAACCTGAGTGTGAACCAAAATGGAAATCCAAATGAGGTAAGACCAAAATTGGAGAATGAAGTTGTTCAAAAAAATAATGACTACCCAACACCTACAAGTAAAAAGTAACATAATTAAATTAGTCTTCTTGTATTAGGATTAACGCACTATTTCATCAATCCTCATATCTTAATCCACCTTTTTATTTTCAAAGGAAGATATCTTAAATTCTCTACGGTCATTTCCAGAGTTCAATGACATTGTTGAAACCTTGTAATGATCTAATCATCCATATTTAGCTAATATGAGGATACATCGTTTTTCACGAATGTATAGATAAAATAATAGGTTAAAAATTCATGCACATGCATTAGTCGAATCCTAGGACCAATTTCAAAGAGAATTCCACAATGAATACTTCCCCCATCGCAAAACATTACTCTTAAAATTAGATTCCAAAACTTTTTCAAAATAGAATGGGTTCATTTTATAAAATATTTTAAAGGACCAAAGACAAAATAATCATGGTACCTCACCATATATTTTCAATCCTTGATCATGTTGGAATCTTCTATTAAGGTTTTTTTCCATGAAGCAAACAATTAATCATCATGATGTGTAATGGAAGTGTCCAAAATATTTCCCTAAATGATGCTTACGAGTGTCTGGAAGGTCTTCCAAGAAAACGAACATTGGAAAAATCACCATAATATGAGAAGCCACCCAAATCTGGTGCAATTCAGACCCTTATAGATGAATAATTTATCAGGGGAAAACATTCTACACTCATTAGGAATTTTAAGGTGATCAATCATATAAAGGGACATGAAATCAAAACTATTGACCATGTTTTCAGAATATGTGACCAGCATGACAAGAGGACTGAAAAATGACCAATCATATCTCCCCTAATTTATGTTCCTTTAATTATACCACCATTGGAGGTTAATGATATAATATTTCATAATAAATAGTACCACAAAACATTCAACCATAGGTAAAATGACCATCTTGGATTCTATTGGTAAGATAACCAATAACACATCCAACAACATAATCTAAAAAAAGACCAAACCCATACCCTATACTAAATTATCAAACCCATAACTAGTGACAACCTCAAAAAGTTTAATACCAGCGTGCTTTTATCCCATACCAATAACCCATCCAGCAACTCATTCAACAACTAATGTTTCTTACTATGATGAACCTATCAACACAATCCCCATCCAAAAGATTTTCTCTCCAAATACATGAAAAATTTTCTAAAAAAAGGGAGAAAATGATCTCAAAAATATAATCAATTAATCATTATCTAAAAAAATTGAATCAAGAAAATCACCTATGACGACTCATTCTTCCCCAACCCTGTGGGGAGAATCTAGTTACTCCCAAACATCTCATGAACAAAAAATATCAATGACCTTCCTAAAAAGTGGTAAATCATTTAAAATCATGTGAAAAATAATAAAAAACAATTAAATTCTTCAAAATAAAATGATAATAACGAAAAACCACACATAAATTCTAGAAAACCAGATGATAATGTGAATGAACCACAACATCACCAAACACAAAAACAACATTTTCCCATCGCTCAACTCATGTGAGAAAAATATAAATAAGAACTATGTGAATCTTTGATGGAAATAGTTTATCATGATAATTTGAACATTCTCCTTTTCTTGAATTACAAAACATTCCAACGTACTCAAAGAACATTTAGTTATTTTAATCTTTTGAAAGAAAATTTTCAGCTAAAATCATGTCCTTTTGACATATAATTTGAGTACCGCCTCTAGGATCCATTCCACCTATGTTGAATAACCTAGGATTTCAATAAATAAATGTTTAGTTATTAGAGAATAAATAATTGAAAGTACATTTTTATTTTGGCTCTAGTGGGATACACATTACATATTCCATCTATTTTAATTTAGGGATCATAAAACTCCAACCCACATCTATCACTCAAAAAAATGCATATCATAGTGTTAGTGTTCCAAAGGGGATCATAATAGATTTTCTTGGGAATGTTGAAAATTTCTTTTACACTACTAAATTAATTTTTCTTGAAAAACAACTTAGATTAGGACCTAGGGAGAAAACCCCCATTATCCTTAACCATCCATTATTAGAAACAATAAACACAATCATTCTATTTAGGAATTAAAACATGTAAACAACATTTTGAAACATGATCCTTGAACTAAAATTTTATAATGAAAACACCCAAATTGGGGATGATGAAGAGATCCATTATTTCCATTGGATAGTAAGTGTTGATATTGAACTATAGGAACATTGATGAATTGTTGTTGGACGTATATTCAAACATGAGATTGATTTATATTGTTCATATGTGGAAAATATTTCTCCTTTTCTTCAATATATTTCAAAAAAATAATTTAATATTTAATCAGGATCAAAAATCAATGAATACATTGGAGAAATAAAAAAAATTTATTCCATAAAAATCCATGAAACTAATCTGACCAATTTGGTGGCTGAAACATCAGTTCAAAATGAACGAATTTTCTCCAGAATTTAGGAAAAAGAAACAATGTTCATTAAATATTCCCATCCATATTTTGAAATATATAACTATAAAATATCTAATTTAATTTCCTACAATCATAATTGAGATATGCAATATTATGGTAAAATTAAACCTTTCATGTTGTTATTTCTTCTCTTATGGATGCTAATAATGAGAGTATACTTCCATATGTTCTAGGAAAGCATAAGAATGTTATCAGATGGGACCTTTATGATATTCCTTGGATTATCCCACTCATTGGAACTCATAATATTATTCTATAATCTTAATAAAAAAATGTGATCAACCTCATTAGTGACTCAATCCACATCATATGGATGGGTTAAGGAAATAACTTCTTATGTTGTTGAAATAGGGTACCATCTAGCCAATTTTTGAGAGTGACTGGGTAAGCCCAATTCATGTTCTTCCAACGAAGGCCTGAATCACTGAGATCACTAATTATTATGGTGATCTTATAAAAACATGGTATTGTAGTGGATCTAGATAATGCATTCACTGTAGTAAGTTAAACTAATACGCCAATAAATACTATTTCCACTTACCCTTTATTGATCAAGTCCTTTAGAATGTGGAGGGTCAACTATTTGAATGTTTACAAGAAGTATACTTTGGTATAATTAAATTAGGGTCTCCTTATAAAATCAAGGAAAAACAACCTTCACCATTCCATTTGATTCTTTTTCCTTTAGGAGCATTCCATTTTGGTTATGTAATACCCATAGTACGTTGCAGTAGTACCTGATGGGAATCTTCTCAAAATTGGTGACAGATAGTTTATAGGTCGCTATGGACAATGTATCCATATTTGGAGATACATTTGGGGGATTGTTTATAAATGTTGATATATTCTTTTCATGATGTGAATATATGAATCACATCCTAAATTGGGATAAAATACCATTTTATAGAAAATTAAGGACTTGATATGGGACATCTAGTCTCTAGTAGAGGGTTTGAAGTAGTTAATTATTGGATTTACATCATTTATCTCCTTCCTTTGGAAAAAACTTTCATGAAATTAAATTTATTCTTAGGACTTTCCATATACAATAGAAGGTTTTATAAGAATTTATGGTATATTTCACACCAATTTGTACACTTGAAGTTATATATGCTCCATTTATGTGGATAGAATGCTATGAGGAATCATTATCAGCACTCGTTTAAACTCTTCTATCTCCATGTGTCATAAAATCATCCAAATGGAATCTTCCATTTGAATCATGTGTTATTCGAGTGACTTAACTATATAAGTTCTCTTAGGAAAATGTTAAGAGAAAAAACCCACATGTCATTTCTTATATATTTAAATGATTAAATTATTCACAAATAAACTACACCACCACACAGAATGATTTACATGATTCTATCTCTTCTATATAGAAATTCAGGTCCTATATCATAGGATCCCCTATCTATGTATTCAAAAACCATTCTTATCTAAATTAAATTCATCCAAAAACAATATGTCAATGATAGATAGATCAGGTTGTAACTTATTCATTAAAATATTTATTTAAATATCAATGTTTCAAAGGGTAATGAAAACTTTATATTTGATCACCTATATAAGATGTAATTCAAAGACAACTCACATCACCTTTTTATTTTTTATTCATTTCCTGATGAGAACCGATATTATGTGACTGATTTCCCATGGTATGCTGACATTGAAAACCATTTGGTTATGGGTGACATTCCAAAATTTCATGGGGACCAAGATATGTGGAAATTCATTTTTGATTTTAAACAATATTTTCTTGATAATCCTTCCCTATTCATGTTTTCCCTTATCAAATCATTAGAAGATGTGATCCCACGTATGAGAAAATGTCAATTCCAAAATTCTTCAATTCAGTGGCATGTGGAGGAAAATTTTCCAAAAATAAAATCATTCAAATGTTCCTAAAATGTTTTTCTACTTCCTTAACCACACTAAGGATTCCTATAAATTCTTTCAAAGTTATACTGAGTGTAAAAAATTAGGATTCATAAGCAAATGGAATCAAATGACCCTTATAGAAATTATAGATATATAAATATTATATTATTGGGGAATTAATTTCATGGGACCATTACAAATAACTGAGGATATCATTCCATCCTATTAGCTATTTAATATGTTTAAAAATGGGTTTTGGCCATTCCCACAGTGTCCAACAACCATCATGTTGTGATTTTATTCCTTAAAGATTTCATATTTTCTTTATTTGGAATTTATAGGGCTATCATCAGTGATCATGGAACCTATATATTCAACCATCCATTCTTAACAGTCATGTATATTTATGGGATTTCACATAGTGTTTCCACTTCTTTACATCCTCCTAATAATGTTCATGTTGAATTAGAAAATATGAAAATTATTAAACTTCATTAATAAACTACTAATCCCACTAGGAAATATTTGTCTGAGAAACTCTGGGATTCCCTTTTGTCATATCATACATCATTAAAAACTATAATATAATTTTCACTATATATAATGGTTTATAGAAAATAAATTCACTTACCTATATGAAATGAAAATAAAGTATTTTTATAAATAAATAAAATGAACATTGACACTTCTTCTACGGAGACAAAGATGAAATTTTATCTTAATAAACATGATGAACATATGATGGATGCTTATAAAAATTCATATATAAATAAATCATGATTTGAAGCCTACCAATCTAGTAATATCAATTTAAAACACTTTGAATTGAGAAATTTTTTTCTCTTTTATAGTTACAAACATCATTTACCCCAAGTAATGTTAATATTGATATGATCAGGTCAATACATTGTGTGTCATTTGTACCTCTTGGCGTATGTATATATTTTGGATCCTACCAGTGGTCAGAACCTAAATATTAATATTCATTTCTTATAATCATTTGTTAAATAATTTAATAAACATTAATTAGTGAAGGATCTAACAGATCCAACCAATTAATAAAAAAACTTCATAGATTTATGATCCATTTCGAGCTAACAAAATTAAACAATGCACTATCCATGAGGTAGAAAAATTGTTTCATGTACATTGAATCAGGGAATGGAGATTCAAAATAAACAGTAACATTTTTTTCCATTACTTTTTTTATTTAAGGAATCCTCTAGATGATTCCATGGTTTCTAATTTGTTTTCTATTTCAGAATCAAAAATTATTGAGGTATTTTTTATAGAAATCATATACAATAATAAATTCTAAACCATTCTACAATTCACTAAGGGGATTCTATGAGTGTCATGGTTATGAAATGATCAATCTGTTCTAGAGTGACCTTCATCACTACAAAACCAGGTGATATTAATTCATACCCCATTTACATATTTTAATTTCATAACTCTTCTCCTATATCTCTCCCCCATATAAATGTTATTTTCGTTAAACTATGGGGGTAGTGTTATTCTATGTTGGGGGATGAAGTATAAAAAATTTGAAAAAAATAATTGGAATGAAAAATATTTTTTGTTAAAGGAAGGAAAAAATAATCTGACTTTAAACCTGATAAAACACAATTTAAAATGTTAAACATAATTTCATCTATTGTTTCATGCATTGATTTCGATTTTAATCCATGTTTATTTTCATGAAATTATATTATTAAATGTGTGGCTGTCTAATTTGATTTTTCACTGTTTATATTTTCATCCAAAAAAATAACAATGCTTATCCATTAGATTTTAGGGAATTAGTTTGAGTTCATGGGGTACCATGATAAATTACATAGGTTTGGTGATAATTTTAATTTTAATATTATTATACAAAAAATTAAGAAAAGGAAATTGCATGTAGAGGTATGGATTAATGTAATATATGGATTTCAGAACATAGGGATCATCACTCCATAGTTTTTCCCCCATATAACTGAATTTTATCTCTATTTTATTAATTATAATTTTTAATTGATTATTTTAATTCAACATGATGCCGGACATTGTCAGATTAAAATGGTTCAATATGATCATTGATGATGAGACTCATTGGAAATTTCGCACTTCATGGGTTTACTTGATTGAGTGATATTTCAATTACTAATGATAAATTGAAAAATATAAATTAATTAATCAAAAAAACATGAATACTCATATTAGTATTAAAATTTTATTCCACCTAGCACTTCCATCATCCCCCCTTCTATAAAAATGAACCCGCATGTCAATTTTGGTGCATGACACATCATCATGTTTAAATAAAATTATATGATACGTGGAAATGAATTTGAACCAAGGATTGGTATTGGAATTGGGATATTTATGAACCTAAATTGTGTTAAATTATTTTTATGGTTTTTATAATTAGGTTTCTTTGAGGTATTGCGGTGATAAATGTATTTTAACATGTTTTTGGAAAAGTCAATTCGAATTTCATATTTTTGGGATACATTTTTCTCAGGACTAGAAAAACTAAAATGGATTGGTTCGATTAGAATCATAAATTGGATAAAATTCACTGTATATTTTAATATATTTATGTAATTCATTATTCATAAACACTTTTTTGGGTGTATTATACAATTCGAACCTTATTTGACATCATGTTTTCAAGTCATTCTTACTCTTCAATATTACAAAGTATATTTGGAGACACATTGCTAATCCCACACTACCATTGATATGAAATTCATATTTCATTTTCATATTTTCAATTTAATTGGTAATATTTCATTCTACTATATAACATTAATAATCACATTGGAACACGAAAAATGTGGGCCTCGAACCAATAACATTTTGGGTAAAGTGAACTTGATAGTATCCTAATAAAATGTCTTTAGTAGAAATGATATAGTACCAATTATGAAAAAATTGAACTAGAGATCGAGGAAAGCTTGGGGAACAATTATGTTTATAGTGGCCCAATCTGATTCTAATATTTGAATGGAGTTCTATTAGCTTGAGTTGAAGATGAAATTATTTTCTAGATTTAGTGCCCAAAAAAATAGTCTTTACTAGTATCATATCTCTAAAACCCTAAATAAAAAATGTATAAAAACATTAAGGATATTTTGTTAAATCTAGTGCTTCATTATATTCTTATATGGACCACCAATATTTGGCCATCTATATGACGGTTTTGAAACATCTATCAAAGTCATGAAAGTTCACTCCAATTTCTGGAAAAGGGTGAAAAAATCCTCATTCCACAAACATTCAATCACCATGGGCCTACCATAATCAAGTGTAAAGACATGTACTATTGTGGAATTAACTGAATCGACATGAAAATATAATTTAAGGAAGTGGTGGAGTTGGAGTTAGTGGATGATTGGTGTTTTCTTCATTGTAATGTAATGATGTCTCTTTGATTTTATAATAGCATTTCATTAATTTTTAATTAGTTAAAATAAACATATTATCAAAATAAAACTTTTTCCTATTCAAATATTCTTATACTTTTGTTAGAACATCTATACCATTTAATTATGTTGTAAATTTTTTTCACACATCATTGAGATAAATCCTTCATATAATAGTAGAGTATTCATTATTTCATTTTTATTTTTACTTATTCAATTATACCCTACTCATTCTAAATCCCTCTTCCAGTGAGATCATATCATCAATGGGAGGATAACCATATTACGGGTTGAACTATGTGAGTATCAAGGGTTTATATTAGATTTTATTTCTCATTCTATTAATTTTTTATAAATTATTTTAGATTGTAGTTTTATATTACGATCTTAATACATATCCTTAAATGTTGAATTTTAAGGCCTCACACATCAATTAATAATAAGATAATTTACCATTTAGTGCTCATAAAAATGATCCCATAAGTTTATAGATTATTATCTTTTGGTTTTTATTGATATTAAACCAATAATTGATGTGGTTTTTTGGTCTCTCTAATTGAATCACTCTTGTCTCTAAGATGTTGATATCAATAAACTGGAATTTAATCCTATCCATCCCTTCTAATAACCTATGATCAACCCTTTATCATAATTAATATTCAGATATGTCTCATTTTGATCATTTAAACCCATATAAATCAAACCAATGATGTAAAATTAATAGCCAATAACAATCTATAGAATTTACATGTTTGTTGATTTCTTCTAATGTCTCTGAGGATTTTACAACCCAAGATAAACTAAAAGTGACCTATTGAACACTAAAAATGTGTGTAAATTTTGGAGATAATAGAATTCATTAAACTATTACCTATAGTATCCATTGTTTTCAACTTAATTGTAAGGTCTTTCTTTCATTAGAAAGAAATACTTCGATTTAACATATCAGAATCAACTATATATTTCTATCCCCAGAATCCCATAATCAACCTAATTAGAATCAATCATCTTCTAATCTCCATAATCCCTTGATCTAATCCTCAATCAAAAAATAGTGAATAAAATTACAAATATATCTAAGTAGTTTACAATTATAAATAAATTGTTAGAAAGAAAACTATTTGAATTTATGAAAAGAAAACATAAAAAGAGATTATGGCATAGTGAACTTTATATAGGTTGTTTCACAATGAAGGACTCTCCCATATCCTTTAATTCACATATATTTATAGTCATACCTACAATAGTCCTATTTCTATGATTCTCATATTTTTTTCAATCGCCTTGAATAGTATATTATGGTTGTTCATTAATTACTGAATTTTGAATTTGATTACTATTAAAGATAAATAATAATTTCCTTACACTAATGAAATATTTAATTTGTTAATGTGGGTATGGTTGTTATAAAAAATAATCCTATAGTTATGTTTTCACCAACCCATAATATTGAAGTCTCATATTAATAAGGCTAATTTTAGGTGCATACATAGTCACCTCGAGTACCTTGTAATTATATCATGGTTAATCATGTATATAATTTATTTCAGGATATTGATGAACCCAATATTTGAGGGATATATTGACACTTTCATTGTGTTGTTCGTAGATGAAAATAGTTTTTATTAAAAAAACTTTTGATGAGTATAATAATCATCTAAGAGTTTATGCAGTGAATTTTCATGATCATCATAGCTTTTATTTTCCCTCTATGTGAAGTGGATGGATTCAGGAATTCTTGTTTATAGGTAATTTTGTATTGGAAAAAATGAATATTATTCAATCCTTATGTTTTGAGAGATTTTAGTACTTCGTAAGAGCCACAGAATTTGTTTTTCTATAAAATATTCTTGTGCTGTGTAGGATATTATCTTTGAATTATTTGGGATTTATCTACTATTTCATCACATATGACTGATCTCATTCCAATAGTGGTGAAATTATTAAGTACACATAAAGGTGAAGAATCATATTATGTTCTACTTTGCTTATTGAACATAGCTCGTTTCTTGGTTTTATCTAAGTTCAATCAATGTTATGTGGTCTACTATGATGGATTAGGTGTCGACTTTCTCTATTGGATTATTCAGGGTGATCACATGGGGCTATATGTTTATCTCCTTCTCTGAACATGTGAGAGGAATTACCCCACACATGACCTTTATATCTAGTTTTTATTCATGCTCTTATATATTGGTGGAACTATCTTTTTTGGTAAAGATTCATAGTTTCCTTTTATCATAAGAATTTGAGGAACGTATTTTCACAGTAGGACTTGTATTTTTGGATGGGATAATGTGTATAATATCTAAATGTATCATATTTACATCATTAATATACACTTGGAAAATTTAACATAGTCATTTATACTTTTAGAATTATATTTCGTTTTATGAATTAAAAGAGTCCCTAGATTAATGGTACATTATGTGACTCATTACACGTTTAAATTTGGAATCTGTATAAAAAGTAGATTAATTTTTTCTCTATATTAATAATTTGAATCCATGTTCCATGTAGCTTATTCATTAGGAGAATATTTGAGACAAATAGTGATGGTGAATGAAGTGAACATTAGATATTTGGGACACTAACGATCATCTTCTCAAAATCCTAAGTATATTTTATACTTCTAGAAGCTTATTGTGGTTACCTTGTCAATGGGAAGAGTGTTGATGATTGATTATTGTCACTCTTAGTGGTTTTTTAAACTTGTAAGAACCAATATGTTTTGAATCCTAGAGTACAAATACTGGTGGTTATACATAAAATATAGCATACCAGATTTCATTCCAATTTGGTATACTTGAAACTAGATCAAATATGAGCATAAAATTCCTTTTGATCTAATTTACCCTCTTTATATACCCACCTAAAAATGAAAGTAGATATTCATAAACTATATCATTATATTACCAATAACCCTTGGAGGGAAGAATCCCATCTTATTCAACATTGAAAAAATAAATCAACTAATTTTATTCAAAAAAAAGATACCTTTAATATGAATGATCTTGATAATTTTTACACATATGAGATCATGAGGTTCTAGAGGCATCATTATGTTGTCATTTCTAATAGGCATCACTAATTCACCTATATATACAGTGTATGAATTCAAGGGAGGATAATACCCCAGTTAAATATGATTGTAGTATATCATCCATTGATATATTCACTAACATAGAGGGTGACCCAAATTCTAGTGGTCATACTTCATTCTTGAATATAACGCTTTAGTTGATTATGGGATAACCACATAGGAATGGTCAATTTTTTTTAATAATATTAGTTTCCAGTATTGGAAATGGATTTCTTATTTTGAGGATTTGTATAATATTTCATATTGATGTCCATTCTATTAGACCAAGGGGTGAGATACTTGCATGGTGGGACCTAGCAATATATTAGGTAAGAGCGAAAAGAATTATACTATTTGGAAGAATTTTTTTATGGATCATTGTCACCATAGATCTTATTCTAATCATCAAGAAATCCCATTATATTTTTCTAATATTTTCTTGGAGTTTTTATATATATATAAATATGGATAGGTCATCAATGGCTTGGAACATAGTAGAATCATATTACTGGGTTTGTGGTAAATTTTGACAATATTGAAAAATGTGGAAGGTCATAGATCGATTAGAGTTACCAACAATATTTCCATCAATGAATGGTTCTTTTAGTGTAACTCAAAAAAATAAAAACTATTTATATCTCTCCCATGTATTTAATGGGGAAGAAGAAGAAATGGAATGTAATGTCTTGGTGACTATGAAAATGTTTTATATTTTCAACTCCTAATGATAGGTTTTGTGGGGGAAATTTATTCCATTGAGTTGTGTTCTATGGAAACATGTGTGTTATTAAGTAGAGATATTAAATTGGGTATCCATTGGGTGGGAGAAAGTAACTCACCTCTTACATTACCACTTGACAATAAAGCATATTTTTGGGGGGTTTATTGGTTGGGAGATTTATAACACCAACAATATATTTTTCTTGTTTGAAACATCACTATTCATTTAATTTTTCCTATTATTTGTTTTATTATAACTTATCATTTCTATCACATTTGTTGAAATATAGTTATTATCTATATTATGGACCCACTATGACTAATGGATGTTGAGACACAACCCAACCCTTGTAGTTCTATTTTTGAAAAACTATATTTAGGTCATCTCGCAACCACAGGAGGGTTTTCTATGACCAAAACCATATAATGTGTCTATTTTTAAGGGGGTTGGGTCATATTCGGACTAGGGGAGGTCGATTTGTGTCCCAAACCGATAAATGTACCTAGTATTCAAGGGGAGTGTCACACAAAAAATAAGGATGATCATTCCATCACTTAGCCTAGGAAGCACGGGGGGTTCGGGCTTTATGGGTTGCTCCATGAAAAGGCAAGTCATACCATGACTTGTCATTCTTGAATTAATTAAAAATGAAAAATTTCTTGTTTTCCTCTTATATTTTTAAAATCATGTATCAACTCTTTCATAACCCACTAGAACCATAAATGAAACCATACATATAAACCATTATAGTCTACCTTTACGAGTTATCTTCTTTTGTATTTTTCACTAAGGTTATTCTCAAATAATTGAGTAAGGTGTTCTTTTTATCATTATATGTTCTTCTACCCCCTCCCTCTTGATTTCCATCCTTCCATATGGTCAGAGAAACTTGTTTTTTTATGACCCATATAAAATTTGTGGGATGTGATTTTTACGGCCCCTACCCTTAAAATGGTCTTCACTGTCTATTTTATGTGCATTCACACTTTTGTAATGTGGTTTCACTTAATTAAGGTTGGAATTCTCATAAGTATCCTTTTTCTATGAATAATATTATCTTTATAATTTTTCAGACTATGTTTTATATTATTCAAAAGCATATTATGTTATATTAAGGACTAATTATTTTTCTTGTGGTTGATTCAAAAGATTCCATTTAAATTTAGTTGGGGAACATGGTATTGAAAGAGAGTTTCTATGTGAAAACTAAAACTATGTGTTATCTGTATAATGAAAGACCTATTTTAATTGAAATTGATTCATAAAATGGTTTTGATAATAGAATGGTAGCTCCCTAAATGGAGTTGCACAAAATTTTGGTTTGTTGGAGGTATGATTATGACATGTAGTATTATCCATGAAACACACTACCTATACTTGGATAATTCAATATTATTTAACAATTACTATGATATCGATATAGTTCCATAATATTGTTGTCACCACACCACTAGACTGTTATATTGTTCTTCGTGTGATCCATGTATGTATTAGATTTTTTTATCTGAATCATGAAATAGTGAAAGGATTCCAGGCCTCCCGTGAACATAGATACATTGTTAATGCACTCTATTCAATTTATTAATTTATGTTCAAAAAACACCACATCTATTTTCCATGTAATGATGAAATCTATGTTTCATGAGTTTCAAGGTCATTTTTTATTGTCTCCAATAATAAATTTCTCAAATATTCAAATTGTAAATTCCCCTAGTCTCACATTGGGTGGCTAGTTACCTGTTTCAAATACCCAATGGAAAGACTAGGTATCTAATAACTGTAGAAGGATCCCAAAAAATGTATAAACTATTTTTTAATTGGTGGAAAACCATAACTTAATAATTAACATCCCATTAATTTTATAGGGTTGGCTACTTGAATGAAGTGTATTTTTGTACATTCCTTCCCATCATGATCAACCAAGAAACTCACTGTATCATTGGTGTTTTGGATAAATATGTGTTTTTTTTATAAAATAAATTCCCAATCATCCTCCCCTGGTCATTTTTCTTCTCTTTTCCGTATTTTTTAATAACCCGCTAGGTCTTAGATCTAACATTTCACCAAAACATGTTGGAATCACATCAGAAATATTGCACATTGGTGTGTGATGTATAATGGCTACTTGATGACATTATTTAATATTCATTTATAATTTTTAATGTTGAGAGATTTTAAACATATATTTTGATCATTCTTTCTTTGAAAATTGGATTTCATTTCTAATATGTTCAGATTTTTGAACATGGGATTCTTATTTGCTAATGAAAGAGAGTCTATTAATAATTTTCTACCATCGTATGGATTTGGTTAATCATTACGTGGTTTGACAGTGAGTGTATCAAAAAATATTACTTTTAATGGTTTCATTTTTGATATATATCATTCACCTATAGATGGATCGTTCTCGTTGGGGATTATTTTTGAAAAGAACATCCAACATTGAATTTTTATTTACTGATGGATTGTTATCCTTGAAAATTTGGAATGTGGTAGACTACGTACCAACTAATTTTGATAGGATGATATATTGTTCACTATCGTTTTGTCAATAAGTGAAAAATTATTCACTAGGAAATTCTTCATTTACCACTATTGTGTGGTAGGGATGTATCATTATTTATGGAGTTATGTTATAGTGATGTATCATTCAATGAGGGTTATGTGATGTGGATATGTCATTAATTGAGGGTTTTATGATCATGATGTATTGTTCAATATAGTTTCTAGGATGATGATGTATTATACTCCTTGGGTATATGATATGGTGATTTTACATCGACTATAGATATATTTTTAGGAGAGGATTCATTCATAATTGTGATATGTTTGGCGGTGTTTTTTCCACAATGGGGGGATTTTTTAGTGTTGAATTATTCAATTTAGGGTAATGGGTAACAATAAATTATTCATTGGGGATATTAAAATGGTTATAATTTCAATCCAACATTTTTATATGAATTTTGAAGAATAATTCAACCATGGGTTTCACTCAAAATATTGGATCATTATCCCATTATTGTAGTTTATAAATTATGTGTAGTAACTAATTATGTGTCTTGTTTTAACTAGATGACATTATGGTTATTATTATGGTAATTGTGTTTTTAATAGAATATGTGTATTGATATAAAATATTATTTTTTTCATTAAAGTGATATGTTTATGGGTGGGTGAGGTTCAGTAAAAATGACCAATAATATCTTAACATATTTTTATTGATATCTAATTAATAACAATAATAGTTTATATGATAAGGAATGTAGGGGAATCCTATTGCTTTATTAGAATCATCCCATACCTCCAAACAGAACATCAATTTTTTGTGTGTGTAGTTTTCTTGTTTAACATGAGGGAAGAATACCAGCTCATAGATCAATTCATGTATTGGGATCCTCATCGATTTGAAGGATATTGATTCAATAATGTTATAGTGGGGGGGATTAGAATAGAGGCCACTTTATGTTTGATTTTTATTTATTGACCAGTGTATGTATCACCTTGAGATTCTAGTGTTTATTTATTTTGGTGATTTTTGTAACAAAAATATATTTTTATCCAAATTTACAATATAATGAATCGTGTATACTTTTACTTCTTCCAAATTCCGAACTAAGGGTTCCCAATTTTCTCTCAGTTTATTGTCATCATGTTTTGGGTATTTCTAATAAACATATTGTAACATCCTAGGTAAATAATGAACATTGAAATTTTTCATATTTATTAATATTTTTGAACTAAATATTAATTCTACCTTAAAGGGGATGTTATGTTCGATGGCGTACCCGATACGCAACAATGAGTTTCTTTGAAATCTTACATTGCACACTAATAATATAATATTATTATATTAAATAGTAGTTAACATCTAGCTGCTATAATGGCAGGAATAAATATAACTAACTACAAAATGATTATATATGTTTGTTAAATGTTTTTACATTTATCCAACAAAATTTAGAGGCTTAAAATTTGAATGAATCAAATTTTAAACATAATTTAGTTTAAAAGGTTCATATACCACCTTTTAATAGAGAACCCTCGTTAAATATTTTTTCGATCACATTTATATGTTCCATTTGACAAAATAAAATACTTCTTTAGAATCAGGATATCAAAATTTACTTTGGGTAAATTTTTGTTATTTTTCTAACAAAATTCATTTTTTAATGAATAGTGAAAAATACTGTATTTTAATTCATATGTGACTTTTAATATAATTTATTTATATGGATAGATTACCTTTTTAATTAGTTTTAATGTGTAATTATATTATTTTATTACCATTTAATCCAATTTTGGTCAATGGAATTAATTTCACTTTGAAATTGGACATAAACAAGTATCTATATTTTAATAGTTAATGTTTCCTAAAAACACGCCTTTTGTTTTGATAATGGGAATTAATTTTAAATTAATTAATGAAACTTCAATGTTTTGAATTTGGTAAAACAAACATCATTTCTTAATTAGGAATATCAATTATATCTTAGGCTGATTTTGTGGTATTTTTCTGAAAAACATCAATTTTTTATGAATACTAAAACCACTTAGTAGTAGTTAAAAAATTACATTTTCAATTAAATGAAATTTTACTAGTTATGTGGACTGAATTTAAATAATTCAACATAAATTTTTGTTATTATTATGTAAAATTTGGTTCAATTAGATGAAATTAATTTTTGTGAATAGTAACTTTTGACTTTTATTTACTGCGGTTAAAGGTAAATAAGATAATGCTAGGTAAAAATAATGTTATAATATTTAGAAATTATCTTAACACCTATCCTAACATTATTTAATGAGTAATGTCCAACCATGGGAATCCTTGGGTCGATTTAGGGACCCCATGGAGCCACTTATGAATGATAATGAAACTTTATTTTAATTAATTTGAAATAAAGGTAGAAATGACATAAACAAATATCTCTTTGTAAATTAATTTTTACATGGTGTTATATAAGTTATCTTTTTTACTATAAATATTAATTGGAAAGATAAAAGTATTTCCTAAATCAATTTATTTTTTATATATTTTTATACATCGAATAAATTAAATTATTTATGACATAATAATGATGAAATGTTTACATCATTGATAAATTATTTAAATAAATAAGATTATAAAAATTAAAATAACATCCAAAACCAATCCAATTATTATTGGATGAATTTATTTAGACCATTAGTCATCTTAGATTCTACCTTAATGAGTTTTGGAACTTTAGAAACCGAATATCATTATATATTAAAATAATATTATCACACTTTCCTAAAGAGCCCCTCCACCCCCTTATAAAAAGCCCTCACTCATAACCAATTCCTCACACCTATCAAGACATTTGTCTCTTCTAAAATCTTCCCTATTCATTTCTATACAACCCTATCCTCCTCCCAGAATCCTTACCAAATGTAGAAGGCAATTCAAGAAACTCTTTTGATTCATACCAAAGGGAGTTACCCAAATTAAAGGTTAAAGTTTCTCTTAAATTATTTTGTTTTATTTTGTTTTATTTTACTTCTACAACCCCAAAAACTCTTTTTATTCCTTTATTTTATAAAAACACCAGTATCATCAATATACTATGATATTTTTATGATAATTATTTGAACTAAACTTACACACACCTCCATCTAATGGGTAAGTAACATATTGTTTCTGTGAGTGCAAAAATAACACCTCACAGAACAATGATTATTCAATTATCTCTTACCGCCTATTTTGGTGGCCATTATTATTTCACTATATTTATATATGATATTTTTTTAATGTTTTCTTTATGTTTCTGTATTTTTAATTTATAGCATACCTTTATGGTTTCAATTATAAGTAAACACGATAATTTCATTTGAGCTTGTGCGGACTACCGCCCCCTCATAGTGATATGACTCGTTCATACCAAACTTGGGAAATATAAAATACTGATTTATGGAAATTATATATGATATTATACTATAATTATTATATAACTATGTATCATTAAGTTTTAATTCAATTAAAATACGAAATAGAAATGAAATTAGCGTTCTTGTGTACGTATGACTTACCGTCTCCATGAACAGTGAATTTCATTTATTATCTCCAAATGTTATGTACTATTATAAATACATATATATACTGGATATATATTATATATAATGTATCTAAATCATGAATATCATTCTAGAGATAATGGACTCTTGACCACATGGAAAACTTGTAATTATAATATTTTTTTTACTCAAGTACCAAATATCGGCAAAACAACCATTATTAACTTAAATGATTAAAAATTGTTTATAACATGGTAATAAGTGATATAAAAGGAATAATAAACATGAAAAATGGTTCTTAGTCAATTATAAATTAACTTAAGTTTATTATGTAGTATGATCAAGGAACGAACAAGACAAGATGGACATGAGGTAAGTGATTTCTTATATCACTTTCAATTTTGTGTTATTCCCATTGTTCGCCACTTATTTATTGCATGTTGTGTATTGGGTACTGCCATGTGATATATATTTTCATTAATATATTTATATTACTTGTATTTTATGATTCATTTGGTGATTATTAAATTTTGGTCATACGACTTGATTTATTACAATGAAGTAAGGGTTTTTCATCTAACTTTTTATTCCCGTGAGATTAATGAAATATTGGACACTATTTCATTTTGTGTGGCATGTGTACTATCCATGATTATATTAATTGTGTAATATACATCAATTTATTGGTATTTAATTCTTTATTTTATGATCTTTATTTATTGGGTGTATGCTTCGTATGTTGCCAAATCGGTAAGGGAACCTTTCACCCTCCTCTTTTTAAAAAAGACTTCATTTTGTTATGTCTTTTAATTTAAATCTTCTTATATAGGGATATGTTATTCAATATCCTTATTGCTATAAATTTTATTTTCAAGTGATGAGATACCTGTTTCTCTCTCATTAACTCTTTTTCTGAAATTTTATGTGACATCGTTAGGCTGTATAAATTTTGTAAGGGAACTTCTTCACCGAATTTCAATTCTTTGGGTTAAACTTCTACATAATGATTATGTATTTCTATGAAAATGTGTGAATAACCTTTGATTTCTTCACACATAATTTCCACTTATATTTACTGTATTATTATTTTCTTCATACATTATTATCTAACTGATCTATCCTTAGTCAAAGGATACAATTTTTATAAGGGATTTCATCTCAATTTACATTCCATTGAGACTTCATTGTTGTTATTCACCAATTCACTCTTATATGGTGAATATACGGTACTTTGGCAGATTATATCATGAATACATTTATTTTCATGATATTATAAAGTTCTGATTAAATTTTATTCCTCAATTATTTGTATTCTTGCCTCTCTCATTCTGTTAAAAACTATTTAACTACAATATTGGTTTAAATGTTTTAAAGATTTATTCTTCTAAATATTTCTCATTAATGTACAAGTTTTCAAAATATTTTACATGATTTATTTATATTTACATTAATTGTTTCAAATGATAATTCATTTATAATCTTTAAAGTGGTATGGGACACTTTGATTCAAAAATCTTTTTATAAAATGTTTTAAATGGTTTTATAAAGCCTTGTTTATTTCAATATATTGATTTGATATATTGTGATTGGAATGTGGAAATGTTATCCTTCCTTTATGATTGTGTTATATGTTATGAATATGTTATTTTTATTGGGAATCATATACGTATATGGGTGGATCTGTGATAAACCTAAGGTAGGTGAGCCCGAAATAGCTCTCCAATGCATTGGGTAGCATGATAGAGATAAACGTTAATGTTTCTCCTAGGAGATTTTGAAAATATACTATGGTGGGTATTCCAAAGTAACTCCCTATGTAGTTGTGATAGCTACAATGTAAGTATGTTATGTATTCCAAAAATTAAATTTATGATTTATAAATTCTTTTTGTTATTTATAAATCTTATGATTTCGTGAGGTAAGTAAAAGAGTTTATTTTTTGTATGTATTTTTGAACTAATGTTTTCATTCTTTTTTTATAAATTTTACAAATCTTTTTATGCCCATACCATGTTTTGAAATGTTATTCAAAGGAATTAAAGATGAAAAGGGTCAAGGATGGGATCAAGGAAAATTCATGTTGTCTAAAACATGGAACTATACATGTTTCTTTTTAAGAGTTTTTATTTAATGAAAAAATGGAAATTGAGTAGAAGTGTCTACTTTGTAATCTTTTGAGATGTAGTAGTTATGTCCTAATTCTATAAAACACTAATCCGGAAAAGATCCTCAATGTGAATTATTCTTTTAATTCAATATTATTTAATGTTTTAAGGTCGAGTCCTTATAGTTGGTATCAGAGGTTGGTTTAGACAACATTAGGGATTAAGAGTTTTCATTAGACACAAGGTTAGTCCTGATGTCTATTATTTCTGTTAAATCCTTGTTTTATAAATTTTTCAGATCAAGGAATGTCAGTTAGAAATGGAAGGAGGAGTATCTCAAATGACATTCATATCTCCTCCTGATGACTTTCTTGGAATAATATTGCAAATTCAAGTTCGGATGATTGTGAAACTTTTTTTAGCCTACAAATCACTTGCAAGCAATTGTTTGAGATATAAAACACCACCACTATACCTCGTTATCATTGTGGATAATGGGTTGTATATAAACATATCTTATTTTAACAATATTCTCATATTATCAAGAAAGTTAAATATTTTAAAGGTATTTTCAAATATTTTACATTATCACAAGATTTTGATGTATATTATGATTTTGAAAAAGGTACTGAAGAAGGAGACCATTGAGAAACCTCTTTATATTTTCTTTTACAATATATTCTCTCATAACATACCTATGGTACAATAAAAGGACCATTAATTGAATGTTTCTACTCAAATTCAGTCCAATTGTTTTATAGAAATCATGTTTAATCAGATGTTCTAAAATTATATGTCATAAATGATTATTTTTCAAAACTGTTTTTCGGTGAACACCTATATGATCCATGTTGTACAAGGTGTATTTTTATGAATGGATAACATGATTTTGAAGGATCTCTTAATCATTTTTCCAATGCATGGACCCTCTACATATGTGAACAACATGACAAGGAAAGAAAATGGACACCATGATCAAGGTATGATGCTCTTCATTTTAGGGGATTGTTTTATATTATCATATGGTGGTGAAATAAAAAAATGAAAATATATATAAGAGTTCATAAATTAAAATGTTGAGATCATAATGAATTGGAAATAAAATAAAAGGAATAAGGAAACCATTGAGGTTAAAACATTTTAGCGTTATTTTTGAGTTTTATAAAATGGACAACCCATAAGATGGGTGACAACCCATCGCATCTGGAAAGGCCGAAGGAATCGAACCCACAACCGAAGGGTGACAAGGGCACATAACCTACCACTGGCCTACATGAAGTCCGTGTGTAGTAAGAGATATTATTTTAGTAAAATGATATTATAGAACAAGAATAAGTTGATTTTGGGAACTTATGTTTTATCAAATGGATATACATAGTATTGGAAAACGATTTGGTGGTTATGTGATAAAGGTTGTTGTCTAAGACGTTCTCTCTTCTAAGGAGACACTATATGCCTAAGGAATATAGAATACTATAGGATTTCAATTGTAGAATAATGGTTGAAATTTTTTTCTGGAAGAATCTATGTTTTTATTGTAGTCATATGATGATTTTTTTTATTTATGCAAATGATTTTCCTACCATGGAGAATATGTGATTAGGTAAATTAATTTTCAATATGAGACTTTATGAGTAACTAATGTTATTTGGAGATAAATGTTAAGATTTATCTTGGAAGCCTATGTAATTAAATCCTTATGAGATTTGGGTTTCAATCAAAGTTTGGATTACTTTTGAAGAATTTTTTGGACTGTTGTTTATTGAATGGTCTTTTTTGATCTTTGGGTTTTGTTTGGAAAATTTTAGAGATTAAGAGTAGTTTTTCTTTTTGTAAAAGTTTATCCTTCTTGGGGATTATCTGATCTTTTACTAAACGTTTTGTTTTTTGGTTGATGTCTAAAGACAGGGGAAATATATAGTTTATTTTTTGTGGATTATGTGATATTCAAGATGTTGATTCTAGCGCTTTTAATGCGACTAAGTCCGTTTGAATACACATCGTTTGGAGAAAAGATGAATTTGTGGAAGAAATTTAGTAAAGGATGAAAGTCTACATGACAAGTAAGTATGTTTCCTTATGTTTTTAGTTATGGTTATAAATAAATTCTTCAACATTATGGAAAGTAACATAAAAAATAAACTTTGTCTGTTATCTTTTCCTACTAGGGAATCAAGGACCATTGAACCCATCACATGTTTGTGATTTTTGGGTGGTTAGATTTCTCCTAATTATGTTTTCTATCACTCTCCAACAAAACATGATTGTTTATTCTCTCTTCTATATCCCGGTTTTCTTACATGGAATCCTAGTATGGGATATCTTGTGGGACCTTTATACTTCTCTATCTTTCTTTTAAAGTGATTCTTTTACTGAATCTTTTTCGATGTGGGTCGTTTAAAAAAGCTTCCAATCCCAGTTTTAAAATTGTGAGGATGAAATTCCCAAAAGGGGGGAAGGATGTAACATCCTAGGTAAATAAGGAACATTACATTTTTTCATATTTATTAATATTTGAAAACTAAATATTAATTCTACTTTAAAGTGGATTCTATGTTCGATGGTGTACCAAATACGAAACAATGGTTTTCATTGAAATATTAGGTTGCACACTAATAATATAATATTATTATTATAAATGGTAGTTAATACCTAGTCATTTTATTTGGTGGGAATAAATATAACTAACTAAAAAATGATTATATATGTATGTTAAATGTTTTTACATTTATCTAATAAAATTTATAGGCTTAAAATGTGAATGAATCTAATTTTAATCATTATTTACATTAAATGGTTGATTTACTACCTTTTAATAGTTAACCCTCCTTAAATATTTATTGGTTACTTTTATATGTTCCATTTGACAAAATATAATGATTATTTACAATCGGGACATCAAAATTTGCTTTGGGTAATTTTTTCGTATTTTTCTAATAAAATTCATTTTTTATGAATAGAGAAAAATATTGTATTTTAATTCAAAAGTGCATTTTAATATAATTTATTTATATTGATAGATTAATTTTTTATAGGGTTTAATGTTTAATTATATTATGTTATTACCATTTAATAAAATTTTGGTCATTATAATTAATTTCACATTGAAATTGGACATAAACAAGTTTCAATATTTTGATAGTTATTGTTTCTTAAAAACACACTATTTGTTTTGATAACGAGAATTAATTTTAAATTAAATAATGAAACATCTATGTTTTTAATTTGG
The DNA here is from genome assembly GCA_963277665.1 of Viscum album. NCBI lineage: Eukaryota > Viridiplantae > Streptophyta > Magnoliopsida > Santalales > Viscaceae > Viscum > Viscum album. The sequence goes on along the minus strand of OY728120.1, from coordinate 1,792,402,630 downwards.
TAAAATAGACATCATATTTTAATTTGGAATATCAAATATATCTTATGCTTAATTTTTGGTATACTTATAAAAAACCTCAATTTATGATGCATAGTGAAACTAATAAGTACTAGTTAAAAACTGGCATTTTAATTTAAATGAAATTTTAACGCTTATATGGATTGAATTTTGAAAATACAACATACATGGTTGTTATTATTTAGTAAAATTTGATTCAATAAGATGAAAATAATTTTTGGTGAATAGTAACTTTTGACTTTTATTTACCATGGTTAAAGGTAAATAGGGTAATTCAAGGTAAAAATAATATTATAATAAATTAAAAATTACCTTAACACTTCTCCTAACCTTATTTGATGAGTAATGGCCAACCGTGGGAATCTTTAGGTCGATTTTGGGACCCCATGGAGCCATTTATGAATGATAATGACACTTTATTTTAATTAACCTAAAGTAAAGGTAAAAATGACATAAACAAATATCTAATAGTAAATTAATTTTTTCATGGTGTTATATAAGTTATCATTTTGACTATAAATATTAATTGTAAATCTAAATGGATTTCCTAAATCATTGTATTTTTTTATAATTTTTATACATCGAATAAATTAAATTATTTATGACAAATTAATGATGCAGTGTTTACCTCATTATTAAATGATTTAAATAAATAAGACTATAAATATCAAAACAACATCAAAAACCTGTCTAATTTATACTGGATGAATTTATTTCTACCATGAGTCATCTTATATTGTATCTTAATTAGTTGTGGACCTTTAGAAACTGAATATCATAATATAATATAATAATATTATCACACTTTCCAAAAGAGCCCCTCCCCCCTTATAAAAATCCCTCATTTCTAACCAATTCCACACACCTACAAAGCCTTTTTCCTCGTCCAAAATATGATCAATTAAGCTCCCTACATCCCTATCCTCCTCCTAGAATCATTACCTTAGGCATAAGGAACTTCATGATGCCATTTTGGTTCATACCAAAGGGAGTTACCCAAATTAAAGGTTACAATTTCTCTTAAATTCTTTTGTTTTATTCTGGTTTATTTTACTTCTACAACCACTGAACTCTTTTTATTAATTTATTTTAGAACAAAACCAGTATCCTAAAAATAATATTATTTTGTTATTATATTTATTCTAAGTAAACATACACACATATCCATCTAATGGGTAAAGAACAAAAGGTTTCTATGAGTAGAAAACAAACACCTCATGAAACAATGATTGTTCAATTACCTCCTACCGCCTCTAATGCTGGCCATTATGATGTCACTATATATATATATGATATATTTAATTTTTATGTTTTCTTTATGTTTCTATATTTTTAATAAATAATATACCTTTTTGGTTTCCATTATGAGTAAACGCGATAATTTCTTTCGAGGAAGTGCAGACTACTGTCCTCTCAAAGTGATATGAATCATTTCTACCATATAGGGGACATATAAAGGATTGAGTTATTGAAAATATATATGATATTATACTGGAATTATAATATAACTATGTATCATTATGTTTTCATTTAATTAAAATTCTAAATAGAAATGAAAGTAGCGTTCATGTGTACGTACGGCTTACCGTCTCCATCAATGATGCCTTTCATTTCTTATCTCCAAATGTTGTGTACTATTATAAATACATATATATACTGGATATATATGATATATAAGTTATCTAAATCATGAAGATCATTCTGGAGATAGGGGACTCTTTACCACATGGATAACTTGTAATTATAAGGTGTTCATTTTTTTTACTCAAGTACCAAACATCCACAAAACAACCATTATTAACTTAAATGATTACATATTGTTTATATAATGTTAATAAGTGGTATAAAAGGAATAATAATCTTCAAAAATGGTTCTTAATCAAGTATAAATTAAATTAATTTTATTATTCAGGATGAACTAGGAACAAACATATAAGGCCCCAGCCTTAAACATTACTTTATATTGAGTTACTTCAAGAATACACGTTGAGGATATTTTCAAGTTTAGAGTTTTAGAGAATTATATCATAAAACATGCATTACATCCCATATTTAAACAAAGTGGTTACAATAAAAGATAGTATTCATTTTTTCCATCAACAGAAACAGATATAAAATAAAACATGGATTCTTTCTTGACACTTTCTTGACACTATCATCATATCATGTACCTTTCCCTTGACCTGTGAAAAACATTTCAAAAACTTCGGATGAGCGTAAAAAGATCAGTAAGGGATATAAAAATATGGAAAGGAAACATGAGTACATGTATACATAAGAATCAATGAAATCATACTTTACTCATAAAACATAAGCACTTTAACATACCCCATCAAATCATGAATAAATCATAGAAATTATAAGACATAAAGGTAACTTAAGGCATTCATAACATTCTAACGTAGAGAGTAACCCTCTTGGTTACGTTTGGAATACCCATCACAGTATATTCCCTAAATCTCTTGGGAGAAACCTTAACGTTTAACTCCTTCATGTTACCCAATGCATTGGAGATCAATATCAGGGTCACCCGCCCTTAGTTTATCACGAAACCACCCGTCTTCATAACAACGCCCAAGAACCATAACATAATCGTATAACATAAAACATGCATAAAGGAAACATAACATTTCCACTTTTCAATCACAAGATATCAATACAACACATTGATATAAAAACATTATGAAAACCATTTTCAATACCAAAATAAATGAAAAGTAAAACATGGTATTTATTTTTCATTCAAAAAAAGTTATAGCTTGTAGAGGAAGACCAAACTCAAATAATGGTCACGGCGGAAAAGAAGTCATTGTCACCGCTTATGTACGACAAAAAAAAAATTCCCTTTTGTCGTTTAGTAAATGCTTCGTATAAAAATATTTCTTTTTTAATAAACATAAAAGTCAAAGGGGTTTATACGCCGTATAAAAAAAAGTTGTGTATAAAACAAAATATGCCTCAATGAAAGGAGATTGAGATGATGTCCCTAACCTCGTGTCCGACTTGACTCGATCATTCTTTATTGTCCTTAATAATAAACTTGAGTTAATTTATTCTTGCTTAAGAACCTTTTTAAAGTTCATTATTCTTTTTATATCACTTATTACCATGTCATGAACACAATGTAATTATTTAAGTTAATAACGGTCGTTTTAACCATCATTGGTACTTGAGTAAAAAATAATCTCTTTATAATTACAATTTGTTCATGTATCCATTATATAAAAAGTTATAATCATGATGTTGATATCATATATATCATATATATCCAGTATATAACATTTAGAGGTAAGAAATGAAATGCACCGTTCATGGAGATGGTAAGTCGTACGTACGCATGAACGCTACTTCCATTTCTATTTCATATTTAATGGAATTAAAACATAATGATACATAATACTATTATAATTAAAGTATGGTATCATATATAATATCATTAAATATATCCTTTATACGTACCACATATGGTATTAATGAATCAAATCACATTGAGGGGGCGGTAGTCCGCACTTCCTAAAATGAAGATATCATGTTTACCCATAATGGAAACTGTAAAGGTATTCCATAAATGAAAAATAATGAAGATTAATGAAAAAATAAACATATTATATATCATATATAAATATATTTACATCTTAATGGCCACCTTTGAAGGTGTTAAAAGAATATTGAACAATCATCGTTTCATGAGGAAGAAATTCACCATCTACAGAAACAGTATGTTCTTTAACCATTACATGTAGGTGTGTGTAAGTTTATCTAGAATACTTCTTATAACAAAATCCTATTATATTTAAGATACTGGATTTGTTACAAATTAAATGCATAAAAAGAGTTTATGGGGTTGGAGAAGCAAAATAAAACATAAGAACACAAGAGAAAACACTACCTTTAAAACGGGTAACTCTTTTTGATTTGATCTCAAAGGCTTCCTTGGGAAGACTTCTGCCCAATGTGTGGCTTCAAGGAGTAATAGAGGTATTTGTAGAGACAAAATGGGTAGGTTTTGGCTGATATAATGGCTTGAGATGTGTGGGTAAGGTGGTAGAGGTGGGGGCCTTTTATAAGAGGAGAGGAGGGGCACTCTTGGAATGTTAAGAAAATATACATTATTATAAAATTATTTTCGTATAAAAAGGTCCCACAATTATAAATTTAGAGGATCATGTGATAAGGGTTCGAAATCCACCCATACAATAGGTTTTTGACAAGTGTAGGTCTTATATTTGACATTATCTTTTCATTTTATTTAAATCGTTAAATAATGAAGTAATCGTTGCATCATCATGGTGTCAAAAATAATTTAATATATTTAATGAATAAATATTAAAAAAATACTATAATGTAGGATATCGTTTTATCTTTCTAATGACTATTTATATTCAAAATTATGAGTTGTGTAACCCCATGTAAAAATTGTTTTAGTAAAACAATACATGTTTGTGTCATTTTTACTTTTACTTTAAATAAAAGGCATTAATGTCATTATCTTACCCAAGTGGCTCCCTAGGGTCCCAAAAATCGACCCATGGGTTGTCTTGGTCGGCCATGACTCATCCAATAGGGTTAGGACAAGTTTCAAGATATTTTCATTTTATTATAATATTATTTTTTCCTTAAATCACACTAATTGCCCTTTAGTCGTGATTAATAAAACATAAGTTACTTTTCATCAAAAATTATTTTCTTACCATTGAACCAAATTTTACTTAATAATGAAAATAATTTATATTGGATTTTTGAAATTCAAATCACAGAAGTGGTAAAGTTCCATTTAAACGAAAAATCAGTTTTTGTAACTACCACTTTGTGGTTTCACTATTCATCAAAAATTAAGGTTTTTCAGAAAAATACCAAAAAATCATCCTAAGATATATTTGATATTCCGAATTCAAAAATGATGTATATTTTACCAAATTCATAACATAGAAGTTTCATTAATTAATTTTATATTTAAATCATGCTGTCAAATCAAATACTGTGTTTTTAAGAAACAATATCTATCAAAAGATTGACACTCGTTTATGTCCAATCTCAAATTGATATTAATTCCAATGACCACCAATGGATTAAATGGTAAAAATATATTCTAATTTCACTTTAAAAAAAATTAAAAAGTTAATCTAACTATATAAATTAATTAGATTAAAAAGAGGTTTTTAATTAAAATACAACACTTCACTATTCATTAAAAAATGAACATTATCAGAAAAATACCAGAAATTTATCCAAAGTAAATTTCAATGTCCCAATCATAAAGAATAAATTTATTTTGACAAATATAGCTTATTAAATTTTCAAAAGATAGATTTAAAAATTGTTTGTCATCAAAAGGTGGTAAAATAATCTTTTAAAAATATTAGAGTATTCCATGCTTAAGATTAGATGTATTCTCATTTTAAGCCTCTAAAACACTATCTAATTCATAAATAGACATATATAAGAATATCTATTATTAATTACATACTTGGGATGTTACATCCTTCCCCCCTTTAGAAAATTGTGTCCCCTCAATTTATTTACTTATCGAATAAGTGGGGGTATTTGTCCCTCATTGCATTTTTAGATTCCCATGTTGCCTCTTCACTCATGTGGTTATTCCAGAAACCTTTACTTGATGAATCAACTTATTCAGCAACACTTGATCCCTATGATCAAGAATCTGAATCGGTTGTTCATCATAAGATAGATTCTCTTCCAACTAAACTACCTATGGATTCAAAACATGAGATGGATCTGGCATATACTTTCTCAACATCAAAACATGAAAAACATTATGTACCTAAGATAAACTCAGAGGTAAATCAACTCAGTAAGAAACTGATCATACTCTCTCCAGAATTTCATATGGTCCAATGAACCTTGGAATCATCTTTCCATTCTTACCAAATCGCATCACACTTTTCCATGGTGATACTTTGAGAAAAACATGATCACCTACCTCAAAAGAAAGATCCTTCCTCATGTTGTCTGCATAACTCTTCTGCCTGCTCTGAGCTGTTCTCATGTGTTTCGGAATCAACTGAACTTTTTCTGCCATCTCTTCTACCAATTATGGTTCCATCATCTTTCTTTCACCCACTTTATCCCAAAAATCTAGAGTTTGACACCGATTCACATATAATGCCTCAAATGGTGCCATCTGTATACTAGAATGAAAACTGTTATTATAAGAAAACTCAACAAAAGAAAGACGTTGGTCCCAACTTCCCTGATAATCCTTCGAACAAGCATGTTGCATATCCTCCAAAGTTTGAATCATTCTTTCTGACTACCAATTAGATTGAGGATGAAAAGCTGTAATAAAATTTAATTTCGTACTTAACGACTTCTGAAGGCCTTTCCAAATGTTAGAAGTAAACCTGGGATGACGATCAGATACAATGGAGAGAGGAACTCCATGTAACCAGACTATCTCTTTAAGATACAAATGGGAAAGGTTATCTAGGGAAAAAGTATCTCGTATAGAAAGGAAATGAGCAGATTTAGTCAAGCGATCAACAATAACCCAGATTGCATTATTACCTCGAGGTGTCTTCGGCAATCCCACAACGAATTCCATAGATATATTCTCCAATTTCCACTCTGGTACTGGTAAATGCTGAAGCATCCCAGTCGTTAACTGCCGCTCTTCTTTAACCTATTGACATGTAAAACACTTCACAGTAAAATCAGCAATATCCCTTTTCATTCCGTCCCACCAGTAATACTCCCAAAGATCACAATAATCTTAGTACTTCCTGGATGAACTGAAAATGGATAACTATGAGCTTCCCATAACAACTCTCTCTTCAACTGTGAATCAAAAGGCACACATAATCTCTTCCCAAATCTCAAAACACAATCATTATCAATGTTTAATTCCGGCAACTTATCCTTCTGAACCATATCTACCTTTTTCTAAAACTCGCTGTCTTGCTTCTGTGCTTGCTTAATTCTGTCTGATAGAGAAGATTTCCCTGATACCTGAAAAAAAAAAAAGAATGACATCCTGCACCAACAACTTCTATCACAAAGTTCATCAAATCCTTAACCAAAGGATCATGTTCCAAATGCAACATTGTTAATGAAGCATTACTTTTTCGACTCAAAGCATCAGCCACTTTATTTGCTTTTCCCGGATGGTAATGAATTATATAATCTTAATCCTTGATTAATTCTAGCCATCTCTTCTGTCTCATGTTCAATTCTTTTTGAGTGAATATATACTTTAATCTTTTGTGATCGGTATATATTTCACAGTTTACTCCATACAAATGACGCCTCCAAATTTTTAAAGAAAAACAACAACATATAATTCCAAATCATGTGTAGGGTAATTTACCTCATGAGTTTTCAACTGTTATGAAGAATAAGAAATTACCTGATCATTCTGCATTAGGATGCAACCAAGTCCTTTCAATGAAGCATCACTGTAGATAGCAAACTCCCCATTCCTAGAAGGTAGTGTCAAAACTGAAGCATTCACAAATCTTCTTTTTAGTTCCTGAAAACAATCATCACGTTCTTTTGTCCAGATAAACTTAACACCCTTCCGAGTTCGCTTTGTCATTGGACTAGATAACCAAGAGAAATTTCTAACAAACCTTCAGTAATAGCCTGCCAAACCAAGGAAGCTACAAATCTCAGTTACATTTGTGGGTCGTGGCCATTCTTCAGCAACCTTTGTTTTTGTAGGATCAACAGTTATCCCATCTTTAGAAATAATGTGACCAAGGAAAGAAATTTGTTGCAACCAAAACTCACACTTGATGAATTTCCAATACAATTTATTTTCTTTTACGGTTTTCAAAATAACCCTTAAATGTCTTTCATGCTCCTCTTTACTTTTAGAAAACACCAAAATATCATAAATGAAAACAACCAAATACTTATCCAAGAACTCATGGAAAATTCTATTCATAAGGTCCATGAATACAGCAGGTGCATTGGTTAGCCCAAAAGGAATTACTACAAATTCATAATGGCCATATCTTGTTCGAAACGCGGTCTTCGGAATATCTGCTTCCTTTACCTTCAACTAATGGTACCCTGATCTCAGGTCAATCTTTGAAAAATACTGAGCTCCCTAGAGCTGATCAAACAAATCATCGATATGAGGCAAAGGATATTTGTTCTTAATAGTGGTGTTATTAAAGGCTCTATAATCAATTCAAAGTCTCATAGAACCATCTTTTTTTAACAAATAAAACAAGAGCACCCCATAGTAATGTGCTAGGTCGAATGAAACCTTTCTCTAATAAATCTTGCAATTGCTCCTTCAACTTTATAAGTTATGTTTGAGCCATTCGATAAGGGGGTTTGCAAATGGGCATAGCATCAGGAACTAAGTCAACAATAAATTCAACTTCCTGATCTGGTATTATTCCAGGAAACTCATCAAGAAAAACATCAGGATACTCATTTACCACTAGAACATCATTAATCTGAAATGTTCCCTTGTTTTCAATGATATGTGCAAGGTAACATTCATATCCATCTTTTACAAGATTCTCGACCTCTTGATATGTCATCAACATTAAGGGTTCATTCTTGTACACAAACAGAATGTCTTTCTGAAAGGAAACTTATTTAGCTCTACAGTCAATCTTAGCATGGTAAATAGAGAGCCAATCCATACCAAGGATAACATCAAACTCTACAAGAGGTAAAAAAAATAAGGTTTTCAAGTAGGTTGTTTCCACGGATAAGGATAGGAAAATTCTTATAAATTCTTTTTTCCTCAACATTTCCCCCAGGTGTTTTTACCACAAGTTCAGGATTCATTTCTTGAGATGGTATTCCCATTTTACTAGAAAAGTTTTCAGAGATGAAATAATGTGTAGACCCCGAATCAAACAACACACTGGCATAATCTGAAAAAACAAACAAAGTACTTGATACAACTTCATTTGATGGCCCGACATGTGCTGAAGTAGTTGCAATGGATTTCACCACCCCTTTTTTCTTGTAGTCTAAATGCTTCCCATCACTCGAGCTCTTTGTCGGACACTGATTTCCATAGTGAACCATCTCATTGCCCTTAAAACATTTCACTAACTGTAAATAAAATTTGGTATTACCATCATCCTGATCTTTTTCAGTGCAATCACGAGCCTTATGTCCCATCTTACCGCATCGGTAGCACTTTACAGAATTCAGAAGACATTCCCCTGCATGCCTTTTACCACATTTATCACAAACTGGAAACTTAGTATTCTTACCATCAGACCTTTTTGAAGAATTATTTCCTTTCTCATGCCACCTCGGTCTCTTCTTCTACTGGTTGTTATTGAACACTTGATCATCAGGAAACTCCATTTCCTCATTCTTAGCACATCAAACAAGCTTTTCATAACTCTTGAACTCACAAGAAGCTAAATCTCGTTGATATTTTGGATTTAATCCTGAGTAAAAAATGATATATTTTACTATCAAGGTCTCGGATAAAATTTGGAGCATACCTTGCCAATCGAGTGAACCTTTCTTCAAAGGCAGCCACAGAGTCTTCCTCCTGCCTCAATTCCCGGAATTGTTTTCCCATCCTAAGTCGAACAACCTTAGGAAAATACTTCTCAGGAAACATACCTTTGAATTCATCCCAGTCAATAGAATCAATCTCATCAGTGTCCCTGATATTTTTAATAATCGACCACCATTGATCTGCTTCACCCTCCAAACGGTAAATTGCAAGACTAACATTTTGATTTTCTGAACGCCCCATGACATCGAAAATATTCTCCAGTGCTTTAATCCACCCTTAAGCTAGAACATGGTCAGATGATCCTCTAAATGATGGGGGATGTTTCCTCATGAAATATTCCACCACTGACATGTTCCTCTGCGGTTGATCTGGCTGATCTCGTGCATGGATACCACCACCATTTATCGTTTGAGTCAACTGCGCCCTTACTGCAACAAACTGTTCAGTTCCAATTCCGACCATCTAAGGATGCTGATTCGGAAGGTTATTTCCTTCTGTATGTCTTCCTAGCACTGCTTCCCTGTTTCCTCTGCGGAAAACCATTCTGAACAAACATGTCTTAGATGATGCAGCATGGAAATCTTCAAATGCTATATCATTTAAATTTGACCGTAAAAAAATATTTTTGGATAATCATTTAATATAATTGTAACTCCTAATGTTATCTAAACTGACTTAGTATACCAACTATAAGGCCCCAGCCTTAAACATTACTTAATATTGAGTTACTTCAGGAATACACGTTGAGGATCTTTTCAGGTTTAGAGTTTAAGATAATTAGATAATAAAATATGCATTACATCCCACATTTAAACAAAGTGGTTACAATAAAAGATAGTATTCATTTTTCCCATCAACATAAACAGATTAAAAATAAAACATGGATTCTTTCTTGACACTTCCTAGACACTATCATCATATCATGTACATTTCCCTTGACTTGTGAAAAAAATTTCAAAAACTTTGGTTGAGGCTAAAAAGCTCAGTAAGGTATATAAAAATATGGAAAGGAAACATGAGTACATGTATACATAACAATCAATGAAATCATACTTTACTCATAAAACATAATCAATTTAACATACCTCATCAAATCATGAATAAATCATAGAAATTATAATACATAAAGGTAACTTGAGGCATTCATAACATTATTACGTAGGGAGTAACCCTCTTGGTTACATTTGGAATACCCATCACAGTATATTCCCTAAATCTCTTGGGAGAAACCTTAATATTAACTCCTTCGTATTACCCAATGCATTGGAGAGCTATATCAGCCTCACCCGCCCTTATTTTATCACGGAACCACCCGTCTTCATAACAATGCCCAATAACCATAACATAATCGTATCAAATAAAACATGCATAAAGCAAACATAACATTTCCACTTTTAAATCACAAGATATCAATACAAAACACTGATATAAAAACATTATGAAAATCATTTAAATTACCAAAATAAAAGAAACGTAAAACATGGTATTTATTTTTCATTCAAAAAAAGTTATGGCTTGTAGAGGAAGCCGAAACTCAAATAATGGTCACTGCGGCGGAGAAGTCATTGTCGCCGCATATGTACGACAAGAAAACATTCCCTTTTTTCGTTTAGTAAATGATTCGTATACAAATATTCCTTTTGAATAAATGTAAAAGTCAAAGGGGTTTATAAACTGTATAAAAGAAAGTTGTGTATAAAACAAAATATGACTCAATGAAAGGAGATTGAGACGATGTCCCTTACCTCGTGTCCGACTTGACTCGATTATTCATTAATGTCCTAAATATTAAACTTGAGTTAATTTATACTTTCTAAATAACCTTTTTCAATTTCATTATTCCTTTTATATCACTTATTACAATGTCATGAACACTATGTAATTATTTAAGTTAATAACGGTTGTTTTAACGATCATTGGTACTTGAGTCAAAAATAAGCTCTTTATAATTACAAGTTGTTCATGTATCCATTATATCCAGAGTTATACTGATGATGTAGATATCATAAATATCATATATATCCAGTATATAACATTTATAGGTAATAAATGAAACGCACAGTTCATGGAGATGGTAAGTCGTACGTACGCATGAAAGCTACTTCCATTTCTGTTTCATATTTAATGGAATTAAAACATAATGATACATAATATTATAATAATTACATTATGGTATCATATATAATATCATTAAATCTATCCTTTATACATACCACATATGGTATTAACGAATCAAATCACTTTGAGGGGGGGGGTAGTCCGCACTTCCTAAAATGAAGATATCGCGTTTACCCATAATGGAAACCATAAAGGTATGCCATAAATGAAGAATACAGAAGAATAAGGAAAAAATAAACATATAATATATCATATATAAATATAGTGACATCTTAATGGACACCTTTTAATGTGATAAACAAATATTGAACAATCATCGTTTCCTGAGGCAGAAATTTACTATCCACAGAAACAGTATATTCTTTAACCATTAGATGTAGGTGTGTGTAAGTGTAGATAGAATCCTTCTTATAACAACATACTAGTATATTTAAGATACTGGATTTGTTACAAAATAAATGAATGAAAAGAGTTTGGGGGGTTGGAGAAGCAAAATAAAACATAATAACACAGGACAAAACACCACCTTTAAAATGGGTAACTCTTTTTTATTTGAGCTCAAAGGCTTCCTTGGGAAGAATTATGCCCAAAGTGAGGCTTCAATGAGTACGAGAGGGATGTAGAGAGACAAAATGGGCATGGGTTGGCCAAGCCCAAGGCTTGAGAGGTGTGGGTAAGTTGGTAGAGGTGGGGGCCTTTTATAAGAGGTGAGGAGGGGCACTCTTGGAAAGTTAAGAAAATATACTTTATTATAAAATTATTTTCGGATAAAAAGGTCCCAAAATTATAAATTTAGAGGATAAGGATATAAGTGTTCGAAATCCACCCATCCAATAGGTTTTTGACAAGTTTAGGTCTTAGTTTTAACATTATCTTTTCATTTTATTTAAATCGTTAAATAATGAGGTAATCGCTGCATCATCATGGTGTAATAAATAATTTAATTTATTTAATGTCTAAAAATTATAAGAAAATACTATGATGTAGAGAATCTTTTTATATTTCCAATTAATATTTATAGTCAAAAATATGACTTCTTTAACCCCATTTAATAATTTTTTTAGTAAAACAATACATGTTTGTGTCATTTTTACTTTTACTTTAAATAAAAGTCATTAATGTCATTATCTTACACATGTGGCTCCATGGGGTCCCAAAAATAGACCCATGGGTTTTCTTGGTCGGCCATGTCTCATCCAATATGGTTAGGACAAGTGTCATGATATTTTCATTTTATTATAATATCATTTTTACCTTAAATAATACTAATTTCCCTTTAATTGCGATTAATAAAACTTAAAAGTTACTTTTCGTCAAAAATTATTTTCATCACATTGAACCATATATTAATTAATAATGAAAATAATTTATATTGGATTTTTGAAATTCAAATAATAGAAGTGGTAAAGTTCCATTTAAATGAAAAATCAGTTTTTGTAACTACCACTTTGTGGTTTCACTATTCATCAAAAATTAATGTTTTTCAGAAAAATACCAAAAAATCTTCCTAAGCTATATTTGATATTCCGACTTCAAAAATTATTTCTATTTTACCAAATTCATAACATAGAAGTTTCATTAATTAATTTCATAATTAAATCCTGTTATCAAATCAAATAGCGTTTTTTTAAGAAACAATATCTATAGAAATATTGACACTCGTTTATGTCCAATATCAAAGTGATATTAATTGCAATGACCACCATTGGATTAAATGGTAAAAATATATTCTAATTTCACTTTAAAACCAGTTAAATTGATAATATAACTATATAAATAAATTATATTAAAAAGAGGTTTTGAATTAAAATACAACAATTTTCACTATTTATTAAAAAATGAACATTATCATAAAAATACCAGAAATTTATCCAAAGTAAATTTAAATGACCCAATAAAAAATAATAAATTTATTTTGGCAAATAAAGACTATAAAATTGTCAAAAGATAGATTTAAAAATGGTTCACCATCAAAAGGCGGTAAAACAATCTTTTAAAAATATTATAGTATTCCATGCTTAAGATTGGATTTATTCTAAATTTAAGCCTATAAAACACTATCTAATTCATAAATATTCATAGATAAGAATATCAATTATTCATTACTTACTTGGTATGTTACAAAACATGTCATGTCAGACACGCGGTAAGGGATTTCTTATCTCACTTTCAATTTCTTGAGATTTCTATTGTTTGCTACTTATTTATTTCATGTAGTGTATTGGGTACATCCATGTGATATATATTATCTTTATTATCTTTATATTCTTCGTATTTTATTATTCATTTGGTTGTTATTAACTTTTTTCCATACGCCTCGATTGATTACAATGAAGTAAGGGATTTTCATCTCACTTTTTATTCTCGTAAGATTCATGCTATATTGGCCACTCTTTCCTTTTTTGTGGCATATGTACTATCCATGATTGTATTCATTGTATAATATACATCAATTTTTGGGTATTTAAATCTTAATTTTATTATATTTCTTTCATGGGTGTATGTTTTGTAAGTTACCAAATGGTAAGAGAACCTTTCACCCTTCTCATTTTAAAAAAGACTTCTTTTTGTTATGTCTTTTAATTTACATATTCTTATGTAGGGATATGTTCTTATATATCCTTATTGCTGTAAATATTATGTTCAAGTGATGAGATATCCATTTTTATCTCATCAACTCCTTTTCTAAAATTTTAAGTGACGCCTTTAGGCTGTCAAATTTTTGTATGGGAACTTCTTCACCCAATTTCAATTATTTGGGTTAAACTTATACTTTTTGATTATGTTGTGAAACGAATATATGTGAATAAAATCTTATTTTTTCACACATAATGTCCATTTATATTGATTATATTCTTATTTTTCAAACATTATTATGTAATTTATTTATCCTTAATCTAGTGATACAATTTTTATAAGGTATTTCATCTCAATTTTCATTCTATTGAGACATCATTGTTATTATGAACCAATTCACTATTATATGGTGTATATTATGTCCTGTGGAATATTATATCATGAATAAATTTACTCTCATGATATTATAATGTCTTGATTAAATTTTATTCCTCAATTATTTGTATTCTAACATCTCTCATTTTGTTGATAACTCTTTAACTAAAATATCATTTTAAAGTTTTAATGATTTATTATTCTAAATACATCTCATTAATGTCCATGTTTTCAAAATGGTTTTTAGGATTTATATATTTTGAAATTAATGTTATGAAATGATAATTCATTTAAAAGCTTAAAAGTGGTTTGGGACACTTTGATTCAAAAATATCTTTATTAAATGTTTTAAATGGTTATATAAAGAATTGTTTATTTTATTATTTTGATTTGATATATTGTGATTGAAATGTTGAAATGTTATATTTATTTAATTCTTTTGTTATATTTTATAAATATGTTATGTTTATTGGGCATTTTTTACGTATACAGGTTGTTCCGTGATAATCATAGGCCGGGTGAACCCGAGATAGCACTCCAATACATTGGGTAATGTGACGGAGATAAATGTTAATGTTTCTCCTAAGAGATTTAAGGAATATACCATGATGGGTATTCCAAAGTAACTCCCTATGTAGTTGTGATAGCTACAATTTTAGTATGTTAGGTATGCCACAAGTTACCTTTATGATTTATGATTTCTTAGTGTTATTCATAACTCTTATGATTTCATGCGGTAAGTAAAAGAGTTTATATTTTGTATGTATTTATGAACTAATGTTTTGGTTCTTTGTTTTATAACCCTTAATAAGCTTTTTATGATCATCCCAAGTTTCGAAATGTTTTTCACGGGACATAAAGATGAATAGGGCCAAGGATTGGATCATGGAAAAGTCATGTTGTCTAAAACATGGAACTACACATGTTTCTTTTTAAGAGTTTTTATTTTATTATAAAATGGAAACTGAGTAGAAGTTTCTACTTTGTAATCATTTGATATGTAATAGTTATTTTATAATTATCAAAAACTCTTCCTCAATGTGAATTATTTGTTTAATTCAATATTATGTAATGTTTTAATGTCGGGTCCTTATACATATGGGTAAAGTCGATTGTTTGGTTGATTTAGACATGGTCATTGGGAATTTATCATGTGGGAATAGTCTCCCCATGGCTGTACAAGGAATTTATTATATTATATCATCCATTAATGTATTGGGATGCATGATAAGGTCTTGTATAACAACTATTTTAATTTCTATTTGGGAAATTCAGGTCGAAGCATTATATATGAGCATTATATGATGCATCTAAGATCTATATCATAGGTACTTTGATAACATCATCTCAATATAAATCTTTAATAGTTTAATTTTTTATGAGATTTTTTTATTTCATTGGTAATGTAATATCCTATATAAGTGTAGTTGTAAACACTTCAAAGATTGAGTTTTTTATTTTTTTTGGTGACTCCAAAATATGGTGTAGAGGTATGATGTTTCCTTTTTTTGGTTGGACATTACTAGGTGTTTATGTCAATGTTTTATCATATTACTTCCCCCATGACATAGTTTATTGGGAATTAATAATTTTTTATATGGATAGATTAATGTCAGGACTGATTGGACATCAGATGGAGAATCTTTTTAGTCATCATGTTATTTATTTCCAGAATAATGGATTTATGTTCGATGTTTTATTCGATATAGATTATATAAATTCAACTTATTTTATAATAGAATAGATTATTGTGGTCACTTATAACTATTAAATTTTATATCTTCATGATTATTACTAAGTTACACTTGGTCTTGAACATACTTCTATAATGTTTTCTTTTGTGTTGTAGTATTATTTTTATATAGATGGGTGTCAATCAGTCTTCAGTAATCACATTATTTTAAGATATATTATATCTTAGAGTGAATTGAATTTTTATTATTATATATTTATGGAATTCTTAGGGTAGTATGACTTCGATAACTCTTAAACCCAATGGAAATAGAATGTGGTAGGTGATTCTATATGTCAGAAGTCTAATGGTGATTGTGATTATGAATTTGGGTATTCAAAGATACTGACGGAGTAGTTAGTACCATAAAATATAGATGTAAATAATTTAGTGCTATTGTCTTCTAACATCATATGATAATGTATTCACCTATCTTGCATCATGTGAAGGATTCCTTATATAGGGATCATGAGGTTGAGGTTTTGAATAATATCATTATTAATCGAGATTATCCTGAGGGGTTGTCATAAGATGGAAAACATCAATTTTTGTTTCATGGATGGATCATTATTCAACTTGTGGTGCAAGTGATAGGTATATGTGAGTTCCATAGCACCCCATTATCAGTACAACAGAGTATTACAATGATGTATCACAATTTTAAGATTCAGTTTTGGTGTTTCTGCATCAAGAGAATGGTAGTATAGTGTATTTATTAGTGTTTGGTCGTCTAGAATGTGATTTTTATGAATATAGACACCCTGATAGAGGATATGAATTAAGGTAATAAAAAATATAATCTGTTTCAAAATATTCATTTTCAATTGGTTCATATTCACATGTTATACGAAATTCTATCAATTTATCTCTTTCCTAAATGCAACAACATAAAATATTATGCACATATTTATAAAAATACAACATAAAAAACATACGTATTTTTACGTCGTTCACTAAAAAATATATATCTATTTATAATACACCGAAAATAATGTTTGTATAAGAAACCCCCACTATATAATAACAATTTTCTATGGATATAAGTTTTTTCATTATCACTCTATTCGATGGATTGGTTCATCTACAAAAAATTTAGAATAGATAATTACCATGAAAAGGTCAGAACAATTTATCCCTATATTCGATACTATAAAATAAATTTTTTTACATTGTTTTTGGTCTCTTATTATATTATAAACTTGAATTTAACTCTTCAAAAATCATTTATAAAGTATATAGTTGGTATCATATCTCCATATGTGATGACTAAATGACTTTAAAATGTTTCCTCCTTTCTCCAATTAGATTATATCAACAACATATAATAAGATTTAAAAAATTATATTCTAATATAAAATCATAACATATGTATGAAATATTCTCTATATAGATTAATTTCTACATAGAAATTATATTTAATAAATTATATTTACCTTAATCCAATAAACTAGAAGTATTTATCATAATCCACAGGTTGAGTGTTTTCGTCTCCAAAAAAAATCATAAAATACAACAATGATCAAACTTCGAGGTTCACCCTCTACTTTATAATAGATATTTTAGATTATATTTTCTTATTATTCAATATAACATAAGAAATGAAAAATAATTCTTTATTTAAAATTAGACATTCAAAAAATTCAAATTCAGACATACTAATGATGCTCTATATGGGTCTCTATCATATTTTTCTCTATATATTCCTCTTAACTCATGTCATGTGTCACTATTATATATTAACCCTTCAATAAAGGGTATTCTCATTATATTGTTCAATTTTTATCCCCCTATTTTCAATAAAGTTATTTTAAATACATATTTAAATTTAAGGAACTACTTTGAATATCCAACATTTTTAAATTATTAACTCAAATAATATTCACATCGTTCTCTGCCATTGAAATCCATTTATGTTTATGATGTTAATTTCATGAACACTATGATGATAAAATATTCAAACTAATCATATCTATCTATATTTTTCAATTTTCATTCTCTAGGGTATAGCATATATAAACATTATTCTATTGGGATAGTTGTTAAATCGACCATGGCATGGTTTTGAAATTTCCATTAAATACAACTTCTCTAGAAAAAATAAATTCAAAATATATTTTTCTATTATATTTTTATTTATTCCACATAAACACTAGAAAAAATAATCAAAATTACATACACTATAGCATGGTTCTCCATAAATTTATAATCTTAGTTAATCATATGTAGGTCATCAAACATTTTTATTATTTTTATATATCATATATATAATCTCCAAAAAGTTCCAAAATAACATATAAAACATATAATATAGTCCTCCACATTTTCCATAAGCTTATTCAATTGAAAAATTTAACGTTCCATGATGTGGGGTGAATTAGATCCTTATTTCCATTAATCCTTTGACCATAAAAATATTCAAAACACCCCATAAAAATATACCAAATATCATTTCAAAATATCTACTTGATTATTGATTTCAGGAAAAATTATCTCCTTTAAAACACCATTGGCCATAACCTAAATAGTCTGGATTATTTTCACCTAATGGCCACTTGGTATAAATTACATCCAAAGAATGATGGTTCCCCCATAAAAACTATTTCATGATCTTCAAGGACATAGAATCTCTCACAATTACATGGTGAGTTTATCCTTTTACAAACATTTTTTATTAACATCAAATTAACTCCTTGTATGATCCAACACTTTGTAAATATATATTTTTCTTGAAATGAACCTTAATATTCTTGAAACATCAATTAAATTAATATTAGAAATTACAATGCAATATTTATCTCTTAAATACATGTCTTTGATATATTTATATGTCAAGGTCTATAATTACATCTCATTATTACTGATTCCATGATCACCACTTTTCTAGATCTACCATAATAATCATAAAACTGCAATTACATATTTCTCAATATTAGGAAAACTCATATTACCATCTCTATGAATTTAATATCTTCTCAAACTCCAATCATGTATTCTAAAATTCCAACATTCAAATATTATTAAATAATCCTTCTTATAATACCATTGTAAAATATAACATATTGTGTGTAAAAATCATCCCTGAAAACCATCCATCATCTTCATCATTTAGTGATTTTAAAAAAATACAACATACAACCATATAGTTACAAAAATATAATAAATAATATTTTATTAATAATATTTATATAAAATCTATGAAAAATTAAGATGTGGATATGATCTATTACCCTTTCCATTTCAATCCAACAACCTCTAATCTTTTGAATAGAATAGTCTTTTTTCAAATAATTGTTTCTGTAAAATGAAATGGGTTATTCTTCATTTTAATCTTAATTCCTTATATCTAATTTTTCTATACAAGAATGAGGATAAATTCATTGTGTTCAATACCCCATTGAAAAATGATTCATGAACCATATTTTTCTAGTAGATCCCGATTTATTATTCACTTTAAGAACCTCCATATTTAAGGAGTCAATATTCCTCCTTTTATATCCACTTAATATCTCCCTATGTAATTATATAAAAAAATAAACTCTTTATAAAAAATGAATGGTTAAGACAAATTAATGTGAGTAAAAATTAACCCCTTTTTAATATTATAACATAAAATATTTTATCAACTACCTTTCACCCTCAAACATTAATCTCTTTTAACAACTAATTGATTCTCATCAACACCTTTATGATTTTTCATTCATTACACATTAAAAATTCATCTCCAAGACACATTAAAAAGAAACTTCATTCTTATCAAAAATTTATAATTAAGATAATTGAATAGTTGTAAACAAGTGATCCAAAAATAATCTAGGCCTAAAGAGTATGAACTTTGTGAAAGAAAAAAGAGGTATCATAATAACATTAATATCTTCCACGTCACTCACATAAACACATAATCATATGGAATGTCATCTATTAAGATAAAAATATCATTATATGAAATCAGTCACACTTTCTAAATGTAATCATTAAAATAAATTAAACTACTTGTCCAAAATAAACTTGTGATACCACTTGATATCTATTGTCTTCATTTTATCATAGGTCCCCAAAATTCTTATACGAGGATAATTATCATATGAATTCTCATTAAAAACTTCCCCTATTGTTATCAACTATTGTCACACAATATTAATCTAATCATTTTCCTATGAATACCTATAGTTATTAATAAAAAAATTACAACTTTTATTATCATAAAAAACATAATGATATGTTATTCCATGACCCCAGAAACCTATAACTGGTGTATTACATTATTACATTGGTATAGATACAATATTCTAAAACCAAGGGACATAATTGGGTTGTAGTTTTGGAATATAAAATCCTATACATTAACCCATATTACATTATGATATAGAAAATAAAACATGATACATGAGAAGTTGAAATGAGATTCATCATTGAAGGCATGTTCATTAATTTATTCTATATATATATGGGAAATGAAATACAACTACTGTGAACTCAAATTATTAGTAAAGGTAAGTAAAGTAGAATAAATAATGATATATTGAGAATAAACTACATGGAATGTTAAATAATATATAACACATTCCCTTAAAATAAACAGAATAAATATAGAATGGAAATATCATGAAACACATTCTATTTAACAATTAAATTGGGAATGACATGCATCTATATATATGTTGATGAAAAATCTCATGGATAAAAATAAAATCTGAAATGAAAGAAATTCTTTAATATTCAACGTCATTTATTGATCACATGAACTAATCTACCTTCATTATCTATTTTGAAGACAATTTATACTATTTTTATTTGTCCAACTAACTCATCTATTGAGACTAATTATTCATCGAGGGACTATCTATGATTGAGCCCTTCCCGTATTAGCCAATCCAAAACATTCCTCTTATAAAAAATAATAAAATTTATTAATAAACATTATTCCTTATAACCAAATATCCATATTGAATAGCTAATACAGATTTATCAATAATTTCCATAGTGGAAGATATGTATCAAAAAGGGTTTTTGATGTTGATTAATGGATGTACCATTAAAATACCATTGAAATATCAAAAAATATATTCTTCAGGTAAAAGTTTTTTAAATATTCTAAAGCATCCCATAAAAATTTGAACCAATTGAATCATAATACCCATGAAAGAATAACATTAAATGAAACTTATAATGTCATGAAAAAAAGGATATTCATGATATAACAAGTCAATGGGTAGTATATACACCATATAAAATTTAATTGGTGCATAATTACAAATAAGCCTCAATGGAATATAAATTAAGACAAATTCTCATACCTTGAGCCCAACATGTTATTTGTGTCTTTTTATTTTTTAACAATAGACATCCATTAATTTTTTACTTTATCTATAATTTATTTAGTTTATTATTAATTTTACTTAACTTATTAAAATATTTTAAATAACAACATAAACAACTATATTTACATTGGGTGTTTTAAAGGTATTCGTTTTTCAAGTACAAAACGACATTAGTAGATCAACTATGGTTAGAGGGTAAATTATATAGAAAATATAAAGAATAATTATAATGATATAATTATCATATTTAAGTATATAATATTCTGTTAAAAAAAATTTGTAATGATGGTCTTGGAATGTGACCGAACATCAAAATCATGGATATTGTAGGTTAAACATGCTCATGAGTAACGTTCACATGTTTCAATGATCATTATGGATTGAACGTAATTAATTTAAATAATTACTTATTGATCATTACATAATAATAAAATATTAATTATTCATATATACTTATATATATATATTTTCTGATGTAAAATTAATCTAATCGTGCTGAGGAGAAGGATGTACACAAGTCCACGAACAATGTTATCACTTTTTTAGTACGTGAAAGGGTCAAACATAAAATGATATATATTATATTAATAGATAGGTAAATATGAAATTAATATCATATATATTTCATTTGTGTTACAATTTTTTAATTAAACCCATCATTTATATGTTCCATGTATACTGTGAAGGAATCACGTCACTTTAAGGAGGCGGTTGTACACTTTTCATCAAATGATGTTCTAAAATTTACCCAAAATGGAAAGTATAGGGGTATGTATTATAAAATAATTAAATAAGAAAAAATAAATGATTAATATAATATATAAAATGTATAAACTAATTTTACATCATTATTTCCAACCATGAATGGTGGTAATGGAAAAATGATCAATCATCGTATTGTGAGGCGGTATTTCACCGTTCACAAAAATAATATGTTCATTACCCATTTGATGAATGTATATAATATTTTAGGTATAACCTATATCATTATAACATACTAGTATATTTGGTATACTATTTTTTTATATAATTTTTAAATTTTAGGTTTTTAGGTTGTGAGGAATGGAAATAAAACTAAAGAACTTAAGGCAAGATGTTACCTCTTATTTGGATAACTCGTTTTTTTTTTGCACCAAAGCACCTACTTGGAAGGATTTCTTGATTGGGGGAAATTTTATGATTTGGTTAGGAGTTTTTAGGATCTAATTTGAATGATATTTCTAAACCTAAATTGGATTTAGAGGCATGAGGGAGTGGGAAGAGGGTATTCCTTTTTTTAGTGGATGAGGAGTGTAACTCTTGTAAATTATTGGGAATGGAATTAAACCCACATTATATCCATTGAAACTAGATAAAATATTGGTCCATGTTCTATAAAATGGATTATAGTGTCTAAATATTACCATCCAATGGATTTAGGACATAGATCGATGTCATTTGGATCGTTAATATTATGGTTTAGTCCATTGTGATTCTTAATTTCACCTTAATTGTTCTAAATGATCTTAATTACATTCCATATATTTTTTAGAAAAAATAAGATA
Source organism: Viscum album (assembly GCA_963277665.1). Lineage (NCBI taxonomy): Eukaryota > Viridiplantae > Streptophyta > Magnoliopsida > Santalales > Viscaceae > Viscum > Viscum album. The sequence goes on along the minus strand of OY728120.1, from coordinate 1,792,379,485 downwards.
AAGTTATTATAAATTATAAATTATTCTTATTCCAAATATGGAATCAATTTTTCCAAATTACAATAATATATGTGTAACAAATTATTTTTAAATTAATCATGTCGATGGGAAGACAATACCGATTTTTAAAGTAGGAACATCCAAAAGTTTTCTATGTTTTGATATTCACTTTCCATGTGAAATTTACTCCGATGAACTAATTTTAATTAATTGATAAAAATATAAAATAATTACACATTACATGTAACATCCCAGGTAAATAAATAATATTACTTTTTCATATTTATTAATATTTGTGAATAAAATATTAATATTACTTTAAAGGGAACGCTATGCTCGATGGCGTACCCAATACGCAACAAAAAGTTTCACTGAAATCTTACGTTGCCCTCTAATAATAAAATAATATTATTTTAAAAGGTAGTTAACGCCTAGCCATTGTAATGGCAGGAATGAACAGAACTAACAAAAAAATTATTATATATGTTTTTCAAATATTGTCACTTTTATCCAATAAATTTTAGAGGCTTAAAATGCGAATAAATTCAATTTTAAGCATAAATATTCGAATATTATTTAAAAGGGAAATTAACCGCCTTTTGATAGCTAACCCTTTTTAAATCCACATTTTGATAAATTTATATGTTATATTTGACCAAATAAAATCCTTCTTTAGAATCTTAACATCAAAATTTACTTTGTGTAATTTTTTTTATTTTTCCGATAATGATCATTTTTAGTGAAAATGTTGTATTTTAGTTCAAAACCACCTTTTAATAGGATTTATTTATATGGATATATTATCTTTTAAATTGGGTTTAAAGTTTAGTTAGTATATATTTTTACCATTTTATCCAATGGTGGTCGTTGGAATTAATTTCACTTAGAAATTGGACTTAAACTAGTGTCAATCTTTTGATATATTTTGTTTCTTAAAAACACGCTATTTATTTTGAAAACAGAAATTAATTATTAAATTTATTAATTAAACTTATATGTTTTTGAATTTTGTAAAATAGACATCATTTTTCAATTCGGAATATCAAATATAGCTTAGGGTGAATTTTTGGTATTTTTCTGAAAAACATCAATTTTTGATGAATAGTGAAACCACTAAGTGGTAGTTAAAAAACTGATTTTTCTTTTAAATGAAATTTTACCACCTCTGTGATTTGAATTTCAAAAATCCAACATACATGGTTGTCATTAGGATATAAAATTTGGTTCAATGGGATGAAAATAATATTTGGTAAATAGTAACTTTTAAGTTTTATTAATCGCGATTAAGGGTAACTAGTGTAATTTAAGGTAAAGATAATGTTATAATAATATGAAATGACCATGACACATGTCCTACCCTTATTGGATGAGTCATGGCAGACCATGAAAATCTATGGGTCATCTTGGGGACCTCATTGAGCCACTTGTGTATGAAAATGACATTAATAAATTTTTATTTAATGTTAAAATAAAAATATCAAAAACATGTATTATTTTACTAAAAAACTTTTTTCATGGGGTTATACAAGTCATATTTTGACTATAAATATTAATTGGAAAGATAATAGGATTTACTACATCATATTAGTTTTTTTATAATTTTTAGAAATTAAATAAATTAATTTATATATGACACCATGATGATGTAGCCATTACCTCATTAATGAACGATTTAAATAAATGTAAAAGATAATGTAAAATATAAGACATACACATTTCAAAAACCTATTTTATGGGTGTATTGAGAACAATTATCACCTTATACTTGAAATATATAATTTTGGGACCTTTTATATACTAAAATCATTTTATAATAAAGTATCTTTTCATGGCTTTCCAAGAGTGCCCCTCCTCCCTCTTATAAAAGGCCCCCACCTCTACCTCATTACCCAAACCTCTCAAGCCCTTGGCTCGTCCAACATCTGCTCATTTTGTCTCTCCACATCCCTATATTACTCATAGAAGCCTCAATATGGGCATAAGTCTTCCAAGGAATCCTTTGATCTCAAATCGAAAAGAGTTATCCGATTTGAAGGTAATGTCTTCACTTATGTTATTTTGTTTTATTTTGCTTCTCCAACCCCATAAACTCTTATTATTCCTTTATTTTGAAACAAAAACAGTATTTAAAATATACTATGATTATGTTATGAGGATTATTCGAGCAACACTCATACACACCACCATATAATGGTTAAAGAACATACTCTTTCTGTGGGTGGCAAATTACTGCCTCACGAAACGATGATTGTTCAATCTTCTTTTAACACCTCTCATGGTGTCCATTAAGATGTCACTGTATTTATATATGATATATAAATTATTTTTATGTATTATGTATGCTTTTTTATTTTTTATTTATCCCATACCTTTATGGTTTCCATAATGGGTAAACGCGATAATTTCATTTTAGGAAGTGCAGACTATCGCCCCTTCAAAGTGATGTGAATCGTTAATTCCATATGTGGGATGTATAAAGGATGAAATTAATGATGTTATATGTTATATTATACTTTAATTATAATATAACTATGTATAATTATATTTTTTCATTCCATTAATGTATGAAATTGAAATGAAAGTAGCGTTCATGCGTACGTACGGCTTACCGTCTCCATGAACTGTACATTTCATTTCTTATTTTCAAATGTTATGTACTATTAAAAGTACATATATATAATGGATATATATGTAATATATTACATCTAAATTATGGATATAATTATTTAATTATAATATTTATTTCTCTAATTTAGTTTTAATTCCATTAATATGACAAAGAAATGAAAGTAGCGTTCATGCGTACGTAGGACCTACCGTCTCCATGAACGATGCTTTTTATTTTTTATCTCCAAATGTTTTGGAATAGTATAAAATGAATATATAATGTATATATATGATATTTAAATAATTAACACTATTTTGGAGATGATGTACCTATAACTACATGGAAAATTATTTTCCAACAAGTTCAATTTTGACTCATGTACCGAACATCGACAAAAACGTCTGATATGAACTCAAATTAAAAACGAATTATTAAAATATTATAATATGTGATATGAATTGAATAATAATATTTAAATGAGGATCTAAAGAAATTATAATTTGACCAAATTTTATTATTCAGGAATATAATGAAACAAACAAGGCAAGTCGGACTTGAGGTAAGGGATCATACCTCTCTCTTTCTTTTTAAGTACTCTCTTTTATGTCATTTCTTTTAGGCTCCTCTTTCTTATGTTGGGGGAGGTTATTTTATATTACTATTACTGAAAATTTTATTTTCATATGATGAGAGACCCTATTTTTTCATCAATCCATTTTTTGGAAGTTTTAAGTGGCGTCGTTAGGCAGCCGAGTTTTCGTAAGGGATTTTTCATCTCATTTTTATTCCAATGAGATTTATGCTACATTTTCCACTATTTAATTTTTGTGGTGTATGTACTTCCCATTATTCTACTCTTTGTGTAATATACTTTCGTTTATGGGTATTTACATCATTGTTTAATAGTCCTTCATTCATGGGGTGTACATTTTGAAAGTTACCCAAGTCAGTAAGGGAACCTTTCACCCTCCTCTTTTTAAAAGTCTTCTTTTGTTATGTCTTTTAATGTACATCTTATTATGTTGGGATATATTCTTATTTATCCTTATTGATCTAAATTTTTTGTCCATGTGATGAGATACCGTTTTATCCCTCATCAACTCATTTTGTGAATTTTAATGTGATGTTGTTAGGCTGTCGAATTCTTGCAAGGGAAATTCTTAACTCAATTTCAATACTTTGGGTTAAACTTGTACTCCTTGAATATTTCATTCTGTGATTATGTATGAATGACTCGGATTTTTTTACACTTAATATCCACTTATATTTGGTGTATTTATATTTTTCAAACATAAATTATGTAATTGATTTATCCTTAATCTAAGGATACCGTATTTGTCCGGGACATCGTCTCAATCTCCTTTCATTGATGAAAATTTAGTTTTATACACTACTATCTTTTATATGGTGTATAAACCCCTTTGACTTTTACTTTTATTCAAAAGGAATCTTTTCTATACGAAGTGTTTTACTAAACAACAAGAAGTATGTTTCTTTTTAACGTACGCGGTGACAACTACCATTACGCCGTCGCGAGTATTATTTGATCTTTCGCTTCCTCAATAGGTCGTAAGGTTTTTAAAAGTAAATAAATACCATATAATGTTTTATATATTTTTGTATTTAAAATGGTTTTGATAATGGATTTGTTATGTCCATATATTTATGTGATATATTGTGATTGAAATGTGGAAATGTTTTCTTTCCTTTATAATTGTTTTATGTGTTCTGATTTTATAGTGGTATATGGACATTTGACGAGTGGTTACGTGATAAACCATGTGACAGGTGGTGTTGTGAATACCAAGACGGGTGGTTATGTTATAACCTCCAATTCATTGAGTATGGAAGTCTACCGTACTGATATTCCATGCAGTGAAATGTGTGGAAGTTTACTGTATGGTTATTCTATTTAAGTATGTTTATGTCCCATGTTACCTTTATATATTATGTGTTCTTTATATGGGTTTATGGTCATCTTTTGGTTATAAAGGATAAGTAGTGATACTTTATTCAGTGAAGTGTATTTACTACTTCATAAAGGTAAAAAGTATTACATTTATAAAGTATTCATGGTTTACTTTTTGTTTTGGAAAACTAACAGTTTTCCTTCTTTGTGTATCCTTTACTGGGATTATTATGCTTATCCCAAGTTTTTGAAATGTTTTCCACATGACATAAAGATGAATAGGGTCAAGGATGGGATCAAGGAAAGACATGATATCTAAAACATGGAACTATACATGTTTCTTTTTAAGAGTTTTTATTTTATGGGAACTTATTAGAAGTGTCTACTTTGTAATATTTTGAGATGTAATAGTTATGACCTAATTCTCTAAAACTCTAAACCTAAATAGATAATCTATGTGAATTATTCATTTAATTCATGATTATGTAATGTTTTAAGGTTGGATCCTTACAGTTGGTATCAAAGGTTGGTTTTGATAACTTTATAGGTTAGAGTGTTGTTTAAGCATAAGTGACAAGTTGTGTATAAACACAATGGGTAGTATATTATATGGAGTCATTGTTTTTTTTGAAAGATAGAATTAGTTTGGGATAACTTGGATAACTCTATCTTAGTGTTTATGTTACTCAATATTATATGATGATTTTACTGATATGCTCACACTGACCTTTTTGGTTTTAGTAAATGGATGGAACTAGCAAGCACTAAAGTAACAGTGGATGTGAAGGAAACTGTGACAGTTTTCTGAGCGAGCAACTGAATGACATGGGAGATGAAATGAGAACTCTTGTGTTTATCCTCAACCAACTATCTAGAGTCATGATTGACCACCTAAACCTTGGTGATTTTTAAAAGGCATCATATATGCGAGAAACAAATCCCTATGGATGTTCAGGTAATAATCATAAAGCTATGTGTGTTCAAAATCCTATGTGTCAATGATGTTGAAAGAAACTCTTAGGAAAATGTTTCAAAGGGACAGAAAGATGCTATAGATGTGGAAATGATGTTCATAAAGCAAGAACCTGCCATGGAAAAAGGAAGCATCCAGTTGAGTCATGGAAAGGGAAAGAAGTTCATTATGAGGGATCAATTGAATGTTTTAAATGTGGTGTGCATGGTCATTATGCAAACACTTGTCCTACGAAGAAGTTTCGAGACTGGGATCACCAAGATTGTACAAATATTCTTTTACCAATACCTAATGCCATTTTTATTGAGGATAAAGAAACTGACAATGACCAATCAAAGGTATGTATTATTTCTTAACATATGTCTTTCTATTTTGGAGTCTCAGGATATGATTCATGATTTTGTTTGTAGTAAATAATTATTTCAGAATATGTTGGAACGTTATGGTTAGTGGATCATGAAGAATGTTGAATGAGTAAGAAGTCAACATATAAGGGATTCAAGGGTTATGGTAGATTTTAGGATGGTGAAATTCGTAAAAGTATTAAGTCTCTTTTGATGATGGGGTTACATTCGAAGACTTTTTATAGTATGTGTAACCTTCATGTTTGATATATGAAAATTTTATTCATGGAATAGTTATCTGTTTTTTGTGGACATAGTTATAAAGAACCATTTGGATTTATATGATCCTTACATTTGAGGTAATTATGGGTTGCTATATGTTATGATGGGCAATGAAAGGAATGAGGTAAAATTGAGGTGAAATTATGTTATGTTTATTTTGATGATTTTATCTCTTTTTGGGGAATGTTTTGAGAATTATATAGTTTTGGAAAAAGAATAACACACAGACCGTGTGACAACCCGTCACGTCGGACAAAGCTGTGGGAATCGAACCCACAACCAAAGTGCGACTCGTATTTATTTCCTACCACTGGACTACGTGAAGTCCCTGGTTAGTATGAAAAATTATTTTTAGTTATATAATTTTATTAATCAATAATAAGTTGATTTTGGGTTATCTAGAAAAATATTGACCTATCATGGAGGATATATGATTAGGTTAATAACTTTTCAATATGTGACTTTAAGAGAAACTGATGTTACATGGGGATAAATGTTCATTTTTACCTTGGGAGAATATGTGATTGAATCCTTCAAATATTTTGGTTTCAATCATAGTTTGGTTTACTATGAAGAATTTTATGGAAAAATTGTTTATCAAAAGGTCATCGTTTAACTTTGGGTTTTGTTGGACCAATTTTGAAGATTAAGAATAGGTTTTCTTTTTATAAAGGATTATCCTTTTTTGGATTATCTGATCTTGTTCTAACAATTTTGGTTTTGGTTAAGGTCTAAAGACATGGGAAATATATAGTTCTCTTTTTTGGATTAGGCGATTCTGTAGAAGTTGATTATAATGCTCTTAATGTGAACAAGTCATCCTAAATACTCGTCTTTTAGAGGAAACAATGAGTTTGTGTAAGAAATATAGTAAGAGATGAAAGTTTAAATGACAAGAAAGTATATTTCCTTGTGATTTAGTTAATCTCATAAATAAATTCCTCAATGAAAAGTAACTTAAAACTAAAATGTTTTCTGTTAACTTTTCCTAATGGGGAATCAAATACCGTTTAACCCATCACAAGTTTGTGATTTTCATATTGTTAACTTTCTTCTAATCATGTTTTTCATCGCTCTCCATAAAAACATGACACATTTTTTTCTCTTCCATGTCCATGTTATCCTACATGGAATCCTAGTATGGGTTAACTCGGGTGACCTTTGTACTTCTCTTTCGTTATGTTAAAGTGAGAGTTTTACTGACTCTTGTTCCAATGTGGGATTTTCATTGAAGTTTTGGAGCCCAATTTTTAAATTTCGAGGATGCAATTCCCAAAAATGGGGAAGGATGTAACATCCCATGTAAACAAAGAATATTACTTTTTTATATTTATTAATATTTGTGAATAAAATATTAATATTACTTTAAAGGTAACGCTATGCTCGATGGCGTACCCAATACGTAACAACGAGTTTCTTTGAAATCTTATGTTGCACTCTAATAATAAAATAATATTATTTTAAATGGTAGTTAACGCCTAGCTGTTTTAATGGCGGGAATGAACAGAACTAACTAAAAAATGATTATATATGTTTTTCAAATATTTTCACTTTTATCCAATAAATCTTGGAGGCTTAAAATGAGAATGAATCTAATTTTAAGCAAAAATATTCGAATATTATTTAAAAGGTCGATTAACCGCCTTTTGATGTCGAACCCTTTTTAAATCCACATTTTTCAATTTTATATGTTATATTGGACCAAATAAAATCCTTTTTTAGAATCTTTACATCAAATTTTACTTTGTGTAAATTTTTGTTATTTTTCTGAGAAAGATCATTTTTAGTGAAAATGTTGTATTTTAATTCAAAACCCCCTTTTAATCTGATTTATTTATATGGATAGATTATCTTTTAAATTGGGTTTAAAATGTAGTTAGAATATATTGCTACAATATAATCCAATGGTGGTCATTGGAATTAATTTCACTTTAAAATTGGACTTAAACTAGTGTCAATCTTTTGATATATTTTGTTTCTTAAAAACACGCTATTTATTTTGTCAATGGGAATTAATTATTAAATTAATTAATGAAAATTATATGTTTTTAATTTTGTAAAATAGATATCATTTTTTAATTCATAATATCAAATATCGATTAGGGTTAATTTTTGGTATTTTTCTAAAAAACATCAATTTTTGATGAATAGTGAAACCACTAAGTGGTAGTTAAAAAACTGATTTTTCGTTTAAATGGAATTTTACCACCTCTGTGATTTTAATTTCAAAATTCTGATATACATGGTTTTCATTAAGATGTAAAATGTGGTTCAATGGGATGAAAATAATTTTTGGTAAATAATACCTTTTAAGTTTTATTAATCGCGATTAAGGGTAATTAGTGTAATTTAAGGTAAAGATAATGTTATAATAATATGAAATGAACTTTGTAAAGACACGGAAATTTCAAGGAATTTTTTTTCTTATTTTTCTTTGGAATTTTACAAGAACGCAGTTTCTGACGGCGACTGATTCCGAGGCCTGGTGTGCCCGGAATTAATTTCCGAAGTTTGGCTCGGGTACGTTCAGTGAACGAGCGAGCGGGAATTTCTATCTTTTGAACCGGTGCTCGGAATTGAAATCCGATTGCACCAATGAACTCGCAACGCTGGTAATCGCTTAAGAGAACCTTTACCGTAGTTGCGTTTTTGTGGGAGGAGAAGTTAATTTTTGGGGTTTAATTAAAAAAGTGAATAAAATTGTTAAATCAAATTTTAACAATGTTATGTGGTTAACTTCTCCCATGGGAAGTTGGTGGTGGGCCCACATCCATCCAACTTCCCATGTGTGGATATTTGAAAGGGTGGGGCCCACAAGAACCCCCCCACCTTTTCAAATTCCTTAAACTCCCTAACCCTCTTAACCCCTCACATTCCAACTCCCCATTAACTCACATTCTTTAATATTTGACAACTTGATTAATTAATGAGGTGAGTTAAGTATGGTTTATTTGAATTTCAATCTTTTGAAATTCTTTCCAACACTTTGCTATTAATTAATTAAACCAACTTAATTAATTATTTTGAGTGTTTGAATTCTTTTGAATTCATTTTTCCAACATTAAAAAGAGAGATTATATTCTTCTTTTTGGGTTGGCATAAACCTTGTGGGGAGAACTAAGGAGAGGAGAAAAACTCTTGGAAGATCACCAACCTCTCGAGGAAGAACGTTCCACGTTTCCGAAGAACGTGAAACAACACCTCCGACCATCTTCAACCGGAGTAAGGAAGGGAAGCACTGCCGCCTACAAAGTATACAGAGGGTGACGTCTCAGCTCGACTTCACCGAGCTCTTCTCCCACCAACCTAGACGGAATGACGCCCGACCTCCGCGACGCTTGTCTTCCGCGGGTCGTTGAAGAACTCCGTTCTTGAAGCCGAGGTAGGGGAATTTTATTTTGGAATTCTCTTATCTTTTGAGAAAAGAATGACGAGCGCGGACCAACCAATACCGGGTTGATCCGCGGATCGTCCGATCAAGCGGTTGATGATTGAGGGTTTTTATATATTTAATTGTTCATGAATACAAACTTGGTGATGATCGTGGATTAAAACCCTTTTTGTTATCGAATAACGCGAGGGGGTCAGACCGCACAAACACGGCCAACCCTCTTCCATTGTTTTTCATGATGGTTTCTTGAGGATGATACGAGAAAACGTGGTGCCTTCGCATCACGCATTTTATTGTGGAAGATACGCGCGGCGCGGTCGCACCACGCCGTGGAAAGAAATCCAAGAACGCGACACTGTCGCGTCGCGTCGAAGAAAGTGAAAGGCGTCGCTGCCGGAGCGGGGCCGCGGCGGAGGGAAGCGATGCCGTCACATCGCGCCGAACGGCATAGGCTGCGGCTGGTTCCGGGCCGCAGCGGAGCAAGATGACCGGCGGCCGGCACCGGGCCGCCGTTGTCGGCGAAGGAAGGACTGGCCGTCGCCGGTCCTTGCCGGCGAAACCGGCCGGCCAGTGCGGGCCGGCTGGGCAGTGGAGACCGGGGGAATTAATTTCCCCCGGACCGGTCTCAAAAGTGGCCCCAATTAAGGGGTCGTGGTTCTCAAAGGGTAGGGGGGCTTTGCCCCCCCGGGTGCGGCCCCCGAACGGCGCCCAGGCCGCGCCGCCGTGCCGGTCCGCGCCGCCGTACCGGTCCGCACCGCCGCGCCGGACCGCGCCGCCACACTGGCCCTCACCGCCGCGCCGCCAGCCGAGCCGGGCCGGGTCGTCGGGCCGGGCCCAGACCCCCAGTTTTGGACCACTTTTGGTCAAATGCCTGTATATTGGGCTACGGGCCTCCAAACGACTTGCCGTCAGCGGCAACACGATCCTAGGATCGAGACGGCCGTTTCGGTATACTATACTCAAGGTTCACCTTCCTTTTCGGGAGCCTACATGGTTAAAACTCCATAGTTAAGCGTGCTTGGCCTAGAGTATTGATCAGGATGGGTGACCTCCTGGGAAGTTTCCCAGGGTGGGTGTGAGACGGAAAGACCAATAACTAACAGACCGGGCGTCCGATTTACGCGCCGTCTGTTTCGTTGAATTTCTCTTGATGAGACGGATCTTTTGGCATACTCCGCCCAAGGTTTGGACGCAGGTGGAGTACGGTCGGGTTGGTTTTGCCTTAAAAACCAACCGGACCCCTGGAACGAAAAAGCAAATAACTCTCAGACCGGGTGTCTGATTGACGCGTCGTCTGTTGCGTTGAGTTCCTGTTGACGATACGGATCTTTTGGCATTCTCCGCCCACGATTTGGATGCAGATGGATAGTGGCTGGGTTGGATTGCACAGAAATCCAACCGGGCCCCTGGAACGGAAAAGCTGATACCTTTCTGACAGAACGTCTGTTTGACGAACCGTAAGCAGCGTTGGTGATCTCGTTGAGAAACTGTCTCTATGAGTATACCCTATGAGAGTTCAGGGTACAGTTGAGATACGGCCGGGTTTGGTTCGCTCACGAAACCAACTGGGCCCATGGGACGAAAAGGCTAATAACTCACAGACCGGGCGTCCGATTGATGCGCCGTTTGTTGTGTTGAGACCCCTATGACGAGGCGGTACTTTGAGATACTTCTTAGTGGGACTTTGAGATACTTGGAGTATCAACCTGTAGCTCATGGAGCGGACCCTCCTAGTGACGAGCGTGCGGAGTACGGAGACCGTGTAACTGGATGAGACCTGACGACTGCTTGACCGACTCGACTTGGAGTGAGTCGACTAGCCCAGTGGATAGAGCACTACTTTCTGAGGTGCAGACCCATGGCGGACGGAGCACTACCTGTGTGATAGTGCAGACCCGCGGTACTCGTCCGGAGAGTACCTCAGCAGGCTACTAGGGGGTGTGCACTACTGTGTTTGGGTGACATACCTCGGCGGGAAGCACTACTGTGTCTGGGTGGCTGACCTGCGGTACTCGATAGGAGGAGTACTTCAGCAATCTTAGGTTAGTGAGCAGTACCTCGGAGTCGTGACAGGACCAATGTACACTCCAGAGACGGAGCTCTTCAGCAGTTACGGTTTCGATAATGAAAATCCTGGTTTGAGCTGAGAATTTTGACCTTGTGTTTACCTCATGATTGAGATGGGTTACTTGCTAACTAAGGTATATGTATGGGCATATACATGGGTAGTGGTTATCTGTTGATTTCACAATCCTTGTGTTTCCTCATGATTGAAATGGGTTATTTGATAACTTAGGTATATGAATGGGCATATACCTAAGTAGAGGTTATCTGTTGGGATTTTCTTTGTGGTTATCCTTGTTGGTTTAGTGAGACCTTGAGGGTCTCGGGGTCCCTACTGAGTATCGTTATACTCACCCCTGCACGGGCTATGCCCTCACCTCGTTGTGTTGGTTGCAGACGGCGGGCAGTGCTGACGGAGGCCGAGTGTTCGAGGACTGGACGGTACCCGGAGGTGGACTTCATGACGTGACGACTCACTGAGGAGGTTGACGGACGAGAGCGTGGAGGTGGCTATCTGTACCTACCCTTCAGGTAGGATCCATAGTGGACGACCAGGAGCTGCGCTATCTGTACCTACCCTTCAGGTAGGGTCTGAGGAGGACGACCCAGGAGCTGCTTCCTTCTTCCAGCCATTTGTCTTTTTGCTGTTGTACTTTGTTCGGTTGTAGTCGTACTTTCTTTTGGGTTTGTATTCTGGCCCATTTACTTTTCAGCTTTTCTTTTGTACTTAGTGTTTTGCTTCCGCTTGTACTCTGTGGTGATTGTTTTCTTTTATAAAGGCAATGCCTTCCCAGTTATCGGGATTTTTCTCCTTTGGTGCTAGTCGCCAGCCCCTGGCCTATGGAAGGCGGGCTTGTGGTAGTCACGGCACGGGCCCCGAGGACGGGTCGTGACAAACTTGACACATGTCATACCCTTATTGGATGACTCATAGCCGACCAATAAAATCCATGGGTCAACTTGGGGACCTCATGGAGCCACATTGGTATGAAAATGAAATTAATAACTTTTTATTTAAAGTTAAAATAAAAATGTCAGAAACATGTATTGTTTTACTAAAACAAATTTTTCATTGGGTTATAAAAGACATATTTTTGACTATAAATATTCATTGGAAATATAATAATATTTCCGACATCATAAAAAAAATTATAATTTTTATACATTAAATAAATTTATTTATTTATGACACCATGGTGATGCAGCGATTACCTCATTAATGAACGATTTAAATAAAATTAAAAGATAATGTAAAATCTAAGACATAAACTTGTCAAAAACCTATTGGATGGGTTTATTTCGAACCCTTATCACATTATCCTCGAAGTATATAATTTTGTGACCTTTCATAACCGAAAATCAGTTTATAATAAAGTATCTTTTCATGACTTTCTAAGAGTGCCCCTCCTCCCTCTTATAAAAGGCCCCCACCTCTACCTCCTTACCCACACCTCTCTAGCCCTTGGATTGTCCAAACTCTGCACATTTGGTCTCTCCACATCCCTATATTACTCATCGAAGCCTCACTTTGGGTAGAAGTCATTCCAAGTAAGCCATTGAGCTCAAATCAAAAAGAGTTATCTGATTTGAAGGTAATGACTTCTCTTATGTTCTTTTGATTTATTTTGCTTCTCCAACCCCCTCAACTCTTTTTATTCATTTCTTTTGTAACAACACCAGTAACATAAATATACTATGATGATGTTATGTGGATTATTCTAGCTACACTCATAGACACCTCCATCTAATGGTTAAAGAACATACTGATTCTGTGGGTGGTGAATTACTACCTCACGAAACGATGATTGTTCAATCATCTTTTAACACCTCTCATGGTGGCCATTAAGATGTCACTGTATTTATATATGATATAAAAATTATGTTTATGTATTCCTTATGCTTCTGTATTTTTCATTTATTCCATACCTTTATGGTATCCATAATAGCTAAACGCGATAATTTCATTTTAGGAAATGCGGACTACCGCCCCCTCAATGTGATTTGAATCATTAATACCATATATGGGATGTATAAAGGATGTAATTAATGATGTAATATGTTATATTATACTGTAATTATAATATAACTATTTATAATTATTTTTCATCATTCCATTAAAGTATGAAATTAAAATGAAAGTAGCGTTCATGCATATGTACAACTTACCGTCTCCATGAACGGTACATTTAATTCCTTATCTCCAAATGTTATGTACTATTAAAAGTACATATATATAACAGATAAATATGTAATATATTACATCTAAATTATGGATATCATTCTGTAATTATAATATACATATCTCTCATTTAGTTTTAATTCCATTAATATGACAAAGAAATGAATGTAGCGTTCATGCGTACGTACGACCTACCGTCTCCATGAATGGTGATTTTCATTTTTTATCATCAAATGTTATGGAAAAGTATAAAATTAATATAAAATAGATATATATGGTATTTAAATCATTAATACTATTCTGAAGATGATGTACCTATAAGTACATGGAAAATTCTTTTCCAACAAGTTCAATTTTGATTCATGTACAGAACATCGACAAAAAAGTCGGATATGAAATCACATTATTAAGAAATTATTATGACATTATAATATGTGATACGAAATGAATAATAAACCTCAAATGATTTCCTTAAGAAATTATAAATTGGCCAAATTTTATTATTTAGGAATACAAAGAAACGAACAAGACAAATCTGGCTTGAGGTAAGGGATCATACCTCTCTATTTTTAAGTACACTCTTTTATGTAATTTCTTCTAAGATACTATTTCTTATGTTGGGGGAGGTTCTTTATATTCATCATAATTTACATTTTATGTTCATATTATGAGAGACCCTATTCTATTTCATCAATACATTTTTTTTGAAGTTTTAAGTGGCGTCATTAGGCACCCGAGTTTTCGTAAGGGATTGTTCATATCACTTTTAATCCAATGAGATTTATGCTACATTTGCCACTATTTACTTTTAGTGATGTATTTACTTCCCATTATTCTACTCTTTGTGTAATATAATTTCGTTTATGGGTATTTACATCAATGTTAAATAGTCCTTCTTTCATGGGGTGTACGTTTTGAAAGTTACCCAAGTCGGTAAGGGAAACTTTCACCCTCCTCTTTTTAAAAGACTTATTTTGTTATGTCTTTTAATGTACATATTATTATGTTGGGATATGTTCTTCTATATCCTTACTTATCTAAATTTTATGTCCGTGTTATGATATACCATTTTCTGTCTCATCAACTCATTTTGTGAATTTTAAAGTGATGTCATTAGGATGTCGAATTCTTGGAAGGGAACATCTTAACTCAATTTCAATCCTTTTGGTTAAACTTGTAGTCCTTGAATATGTCATTCTATGAATATGTGTGAATGACTTTGATTGATTTACACTTAATATCCACATATATTGGGTGTGTTTATATTTTTCACACATAAATTATGTAATTGATTTATCCTTAATCTAAGGATACCTTATTTGTACGGGACATAGTCTCAATCTCTTTTCATTGAGGAAAATTTAGTTTTATACACAACTTCATTTTATACGATGTATAAACCCCTTTGACTTTTACTTTTATTCAAAAGGAGTCTTTTCTATAAGAATTGTTTTACTGAATGATAGAATGTATATTTCTTTTTAACGTATGTAGTGACAAAGACCTTTCTACCGCCACAAGTATTATTTGATCTTTGACATCCTCAACAAGCCGTAATGTTTTTAAAAGTAAATAAATACCATATAATCTGTTATGTATTTTGGTATTGAAAATGTTTTTGATAATGGATTTTTTATGTAAATATATTTATGTGATATATTGTGATTGAAATGTGGAAAATTTTTCTTTCCTTTATAATTGTTTTATGTGTTATAATTTTATAATGGTACTTGGACATTTGACGGGTGGTTACATGATAAACCATATGATGGGTGGTGTCATGAATACTAGGATGGGTGGTTACGTTATAACCTCCAATTCATTGGGTATGGAATTCAGCCTTATGGCTATTCCATGTAGTGATATGTGTGGAAGTCGACCGTATGGTTATTCCATTTAAGAATGTTTATGTCCCAAGTTACCTTTATATGTTATGTGTTCTTTATATGGGATTATGGTAATATTTTGGTTACAAATGATAAGTAGTTATATTTTATTCATTGAAGGGTATTTAAAACTTCATAAAGGTAAAAATTATTACTTTGACAAAGTATTCATGGTATACTTGTAGTTTTGAAAGACTAACAGTTTTTCTTTCTGTGTGTATCCTTTACTAGGATTTTTATGCTCAATCCAAGTTTTTGAAATGTTTTCCACAGGACTTAAAGATGAATAGGGTCAAGGATTGGATCACTGAAAGAAATGCTCTCTTAAACATGGAACTATACAAGTTTCTTTTAAGAGTTTGTATTTTAAGGGAACTTAGTAGAAGTGTCTACTTCGTAATGTTTTGAGATGTAATAGTTATGACCTAATTATCTAAAACTCTAAACCTGAATAGATCCTCTATGTGAATTATTCCTTTATTTCAAGATTATTTAATGTTTTAAGGTTGGTTCCTTACATTAGAACCATTTAAATTTATCATGTATCCTTATAAATAAATTATAAAAGAATGATGTTCTCAATAAAAATTCATTATATTCTACTATTGATTAAAAAATTAAACACCACATAAAAATATCAAAAATTCACCCTAAGATATTATTTATGTTCTTAATTAAAATATCATTATTATTTTGAGATATATAGTATATAAAATTGAAAAAATTGGATTTAAAATTTATTATCATATAAAATATGGTAAAACTACCTTTATAAAAATATTAGTGTTATGTTAATATTTTGGTTTTTTCTTATCCTGTTCCTATAAATTTTATTGGATAAAAATAAAAAATATTGGATAGAATATATATAATATAAATATTTTTTTAAAATAATCCACTGAAAGAAATAAAATTAATTTATTAATTAAAACACCTTTGGGTTCTTAAAATTTTGTTTTCAAGAAAAACCTTTCTTTATATTCGATTGGTTCTTATATTAATTTAAATTAAGTTTGTAACTAATGAATTCATTTTATATTCATACATAGAATATATTTTCATATGTTACATACTATTATTCATAACCTCTAATTTATAGGCTAGGTTATGTCTTATTATATCATATAATAAGATTTTAACAATATATATTAGTTCGGTTAAAACATCGTCTTCTGTGTAATGAAATCTATCGAATAAGGTCATTATTATATGTAATTAAATCTAAAATAGTGTTTATGTAAATTGAATGTTATATAATATAATAAAATTATTTGAAATAGTAATTATATTTTATCATCTTGGGATATTACATTCCCTCACGTGCATACTGTTTCTTGTTATAGATACTATCAAATGCAATATTGGGACATTAGAATTTATAGCTATCACATTCTACCCACCAAAATGAAATTACATCCTTGTAATTTAGACATGACTTTCGTAATAAAGGGATTGATATTTAAAAAATTTATTGTTGAAAAAACCACATCATACATAGGGTTAATAAAACATTCTCCTAATAAGAGAGATAGGAAAATCCAATGGTCACATAACTAGGTTCCCTAGTTAGATAAAAAAGGTGGAAAATGGAATCATGGATACAAATGAAAAATATAACAATTTTGTTCTAATGAAGAGTTCTAGAAAAAATGTTCAATATGAGTTGTTGACCACAAAACCATAAACTAGAGGTGTGAATAAAGGTTATCTATATCTCAAAAAATGATGATAATATGAAGACATTTATGTCTCCAACCCCTTTATTTTCTCCTATAGTGTAGTAATTATTTCACACAATAAGAATATAAGTAAAAATATTTTTCTATGAAAACAACTTTATCCTTTGGTTATTCCTCTAAAAATTTATACTTTTCTTTTGTTATATGGTGAATCAATAATAAAATCTTTAAAACCATGTCCAAATATCAAATTAAAAAATTTCATAAATGGTAAAATTTTCAAAAAATATTATTATCGAAAACATCTTAAGGAAGGTCACTAGAAATGAAAAATTGAACAATTAATTATCTTTAAATCTACATGCCATGACTATTTAATCATTACACACTGAATATGTGAGCACCATAATATTGAATTCTTTTTAAATGTAGTGATAACATGAATTTACCCAAAAAATATTCATAATATGCATTATTATTTATTTCATAAGAAAAAATCAGGTTATTGGATATATTCAATATATCTAAAATTTATGTAAACTCCATAAATTATAGCATAAATTATTACTCATTTCCAATGTAGTTATCACTTATCCAATTTATATTTTCTAGTACAATAATTTGTTTTTCAAACATCATTATCTTTACATTTGGAATATATTATTTGTTATCTTTCCCTCAACCATGTGTTTTCAAAAATGTGTTACTTTATACTGATTAAATTATTTTAGTAAAATTCAATATTTGATCGAAAATATTTAATGACACATTATTGTATCATAATCATAACTTATTTTATAATTAATTAGATTAAAAACCATCAATGAAATGATTTTGAAAAATATTTTTCAGATACAGATATACATTAAAATTCATCATTCCAATTCAGTTGTGTCAATAACATATGCTTGAACATTATCTCTTAGATTCTTATAGGGAATATTCCATAGATTCTTGTGGAATAATATTCCATAGTGAATTATCTCCTTGTATTATTAATACTCAATAATAACCTTTTTTTATTTTACACTTTGATATATTTATCACGGTGAACCTAATATCCAAACATATATCAAAATACTATTCTCATAAAGCATTTACCAAGGTGATTATTTCCACAATTATCCCATGTGGTAAAACTTTTCTTTCACTTCTTCTTTAACTCATACTATTTTTTATAGTTATCATATGGAATCTTATTATTGTGGATTCCTTTGAATATATTGATTATTGAAAATTCAATTTCCATATTGATTAAACATAAAACTATCTCATCATATGATAATGAATTTTCAGATTGCAATAACCTTTAATGATTTGGCTTAATACATTCGTAGAAATGATCAATCTTGTGTTATGTATTATGAAAGAAATCAATAACAATCCTTGATACCCCTATAAAGGTGGTTTCATACTCCGTAATAATTTATTCCTCATTATGATTTAAATTACAGATATTTATCTTCGTCTTATTTTTTTGATTAAGAGGCAAGAAGTTTTTGAAAAATTTATCCTTAAAATCACTTATCCCATGATTTCTATATCTTATTCCTCCCTAGTATTTCATATCAAATACCACCATTAATTAGAATGGACAATGATAAAATACACCACATGTTTAATATTATTCATTAAACCACATCCTAATTTGATAAATATCATATACAAAGACATGATACATTACTCAGTTTCCATTGTATTAGTATTCATGCTTAATTATGGGGGTCTCTATCAGATAATGTGATCCAACATCATATAATATCATTGTGGGAGAGGATGATTCATCTAGAAATGTTATTATTCGTAACATAATTAAGCACCCTAACATTTCCATAACATTCTCAGTTCCAATACCAATTATATTAGCTTCCTTATTAGGTATATCTCTATATTTTCAATGGTAATTTACACCATTCTTCATTCCTTTTACAATTTATAAATAGTGGAATATAATAAATTACCCATAAAATAATTAAAATTGTATAATTAAAAATATTTCTTAACAATTAAAATAAATTTAAAAATTAATGAATTTATATTCTCATATTTAAAAACAAGTTTTTCTTTAGGAGTATCATTACTTATAAAATCCTTCATAATGGTTTGTAAATAAAATTTAAAATTTCATAAGGGTATCCCCCGAGAGTGTCAACATAGGTGTGTAGTAAGGATCGTTGTTATGTACCATGTTACATCGAGTCCTTCCAAACACACCTTTTCAGAGTTGTTACTCCTAAGTACATTATTTTCAGAACCATTTCAATTTGTAGTATCTAGGAATGGATGTATTTATAATCGTACCCACATAATGTCTACCTTATGAAAATTATATGATGTTCTTCTACACATATCCTCAAAATTTATCCTGGTCTTATGTTCCCTAATCTATTTTTTAGAAAAATAGTTTCTGTGGTTTCTAAAAAACCTACTTTGATACCATCCATAATGTACCTACCCCGTAAACCATTAGCCTATTAATTACTTAATTACATTGTCATAGATACAAGCTTCATATCCCAAAGGATCAAATAATATAACAGTTTTCTTAAACACTATTACATACATAATAACCATAAAACATTGAGAAATAGAAAATAAAACATGATACATAAGACAATGAAATTAACTTAATCCTTTAAATTATATACAAATATTTCTTCTTCATAAA
Source organism: Viscum album (assembly GCA_963277665.1). NCBI lineage: Eukaryota > Viridiplantae > Streptophyta > Magnoliopsida > Santalales > Viscaceae > Viscum > Viscum album. The sequence continues at coordinate 1,792,359,502 of OY728120.1, read as the reverse complement.
CATGGAAAAAACATAATAAGGTTGAGCTCAAATGATCAGTAAGGGTAAATATAGTATAATGAATAATTAATGAATGAGAATAATCAACATGTAAATTTAAATAACTAATATCCCACTCCCTTAAAATAATAAGGTAATGGAAAATAAATATTGAATGGTACGAAATTGAAACACATTCAAGTTAATCATTGAACTAAGAATGTGAGTAATCCATAGATATATTGATGAAAAAATCATGGATAAAAAATATATTTGAAATGAAAAAAATGATTTAATATTTGACATCATGTATCATGTAAATGAACTAATATATCATTAAGATCAATTCCCAAGATAGTTTAAACTATTCTAATTTGGTTAACTAACACAGCTAATGAGACAACCAATAAATCAAGGGGCTATCTATAACTGGGATTCACATGTTTCTGTATGTCCAAAGTATTCATCCTATATCAAATAATCAATTTTATTAATAAATAGTGTTACTTATCTCCACATGTCCATATTTAATAACATATATGTATTACTAAATAATTTCACCATACGAGTACAAGTAATAACAATTTTTTTTTGAAGTTGATGAATGTAAATACCATTGAAATATCATTAAACATTCCTATGGAAAATAATATTTAAATATTTGAAAGTATACCATAACACATTAAAACATTTGAATCATAATCCCCATGATAGTATAAAATGTAATAAATTTTATAATATAGAAAAATCCGAATATTAATGATATAAAATTTTAATTGGTAGTACATACTCTATTTAAATGTGAATTGGTTTATAATAACAAATAAACCATAAATAAATTTTTTATTGAGACCAAATCCCATACCTTGTGCTATACTTGTCACTTATGTATTTATATTCCAATATAATAAACATATTTTAATTATTTAATTACATTATTATTTTTTCAATATTATTATTACTTTTACATTATAATTTTAATTTTCTAAACAACTAATTATAGTACAATGTCCACATTAGGTTTTTTAGCGTATTTAGTTCATGTGTCAAAAAAAACATTAGTCGATCAACTATATTAAAATGGGAAACTATGTTGACATATGTAAAATATTAATAATAACATATTTATAATATTTTACATCAATTACTTAATCATTAAATATGGTTATGAAAAATGAACCAATGTTACAATCATGGAGATGGTAGTTCATATGTATGAATGAGTAACATTCCCATTTTTCAATGATCGTTATAGAAAGAGGGTAAATAACATTAATATTTATAGAAAGGTAATTATATCTTAAATAAAATATTATTTAATCTTATATACTTATATTTATATATAATTAATGTGATATCCAATGAATCACATCATTTCAAGGAGGTGGTAGTCCACACTTCCACTATTGTCGTTATAACTTTTTATGTGTGTGAAAGCGATATAAATAAAATGATATGTATTATATTTATAGAAAAGAAAATATTTCATGAATATAATTAATATTTAATTTATGTTTCATATGTTTAATTAAAACCATATTTTATACATTCCATTTATAGTGTGAACGAATATCATTACATTGAGGTGGCGGTAGTCCACACCTCCATAAACGATGTTATAATATTTACACAAAATGGAATGTATAAGGTTATGTTATATTAAATAATTTAATAAAAATAATTAAATAAAAAATTTCATTTATAACATATATAAAGATTTTTCAATTCATAATTTCCATCCCTGAATGTTGGTGAAGGAAAAAATGAACAATCATCGTTTCGTAAGGTGTTAGTTCGTTGTACACCTAAATAGTAATATTTTTACCCATTAGATGGAAATTTGTGTGAATTTACATCTAAAACATCTAATAAAAACATACTAATATATTTATAAAAATTTTATCTATATAATCATTTAATAATATTTTTTATGTGGTGGATTATAGAAATAAAACTAGAGATCTTATAGAAATATGTTGCCTCTGATTTGGGTAATGCCTTTTGGTTTCACCAAATGGAATCCATAGATGTATTTTTTTCCCTAGGTGAAGATTACAGTATTAGGTGATGGATTTGTAGGATAAATATGGGTACATATTTTTTAGCTTGGTTGGCTTGAGAGGTATGAGGATGTGGGGGGAGATGATGCCTTTTTATAGTGGAGGAGTGTCCATCGTGTAAATTTGGAAAATGAAAATCAATCAATGTTTTTTCCATTGAATGATAATATAATAATGGTTAAAATTATATAAAAGTTCTTATATGGTAGATATATGTCCATAAAATGGAGTTTTTATAAATTTCAAGGTCATTGGGTCCCTTAAGATTATGGGTTATTCCCTCGTGAAGTTTAATTTCACCTTAATCGTTCTAATTGTGTTTATTTAATTTCACAAATATTTTTTTTAAAAACTATGTTTAACTTATTAGAAATTATAGATTATTCTGATTCCAAATAATGAACCAATTTTTTCTATATTCTAATCACATAAGTGGTGGTAATTAATTTAAAATTAATCTCATGGACCAGATGTCAATACATGCTTTTAATGTAAAAAAATCCATACATTTTCGATATTTATATATTCATTTTTGATGTAAAATTTATTATAATGAACAAAATTGGATTATTTGATACAAATTTAATCAAATTAAGCATTAAAATCACTGAAAAATATTGTTTATTCTTAAATATTAATTAGATGAAAAACCAGTTTTGAATTAAAAGTCATTATTTTCCATTATTTGTTTGAAATGAATCATTATACAAAAATACTAATTATTCAATATAAGATAATTTTTATGTTTCAATTCCAAATATAAAAATTATTTTTATATATATATTCTATTTATATTCCAAAAATTGTATTTAAAATGGGTTATCCATTTTAATATGGAAAAACAACTCTTGTACAAAATTAAATTTTATACATAAAATTGGGTTTACCCTTATATTATGCCTATCATATATATTGGATGAATATTAAAAAAATTATTAACATATATTGATATATATATATATATATATATTTATTTAAAATAATTTTATAATGGTAATTTATTTAATTTATTAAGTTAAAACACTTTCAGGTGCATATAAAAAGGTTTTCGTGAAAATTGTCTCCTTTATATTCAATTGGTTATTATATAAGTTAGTTAATAATGTTAATATCTGATATTTTAACATCTAGGTTTTGTATTATTATATTAAATAATAATATTATAATAATATATTATTTTTTGATGAAAACATGGTGGTATGTGTAACGAAATCTATTGAACAAGTTCGTTCTTGAATGTGATGAATTATAACATAGTGTTTTAATAAAATTCATTCTATATAATATATTTATTTCTTAAAAATATTAATTCTATTATAATGTATCAGGAAATATTATATTTCCGTATGAACTTGGTGTTTCTTGCTATACACTCTATAAAATGTGATTTTCTTACATTAGAATTTTAGGGTGTGACATGATTTAAAATTGTAAGTTAATACAAAAAAATTGAACATAGATTCCTCCATAATTGTAGTTGATCATCGATCAATCTATCAATATTTTTCTTTTAATATGACACTGTATAGTAGTGCCATAATACCATTTTATGAAATTTTATAAATATTTTGACACCACATTGAAATATCATATTTGGGTTTGACACCTTTTCCCCATAAACCAATATCATTTCCACTAATACTCTATCACCTCTTCATATATAACAAGATTCAACTTTTTTCATTGAACATGGAAAATTCAACTCTTATATACTTGATGGATCATATATCCCTCATAATATTTTAAAACACCCATATATAATAATGAAAAATTATTTTCATGGGTAGAATAGTAAATTAAATTATCTTTATGTAAAGGATTGTGATTAGTTTTATGAAGCAACTAATTTCATTCATATTTCACTGAATCCTTCTTAGTAGTTTTTACTTTCAATGATACTATTGATATATTTTTTCTCATGAGTTTTTTCATTCCCAATATTATTATCCTTTCACTTTATCTTCATTTAAATAGGGGTGTACATTGCAATAATATCACTTACAAAATATTCTTTCTTTATATCAATGAGAATATTTTCTTTATTATTTATAGATTTACACAATTAATTAATTTTCATCCATGAAGTATTCTATAATATAATAACATTTTTTTAAACATATCCCTTTGATACTCATTCTAAAAATTTTCATGCATAAGAAAATATTATCTATTGTAATTGTTTTTATATATACCAATATGATTTTTATTATCTACATAAGGAGTGATATTTCACATCATTTATTCTCTATTTATTATATCACGTCACCTTTTAATATGACCTTTGATTCCAAATACATAACAACTTCCATTAAAACGATTACTACATATTCTATTCATCCAATGATTTTATCCCAAAAAATATGTTATTTACCTATTAATCAAGTGATATTTCAATCTAGAATAAAGGGAAATAAATCCAATGTAATATTTTAAATCATTTTATCTATGCAAGAAATTAATTTAAAATTGTGTTATATTTTTAATGTTACTAACTCTACATTTAGAATAATTATAATTTAAAATAAATTAGATATACCTTCTATCATGTGGAATGGATATACTTTATATTTTATTACTTTCACAGTCTATAATCAACCCAATTGTATGTTCCCAAAATATTACTATATGGAGTGAAATTATATAATAATATCAGATCTCGTCATTTTTACTTCTCTAATCTTCTATTTTTATTGAAACACTTTCATAACATTCTAATTCGTATATCCATATTTTTCAACAGGAAAATATATATTTTCTATTTTATAATTATTTATAGGTTTATCAATTTCAATATTTGATGATGTATCAAACACCAAACCAACTTTTACCATTAAAGATATTGTTTGAAATTCCAGACACTCAACAAGCCTTAATTATGACTAAATTAATATAAATTGAATTTGATTATTTAATATTGTCATGTCTTAAAAAAATTTCAACTTAACCTCCATTTCAAGTAACATTAACTAGAGAAGATCTATTTCATCTAAAAAAGATTTTACTTTTTCTTCATATTTCAGTTTGAGGATATTTATTTGATCCTCATTTCATCCTTGTAATGTGACTGAATAAATTACATGATATTTTATCTTTTCAATATCTAATTTTTTTGATTATTCATAACGATTATGTCTAATTTTTACACTCCTTCCACCCCATTCAAATTTTCCTCAAATGTCTTGACTGAGAATTTATTTTCAACACCATTAATCTCAGCCATTAATTGATCTAAAATACATATTCTATTGTCTTATATCACAATGATATCACTAGAAAGCCTTGTTATATTGTTATTAAACACTATTAAAATATTTTCTAGAGATTCATTATTATTTAGAAGCTTCGTCGCTATATTAAATTAGGGGACTAGTGGTAGTTGTTTTTTGGATTGGTGGTAGTTTAAACCAGGAATATACGGTTTCATGAAGGTTTTTCTAAAAAATACTAATTATAAAATTTGAATCAACTCATTTCTTTTCAGCTACTTAGTTTCAGATCTTATTATATTTCTTGAAAATATATTTAGTGGGGGTTTCTTCCAAATTTTTTGCTACATTTTTTTCAAATGTTTTTATGGTTTATAGGGGGTTTCAACCACATATTTAATAATTAATTTCTTTGGAGTGCTTTAAACAGTCAAAATATATCAGGTGTCTAATAACATATGTTTAAATTTTAAAAAAAAATATTTTTACTATATAGAGTTGTGCATTAAAATCATATCTCTATATCAGTATTATTAACATAAATAAATCTATAAAAAGATACATCCCCCACAAAATATCAATTATATGAACACCATAAAATTTATTTAAAAATATGAAAATAAAAAAAAATATTTACCATATATTAAAATCCAAAACCATGTAATTATTTTTAATGAACATTATAAATGTTTTTTTATATAATATAAATAATTAAAAGACACTACTATGTACATATAGTAATTAAAAATGATAAATAATGATATAAACCACACTAAATATAAATTTAGAGATCATTACTTTATAAAAAACAATGATACAAATTTCATAAAAATCATATATCATTCAATTTTTTTTACAAAAATAAATTTGAACTTAAATAATTCTCTATAAATATACACAAAGTCCTTGTGAGAATTAAATTAAATTTTATAAATCATAAAATTAAATATAATTTATGTGACATCATTTTGAATCACATAATTAATTATCCCCCAAAAACAATTTAAAAAAATTTCCAGGAATATAAATATGGTTAATAACTTTTGGGTAGTTATATATATGAAGTGTATGAAACATATGTCTATTAGTAAAAATTTTTTATAAAGAATTACATTCCTTTCAGAAAATAAATAACTCCACCTGAATTTAAAAAGAATGGATTATGGTTTGGGAGAACAACCACAATCCCAAGAATCAAAAATCCATAGGGTAAACCCAAGAATATTTTTAGATTTCTCTACAATGGATATATAAGAACATAAGGTGGTATGGAAATGGAGAAGAAGATAAGGATAAAAAAAAATCATTGGTGATCAAATGGAGTATTAAAATCATGTCCATATATAAGAATGAGGTGTAATCATCAAAAATAATGAGATCAATTTTTAAGTCCTGTTTCAAAACCTTAAAAAATAAAAAAAAATCTTTTATTAGTTGAATTCAATATTTAATTAAACAATTGATGGTTCAAATGATATTATTTGGGAGTTATAATACACAGTGATTTTTTCCTTGGTTCAGGATTTACAATATCCCTTAACATTATTTAATTTTTATATAATAGAATAGGTTAGGTTTACTGGTGAATTTATAATGATATCTAGCATCTGTGTGAATGTATTGATCCTGTCATGAAAATTTTAAGAACATAATATCCTGATAGGTATTTTCTTATGTTATTCAGAAGGATTTTACAATTTTTATTTCATTGATATATATTTATAAACATTTGTAGAAGGGATAATCAAGATGTGATAACTCTTAGATAAAACCTTGAAATATACTTCAACTATGGTGATTGTTGAAACGATCATGGATTTATTCATTTATCAATTATTAAAGAGAACATAGATTGTTTCAAGGATTATATATTGAACATAAAGTACATGAATGTGTATTTATTGGTATTATTCTTGTAATGACTTGAACTATTATGAATAAAATTACCCTTTTAGATTTAATAAAATGTATTGTGGTTACAGGAATCAAAATTCACCTATTTTGTTTTATTATATCCAATTGTATTCAAATAAACGTTATGTATCATTACCGTTGAGGATATTTTCATCGAATAATGATCAAAAAGTTTAGTATAAGTAAAGGGTCTTAACAAATCCATTTGACCTAGAAAAAGGAAGTATGGGCCTCAACTCGTAAGATTGTACCCTATGAATCCCATTTATTAGAGATTTCAAGGGAGATATCATTTTTAGAATTTTCTCTAGAACAGTCCCATGATTAGATCCTACAACATAAGCATAATCAAAATTGTTTAAGAGAGAAGCTCAAGCTCATCAAGGTCACAACCCAGACCCTATTCACTAAACGACAACCTGAAATCCCCACCATTAGTCACCTTACACATAGGGTGTATGCTGGTGTATTAAATGGATATATATCATGACCCTATAAATAAGAATATGTACATTACTTTTTATATATTTTAGAATATATTTTCAAAATATAATATTTACATTGTAAATGATTTTTAATGCACAAATTGTATTTATGATTAATATTAAAATTCAATTAATTAATTTATATATTATATTATTTTTAAAATAAAAAATATTTTAATAAAATATTACCATTTAATAAATTTTATGGAATACAAATTATCATATTATTTTTATGAATCCAAATGTAATTTTTATTTGGGTTTCGAAAACTTTTACGTGTTAAAATCCAATCATTTTCAATAAATGTCCATTTTTTTGAATAGGGAAAATTATAATATATATAAAATTATTTAGATGAAACTAATATTATTTTTGGAATAAGTATTTCTAAATTATATAGTGGTTAATTTTTAATAATTTCCTCAGGCAGTCAATTTTAGGGGTAAAAATTAAATTCAATATAAATAAACATAGTGTTTTATGACATCAAAATGACCCAAAAGTGATGTAATAAGTAACATAAATGGGATAAATGAACAAATATATATTATTCCCATTAAACTAATTTATTTTTATTTTTATTTTATTTATTTTATAAATACATAATGAATCATCCAAGACTTATAATATATTCATATATTTTAAAATCCCTTTTTTTGGGAGTGTGAATCACCTCCACAAAATAAAAGGAATTATTTTATAACCTTACACCCTTGGAAAAAAATAGTTTTAAAACCTCCCATTTGAAGAATACATGGTAAAAACTATGTGATTTTTTTGAGTTTTGAATATATTATTTTGTAGTTCCCAATAACATAATAATAACGATATTCACCTCATTTACTATATAATCACATCAAAGATCCAATTTCTCTTCACTAAAACTCTTTGGATCATGACCACACTCTTCCCCCTACTCCCTGTTGTCCTCTAGGGGGCCCCAAGCTCTCATTATTTTCCATCCATGCCTTTGGATTCACACATTCACCTAAAGGGTCCTCGTCTTCCTCTCTATCTTTTAATTTAAGAATATTACTTGAAATTAGTCTTTGTAATTTCTATTAGTTATATTTTAACTAATTTAATATGATTATATAAAATCAAAATTAAATTTATTTGAATTAGAAACCATTTATAATCTATCATTTTGATCCGTAACTAATCCATTACAATGTTAAAATTTCGTAAGTGGCCTTCCACCCTCCTCTTTTATCCAACATTCCATTATTGATATGTATTTTAATTTTCATTTTCATATGATGGGATATGATCTTAAATATCTCCCTTACATAAAATATTATGTATAAATGATGAGATACCCCTTTATCTCTAGTCAACCCAATTTATTAACTTTAATTTAACACTGTTATGCTGCCGACATTTCCTCGTGATTTTCAATGTAAAAATAATTGTGTAATTAATTCCATACCCATTTTTATATCATGGTGATTCACCTTTAAGCACAAGTAATTATTTATTGTGGACTTACATGTTCGTATTCCACATTCCATGATCTTATAATAAAGTATTATGTTTAATGAATCCATATTGTATGATCTATGTGTCACACTTATGTAAGAGATGAAATGATTTTGAATGGTGCACCCTAATAGTTCTCAAATGAATTGAGTAATGTTTAGTGTCATGATAAGTCATTTAAAATGGTCTTGGAGGATAAAATTGACTATGGATCCTCTATGTGCAAGTATCTTGGTGTCATGCCCCTCCCTATGTTATGTTCCATGTCTCATGCTCCACCATGTGCAATGAGCCTTCATTGATGCTTAGGTCATGTTGTATGTTGTTTCCACATTTAAAATGTTATAATTATCATTATATATCATGACTTATTATATATATTAATTTTATTAGGCATTTTTATTCCTATTATCTAAATTGTATTTCCTAATTCATGTTATTCCTTATTTATTTCCCTTGCTATGATTTATATTTCTCCAATTTTTTATGTTGTCCCTAGGATATCCCATGTAGATTTATGATCACGTGAATATTATGATCATGTCATGTATGTTTTTAATAATTTTGTTTTATGCCACGTTCATGATGTTATGTTTTGTACGTATTTCATAATGGAACTATACATCTTGATCATATGAGTCGTATTATGTGTAAGTTTATGTAATAAATCATGTTTAAAGATGAATAAAGTGTAGGGTTGTTATAGTTATTATTAGAGGATATGGATTATAATTTTTTCGATTAATATTAGAAAACACTAGTGAAATACCTTTAGGATATTACTAGGTTTAAGAAACATCCCCTAATTTTTGTAATAATAGAGTAAGTGGTTTATCATGAAAATAAATCATTATCTAGATACTACATGTGGGCGTGGTTCTGGAACAGATGTACCTTAGAGTAACAATGCTGATAATGTGTTTCAGGACATACTTGGGGTAACATGGTACATAAAACCTTACCTTAATATGGAAATATTGGGACATTCTGTAGGTATATTCTTTAGTAAATTCCTAAGATCACTATGAACCATAATTATGGGACCAAAAATATCAATAAGAATATACGTTAGGTGATGGATCGTGGATAATATAGATTCAAGCCTAGAAACACATGTGTTAAGGAGATAAATTTAATTTATAATTTATCCATTTAATATCATTTTATTCACCATTATGCAATTATTTTTTTATGATACTCATTACTTTTTTTCTTTTTATTAATGAAAATGGCCGATAATAGGAGGAATCGAGCTAACAACCTATACGAAGGGCAGTGTGATGACGGCCCCAAGAAGATGCCCAATCTTATGGGAGTGGGAAATGTAATCATTGTTATTATACTCTCTTATATATGTAAATCTGTAATATAAACCTAAATAATTATGAATGTACAGTCCCCCTAAGAGATAACAACAAGTAATCAATATCATCTTGTGATAATGACCTCCTATTTTTAATTTATCACAATATCCCTTAATCATGGAAAATGGATAAACTCTATAAAGAATATCTTCTCCATAATTAAATGTTTTTATGAAGATAATGTTCTTCATTTTGTTAATCATATAGAGGGAGAAGCTGAGCAGTTGTAGACACTGATCAAGAATATTGAGCCTACAGAAGTGATCAAAATAATGGAGTGGAAGGAATTCAGTAAAATGTTTTTAAATAAATATTTTCTCCCCCACACTCCAAATTAAAATGTAAGGGGATTCCCTTTCCCACAAAGTAATATAAGATGAATCTATTGGGGAGTTTGGGTCAAAATTCACAATACATGCACGATACAACTCTTCTTTTGTTGTCGACCCCAAATGAAATCATGATAACGTCTTTGGTGGGATAAACTCAAGTCTTAAAAAATTCCAGGAAATCTGTAACAGTGACAAATTTGAGGAAATTTTATGATATTCCCTCAAAGTTTAAATAGGTATTAGAGAAAACCATGGATGTTATGGGGATAATAAAACGAAATTGGATATAAAATCTAGTGGTTTAATGGATAAATTAAATTTTGCTAAAAACATTTCGCATCCCACTTTCAAATGGTTAATGAAGAAGCTCCCCTTAAATTTCCTAAAGGGAGCACTGAAATTCAATAATTGTGGGAAGTATGTACACCTATCTAATAATTGACAAAATTAGAAACCCACTATTGTGATGGAGATATGGAACAATCGGGTAAACCATCAACACATTATCCATTTCTAAAAATTCAAGGAACCATGAAATTTGTAAATCAATGCCATAATCCAAGTGTTCTCTCAAGAAACCAACATCTTCCAAGGAAGCAAAGGGAAGATTTTTCCATCACTACTACTGAAGTGAATCCCCAAAACTAAGTGGTGATACTTATTCCTTCTATTTATTCAAGAATATTTAATGTACTATTTGATTCATGTTCTATGAATTCTTTCTATCACAAATTATTAGAATAACTATTCAAACACTACCAAAAAACATGGATGTAAAGATTTTAGTGAAACATGAAATGGGGAAATTATTATATACCATTAATTTAAATCCTCCCCTATCAATCTTTGTGGGACTAACATCCTGATGAACATTGTTGTACTTCCCTTGGTGGAATTTGATGCAATTCTAGGCTTGTATTGGCTTTCCAAACACAGAGCCAACATATATTTTATCAAGAGGGAAATTACTCACCATTTAGAGAATCGACCCCTAATTGGATAAAACTATTAGGAGGAGGCTGAATATTCTTTTTTGTATCATCATAATCATCGATATTATTTCCCAATGAATGAGTTTATCTAGCTCGAATTATTGAGTCAATAGAAATACCCATCCTCGAAGACATGCATATTGTTAGGGAATATGCTAATGTGTTTCTCAAGAAATTTTCTGGTCTTTAACCAAGAAGAGAGGTTGAATTTTCCATCGATCATATACCTAGGGCATTTCTAATTTCCAAGACTCCATATAGGATGGAAATCATGGAACTTTATGAATTAAAAAATATCTATATGTGAATCTTGATAAAGGATTCATATAACAATTGATTAAATATGGGGTGAACCTGTCATCTTTTTCAGGAACAAGGATGGGATAATGCTCATTTTCATTGATTATCATGAGATCAACCAGATCATGATAAAGAAGAATTATACTTTTCCATTTTTGATGACTTGTTCGTCACCTATATATAGAACAATAATTCTACAAGGTGGATCTACGGTCGAGATATTACAATGTTTTGGTGAATATTAAGGATATCCTGAAGACTACTTATCATTAAATGTATCGGAATTAGGAGTTCAATGGGATTACATTCGGTCTCACTAATACATAAGAAATATTCAACGACTTGATGAATGAAGTCTTTAGAGATTATCACAAAAAAATTATTGGAAGTCTTTAAATATGATATTCTTTTATATTCTAAAACCAAGAAGGACCATGAAGAGTATCTTGACGCTATGATAAAGGCCATGTTAAAGTATAATATCTATGTAAAGTATAGAATGATTGAGTTCTAGTTGAATAAATTCTCATTCTTGGGGAATATAATCACATGTAATGGGATATATGTAGATCCCTAAAAGATAAACGAAATTTTAGGATGGATGACTCAAACATATAAGTAATATATCCATAGTTTACATGGGATAGATGGATATGATTGCTAATTTTTTAAAAGTTTCTCATGATTTTAAAACACTCTTTCCTAGATAACAAACATGAGAGTCAAGTTTTCATCAAATGATGAATGTGAAGAAAGCTTCAAGGAGTTTAAAAGGTGGCTTAGCACTACCCATATGATCACACTACCTAGAAGTGGGGAACATTTCACGAATTTTAACTAATATTTGAAGAAGGTATTGGGATTTGTGTTGATGAAAAATTAAAAAGTAATTGAATATTAATTACAGAAGTTGAAATTTAATGAGAAAATTTATCACTTGCATTATCTATTGTTGAAAGAGGTGATCTTTTCTTGGAAAATTTGGTGGAATTATATATTTTGTGAGAAGTGTGATATATATACAGAAAAAAATTCATAATTATATATTCACATAGAAAGAGATAAATATTCTCCAATTAATATGTTTAGAGCTCATCAAGGTTTACAACTACTCAATCCCATAATATCCAATGAAATCAAATGAAGTGGAAGATTATCTAAGTAGAAAGGATCCATCAATTCTATAATCAATAAAAATTGAGAAGGATCTATTCGTCAAGATTTGAAGTGGATGGATAGGGGAATCAGAAAGGAAGGAATGTAATCAATCCTTTCACAAATGATTGATCAAATGTATCTTTTATAAATTTTAAAGGATTCTCAAAAAAGATGATTTGTGAATAAAAAAGGGAGCGGGAATTATAATGATAGGGAAATCCATGGATCCTAATGTTAATGAATAATAAATTATAATATTATTGTCAAGATTATGGGTTCCATCAAATAAAATGTTAAAGAGAGGAACAAATTGGATGATTCACATTGTTTGACTATCTCCATTCAACTATTATAATCAATGATTTATCGTTATATACGATAGCACTATTGGTGGGATAAAATAAATGAGGATACCATAGAATATTTATTAATGTTCCTGGTATTTCAGTAATTGATGCCTTAATGGAATAAGTATATGCAGATGATGCAATAATTACCCATAACAACATGGAAATTGGAAAAAATCACAGTGGACCTTGTCACTGGACTTACAAAGAAATCCAAAGGAAAAAAAAGAAAATCCAGGTTGTTGATGATCATCTTATAAAGGCATAGATCTTCATTTCAATTCGAGAAGATTTCTCACTAGATCAACTGGTATAGATATACACCATGGATGTGGTAAGGCATCATGGCTTAGCACAATTTATTGGGTCTAATCGGCATCCAAGCTTCACCTCTACAATTTGGTAATAACTTTAACTTTCTCTAAACACTATGATAAACATCAGTATATATTATCACCCTCAAACTAATTGTCTATCTGAGTGTACTATCCAAATTCTTGAGTTCATTTTGAGATCATGCTCAATTGGCATCAAAAGAATATGAGACCAACATATATTTCATGTTGAGTTATATTACAAAAACTATTTCCACTCGAGCATCCAAATAGCTCCCTATAATGTATTTTATTGAAAAGGATTCATAACACAAGAATGTTGGGATGAAGATGGGGAAAAAGCTTTTATTCCATGGAATTTACAATAAAACTGTGGAGAAATATAAGACCATTCAGCAAAACATCAAATATAATCAAATTTGAAAGTTGAGCTATGCCGACAATCATCGATAAGACATAGATTATGATGTTTAAAAAATGGTACTCCTCCACATATCTATGTAGAAGATAGTGATGAGATTTGGGTAGATGGGAATGCTTATTCCAAGGGACATTGTCTGTTTTTTAATCCTTAATCGCATCCGAGTAGTGGTATATTGAATAACACTCCCTTAAAACCAATCTCAAGTACCTGATGTATTCCATGTATCTCACTTAAGAAAGTACATACCACACCCATCACATGTAATCAATCCATAGGTGTTACTATTGGATAATGAGATTTCCCATGGGGATAATCCTATAAATAACTTAGATCGTAGAGAAAAGTTTCTCCAAAAAAATAAAATACCCCTCGTCAAAGTGTATTAGAGAAACCACTAGTTTGATTAAACAATTTTGGGACAAGATGAGGTGATTAAGAAGAGTTACTCTCATTTGTTTTAGTGTAGGAAATGAAAATTTCAAGGGCGAAATTTCATAAGTGGGGAAGATTGTGATGAGCAGAACTATTTCGAATAAAATTCCCCTTTTTGAAATAATTACATATATTATGTTTATATAAAACACATGAATTTATTTTGTATTATTATAACAAAAAGTATTTAAATTAACACTATCTATCTTTTCTATTGATAATATAATTTTTGAAAAATGATCACATGACCAATATAAATATTGGTTGTTAACAAATCCATTTTACATTGATAAAGGATGTGTTGGCCAAAAACCAGTAGGATAATTCCATATGAGTACAATTTATCATAGATTCGGAGGGAGATATAATTTATATGATTTTCCATAGACTAATACCAAGTTGAGATAAAAAACTTAAGCATCAGTGAAACTGTTTACAAGAAAAGTTCACCTCATTGAGATCACAACCCAATCCATCTTCACTGAAGAGCTCCATTAAATCCCCACCACTGTGCACCTTACTCTTAGGGAATATGATGTTGTATTAAATGGATTTATATAAATACCCATTAAATATGAATATGTATATTATTTTTTCATAATTATGAATATATATTAATTATATTATTTTTTAAATTGTAAATTATTTTTTATAAACAAATTTTATTTTTTATTATTATTCAAATTCAATCAATGAATTTATGAAATAATGTATTATTGAAAAAAAATAATATTTTAGTAAAATATAATAATTATACAAATTATATAGAATATAAGTTATCATATAATTATTATGAAGGGAAATGTAATTTTTATTAGGGTTCAAAAAATATTTTTTGTCAAAAAACTGTCGTTTTCAATAAATGATTTTTTTATTTTTATACAGAAATTTAACATATTTAAAAACATATTTATATAAAATGAATATTATTTTTGGAATTAATATTTCCCAATTATCTATTGATGAATTTTTAATTATTTTCTATTACAACAGAATTTTCGGGTAAATATTAAAGAGTGTTTAAATAAACATTGTGTTTTATGACAACAATGTGACCGAAAAGTGATCTTATAAGTAACAAAAAAGGGATCCTTGACAAATATAAATTTTCCATTTAAAATAATTTAATTTTAGATTTATTTTATTTATATATATATCCTTACAGAATCTTCCACAACATATAGTATATTTATGGATTTTAAAATCATTTCATAGAGAGTGTGACTCACCTTCAACTAAGAAAATACATTATATAATTATCATGGTACCATGGACTAATAAAATAAGTTAAAACAATCACATTTGGAAGAATGCATTGGAAAAAATGTGATGTCTAGTGGTTTTGAATATTTTATTATTTAGTTTTGAAAACCAATATAATTATGAAATCCCCCTCTGTTCCTGTATAATCCCACACATGCTCCAATTTATATTCACTAAAAATATTTGGAGCATGAACACACTCTTCCTATTATTTAAAATAGTCATTTTAAGGATTCCCAAAGCTCTCAATAAACCCCACCATATCCTTTGGATTCACACATTAATGTAAGGGATCCTCACCTTCCTCTCATTCTTTCAATTCAAGAATCTTCCATGAATATAGTCTTTATAATTTCTATTGGTCAAATTTTAATAAATTTAATCAGATTCTATTACTATCAAATTAATTTTATTTTAATGTGATATCATTTATTCTCTCTCACTTTGACCCTTACCTAATTCATTAGTTTGATGAAATTTCTTAAGGGATCTTCCACCCTCCTCTTTTATCAAGAATTCCATTTAGGTTATATCATTTAATTTCCTTTTTAAAATGTTGGGATATGTCTCTAAATATCTCCCATACTATAAATTTTATGTATAAATGATGGTAGACCAATTTATCTCTCATAAACCCATTTTATGAATTTTAATGAAGGACTATTATGCTTTTAAAATTTCACTATCATTTTTTCCTGATAGAATAATTATGCAAAGAATACTATACATATTTTTTATCAAGGGTATTAACATTTATGCACATATACGTATTGATTAGGGACTTACATGTTTGTATTCCACATTACATGATCATGGAATAAATTATAGTGTTAAATGAATCCATATTCTATGTTTCATGTGTCAGAGATATGGATGACAATAAAATTATTATGAAGCATGATCCCTGATAGTGATCCAACACATTGAGTATAGTTTAGTATCATGTAAAAAATGAGAAATGGTCTTGGAAGATAACCTTTAATCATGCTACTCCACATGTTATGAGTCTTTTTTCATGCTCATCCATATGTTATGAGCCTTGTCTCATGTTCCTCCTTGTGAAATGATCATTGTATCATGCTCTTCCATTTGAATTGATCGATCCTTGAATCATGATTATTTCATGTTACATATTTTTTTTCACCTTTCCATTTTATTATAATACTTCTATATCATGAATTATTATTAATGTTCCTTTTATTATCCATTTATATGCCTATTGTCTAACATGAATTATTTTCTTTATGTTATGCCTTGATCATTTCTCTTACTAGTCTTTCTAGATATTGCATTTCTTATGTTTTCCCTAGGATATACCATTTAGTTTAAGGATTGTAGGAATATTATGACAATTTCAAAGAAGTTTTCAATAATTATGTTTTATCCCATCTTCAAGATGTTATGTTTTTTCCTATTTCCCATTTACAATAGACCTATCCATCTTCTGGTTTATATTAAGTTTTATTTTGGGTAATAAATCAGGTTTAAATGATAAATAAAGAGAAATATTGTTATAAAACTCCCAACCATTATAATAACTAAATTTTTATGTGCAAGGTACTAAGAGTCTTATAGTATCCTATTATAGTGGATTAAAATATCTATTCAAGGATATATGAAACCTTCACATGACAAATATAGATTTCGGAATCTATAAAATCATGTTATAACACCTTACAGATATCTACACTAATAATTTACACCCTCCCATGTACTATAATAACAAATCATTATGTTACGAACAACTATATATAGTGTTATTTTAACTTGAAATAGAAACATATATAAATTATTAGTTAAATATTTAAATGAAATAAATATTATGATACAAATATTTATATAAAATTAAATAAAATATGTTATAGATAATGAGTTTAGTTACACAACACCACCACAAAATCCAAATTCAATCCCCATCACCAGCTGCAAAACTAAGATAATATCGTTTTCTATCACTACCTCCACTTTTTTCTCTTGGCACATGAATGAAAATTTTCTGTTAAATTATACAATGTTGTATAATTAAATTTTTAGTTAAAACCGATAGTATTATGTGTAATAAATGATTAAGAAATTGTGTTATTTACATCGTAAACTCAACCATCCATCTATGCAATCTCACAAGGGGCACATCATCCAAATTTATTCATAAAATGAATTTGGAAGTGTAAGGACCTTCAAATCCTATAGATTTATATGAGTCCCTTATTACTACATTTTACTCCCCTCATGATGAATTTATTTATTAATTGTAATAAATTATATCTATTAATAATGAAGTGTGGAGTAACTACAACCTAGATTGTATGCTATTTCAATCCCCTAGGACCATCAAATGGCATGATATTGTAATGGTCATGAACCTATCCAATGAACGCAGCCATGATGCTCCTTCCCATAGAATTGACCAACTAGATCATCATGGGGAGATATTGAAGGAATATGTGGGATTGTAATCACATATTTATTTAATATTTACCTATATTAAAATATTAGAAATATTTAATGTAATATATATTACCAAGTTAAAAATGATAATAAAATGTGATACTATTAAAATGGGAATATAGTATTGGAAATATTAGTTAATTTTTTTTATATTGAGCATTGATATCTGAATTTATAAAAACATATTCTATTTATAATGTATAATAGTTTTTTATATTAAATTCAGTTCTCTGACAATAATTTAACTATTCCACTAATATATTTTATTTCATCTGTTAGTAAATTATTGAAAATGTTGCTGTGAACTATTACATTGAATAATGAAGTCAAACACAACTTATCATGTAGGATCATTCACATAACTCCCATTAGATATATTATGAACATCCAACCAATGTTATTCTTAGAAGAAATTATTTCATGTATTATTTACATTATATAATCATAGATTAAATAATATATTAATATATTAAATATAAAATATTATCCTTCAAATATTTGAACTAATGAAAATATAAAAATAGTGGATATATTTCTTGAAAAAAAAATTAAACGAAAACTGTATTGGAAACTATAACAATAAAAGGGGAAAACTATATTTAATCTAGTTATATTTTAAACATTTTATTTATTAATAATTCCATCAATTGTGACATTATTTCAATATTTTATGAAAAGTATTTTGTTTTATAAAAACTGTGATATCAAGTCACTCACATTACAAAATTTAATAATAACTGTTATCCTCCAATGTCTTTAGGAATAAACCGAAGTGATAACATGTTACTTTACTATAGATTCATTATGTGTTTATCCTTAGGAATCATGGGAATGTGTGATATATTCTGATTGGATGGAGATTGAGGGTCTGGTAGATACTAACGGAAGGTAAATAGAGTGCGTACAAAAATATATAGGGAGTGGGATATGGGGATCATTAAGTAACACTTTTGATGTAAATTTATTCAGGGGGTCTCAAATTAAATTATACTACAATCATTCAACTTTTTTCATTGTAATTCATATCCTCTAAACCATTAGAAATAACATTTTGATATATATTTTGAATGACTCATATAGAAATAATAAATTTAGAGATGATAAAATTTTCATAATAACAAAAAACATGATATTAATAAGTATGTTAATGAATTACATCATATAAAAATAAAAAATATATTTAATTTTTAAAATATTTAAAAACTCAAGAATAAGAAAATTAAATGTGATTAAATATCCATTATAACAGAAATGATTAAGTTATAACATATTTAGTAGATATGTTAGTGCATAAATTTAGAAAAAATAATTTAATTCTTCACTCATATCATTATCCTCCTCCATCAATACTTCTTATAATTAATCCTCCCTTACAAAAATTATATTTTAAATATCATTATAGTAATAGAAGTGATTTTTTTTACATTCATTATCAATTGTCAAATCATCCACTCAATCTCCCATATCATAAAATTCACATTTTATTATGTGCAAAAATACACTTAAACCTTTATATATAGTAGATTCCAAAAAATATACTATGTTATCTTGATATAATAAAATGTATCGATCATTTAATTCAAAGAAACAAACATGAATCAAGACATATAATTTCATATAATTAAATTTCAATAAAAACAATTTTAAAACCCCTTGTAATATCAAACTAAATTCATTTGAATAAATCAACTAAAAAATAACAATAATAGTTTAATTAAATGATTTATACTTCTATCAGTAGTATCCCAATATAGAATAAAACAATATACATGTATTCTTTTTTTAACTCTCTTATAGATCAACTACACAACATTTGAAGGCATTCCCATTGTAACCACCGAACATTCGAGCCTATTTTAGAGGACCCTGATCCAAAAACAACAAATATAATGATAAACCAGAATGATTATAATTATTCTTGATCTAAAAAAAGTTATTTACATTATTATATTTATATAAAATATATTTAAACCCTATATCCATGTGGATTTCAGTATTTATGATCTTACATGATGTGAAAATGATTATACAAGCTCTTTATTAACAGATTTTTTTTTATATTTTCATTTAATTTTTATCAAATCTTGAATCTATTTCTTTTAATCCAAATATCATTTATTAATAAATCTACAATTTCACTATTTAGCATCACATATCAATGTGGATCAAATTTTTAAATTTCTCTCAGTGTAATATTTCAGATCCTCTCAACTGATTTCCCAATAGTATGAATGATTTTTGATTTCCCATTTGGGTGTGATTTATTTGATATGTATTTGAAAAATAAAACTCAATTTACTATTGTCTCAATATCATCCAGTATTTAAAAGAAAATTGAAGACCCTTTTATGATCTGCAGCCTTCAGAAATAGTTTCTTCATCCTGAGATTTATTTTTCATGTTTGATTTCAAATAAATAATGCATCTATGAACTAAGATGAATAAAACATAGTTATGTAATCAATAAAGTGTCAATAATATATTAATTAATATTAAAAACATATAAATAATTTACCTCTAAATTGGATACATCTATTGATAATGAATGGGACCCCCTAATTTAATTTCCAAGAAAAAATGCAAAGTTGAATTCATAATTATAGTTAAAAATGATGGAGGAAAGATAATCTCCACTGAAAAATGTTTGAGTAAGAATCTATTCTAAATTATGAAATATCATCTAGTAATATAGTTATCTAAAAAACTCTACAGAATAATTATAATTAAAGTAAAACTATATTAATCTTTTCTGGTAAAAATTATCACACTGATAATGGATGTAACTATATTAATAGAATATGTGCATCTTGAATTTTCAATCCATGCAACCATTGATGATAAATATCGACAGACCATTATATTTTACTTGAATACCCATCAGATAGATTCATCTATTTTATATGTTTATTTGATATATATTTATCCCTTATTTTCAATAAAAAAATGGATGTAACATGCTTTCAATTATCATTTTTTCATAGATAATGTATTATATTTACTTTTTCTAATTATTTCTGAGTGTTGTGATGGCCCATCAATTTTCAATTATCATTAAGTAAATTTAAGATAAAAGCATTCTACATAAACTTCACAAAATTTTTAATATCAATTTTATGACATAATAAATTAAATTTAAAATATCAATGTTTTAATAATTTACTTTTTTTATTCCATTATTTTTTCCAATTTCAATTGGTCAGGCTATTCAAAATCATTTTTAAATAAAATTCAAATGAGTCACCATTGAACATTTTCATTCAACATTTTCTTATTGGTATAATATTTTAAAACCTAACAACCACAATAGAGGTGTCTATAATTAGTGGACCCCTTTAATTTTGACTTATTCAACAAAAATATATGTGTTTCATTGAGATATATACAATAAAACAAGCATAACCCTTTTTTAATTTAAGGTAGTCGTTCAAGATCAAAGTAAAAATTAAAGAATTGATAAGATAATCCAATGTTTTTTAGCTAACCATATAAATACAGATTATTTATAAATCACTAATGGTCAAGAATAAGGAATAATTCATTTTGAACATTATTCTAGAAACTGCATCGTAGGTCTCATTACAGTTTCTCCATTTAACCTAAAATTATTCTAATATATGATACAAATATATATCAATTTAATTTCATGTAATTTTTTCTATGAATAATCCTCAAAATGATAAAAGATTCTTGTTTTCATACATATACATGGAGGTATATTTTAAGGGATCAAAACAACTGAAGAAATGCTTCAATTCATTCTCAATGTCTATAATGGGTTGAATCAATCATTAGATAATATCAATCATGCATTCCTTGGATCAGATAAGATGTTTTTATGTAATGAATAAAATGTATTCAATGATACTTAATTTCTTGTATTTCTCATTAATATATCACTGTTTTTGTATATATAATTTCACTTCAAGTGCACATCAGTTTTTAATGACTTGAATATTCATTGACATTATGATTTAAATGTGAGGAAATTAATACCCTTTAAGGTGTGTTAGTTTAATTATTTTTAATTTCAGATTGATGATTCAAAATTCAAAAGGTAATTATTGACTTATATCATTAAGATAAACATTTTTTCACTCTATTATACTGGAATCATCTCAAGAAATAAAAACCCCTTCCTCTGTAAAAGCATATATTTTAAAATAATTTACACCAAGCATATTATCAATTTTTTTTCATAACCTTAAATGACTCAGTGATCATTAAATTAATAAATGAATCCCCCTAATAATAAAATACCATGAAAATATCAATATTTTTAGTTATTTATAGTAATTTTTTATGGAATAATATTTGTAGAAAAAATTAATTTTTATATTTTTGACATCCTCCATACATATCATGATTCCCATCAATAATTAAATCATGAAATACATTTTCTAAAACATAAAGTTATCTCTTACATTATTCCCAGCAATGTCAAGAGAAGTATCTAAAGATGTAACATCCCAGGAAAATAAAGAATATGAAATTTTCATATTTATTAATATTTGTGAATTAAATATTAATTTTACTTTAAAGGGGTTTCTATGGTCGATAGCGTACCCGATACACAACAAAGGATTTCTTTGTAATCTTACGTTGCACACAAATAATATAATATGGTTATTTTAAATGGTAGTTAATTTCAAGACGTTGTATTGGTATGAATGAACAATACTAACTATAATATTATTACACAAGTTTTTGAAATGTAATTACATTTGTCCAATAAAATTTAGAGGCTTAAAATGTGAATGAATCCAATTTTAAGCATAATTTACATTAAAAGTTGGATTTAGTGCCTTCTAATGGTGAACCCTATTTAAATATAATTTTGGTCACTTTAATACATTCTATTTGACCAAATAAAATCTTTCTTTAGAATGGGGACATCAAATTTTACATTGGATAATTTTTTGGTATTTTTCTGATAAAATTCATTTTTTAATTAATAGTGTAAAATATTGTATTTTAATTCAAAAGTGCCTTTTAACCTAATTTATTTATATAGATAGATTATCTTTTTAATTGGTTTTAAAGATAAATTAAAATATATTTTTACCACTTAATCCAATGTTGGTCATTTGAATTAATTTCACTTTGAAATTGGACATAAACAAGTGTCAATCTTTTGATAGTTATTGTTTCTTAAAAACACGCTATTACTTTTAACAACGGTAATTAATTTTATATTAATTATTGTCACTTATATGTTTTATATTTAGAAAAATACACATCTTTTTTTAATTTTGAATATCAAATAATTCTAAGGCAGATTTGTTGGTATTTTTCTGAAAAACTTCAATTTTTCATGAATAGTGAAACCACTTAGTAGTAGTTAAAAACTGACTTTTTCATTTAAATGAATTTTTATTGCTTATGTGAATTGAGTTTCCGAAATCCTAAATACATTGTTTTTGTCAACATTTAAAATGTGGTTCAATAAGATTAAAATATTTTTTTTTGAATAGTAACATTTGACTTATATTTACCGCGGTTAAAGGTAAATAGGGTAATTCAAGTTAAAAAGAGTATTATAATAATTCAAAATTACCATAAAACTAGTCCAAAACTTATTGGTTGAGTCATTAATGACCATGTGAATCTTTGGGACTATTGTGGGACCCCATTTAGCAACTTGGGAGTGATAATGACAATTTAGATTAATTAACGTAAAGTAAAGGCAAAAATGACAAAAGAAAATATCTTTTAGTAAATTAATTTTTACAATGGGTTATATAAATTATCTTTTAGAATATAAATATTCATTGGAAATCTAAATATATTTCCTACATCATAGTATTTGTTTATAATATTTAGAGGAAAAATAAATAAAATTATTTATGATACAATAATAATGCAGTGTTTACCTCATTAATAAATGATTTAAATAAATAAGATTATAAAGACTAAAATAATATCCAAAACCTGTCCAATTCCTATTGGATGATTTTATTTAGAATATGAGTCATCTTATATTCTAAATTAATAAGTTTTTTACATTTTCAAACTTAATATATGTTTATAATAAAATAATTTTTTCACACATTCTTAAAGAGCCCCTCCTCCCCCATATAAAAGAAGACCACTTCTAAGAAATTACACACACCACTCAAGCCTTTTGGATCATCCAGACTCTGACCATTTATGCTCCATACATCCCTCTACTTCTCCTAGAATCCTTTCCTTAGAGATATGTCACTTCAAGAAGTCCTTTGGTTCAAACCAAATGGAGTTACCCAAATTAAAGTTAACTGTTTCTCTTAAATTGTTTTCTTTTATTTTACATATCCAACACCTAAACTCATTTTATTTATTTATTTTGTAAGAAAACCAGTATCCTAAATATAATAGGATGTATTTATGATAAGTATTCTAACTACACTTTCACACATCTCCATCTAATGGGTGAACAACATAATGTTTCTGTGGATGGGAAACTAACACCTCACGATACGATGATTGTTCAATTACCTCTTACCGCCTCTCATGGCGGCCATTATGATGGAACTGTATTTATATATGATATATACTATGTTTATATTTTCTATATGATTCGCCATTTTCAATTTATATCATACCTTTATGGTTTCCATAGTGGGTAAATACAATAATCTCATAGAGGAAGTGTGGACTACCGCCCCTCAAAGTTATATGACTCGTTAAATGCCTTATGTGGGATGTATAAAGGATGGTGTTTATAATATTTTATATGATATTATACTATAATTATAATATACCTATGTATCATTATGTTTTAATTAAATTAAAATAAGAAAAATAAATAAAAGTAGTGTTCATGCATACGTACGACTTACCATCTCCATGAACAGTGCATTTCATTTATTACCTCCAAATGTTATGTACTGTTATAAATACATGTATATACTGGATATATATATATGATATATATGATATAAAAATCATTAATATCATTCTATATATAATGAACCATTGACCACATGAACAACATGTGATTATAAGAAGTCCATTTTTGACTCAGGTACCAAATATCAACAAAATGGACGTTATTAACATAAATGATTACATAATGTTTATAACATGATAATAAGTGATATAAAAGGATTAATATACATGAAAAAGTTTTTTAAGAAAGTATAAATTAACTTTAGTTTATTATTCAGGAGATTAAGGAACGACCGAGTCAAGTCGGACATGAGGTAAGGGATCTAACCTCTCTATTTCTTTTCAAGTACTCTTTTTTATGTCATTTCTTTTATGCTCCATGTTCTTATGTTGGAGGATGTTATTTTATATTCACCATAATGTAATTTTTATTTTCATATAATGAGAGACCCCATCTTACTAGCATCAATTCATCTTAATAATTTTTAAGTGGCACTGTTAGGCTGCCGACTTTTTGTAAGTGATTTCTTATCTCACTTTTAATTCCACGAGATTTCCATTGTAGGCCACTTATTTATTACATGTTGTGTATTTTGTACTAAAATTTAATATATATTATCACAATACTATTTATATTCATGTTATTATGTTATGAATTTGGTGTTTATTATCTTTTGGTCATATGACTCGATTGATTACAAGGAGGTAAGGGTTTTCTATCTAACTTTTTATTCCTGTGAGATTCATGCTACATTTGCAACTATTTACTTTTGTGTGGTGTATGTACAGCCCATTATTTTATTCTTTTTGTAATAAACCTTAATTTATGGGTATTTACATCTTCATTTTATGATCCTTCTTTCATGGGGTGTACGTTTCGAAAATTACCCAAATCGGTAAGGGATCCTTTCACCATCCTCTTTTTAAAAGGCTTCTCTATGTTAGGTATTCTAATTTACATTTTCTTATGTTGGGATGTGTTCTTATATACTCTTATTGCTGTAAATTATTTGTCCATGTGATGAGATACCCTTTTTATCTCTCATCAACTCATTTTCTGAATTCTAAAGTGACGTTGTTTGGCTTTCAAATTTTTGAAAGGGAACTTCTTAACCTAATTTCAATTATCTGGGTTAAACTTGTACTTCTTGAATATGTCATCCAATGAATATGAGTGAATGAACTATGATTTTTGTACACTTAATATCCACTTATATTGGGTTTATTTATATTTTTCACACATAATTATGTGATTGATTTATACTTAATTTAAGGATACCATCTTTATAAGGGATTTCATCTCAATCTGCATTTTCATTGAGACATAATTGTTGTTATGCACCAATTCACCCTTATATGGTGTATATACTGTCCTTTTTCATATTATATCATGAATCCCTTTATTCTCATGCTATTATAATGTTCGAATTAAATGTTATTTTTCAATTATTTCTATTCAAGTGTCTCTCATTTTTGTTAAAAACTCTTTAACAAAAATATCATTTTTAAATGTTATAATGATTTATTATTATAAATCTTAATATTTAATGTCCATGTTTAAAAAAAAATTAGTATTTATTTATATGGAAATTAATTTTTTAAAATTATAATTCCATTAAAATCTTCAAAGTGGTATGGGACACTTTGATTCAAAAATCTTTTTTAAAATGGGTTTTAAAATGGATTGATTATTTCAATATCTTAAAATTACTTCTTATGATAGAAAAGGAAATTTTATTAGTGATATGATTATATTCGCAATATTTTATGTGTTCTGATGGTACTTGGACATTTGACAGGTGGTTACGTGATAAACCATATGACGGGTGATGCCGTGAATACTAGGACGGGTGGTTACGTTATAACCTCTAATGCATTGGGTATGGAAGTCGGTTGTATGGATATTCCATTTAGTGATACGTATGGAAGTCAACCGTATGGTTATTCTGTTTATGTATGTTTACATCCCAAGTTACCTTTATATGTTATGTGTTCTTTATATGGGTTTTATGGTAATATTTTGGTTACAAAAGGGTAATCAATGATATTTTATTTAGTTAAGAGTATTTTCTACTTCATAATGGTTAAAAGTATTACTCATGATATTCATGGTTTACTTATTGTTTTGAAAAACTTACAGTTTCCTTCTATTTGTATCCCTTACTAAGCTTTTTATGCTCATCCAAAGTTTTTGATATTTTTTCCACAGGACATAAAGATAAATAGAGTCAAGTATGGGATCAAGGAAAAGTCATGATCTCAAAAACATGGAAATAGACATGTTTCTTTTTAAGTGTATTTATTTTATGAAAAAATGGATACTGAGTAGCGGTGTCTACATGTAATATTCAAGTTGTAATGTAATAGTTATGGCCTAATTCTCTAAAAATATAAACCTGAGAAGATCCTCAATGTGAATTATTCATTTAATTCAAAATTATGTAATGTTTAAGGCTGGGTCCTTATAGTTGGTATCAGAGGTCGGTTTAGATAACTTTAGAGGTTAGGGTATTCTTTATGCATAAGTGACATTACCATAATGCTTAGGATTTTAGAACGAGTCATAGTTTTTTTAGATAAATTGAATGAGTTTAAGATAACATGAATAAGTATATCTTAGTATTTACCTTCCTCTTATGATATTATATGATGATTTTACTAATACACTCACACTTACCTTTTTGGATTTAGTCAATGGCTGGATCTAGCCGGTGTCAAAGTAACATTGGATGTGAAGAAAACTATGATGATTTTTTGAATGAGAAATTGAATGAAATGGGAGCTCCAATGAGAACTCTTGTGGTTATTCTCAACCATCTATCTGGAGTAATGATTGACAACCATAACCTTGGTGATTTTTATAAGGCGTCATATATGGTAGAAAAAAATCCCTATGGAAGTTCAGGTAATAATCATAAAGGTAAGTATGATAAAAAATCTTTGTGTCAAGGATGTGGAAGGAAACACCTAGGAAAATGATTCAATGGGATGAGAAGATGCATAGATGTGGAAATGAAGGACATAAAGCAAGAACCTTCCATGGAAAAAGGAAGCATCTAGTTGACTCTAGGAACGGGAAGGAATTTCATTCTGAGGGATAAATTGAATGTTTAAAATGTGGTGTGTATGGTCGTTATACAAACTCATGTCCTACGAAGAATTTTCGGGAATGGGACCACTAGGATCATACAAACATTTGTTTACCAATACCTAATGCCATACCTATTGAGGATGAAGAAACTGACAATGACCAATGAAAGGTATGGATTATTTGTTTACATATGTTTTGACATTATTGAATCTTAGGATATGATTTGTGATTTTGTTTGTAGGGAAGAAGTATTTCAGAATAATTTAGAAAGGAATGGTTAATTGATCGTGAAGAATGTTGAATGAGTAAGAAGTCAACATATATGGGATTCAAGTGTTATGGTAGATTTTAAGATGATGAAATGCTTAAAATTATTATGGCTCTTTTGATGAAGGGAATTAAATTAGGGGACTTTTTATAGTATGTGTAACCCTGAAGGTTGATATATAAAAATTTTATTCAAGGAATAATTAGCTTTTCTATTGTGGATATAGTTATAATGAACCATTTGGGTTTATATGCTCCTTAAATTTGAGGAGATTATAGGTTAATAAATTTTTGGGATGCAAAATGAAAGTTATTAGAAAACCATAGTCGTTAAATTATGTTATGGTTATTTTTGATAAATTTATCTCTTTTTAGGTAATGCTATAAAATTATACACTTTTTGAAAAAAAAGGACAATACGCGGACCGTGTGACAACCCGTCACATCAGACAAAGCTGCGAGAATCGAACCCACAACCAATGTGTGACTGGTATTTATCGCCTACCACTGGACTACATGATGTCCTTGGTTTGTATGACTAATTTTTTTTAGTTAGATGATTTTATGAATCAATAAGAGGTATATTTTGTATTATCTATGGAAATTATTATACTATCATGGAGGATATGTGATTAGGTTAATTACTTTTCAATATGAGACTTTAAGAGTAGCTGATGTTATTTGGAGATAAATGTTAAGATTTATCTTGGAAGACTATGTGATTAGATCCTTTTGAGATTTGGGATTAAATCTTAGTTTTAATTAACTTGAAGAATTTTATGGACAATTATTTATTTAATGATCTTTATTGAACTTTGGGTATTGTTTGACAAAAATTTGAGATTAAAACAAGTTTTTATTTTTTGTAAAAGATTACACTTTTTGTGGATTGTCTGATATTATACTAACCAATTTTGGTTTAGGATGAGGTCTAAACACATGGAAAATATATAGTTCATCTTTTGAGGATTATGTGACTTCTCGAAGTATATTATAGCACTTTTAATGTGATACAATTCATCTTGAATACTCATCATTTGGATAAAATATGAGTTTATGTTAGAAATATAGTAAAGAATGAAAGTCTACATGATAAGTAATTATGTTTCCTTATGTATTTAGTTAAGATCATAAATAAATTCCTCAATAAAAAGTAACATAAAACAAAAATGTTGTCTTTTAAATTTTCCAATTGGGGAATCAATGATTGTTTAACCCATCACAAGTTGGTGATTATCTGGTGGTTAACTTTTTTCTTAATCATGTTTTCTACCACTCTCCATTAGAACATGATGATTAGTTTTCTCTTCCATATCCATGTTTTCCTACATGGAATCCTAGTATAAGTTGTCTTGGGTGACATTTTTATATATCATTATTTATTTTAAAGTGATAGTTTTATTGACTCTTTTTCCGATTTGGGACTTTCAATTATGTTTCTCAGCCTAATTTAAAAATTGCGAGGATGCAATTCCCAAAAGGGGGGAAGGATGTAACATCTCAGGAAAATAAAGAATATGAAATTTTCATATTTATTAATATTTGCGAATTAAATATTAATTTTACTTTAAAGGGGTTTCTTTGTTCGATGGCGTACCTGATACGCAATAACAGATTTCTCTGTAATCTTACATTGAACACTAATAATATAATATTGTTATTTTAAATGGTAGTTAACTACTAGATGTTGTATTGGAAATAATGAACAAAACTAACTAAAATATGATTATACATGTTTTTTAAATGTAATTACATTTATCCAATAAAAGTTAGAGGCTTAAAATGTGAATGAATCTAATTTTAAGCATAATTTACATTAAAAGGTCGATTTACCACCTTTTAATGGCGAAACCTATTTAAATATAATTTTGGTCACTTTAATACATTATATTTGATCAAATAAAATCTTTCTTTATAATGGGGACATCAAAATTTACTTTGGGTAATTTTTTGGTATTTTTCTGATAATGTTCATTTTTAAGGAATAGTGAAAAATATTGAATTTCAATTCAAAAGGGCCTTTTAATCTAAATTATTTATAGGGTTAGATTATTTTTTTAATAGGATTTAAAGAGAAATTAAAATATATTTTTACCATTTAATCCAATTTTGGTCATTGAAATTAATTTCACTTTGAAATTGGACATAAACAAGTGTCAATCTTTTGATAGATATTGTTTCTTAAAAACAAGCTATTTGTTCTAACAATGGGAATTAATCATAAATTAATTAATTTCACTTCAATGTTTTGAATTTATAGAAATATACATCATTTTTGAATTCGGAATATCAAATAATTCTTAGGCTGAAGTTTTGGTATTTTTCTGAAAAACATCAATTTTTGATGAATAGTGAAACCACTCAGTAGTAGTTTAAACCTGAATTTTTCATTTAAATGAAATTTTTCCACATCTGTGAATTGGATTTCAAAAATCCGACATACATGGTTGTTATCAAGAAGTAAAATGTGGTCCAATAAGATGAAAATAATTTTTGGTGAATAGTAACTTTTGACTTTTATTTATAGCGGTTAAAGGTAAATATGGTAATTCAAGGTAAAAAGAGTATTACAATAATTAAAAATTACCTTAACACTTGTCCAAACCATATTGGTTGAGTCATTAACGACCATGTGAATATTTGGGTCGATTTGGGGAACCCATTGACCCACTTGGGAGTGATAATGACAATTTAGATTAATTAACTTAAAGTAATGGCAAAAACGACAAAAGAAAATATCTTTTACTAAATTAATTTTTACAACGTGTTATATAAATTATATTTTATACTATAAATATTAATTGGAAGGATAAAAATATTTCTCACATCAAAGTAATTTTTTTATAATTGTTAGAAATAAAATAAATCAAATTATTTATGATACAATAGTGATGCAATGTTTACCTCATTAATAAATGATTTAAATAAATAAGATCATAAAGACTAAAATAATATCCAAAACCTTTCCAATTCCTATTGAATGATTTTATTTTGAATATGAGTCATCTTATATTTTACATTAATGTGTTTTGGTCCTTTTGAAACTGAAGATATTTATATAATAAAATAATGTTTTCACACCTACCTAAAGAGCCCCTCCTCTCCCTTATAAAAGGAGACCACTTCTACGAAATTCCACACACCTATCAAGCCTTTTGACTCGTCCAAACTCTGCCCAATTAAGCTCCCTACATCCCTATACTCCTTTTAGTAGCCTTACCTTAGGCAGAAGGCACTTCAAGAAGTCCTTTGGTTCAAACCAAAGGGAGTTATCCAAATTAAAGGTAACAATTTCCCTTAAATAGTTTTCTTTTATTTTACTTCTTCAACCCCTAAACTCTTTTTATTTATTTCTTTTGTAACAAAAAAATTATCCTAAATATAATATTATGTTGTTATGAGAAGGATTCAAACTATCCTTACACACATCTCCATCTAATGGGTAAAGAACATAATGTTTCTGTGGATGGAAAACTAACGCCTCACGAAACGATGATTGTTCAATTATCTCCTACCTTCTCTCATGGTGGCCATTATGATGCCACTGTATTTATATATGATATATATAATGTTTTTGTTTTCTTTATGATTCTTAATTTTCCATTTATATCATACCTTTATGGTTTCCATAGTGGGTAAATACGATAATCTCATTAGAGGAAGTGCGGACTATTGCCCCCTCAAAGTGATATGAATCGTTAAATGACTTATATGAGACATATAAAGTATGGAATTAATAAAATTGTACATGATATTATACTGTAATTATAATATACTTATGTATCATTATGTTTTAATTCCATTAAAATAAGAAAAAGAAATGAAAGTAGCGTTCTTGTATATGTATGGCTTACCATCTCCATGAACGGTGCATTTCATTTCTTACCTCCAAATGTTATGTACTATCAAAAATACATGTATATACAGGATATATATGATATATATGATATCAAAATCATTAATATCATTCTTTATATAATGATCCATTGACCACATGAACAAAATTTGATTATAAGAAGTACATTTTTGACTCAAGTACCAAATATCGACAAAATGGAAGTTATTAACTTAAATGATTACATAATGTTTATAACATGGTAATAAGTGATATAAAGGGAATAATAAACTTGAAAAGGGTTCTTAAGAAATTATAAATTAACTTTAGTTTATTATTTTGGAGATTATATAACGATCGAGTCAAGGCGGACACAAGGTAAGGGATCCGACCTCTCTCTTTCTTTCCAAGTACTCTCTTTAATGTAATTTCTTTTATGCTCCATGTTCATATGTTTGAGGATGTTATTTTATATTCACAATACTTTCATTTGTATTTTAATATTATGAGATACCCTCTATTACTCTCATAAATTCATTTTATGAAATTTTAAGTGGAGTCGTTAGACTGCCAAATTTTTGTAAGGGATTTCTTATCTCACATTGAATTTTGTGAGATTTCCATTGTTGGACACTTATTTGTTGCATGTGATGTATTTTGTAGTGACATTTAATATATATTATCATGATCCTATTTATATTCATGGTATTATGTGATTCATTTGGTGTTTATTATATTTTGGTCATACGACTCGATTGATTACAACGAGGTAAAGTGTTTTTATCCCACTTTTTATTCTGGTGAGATTCATGATACATTTTCCACTATTTCTTTGTGTGTGGTGTATTTACTGCCAATGATTATATTCTTTGTGTAATATAATTTAATTTATGGATATTTAAATCTTCATTTTATTATCCTTCTTTCATTGGGTGTACATTTCGAAAGTTACCAAAATCGGGAAGGGAACGTTTCACCGTCCACTTTTTAAAATGCTTCTATTTGTTAGGTATTTTAATATAAATCTTCATATGTTTGGATATGATCTTATATAACCTCATTACTGTAAATTTTATGTCCAAGTGATGATATACCCTTTTTTATCTTTCATCAAATCATTTTATGAATTCTAAAGTGACTCCGTTAGGCTTTCGAATTTTTGAAAGGGAACTTCTTTACCTAATTTCAATTATTTGGGTGTATCTTGTACTTATTGAATATTCCATCCTATGAATATGTGAGAATGAACTATGAATTTTTTTACACTTAATATCTACTTATATTTGGTGTATTTATATTTGGCACACATAATTATGTGATTGATTTGTCCTTAATTTAAGGATATCGTCAATATAAGGGATTTCATCTCAATCTACATTTCCATTGAGACTTAATTGTTGTTATGCACCAATTCACTCTTATATGGTATATATACTATCCTTTAGCATATTATATCATGAATCCATTTGTTCTCATTCTATTATAATGTTCTGATTAAATGTTATTCCTCAATTATTTGTATTTAAGAGTCTCTAATTTTGTTAAAAACTCTTTAACAAAAATATCCTTTTTAAATGTTTTAATGATTTATTATTCTCAATCTTTATAATTAATGTCCATGTTTCAAAATTGGTTTTGATTATTTATTTATATGTAAAATAATTTTTTAAAATTATAATTCTATTAAAAGCTTCAATGTGGTGTGGGACACTTTGATTCAAAAATCTTCTTTTAAAATTGTTTTTGAAAATAGATTTATTATTTCAATATTGTGAAATTACTTCTTGTAATTTCAAATGAAATGTTATTAGTGATACGCTTATATTTGTAATATTTTATGTGTTATGATGGTACTTAGACATTTGATCGGTGGTTACGTGACAAACCATATGACGGGTGGTGCCGTGAATACTAGGACGGGTGGTTAAAAATGAATAGGGTCAAGGATGGGATAAAAGAAAAGTTATTCTATCTAAAACATGGAACTAGACATGTTTCTTTTTAAGAGTTTGTCATATGAAAAAAATGGATACTGAGTAGTACTGTCTAATTGTAATATTCAAGTTGTAATGTAATAGTTATGGACTAATTCCCTAAAACCCTAAACCTGAAAAGATCCTCAATGTGAATTATTCATTTAATTCAATATTATGTAATGTTTAAGGTCGGGTCCTTACAGTTGGTATCAGAGGTCAGTTTAGATAACTTAAGAGGTTAGGGTATTCATTAAGCATAAGTGACATTACCAAAATGGTTAGGATTTCAGAAAAATTCATAGTTTATTTAGATAAAGTGAATGAGTTTAAGATAACATGAATAAGTATATTTTAGTATTTAACCTCCTCATAAGATATTATATGATGATTTTACTGATATACTCACACTTAACTTTTTGGTTTTAGTCAATGGCTGGGTCTAGACGGCATCAATGTAACAATGGATGTGAAGAAAACTATGAATATTTTCTGAATGATCAATTGAATGAAATGGGTTCTTCAATGAGAACACTTGTGGTTATTCTCAACAAACTATCTAGAGTCCTGATTGAAAAACATAACCTTGGAGATTTTTTAAGGCATCTCATATGTGAGAAACAAATCCCTACGGAAGTTCAGGTAATAATCAGAAAGGTAAGTATGTTCAAAAACCTTTGTGTCAAGGGTATGGAAAGAAACACCTTGGAAAGTGCTTCAAAGGGACGAGAAGATGCTATATATGTGGAAATTGTGGTCATAAAGCAAGAACCTTCCATGGAAAATGGTAACATCCGGTTGAATCTTGGAAAGGGAAAGAAGATTTTTTTGATGGATCAATTGAATGTTTTAAATGTGGTGTGCATGGTCATTATACACACACATGTCCTACAAAGATGTTTTGGGAATGGGATCACCAGGATTGTAAAAATATTTGTTTACCAATACCTAATGCCATTCCAATTGAGGATGATGAAATTGACAATGACCAATGAAAGGTATGGATTATTTCTTAACATAAGATTTGACATTATTGAATCTTAGGATATGATTCGTGATTGTGTTTGTAGGGAAGAAGTATTTCAAAATAATTTGGAAAGGAATGGTTAATGGATCATAAAGAATGTTGAATGAGTAAGAAGTCAACATATATGGGATTCAAGTGTTATGGTAGATTTTAAGATGGTGAAATTCTTAAAAGTATTAAGTCTATTTTGATGAGGGGAATTAAATTAGAAGACTTTTTATAGTATGTGTGACCCTGATGTTTGATATATGAAAATTGTATTCAAGGAATAATCATCTTTTCTTTTGTTGATATATTTATAATGAACCATTTGGGTTTATATGATCCTTGAATTTGAGGATATTATAGGTTAATACATTTTTGGGATGCAAAATGAAAGTCATTAGAAAAAAAATCATGGTTAAATTTTGATATGGTTATTTTTTATAAATTTATCTCTTTTTAAGGAATGCTATAAAATTACACACTTTTTGAAAAAAAAGGACAACACGCGGACCGTGTGACAACCCGTCGCGTCAGACAAAGGTGTGAGAATCGAACCCACAACCAATGTGTGACTGATATTTATCGCCTACAACTGGACTACGTGAAGTCATTGGTCTGTATGACTAATTCATTTTAGTTTGATGATTTTAGGAATCAAGAAGACGTCTATTTTTCATTATCTAAAAAATTATTAACCTATCAAGGAGGATATGTGATTAGGTTAATTACTTTTCTATATGAGACTTTAAGAGTAACTGATATTATTTGGAGATAAATGTTAAGATTTATCTTGGAAGATTATGTGATTAGATCATTTTGGGATTTGGATTTCAATCTTAGTTTTGATTACCTTGAAGAATTTTATGGACAATTATTTATTGAATGGTCTTTATTGAACTTTGGTTATTGTTTGAAAAAAGATTGAGATTAAAAGAAGTTTTTCTTCTTGTAAAAGATTATACTTTTTGGGGATTATCTAATATTCTACAAACCAATTTTGGTTTTGGTTAAGTTATAAAGACCTGGAAAATATCTAGTTCACCTTTTGAGGATTATGTGATTCTCTAGAAGTAGATTATAGCACTTTTAATGTGAACAAAGTCATCTTTAATACTCATCATTTGGAGAAAATATGAGTTTGTGAGAGAAATCTATTAAAGAATGAAAGTCTACATGATAAGTAATTATGTTTCCTTATGTTTTTAGTTAAGATCATGAATAAATTCCTCAATGAAAAGTATCTTAAAATAAAAACGCTGTCTGTTAACTTTTCCTATTGGGGAATCAATGACTGTTTAACCCATCACAAGTTTCTGATTTTCTGGTGGTTAGATTTCTCCTAATCATGTTTTCTACCACTCTCCATCAGAACATGACAGTTTGTATTCACTTACATATCAATGTTTTCCTACATGGAATCCTAGTATGGGTTGTCTCAGGTGACCTTTTTATATATCATTCTTTATTTTAAAGTGATAGTTTTATTGAATCTTTTTCCGATGTGGGACTTTTAATGATCTTTCTGAGCCCAATTTTAAAATCGTGAGGACACAATTCCCAAAAGGGGGGAAGGATGTAACATCATAGGAAAAGAAAGAATATGAAATTTTCATATTTATTAATATTTGTTTATTAAATATTAATTTTACTTTAAATGGGTTTCTATGTTTGATAGTGTAACTGATACGCAAAAACGAATTTCTTTGTAATCTTACGTAGCACACTAATAATATAATATTGTTATTTTAAATGGTAGTTAACTCCTAGCCTTTTTATTGGAAGGAATGAATAAAACTAACTATAATATGATTATACATGTTTGTTAAATGTAATTACATTTATCCAATAAAAGATAGAGGCCTAAAATGTGAATGAATCTATTTTTAAGCATAATTTACATTAAAAGGTCGATTTACCACCTTTTAATGGAAAACCACCATTAAATATAATTATTTTCACTTTAATACATTATTTTTTACCAAATAAAATCTTTCTTTACAATGGGGACACCAAAATTTACTTTGGGTAATTTTTTGGTATTTTTCTGATAAAGTTCATTTTTTAATGAATAGTTAAAATATTGTATTTTAATTCAAAAGTGCCTTTTAATGTAATTTATTTATATGGTTAGATTATATTTTTAATTTTTTTTAAAGTTAAATTAAAATATATTTTTACCATTTAATCCAAATTTGGTCATTGAAATTAATTTTAGTTTGAAATTGGACCTAAACAAGTGTCAATCTTTTGATAGTTATTGTTTCTTAAAAACACACTATTTGTTTTAACAACATGAATTAATTTTAAATTAATTAATGTCACTTATAAATATTAAATTTAGCAAAAAAGACATCATTTTTGAATTTGGAATATCAAATAATTAATAGGCTGATTTTTTCGTATTTTTCTGAAAAACTTCAATTTTTGATGAATAGTGAAAACACTTAGTAGTAGTTAAAAACCTGACTTTTTCATTGAAATGAAATTTTACCACTTCTGTGAATTGAATTTAGAAAATACAACATACATGATTGTTATCAAGAAGTAAAATGTGTTTCAATGAGATGAAAATAATTTTGGTGGATAGTAACTTTTGACTTTTATTTACCGCAGTTAAAGGTAAATAGGGTAATTCAAGGTAAAAAGAGTATAATAATAATTCAAAATTACCTTAAAAATTTTCCAAACCTTATTGGTTGAGTCATTAACGACAATGGGCATCTTTGGGTCTATTTTGGGACTCCATGGAGCCACATGGGAGTGATAATGACAATTTAGATTAATTAACTTAAAGTAAAGGCAAAAATGACAAAAAGAAATATCTTTTTGTAAATTAAATTTTTCAAGGGGTTATATAAATTATCGTTTCAACTATAAATATTAATTGGGAGTATAAAAATATTTCCTACATCATAGTATTTTTTTATAATTTTTACAGATCAAATAAATTAAATTATTTATGATACAATAATGATGTAGTGTTTACCTCATTGAAAAATGATTTAAATTAATAAGATTATAAAGACTAAAATAATATCCAAAACATGTCCAATTTATATTGGATGATTTTATTTCAAATATGAGTAATCTTATCTTCGACATTAATGTGTTTTGGACCTTTTGAAACTGAATATAAGTTTATAATAAAATAATGTTTCCACACTTTCCTAAAGAGCCCCTCAGCCCTTATAAAAGGAGACCACTTATAAGCAATTACATAGACCTCTCATGCCTTTTGGCTCGTCCAAAATCCACCCAATTAATCTACTTAAATCTTTATCCCCATAATAGAAGCCTTACCTTAGATATAAGGCACTTCAAGAAGTCTTTTGGTTCAAACCAAAGGGAGTTACCCAAATTAAAGGTAACAATTTTTCTTAATGTTTTTCTTTTATTTTAATTATCCAACCCCTAAACTCATTTTATTTATTTATTTTGTAACAAAACCAGTATCCTAAATATAATATTATGTTGTTATGAGATTTATTCGAACTACACTTACACACATCTCTATCTAATTGGTGAAAAACATAATGTTTCTGTGGATGGAAAACTAATGCCTCACGAAACGATGATTGTTCAATTACCTCCTACCACCTCTCATGGTAGCCATTATGATGGAACTGTATTTATATATGATATATATTATTTTTATTTTTTCTTTATGATTCTTAATTTTCCTTTTATATCATACCATTATGGTTTCCATAGTGGGTAAATACGATAATCTCATTAGAGGAAGTGTGGACTACCGCCCCCTCAAAGTGATATGACTCATTAAATGCATTGTGTGGGACGTATTAAGGATGGTGTTAATAATATTTTAAATTATATTATGCTGTAATTATAATATACCTATTTATATTTATGTTTTAATTCCATTAAAATAAGAAAAATAAATGAAAGCAGTGTTCATACGTATGTACGGCTTACCGTCTCCATGAACTGTACATTTCATTTCTTACCTCCAAATGTTATGTACTATTATAAATACATGTATATAAAGAATATATATGATATATATGATATCAAAATCATTAATATCATTCTATATATAATGAACCAATTACCACATGAACAAAATGTGATTATAAGAAGTCCATTTTTGACTCAAGTACCAAATATCAACAAAATGGAAGTTATTAACTTAAATGATAACATAATGTTTATAACATATTAATAAGTTATATGAAAGGAATAATAAACTTTAAAAAATTTCTTACGAAAGTAGAAATTAAATTTAGTTTATTATGGAGGTGATTAAAGAATGATCGAGTCAAGTCAGATACGAGGTAAGGGATCTGACCTCTCTCTTTCTATTCAAGTACTCTCTTTTATGTCATTTCTTTTATGCTCCATATTCTTATGTTGGAGGATGTTATTTTATATTCACCATACTGTATTTTTTATTTTCTTATGATGAGATACCCCCTATAACTCTCATCAATTCATTTTAAGAATTTTTATGTTGCGCCGTTAGGCTGTTGAATTTTTGTGTGGGATTTCTTATCTCGCTTTTAATTCCATGAGATTTCCATTATTGGCCACTTATTTGATTCATGTGGAGTATTTTGTACTGCAATTTAATATATATTATCATGATCCTATTTATATTCATGTTATTATGTTATTAATTTGGTGTTTATTATCTTTTGGTCATACGACTTGATTAATTACAATGAGGTAAGGGGTTTTTATCGCACTTTTTATTCCTGTGAGATTCATGCTACATTTGCCACTATTTCCTTTTGTGTGGTGTATGTACTTCCCATAATTTTATTCTTTTTGTAATATAATTTAATTTATGTCTATTTAAATATTCATTGTATGATTCTTCTTACATGGGGTGTACGTTTCGAAAGTTACCCAAATAGGTAAGGGAACCTTTCACCCTCCTCTTTTTAAAAGGCTTCTCTTTGTTAGGTCTTTTAATTTACATCTTCTTATGTGGGTATATGTTCTTATATATCCTTATTTCTATAAATTTTATTTCCAAGTGATGAGATACCCTTATTATCTCTCATCAACTCATTTTATGAATTCTAATGTGATGCGGTTAGGCTTTCAATTTTTTGCAAAGGAACTTCTTAACCAAATTTCAATTCTCTGGGTTAAACTTGTACTTCTTGAATATGTAGTCCTATAAATATGAGTGTGTGAACTGTGATTTTTTTACACATAATATCCACTTATATTG
The DNA here is from genome assembly GCA_963277665.1 of Viscum album. Classification (NCBI taxonomy): domain Eukaryota; kingdom Viridiplantae; phylum Streptophyta; class Magnoliopsida; order Santalales; family Viscaceae; genus Viscum; species Viscum album. Next base: position 1,792,318,742 of record OY728120.1, on the reverse strand, counting down.
GGGGTATTTATATTTTCCACACATAATTATGTGATTTATTTATCCTTAATTTAAGGATACCGTCATTATATGGGATTTCATCTCAATCTAAAATTTCCATTGAGACTTAATTGTTGTTATGTACCAATTCACTCTTATATGGTGTATATACTGTCCTTTTTCATATTATATCATGAATCCATTTATTCTCATGCTATTATAATTTTTTGATTAAATGTTATTCCTCAATTATTTGTATTCAAGAGTCTCTCATTTTGTTAAAAACTCTTTTACAAAAATATCATTTTTAAATGTTTTAAATATTTATTATTATAAATAATTATGTTTAATGTCCATGTTTTAAAAATGGTTTTGAGTATTTATTTATATGGAAATTAATTGTTTAAAATTATAATTCCATTAAAATCTTCAATGTGGTATGGTACACTTTGATTAAAAAATCATTTTTTAATGGTTTCGGAAAATGGATTGATTATTTCAATATCATGAAATTACTTCTTGTGATTTCCAATGAAATGTTATTAGTGATATGATTATACTTTCAATATTTTATGTGTTATGATGGTACATGGACATTTGATGGGTGGTTACGTGATAAACCATATGACGGGTGGTGCCGTGAATACCAGGACGGGTGGTTACGTTATAACCTCTAATGCATTGGGTATGGAAGTCAGCCGTATGACTATTCCATTTAGTGATACGTATGGAAGTTGACTTTATGGTTATTACATTTAAGTATGTTTATGTCCCAAGTTACCTTTAAATGTTATGTATTATTTATATGGGTTTTATGGTAATATTTTTTGTTACAAAACTTTAAGTAATGATATTTCGTTCAATTAAGAGTATTTACTACTTCATAAAGGTTAAAAGTATTACTCATGATATTCATGGTGTACATGTTGTTTTGAAAAACAAACAGTTTCCTTCTTTTTGTATCCCTTACTGAGCTTTTTATGCTCATCCCATGTTTTTTAAATGTTTTCCATAGGACTTAAAGATAAATAGGGTCAAGGATGGGACCAAGGAAAAGTCATGCTATTTAAAACATGGAACTAGACTTGTTTCTTTTTAAGAATTTTTATTTTATGAAAAAATGGATACCAAGTAGTAGTGTCTACTTGTAATATTCAAGTTCTTCTGTAATATTTATGGCCTAATTCTCTAAAACTCTAAACCTGAAAAGGTCCTCAATGTGAATTATTCATTTAATTCAATATTATGTAATGTTTAAAGCCATGTCCTTACAAAAGATATGTAACAATCATAATATGGGTTTTATAAGGTTTAATGAATTGTTTTTCACACATCTATATTTATGAAAATCAACAGGTTTTACTAATATTTTTTGATTCCAATGAGGGTTCCTTGAAATGAATAAAGAATCATTTATGAAGTTCTAAATTCTATTTTTAATTGATGATGATGATGGGATGTCATTTTACAATATGACATCAGTTCTCAAACTTTTTATAACATTCATTTCCCCATTACATGTCAAACACACATATTGACTGGGGGTTTCTTCAATATCAAGTCTTCATAAACATAATGTCTCTCCCTCCATTTTGAAAATTTACACTTGGTTCTTGGACATCATATTTTCCTTTCAACAAACCTATTGGAAATAAAAAATATAAAAACTCCTCCAATCAAATAGAATATAGAGGTATTTTCATGGGTAATGTGATCAAGATTTTATCAATATATCACAAAGTTCATAAAAATAATTATATTGAATTTAAAAACATATGAAATATTATGTTATTTTAAGAACATTTACTAATTTACTGAGAAATTAATGTTTATAGACACATCTTTAATATCTTATGATACCAAAAAAGAAATTTTTTTTGTTAAGATTCAACTAAAATATTCTCTAATGTATTGTTTTATTATACAAAAATAGTATTCATTTAGAAGTAAATAGTATTACATTTCATTATATTTTTTAATTATAACTTCCTCTCATAGTATAAAAAACTTCTAAACATTAATAAATATATGTATATCAAAAAATGGAAAAAATTTCATATATATTATCTTGAGATAATGATAAAAAAATAAATTTTATTCAAAGATATTTTATTTATATCAATATATATCATAATATAGAATTTTTAATTTATTTAATAAGTGTATGATTTTTTATACTACACAGTACAACTATAAGTGAAAATTTATTATAGAACTTATCACATATGATGATTCAATTATAAATTATTTCATAATAAACCATTTTTTATAAAAATATTTCACTTGTTTCTCTATAAAAATAGGATAAAATGATGTATTCTATGTGATCTAATATGTGATTATTAGAATAATAATAAAAATCACATATATATTTAACTATTTAATAAACATATCATATATGATGAATTAATTTAGTATATTTTCATTGACCACCACAAAATTCCAAATATAATTTAGTGATGATGCTTTATTCAAAAAAATGAAATGAATAATATTAACTAAAAGGTGATTTTAAAATTAAAATGGAAGTACTTATTAATTTCAATGTTGATTGACTCCCATTGATGGTAGGGATAAAATTGGTCAAATGATCGGTGTGATGGCATGTGAAAGGTATCAACAGGGATAATGGGGTTGAATAGTTTACTTGTTGGAGGAAATATGGGTGACATGTGGGATGATATGTGGAAAGGGGGATAAAAAAGTGGAGCAATGGAAGGGGATAAGTATATTGAGGTAATGTGGGGTGAGGGAGACCATGAATCAATACTGAATGATAGAGTTGTGGAAACATTGGAAAGATTAATGATAGTGAGGAAGTGTGTCACATTGTTGAGGGGAAGGGAATGGGGTGAAAGGAAAGAAGAGGGTAGGAATGTGGAGGGAGAAAGAAAATTTAATTTTTTTTAGTAAATATTTTGTGGTGGTTTCAAATAAAACACCACTAAAATATTTGAGTATTATTTAATAGAAGTATGAAAGAACACATCTAAACCCTGATTTTTGAATAGTTTTTCTCATTAACATTCACTGAATCATTTGTCACCTCCTCTTCCTCAGTAATCTCATCATACATATGTGACTTGTTTTCTTAACTATTGACCTAATACTATTTAATTCCAATAAATTATCATCCTATATAACCTCTAATATAAATCCTTTAAACACATCATCTTCTCTCATAAGAAAAATAAATTTTCTCATTTTATTATTCAATGGAATAACTAATATTTTTAATAACCATTTCCACAAATACATCTTTTTTATTAAATTAATTACATGATTATGATTCCTTAAGAGTTTCATCTAAATAATCATCTTCTTTTTCAGCCCAAGAAATTATAACCTCAAGTTATTATTTATACTCATATGCCTATTTCCACAATCCACTAATATTCCTATTATTATTTCCTTAATAATATAATTCTTCAATAGAACCTTTAATATCTAAATGATTTCCAAAAATATACTTTGGTTTAATTTAATATTTAACCACAATTCTAATCTTTATAGATATCTAATCAATAAAAATATAATAATAGTTCATAAATATTAAACTCCATAAATGAAAAAAAAATTATTTGAGACCATTTTTTGTAACTGAAGACAATGTGGTAAATTTTGAATCAAAATGGTACAATATATATACTCTTTCCAAAAAATTCCTTTCCCTTAGGATCTTATTAACTTATTAATTGAATAACCTTAAATATATGTCTTTCTCCAATTCTCCCTCACCAACTATAATGCACATATTCATAAAAATAAATCAATAAAGGGAATAGGGATTTTTGCTTGGTCCCACCATACAGGGCTACAAAAAATATTATATGCTAAAAATTATGTTTTTTTCATAAGAATAAAATATAAACTCATTATTTTTTTTGATAAAATTTTAGTTGTGGTCACTCCATTCCATGTTTAAATTATATAAAAATATTTTTTGGGTATTACACTACTACCTAAGGGTTACTCCCATCACCACCTTTATAAACTACTCTAAAAGTTATATGTTCACAGAATTATATGAATATTATCATTATATCAACATGAAGTTATCTCCATGATCATATTTTATATAGGATGAAAAAAAATTTAAAATTCTAGATATGATATAACATTGAGTTCTATTTATTTCTTCCTTTCTCTAAACAAGATAGTACTAACATCATGTAATAAGAGTTGAAACTGTGTCTCCTAATAAAATCTCTCAATATAAGTAAAATATATATTCTCTATGGGGAAAAATTTAAACCCAAATATTATATTCAATATTTCATGACTTCCTTACTCAAAAAATAATTGTGTAACCATGATGATCAACAAGTTACCCATCTTATTCTCCACAAAAAAACGACATATTATAGGAATTTTCAATCTTCTAGTATCACCATATTTTTAGAAAATGAATTTTATAATCTATTTTATTCTTAAATAAGACATTAGATATGAAAAATATTACATTATAAATAATATTCCATTACATCATAACAAATTTTTATCTATTAATGATACTTTGTACTATGATCATTCACACATTACATATCATCTTCAATATAACTCTCGTATTTTATATGTATTTTTATCTTCATTATATGAAGAATTTTTTTACTTTAATTATTATAGGTTTCTATAACTATTTTCTATCAATATAATTTAATTATAAATAAAATTCATGAAATATTCTACCATGAATATCATACACATCAAAATACATCCATAAAATCATCATTAATTAGATATATTCCATTTAACACCATATATTTTGAGTAAGTTTATTTCATATTTTTTTAGAAGATAAAAGTTACAACTCACCAAATATAGAAATAATATCATTTTTTCAAACTCCACAACATGGAGCCTCCAAAAAAAATTGGATATATATTAGACTAGATATGGTGTTATACAATAATTGCCACAATACCGAACATCTACAAATATAACTAAATTCAAAATAGATTTATCCATGCTTTATTTCCAAATTATTATTCAAAAAAATAATATAAAATAATCAAAATTACATTTACAATGGCGTGGTGCTCGTATAGCTTCATGTATAACCATGTGAGCCATCCATGTGAGGTGTGATTTAAGGTGGTGGCTAACTCATGTTTTTCCTAACCATGAATCGTTACATTTTAGATTATAAATTCATAGATATAATATTATTTACCTCCTAAACATATTTTCCTCTAATCAAGACATATCAATAATCTCTCTTCATATAGAGGTTGTGGAAAAAAATTCCTTCTGATAGGATAGTGATTCCAAGGATAATGTAAATGTGTTGGAGGCCCAAATTCTTCTGTAATTTCTCATTATTCATTGTTTTTCATATATTCAAACCCCTTAAATCTCTTGGAATGTATATTTAGTCTTCTACGGATAGATATGTGTTGTGTGATATCAATCAAGATGAGATATGCTGATTTTTATGGGAACAATATCGAAGGATGGAGTTATTAGTTTCAAGCAGGGTTATTGATGTTGGGGTGTCATTCATCGATTTCAAATATGAATGATAGGTATGTGGATTCTATATATACCCCAATATAGTATAAATATATTTATTTTAATGAAATTGATATAATTTAATGAAATTATTTTCAAAATCAGGGTGTTATGTGATGAAAATATAGTTTGAATTATGGTTTTGTAAATCATGAGTATTTGATGAATTTTTTGACAAACATTATTTATAATTTTAAAATTTTGATTTTAAAACTATGGTTAGTTGTAGTAATAAAAGTATTTTTTTGAATTGATTTTATCTAAGTGGGTTGACATTATTTTGGAATAATGGATGGAATGACTTGAATGGTATGGATAATGGTCAGGAAGTACCTCCATCAAAGGGATAAAGTAAAGACTTCAAGTTCCACTGTCAATGGTAACACCAAGATTATCTATGAGTGTGTAATCTATAAGTGTGTGGAAAAGTAAATTTATATTATAAATAAAATAATTATAAAAATCAGCTAATGTCATATTTGATGAATTCCATTATAAAATTATTTTTTGATTTATTTCCAAGGAAAACTATTTTGGTTGGATATAAACTACTTCAACTAGAATTTAAATAGTTTTATATAAATGTGCTGACATGTTTTATCCTAGTGTAGTTTTTTGTGAATCCATTGGGTAAATCCTAATGAGTATTATACCCACTCCATACATGGTAACATTGGTTTATTTGTAGATATTATATATCAAGATAAAGGTAAATAAAAATTATCCCACTTAATTAGTGAGACATTGTGATATTATTGGAATGGCTTAATGAGTTGGACACTAAAGTATATTTTTATTTTTTCACTATATTTCTTTCATTCCATTTATTTTTGATGTATTTGGTATCTTTTATTTTGGTCAGTTTTTTTATTCTTATACTATGATATTGTAGTTGGTTTGATTTCAGTTTTATTTTGTACTCATTCATCATATATATAGGTTTTATTTTTATAGTTATCATGGTTTAATTGTTTTTAATTTCAATATAATATCAAACAATAATTATTTATGAAACTCTTGGAATTTATATCAACCACTTAGTGTCATAGTGATGTATCCCAATTCAAAATGAACTTGTGCCTCTTTTCAAGCCAATGAATGATCGATGGGATGTTAGAAGTGGTATCATATTGGACAATCCCTGATATGCGATATGTTTTACTCTATCTCTTGGGATGGTAGAAATATGTATGATTTTAAAAACATGAAATGTAGGACCCAAAAAGTTTTACATGAACTATTTATGTTGAACATCAATTTACCTAGGATTTGGGGGCATGGGTGTTTTGAGACACTTCTATGAGTTGTAACCAAATCATCATGGGTTTAGCTAAAGAGAATTTCATGACATAAATTGATAGTAATGAGTTCCCACTATGAGTGAATATTTATTTTTCAATAATGATATACGATTTTATGAAAAAGTTATGATTTTTTTTTAAAATAGTTGAAAATTTATTTATTTTCAAAAATAATTGGTGAAATTTTTATATAAGGTAGGAAAATTAAAATTGTATAATTTGGGAAATCATATTGGTGATTTGTTTAATGTGGTAAATTTGAAATTGTTATGACATTAGTTTATATAGAGTGATACTAAATGGTGTTTTCGTTTTGTTATTGAAAATGGACATAGGTAGGTACTATAGGATCTATCATGAAGTGGAACTTCAGAATGTGGTTGAAAAATATCCATAGTTGAACCAAAATTTGGTTCATATTATATTCAAGGAATCTTAGGACTTGGATTGAGCGAACAAAAGGGATTCACCAATTGAAGTGGATCATTTGGTTCCATTCCAAAAGTGGAATCCAATAATGGTTTGAGGTTATTTAGAACAAGGAAAAGAAGAAGTGGGGAAAAATATGATGAATAAAATATTAGATTTCCTTACAACACCATCTAGGTTGTTGGTCATGTGGGAAATCTATTAACGAGAAAATAATGCATGATAATGGTTGTATTTAGAATTTTAGGCTAAATTGAATCAGATCCTGATATGAGAGTATTTAGAAAAATTCATTATAAAAAACATAGATCCTTGTACATTATAGATTTCAGGAATAATAGTATTATTCATTTTAAATATATATAACCTCATCATAATAGAAAATGTGGCTAAATTTATGAATTTAGTCATGTTTTCACAAGATGTTGTGCAAGTGGATCCTGGGATAAATGAATTTTATAATCGAACATGAGGCCATATATCCACTCAAAGAAATTTGATCATTGTATATTATAATTTTTAGAGATGATTAAAATAGAAGTAGAGGAATAAGGTTATATCCCAGTAAGCAGAAGTGGCGGAAACATACTGAGACCTATAGGAACTGATGAGGAAACTATCAAGAAATAAGCAGTATAGGGACACATATTTAGAAAGTGGTGGTATGAATCACAATCATAGGGACCTATCAGTGATCTTTCCTCATAAACCATAGGGTAAACCTAGTTTTATTCGATGTGGTTCTCTCAACCACATGAAGTAATATTGTATGGCACCACATTGAGAATGTCACAATTTCAACTATTTGGGACATCTTCATCACTATTGACATAGTTCTCTATGATTATGTATGAGGTACACAAATAATAATTCTTAGGGATCATACGTTTCGATGATATAAGTGCAACATAATAGTCCTCATCAACCAAACCAAGTAATCAATGGTGATTGTAAAAAAACACAACACATCAACTAGTTAAATCTCGTCACTGCAAAAAAATGTTCAATATGTATGAAATGGTATTGAGATAATTAAATGATCATTGATGATCAATCAACACCTTTAATGGCGAGAGGTACAATTATTAAGAATTATACCCTTGCATTATCTTTGTTTGATAAAGTTCTACAGAATTCATTTATTTCTTCTATTGCTTTTGATATTTTTCGTTTTCATGTTGACATGATACCTTCTATTTTAAAACATCAAACTCCACTACGAATAAGAAAATATAGAGCCTTTATGTGTAAATCATGTTCTATAAATATCTATGGTAATCAATTTATTTTGTAATTCATGGGGATTGAGATAGAAATATAGGACTTAATCCTTGGTATGGATTATTTTCAAATGTTCAAATCTCACAATGACTATTATACCTAAATATTTTGTTAGAAAAATGGTGATGGTGTCGAATATCCCTTTAGGCGATCAAAATGTGAAGGAATGTGGAGCAAGATTTTTGGAACCTATGATTTGAACTATCTCATACCTGTTTGTAGCATTGATCTTGACATCGATATATAGGATTTATAATAGTTATTTTATAACCATATGGTTCACTTCCGTAATGGTTATCCTGATTTTTTTAAGGTTTCCACCATAAAGAGAATTATAGTTTATAACTATATTTTAATAGGGACAAATCCTATATCACATACATCTTATCTGATGGAAAAAACCAAATTGATCATTTTGAATGACTTGTTGGATGTGATGTAAAGAAAAGTGTTCACTGGTCCTAATAGATTTATGTGGGAAGTATTTTTTAAATGGAAGTTATAGCTATTATGATATTTTTATATTTTCATAAACCTTACCTGGTTTTGATAAATAATAGGTATCCTTTTCTATACAATGATGACACTTTTGGTCAATTGAGGGGATCCTAATGGTTCTCCAAATTTTTATTTCATTAAAGATATCCCCAATTTTGTTTTAGAATTAAGATATTATGAAGATAGATTTACGAAATTGTCCTGGAAATTATAAATTCATTGATATTCCTTTTTTATATGAATAAACTATCCATATATTTGGAACATATGAATCAAATAATTTGACATAATATAGATTCCTCTATGGTGGTCTTTTTTG